>OX336388.2:1627656482-1629033982 GCA_946902985.2 Meconema thalassinum
AAAAAAATTACTATTTCATCCCCCGGGTAAGGGTAGTTTTTATTTTGGAGTGGATATACCCCGTCCATAGAAAAGGAGAGTTCACCACGAGTCCTACGACACCTCATAGGTTTAAATCCGATTATTGGTTAGCGAGATAGTAAAAAGCCAATGACCTATTAGTTTTTTTGGGTTTATTTCAATACATATTAAAAAACACTCATTTATAAATAATCATTTAAAAAGCCCGCTCTTTTACAAAATCCCCAAGTGCGCAGGCGTACAAAAAAACATTCATCGCCATAATGTCAAAAAACACACGTTTACCCCAAATAGCGTTTCCAAATTCCATCCATTTTAAAAAATAACTTCACCATCACCTAGAGCGGAAAAAATACCATCTAAACGACCCCTCACTCGACCCTACTCCTCCCCCACCACCTAAACCTTTCCCAACATAGGCATACATATTCAAGCACGAGCGCGACTTGAGGAAACCAACACTACCCCACTACTCGCGAATGACCTTTTAGTTTTGGTCTTTTAATTAAATTTAGAGGCTATAGGAAAGTAGGGGGCATTACTACCAATGCTAGGACACCCTGTATGTTCAAATCCCATGATTGGTTAGCGAGATATCAGGTTCGGGGCCGCTACGAGGGTGGCTCAATAAAAAGTGGAGCAGCTCCCCCACTACCACACTACTCTTAAGTTCTTCTTCTGATGGTTCCGTGGGTGCATAGCTTTGTATAATCGTAGCGTTACGAATGCGAGTTTTAAATCGTGCTGATAAATATTCGCTCGGAAATGGGTTGCCAACTTATAAGGCTTTTCTTTGCATGTTCAGTAATGTGCCCAACTGGTCACGGCAGTCTGGTATCGAACTCAGGGCCTTATCAGAGAAGACCAGGCAAATGGTTATGCCTAAGGTCGAACCAGTGGTCTCTAAGGGGGAGCCATTATATGGAACCCACAGAGCAATGAGAGGTCTACTGACACATAATAGTCTAGCGTGATTTCACGATTATTTAGGTGCAAATCATAGCAATTGAAAGGAGAAATTGTAAGCAAAATGCCAGGAAATGTACGTTTTCAGTGCATACGAAGTCGAAAGAGGCTAGTATTGAAGTCTGACAAATGACTTTTAAAAGTAGGCGGAGTAGCCTTGGCGCCTACGGAACTATTTCTGTCTAGGGCGGTCAGACAGCTCAAAATTAATGACCCGGGAATCCACCGGTCGACAACGGGCGGAGCTTTGGCGGGACCAAGCCCACAAGAAATTAATTAATTACAGAGAAATGGAGCATTGTAATGCGATGGAACATACACATAGATGAATGTATTCACGGAGGAGTAATGTAGAAGTGGTTTTTCACCTAAAATTACACCTATTTCTCAAAATGACCGCATTACAACCTAACTCACGCTCGAGAGCATGAATACTTTAACCAACCAGCGGAAAATCCCCACCGTAGCGTCCCACGCGCTGAACTAAGGCAATTAATTGTAATTAATTGGCCGAAGCGATCGCCGGCACGCGAGTGTTTTTAAAACCTCCACGCCTAGATAAACAAGATGCAGTTGTTATTTCGGCTGAAGATGGAGTATTTCAAGAAGGGAGTTGCTCTCACGTGTCCCGTGAACTATTTTGTGCAAGAAACCAATATAAGGGAAGAGCACCCTACGCCGAGGGTCAGTTATGGTCAGTCGAAGTCAGTTACACGTCTGTGATGGTTCAGTGGAAAGCAGTTGAAGACGTCAGACGGTCGCTCGAGTTGGAAGTTAGTTCTTTGTCTACAAGCACTCTGCAGTAAGCACGCCAATTATTAAAATATCAGCGTACCGCCGTTGAAGACAATGGAGGCAAATTGTAAGCTTCATCAGTGATAATGAAGTGCATAAGGTAACAAAGTGCAGATACTGCTTTATTATCTGACACAGATATAAATTCGCTACAGCGAATAGGAACTGATAATGTTTGGAACAGTTCGTATACCGGAAGGTATTGTCAATTATATGACATCAGCATTAGGAACACTCCAGTGATGGGAGAGTGGAAGTTATTGCCACCTATCCAGGACAGTGAGGTAAACGGGAGTGCAGGGAACTAGGATAGAACATCTATAAAAACGCTACTAGATTTCACGGAGACCAGCGGTTATCATAAGTCATCGCATCTCTGAGGTCAAGCGTAGGTGAAATCCAGATTAAGGATCAACATGTGAAATGATAGATGAAGTGTATAAATTGTGAAATAATAATTTAAAGTGTTAATGTGTTTAATGTTTAATATTCAGTGTTTATCAGTGGTAAAGGCCACTTGTGGTAATATGTGCATCATGTGTAAAAAGTGTGAATCTCAGTGTTGTGTATTGGATATCATGATGGATTAAGTCAATCGTCATGGTAGAGCTCAGGCGGAGATACTGGTACTTTCCAGCCAGAAGGAAACGTGAGTAAGCATGCAAATAATAACATTATAATGGCATAGTTCACCATGTAACGATTAATCACTTTGAAATTAAAGAAGTAATAGTCACTTACTGAACGAGTTTTCACCACTCGTCTTGAATAAAGTATGACTTGGAAGGTGATTTGCTTAGGACCATGTAGGTCAAAAATAGTGATGGATCTAAACGTTAAAATAATAATAATAATAATAATAACTGGGGTCGGCAATCATAAAGTAAGGGAAGAATTAGCCTAAGTAATGTTCAAATAGTGTCATGTCTAATTTAAGATACTGTCATTTGGTAAACAGTAAAGAATGTAGTGTGGAATATCGCGAATACGAGAGTTTTTCTCAGTGTCAGTGAAATTTTGAATGAATATGTGAAATTAAAGTAAGCCAGTATATTTATACATTTGTGTTAGGAGCTATGTAAAGCTTTGGCTTAAATAATATAACATGAAGAACGCAGGTACCTTGATAATGGAGTCATATATGTGAAATATTGTTTAGCCGCATATAGCGTGCAGATTAACGTAGAATCCAGTGATTTACGTAAGATAAGCACGGGAAAGACTAGTATAGCTTGCGCGTGAGGTGAAAATGGGCTTAATCTTCGAGAAGTATCGCCTTTGTGCATACTGTATGTATTACGCAGCGATTTGGATAGAGTCTGTCTATTGCCAACGCTTGCATTGAATTATAGCCACTATGGACGCCCAGCGAGGCGCGGTGAGCATTTTTACTTATGGTCTGCCCGAGAGGTAGAATCATATTCGTCGACGAGGAACGTGGTTCCAAAATATATATATGTAAATGACAGCTGCTGATGATAACCATGGGGTTTCATTATGATGCGCGTCTTATAAGCCACAGTAATCACCTTAGAACGGCAATGCTATCATTAGAATTCCACCCCTGCCATGAATGTTTAATAGGAGCCATTTGAGCCCAAATACACTGTAAAGTTAGGTGTTAATTAATTAAATGACTCAATTACTTAGGAATATGCCTAGCGGATCTTTATTGTTATAAAATTGTAAACAAGGATGGCCTTGACGGTAGAGAGAGACAGGAAATATAGACCATTTCCGTGGCAGCCATCTTGGAGAGCTGTCTGGAACTAATTTTATGACCTGCTGAGGGGAGAGAGGTCGCTCGACCGATCCCTTGTCAATTACGGTCACAATAGGACACTGAGAGGTCTCGGTATTCAATAATGCAATTAAAATATGAGTATTTTAGTGATGCAAATGGAATTAAATGGTATATGGCAACTCACATACGTGGTTGAACCATAGAAATCAGATGATATTTGGCGAAGTTATCCTCTGAGGGGGAAGGCTGAACCAAAATAATGTAGGCATCTTCTTTAAAGTGCATTTTGCCAGTTTATGCTAATTTAGGAAAAACGGGTATGTGTTTTTCCCAGAATATGACACAGTTGTATCTATAATAAGTCCGACAAGACCCAGATAATCGTTATATGGTGAAACTATAAATATTCTATCCATGTTTATGTTTATTTTATGATTAAGAAGCATGACTCAATTTCCTAGAGCGTTCATAGGGATGGAAAGAAGGAAGATGATTCGCACGACACAACAAAATATTTGCTAATAAATGTAGGAAACATTGAAGTAATGATAATTAAAGTAAATGTCGTAGAAGACGGAATAATGTCTTAGAAATTCATGTTTATGTGACATGTGGTTTTTGTGTTAAGATACTTCCATTAAATAAAATTGTGTCACATGACGGACACTATGAAAACCTTGTAATCTGAACTATTATTGACAGGATATTAGAAGTAGGTTTGAGTGCATTGTAGCGCTATTTTTAAGGAGAAAGCTCACAGAATAACCCTATTTATTTGTGGGAATTAATTGTAATTTGTCCTTTGTTTTGTATTTGTTGTACAGCCATGATTTTAGACCAGTAAATGTTTTATTCATAGGAATATTGTGTATTTCCTGTAGAGTAGTTACCTGGTAGACTCAAATCCTGAACATGTGGTCGTATTGTGGGCATGAACGTCCCATACCTCGAAAGACCGTGAGCTAGTTGGGATACGAACACATGGTCCACATGGTGACAATCGGGTACATGGGGGTGTTGTCTCTGTACTTGGATTGAGTCACAGGTAATTACTTAAGTCGGTCAAGGTATTAATGGTAGAAGCAAATATAGCATAGAAATTAGGACAGAATAGGAAGACCGCATCCCATTTGTTAATAAGCCACCACATTAAAAATAATTGTTAATCCTCCATAAGACATGCTTATATAATTGTAACTTTCATAAACCATAGCCATAGATAACACATATAAAATAACATGACGCTGATATGTGGGGCCAGTTCAAAATACAGGTAACCTCCACTTAAGCATCATGAGCATGGCATAAAATAAGCATGTTGACTACCCTAATTTAACATGTCACCCATGAGTGGGCCACCATGACCCATAAGATTAACATGGCACCCACGTGTGATATGCTCATCTCTTAAATTAACATGTCGCCCACCTGTGGGGCATGTATGCATTGCATCTCTTAAATTAACATGGCGCCCGTACGTGGGGCTTATGGGATTCAGAAAAACCCCATAATAATAGCATGGTTTTCATGGGGAAAACCATAGAAATATTTTTTTTCCTCAAACTTGGTTTGAGCGATTGTGAGTCTTTCTAAATGATGTTCAGACGTCAGACAAATGTTGTCAGACGGGTACGAGGGTCTATACCCATTCCATAGTTAGTTTTGACATTTTATAATATGTTGTTGTTGTTGTCGCGGGATCGGAATCCTTTCTTTCCGATAGAACGCGCCAGTGTCTTCAGCTAGGGCCTACCTGAATCTCAAATTAAGTAGTACAGGATGGCCGGAACGGAAGAAGTACTCAGGTGTATCGCCGAGTTAAGGGAACATTTCGATGTTATAAATGCTAAAAGTAAGGAAGAATCCAAAGCATTTAAAGATGAAATAGCGGATAGGCTAGAGGCTAATCAAGCCGAAATAAATACTAGACTAGAGGCTAGTCAAACTAATGTAAACACACAGTTAGAATTAAACCTAGGAGAGGTTAATAAGAAAATGGACGACGTTAAAGAGTCTGTCCAGAGACAGGTAACTAAGAATATTGTTAGCGTGATCTCAGAAATGCAAAATGATAACGAAAAACGCTTTGAGTCTATTGAATTAAAGTTAGAAAGCAATTTGCAAATGTGCAGAGAGTCACAGCGTGAAATTAACGATAATTTAAACAGTATGTCCCGGGAGCTTAAAGACATTCAAAGTCAGAATGAAGCTAACACGAAACGTCAGTTAGAACAATTTAACACGTTTACTCAGACCGTGGATCATAGGTTCGAGGATAATGAACTAAAATGGAATACGCGAATGGCAGGTTATGCCAAGGCTGTAGACGAAGCTTTAAGAAAGCAGGACCAGAATATCCTTGACCAATGCAAGGAAATGCAGGAAATAAAGACGTCTGATCGAGATAATAAGGAAATAATGTCTAATATGAAGATACAAGTTGGAAAAGTGCAGAAAGAGTTGGAAAACACTCAGAATGACTTAGCAGTTCTCCATAAAAGACAGGACGGAGACCAAGGAGAAATCACAAAAATAAGGACTGAAATCTCTCATATACAAGGTCACATTCAACGGGAAGTTACAGGCTTACGCGAAGAGTTAGAGCTTCGAGAAGGCTTAAAGACTGAAGCCAGTGATAAGACTCTTGCCGAAGTAAGAGAAAGTCTAGCAGGGGAAATTATCCACCTGAAGGAAAACCTTAAGGATAATAAAGAAAAGGCATTTTCTATGGCAGAAAGAAACCGAGATCGCCTCGAGAAAATAGAACGAGAGGTATTAGCTCGTTTGGAAAGGACTGAAAACAGGCACAGCCAGTTAGAAACGAGAATGATAGCGCAGGAAGAATCCATGTTGCGGAATCCTAGGTCTAGCGAAGGAAGTATAGACGAGAATAGGAGGAATAAATGGGCAGAGATAGAAATACAGCCCACTCCAAAGAATGCAGCAATGCCAAGTGACAGCCCGTATGCCACACCTGGTATGCCAATGGCTATGTCAACACCGCAGGAAAATGCTGTACAGAACCAAATAGTCACAGTTATAAGGGCTAGTGATGAAAAACCAAAGAAATACTCTGGGAGTAATTCTAATATGACACCCAAGTACTGGCTTAAAGAAGTTTCCGAGTACTTGAATGATGCGAAAGTACCGCCAGAGCGCAGGTTGAGAGCGATTGAAAAACTCACCGAAGGAGAGTGTGCTCTATGGTTTAGAAGTTTTAGGTACACGTTCGACACCGTTGAGGAATTTCGCCAAGCATTTTTAAGCAGGTATTGGAACGCGAGCGTACAACAAAATCTCAGACTGGACTTGTATTCCAGGCGTTACAGTACTAGTAACCCGACCAAGTACGGAGAGTTTTTTGTGAACCAATTATGCCGTTTTCGCGAGCTCGACGAAGGACTCAGAGAGTCAGACTTATGCATAGCAATAGCTAAGCAGCTGCCGTATGAAGTGCAGCGCCTGCTAATCTCAGCAAACGCCAAAACTGCAATCGATATGGAGGAGGTGCTGAGACAACTTGATTTAACCACAGTGCAGCACGCAAGACAAAGCCGACATGTGGAACAGGTTAATATGACGAATACGCCGATCGAGCCAACGAAGGTGCAGACGAAATCCAAGTCTACAAGCACCGAAACAGAAAAATCTGACTGGCAGCGCGAAGGACGCGAAAACCAAAATTGGAGGCCAGCGTATCGAGGAGGTTCGAACCGTGGTAACCGAGGAAGGAAAATCTGGAATCAGCGTGGTACCAGAGACCAGCAGCTGGACAACAGAAGAAATTACGGCCGAAATGGGAATAACCAAGGATGGAGATCCCAAGAACAGAGTCGTGGGTTCGATGAAGAGGCGGAAGAACGCTATCATGCATCTTTAAGATACATGGAAGAGCGCGGAGATGATCCAAGACAATCGCGAGTTCACTGGGATGAAGCGATTCGAAATAGAAGGTCACCCGACATATATCAAAATGATGATGGTGCCAAAAGTCTGGAACTTCAACAGCATGAAGACAGGCAGAAGAACTCCACAAAGAATGGAGCAATTGAAAAAAAAACACCAATTTTAAATGACCAGAGAGAGATAGGTTCAGGATGGAGTACAGTAAATGTTATTAACTGGATTGCCAAACCTGAGGAGCTTATCGAAGACCTCGATGAAAGAACGGTCAATGTAAGAAGGGAACTACCTATTATTATTGTAAACATTGCGGGAACGAAAGTAAGAAGTCTCATCGATACAGGATCAACAGTGAGTTTGATAACCCAGGCATTATACAATGAAATCCAGAGTAAAATCCACGTATTGAAAATACCCATTTCAAGCGTGAAAATAAAAGGTGTCATACCAGACAAAGTTATGATATGCAGATACCAAGTATTTTAGATCTGCAGATAGGGAACTCTACATTCTCACAGAGCTTCCTACTTGTAAATAAGCTGCCATATAATCTTATTGTTGGGATGGATTTCATAAGAGAGTATAAAGTTATTATAGATCTCTCGCAAGACATTGTAATGTTTCGCGCAAGTGAGGGAAAGGAAGACTTAGAACTCTCATTAAGGCATAATGAAGCGAGACAAGAAGAATACGTATGGCATACATACGGAGATATGACTGGGGAGGCAGTGTCGACAATAGAAGATATTGAGGAAGAGTTGGCAACACTGGCCGCAGACATTGAAAAAGATCTCGAACCAAAATTTGAAGAATGCCTGGAAGAGAAAATTGAGGAAGCTAAATTTGGTCCAGAATATAAGAAAATGCTAAGGGAACTACTATTCGAGTATAAAGGAGTCTTCGATTCGAGACCTGGCCGGATCAAGAATTTCCAGTATGCGTTTCAAGTCAGCGATTGGACGCCATTTAAACAGAAGCCGTATCCTGTAGCTGAGAAACATTATTTAAAGGTCAAAGAAGCGATACAGGAAATGCTAGAAGCAGGCGTCATTGTAAAGACAGCCACACCTTATGTCAGCCCACTGGTAGTTGTACCGAAACAGGATGGAAGTGTGAGGATATGCCTGGACCTACGAAATTTGAATTCCAAGGTTATACCGGAATTTGATACAGTTCCACCCATTAAGGAGGTACTCAGAAGGTTCAAAGGAAAGACGGTATTCTCAAATCTTGATCTCACGGCAAGTTTTCACCATCTTGCTCTGGAAGAGAAAACAAGTCTGTTAACCGGATTTTTATTTGACCAGCACACGTACTCCTACGTCCGTTTTCCGTTTGGATTAAAAACAGCAGGTTCAGCGTTGATACGAGCGCTAGATAGGAACCTATCCGAAGAAGTAAAAGCTACAACCATATGCTACGTAGATGATATACTACTGACCTCTGAAACAGTTGAAGAACATGTCAGAGATCTACGCAAGTTGTTATATGACCTAAGTCAGGCTAACTTCAAGGTCAATATAAAGAAGTCTAACTTTGCTCAGAGAGAAGTTAAATTTCTAGGTCATGTAATCGATGCACAAGGAGTTAGGCCTAATCCGGGAAAACTGGAAGTCATAAAACGTTTCCCGAGACCAACGAAGGTGAAGAACGTCAGGCAATATCTAGGCGTTATTGGATTCTTTTCGAACCATTGTCCGAAGTACACCGAGACTGTAGCACCACTCCAAGACTTACTTAAAAAGGGAGGAAGATGGCGATGGACGGAGCAATGCGAGGAAGCCTTCGTGAAATCTAAACAGATGCTGTTAGATTATGTGAAATTGGGATATCCTGACTACACTCAGAAATTTATCATCCAGACTGACGCATCCTTCGTAGGCATTGGAGCTATGTTGTATCAGGAAAATAAGGACAGGCCAGAGGAGAGAACTTATATCGCATTCATCAGTAGAAGGTTGAGGCCTAATGAAAAGAATTATACGGTCACGGAGATCGAGTTACTTGCGATACTGTATGCATTACAGTATTGGCACAAGCTGATTTATGGTTTTAGAATTATTTTGAGAACAGACCATAAAGCCCTAACGTTCCTGCTGAAAACTGACTTGTCGAGTCAAAGACTGACAAGGTGGTCCCTGTACATACAACAATTTCAAGTGGAAATAGAATATTGCCCGGGGAAGGACAATATCATACCTGATTTGCTAAGCAGATACCCTACAGCAGAGGAAGAAGAAACTCTAGCTATTGAAATAGAAGATAGAGATCAGAAGACCTTAGATGATCTGAGGAACATCACCGTTTTTCAACGTGAAGATCCCTGGATACGGTTGATGATAAATTACTTCGAGGGAAAGCTGGATAGAGGAACCCCGATGTATGTGGAAGCTGAAGCACTTTCAACGGAATATCTATGGTTTAACCAGATGCTACATAAATGGAGCGACTCTGACCACACAAAACCTAGAATTGTTGTACCACCAGCATTGCAGAGAAGGCTAGTTTGGCTAGCACACCGAGCTTTTGGACATTCAGGTGTAGATAAGACTGTTGCCCTGCTTAAAGAGGCGTTTATTTGGCCTAAACTTAGAGAAACAGTCAGAAATACTATCAGGACATGTGATATGTGCCAACGAGTAAAGCCTAACTCGTACTTAATGAGGCAGAAACCTATACCACTCTTACCAGAGAAGCCATGTCAGCTCCTGGCGCTGGACAACTTTGGGCCCCTGCCTAGAGCTAGAAGAGGAAATAAACACATCCTAGTTGCACTAGACGTGTTTTCCAAAATGGTGGTCCTGTGTCCAATTCAGAAAACCAGTACAAAACAAGTACTTAAGAGGCTGAAGGAAAGAATCATTCCTATATTAGGACAGCCAGAAAACATCTTATCGGATCACGGAAGCTGTTTTACCAGCGTAGAATTTCGCAGGGAGTTGGAAAATCTGGGCATAAGACAGATTTTGTCCACGGTTAGGCACCCGGAGTCGAACTCAGCTGAGAGAGTTATGAGGGAGGTGCAAAAATACATGAAGATATACTGCTCTACTGAGAATTGGAAATGGATTGACGTGCTTGAGATTATTGAATATTGTATCAACAATACTGTGCACGAAGCTACAGGAGAGGTGCCAGTGAGCTTACATCTCGACAGAAGACCCGAGAGGCCATGGAATAATGTCATCCAGACACCCGTCGATGCACAACTTGGACGTGAGTTGAGAATCCAGAGGACGTTCGAGTATCTCAAGAAACAAGCAGATAAACGACAGCGGAGAAACAGGAGGAAACGTTATCATAGACCGCTACTCGTGGGAGAATACGTCTTATTGAAAAAACCCGCCAGTTCAGATCCAGAGAGCAGGAAATATAAGAAATTTCAGCACGCTTATCTCGGACCCTACCTGATTATAAGGGATCTGCAGAATAACGCATATCGGATTAAAGATGAGGCAACATGTAGAGAAGTTGTGGTAAATGCAGCAAATCTGAAGTTATATAGTCCACCAGAAGACTATGAAGCGAGAGAAGAGCAACCTACACACACCCAAGTGAACGAGGAATCATTATGTATGCACGGAAAGGTTCCGGAGAAAAGCTTGCAGACTCGAGAAGGGTCGAAGAAAAGGAAACAGCTCGCCAGCCCAGCGGACACGAGGGGAGAGTGCAGCTGTCGACTGCAGGAGTTTTACGACCAGTTAAAGGGAGCCGCTGTAGAGTTAGAGGAGATGAATGAACAATTGAGACAGGAAAACGAAAGTCTACGAGACAGCAGACAAGAGTGGAGTGGGAAAACGTGAAAGCCCATTGCCAAGAGCAATGACCGCTTAAAGCAAACACTGCAAGGAGTTGATACCAGCTGATAGGCCCGAAAAATTCACTTATGAAATGAATTTTTCGAACTTAGCAGGAGAAAGATGTGCCCAACTGGTCACGGCAGTCTGGTATCGAACTCAGGGCCTTATCAGAGAAGACCAGGCAAATGGTTATGCCTAAGGTCGAACCAGTGGTCTCTAAGGGGGAGCCATTATATGGAACCCACAGAGCAATGAGAGGTCTACTGACACATAATAGTCTAGCGTGATTTCACGATTATTTAGGTGCAAATCATAGCAATTGAAAGGAGAAATTGTAAGCAAAATGCCAGGAAATGTACGTTTTCAGTGCATACGAAGTCGAAAGAGGCTAGTATTGAAGTCTGACAAATGACTTTTAAAAGTAGGCGGAGTAGCCTTGGCGCCTACGGAACTATTTCTGTCTAGGGCGGTCAGACAGCTCAAAATTAATGACCCGGGAATCCACCGGTCGACAACGGGCGGAGCTTTGGCGGGACCAAGCCCACAAGAAATTAATTAATTACAGAGAAATGGAGCATTGTAATGCGATGGAACATACACATAGATGAATGTATTCACGGAGGAGTAATGTAGAAGTGGTTTTTCACCTAAAATTACACCTATTTCTCAAAATGACCGCATTACAACCTAACTCACGCTCGAGAGCATGAATACTTTAACCAACCAGCGGAAAATCCCCACCGTAGCGTCCCACGCGCTGAACTAAGGCAATTAATTGTAATTAATTGGCCGAAGCGATCGCCGGCACGCGAGTGTTTTTAAAACCTCCACGCCTAGATAAACAAGATGCAGTTGTTATTTCGGCTGAAGATGGAGTATTTCAAGAAGGGAGTCGCTCTCACGTGTCCCGTGAACTATTTTGTGCAAGAAACCAATATAAGGGAAGAGCACCCTACGCCGAGGGTCAGTTATGGTCAGTCGAAGTCAGTTACACGTCTGTGATGGTTCAGTGGAAAGCAGTTGAAGACGTCAGACGGTCGCTCGAGTTGGAAGTTAGTTCTTTGTCTACAAGCACTCTGCAGTAAGCACGCCAATTATTAAAATATCAGCGTACCGCCGTTGAAGACAATGGAGGCAAATTGTAAGCTTCATCAGTGATAATGAAGTGCATAAGGTAACAAAGTGCAGATACTGCTTTATTATCTGACACAGATATAAATTCGCTACAGCGAATAGGAACTGATAATGTTTGGAACAGTTCGTATACCGGAAGGTATTGTCAATTATATGACATCAGCATTAGGAACACTCCAGTGATGGGAGAGTGGAAGTTATTGCCACCTATCCAGGACAGTGAGGTAAACGGGAGTGCAGGGAACTAGGATAGAACATCTATAAAAACGCTACTAGATTTCACGGAGACCAGCGGTTATCATAAGTCATCGCATCTCTGAGGTCAAGCGTAGGTGAAATCCAGATTAAGGATCAACATGTGAAATGATAGATGAAGTGTATAAATTGTGAAATAATAATTTAAAGTGTTAATGTGTTTAATGTTTAATATTCAGTGTTTATCAGTGGTAAAGGCCACTTGTGGTAATATGTGCATCATGTGTAAAAAGTGTGAATCTCAGTGTTGTGTATTGGATATCATGATGGATTAAGTCAATCGTCATGGTAGAGCTCAGGCGGAGATACTGGTACTTTCCAGCCAGAAGGAAACGTGAGTAAGCATGCAAATAATAACATTATAATGGCATAGTTCACCATGTAACGATTAATCACTTTGAAATTAAAGAAGTAATAGTCACTTACTGAACGAGTTTTCACCACTCGTCTTGAATAAAGTATGACTTGGAAGGTGATTTGCTTAGGACCATGTAGGTCAAAAATAGTGATGGATCTAAACGTTAAAATAATAATAATAATAATAATAACTGGGGTCGGCAATCATAAAGTAAGGGAAGAATTAGCCTAAGTAATGTTCAAATAGTGTCATGTCTAATTTAAGATACTGTCATTTGGTAAACAGTAAAGAATGTAGTGTGGAATATCGCGAATACGAGAGTTTTTCTCAGTGTCAGTGAAATTTTGAATGAATATGTGAAATTAAAGTAAGCCAGTATATTTATACATTTGTGTTAGGAGCTATGTAAAGCTTTGGCTTAAATAATATAACATGAAGAACGCAGGTACCTTGATAATGGAGTCATATATGTGAAATATTGTTTAGCCGCATATAGCGTGCAGATTAACGTAGAATCCAGTGATTTACGTAAGATAAGCACGGGAAAGACTAGTATAGCTTGCGCGTGAGGTGAAAATGGGCTTAATCTTCGAGAAGTATCGCCTTTGTGCATACTGTATGTATTACGCAGCGATTTGGATAGAGTCTGTCTATTGCCAACGCTTGCATTGAATTATAGCCACTATGGACGCCCAGCGAGGCGCGGTGAGCATTTTTACTTATGGTCTGCCCGAGAGGTAGAATCATATTCGTCGACGAGGAACGTGGTTCCAAAATATATATATGTAAATGACAGCTGCTGATGATAACCATGGGGTTTCATTATGATGCGCGTCTTATAAGCCACAGTAATCACCTTAGAACGGCAATGCTATCATTAGAATTCCACCCCTGCCATGAATGTTTAATAGGAGCCATTTGAGCCCAAATACACTGTAAAGTTAGGTGTTAATTAATTAAATGACTCAATTACTTAGGAATATGCCTAGCGGATCTTTATTGTTATAAAATTGTAAACAAGGATGGCCTTGACGGTAGAGAGAGACAGGAAATATAGACCATTTCCGTGGCAGCCATCTTGGAGAGCTGTCTGGAACTAATTTTATGACCTGCTGAGGGGAGAGAGGTCGCTCGACCGATCCCTTGTCAATTACGGTCACAATAGGACACTGAGAGGTCTCGGTATTCAATAATGCAATTAAAATATGAGTATTTTAGTGATGCAAATGGAATTAAATGGTATATGGCAACTCACATACGTGGTTGAACCATAGAAATCAGATGATATTTGGCGAAGTTATCCTCTGAGGGGGAAGGCTGAACCAAAATAATGTAGGCATCTTCTTTAAAGTGCATTTTGCCAGTTTATGCTAATTTAGGAAAAACGGGTATGTGTTTTTCCCAGAATATGACACAGTTGTATCTATAATAAGTCCGACAAGACCCAGATAATCGTTATATGGTGAAACTATAAATATTCTATCCATGTTTATGTTTATTTTATGATTAAGAAGCATGACTCAATTTCCTAGAGCGTTCATAGGGATGGAAAGAAGGAAGATGATTCGCACGACACAACAAAATATTTGCTAATAAATGTAGGAAACATTGAAGTAATGATAATTAAAGTAAATGTCGTAGAAGACGGAATAATGTCTTAGAAATTCATGTTTATGTGACATGTGGTTTTTGTGTTAAGATACTTCCATTAAATAAAATTGTGTCACATGACGGACACTATGAAAACCTTGTAATCTGAACTATTATTGACAGGATATTAGAAGTAGGTTTGAGTGCATTGTAGCGCTATTTTTAAGGAGAAAGCTCACAGAATAACCCTATTTATTTGTGGGAATTAATTGTAATTTGTCCTTTGTTTTGTATTTGTTGTACAGCCATGATTTTAGACCAGTAAATGTTTTATTCATAGGAATATTGTGTATTTCCTGTAGAGTAGTTACCTGGTAGACTCAAATCCTGAACATGTGGTCGTATTGTGGGCATGAACGTCCCATACCTCGAAAGACCGTGAGCTAGTTGGTATACGAACACATGGTCCACATGGTGACAATCGGGTACAGTAAGCAAAGGACCAACTTCATTTCTGCGTTCCGCATTCTCCTCGCTCCTCCCGGAGTATATGAGGGTAAGTCCTTCATAAGTTTTTATCTCACCAAAATCTGGTCATCTTATCTCACTGAGCCCTAGTATATCAAGTTTATACGAGATCATTTCTCTGGTCACCTGTCTCAGCCTACTACTCTCACCCAGAGTTCTCACATTCCAGAAACCTATTCGTGGCTTCCATTTCGTGCGAAAGTTGTCAACATGAGATCCGTCCGGTTTTCATTCTTTTCAGTTTCCTTAATAATAAACAATTTCGGAGAGTGCGAGTTATTAGCCCACAGCTTCCTAATTTTCTGGCAGGGCTGCCACTTTAAGGACTGAAAACGAGCCCCCGCAGTTTTCCAACAGTTCCGCCTGGAAATAACTACTGATGACGCTGCTGCCCACCATCATGGTGTAGTCTGTCATTTAGTCTAGTCTCTCACCCTCGACCTTACCGGCATGGGTTACCCTGCCAGGAGCCGAAGCTCCCGCCGGCATCGCTCTCGGGATCGCTGAAACACACAAGCTTCCCCACCACGTCAAGGTACCAGGCATGGCTTCCTTTAAGAAGGCCTTGGCCACACCGAATGGCAACACCGCTTCTCTGACGTCATACGTCCGGGTCCGGCCGTGCGCTAGGCAGAGAAGATATTGCTGTCTGTCAATATATTCATTTGAAATCGGGTTATTGGAAAGAAGTTCACTAATATGTATGGACGGGGGAAGGTGCGTACACTGTAGATGTACTGTAGATTCTGATGTAAGTTATTTAATAATTAGTCAACAAAACGATAAAAAAAAGATACAATTTCTTCACATAGATTTAACTTATATTAAAACATGTCACGAATCAAATAAATACTTCACATAAGCGTTAACAATTTTCTTTTCTTACTTTCACTTGAAGTAGACTCGATGCGTCTGTCATCATTTTGGAGTAATTGTTCAGAAGAATGTTCGATGCAATTGCAAGCTTAACAGTATCACCATTTTCTCTGCCTCAGATACTCGTATCTTCAACGACGTGACGCATTACTGTGTCAGAAAACACTATCTTCTCACTTAGTAAGCACAAAACATCCTTCTGTTTGTCACTGAATGATAAGAAGACATTGTTCATATCTCTCTGATATTAGCGACTGCATAATCGCAATTACATTGCTTGTCATTTCAATAACAAATTAATAATCATAATAATAATAATAATAATAATAATAATAATAATAATAATAATAATAATAATAATAATAATAAGCCTATCAACCGGGGTAGCTACTCACGTGGTGCCGCAAGGGCCTGGGACCTGACTATCCCTGGAATCGGAAGAGGAGTGGGTTCGAATCCCATCTTCAACCGTTCTTGATATGGTTTTCCGTGGTTTCAAATGTTTAGCTCCAGGCAAATGCCGGCCACTGACGCTTCCATCCAATTCTTTTCCCAGTTTCAGTCATTGTATCTCTCATTAACTATTCTGGTGAGGCCGGCATCAGGAAGACCAGCCGGCCGTAAAATCAATTCGCCACATTTAAAAAAATATCTTAGTTCAACACCAACCCCGTAGAAACGGCAATAATATGGGTTAGAAATAATAATAATAATAATAATTAGAATGTTGTATGTCTACCCCTTATTATTCCTGTTTTCCAACGGGGTCGGGGATGAGATGCGATGGAAGTCTTTGTGGCGGATGATTTTTACGGCCGGATGCCCTTCCTGCCACCAACCTCATGAGAGGAGTTAATGAGAGATGAAATGATTGATGGTGAATGAAACTGGGCAAGGATGTGGAAGGAAGCGGCCGTGGCCTGTCAGAAGGTACCGTCCCAGCATTTGCCTGGAGTTGAAAATGGGAAACCACGGAAAACCATTTCAAGGACAGCCGACGGTGGGGCTCGAACACACGCGTCTACCGAGTCAGCAGAGAGCTTGGCCCCATGGCCTAACGCAGCGCTTTAGCGAGCGCAGCCACTACTGTCGGTAAGAATAATAATAATTAGAATAAATAATAATAATATCGTATGGCCTCGGGTGCCGGGTGCAAGCATTGTAATTTGACACCCAGAGGGTAGCTTGCATGCCAAATTTCGTTGTTCCTTGAATCACTATGAAAGTCAAGAAGGTTAGATATCTAAGCTCCTTGAACACTATAGCGCTTTCTAGTAGAGAAATGAGGAACTTTGTGTTGGCGGAAACTCCCGAGATTAATTTTGACATTATGAACACGGCCTACTGAATTCAAATGGATTATTTGACATGCCAACATCGTATGACATGCGTGTCGTATTTTTGCCGCCTTTCAAAATCACATACCACGGCCAGGAGCGAACCTGCAATCTTGGGGTTAGTAGACCGACACGCTATCCACTCACCCGCCGTGGCAAGCTAATAATAATAATGATGATGATGATGATAAAGACTTCTGAGACATATCTTGCCTCTGCTAATAAATTACAGTACCGGAACCGTAAGTAGTTCGGTAGACTGCCTCTTCGTCATTCATGTCTGTCATTTCCAGCAGGCATTCTTATTCTGACACCATACGAAACAGAAATAGACGAAGGTGACTTCTTCAAGCAATAAATCGCTATCTCTGTCTTAGAAACTAATTAGTACGCCCATATCAGTGATTTATGTGTATCTGTTTAACTTACACTGCTTAAATGCCAACGCAGACATGAAAAAATAGCTATCGGAGGTCATGGTCGATCGAACGTAAACCTACTGATTATTGACGAGAATAAAGACTCTGCTGGTATCAACGTACGATTGTTGTTTCAACACATTTAAATTTTAACAAGTGTATGAAGCTTAAAAATCAAAATGCATGAAGCTTCCGAACAGTATAGAAGAGCAACCACGTGCGATATAATTCTAGAGCTTATAGAATGACGATGTTGTTTTAGAAGCTGTACTTACGTGTCCCAGATGATTAGTCTTCGCTCTCGGGTCTACCGTAAACACAACTGAAAGAACTGCGAGCGATAAAAGAATATATCCAATTTTATGTGGACTAGCACGTTCAGCACCATTCATCACCATGCTTACTTCTCGCCACACATAGAAGAGAGAGCGGCGTTGCCGCTCCGCTATGGACAAGGCCTGCTTATAGGATGGACAAGGGACAATTAAGGTGGGAAAGAAAGTGACTCACTAGGCCTCGTATACCCTAATACCGTCGGGGTCGGAAGAGAACAAGAGTTGACCAAGTGAGGTCGACAGGAAAGAAGACAGAGAGGAGCCCGGCACAAGTAAGTGGAAGCAATGCCGGACTCAGCTGGGGCCCAGGGGTCTCCAATCCACGTTCCACTAGATGTGAGCCCCTGGGGGGTTAAACAAATGACAGAACAGAACAACACTAGTATGGGGGAAAGGCTAGAGAATAAGGAAGCAAACCAGGACGCTAGTAAACTTCAAATAGAGAAAAGATTAGACATGTTAAAAGATAACATCAGAAAGGATTGGAATAAGATGAGCGCTGACTCTAAAGACGAGAGGCTTACAATAATCAATAGATTAGAGGAAAATCATAATGGAATTCAGTCATTAGAAGAGAACATGAAAAAATCCCTCAATATGCCTTCCTTCGGAGGGGAAGTAAAGCCGGCGGTCCCATGTCATAGATTTATGGCATGTTAAAGAACCTTCCACTAATTGCACCTGTGTGAAGCTAAATTGGATAGCTTATGAATGTAAACAACGCTCTTAGGTTTCTACGTTCGTTGCCAAGAGCCGACTGCGGTGGCGTCTAGTAGCTAAAGTTCTAAACTTGGCCTAGTAGTCGTTGACGGTGGCGCTTGGCGTCAAAAGTAGGAACTATTTGAAAAAATCTAAGATGCAGTACTTAAATTAAAAAACAGATAACACACACTAATACAGTCATCACAATTAACACCGGTTATCAGACAGATTCTACACACACCCAAAGTACATGGGGCTACATGACCGCGTTGTCGCAGCCCCCAAACATAAGAACCAACCAACCAGAGAACATGAAAAATAAATTCAGAGAGCAGGAAGACCGCCTGATTAAATCAGAATTAAAATCTATGGTACGAGGAACATTACTTGCCTCATCAGTGGAAATGGGAAAAGATGAAAGCTTAGAGAGAGAGCGCACAGTAGGGAGCCACGAGTTAGGGCAAAGTCCGGAGACAATTGACACGCAGGCATTTCGTAATTACGAAGGCCGCAGCTCAACACCCCAGAACACACAGATTCCTACACAGCTCATACAGGTGATTCGAGCGAACGAATTTAAACCAAATAAATTTATTCCCGATAGCGGAATTATTCCGAAGGCATTCCTAAAGGAACTGGACGACTACTATACGGACCAGAACGTAAATCCTACGCGACAATTAAGGATGGTGGAGACATTTCTAGGTGGAATCGCCCTGACTTGGTTCTTGAGCTATAAGTATACGTTTGAGAATATGGCAGGATTTAAGGAAGCTTTCCTAAAACATTATTGGAGCGTTTCATACCAGCAAAGTCTCCGTATGGATTTATATTCGCGGAAATATCACTTCACACAACAAACCAAATTCGCTGAATTATTTACAACTCAGATGCTCAAACTACAAGATCTTGACAATCCTCCTAATGAGTTAAATTTGATCACTACCATATGAAAGCAATTGCCCGTAAACGTACAGCTGTTTTAATGGTGGAAAACGTAAGCACGGCCGTGCAAGCAGAGGAGGTATTACAACAACTTGACGAAACTACGCCAGAGAGAGACGTCACGTTGAAATGGTGAACTCGGCCGAGGTAATTAAATCATCGAACATAAGCACAAAGTAACAAGCGACAAACACTGGGTCAACTCCAAGACGGAACGGCAATGAGGAACCAGAATATAGATCTCAGGCGAGATACGATGACAGGGGACACGCACGCTATTACCATGAATACAATAGGTACAATCAACGGGGATACCAGCAGTGGCGGTATAATAGAAGACAGGAGGTACCGTACAAGAGGAACAATGAAACACATTGTAACCAAAGATGGCGCGACAGGAGATATCACGAGCAATCCGACTCAATGGATAACCGGCGGTATCACGAATAATCCGATCCAAGGGATGAACGCAGAAATTGGAACTAGAGACACATAGAGTCACAGCGATACTTAGAGGAGCTTCATAATTCAGATGAGATCGAGAAAAACAAATGGGAACTTGCGATTGACTATAGAAAGAATCCCTGTACTCATACTATTGAAGGGGCGGAAAGTCTATTGGCGCAGCAGGAACGACAGGAGAGAGGGCGACTTCATGGAAATGGGGGTCGCAATAACAAAAAAACTCATTAACGCAGAAAGGAGATAGCCTGAGACATGAACGGTGTGTAGACCAAGATGGTTGGGTGGTCGCACACATAGCTGAGTGGATCGCGAGGCTTGAGGACTGTTTGGAGGAGATTGTGAGACCACGTAATGAAAGTTTAAAACAATTGCCTATTATTTATGCTAGGATTGGCGGATTAAATGTGAAATGCTTAGTAGACACTGGTTCCCAAGTCAGCCTAGTATCCGAGGCATTAGTTCGTGAGGTAAGGCGGAATCATGATGTTCCAATGATTCCGGTCCCTGAAATAAAAGTACGGGGCGTTATTCCTGGACGTACTGTTACTTGTAAACACCAAGCATATTTTGAATTCGAGATTCTAGAGCATACTTTCGCTCAAACTTTCATAGTGATGGCCAAGATGAATTTCAATATTACCTTAGGGGCAAATTTCAACTGTGACTATCAGGCTGTCATTGACCTACATAAAAACACCGTGAGTTTTAAAGACATGGAGGGAATGAAGCACGTTGGACTGAACATGGATGAAGTAACGACAGGCAGAGAAGCGAGTCCATGGGTGCTTGAGGCTATTCCTGAGGAGACGAACGAGGAAGTAATGGAGGCGGATACTGATGAAGTGATTATAGCTGTTGTTGAACTACAAGAAGACGAAACGCAAGAAATTTGGACATTGTTGGGTAAATAAGATTTCAGCATGGATGAATTTGAAGAATTACTGCAGGAGCGACTTAACGAAGTCCAACTAAGGGGTGCAGAGAAGAGGAGACTTGAAGAAATATAAAGGAAACACCATAATGTTTTGATACTGTACCTGGAAGAATTCTTAAATGCTCTATGCAAGTAGACGACTGGTCACAATTCAAAAGTGGATTGTACCCGATAAAGGAGAAACACCACAGCCAAGTTAAAGAAATCATAGACGACATGCTGCAAGCGGGAGTTATTAAGAAAACACCTTCACCTTTTATTAATGCAATTTTGGCTGTGGCCAAACCAAATTAGTCTATTAGGCTTTGCCTAGGCGCAAGAATGCTCATCCTTCGATTTCTGCCCGAATACGACACAGCGCCGTTAATTAGAGATATCCTGAAAGGATTTAGAGGGAGAAATATTTATAGCAGCGTGGATTTAACAAATTCCTTCCATCACATTGAGTTAGACGAGAAGTCACAATTGTTAACAGGCTTCTTGTTTGATATTCAGACCTACTCTTTCAAAAGAACGCCGTTCGGTGTCAAAACAGGTGGCTGTGCATTAATTAGAGCTTTAGACCGCAACCTAACAGACGAGGTGAAAGGATTGACTGTGAGGTATATTGATGACATTCTGCTGGCTTCCGACAACATTGAGGAACACGTAAACAACCTGCATAAATTACTAGAAAATCTTCGAACCACTAACTTCAAAATTAATCTAAAGAAGTCACACTTCTTCAGGAATGAGGTACTGTATTTGGGCCATACAATAGATAAGGAGGGCGTTGGGCTTAATCAAAATGTTGGGTTTAATACACACACGTATATAAAAATAGCTACTTATTTACATACGTATGCAGACAAAAATACACACTAGAACATATGATTTATTCTTGGGTTTTATATAATAACTTATATACTGGACTGTATTCCGTAGCCATGTTCCAACAATCATCCTTGTTGCCAACCCATAAACCAAAAACTCCCAACCAAAGCCGTAACGTCCCGTAACCACAAACATATTCCCCTCCCTTGAATCTACTGAAATTCAACAAAAATACAAACAATGAATTATATGAGTAACACAGTTAAAATAAGTTAATTATACAAAACACTAGACAATCATCTTCTTAACCCATCCTATCAAGTTTCCAGGTTCAAATGTTATACACTTAGTGTTGCGTAGGTAGTACCACCAACTTCTGGATGGACCGCTTAAGTGTGCCTCCCTTGGTTCGCAATGTTACTATTCTCACTACTCCATCCTTTCCTGGGTGAACTTCAGTTATGATTCCCATCCGCCACTGCAAGGGAGGTAAATTGTCCTCACGAACAAGGACCACTGCTCCAGGTACCAGGTTGTCCTTGGAAATTGCCCACTTTCTCTGCTGCAACGAATTCAGGTAGTCGGATGACCCCCCTCCCCCACAGCTGCTGTTGCAAGGCCTGCACTCGCTGCCATCTGGACAACTTACTCAAGTACTGATCAGTTAAATCAGGCTCTGGTAGGCAGGTGAGAGGTGCACCAATTAAAAAGTGACCAGGAGATAAATAACTTGGGGCCATGGGATCATCTGACAGGACCGTTAAAGGACGGGAGTAAAGGCAAGCTTCTATCTGAGCAGTTAATGTACTGCATTTAATTCCTCATATGTCAGAATATTATTGCCTACTACACGTTTAAAATGGTACTGTGGCGGAGACATCTAGCGGGAATAACTTTTACTTGAATATGTTTTATCTCTGACGAAAAGAGAACCTTTACTTGTATATATTTTATCTCTGACATTGTTTGTTGTTTCATTATTGTTGGTCTCCTAGTCAGAATTCCTCACTAGTTCTTCTTATAAAATGTGTATGTCATTCCCTCTTAATAAATGTGCCAAACGAATGTGAGTACGACATCATTAAAACCACAGTGGTGACCCCGACGTGATATTTGAGTGAATGTTAAATTATCGTGTAATAAAATAACGACATTGACCATGCCTCGCACGGACAACACACCAACCGATGCGACGATATCAGGTATGCCTACATCTCATAATGAACCTGAAATTTCACGAGTGTCAATTAAAAACCCACCAATTTGGCGTAAACATGTTAAGGTTTGGCTACTGCAGATCGAGGCCGTACAGCTAACATCACACAAGAGCTTACGATGTTCAACTATGTTATCGGCTCACTTGAGCCAGTCGATGCCGAACTTATAAGTGATTGTTAGTAAGACCACGTTCGAATACGCCTTTCTTAGACCTGAAGGCACGGTTAATAGCTGAATTTCAAGAATCAGAAGGACAGAAAGTGACGAAATTACTCACAGGGCTTGACTTAGGAGACAAAAAGCCTAGCCAGCTTTAAATTATCGTGTAATAAAATAACGACATTGACCATGCCTCGCACGGACAACACACCAACCGATGCGACGCTATCAGGTATGCCTACATCTCATAATGAACTCGAAATTTCACGAGTGTCAATTAAAATCCCACCAATTTGGCGTAAAAATGTTAAGGTTTGGCTACTGCAGATCGAGGCCCAATTTGCTACAGCTAACATCACACAAGAGCTTACGAAGTTCAACTATGCTATCGGCTCACTGGAGCCAGACGTTGCCGA
The DNA here is from genome assembly GCA_946902985.2 of Meconema thalassinum. Lineage (NCBI taxonomy): Eukaryota > Metazoa > Arthropoda > Insecta > Orthoptera > Tettigoniidae > Meconema > Meconema thalassinum. Next base: position 1,627,680,196 of record OX336388.2, read on the forward strand.
ACTTATAAGTGATTTGTTAGTAAGACCACGTTCGAATACGCCTTTCTTAGACCTGAAGGCCCGGTTAATAGCTGAATTTCAAGAATCAGAAGGACAGAAAGTGACGAAATTACTCACAGAGCTTGACTTAGGAGACAAAAAGCCTAGCCAGTTTTTACGAGAAATGCGCGCCCTTGCGGGGACACAGGTCAAGGATGCTTTTCTACACACACTCTTTCTGCAACGACTCCCAGTTAATTTAAGATCGATACTAGCATCCTGCAACGATACTCTAGACAACCTGGCCGCATTAGCTGATTGAATTTTAGATTTCTCAAACCCCTCGCAATTTCTATCGGTGATTCAATCTCGCCAACCCGCCGCAGAACCTCCTACGCAGCAGGTGTACAGGATTTTCAGACTAGAGTCATAATTAGAACAACTTACGTTATCTATAAACAGTCTGATTTCGAACCCACATACAACCCGTCATCGAACGAGATCTCGATCTAGACCTAGATCACCTTATCGCCAATATCGACCAGATAGTTCATTATGTTGGTACCATTTCACATACCAAGACAAAGCTAGGAAGTGTGTCAACCCATTCTCATATAACACAGCCTCCTCTGCTTCGGGAAATGCGCAGGCCCCTCGCTAGACGCGGCACATAGTGATGTGGGCCAAGGAAATTCTCGCCGTGTATTTGTAACAGACCGTTCCTCTGGTACACGATTCCTGGTTGATATAGGAGCAGATGTGTCAGTCCTACCGCCCACTGCACCTGACAGAAAGCAGACCTGTAAACGCATACTTTATGCGGCTAACGGCACACAAATTAAAACCTACGGCGAGCGTTTAATGTAACTTAACCTCAATCTAAGACGTCCATTTTGCTGGCCATTCATCATCGCTGATGTCCAACACGCTACCATTGGTGCTGATTTCCTCAACAACTATGAACTGCTTATCGATGTCAAACATAAACGTCTCATCGATAGCACCACCAGTATGTCCACCTCTGCAGTGCCAGTTAAACGTCAAATTTCAGAGAGCATCCATTTACTTGACCCTCAGAATAAGTATCCAGAACTATTGGGAAATTATCCAAATATATTTCGTGACAATCACAATTACTGTGCACCCGATATCACATTCTTTCATACCATTTCAACGATAGGTCCTCCAGTTTCGGCCAAGGCTAGACGACTATCCCCAGATAAGCTAGCACAAGCAAAGATGGAGTTTCAGAAAATGATAAATCTAGGTATATGTAGACCTTCCAAGAGCCCTTGGTCCAGTCCACTCCATTTAGTTCCTAAAAGTGACGCTTCCTGGCAACCTTGTGGAGACTACAGGGCCCTAAATGCAAAAACTATTCCAGACCGCTACCCTATTCCACATCTACAGGACTTCAACGGCCGCTTATGTGGCAAAACAGTTTTCTCCAAAATAGATTTGATTCGAGCTTTTCACCACATTCCAATCGTTGAAGAGGATATACCGGTACCTAAAACTGCTGTCATCACTCCTTTCAGCCTATTTGGATTTCTTAAACTTCCATTTGGGCTTTGCAATGCAGCACAATCATTTCAAAGGCATATCGACGTCATTTTGAGAAATTTAGACTTTGTTTTCTGCTACCTTGATGACATTCTCATAGCGTCTGTCGATGAACAGGAGCATGAGATTCACCTAAAATTGCTTCTGGAACACCTAGATAGATATTCTATCAATGCAAACCTGTCCAAATGTATTTTTGGGGCCTCTGAAATTTCCTTCTTAGGGTACTCTGTTACGTCTACAGGAATCTAACCATTACCTGATCGAGTTGAAGTTATCCTTTCATATCCACAACCTAGTACTATCGTTGATCTAAGACGATTCCTAGGATTGGTAAACTTTTATCGTCGGTCACTTCCCAATGCGGCAAATATCCAGCAGAGCCTCTTCAGCCTATGTAAGGACACACGCAAGCGTGACCGCAGAGCAGTTAAATGGACACCAGAGGCTGTTCAAGCTTTTAACAACCTCAAGAATCAAATTGCTGATGCTACCCTACTTGCACATCCCTCAAGTGATCTACCATTGGCATTGACGGTTGACGCTTCCAACTTTTCGATTGGAGCCTCACTGCATCAAATCCGTGATGGTACAGCAGAACCTCTTGCATTTTTCTCAAAGACACTAAATGACACACAAAAAAGGTACAGCACATATGATCGTGAGCTTCTCGCTGCCTATTCTGCAATCAAGTACTTCCGCCATTTATTGGGAGGTAGAAATTTTACACTTTTTACAGACCACAAACCTCTAACGTTCGTATTTCAGCAGCGCCTAGATAAAGCATCTCCACGGCAACTCCTACAGTTGGATTTTATTGGCCAATTTACAACTGACTTGACGTATCTTCCGGGAAAGGATAACATTCCAGCAGATTTTTTCTCCCGCATCTCATCTATCTTCATTACATCACAATTGTCATTTGATGTTGTAGCTAAAACACAGGCATCCGATGAAGACCTAAAAGCTCTGCTACAATCAACTACCATATGTCTTCAATTCAAGACTATCAATTTACCTTCCGGAGCAGAATTAGTCACTGATGTTTCAACAGGAGAAGTGCGGCCATATTTACCTATCCAATTCCGCAAGCTTGCAATTGAAATGCTTCATAATATGACGCACCCAGGAATTAAAGCATCTACCACACTTCTACAAAAATATATATGTATGGCCATCGCTCAAGGCAGATGTCAAACTCTGGACAAGATGCTGCATAGCCTGCAAGTGCTCCAAGGTTACCAGACATACCAACAGTGCAATTAATACATATGATCCAGTGGAACGACGCTTCTTTCACATACATGCGGATATTGTTGGCCCCCTTCCACCATCTGAAGGATATACATATATCCTTACAATCATCGATCGATTTTCAAGTTGGCCAGAGGCTATACCATTAAAGGACATAACAGCAGAATCAGTTGCTCATGGCATCCTATACTTTTTGGTAGCTAGATTTGGTGTACCAGCCGTCATCACAACTGACCGTGGCAAGCAGTTTGACTGCTCATTATTCAGTCATCTGATGAAAATACTGGGCATACACCACATTAAAACGACAGCTTACCATCCTGCAGCAAATGGGAAAATAGAACGTTGGCACCGCCAGCTCAAAGGGGCACTTCAGACTCAGTTAACCAACAGTTGGGTACCCCAACTTCCAACAGTCCTGCTAGGCCTCAGATCACTCATCATACCTCACCTAAATTCCTTCTCAGCTGCAGTCATTTATGGAGAGCCTATTCGCCTACCAGCAGACTTCTTTGAAGAATCACCACCGACAGACCTTCCTGCTTTCGTCCTCAAGCTCAAACAGCATGTTCAATCTTTTCGCCCAGTCCAACCACAACGTCATGCTGTTAAAAGAACATTCATACATCCTGAACTGTTGCGTTCTTCTCATGTGTTCATCCGGCATGACTCTCATCGTAAACCCTTGCAGCCTATCTACGATGGACCATTCCGTGTATTATCTCGCTCCGAAAAACACTTTGTGGTGAATAGACTATTTGTATTGATAGACTTAAACCAGCATTTCTACTAAATAGTGATTACACTGGCACAGCTACCACAACTTGTGCCAGTAGCCAACAGCAGATTCATAGGGACATCTGCATCCCACAGACTCAACAGAAAGAGTCCTACACCCGTTCTGGAAGAACTGTTCGATTCCCATCACGATATCTCTCCGTTGTCACTGGGGAGGCAGTATGTGGCGGAGACATCTAGCGGGAATAACTTTTACTTGTATATGTTTTATCTCTGACGAAAAGAGAACCTTTACTTGTATATATTTTATCTCTGACTTTGTTTTGTTGTTTCATTATTGTTGGTCTCCTAGTCATAATTCCTCACTAGTTCTTCTTATAAAATGTGTTTGTCATTCCCTCTTAATAAATGTGCCAAACGAAAGTAAGACATCATTAAAACCACAGTACTAAATTGAATTCACCGCTGCTTCCCATAGACCGCCGAAGTGAGGTGAACTGGGAGGGGGGTATAAAATGCCAGCTTAGCTGCTCAGCTGCTGCATGCTCATGAAGCCGTAAATTGAATTGTTCTGACAGGAACATTTTACTCAGCTCCTGCAGTTCCCGGTTTCCTCCGACAAAATTGGTCCCATTGTCACTATATATATATATATATATGGGCACTTTTCCCTCTTCTTGCTGTAAACCTTTTGAGGGCAGCTATCAAGGCCTCTGAAGAGAGATTGCTACCCTCTTCCACATGAATTGCCCTTGTAGAAAGACAGATGAAAATTGCAATATAGCATTTCAGTGTTGTTTTGCTCCGCGTATTTCCACCCATGATCAAGATTGGGCCTGCATAGTCCACCCCAGCATTGAGGAATGGTCGAGATGGTTGGACTCCAGGTGATGGTAAATTTCCCATTAGTTGTTGGGAAGCTCTAGCCTTCAGTCTAAAATATTTAACGCATTTATGTAAAACAGACCTGATCATTGACTTGGCTGCAGGGATCCAGTAACCTTCTCGAAGTGCTGCCAGTAAAAGTTGTGGCCCAGCATGCAATAACCGCAGAATTTCTGACAATACTATGAGCTTTGTCAGGTGATGCCTTGGGGGAAGAATCGGCTGATGCTTGGCATCATATGTTAAGTTTGAGCTGTCGAGTCTCCCAGCAACCCGGACCATTCCCTGACCATCCAAGAATGGATGTAGATCCATCAACTCGCTTTGCTTCTGCCCTTGGTTGCCTCTTTTGAGTTCGTGTATTTCCTGGGCGTAGACCACTTGTTGTGCAATCCTGATGCATCTGTGTAGTGCTTCACACAATTCGTCACTTGTCAACACCCCTGCTGTTTTAAATTTTTAATATCTTGCATTGAGAATGAATCTGATGCAGTATGCTGTCACTAAGCGTGACAGCGTAGAATAGCGCTCCATGAATTCTCCTGTAGTGTTTGGCACTGCCAAAGTTACTTGGATTCTTCTCTGTTCTTCAGTAACTTCTAATGTTGGGGCAGTCGATGGCCAGGAGTTGATGTCTCTTTGTAACCACTCTGGACCAATCCACCAAATTGGTGAACACATTAGTTCCAATGGAGTGGTTCCCCTCGATATGAGATCCGTTGGATTCTGACTGGACGAAACATGGTTCCATGGGGCATTATGCTTAGCCTCTTGAATTGTTGCAACCCTATTAGCAACAAATGTCTTCCATCTGGTTGCAGGTGAAGCTATCCACGACAATACTATCGATGAGTCTGTCCATAAATAGACGTTGCTAACATCCAGCTCTAAAATTGGCAAGGTTTTATGCATCAATTGTGCGAGCAGGACCGCTCCGCATAATTCTAAACGAGGTAAGGTTATCCTTATCACTGGAGCTACTCTTGACTTTGAACACAGGAGACGTACCATGGTTTCTCCTTGTTTGTTTATAGATCTGATGTACGGACATGCGCCGTATGCCTTCTCTGAAGCATCGCAAAACCCATGCGCCTGAATGTCGACCGGCTCACCCTGACATAATACCAATCTATTAATCTTTAGGGAGTTTACCGTAGGCAAGTGATTGCATATGATTTGCCATTCCTTCGTTAAATCTGTTGGAAGATGTTCATCTCATGACAACTTGTGAAGCCACATCTGCTGCAAAAATATCTTGTAAACAATCACAACAGGGCTGATAAGACCCAGTGGATCAAAAATTGATGCAATAATGGAAGATACAATACGCTTAGATATGTTGCCCTTCATCGTTGACGACTCGTTTATATTTACTTTGGTTGTTACAAGAAATTTATCTGTAGTTGGGTGCCAATGATGCCCTAAGGTTTTAACACCACCATCATTGTCAAGTTGTAATGGTAACTGGGTCTCACGGTGTTCGACAGGAATTGCTTCTAGTAAGCCACCGTGATTTGCACACCATTTGTGTAATGGAAATCCACCACAGTTTAGCAACTGGATCAACTCTGTTTGAAACCTTAGCGCTTCCTCCACTGTAGCACATCTAGACAGAACATCGTCGACATAGAAATCCCTTCGAAGGACTGTTGCTGCGAGTGGATATCTAAACCCTTCGTCCTCGACGAGCTCTTGAAGACATTTAGTGACTAGAAAGGGTGCAGCTGCTGTCCCATAAGTAACTGTTTGAAGCTCATAAATCTTCCTTGCCTCATCGGGTGACTTACGCCAGAGTATCCGCTGAAGTCCCGTGTCACATCTGAACTCTAATTTGCCTGTACATTTTTGTTATATCAGCAGTGAATATGACAGGATGTGTTCTGAATCTCAAAACGATTGAATATAGATCCTGCTGTACTGTAGGGACTACCATCAACCCATCATTCTGTGAAATACTGCTAGTGGTCTTTGCCGAAGCATCAAAATCTACTCGCGTTCTTGTAGATGTGCTCGATTCCTTTATAACCGGGTGATGAGGGAGATAATACGTGCCTTCACGATCGCCCTCTTAATCATGAACAAATTTCATATGTCCTAATCCTTCATATTCTTCCATGAACTTGGTGTATTCCGATCGAAGCTGTGGCTGGCGTTGTAGTCGGCGTTCCAATTGTAGTAACCGTGTGGTAGCTTGACTATACGAGCTTCCCAGGGACTCACAATCTTCCTTCATTGGCAGTCGAACAATGTATCTTCCTTGTTCACCTCTGGTTGTATGATATTTGAAGTGTTGTTCGCATTCGATTTCTTCCCGCGTCCTGGGAGGAGTGGTCACGTCTTCCAATTCCCAGAACTTCTGTAACTGCTTATCCAATCCATCTTCATATTTCATGAAACAGGCATTTATTTCTAGTGTGTCATTCTCTGTTGCTTGTTGGACCTGTCCTGACAAGATCCACCCTAGTTCTGTTTCTTGTAGTATTGGGTTGTTTCCTGGACGAGTCATTCTCCCATTCCGCAAAAGCTTGAAGAATAGTCCTGCTCCCACCAGCATGTCTATGTGTCCAGGCTGATAAAATGTAGGATCTGCTAAATCAATATCATGGGGCAAGTTCCAATGTTTATGCTCAATGTAACAATGAGGCATGGTTCCTGTTATGCGTGGAAGAACTAAGCATTGAATTTCATCTTGAAAATTGCCGGTAACCGCTTGTATAAGTACAGTGACACTGTGGCTTGCCTGAGCGGCTGCATTATTGATCCCCTGAATAGGTACCGCTTGCCTATGTCTTTTAAGCTTGAGCGTCTGAGCCAGTTGTTCAGTGACAAAGTTAGCTTCACTTCCGCTGTCTAGTAAGGCGCGACAGGTGTGCAGTCTGCCGACGGCATCCTTGACCCGAACCATGACTGTAGACAAGAGTACTTGTGATCTTAACCTTCCCTTAACCTTGTGGTATGACAGTGTAACAGTTTCATCAGATCCACCCCGTGTAGTTTTTTGCTGTTCATTGGTATTCGTGTAAGATTCCCTGTGAAGCAGTGAATGTTTCCCTCCACACTTCTTACAAGAATTTGATGTACAATTAGGAGCTAGATGTGAACCCTTTAAACAATTGTAACAGTGTTTGTTTCTTGTCACCAGCTGTTTCCGTTCTTCTACGCTTAGCCTTGCGAACGGTGGACATTTGAATAAGAAGTGATTTTCCTTACAGCATGCACAAGTGATCTTCTGGGTTGCAACATACGAATGATATTTAGGTTTAGTCGCCTTATGTTGACTATCACTCCCCTCTGTAGAAAACGCTTGTTTGCTACCCGTTTGACCGACAGATCTAATATTTTCCAATGCCTGACGTCTATGTTCCACAGAATGAAGCAGTTCATCTAATGTTGGCAGTTCCTGGCTATTGAGCTTTAATTCCCATTCCTTTCTAGTGTTCACATCAAGACCTTGTAAATACACATGCATCAATAATACCTCATGCAATGGGGTTGAAAGGTTCAATGCCTTTAATGCATTTAAATTACTGGAAAATGAATTGGAATATCTCACAAGTTCCGGTGCACATTCCCTTTGTACAGGCTTCAATGACATTAATTCCTGCACATGAGTAGACGCAATAAGGCGCTTATTCTCATATCTGTCTACTAATAGTTTCCATGCTTCCGTGATTGGAATACTCTGAATTAGTTGACTGGCGGCCGCCTTACAAGAAGATACTAAATACTGATTTTTTTTGTATTGTTGGTACATCTTCATTTTCATGCACCATCACTCTGAAGGAGTCTGAAAATGATAACCATTTCTCGAATTCACCATTAAAACTAGGCAGGGTAATTGGTGGAAGTTTTACATGCCTACGTCTTGTTGAGTTACACGAGCCATGTACACTGCCAACCTGCGAACCACCTGACTGATATTCCGGTTTCTGTTCAGCTAGTATTTTCATCATTTCGTACTTCAACCTATAATACTGTAGCTTACTTCAAATTGTTCCCCATCTTCATCATGACTCTGATCCTCAGGTTCCTTTACTTCTAAATTCGACTGAATTTCATCGTAATTACTTCTAATATCTCTCATGTCGTCAAATCGCAGTTGAATTTCATTTAAACCTTGAGTTTCGTCGTCAAATTCGCTAACAAATTTCGCCATTCTCGTCAGCTGACCCTTTACTACTGCTCTTTTCCGTATTAACATTAGCCTTTCTGCGGGATCCATGATTTATGGGATAATGTTTAGGAAAGCCTGAGTAAAATAATGTACTTGTAATTACCTGCCCTGAGTAGTTGTGACGATAACAAAGCCGCCGTTTCAGTTTCGACCAGGGACTCGCTAACTGGTGTAGTTAGTCCACCTTTGTAAATATCCACCCTATTGTGAATATTATTGACGTAGCCGTTACTCTACCGTACATATCACTTGCTGAATGTTAAGCGTGTATTCATAAACTTGTGGTCTGTCCGCTTGATGACCATACACCCTGGGCACAAAGTCCCGTTACCACTATACATTTCAGGAAATACATTGATTTTTTTAACATTTTCTGTTTCAGATATAATCAATGGCTGATACTAGTGACTATAGCATTGAAGAACGCATTGTCACAAGCACTTGGGTTCATGAGAGACCAAGAACAGGGAAAACGTTGGAACTGTTAAGAAATAATTATGTTGGTAACAACAAAATCTTTATTGATACTCAATTCACATGTTGGCATTACTGCATATTGTAATTTGTTCAACAAGAAATTCTTTACTCATTGAAAAATGGCGTACCAGCTGATTGTCCCATATCACCTGAACTATAAAAACATAAAACTTTAACAGGTTATGGGCCCAGCACGCTTCCACTGCGCCACTCTGCTTTAAAGGATACATTTTGCTCTTCTGCTGAAGTGCGCCTCAACTTGCATTCTTCCATCTGTAACCTCGAACACAGGTTCTCTATGGTTCTGGACGCCTCTGGAGTAGAGTCCCATGCTGTGCTAAAATGGGTATATTCTTCAGGCAGCACGGACAGGATCTTGGTAATTAGCATAATCTCGTCAACTTTCTGGTCGAGTTTGTTCAGTTTGAAGGAGATGTTTTGGAGATCACTAATGTTGCTCATCATGTCCTTCTTCGCATCAAATTGGAAGTTGAAAAAGTCTCGTAGCAGCAAACATTTTTGTTGGCTCGAGTCTCTCTGGTATATGTTACGAAGAGTATCAAACATTTCTTTAGAAGTTGAGGCGCACTTCAGCAGAAGAGCAAAATGTATCCTTTAAAGCAGAGTGGTGCAGTGGAAGCGTGCTGGGCCCATAACCTGTTAAAGTTTTATGTTTTTATAGTTCAGGTGATATGGGACAATCAGCTGGTACGCGATTTGCAATGAGTAAAGAATTTATTGTTGAACAAATTACAACATGCAGTAATGCCAACATGTGAATTGAGTATCAATAAATTCTTTACTCATTGCAAATGGCGTACCAGCTGATTGTCCCATATCACCTGACCTTTAAAAACATAAAACTTTAACAGGTTATGGGCCCAGCACGCTTCCACTGCGCCACTCTGCTTTAAAGGATACATTTTGCTCATCTGCTTTAAGGGCTTACTAATTTCCAAGTTTTATTTTTCTTCAAAGAGTCTTTTTCTTCTTTAATGGCTATTTTCCATTTTTCTTTGTCTTCATTTGTTTGCGACTCCCTGTATGTCATCATTGCTTCTTCATCTTCTCCGCTATCTAGTTGATAGTCATCATATTTATTAGGTCTCTTTAAAGTTCTTCTTGGTCATAAACCAAGTTCATGACATCTTTCTTCTCTCTGTTCTTGATCTGAATCTACGAAGTCACCATCTTCTTATTGTGGTTCATGATCTGTTTCTTTATCTGTTCTATCTTGATTTTCATCTCTGTCATCTGGATTTTCATTTCTTTCATCTTGGGTTTCTTCTGTTTCTTCAACATTTCCTTGGTAGATTTCAGTTTTAGGGGTATGTTGATCTAATTTTATTATATTTCTCTCGAACACCACATCTCTTGAGACGAATATCTTTCTGTTTTCTTCATCCCATAGTCGGTATCCGTTTGGTGCAAAGCCTACAAAAATGCACTTCTTGCTTCGGCTGTCAAGCTTCTTGAGATAACCCAAATTTTAGGCATAGGCAACACAACCAACAATTTGTAGGTAGACAGATTTGGTTTCTTGTATGTCCATTTTTCAGCTGGGGTTGTGTCAACAGTACTGGTGGGGCTTCTATTAATCAGATATGTAGCTGTTTGTGCTGCTTCCCCCCACATCTCTTTATCTAGGTTAGAATCACAAAGCATAGCTCTCGTTCTTTCCATAAGAGTACGATTGAACCGTTCTGCTGTTCCATTTAATTGGGGTGTATATGGAATTGTATAGTACAGCATAATACCTTTGTTTTTACACCAATCTTTCAGATCATGTGAGGAATACTCTCCTCCATTATCACACCTTATCGTGGTTACTCTCAGATCAAATTTGGTTTCAGCCATTGCCACATACTGTTTTAAGTACATATGAACATGACTTTTATTTAACAACAGATAGATAACACTAAAATGTGAGTAATCATCTATACAGCACAGAATGTACCTGTAGCCGTCAAGGGTGGGTGGATCTAGAGGTCCACAAACATCTATGTGTATTATTTCTAACAGTCTTGTTGCCCTAGTCCTTTCTGTATTAAATGGTAACCGGACCTGTTTTGCTTTTACACATTTCTCACACACTTCATCTATTTTAGTATGTGCGACAATGGGGGACACACCATCACAAATATTAGGCAGTTTATTAAGGTAGCTGTAACTTAAATGACCCAGTTTTCTGTGTCACTCTTTACCTACATCATTACCTTGTGCACACAGCGCCTCATTTTGCATATTAACATCAAGGTCAACAGTATACAGTCCTACTGCATTTTTCTTACCTTTCAGTAACACAAAAAAAATTGTTCTTACGGGGGGGGGGGGGTGTTAAGAAATAATTGTGTTGGTAACAACAAAATCTTTATTGATACTCAATTCACATGTTGGCATTACTGCATATTGTAATTTGTTCAACAATAAATTCTTTACTCATTGCAAATGGCGTACCAGCTGATTGTCCCATATCACCTGAACTATAAAAACATGAAACTTTAACAGGAACAAGTGCGTACTGACTTTGGGCAGCGATTCGGACGACAGCCTCCTCAAAAGACAACACTTTTACGTTGGGAAAAGAAACTGTTCGCTACAGGCAGCGTGAAGGACAAACCAAGAAGTGGTCGACCATCAACAAGAGAGCCTAGAGAGGAACAATGCCGAGAAGCCGCGGAGTCAGTGGAAAGATCACCAACGAAGTCAACTCGTAAACGATCCGCAGAACTGGGTATACTCCGGTCAACTCTACGCAAACACATGAAACATGACTTAAAGTTGCACCCATATCGACCAAAGAGTTGTCTTTTGAGGAGGCTGTCGTCCGAATCACTGCTCAAAGTCAGTACGCACCTGTTCCAACGTTTTCCCTGTTCTTGGTCTCTCATGAACCCAAGTGCTTGTGACAATGCGTTCTTCAATGCTATAGTCACTAGTATCAGCCATTGATTATATCTGAAACAGAAAATTTTAAAAAAATCAATGTATTTCCTGAAATGTATAGGGGTAACGGGACGTTGTGCCCACCCTGTAGATCCGGCCCCATAGGACCAAAATATTGGGCTTAATCAAAATGTTGGGTTTAATACACACACACGTATATAAAAATAGCTATTTTTTTACATACGTATGCAGACAAAAATACACACTAGAACATATGATTTGTTCTTGGGTTTTATATCATAACTTATATAGTGGACTGTATTCCGTAGCCATGTTGTTCCAACAAGCATCCTTGTTGGCAACCCATAAACCAAAAACTCCCAACCAAAGCCGTAACGTCCCGTAACCACAAACAGAGGGTGTGAGAAGAAACCCTGCCAACATTGAAGCTATTAAGAATTTCCCCACACTTACGAGAGTAAAACATGTTCGTGCTTCTTAGGAGTGACGGGATTTTTCAAAGAAAATTGCGCGGGTACACGGAGACGGCAGCCCCTATGTAGGAGTTGATCAAGAAAAACAACAGATGGCTTTGGAATGACGATTGTGACAAGTCTTTCCAAGCAACGAAATTATTCCTTTAGAATTGTATTATTAAGTTGGGTTACCCAGATTTCGGCAGCAAATTTATAATACAAGCAGACGCTTCACTTATTGGTATTGGAGCTATGCTTTACCAGGAAGATCCAACAAACCTTTTGAACCGGTATTACGTAGCATTTGTAAGCCGCAAATTGCGCAAGCATGAACGTAACTATACCGTTACAGAGCTGGCTGGAGCTTCTGGCAATATTCCACGCTCTTCAACGATGGAGAAAAATTATATTTGGCTACCCGATTATAATAAGACCGGACCACAAAGCTTTAACGTTCTTATTCAAGACCGCTATGGTGAACGAGCTCATGACTAGATGGTTAATTTACATACAGCAATTTGACACTGAGATATAACACTGTCAAGGAAAGTTCAATATTATCCCAGATGCTCTTAGCAGAAAGCCTGAAGCAGATTTTGAAGAAGAAGCCGTGGTAAAACACATCGAACTAACTACGAGGGATCGTGAGTTTCTGGAAGACCTCAGAGATATTCAGAAGGAACAAGAAACTGAACAGTGGATGCTTCAAATGCTCCAGGATTTAAAAGGAGAGCTACGACTTGGAAACCTGCTCACCGTGAATCCCGAAGTAAAGAAGGAAGATATCTGTATTTGAATAACTTGCTGCATAAATTTATAGATGAGGAACACACCAAATTTCGCATTATGGTTCCAGCTTCATTGCAGCGTGGGTTAACCTGGCACGTGCATGAAAGCCTGGGGCACATTGGTATTGATAAAACTGAGGCGACTATCGTTGAAACGTTTACTTGGCCACGCATGAGGACAACTATATGCAAGGTCGTAAAGACCTGTGATGCTTGTCAACGCAAAAAACGAACAATTATTTAATGAAACAATATCCCAAGCCTTTGTTACCACAGAAGCCATGTGAGCTTGTTGCTATCGACTGTTTCGGTCCAATTCCGAAGGGAAGAAGAGGATGCTGGCATTTGCTTGTATGTCTTTTCGAAATTCGTGGTTCTGTGTCCTATACAGAAAACCACTTCCAGACAGGTCTCAAGTAGGATCAGAAATAAGGTTATACCAACGCTAGGGAAGCCAAGGTTTATTCAGTCTGATCACGGCAGTTACTTCACAAGTGCAGAGTTCAAAAAGGGAATGAGAGCGAGGCGAGAAAAGGCCTGAGGCGGTGACCGGCCTGGAATGTCCTAATGGGCAGTGAGGGAGCCGGCGCTTGAAGATAGCAGAGGCGGACTGAAAATTAAATTATGGGTGGTTAGCCACGAACTTGATCTAGTTGCTGCATGGAGTGAGAATCGACTCAGTCTAAGTTTGATTTTCAACAACTATGGGGTGAATGTGCCCTTAATATTGGTTCCCATATTAATGTCTCAAATATTTTATTCTTCTACTTGAAATACTAGCTCAAGTTAAGGGCTGAATTGGTCACATTTCACAAAATCCAGGTGTTGAGTTGAGACAAAGTGTCGCCACCGTATTCTGAGAGACAAAAGGAAGGTCTAATTTTAACCATTCAAGCATACGCTTTGGGACAGGCACAACGAGTGTCAACGCGTACCCAAGCCGTGACGCATGGTGAAATTATTTCCTTGTTCTGAAGCTTGAAGACAAGGAAAGATGCAGAGTTTGACAAAGATGAAGAGAGAATTCAACCACGCCTATGGGCGGAGATTTGCATCTTCCGCGTCAGACGCTTTGTAGGATTGACCAATCTGTGAACAGGACGCCAAGGTTTGGCGAGAAAATGATTCACGCGGCAATCAAGTTTTTCGGAACTGAACGAGCGAATTTTGTTCACGCTACGATATTCATGGCATGCTGAACGCCTCGAGCAAAATGAGGGGTCAATCATGTCTGTAGCATTATTACTTCGATTTATAGCGAAGCGATCTACCCCTTCTCCAAGTTTTAAGTGTATTTTTTATAAATAGTGCGACGAGTGAATGGAACAGACATTCCTTTTGTAGATTTCATTCTATTCTATTATTTGAATCCGAGACATTCTTTTTGGAGATTCTTGTGGGAATACGATTGTCGATTGACGTAAACTTTGAATGTGTCGTGAGGACACAAGTTATATTTCAAACTTAAACTTTGGCGCATCAGTGCGATGTCAGATATTTGGAACTTGTATTTAATTTCTAGTTGTGTGCGATGCAGCTAGTGTACTTTTGTAGAATCTGTGAATGTTAGGTGGTCATCAGACCTCAGAAATTAGGGAAAGTCTTCGATCGGCTGTAGGACGCTTTCGGCGAATATAGCAGAGATATCGTGTGATAATAATTATATTTTCTCAACAGCAAGATAATGGCTCTATTGAAGGAAGGAAGCCATGTAATTCCAACAGCACCATGATGTCTACGATGGGCTAGGCTGCCTATTGGGACGATGACGGGGTGATACCCGTAGCAACGGCAACCAGATTAGTGATGAGTACAAAAATTAAGTAATTAATTTTGGACAGGCGAGTTACGCGTACTGTATTATGGGATAATTTTGTAAATAATTGTTTTGCTAATTTTAAATGTAAATTCTTTAGCTTTGTTTACTGAAATATTATTTTTACGTGGGCATTGCGTGACGTTTTTGTAAATATTTCTGTGTATATTTTGTTAGTAGTGTACGTGGTTCTAAGACGCCCGGAGGCTTGGAGTTAACGAGCTAGTAGGTAATTTTCATTGTCGAGAATCTAGGATTATGGTGACAAGTGAATCTTATTTGAGAATTAACAGATTTGGGGAGAATTAGTATTTGGTCTTGGGTAATTATGGTTACTCAGGCTGAGTTAATGTAGTGATATTGCCCTGGTTACAGTTTTTTTGGATACGGGAAGCCGTCCGCTTCGCCGTCATAATTTATTTTATTCGTTTGATGTTTGTCTTGTTGACAACTCATTCTCTGATCTGTTGTGCGCCCGGGTCATTAGCAGCTGAATACAAGTGTGTCACATTTTGTGTCTATTTATAAGTGCTCGCGGGGAGGGTCATTGATTCACCTCCCGTCTGCCACACTAAATTCCGGCAGTTGTAACCTACGGGGCAATCGGCCGATGACTATGATATGCTTGATATCCCGCGAGGATTTTTCAAGTTTTGGTTATTATTTTTGGATTTGATTATGTACGCGATTTCAGATGCTCAGGTGAGGCAAATATTCGGTACTCAGAGCCACATATTACCTACTACTACAGATGGCCAACAGCCATGCTAATTCTTGGCACCTAAGACTTCAGCGCTGTCTGGTGGTTGACTGATGTACTAGCAACATGTCGACCGGTAGCGCCACCTATGAGCAGATCTTGTAAACACTACCCCTCCCCTCCTCCCCGCCCCTTCCCCTCGTTCCGCTATATTAGGGGTCTAGATGCAAAACCAGAGATCTCCATTGTTTTGGTTTCAATGAGTTAAGATTGGAGTACCATTCTCTGAGGTGTTTGTGATCTGTTTATATACTAGTTTGACCGTAGGCAAGATTTGCAACCAAACAAGTTTATAAACAGATCACAAACACCTCAGAGAATGGTACTCCACTCATTGTCACCAAAAAGTGGAGATTGCCGGTTTTGCATCTAGACCCCTCAAATGCTCTGTCCACTTCGTTCCAAATTCCTCAATTAGAATATATTGATAGCAAATATATACCTAAATAATCACACAAATAACTCTGCAAAATTGTGGAGTTCAGAACACTGAAATGAACAATATAAACACATAGGATTCAACCTATCCATTTAAATTATTTCCAGGTAGTTTCAATTAGGGCACAAAAAAGGAAAAGGAAAGGGTCAATTTTATTAAGATAAAAAACAGTGCTGTGTGGTAAAACCAGTAAATTTATTTTTAAAAGAGAATGTAAGAAAACAGATGGTGTAATTAAGACCATGATCACACCATCTTATTACCTGGCATTTGCCTATCAGGAAGAGGGAAAACCATGGAAAAACCTCAATCAGGCAATAATAAGCCAATATTAAAAATCACAATACATTTAATACATAATGGGGAAGCTTTTTCCCTCTTGGAAATGGTCAACGATGATTGTTAGCAAATTCCTGCAACAGACAAAAGCATTTAAAGAAATATTTCTTTCAAGAATTCATTCATGACATTCCTTGATATCCACAATGTGATACGGTACTTGAAGTAGAAAAAAAACTGTAAATTATGAAAATGATATACTCTTGCCTAAAACAGAAACTGATGTGTAGCCTTAATCTGCAACAAACTACTGTATACTATTTTGTACAAGAGAAGGGATCTGTGACAAAGTGCCACTGTCGCTGGACTATTTCTATGGTAACACGGACAATGTTGCAATTATTACCAAGGCCTCAGTAGATTTACCGGCATGCTACAGACCCCCTTCAGGACAAAATACCACCACCTACGCATCTCTAAAAGCCGTAGTAGTAAAATGGGACGTAAAACCTTTCACATGGTTATTAATAGAACTCAAGAAACCCTTGCTACAGTCCAAAAATGGCTAAAAAAAAGTACCTCCTTACCTTAAATGAAACCAAAACACAATACCTATGCTTCTCACACAACAAAACATTACAACCCACAGACAATTTAACACTAAAGATCCACCCACCAATGTGTAACAATGGCGAAAGATGCAACTGATATATCCTACAGAAGTCAATGAATGCCACATATTTAGGGATTATTATAGATAGTCATTTAAAATGGAATATTCATTCACCAAAATTGGCCAATAAACTCCAAAAGTTAATTTATATATTTTACAGAATCAGAAATATCCTTTCAGCATTATTAGAAAATTAGAACCTCACAAGAGAAGAAACTGCAGAATTAGCATTGTTAGTAGCAACTTCAGTCAACACAAGTTGGTAACACTTCGAGAGTGATGAACTAAGTAGAAAACTAGTTAAATTAGCCGAAATACCTTGTGTAATGATGAATAATAATTGTAGGAGTGATGTGGTAATAGATGTTGTCTCCTCCGCTGTCTATAACCCACCCACCTTCCGCAATTAATAACACGAATTATATAGTGAAATGTCAGTTGTGTGGTCACGTGTAGGCGTGGCTTATTTGACAATAAGATATTGCCAACCCCACGTATACGGTAAACATGGCCGTGTGTTGATTGTTTTGAGCGGAGAGAGCGCACTCGCTTCTTTCTGTTTGTATAGGGACATCCTAAAATAGCTCCATCAGATAGCGCACAAGTACTAGCTTATTTGGGATCATTTTGTTCTTTATTTCAAATAGCATTTGCCAATAACTCACAATTGACTGTTACAAACTCTTTAAAATGAAAATTTACTGTATTATCAACTCGTCATTCTTCAAATTCGATGGGTACCGTATACAATTCCAACGGAAAGCAAATCAATTGACTCCCACATAGAGCAGTTAAGACATCTGGTGGAAAATTTTCGCATACGATATCCCCATCCCTTGACGTTGCGATTGTTAATACTCGTATTCGAAAGGCAAAACCCTAATTCTATGTTATTAATGTTTTACATACAAAAACAACCCTAACCTGGGGCTCACGCCCCAGATCCCCTTGCTTGTGGTACTAGCAGTAATTTATGGCCAGGCAGTACCTAACCTAGTAGCGGACATAAATTCTATCTTACCAATGTTTTACATACAAAACAAACCTAACCTGGGTTTGGTTGGTTCTTAAGTTTAGGGGCTGCGACAACGTGGTCATGTAGCCCCGTGTACTTTGGGTGTGTGTAGAATGTGTCTGATAACCGGTGTTAATTGTGATGACTGGATTAGTGTGTGTTAGCTAATTCTAACTGGTCAGTAAGGCAAGCATAGCTCGCTACGCCAGCTTCCTGCTTGTGGAGATTCTCTCCAACACTTATGGTTGGTTTTTCAAAAATATAAGTGTTTCTCATTGTCTAAACTTTTAGTCGGCTCCTTGCTGGGTAAAAGCTTAGCCATATCTAAATGCAAGTACTGCAACTTAGAATTTTTCAAATAGTTCCTACTTTTGCCGCCATGTGCCACCGTCAACGACTACTAGGCCTAGTTCATAACTTAGCTACTAGACACCACCGCAGTCGGCTCTTGGCAACGAACCTAGAAACCTAAGAGCGTTGTTTACATTCTTAACCTATCCAATTTAGCTTCACACAGGTGCAATTAGTGGAAGGTTCTTTAACATGCCATAAAACTATGACATGGGACCGCCGGCTTTACTTCCCCTCCGAAGGAAGGCATACTGAGGGATTTTTAACGCTCTTAAAAAATCCGACGGCTTCGGCCGAGTTTGAACCCACTACCTTGGGCATAGAAGCTCAGCATGCTATCGACTACGCCACCGAAGCCGCCAAACCTAACCTGGGGCTTAGGCCCCAGACCCCCTTGCTTGTGGTACTAGCAGTAATTTTCGGAAAGACAGTGCCTAACTTAGTAGCGGACATAAAAGCCAGTAGTATCCAACTCCGCTTCGTAAGCCAATAGTTCCTCGCTTCGCTCGATTAACTATCTACGCTCCCGCTTCGTGAGTCAATAGTTTCTCGCTTCGCCCAATTACTCTCTACACGCTCTTAGCTCGCTACACATGACCTGTGTCGTGTATTTTGTGTACCATACATTGGCAACAGTGAAATGACGTCTCGTTGACAATTGAACATGCCCAATGCGCATCCTTCAGTAGCAGTTGAGCAACGACAAGCCATGACAATTGCCGTCGTTCGCCGTCGTTCAATGAACAACAAATAACTACTTACGTCACATATTTACGTGATTTAGTACTTATTACCTGAGCTGTATTGATAATGGACAGTAATTTCAATTGATAATGACTCCCGGAATATCAAATAAGGTATGAAAATCATACATTAGCTAAGTAACAATGTAGGATCTTGGTTCATCACTCCCGAAGAATTACCCACAAGTTTGCCCAAATGACTGGGCAGGGTTATATGTAATAAAAATGAATGATTGCTTGGCTTTTATGCTTTACAATTGGCAACTCCAGCTATCTGATATGACATCTAGCGGTAAAAAAGAGAAACTTACCAAGTAGGGTACAGTTGTCACGTGGTGACTGTTTGTATATGGTTTCTTGTATTGTTAAGCAGATCGTGGTAAATTCTCCGTATCTTTATACATAAGTAATAAGTTTTACTCGTTGACAGAGTGCAAAATGAGTAAAAGCAAAGTATATTGCTCAGTTTACGGCTGTAAGTCGATGTATAAGAGGGCTGCGGATATAAGGTTTCATCACTTTTCAAAAGATCAAATAGCAATAGCCGAAAGGTGACGATACGAAATAAATACGGGCAACAGGAGCGGGCTGGACCACTCACCATTACACTCACTGACGACAGGACAGGTTGTTCACTGTTACGCCGAGCCAAGCCGTACCAAGGCAGCCAAGCCTACACCAGCCGAGGACAGCCAAGCTTCATCAGTCAGATATCCTTCCCCGTTCCCTAGTTCATTTTCAATAACCCTACCAACTGCCATCACCTCGCTCTGCGATATCCGAGCCATTCCACTACGAGTCTTATAGGCCTAATTTGACTTCGCAGGGTAAATATCTACTCTGCGAGAACCTGCTACCAGTCCGATATTCAACACCAAACCCGCCTGCTAACCATCCAATTCATGCAATTCCTGTCTCCCCCGAGTTTTAATACAAGTTAAACTCATCACTTCGCCCTACCAAGCAGCAAATAATTTCTAGAGTCTGTGGTACAGTGAGCAAACTCAAATATAGCTTTTAAACGTAACAGCGCCATGACTCGAACTGCCCAAAAACAAATGCCAGCAGACAACCGATGCTTGATAATATGCAATTGACACATAAAATCCAGTGGAACACACAAATTAGATCACGTGTATCGCACAGTTATACATATATACAATTAAAAATAACACTGTCATTATTTTAGGGACCACATTTACTGATAATAACCGAAAAATAAAAAGTGTTCTATATCAAACGCGTGTTATTGAGTATTTTTACCCTACTTATCCAGACCGACCGCAGCGCCCCAAGTGTTAGTTTGAGTTGCCAATTCCATTCCTCCGATTGCGTATCGTAAATTGGGCAGTTTCAAAATGTAAATACAAAACAAGATGTTCAGTAAAGAACATATAGCCTACTTTCTCCTAAATGCATGGGTATTGTTATAACTCTTTGTCCTTTTCAAGGAGTATAATTGAATGTTGGTTGTAGTAGCTTGTTGAAATACAACGTGCTATAGGGATATTAAACATGAATATGAGGTGTCCTTTGCTAGTGCTACCTCTGTAAAAAAAATTCATTCAATTCGGTTTCACCGTGTTTGAATTGATCCGGGGAATGGATTTGCACACATACATGGCCACTATTTGCAAACTATTGGGCTGATGACCTTGTAGTCAGTCATAAGATGCCTTCCACAAAAAGGCATGTTTTTGCAAAATCCGGTAGAGATCAAATTATTAGGATGGTCGAAATTTGATTTAAGCTTTTAACATTTGGGTGGCCGTCATTCCGTTTCCGTCAAGATGGCGGCGATATAAAACATGACACTGAGGCGCCTTTTGCTAGTGATACCTCTGTACCAAATTTCATTCAATTCGGTTTCACCGTGATTGAATTGATAGGGGGAATCGATTTGCACACATACTTGGCCACCATCTGCAAACTATTGGGCTGATGATCTAGCAGTTCGGTCAGAATATGCTTCCCACATAAATATTTGTTGTTGCAAAATTTGGTAGAGACTAGATTATTAGGTTGGTCGTAATTACATTTTAGCCTTTAACATTTGGGTGGCCGCGATTACGTTTCCGTCAAGATGGCGGTGATATAAAACACGACACTGAGGTGGCCTTTTCTAGTGCTACCTCTGTACCAAATTTCGTTCCATTCGGTTTCACCGTGTTCGAATTAATAGGGGGAATCGATTTTCACACAAAGATGGCCGCCATCCGCAAAATATTAGGCTAATGACCTATTAGTTTGGTCAAAGGATGCTCCCTCCATAATGGTATGTTGATGCAAAATTTGGTAGAGATTGGATGATTAGGTTAATCGTAATTTGATTTAAGCTTTGAATACTTGTGTGGCCGCCATTACGTTTCCGTCAAGATGGCGGCGATATAAAACATGACACTGAGGTGCCCTTTGCTAGTGCTACCTCTGTACCAAATTTCATTCCATTCGGTTTCACCGTGCTCGAATTAATAGGGGTAATCGATTTTGACACAAAGATGGCCGCCATCCGCAAACTATTAGGCTAATGACCTATTAGATTTGTCAAAGGATGCTTCCTCCATAAAGGTATGTTGTTGCAAAATTTGGTAGAGATCGGATGATTAGGTTAGTCGTAATTTGATTTAAGCTTTGAACATTTGTGTGGCCGCCATTACGTTTCCGTCAAGATGGCGGCGATATAAAACATGACACTTGGGTGCCCTTTGCTAGTGCTACCTCTGTACCAAATTTCATTCCATTCGGTTTCACCGTGTTCGAATTAATAGGGGTAATCGATTTTGACACAAAGATGGCCGCCATCCGCAAACTATTAGGCTAATGACCTATTAGATTTGTCAAAGGATGCTCCCTCCATAAAGGTATGTTGTTGCAAAATTTGGTAGAGATCGGATGATTAGGTTAGTCGTAATTTGATTTAAGAGTAACCAGGGCTGCCAACTGTTAATAAATACTGTCTCTACTTTTGTTACCCTAATATCAATATATCAGAAAGTATGCAAGCCAATAGCTCTAAACTTTGCACACGTATAGTACCTGGCATTCTAGATTAATTTGGAGTAACTAATATAGGCCTACGCCAGTGCTGCCAACATGATTCTAAGCCTGCTGATAGGTCCAATTTTAAAATACATGTTACTTCTATACTAACAAATGGATTTCATCCAAAATTGGTACCACACGAGATCATAATATTTCAGATTATTTCTGACCAACACATGCATGACATTGTTGCCAATATAATTTTACGTGCGCTGATAAATCCAAGGTATGACTGCATGTAACGTGCGTGCTATCCATTGGACTTCAACCAAATTTTGTATTCTGTACCTTAAGAGACGCAACTAACAATAGCCTATATTCAGTCACCAGGGCTGCCAACTGTACTGCTCTATTAGGCTACATTATATAAGGTATATTTCAAACTAATTAGGAATTTCGATATTACCAACTTAATTTCGTCATTATTCTAGATAGGTCTATATAGATTGGCAAGAATCTTAAATTTCAAGAAAAGTAGGCTCTTTAGTTCGTCACGGAACTTCTTGTTTGTAATCTCATTGATATACTTTCTTTGGCCACATTGTTTATTTCCATTGAAAAAGGAGGCAAGGTTTCTCCGAAACGTATGGTTCAAATTTAAATACACACGGCATTAGCCCAAAAGCATGAATTATTTATATAATAATCCGGGCCGTGAAAGCCTTAATATGCAAAATATAGGGATATATTTGCAATTTAATTACAACGTTGTATCATGCATATGTTGGCAACACGATATACAGCGTTTCAAATGGTTGACTGATGTACTACACCGATGGTACCAAATAAATCCTATCTGGTTGACACCCCCTGCTCAGAGCTCAGTTGGGGCCCGAGTCAATTTTGACATGACAAACCGTGACACTTGAGAGGGGGTGAGAATGAGTGACTGCCGGCCGCAAGGATCAGAAGGGTAGATAACCTCGTTAGAAGCTGACTGCAGTTCAGCAATTCTTGCTTCGTAATGTTCCGTTTAAAGCCTGACTAATTATAATTTTTGTTGCATTTAATTATTGGGAGTTATTCACGCCGTAATTCTAATATTCTCATGCCATGTTAATTCACTCTTTTATTCATGTCTTTGTACGCCAGTTTCTGGGCGTGTTATCTTTGTTGTTGTTGCCTTGGCCTATTGTGTAGCCAAGTTTATTTCTAAATGTTATATTGGCATCGGTCATCCTGTGTGTTAGTTTGTCACGCGACTCACTTGTTTTGCTGTCTCAAGTCTGCATGTTCGGCCGCTATTCAAGTTAAAATACATTCGCGTATTATTTTCTGTATATTTGTGAGGGATGGGTGTGTCAGTAGCATTTAATTAAGTGTTTGCCATTCATTGTTTTGTGTCCCATATACCGTAACGACGTGCCGCAGTACGGGAATTCACGACTTGCCCGAGTGGTCGGTTGGAAGTGAAGTCACGTCAATTAGTACTCATTACTGGTTGGTTTGTCCACGCTCGCACACAACACATAAATGTCTGTATTTTTTTAGGTGATATTTTTTTCACCCAATTTTTGATTCACAGCTGTTCAAGCTGGTATGGTTTTGGGCAGATATTTATTCAGTCAATGTGACCTGATTTTGTTTACTATTTTTGGGTAAATTCAGGGTGGATTTCTATTTGTTATTTTATATTTGTTGATTCAGTAATTAAATTTTGTTATTTTAACCTGTGTTTTACGTTATTCGTAATTTTAGTGAACCCTATGAATCCTGGACTTTGTTGGAAGCACTAAATCCTCTATAACACTTTCATACAAGAACCGATCATGACCCCGAAAACAGAGTCTTGTCAAATGCTTCTTTCCAAGGGTACACTAACCCACCGCCCGAAATATTTTACCGAAATAAACACTGATGACATGTAACGCAACTATCATGACAGTAGATGTAAAGTTCAAGTCTGCTGCGCTAAAGAAACTAGGCAAAAAAAAAGTAGTATCGAAGAGCTTCACTCTGCTGAAGGCACTTGACACTTAACAACACATACAAGATGGTAACAACGGATAACTACAATTGAGCAATAATCACAACATATTGTAGTACTGTGCTCAACTCTAGGAATGGGTATTCCAAGATTCAGACACCTAGATATCAAGGGAAAGGCTATAGCCACTTTTGAAAGTTGAGATATTTGAATATCGCGCTCCATTACTTCTAGAAGGGAATGGAAATTGTATGCAGCCAAGAGCATGTCAAGTGACGTAGCGAGTAGTAGCAGAGGTCGAGACTATTTGTTGATTAAATAGTTAGCCATGGAGTAGAGACTTGAGACTTGGATCAGATTACTGGCACGGCAAAATGAAAGAGAATGCACTTAGTATCAAGTGAATCGGACCAGGGATACCAGAGATATGAGGATTTCCATATTTCAGCGTGATGCAGGGTGGACCTGACCGTTTTGAATAAAAGCCGGCCGGCCCAAGCAACATCAGATCACTTCGAACCAAGCTCTTGCATGACAAGTTGCTGCCACGTTGAGCCAAGGCACATGGTTGCCGGATCTACGCAGAAGATATCTTTAAATTGTGATAGTCACAAAAGTGCTGCGATACATGTGGAACATAGTAAGTTTCCGGCAGAGAGAATCACTAAGGTGATTGTTATTTTTCTACGGACACTGGTGAAATACTTTATTTCTATATGGACATATGCTAGACTTTGTCTAGAAAGTACTTTGTCACAGTCCAGTAATAATAATTCAATACTTGGATATTTTAGTCCAATTAGTCAGTTTCATAAATAGTAACTTAATAACCACTCCGATCTTTCAGTATATTGAAGGCCAGTCTATCACGGTGTTGTTCATTAGCCGACGAAGGGAAACTATATGTTGCTTCGCGCATGATAGATGGTGTGAAGCCATGCCCAGGGAACGATCTTCAGAACAGCCGTTGATTGGTTTAGACTGTCAGTGTTTTCTTGTACTGAAAAGATTACCGTGAGTTATGTTACAACTGACATATTTGAGAATAGATCACTTGGATCTGACCCCATTTAAGCAAACTGCTATGGACTTAATTGAAGCCAATATTAAAATGGATCAGCAGTTACTTCAAACTTCAAGAAATATTTCCACTATGTCGTGTTAGACAGATTGTGGGTATATAATGGCGGCCGATACTAGGATTAGACGTGCGTGTCCGATAGGGCATGTATCTGGATAAATCTGGTACAGACCAGGTTCACTACGCTTCAAGATCAACGAGAAATGTAAGCCACATTTTGACTTTATATTATGCCTAGCTAATTGGAACAAACTCATTTTCTGCAGATGACCAACACATTTGTTTTTCTTCGTATTTAAATCTTGCAATGATTTACGCAAGACATATTAGAGTTATTCTGAGTATTTTCAGCACTCAGAACAGTTTAGGATCGATGACCGAGCAGAACGAGCATTTATTTGAATGTTTCATATTTTTTGATAATCACGGTAATCAGCCGATGTAACTGTAAAAGTTCATAATTATTTTTGTTGAGAAATGGATATTTTATCCATATTCGAAGAATCGAACATGTGGATTCTCACATAATGAAATAATAATTAAATATATTTACAATAATATAACTAATAATAATAATAATCCACTAATAATAATAATAATGATTTTCATAATTTTTCTAAATAATTCTTGGATCTTATATTTTCTAATAATCACATTTATTGAGAGAGAGCTTATGAAGTAGTTTAATCATTTCTAGTTTGGAACAGGTGATTTTCCGAAGGAGAGTGGTTAGCACAAGCCCGCATTCAACCAACATTACAGTTCTGGTTGAACAGTTAATATTTGCAATGAGCAAAGTATATTTTTCAGATAACACGGAGAGGCATGAAACGGGAAGCAAATGATATTTGTATCAATTAGGATATTTTTGTATTTATATAAAATCATGACGTAAATACACATTCGAAAGTGAAATAAAGATTATCATAAGTATGGTAACTTCACGGGTTGAACTGAATGGTAAAATAAAATAAACTTGTAAGTTTATTAATCTTCCAGTGTTGATAACAAGCAGAGGCTTGATTTATTGTATAAATTTTGGGAAGAAAATTTATGTGTGTGGAGTAGTTGAAATGCCATTCCCAGGTGCGCATGTTTAAGTCGCAGGAATGAGGAGGTTTTTATTTGAGCATCAATCAAATAGCAGGTTCGATGACTCAGTGTTAAAGAAGGAGTATTGGAACTACACATTGCGTCGTATGAATGACCCAGAGGTTATTTCTTAAAAACCATCAGTTCTTATTTCAACCTTGTTTACGGATTCCATTAAGACTTTGATTTTGCTAGAACCCGGATTTGTCATGATAATATTTTATTCTTCTTCAGAGGAAGACCTTTGCCATTGTTGTTGGAATGTTGTGTTTTTACACAAATAATAGAATGGGCCACTGCCAATTAAAAATAATTCTATAACCACGAATAATTTGAAGGATGTTTTCAATCCTAGTGCCATGAACTAAATGAATTTATTATGAAGCTACAATTCTTATTTCCGCATTCTGTCGAAGAATTGCAAGTTGTGAAAGTTACTAAAATGGCCATAAATATAAATATTTTTCTTAATAATGATTCCAAGTGGAAAATCGAATAGTTGAATGGTCCAACAATTTATTGATCAAGTTGATGATTCAGAAATCATATATTTTGTTAGGAACTTGAAGTTCATAATCGAGTCACTTCTCGAAACGTTTAATGTCAGAAGAACAATTAATTTTGTTGTGCTTCGCACAGTTCTTCGATGCTATGCTCAATGGTCAAATACTTTTCAGATGTTATTAATATGTGTACATAATTTGTGTTGATTCAGAGATAATAATATTTTTTGACAATATTTTTTTTGAAACTGGAAAAATAAGTGAAAGTTAAAAATTCTATGAACAATTATTCTACGAGTGTTAATATTATGTAAAAATTCAACCAGTGAACTACAGTATTTCCAGTAAAGTCAATTAAATTTGAACTGGATTTAATCATAAATAATGGATATGATTTTGGAACACAGTCTACAGGACTGATAATCAGACTTGTGTTTCCAAAGATAATTGTCCAATGTGTTGGAAAATTTCTGTACATTGTGTAAATAGTAATGTGGGTCGCCACACATGAATGATGCTGCTTTGAGC
Source organism: Meconema thalassinum (assembly GCA_946902985.2). Lineage (NCBI taxonomy): Eukaryota > Metazoa > Arthropoda > Insecta > Orthoptera > Tettigoniidae > Meconema > Meconema thalassinum. The sequence continues at coordinate 1,627,707,665 of OX336388.2, forward strand.
ATCTTATTTCTGCAGTCAATTTTAAATTCAGAATAAAATGAGATAATTTTACATGATGTGTTATGCCCAGTTGAATCTCCTTCTATCCTTATTGTTGCATTGAGCCAAAAATCAGTAAAGCATTTTTTGTATTTGATGTCGTTTTTGCGATTAGCTTTAACCCATCAGGCGCCCCGGGATATTTTGACTCTCGTGCTGACTGATTCTTGGTAAAATGCATATGTGGTCGTGCGGACTCCGGTCTAAACGGGCACAGTACTGTACTGTAAATAAGAAGATTCATTTGCACGACCTCGATGTCGCTCCCCTTAAACATCAATTAATCATGAATATTACGCACAATCGCTATTTTGAATGTATTAAATACCAAAATCAATCATTCAGCAACTAATAAACTGCAATTTTGAAATTTAGCGAGATGGTAGTATCATGCCAGAGATTCACTCTGGCCTCGTGTGGGTGCGGGATAGAATACACCCAAGGTATGCCCTGCCTGTCGTAGGAGGCCACTAATAGGACCGACATGGCCGAATAACTTGCCAGTTATTGATTTGTTCTGACCCCCTGTGGATGGGGAGGGCAGAATTCATCCACAGTATCCCCTGCCTGTCGTAAAAGGCGACTTAGAGGGGGCCTTATAAAGGTCGTTATTGGATTTCTGGTCACAGTTCTGGTTTGACCGATAGAAATAAACATGCATGCTGTTAGGGGAAGGGCCACCAGCTTGGCCATCTGGCCAGAAGGCCTAGACGGTATGCCCCATCCCGTCAGATGGGTGCGCCATGTACCCTACAGTAGTATCCGCCTCACAACGAAGGTCCCTGCATGGCCGAATACTGGAGCTGCATAAATCACTGTGCATGCCGAGGGGGAAGTGCCTATTCGAGGCACTAGGACCCCGGGCAATATCTGCTATGCCAGGTAGGTATTGCCTTGGCTGGGTGGCGCCCACAGTGATGGCCCCCGTTCCGAGTGGGCAGTATTCGGGGAGGATTTCTTCCGGGATGTCTAAGCGCTCTCGGAAATCTGTACAGGGTGGCCCCCTTAAAAAGCTGTCTCTGGAGTGTAGACCGAATCCCAAGGTGTATACGCCTCCCTGTTGACAGGTCTCCTCGCTACCTGGTAGCTACCAGGACAGACGGGGGAGATTTTAAACAGATAAAATCGATCTTATTTTCAGAGAAAATCGAGGGGAAATATCGCGACCTTAACGGGATTTCCGAAGCTCCGGAACGGGCAGCGCCTGCTGCATACCGTTGACCGGCAGCAAACCGATGCGTTGCTGGTATGCACGCATTTCGGCGAAATTCCCGTTAAGGTTGAGAAGCACGATACGCTGAATGAGGTCCGTGGAGTTATATTCCATCGTGACCTCATTTTAAACAGCGACGTGGAATTGATGCGGGATCTGGGGAAGCGAGGCGTCACCAGGATTAGGCGCATCACCCGGAAAATTGGAAATGATAGCGTCGATACTGGCGCTTTCATTCTCCATTTTGAGGGTGATGTAGTGCCTAAGCAGGTGAAGGTCACGTCGTACCATTGCGACGTTAGACCGTACAGCCCTTCACCTATGCGCTGCTACAATTGCCAGAAATTCGGTCATGTTTCTGCCAGGTGCACTGCCAAGGTGGTGTGTAGAGAGTGTGGCAAGGGGACACATGACGGTGTGGGGTGTACGCCTCCCCTGACGTGTCCTAACTGCCAAGGAAGTCACTCTCCGCGGTCGAAGCAGTGCCCTGAATTCTGCAAGGAAGCAAAGATCCAAGAAATCAGATCATTGGAACGGCTTTCATATCACGACGCTCGAAAGAGATACGGTACCATGATATTACTGCACCTGAATTTTCGGTATCTTTCGCGGCTAAGGTGACGCCACCTATCACCCATGCCACTTTCGTTCCCCGTGCTGTACTCTCGACGACGAACTACTCTGAGGTCGTAATGTCTCCCCTCATTGTCCAAGCGAGAACTGTCAGCCCGAAGAAGGACACACAAACTTCTTCGGCCATTGTGAAAAAGGCGTCGGTTATTCCATCTAAACCGGCGCAATCGGAAAAGAAGTCATCTTCCTCTCCGAAACGGTCGGACAAGAAGTCTTCCCCTGCCAACGAGGCAAAGAAGACTTCTGCGACCGGGGCTGAATCGTCATACAGCCCACCCGATAAGACAAAGATAGTGGAGAAGAGGGAGACGGTGCGAAGCCGTCTCTCTCGACCTCCGGCTGATGGGCTGGCTCTTTCATCTGCTGGGCCTTCCGCTCCCTCGACCATCAAGGGAGTGATGCCCGCAGAAGCCAAACCCATTAGAGTGGAGGAACTCCCCTATAGGAAAAATAAGTCACCGGTGGAGAAGAGAGGGGCGGTTCAGCGCCGTTTCTCTTCCTCTCCTGCAGACAAGGCTGCTCAGCCATCTGCTGGCCATTCCGCTCCTACCATCACCAAAGGAGCGGTGCCAGCTGGAGCGGACTCATTTGCAAGGACCTGAAGTATGTGGGAAAGGGACCACCTAATTTCCCGAATAGACGTCTGCGTCGGTCTAGAAAGAAGAATGTTTGGGGCGTGTCGGGGACAAGCACCCAGTCTTCGGACAGGGAGAAAGTACCTCGACCCCACTCTTGCTCTTCCCCAAGAGCGAGACTCGTGAGGTACGACGACGACCGCGCGCAATTCAGGAGAGCGCCCGCTTGATTTTCTTCGTCTTCGGACGGAGATGTGGAGATTGAGATGTGCTCTCCTGCCCCATCATCACCAACAATGGAACTGTAATAGCTATTCTGTACATCTCGCTGAGTTACGACAATTAATAACTTCGTTTTCGGCAACCATTGTCCAGGTTTCGTCCTGGACATGAGACAACAATGCGTCACTTCAAACTCTTCTCTAAAGACCGGGTGGATGGAGCTGTGGCCCCAGGTGGCGTCTGCACTCTCGTCCACCCTAGCCTCTTTACTGAAGAGGTGCCGTTGCGTACTCAGCTAGAAGCAGTTGCAGTTCGTACTTCTTTGCCAGTGATGGCAACAGTATGTAACGTGTACATCCCGCCTGATTCCCAACCGGATTACGGCCAGCTGGTGGATCTAGTCTCTCAGCTCCCCCCTCCTTTTCTCTTTCTGGGAGATGTTAATGCCCACAACACTATCTGGGGCTCCGCTACCACTAGTGGTAAGGGAGGAGATTTTGAGAGGCTGATTAGGCGGCTGGACCTGTGTTTGTTGAACACAGGGGAACCTACACACTTCTCTATTGCACACGGTACTTCTTTAAGTATCGATATTACCTTGTGCAGTCGTGCGCTGGTTCCCCTGCTACAGTGGGGTGTACACGATGACCTTTGTAATAGTGACCATTTTCCAATTATCGTTGCTCTTCCGAACCAGAGAGCCATCGAGTTACCAAGTCGGTGGCTTCTCCGCCGGGCTGATTGGCCAACTTTCACAGCACGTGCAGTGTTGGCCGAAGATACCTTTGCGAGTGTCGACGATCATACTGTGCCCGTTTAGACCGGAGTCCGCACGACCACATATGCATTTTACCAATAATCAGTCAGCACGAGAGTCAAAATATCCCGGAGCGCCAGATGGGTTAAAGCAAATCGCAAAAACGACATCAAATTAAAAAAATGCTTTACTGATTTTTGGCTCAATGCAACAATAAGGATAGAAGGAGATTTAATTGGGAGTAACACATCTGGTAAAATTATCTCAGTTTATTTTGAAGTTAAAATCTGACTGCAAAGATGCTCAAAGCAGCATCATCCACGTGTGGCGATCCACACTCTTATTTACACACAATATACAGAAATCTTCCAAACACATTTGACAATCTTTTTGGAAACACAAGTCCGATTAATAGTCCTGTGGACTGTGTTCCAAAATTATTAATATTTAATTCCAGTTCAAAATTAATTGTCTATACTGGAAATAACGTAGATCACTGTTTGACTATTTACATGATATTAACACTCGTAGAATAAATGTTTATAGAATTTCTTAAACTTTCACTTGTTTTTCCAGTTTCAAAAATATATCGTCGAAAAATATTATCATCATCGAAGCAACGCAAATTATTAACACATATCAATAACATCTGAAAAGTATTTGACCTTGAGCATAGCATCGAAGAACTGTGCGAAGCACAACAACAATTAATCGTTCTTCTGACATTAAACATTCGAGAAGTGACTCGATTATGAACTTCAAGTTCCTAACAAAATACATGATTTCTGAATCATCAACTTGATCAATAAATGGTTGAACCATTCAACTATTCAATTTTCCACTTGGAAACAATATTATAAAAATATTTATATTCATGGCCATTTTTAGCAATTTTCACAACTTGCAATTCTTCGACAGAATGCGGAAATTAGAATTGTAGTTTTATAATGAATTCATTTAGTTCATGGCACTAGGATTGAAAATATCCTTCAAATTATTCGTGGTTAAAGAATTATTTTTAATTGGCAGTGGCCCATTCTATTATTTGTGTAAGAACACAATATTACAACAACAACGGCAAAGGTCTTCCTCTGAAGAAGAATAAACTACTATCATGACAAATCCGGGTTCTAGCAAAATCAAAGTCTAAATGGAATTCGTAAACAAGGTTGAAATAAGAACTGATGGTTTTAAAGAAATAACCTTCGGGTTATTCATACGACGAACTGTGCGGCTCCAATACTCCTACTATAAACCTGAGCCATCGAACCTGCTATTTGATTGATGCTCGAAAAAACCTTCATTCCTGCGACTTAACATGCGCACCTGGGAATGGCATTTCAACTACTCCACACACATAAATTCTCTTCCCAAAATTTATACAATAAATCAAGCCTCTGCTTGTTATCAACACTGGAAGATTAATAAACTTACAAGTTTATTTTATTTTACCATTCAGTTCAACCCGTGAATTTACCATACTTATGAAAATCTTCATTTCACTTTCGAAGTGTATTTACGTCATGATTTTATATAAATACAAAAATATCCTATTTGATACAAATATCATTTGCTTCCCGTTTCATGCCTCTCCGTGTTATATGAAACATATACTTTGCTCAATGCAAATATCAACTGTTCAACCAGAACTGAAATGTTGGTTGAATGCGGGCTTGCGCTAACCACTTTCCTTCGGAAAATCTCCTGTTCCAGACTAGAAATGTTTAAACTATTTCATAGGCTCTTTCTCAATACATATGATTATTATAAAATATAATATCCAAGAATTATTTAGAAAAATTATGAAAATTATTATTATTATTATTAGTGGATTATTATTATTATTATTATTATTTGTTGTGTTTAATTATCATCTCATTATGTGAGAATCCACATGTTCGAACCTTCGAATATGGAAAAAAATATCCATTCCTCAACAAAAATAAATTTAACTTTTACAGTTACATCGGCTGATTACCGTGATTTCCTTAAAATATGAAAAATTCAAATAAATGCTCGAAATGCTCGGTCATCGATCCTAAACTGTTCTGAGTGCTGAAAATGCTCAGAATAACTCTAATAAGTCTTGCGTAAATCATTGCAAGCTTTAAATACGACGAAAAAAATGTGTTGGTCATCTGCAGAAAAATAGTTTGTTCCAATTAGCTAGGCATAATATAATTCAAATGTGGCTTACATTTCTTGATGGTCTTGAAGTGTAGTAAACCTGGTTTGTACCAGATTTATCCATAGACATGCCCTATCGGACAAGCACGTATAATCCTTGTATCGGCCGCCATTGTAGACCCACAAATCGTCTAGTCAGACATAGTGGTAGTATCTTTCGACGTTTGAATAAACTGTGGTTCCATTTTAATATGGGCTTCTATCAAAGCCATAACAGTTTGTTGAAATAGGGTCAGATCTAAGTGATCTCTTCTTAGATATGTCAGTTGTAACATAACTCACTGTAATCTCATCAGTACAAGAAAAACATTGACAGTCTAAGCAATTAACGGCTGTTCTGAAGATCGTTCCCTGGGCATGGTTTATTAATATCACCATCTGCCATGCGCTAGACAACTTGCAGTTTCCCTTGCGTAGACTAATGAACGCCACCGTTATAGACTTAGTCTTCAGTGTACTGACAGATCGAAGTGGTTAACTAGTTACAAATATGAAAACTGACTTGAAATGGATTTAAACATCCAAGTATTAAGTTAATACTGGACTGTGACAAAATACTATTTTCTAGACAGAGTCTAGCATATGTCCTTTTAGAAATATAAATATTTCCACCAATGTCTGTAGAAAAACAATCACCTCAGTGATTCTCCTCACCAGAAACTTACTAAGTTTCAACTCGAAGCGCAGCACTTTTCGTGACTATCACGACTTGAAAAGAACTTCTGCGTAGATACGGCAACCATGTGCCTTGGCTCAGCGTAGATGCAACTTGCTTGCCAAGTGCTTGTGTTGAAGTGAGCTGACCATGCCTCCTCCAGCTGGCTTTTATTCAAAACGGTCAGGGTCACGCGTCATCGCCTGATATCTAGAAATCCTCATATCTCTTGAATCCCTGGTCCGATTTACTTGATACTAATTGCGTTCTCTTTCATTTGGCCGTGCCAGTAATCTGATCCCAGTCTCAAGTCTCTACTCCATAGTTAACTATTTAATCAATAAATAGCCTCCACCTCTGCTGTTACTCGCTACGTCACTTGACATCCAACTATCGGTAAAATCCTTCGAAATGCTTCTCGAAGCAATGTAGCGCGATATTCAAATATCTGAACTTTCAAAAGCGGCTACAGCCTTTCCCTTGATATCTAGGTGTCTGAAACTTGGAATACCCATTCCTAGAGTTGGGCACAATACCATTCACATAACGAATGGTATTTTGGCTGCTGCTGAGGAAACAATACCTTCCTCATCCGGCAATTCACGCCGGAGGCTTGTCCCTTGGTGGACAGCCGAGATTGCAGCAGCCATTAAAAACCGTCGACGTGCTTTCAAATGCTATCGGAGGCAAAACACTATGGCCAACCTTATCACCTTCAGAAGGATGCGTGCTAGAGCCCGATATCTGATTCGGGAGAGTAAGAAAACGACGTGCGAAAAGTATGTGTCGTCTATGTCGGCGCATACTCCTTCATCTCAAGTGTGGACTAAGCTTCGTCGGATCTCCGGACTCCCGACATCACTGTCGATGCCCGGAGTATCCATCAATGGAGACATCATCACGGACCATCTCGCCATTGCCAACAGTATTGGCTCGCACTTCTCCGATGTATCCTGCTCAGGGAGTTACGAACCTACATTTCTGACTCCGAAACGGGAGGCAGAGACTCACCCCTTGTCCTTTGCCACTGCTGCTTCGGAGTCCTATAATGTACCATTCTCTGAATGGGAACTGCGCAGTGCGCTTGCACTGTGCAGGGATACGGCTCCTGGACCGGATAACATACATAATCAAATGTTAAAACATCTGTGCGAATCCAGAATAAAAAAACTGTTGATAGTCTTCAATCGTTTATGGATTGAAGGGGAGTTTCCATCTCAATGGCGAGAGGGGATCGTGATACCGATTCCAAAGGCTGGAAAGGATCCCAAGTTTGCAAGCAGCTATAGGCCCATTAGTCTGGCAAATGGCCTATGTAAGCTGCTCGAAAGGATGGTGAACCGTCGACAGGTGTGGTTCTTGGAGGAGAAAGGTGTCCTGTCTGAGTACCAATGTGAATTTCGCTCTCATAGGTCCACCACTGACCATCTGGTGTGACTTGAGAGCGCCATACAGGAGGTATTTTTCCGAAAGCAGCACCTAGTCACTTTTTTCTTTGACCTCGAGAAAGCCTATGACACCACATGGCGCTACGGGGACTCCGTGGTAATCTACCGACTTTCGTTGCGAATTTCATGTCCGTTCGAATCTTCCGTGTAAGGGTCGGTAGGACATTATCGCAAAACTATACTCAAGAAAATGGAGTTCCTCAGGGTTCAGTGCTGAGTGTCACCTTGTTCGCGATTGCCATAAATGGCATTGTTGCCGCCCCCGGGTCCGCGGTAGTTCCATCGCTGTATGTAGACGATTTAACTCTGCATTGCAGCTCTGGAAGTATGGCAGTCGTGGAACGGCAATTGCAGCTAGCTATCAACCGGGTCGACAGGTGGGCTCACGACCGGGGTTTTCGTTTTTCAGCAGCGAAAACCTCCGTCGTCCATTTTTGTCGGCTCCGGAGGCTACATTTACACCCTGAACTACATCTCAGGGATGCTGCGTTGCCGTTGGTTGACACTTATCGCTTCCTGGGGCTCCATTTTGATAGTAAATTAACGTGGCAGCCCCATATACGGCAATTAAAAATGACGTGTCTCAGGAAACTGAACATGCTCAAGTTTCTTAGTGGCACAACGTGGAGGGCTGACCGTGCGGTGCTGCTACGGTTCTACCAAGCCCTCGTCCTGTCCCGGCTAGACTATGGTTTTGCGGCATACGGTTCAGTAACGCTGGCAACCTTGAAAATGCTGGACAGTATCAACCATAGTGGCGTTAGGCTGGCTACTGGTGCCTTCCGGACCAGCCCGATACCCAGCCTACTCACCGAATCGGGCGTTCCACCTTTAAATTATAGACGCCAACATATATGCTTTTAGCATATTCTGCCAATGTGCGTCAATTGCCGCAACACCCGACCTATCAAGCTCTCTTCGGTACCGAAAACCACCAGGGGTACGCCAACCGGCCTCATGCCACTCAGACGGTTGGTTTTAGATTTGATAGCTCGTGTACTGAAATAGGAGTGGCTGTAGGTCGCTGTATGATCCGGACATCTAGCGAGGTGCCTCCGTGGCAAGTTCCGCGTCCGGAAATTCGGTTAGATCTTCGCCTAGGTCCTAAGGTGAACACGGATGCCTCCGTTTACCGGAGCCAGTTCCACAGCATAGTTCACCAATTTCCGGACGCTGGCATTCTATACACGGATGGTTCGAAGGTGGACGAGAAAGTGGGTTGTGCTTACGTTATTGATGGTGCAAGTACCAAGATCTCTTTGCCTGAGGCCTGTAGTGTGTTTACTGCGGAGCTCGTTGCCATCTATGAAGCTCTGCAGTTTGCACTACAGGATGCACGAATCCACTTTCTCGTGTGTACCGACTCTTTGAGTTCGTTGCAGTCAATTGCTACATGTTTCCCGCAACACCCCCTAGTGCAGCGAATCCACGACCTACTAGCCGGGCTGTGCCACGCTGACACTCGAATCACCTTTCTGTGGCTTCCATGCCACATGGGAGTTGCGGGAAGTGAGTTAGCTGATCAAGCTGCAAAAGAGGCGGTATCACTACCACCTCGACCAATGGAGGTACCTGCTAGAGATATTCGCTCTTAGTTACGTCTACAAGTTCTGTTTTTTTTTTTTTTTTTTTTTTTTTTTTTTAGAGTCAGTGGCTAGCTGACCCACTGCCCAGTAAACTGAGAGCGATCAAGGGAACTACTCGCGTGTGGCGAAGCTCTTTCCAGTCACGGAGAGAGTCCATCATTTTGTGTAGGCTAAGGATAGGTCATACAAGATCCACCCACTCGTATCTGATGAGAAGGGAAGACCCCCTACTTTGTACCTGTGGAGCCGTTTTCACCGTGGCCCACATTTTCACCAAGTGTGTGGATCTTGCTGACTTACGAAGAAACCTTGGTTTGCAGATGACACTCAAACTTATATTAGCCGATGACGCGTTGGTTGCTGATCGCGTTATCCGCTTTATAAGTGAGAGTGGGTTAGGGCCAGCAATCTAAATTTTCCAGTATAAATTGACTCAACGACTTGTTGGTTTTTGAATAATGTTTTGTTTTTCCGTAATTTTTGATTATTTTTATAATTTTTAATTTTTATTTAATTTTTTGTTTTTGTTTTATTAATTTTTGGTCTTTTTAAATTTAGGCGTCCACCTCAAAATTTTAAATTCAATTCCAAATTTGTATTCTTAATTCTGTGTTAAGAGGGGCAGATGACCTCGTAGTTCCGCCCCTTAAAACAACAATAACTAACTAACTAACTAGATCCACTCTGTTGAAGACACACGGTCATCGGCAGTATGCATTCAATATGGTGAATTTTCGTACCCCCTCCTAAATTAGACCATAATTCAGAGATTATTTTGTTACATCATACTAATATATAAAAATGAGATGCTGTGTGTCTGTCTTTCTGTCTGTCCGTCTGTCTGTGTGTTACTCAATAACGCAAGAACCACTGGTCCGATTTAAATGAAATTTTGCATGGATGTAGCTGAATTACCAGGCTTACATATAGGATACTTTTGATTTCGATATTTTGCACTATTAAGAAATGGTGACCATTTTAGTGACGTCACAACACCCTTTCGTTTCAACATTTCATATTTGCATATCAAATAAAAAGAGAACGCTAAGAAATAGCAAACTTTTGATGGCACATACGAGCTTGAAAATTTAATAAAATATAAATATAATTCTATAAATATAATTCTATAAATATTGGAACCTTTCTCTCGGAGACCCTTTGTAGGGCTATATGGGCCTATATATAACTTAATTATGAGAACCATAGTTTGTCTGATTCAAATTACCCGGTAGTTTTTCGTTTTTACGTGTTTCAGACTAATGAATAGGCGAAAATATCAAAGGTTTATCTGTGTTGCATGCTTTGGAACTTGGGACCGGCAGGGTAGATCAACATCAAATTTGGTATCTATATCCTCCACTGGCATGGGTCCAATCACTCCTATAATTTAATAGGGGGCTATGGGAAACCCCTTCAAAACTAACTTTTTTTTCTTCTTCATTTTTTCATATGGAGATCGGACAAAGCTGAATTTAAACTGATCGACGCGAGAAACGAAACTCAATGTTCGAGGGAACCCGAAAACCAGCTTTTAAGGTTGAAGATGTTTATGCCATACTGCTCACTCTTTGGAAATCAACAATTTCTTGAGACACATGAGGCGAAACCTAGTCGCTGACACTTGCTCGTTCCTGTTCACGCGCTGACGTCAAACGATTTTGATTGCATTGGTCGTATGTAGCCATGGAATTCCAAGAATGTTGACATTCGATTGTTCATGGTCACATCAGTTTTTTCATATATTGAAGTTACTGACAGTCAACTAACAACTGATAAAGCAGAAAATTCCTTTTATGTTGCTGACGTAATATGTATTTGCATTCAAAAATGAATTAATGTTTATAATGATGCCATGCACTAGGCCACCAATGGAAACATAGCTCCAATTTTTAAGATGGTTATGCCTAGTGTAAAATAGCGTATGATTCTTTCCCCAACACTATCACGAGTGGCTACTACTTTTTCCACCTCAGTTCGGCAGTGAAAGCACGCTCTAGAGATAATTTTAGGCATTCCAACACCGATAGCGGACCGCAACCCCTAAAATCTGACTAGCAAAACACTTGTTCCGCAAGGTCGGGCTTGCAATATTGGATCATTTACTGTATCATACCCTGGCCTAATTGTACGCCATTTTGTCTCATTCATTGTCAACAAACCGTTTATTGCTACGAATAAACAGCATTCTACTTTTGTTCTAGATTTTTAACCTGTAGTGTTACATCATCCACAATAGAACCAATTTATACGGTAACAGTTAAATAATCCTGCGATATTTCTGTCGTTATCAAAGCGGCTAAGAATCACACTCTCAAGTCTCAATTGAATGATGACAGGTTAGTCGAGACAAAATGGTGGATTCAATGGTGATATTCTTCGTAATGTTGTATATGATTCCATTGAAACCTTCTTGTAAAACAGGCAATTTCGGGGGCGCAGCATGTGCTTATGAACGGAGTAGCTTCACAGAATAAAGATTAAGCTCGACTTGATGCTTAATCGTAACAACCAGCAATTTGAAAGGGATACGGTACCGTACTTCAACATGTTAAAACAGATATCCGATCATCAGTAAACATAAAGATCATCATAACTTGCATATTTAAGACTAGTCTGCGTCTTAGCCGGACAACTCTGGAAAATAATATTTAAAATAGACACTTATGAACGAAGGGTATAAAAATATACGTTTTAAGTTATATGGTTGCATGACCAAACACGGTCAGATACAACGAAAATGAAATTTTAATGTCACAGTGATCAAAATCTTGAGGTAAAACAACAAGCAATGAAGGACAAAAAGAAGATTGGGTAAAGAACTGAAAACCAAGTAAACTGGTATTCGATAGCCTATGGACATGCTTAATTCCACTGAGTTATTTTTATGGGTTAAGCAAATTCAAGCTTAATACTTCCAAAATAATGTCACAGGTTGAAGAATATGGAGGGGCCCGGTGGCCCTCGACCTGAGACCCATGATGGCTCTGTACGGCCGTGACCTATCTAGCCGGGTTCGATTCCCGGTTAATGAATGTGGGATTTTCGAGGTGAAATGTCACGTCCGGTGGTTCGGATTCCGTATAAAAAGGAGATATCTCGGGTTATGATCGCGAAATTTACGGTCACGTAAACTACAAGCTTTCTTCTTTCTTTTTTCTCAGAGAAGAGAGATTGATAACCGGAAAAAAATCGAGTACGAATGTTAGTCAACAATAAATCTTAGTTGTCTGAGTGTGATCAAAACGACTTACCAAGTAACAGTGGCATACGCAGGATTTCCTTCTGGGGAGGGGGGTTCATTAATAAAATAGGGTAATTGTGTACATTATTAAAGGGACAGATAACATAACCTTGCTGTTCCGCCCCTTAAAACGACAGTCATCATCATAATTAAAATGATATTTCGATTTATATTCATAAGAAACAACAATTAAATAACCGTTCTCTTTGCATTAAAAATATTTTAGGTCTCATTTTTTTTACACAATAAAAAATGGATAAAAGTCTAAAAAATATGGAAAACAGTAACTAAATATTAAGACTGAAACGATGCAGTAGTGTCATCATGACCATAGTTACGTGGTTGCTTAAAATATTGATATGTGAGAGAAAAATAATGTTTTGCTCTCCGTGTTCCTACTGCAAATTTGCTATTGACTCTCAAAATCTGCCTATCTTGATTATTTTATCTGTATCATTAATTTGGTATAAATTTCAGAAACTCCTCTTTTACTGAATTATCTTTAACGAAACGGGCACACACAATTAAATCAACCCGAAGTGACGTGAGAAAGGTTACCGATCGCACACGTCAACAGTAAAACTGATCCATGGGTAGCTCCAACACTGAAGGAGGAGTGTCGCTGCGAGTAGAGTGCAGGGCATTTACTAAGTGAGGAGCGTGACCACACTTTTAGTTCGGTATATACAGGAGTTAAGACGCCTAACGAGCGATACCGTAATACAGGTGACAGATGGGACAATAGGCTATATAGATTCTAGTAAAGGAATATCTCTGGGGAGGGGGTTAAACCCTAACCCCCTCGTCGGTACGCCACTGCCAAGAAACTGAATTATGATTACGTTTTAAATTATTGTGTTTCATCTGGAAACATAACGCTAAATATTATGAATCAAGACAGAAATTCTGCAGGATAACTTAAATTACACAATATCTAGCCTGCTTTTTTATTTTGGCAAGGTACCTAAAATGTATTTTCCTCCAAGTTACCGTAGTTGGGATAATAATCGCTAGGCCTACTAGGCCTACGTCCACGCCGCGTCGGCCCGCGGAGCGCTGTGTGTACAGACTACCTACTGTGTGAGAACTGATCGTGCAAACAGTTCACTGTCTTAACGCTTCAGGGTCGTGTAGCGCTGCAGTCTAGTACCGCATCAGTAGTGGAAAATAAACTCAACAGGTGGCAGAAGAGTATAATGTGTTAGTTCTCGCTTTTAAGCATACTCTCACTTCTGATTATATTTAATAAATGTATATTCTATGAAAATAAACACAAGACACTGAAAATTCACGCTTGGACAATAGCTGAAAAAATAGTCAACTTGTACTCCAAGGCAAAAGGGAAATAGGCTGATCAATAGACTAAGTTGTGACTTTAGTTCATGAATGTGGCGCAACGGAAGTTGTTTGTGGCGTCAAGATACCTCAATATTGTGCTCGGCCGCCTTCAGCCCGCGGTCCTAACTGGAAAATGTACCACAGAGTTAAACCAACTCTACGTGGTAATGATTTTGGTCTTGGGTTCATGCCCTCCACCATGTATCTCCTCTATCCAAACCCCCTGCGCCCGTTTTAACAGCGTAGGCCTTGTCAGGACGTCATTGCATGCTACGTAACGAAATAAAATTTCTGGCTGTCTGCTAGGTGATAATACCGATATTAGTTGGATCCTCACGAAGCACTGCTACAGCACACCTGCCCCTTGCCTGAAGGACCGGGGTTCGATTCCCGGCTCTGTCAAGGAGTTTAGACACTGAAGTGAGGGCTGGAAAGGGGCGCACTCAGCCTCGTGAGGACAATTGAGTAGCTGTCTGACAGTGAGGCAGCACCCCGGTCAGTAAAACCAAGATTAACGCCCGAGGGGAACCGACGCGCTAGCTACGCGTCACCCCGCAATCCGCAAGTCAAATGACTGGGCAGCGGATCCTTGGTAGGCTAAGGTCCTTCAAGGGCTGTAGAGCCACAGGCTATGTTGTATGAAACCTTAAAACTACAAGGCTGCACTATAATTAGGCTTACTAGGCCAAGGCAGATACTCGGACTCTAGGAGAAGTACTGCTCGGGTCTAAGCTTCATGAACTTGCGGGATGAGGCGAAGTGGCTAGAGGGAAGAGGAGGGCCTGTCGACAGTCCGCCGTGTTATTTGATGGATGATAACTGTTGTTTTAAGGGTCATAACATCTAGGTTAATGGTTTGGGTGATCATGAAAAATGAAAATGAACCAATAAATAAATCTAACTACAAACTTAATTACAAACAAACTAACACACCTATTGGACAATGAGTTATATCAATATGTTCCTTGTTTAATTCTGCGATAGACTAGACTATATAAGCCAATTATTCTCATGTTTAATAATTATTTTTTTATTTGTGGTTGTATGGAAAATTGTCCGGGATTTTGGCTTCTTTTTTTAGGAACCGCTCTTTTAAAACTATATAGCCTACATGGAAAACTACTTGTCTGAGGGTAATGAAATTTTTATATGTTACAAGCTGTACCCGGCATGCGTTGCAATGCCAATCAAAGAAAGTGTTGGCGTTGAAATTCTGTTTCTTGAAGTGCTTTTGGATACACAACCTGTTAACTGCCTCTAAGCTATCGTAAAATGGATTTTCTAATTTAGAACCATTCGTGGAAGCGTGCACAACAACTTTCAAAAGTTTCATCGCTGTCACTCATTTGTTGAATCTACTCGTACGCTACCTGTTGTGAAATGGATTTACTAAGTCGAAACCCTTCCCTGGCGTGTACACAATAACTCATCAATGATTCATCGCAATCGGATGAATTGTATATGCACGTATACGGGGTTTTGTTTAAACGATTCGTGCGCTGTCACTCATTTGTTGAATCTACTCGTGCGCTACCTATTGAGAAATGTATTACTAAGTCGAAGCCCTTCCCTGGCGTGTACACAATAACTCATCAAGGTTTCATCGCAATCGAAGAATGTTATATGAACGCAATAGGGGATTTTGTTGAAACGCTTCGTGCGTCGTCACCCATTTGTTGCATCTACTCTTGCGCTACTTATTGTGAAATGGATTTACTAAGTCCCCTTCCCTGGCGGGTAAACAATAACTGATCAATGTTTCATCGCAATTGGATGAATAGTATATGAACGCATACCTGATTTTGTTTAAACGATTCGCGCTCCGTCACTCATTTGTTGAATCTACTCGTGCGCTACCTACTGTAAAATGTATTTACTAAGTTAGAAACCGTCACGTAAGTGTCCACAACATCTCACCCAAGTTTCATCGCTATCGGACTAATGGGATATGAAGACGTAGGGGAGTGTATTGAAACGCTCCGCATGTCGTCGTTCATTTGTCGAATCTACTCGTGTGCTACCTACTGTGAAATGTATTTACTAAGCCAGAAACCTTCTTTGGAGTGTCCACCATATTTCACCCAAGTTTTACCGCTAACGGCAGAATGGTATATGACCTTATACGGGACTTTGTTGAAACGGTTCGCGCGTCGTCCCTCATTTGTTGAATCAACTTGTGCGCTGCATATTGTATAGTGGATTTACTAAGCCAGAAATTTTCCATGACGTGTACACAACATCTCACCCAAGTTTCATAGCTACGGACGAATGGTACATGAATGCATACGGGACTTTGTTGAAATGCTTCGCGCATCGTCGCTCATTTGTTGAATCTACGCGTGCGCTACCTATTGTAAAATGGATTTACTAAGTCAGAAACCTTCCTTGGAGTGTACTCAACATCTCACCCAAGTTTCATCGCAATCGGACGAATGGTATATGAACGCATAGGAGACATACATACCCACCCACAGACAAACTATCACGTTACATTGATTTTTATATATATAGATAAGCACAAGTATTGGTACTCTAAATCTCAAGTTTCAATGTTTTCAACCACCCAATAAGAAGTTCTTATAGTTTTTCTAAAGTAACTTTATCTCAGCCCAGGATAAAGGTACAGCAGTAAGAGTGGCCTCATTTTGAAGCGCTGCTTCACTGTCAGAGAGCTACTAATTTGTCCTCACGAGGCTGAGTGTACCCCGTTCCAGCCCTCACGTCAGTTTCTAAAATCCCTGACGGAGCCGGGAATCAAACTCGGGGCCACCGGGTGCGAGGCAGGCGCGCACGTCAACACAACGGGGCCGTAAAATAACATACAACTTATACGGCTAACATATTACAAAATATTGTAGAAGTGTGGAAGCAATGAATGTTTTATGCCGAGAACCCTTACCTACCGTTAGTCTAGAACTATGGAAACAATGTATTAACCACGCTAAAATAATCGAAGCCCACTACTGGGAGAAAGATGGACTGTCTGAAAATGTCCCTCTTTTCGAGCCAGTCATAATTAACAAGAATGACAGCAGTTCTGTTTCATCGGAACATAGCGACTCTTCAGACGAAGAATACTAACAGAATTAAATATGTAAATAATGTAAATAGCCCTTGTAAAAATTGTGTAGTATGACATTGCCACATTAGGATTTTTATTTATTTATCGTATGGCTTCTAGTGCCGGGAGTGTCCGAGAACAAGTTCGGCTCGCCTGAGTCTGTAGCTGCTTCCACCATTAGGAAGTAAACCGTTTTTAAACCTGCCATTGAAGATCCAAAGCCCTTATGATATAAAGTGATGGAACATGGAATTTGTACGAGGAAAGAAAATCAAAGGTTGAAAGTAAACATAAAGCTGTATTCGTTCGTTGCGAGTCGCAACTACTGCAACGCGGCAACGCTGCACTCGGTTTCACCATCCTGCCCGCTTTTAATCGCACGAGTCAGCGCGCACAAAACCTCCTATCAATAACACTCTTCATAAATTCGGTATCACACTTTACGTTTTCAGTCGTTATAGTTTATGATTACGACGAATGAGAGCTTCAAAATGAGGCCACGCTTACTGCCTTACGTTTATCCTGAGCTGAGATAAAGTTACTTTAGAAAACGTATAAGAACTTCTTATTGGGTGGTTGAAAAAAATGGAAACTTGAGATTTACAGTACCAATACTTGTGCCTATCTATCTATCTATATATATAAAAATCAATGTAACGTGATAGTTTGTCTGTGGGTGGGTATGTATGTCTCCTATGCGTTCATATACCATTCGTCCGATTGCAATGAAACTTGGGTGAGATGTTGAGTACACTCCAAGGAAGGTTTCTGACTTAGTAAATCCATTTTACAATAGGTAGCGCACGCGTAGATTCAACAAATGAGCGACGATGCGCGAAGCATTTCAACAAAGTCCCGTATGCATTCATGTAGCCTACCATTCGTCCGTAGCTATGAAACTTGGGTGTGATGTTGTGTACACGTCATGGAAAATTTCTGGCTTAGTAAATCCACTATACAATATGCAGCGCACAAGTTGATTCAACAAATGAGGGACGACGCGCGAACCGTTTCAACAAAGTCCCGTATAAGGTCATATACCATTCTGCCGTTAGCGGTAAAACTTGGGTGAAATATGGTGGACACTCCAAAGAAGGTTTCTGGCTTAGTAAATACATTTCACAGTAGGTAGCACACGAGTAGATTCGACAAATGAACGACGACATGCGGAGCGTTTCAATACACTCCCCTATGTCTTCATATCCCTTAGTCCGATAGCGATGAAACTTGGGTGAGATGTTGTGGACACTTACGTGACGGTTTCTAACTTAGTAAATACATTTTACAGTAGGTAGCGCACGAGTAGATTCAACAAATGAGTGACGGAGCGCGAATCGTTTAAACAAAATCAGGTATGCGTTCATATACTATTCATCCAATTGCGATGAAACATTGATCAGTTATTGTTTACCCGCCAGGGAAGGGGACTTAGTAAATCCATTTCACAATAAGTAGCGCAAGAGTAGATGCAACAAATGGGTGACGACGCGCGAAGCGTTTCAACAAAATCCCCTATTGCGTTCATATAACATTCTTCGATTGCGATGAAACCTTGATGAGTTATTGTGTACACGCCAGGGAAGGGCTTCGACTTAGTAATACATTTCTCAATAGGTAGCGCACGAGTAGATTCAACAAATGAGTGACAGCGCACGAATCGTTTAAACAAAACCCCGTATACGTGCATATACAATTCATCCGATTGCGATGAATCATTGATGAGTTATTGTGTACACGCCAGGGAAGGGTTTCGACTTAGTAAATCCATTTCACAACAGGTAGCGTACGAGTAGATTCAACAAATGAGTGACAGCGATGAAACTTTTGAAAGTTGTTGTGCACGCTTCCACGAATGGTTCTAAATTAGAAAATCCATTTTACGATAGCTTAGAGGCAGTTAACAGGTTGTGTATCCAAAAGCACTTCAAGAAACAGAATTTCAACGCCAACACTTTCTTTGATTGGCATTGCAACGCATGCCGGGTACAGCTTGTAACATATAAAAATGACATTACCGTCAGACAAGTAGTTTTCCATATATAGGCCTATAGCTTTATGTGAGCTGTTCCTAGAAAAGAAGCCAAAATCCCGGACAATTTTCCATACAACCACAAATAAAAAAATAATTATTAAACTTGAGAATAATCTATACTAATATAATAAAGCTGAAGAGTTTGTGTGTTTGTTTGTGTGTTTTTGTGTTTAAACGCGCTAATCTCTGGAACTACCAGTCGGATTCGAAAATATTTTTTTATATGATAGCCAGATTCAAAAGAAATAGTTTAGGCTATGTTAAATTTCGGACAGACCACTCCATTCCCAGCATTTAGGCCCTTTGGAACAAATCTACACCGTTTCACCGATCTGAACCAAAATGTGTATACTTAGGCTACGCTTTGGAACCCTGCGAGTAACACTGTCTGCATGAAATTTCGGACAGACCAGTCCATTCCCTGCATTTAGGCCCTTTGGCACAAATCTACACCTTTTCACCGATCTGAACCAAAATGTGTATACTTAGCCTTTGGAACCCTGCGAGTAACACTGTTTACATGAAATTTCGGACAGACCACTCCATTCCTGCATTTATGCCCTTTGGCACAAATCTACATCGTTTCACCGATCTCAACAAAAATGTGTATACTTACCCTTTGGAACCCTGCGAGTAACACTGTTTACATGAAATTTCGGACAGACCACACCATTCCCTGCATTTATGCCCTTTGGCACAAATCTACACCGTTTCACCGATCTGAACCAAAATTTGTATACTTAACCTTTGGAACCCTGCGAGTAACACTGTCAGCACACAGGTGAAGCACCAGGTAAACCAACTGCGACTAAACCTAGCCTAGGTCCCGGGACCTTCTTCGACCCTCAATTCTAATTCGCCTGTTAAACCATCCAAACAGGTGCCATCGGAGAAGGAAACTTCTCCGAAAAGGTCAGTGAAGAAACCTTCTCCGACTCGCATGGAGAAGAAATTTTCGCTGACCGGGGCTGGAACATCTACCAGCCCGTCTAAAACGAAAGCAAAAACGGCGGAGAGGAGTGACAAGGTTATGCGCCGTCTCTCCTGCCCTCCTGAAAACAAGGTGACACAGTCACATACTGGCCTCCCCGCTTCCAACACCATCAGTCGAGCGGTGCCAGCAAGTGCTGCATTGTTTTGCAAGGAGGAGACGTCAAGGGGGAAGGGACCACTTAATTCCCCAAACAGACGTCAACGCCGATGAAAGAAGAAAAATAGTCGGGACATGCCGGGGACGGACTCCCAGTCTTCAGACCGGGAGAAGGTCCCTCGTCACCGCTCTCGCTCTTCCCCAAGAGCGAGACAGTCTATAAGGCCGACGAGAACCGCGCGCCAACCAAGAGAGCACCCCCTCCATTTTCTTCGTCCTCAGACGGAGATGTGGAGATTGAGGTGTGCTCTCCCCCCTCTCTATATCCTCCTCCTAAGGATACGAGTGGATGGCAAACGGTCAAGCATAAGTAGACGACTATCCTCTACTTAAGTCCACACTATGGCACTAATGCAATGGAACTGTAATAGCTATTCTGGTCATCTGGCTGAGTTACGTCAATTAATATGTTCGTTTTCGGCAACCATTGTCTGTCTTCAGGAATCCAGGTTTCGTCCTGGACATGAGACAGCAATGCGTCACTTCAAACTCTTCTCTAAAGATCGGGTGGACAGATCTGTGGCCGCCGGTGGCGTCTGCACTTACGTCCACTCTAGCCTCTTTAGTGAAGAGGTGCCGTTGCATACTCAGCTAGAAGCAGTTGCAGTTCGTACTTCATGCCAGTAATGGCAACAGTATGTAACGTGTACATCACACCTGATTCTCCACTGGATTACAACCAGCTGGTGGATCTAGTCTCTCAGCTCCCCCCTCCTTTTCTCTTTCTGGGCGATGTTAATGCCCACAACACCACCTGGGGCTCCGCTACCACTAGCGGTAGAGGGAGAGATTTTGAGAGACTGATCAGGCGGCTGGATCTGTGTTTATTGAACACAGGGGAACCTACGCACTTCTCTATTGCTCACGGAACTCATTCAAGTGTCGACATCACCGTATGCAGTCGTGCGCTGGTTCGCCTGCTACAGTGGGGTGTACACGATGACCTTTGTAATAGTGACCATTTCCCGATTATCGTTACTCTTCCGAACCAGAGAGCCATCGAGTTACCAAGTCAATGGCTTCTCCGTCGGGCTCATTGGCCAACTTTCACGACACGTGCGGTGTTTGCCGAAGATAACTTTGAGAATGTCGACGATCATACCAATCACATAACGAACGGTATTTTGGTGGCTGCTGAGGAAACAATACCTTCCTCATCCGACAACTCTCGCCGGATGCTTGTCCCTTGGTGGACAGCCGAGGTTGCAGCAACCATTAAAGATTGTCGACGTGCTTTCAAATGCTATTGGAGGCAAAACACTATGGCCAACCTTATCAACTTCAAAAGGATGCGACGTGGGAAAAGTATGTGTCGTCTATGACGGCGCATACTCCTTCATCTCAAGTGTGGACTAAGCTTCGTCGGATCTCTGGACTCCCGACAGCATTGTCGATACCTCGAGTATCCATCAATGGAGGAATCGTCACGGACCATCTCGCCATTGCCAACAGTATTGGATCGCACTTCAGTGATGCATCCTGCTCTTGGAGTTGTGATCCTACATTGCTGACTCTGAAGCGTGAAGCAGAGGTTCATCTCTTGTCCTTTGCCACTGCTGCTTCGGAGTCCTATAATGTACCATTCTTTGAATGGGAACTGCGCAGTGCGCTTGCACTGTGCAGAGATGCGGCTCCTGGACCGGACAATAGCCATAATCAAATGCTAAAATATCTGTGCGAATCCAGTATAAAACAATTATTGGTCCTCTTCACTCGTATATGACCGGGTGAGTTAGCCGAGGTCGTTGCGGCATGACTGTTGGCAGTCGCTCACATCCGGGAGGCGAGGAGGTTCGAATCCCCCCGCCGGCAACCTTGAAGATGGTCTTCTGTGGTTTCCCATCTTCCGTCCAGGCAAATGCCGGGGTTGGTCCCTAACTATAGGCCGCAGCCGCTACCTTCCAACTCCTCGACCCTCCCATCCAACATTCCTCCCCAACGGTACTTGTAGCTCACCCATTGGGTGTCCGTCTCGAAGCAGCTACAAATCTGGCGAGCCGAACATGTCGTCGGACACTCCCGGCACTAAAAGCCATACGCTAAAAAAATAAAAAAATAAAAACTCGTATATGGATTGAAGGGGAGTTTCCATCTCAATGGCGAGAGGGGATCGTGATACCGATTCTCAAGGCTAGAAAGGATCCCAAGTTTGTAAGCACCTATAAGCCCATTTGTCTGACAAATGGCCTATGCAAGCTGCTGGAGAAGATGGCTAACCGTCGGCTGGTGTGGTTCCTGGAGAAAAGAGGCCTCCTGTCAGTGTACCAATGTGGATTTCGTTCTCATAGGTCCACCACCGACCATCTGCTGCGACTTGGGAGCGCCATTCAGGAGGCATTTCTCCGAAGGCACCACCTAGTCACGGTTTTCTTTGACCTCGAAAATGCCTACGTCACCACATGGCACTACGGGATCCTTTCCACCCTCCACATGTGGGGACTCCGTAGTAATCTACCAACTTTCATTGTGAATTTCATGTCCGTCCGACTCTTCGGTGTAAGGGTCGATAGGACATTATCGCAATACTATACTCAAGAAAATGGGATTCCTCAGGGTCCTGTGCTGAGTGTCACCTTGTTCGCGATTGCCATAAAGGGCATTGTTGCCGCCGCCGGGCCCACGATAGTTCCATCGCTGTATGTAGACGATTTAGATCTGAATTACAGCTCTGGAAGTATGGCAGTCGTGGAACGGCAATTGCAGCTAGCTATCAACCGGGTCGACAGGTGGGCCCACGACCGGGGCTTTCGTTTTTCAGCAGCGAAAACCTCCGTCGTCCATTTTTGTCGGCTCCGGAGGCTACATTTACACCCTGAACTACATCTCAGGGATGCTGCGTTGCCGTTGGTTGACACTTATTTCTTCCTGGGGCTCCATTTTGACAGCAAATTAACGTGGCAACACCATATACGGCAACTGAAAACGCCGTGTCTCAGGAAACTGAATATGCGCAAGTTTTTTAGTGGTACTACGTGGGGGGCTGACCGTGTGGTGCTGCTACGGTTCTACCAAGCCCTCGTCCTATCCCGGCTAGACTATGGTTCTGCGGCATACGGTTCAGCAAGGCCGGCAACCTTGAAAATGCTGGACAGTATCCACCATCGTGGCGTTAGGCTGGCTACCGGTGCTTTCCGGAGCAGCCCGATACCCAGCCTAATCGCCGAATCGGGTGTTCCACCTCTAAATTATAGACGCCAGCATATATGCTGCCAATGTGCGTCAAATGCCGCAACTCCCGAGCTATCAAGCTCTCTTCAGTACCGAATAACACCAGCGGTACGCCAACCAGCCTCGTGCCACTCGGCCAGTTGGTATTAGATCTGATAGCTCGTGTACTGAAATAGGAGTGGCTGTAGGTCCCTATATGATCCGGACACCTAGCGAGGTGCCTCCGTGGCAAGTCCCGCGTCCGGAAATTTGGTTACATCTGCACCGAGGTCCTAATGTGAACACGGATGCTTCCGTTTACCGGAGGTAGTTCCACAGCATAGTTCACCAATTTCCGAACGCTGGCAATGTCTACCCGGATGGTTCGAAGGTGGACGAGAAAGTGGGTTGTGCTTACGTTGTTGATGGTGCAAATACCAAGATCTCTTTGCCTGAGGCCTGTAGTGTGTTTACTGCGGAGCTCGTTGCCATCTATGAAGCTCTGCAGTTTGCACTACAGGATGCTCGAATCCACTTCCTCGTGTGTACTGACTCTTTGAGTTCGTTACAGTCAATTGCTTCATGTTTCCTGCAACACTCCCTAGTGCAGCGAATCCACGACCTACTAGCCGGGTTGCTCCGCTCTGATACTCGAATCACCGTTCTGTGGCTTCCAAGCCACATGGGAATTGCGGGAAATGAGTTAGGGGATCAAGCTGCAAAAGATGCGGTATCACTACCACCTCGACCAATGGAGGTACCCGCTGGATATATTCACTCTCAGTTACGCCTACAAGTTCTGGCATTTTGGGAGAGTCAGTGGCTAGCTGACCCACTGCCCAGTAGACTGAGAGCGATCAAGGGAACTACTCGCGTGTGGCGGAGCTCTTTCCGGTCACGGAGAGAGTCCGTCATTTTGTGTAGTCTAAGGATAGTTCATACAAGATCCACCCACTCGTATCTGATGAGAAGGGAAGACCTCCCACTTTGTACCTGTGGAGCCGTTTTCACCGTGACCCACATTTACACCCAGTGTGTGGATCTTG
The DNA here is from genome assembly GCA_946902985.2 of Meconema thalassinum. NCBI lineage: Eukaryota > Metazoa > Arthropoda > Insecta > Orthoptera > Tettigoniidae > Meconema > Meconema thalassinum. Next base: position 1,627,731,995 of record OX336388.2, read on the forward strand.
CTGACTTACGAAGAAACCTTGGTTTGCAGACGACACTCAAACTTATATTAGCCGATGACGCGGTGGCTGCTGATCGCGTTATTCGCTTTATAAGTGAGAGTGGGTTAGGGCCAGCAATCTAAATTTTCCAGTGAACTTTGACTCAACGACTTGTTCGTTTTGGAATGTGTTTTTTCCGTAATTTTTGTTTATTTTTATTATTTTTATTTTTATTTAATTTTTTGATTTTGTTTTATTAAATGTTGGTCCTTTTAAATTTAGGTGTCCACCTCAAAATTTTAAATTCAATTCCAAATTTGTATTCTTTAATCTGTGCTAAGAGGAGAAGATGACCTAGTAGTTCCGCCCCTTAAAACAACATTAACTAACTTACTAAGTTCCGCTTCTCCCTCGGCTTGCTTGCGAGCCAGACGTCGCTGCTCTGCCAGGGCTGCCTTGGACTCCTCCACCGTCATGATTCGAAACTTAGCCGTCATGGAGGCAGTCACGTCCACTTTCAGGTCGATCTGGTCGAAGATACTCTGAGACTCGCCTTCCTTCCCCCAATGGCTCATCCTCCTTTCCCTGCACCTTCACTTCCTTCACCCCCTCGACGACCAGTTCTTATTTTGGCTTCACTTCTTCTGCTGGTTTATCAAATTCCTCCATGGCTTCCACTGTGGAAACTGTCTCAGGTTTGATCTCCGGCGCAGGCTCTGGGACGGGCCGTGTGTCCATAGTGGGAGGTTTCACTTCCACCACCTCGGGTGGGAGCGCCGAAGGGGCCTCCGAGCCCGCGGACTGGAGAGGTGTGGCCTTTGGAGTGACTCGAGGAGATGCCTTTGCAGACTTGAGGACCTTGTCCGTGGGCTTCTTGGCTGGCGTCTCTGGTTTGCTGCCCGGCTGCTTCTTGGCCAAGTGGACTTTGGGCAGTGGACGCTTGGCTCCTTCTCGGTCCCGAGGCTTAGAGGCGCGGACCTCGCCTGCTATACTGTGTCTATGGGAAGCGCAGGCCACATGCCCCTGTTCTGCCTGCTCCTGGCTGACGCTTGTCACCGCGATGCTGAAGGGACGTGGCCGTCCTGGAGCCGTCTGCTGTCGCTTCACCACGCCCGAAATGATGCTGGTTGTGCTACGGTTGCTCATAACAAAAAATTATGCCTGAGGTGTTGGTGATGGTAGTATGACGAGCGAGGTCGTTTCAAATCGTCCAGCTAGGATCCAACCAAGTTCAGTACTCAGGAACACAGGATAGTTTCCATCTCTTGTCATCCTTTCTGGTCGGAGAAGGTGGAAGAAGATCTCCGCGCCTATAAGTATGTCAATCCTACCAGGTTGGTTGAATGTGCTGTCCGCTAGGAATAGAGTCTCAGGAATCCCCCAGTTCTGATGTGTTATTAATCCTCCAGGCAGGTCACCTGCAATTCGTGGTAGTACAGAACAATCGAGTTTGACCTTGCAATCACTGCACATGGAGTGCAGCTCAATAGTCGCACTATGTTTTGATTCAGCCCCAAGATGGCTAATACCGTGAATTGGAATCCTATTTCGCTGTCTCTTTAGTCTCAGTCGCTCGACACATGCTGTCGTAATGAAGTTCACCTGACTGCACGAGTCCAACAATGCTCAACAAATCTGTAGATTGCCATCCCCATCTCGTACTCGTACGAGTGCTGCAGAAAGTAACACTTGCATTTCGGGGTTTGCTCTAAGAGTGCAGTACGTGGCAGCACAGTCTCGTATGGTGCCAGCAATTCTTTTATAGATGTTTGCAAGGTTGCACGAGCATCACTGAAGTTTTCACCGTGGTGAAGAAGCGTGTGGTGCTTTAATCCACATGTGTAACAGGTTCGAGACGTACACTGGCTGCCATTGTGCCCTGACCTTGAACAAAGTTTCATTCGGCTTACGAATTCAGTGCGTTGTTGGACAGTACTGTTAGCAAAGTCAGTGCATTTGAACAACGGATGCATTCCACTACAAAATACACATTCATAGTGGACACATAAGACTGTCTAACGGAGTTTAGGGGTTTTGAGGCAGAATTACGTTGCATGTGGTTAGGCCTATCGTTTGGTGTAGAAGATTGGCATGATTTAATTAGTTCCAATGCTTGACAATGATTTTCCAAATAACTGCACAAATCATCCAATTTCACAAACTTCGAGTTTGAAGAATCTAGTTCCCATTGTTTCCTAGTACCTTCATCCGACTTCTCGTGAATGAATTGAGAAATGAGAACTTTATGAAGTGGAATTTCGATATTAAGGGCAAGTATGGCATTTAGTTTGCTACTGACGTGGTCTACTATTGCTCGCAGGTCTGAATGTGATTCTTTGTTATCTGTTGGGAGATTAAGCAGGTTCTTTACATGAGCAGTGGCAATTAATTTCTTGTTGTTGTATCTGCTATTGACAGCCTGCCAAGCAATTTTGAAATTTGAGGTCGTAACTGGAAGGTTTTTGGTAAGCGTCTGAGCTTCGCCTGTAAATGAGGATAGAAGATAGTCATAGCGCGGTATGTCGTCCAGTGACTCGTTGTCAATAACCAGACTTGTGAAAGTATCACAAAAGTAACGAACGAAATACTATCAAATTTCCCCCAAACGTTGGCAGGTTGATAGTCGGAAGTCTTAATTCTCTTTTACTAGAAGTCGAATTACTAGCACTCGAGGTAGAAGCGCTGGTGATCGTCTTTCTTAATCTTTCTCAATGAAGGTTGTCATCCTGTCCATTACGTCATAGTACATCGTTTCAAAATATTTTCTTTCCTCAGTGTGGTCATCTACATCATCATTCATTTCCAAAGGTCCTTGAGCATCATCAAATTTCTGTTGAATATTTGGCATGTCACCTAACCTAGTTTTAATTGCAGTAATACTGGTGCCGTCTTAAAATTAGAGAGAAAATTCTCCATTCGAGTAAGACTGGTCTTTGCTAAATCTCGATTTTACAAGGAGTGACCTTTGCTTAGGATCACTGGTTTGGGAATAGGATTCTACTTCTAGGCTGGTGGTAGGGTCAAAGATGGTTGCCGCAACTGGAGAAGCAATGTCTGCAGATGTTGGGCTTATAGTGTATCGAGCATAGCTTCCAAGTGGACTGTATGCTGGTACGGTATCTCAGGATCTCTGTGGCTTATATGAACACTAATACACGTATTATATTTATCACATGCACATCTCGCACATGCACATACCGCGCTATCACCATGTACTTATACATATTACAGGGTCGTATATACATTGTTAGTATGTGGGCGTTCCCACCGTATTGTGACCAAAAGCAAACGGCTGCTCAATCCTTCCGTTATTCCTTGCTTAGTATCTCAACAACGATCATGGAGAAAACAACCACAGCACCGTTCCTCCAGTCACGGAGAACACAGCAATAGCGCCGTCTGGGGACAGCACAATGCACCAGACCACTGCCAACCCATGTGTGCAGTTCCCAACAAGCGCTAACACTCTCCGTAGCGGCGAGCTACGCGAGTCTCGCCTTGCGGGACGTGTTAGGTTGGCAGCATATTCATGTCGCTGTCTCACCACAGCGGTTGGCATACGCATGCACTTGTTCCATTGTTGACCTTCAACTGAAGTGATAGGGTGGGAAATACCGGTTCAATATTGCCGACAATGAGTGCTTGTGCGTGACGCTGTAAGTTGTTCTTGTGAAGTTCTTGTGTAAGCTGAGTTTAATGGGAATGCTTTTAGTGTTTAGTGCTGGTGGAAACTTCACGGAGCATAGTGTGATAGTGGTGAGTACCGTATATATAATTGCTATGTTGAAATCTCCTAGGCGTGGCAACAAATATTTCAATTCTGTAGGTCACTTGTGAAAGAGATGGTGGAGCCGAGAGGTCCGTGTTGGTTCTAAAAACTCGTCATGAACCTTCCGGTAACGGGCAGGACTTGCTGGTACCACTGATACCACTGCCCCTAAGCATTTTTTAAGCGTTAATGGTTATACTTACTTACTCGACATCAATCTTTACCCCCTCTCTTATTTTATGTGGGCTTAGAACCAGCACTAGGGAGGTCATATGCAATTTCTTAGTGGAGGATGTCTCCACCATTTGCATCTAGAGTGATACAGAGATTGTCTTTTAATGCCCTAGGTAACTTATAGACGATCCTATTTACAGCTTAGCTACCTTCCCTGATTTTTGGGTACGTATTAAGACTCACGAATGTCCTGGATTCGACTCCCGATTTTGACACTCAGCTTTGTGAGGCAAAACTCAGCCATCCTAGAAGGTTTTCCCACTTCTACCCCAAGCAAATATGGTACCAGGATGGTCCCTAACTTTAAAGCCACGGAACTAAAGTACACAGGGCTGAAATGACCCCTAAACGGAACAAACAACAGTCCAGAAGACAGACACGCCTCTTCAATCAACAATGACCAGTGGTTTCCATGGAAAGAATTACTTGATGGCTGACGATGGAATCTCTAATGTTGGAGAAAGTAGTGCGCCCCCTCCTCCACCTCCTGTACCTCCGCCTTCCGGGCGTGACGGTAGCTGTGAGGTTGTCACGGTGACAGGACCGCCACCATCGTACTCCTATGTGATGCGCAATGAAGCCATTACAGTTCCCATCACCTCGCAGATGTCACACCCGTTCGTGGCTCCACAGCCCCCTCCCAGCTACGCTCAGGTTCATGGCATGTTCATGGACCCCTCCTCACCTCAGCGCTTCGTTACCGTCGCTCGTAAGTAGTCTGAATTATGAGTGAGGTTATCTCAACACCTGTAGCTGTATAGACGTGTAACCTGCTGGAGATTATAATTTAAAGGTTGGCACGCACTTGTGTGTAAGCACTAGATTCTTTGTTGATTAGGTTGTGTTTTATATCTTCTTTCAGCCAATAAATAAATATGGCATTCATACAGTGGCGAGTTCCTTGTTCTAGTTACCACCAATTTCCATAAGAAAACTGACAGTTTATGGGCCCAGACCGTTCTGTGATGTGTAATAATGTTACTAGGAACAAAGTACACATTAAGTTGTAGGTATTTTGTGCATTTATTTTGTCAATAATGACCGAATGCAGAAATATACGTATGGCGTCACTGCCGCCGATCGCCCGGTTTGTTGCCAAGGAAAGTCAGTTCAATCCTGGGGAGAAGAGAGACCAAGAAAAGAAAATGGTTGGTCCATAAACACTTTTGACAGCTTTGATGAGCAACCTCCGAGAAGAAGGATGTAGTTAGAAGTGGGTAATCGATCTAGTGCAACAAGTCATCTTACATGCAATGCAAGTTGGCTTGAAAAGGGTGAATGTGTACGTGAAAAGGTAAGAGGGATGAGTGTTACCACAGCAGGTACGGAGGAGTCAAAGTGCCAAAATAAAGGTAATATTCAGGTGATCCTAAAAGGGGATGATAGTGAATCCAAAATAACCGATGTAAGGTCTGTGCCAGAAATGACTGCCAATTTACTATCAGATAGTAAAATGGTTGATGAGGTTACTTGTGTTGAGTTTTCCAATAATAAGTGATGCTGATTTCAAAATGGGAGGAACAGTTTTAGCGGCGGTTCTAAACAGGGTAATCTGTATTAACTAGATGTTGAACACGAGATAATGAATTTGGAATATACATAAAATACTTATAAGTTATGACACAGTAGACTGTGTTAACTTCACCAAACTTGTTTGAAGTTGGCAAGGAATGGTGTATGTGAGGGTTTTGATTTTTCTGATAGAGATATTTCATTTTATTGTGTCCCCTGCATTGAAGGGAAATTTGCCTCTAAATCTTGCAAGAAGAAAGCCCATAATTTGTTAGACGTTAATCATTCAGATCTGTGTGGTCCAATGGAAGTATAATGGAGCCAGATACTTGTTAACCTGTAATATTGAAAATGAGACTTGGAAATTAGTGGGTTTACCTGCCAAGAAAAGAACCAGTTAGCCATTGATAGTCAACTTCCATGGCAGGTGATTCATGAAGCGTATTGTTGTATTGTCTATGCAGTGTGTTGATGGAACATAATAATCAAGCACATGAATTATAAGTAGTTGAGAGAATAATAATATATAAAATGCTTTCCTAAATAAAACTGAATAATAGGATTTTATTAAATCGAACATCTAAATTATAACCTCCATCTGATAAATACGGTACTGAATTATGACATAAATTTAAAAACAAACAAGTAGTTCCGTGAAGAACTATACAGCCTATTTTCATATATCCTACTTATGTTAACTGCCACTATCAACATACTAAATTTCAGTTTGATTGCTGTAATAGATTCGTAGATATTGAGAACCGACTAAATATTTCGGATGGTCACCATGTTGGATTTTTTATATGTAGGTCCTAGAGTTATGTACTGTTACGTGAAGATTATTGTGTACGTGTAGCATTCAAATTTCAATCGCATGATTAGGACACAAGAAGTAATAAGGAGATTTTAAAATTTCGCACAGCTGCCATCTTGTGTTTATGGAAACAATTGAAATAAATTAGATTCCAGTGGATTAACATTAGTATAAGGATTTACTGTACCAAGTTTCACTGCACTAGGATGGTTAAATTGCGAGAAACGTCCATGTGAATATTTATATTTCGCGCCGCCGCCATGTTGGATTTGTGATCACCAGGTTATTTAAAGTCCTATAGGTGAACTTATGTTCATAGCCCCTATGAACATAAAGAAATTCAGTTTGATTGCTATAATAGATTCGTAGATATTCAGAGCCGTCTAAATATTTCGGATGGTCGCCATGTAGGATTGTTAAATGTGTAGGCCATAGAGTCATGTACCATTAAAGGAAAATTATTGCGTAGGTTCATTATTCAAACTTTCACTTCGATCGCATGATTACGACACAAGAAATAAAAGCTTAATTTTAAAATTCGCACAGCCGCCATTTTGAGGTTATGTAAACAATTGAACTAAATTGGATACCAGTGCATTACAGTGTGTATAACCATTTCCTGTACCAGATTTCATTGCGTTTGGAACAGTAAATCGCGAGAAAGGTCTATTAAAATTTTTAATTCGCTTGGCCGCCAAGTTCGTTTTGTAGTTAACCGGTTTTTGAAAGTCTTATAGATGAACTTCCAGTAGTGACCTTTATCTCCGTACAAAATTTCAGGGTGATGCTGCTAATAGTTTCAGAGATATAGAATGCCGGTGAAATATTTCGCACATCCGCCATCTTGTGGTTATGTAAACAATTGAACGAAGTTTGATGTCGGTGCATTACAACGTGTATAAACATATACTGTACCAATTTTTATTGCGTTTGGTTGGTTAAATCACGAGAAACGTCTATTTAAAAGTCGCAAATTCGCGTGGCCACCATGTTGGTTTTGTAGTTACCAGTTTTTCAGTAGTCACATAGGTGAACTTCTACTAGTTCCCTTTATCACCGTAAAAAATTCCAGGGTGATATCGGTAATAGTTTCGGAGATATTGAATGCTGGTGAAATATTTCGCACAGCCGCCATGTTGGATTGGTGAGACGTAACAAAATTTGAAGAGCACGGTCGAGGTCGCCCGGAGTAGTGCTATGAACTTACCGAGTTTCATTTAAATCGCTCCAGCCGTATAGAAGTTATTTGGGAGTACACACACACACACCACACACACACACACACACACACACACTCACACACACGCACACACAGACACACGGACAAAAGGTGATCTCATAAGCCTATTTTTTTCAAGATTGAAAATAGGCTAAAAATGGCTACGATTCATTAATTGGTAAAATGATGACACTAGATAATTGCCGTACCGGTACCTTAAATGTGACTAAAATATTTGTGAGACGATATTCAATGTATTTTGAGATGGTGAGTCGCACATGAGGTGTTTTGACACAAGACTATAGTGAGGTACAGATGACAGGGGTGAAGCTAGGAGTGTACACGCGCACTTGTAAATATGTTTTGAGTACGAGAAGTAATTTTTATTATTTTTGTGAATATTTCTTGTTTATTTTCGTGCGATGCTGTGCACTATTTAGGTTAATTTTTCAGTACGTTTGTAAATTATGATAGAATTTAGCTAGACATAAATAAATTTAAATGTTGGAAATGGTACCATCGTAGCGTAACTTTTTGTATTGATGGATGTTTTTATCGGATCATTTTGATAGTTGTTCAACCGAGTTTAGGAGCGCTGTCAAAGAAAAATGTTTTTTATTTTCATTTGTATTGCTTAAGGAATTATTTATGTACTATTTTCCTAGCTTTATTTGTCGCTTTTTTTTTGTTGATTTCTTGAGGGTGTTATTAATTTTTCAGAGGGGTATTTATTAGTTAGCTTGTGAAACAGACACCAAATCCCCAAAATAGAGTCAGCTAGGAATCTTTGACACAAATAAATGTCAAAAGGAGCGTTGCCACGCCTAGGAGATTTCAACATAGCTCCTTTGACTTGCTTCCATTACTGTATGAGCTGCTATGTATGATCGCTGATCCAGACTGGAGAGTGTTTAATGCCGTAACTTCCATATGCTGTTATTATATTGAGGTTTTCTTTTTCTTATCAGATGCGTATTTTGGTCTAGTTTCATAACATCTCCTAATCCAAACGCGAGGTTAACACTCTCGCCCTGGAACTAGTTCGAATGCTTGTATGGTATCTCTGTGTTGTTTGTTTGCAATGGGACCCCATGGTGGTCGATTTTGGCGCTCAACTCCATGGTATCTCGGAGCAAACGGGCTCAGTATATTTTTTCTATCCCGTACTTTTTTTAAAATTGTGATTATTTTTTTAAATTGTTGATTTATTTATATTAGGCCATTTTCTTACTGACGCATCCACCATGAAATCAAAATTAGTATGTTTACCGATGTTCCGCCCCTTAAGCAATCATCATCATTGTATGGCACTGCTTGATTTGTGATAGACCACATTAGTGAACAGTTCTAAACCATAAGTGATTTCAGGAAGGCACGGGACTGTGTGTTGCAGCTATGGTATGGGGCCCTCAAGCGGTGCCCGCCGTGTGTCCCAACTGCGGTATTCTCGTCCTCACCGTGGTCAGTACAGAAGACTCCATGGCCACTCATCTGACTGCATTGGCACTCTGCATGCTCGGGTGAGTAATGACGTCCTTCACGGGGTGTGCATATAAAATATTTTCATAGGTCTCCTTCCCATGGTCTACTTGACTTCATCTCCTTGACTTGACTTATTTCTTGATACTCTTAAGTGGAACATAGGGCATCGACTAATTTCAGTCATCGGACTCATTTTGCACCATGGTCTTGATATCCGTCCAGGCAGTGCCTGCCTAATTTCTAAAATTGTAGATACCCACAGATTTTGCCCACTTTTCAACAATATGCCCCCCTCCCCCTCATGAAAGTCACAAGTTTTGATCTTTGAAAACTTGTGATTAAACTCACAATAAGAAATATTTTTTACAAAGTATTTTTTGTCTGAAATTCAGGTTTTAAAACAATCATCATATATATTATTTCAGTAGTATGCATCCCTCCTGCGGCGCTCACAAGCGATCGATCGTGAAAAATGAGCACTCAAATGAAAGAGAATATACATTAGGCTACCAGTGACGCATTGCACTCTAATTTCATAAATATATATATAATTTCTTTAAAAAATTTCTTTTAAAAAACTGTACGAAGTGTGCGATTTGCAGTTACTGTTGCTGCAGGAAGATACGCTCCATAATTGGTGTCCACTTTACATTTTGGCCACTGTGACGCCTGTTTTATGTCATTTTAACATTCAGAGGTCTTTCCTTTATCATTTTGCATGGATTTCAGGAACAGCAAATCAAAGGAATGTGTTCTCAAATCGAATAATTTCATAAATTAGCCGTGACGAATTGCATTCTAATTTCATAAATATCACTTTTTGTAAGAAGTGTGCGAATTGCAAATACTGATGCTCTAACAAGCTGCAATTATGAGTTGTCGTCTAAACCCTTAAAACTATTAAACGTTAATTATTTTACAGGTTTTTCCTCTGCATATTTCGAATGGTTTTCAGGAACAGTAAATCAATGGATTGAGTACCCTAATCGTATAACCGGTGAGTGGTACGTCGTCTAAAACCTTAGAACTATTAAACATTAAGTTAATTCCTTTACACGTTATCTTCTATCATTTCCCATGGTTTTCAGAATCAGTCGGCTAAATCATTGGATTGGGTACTCAAATCGTATAACCGGCGAGTGTTACTGCTAAGCTTTCAATCAATGGACTCAGCACACACATGATTTAAGCTCATCCGTCTAAACAATGGATTTATTAAATTCCAGGTTTGTTAATATGCCGCGATACAGGGGTTTCTTCTGCATTCTAATTCCATAAACATCGATTTTTGTAACAATTGTGTTTTTTGCTATGTGGCTTTCAGAATCTGTAAATCAATGGATTGGGTACAGGTTTTTCTTCTGCATTCTAATTCCATAAATATAGATTTTTGTAACAAGTGTGCTTTTTGCAAATACTGTTGCTGTATCATGTTATAATATGAGTTGTCGTCTAAAACCTTAAAACTATCATCATCATATAGGCCTCATAAATTTATTAGCAGTGACGAATTGCATTCTAATTCCATAAATAGGCCTATAAATTATTGCAAGAAGTGTTCTACTGAACGTTAATTCCCTTACAGCTTTTTTCTATCATTTCGCATGGATTTGAGAAACAGTAAATCAATGGATTGAGTAGGCCCTACTCTAAATCATAAAACCGGCGAGTGTTACGGCGTCTAAAACCTTAGAACTATTAAACATTAATTCTTTTACAGGATTATCTTCTATCTTCTATCATTTCCCATGGTTTTCAGAATTATTAAATCAATGGATTGGGTACTAAAATCGTATATTTTCATAAATATCGAATAACCGGGGTTATGATGATCCAATTTTCAGTGATTGCCTTCTTAAGTTAGGGAACGTACTACTTGGAATTCTGACTGAAAGTTAATGTATCGAATAACCGGAGAGTGTTACTGCTAAACTGTCAATCAATGGACTCAGCTCACAAATGACTTTAACAGTGACGAATTGCATTCTAATTTCATAAATATCAAAGAAAGAAACCAGCCACGCTGATCGTTAGACTTAGGAACAAGGAAGCCTCACTGTAAGCGGGGCGTGAGGAAGTTTTACAACGAGGGCTGCCCTGATAAGGGAGAAAGAGGCCGACAAGATAAAGCAGGAAATCTTTACCAAGATGCTTTCTGCCCGGATTGCACCCAGAAGCAACAAAAAGGAATTCTGCCCGATATGTCAGAGGCAATGCACTAATGAGGACAGCACAATCGAATGCTATAGGTGCAGAGAAAAGACTCACGAGAACTGTGCTGGCCTCATTGGTCAGGAAGTCAAAGACCTTGAAAGAAAGAACAGGAAACTGACATGGCTGTGTGAAATATGTAAACCTGAGCCACTGGACATGCATAAATCCTGTAGGGTGGTAATAGCCGCCCTTGCCGAAAAGGTCGAGGACCTAACACAATACATCAAAACCCAACTTCAGGAAAATATGGAAAATCAGATCAAGGAAGTAGTATACAATGCTCACAGAAAGATACCAGCCACAGCACGCTCTCAAGCTGACGCTCCACTCAAGAAAGCGAAAGCACCCCTGTAGGAAACGTGCAAAGGAGTTTAGCGCTGAGCGCCTCACGCAGGAACGGGAAAGCTGCCCTGCAGGCAGTGTGTGAAGGCGTTTATCGCTGATCGTTGCACTTAGGAACAAGGGAGCCTCACTGTAAGCAGGGCGTGAAGAAGTTTTCCAACGAGGGCTGTCCTGATAAGGGAGAAAGAAGGATCCTCAACCAACAAGATAAAGCAGGAAATCTTGACCAAGGTGCTTTCATAAATATCGAATAACTAGTGAGTGTTATGATGATCCAATTTTCAGTGATTACCTTCTGAAGTTAGAGAACGTAGAGCTTGGAATTCTAACTGAAATGTAAATAGTGTTCTATAACCATTTGGTTGCATTAAAAACATAACAACCTTTCTCCTTAAGTCACTCATTATAAATCTATTGGGGAAAGTATGAGTAATGAACATGCGAGATTTCTCGCACGTGTCCGCTAGTTTCTTATAATAAAGAAATAAACCACAGGATTGAACCCTTACTGTGTCTTTTCTGGAATATTCCGAGATAATTCCCACTCTTACGGGTTACGGTACATGCGGAATATTCCGCAGACTATTATTAGGTTACAATTAATTATGGTAGATGGCATGAAGGTATAAGACAAACTTAACGAACTCACCTGCAACCGGAGTAGACTACGTGAATTATTTCATTGAGTTTGACAGTATCAGTTGATGATCGATATAAACAGGTGGGGGGGGGGGGGGGTCTCGTACTATAATTGACGAATCGGACAGTGATTATTATAGTGGATTTGAAGACAGTGTTCAAGAGATTCAAGGTTTCTCAAGTGTCAATGCAACTGAGAGCTGTGTCAATTCATACACAAGTGTGGTATTTTAAGGTATGCCTGCTTTTCATTATGTAAATTCCACGGTTCACAGAATCACCGCCGTCTGCTATGCTCTACCGCCTCCCCCACTTCACTCCAAACAGCGAACATGCTTGAGTACTAAAATTCTCCACCACTTACCTCACACCGCTAGTAGGTTGATATTCCAGAGATTACGTTAGCACTACATAAGATTGGTATATAAATTAAACTAGCAACATGACCCGGCTTCGCCCGGGAACAGTTATGAATGCATTACGTGATAAGCGCTTTATTTTCCATGTCAATGAAGAACGACCAATATCCGTTTTACGTCTCGGCATGATGGGTTAAAATCACTGACTGGACTATTAATTATATTAAATTCATGGAGATGCATTCTTGTGATCTTGTCAGACGTAATTTAAGAATGGCGAGGTGCATGAAACACAAATCCCCCATCCGTCCAATCTTAACTTGACTGTGAATTTTGCGGAACGAAAAGTTCACTGGCGAAATGAAGAAAAGCCGAGTTGCACTTCCAGGGAAACTCCAAACACAACCACTATTCTCTAGAGTTTTTAACTCAATACGACTCGACAGTTTGCTGCTGGCTGTATCTGGATCAATAAGCTCGTCCGCTTGCTAAGCTGTAACTGGGGTGATAGACTTGCCTCAAGCTAGCTCGTAAACTGTCGCCTCAGTAACTGAATGGAGATTGTTGGAAGAAATGAAAAAAGTAAAAACACTTATAGTAGGCGATGTATTGAAGATAGAGATATGCTCTCCCGGTTTTTTTTTGCAGAACTTTTCATGCTGAACAATTATTACACTCATAGTGTATGGATATTTTTAACGGTTTGCCCAGCGTAAGCTTAAAAAGCGCACGGACGCCAGTTTTTTTTTCTACATTTTCACTGAAATCGTTGGTGCTTGACTTCCTTTGGTCATAAATAAATTATTTTCTACAGAAACCTTCCTCGAGATATCCTTTACAGAATGGTGAAAACCGCATCAAAATCAATACAGTGGTTCTCGAGATTACCTGTGACATCCAAGAATCGGGGACTTTGTTTTATACTAAGTAGAGATTATACGCCAATCAGTATAATTTAATATAATATAATCCCCCATCCGTCCAATCTTAAATTGACTGTGAATTTTGTGCAACGAAAAGTTCACAGGCGAAATCAGAGTTGCACCTCCAGGGAATGGCGAGGTGAATGAAAGTCAAATCCCCCTTCCGTCCAATCTTAACTTGACTGTGTTTCACAGGCGAAATGGAGAAAACCCGAGTTGCACTTCCAGGGAAACTCCAAACACAACCACCCTTCTCAGAAGTCTTAACTCAACACGACTCAACGGTTTGCTGCTGGCTGTATCTGGGGCAATAGGTTCGCCCGCTAGCTAGGCTGTAGCAGGGATGATATATTCGCCCTTAGCTAGCTCGTAAACTGTCGCCTCAGTAGTTGAATGGACATGGTTGGGAGAAATTAAAACGTAAAAACACTTATAGTGGGCGATGTATTGAAGATAGACATATGCTCTCGCGGACTTTTTTTGTAGAACTTTTCATGCTGAACAATTATTACACTCATAGTATTTAGATATTTTTAACGATTTGCCCAGCGTAAGGTTACAAAGCGCTTGGATGCCAGGTTTATTTTTCCACCTTTCCACTGAAATCGTTACTGCTCGGCTTCCTTTGATCATAAATAAATTATTCTCTACATAAATCATCCTCGAGATATCCTCTACTGAATGGTGAAAACCGCATCAAAATCCATCCAGTGGTTCTCGAGTTTACCCGTAACATCCAAGAATCGGGGGCTTTGTTTTATACTAAGTAGAGATGATAAACATACCTGGTATTATGTGCTGGCTAGGGAAACATTTTGCATAGATGATCTCCGCCTGCAATTACATATACCCTCTACACATGCGTATCAGTGCTTGCTTATAGGCCTTCAAAGAAAAAGGGAAGACATATGGCTGGAGTTTTACACTACAGACGCAATGTTAAACAGTGATTGGAAAAAGCCAGGATATGAACTAAGACACTTAATGACGAGTTTCGCTGTTCACGGTTTTCACCACCTGATATGCAGCAGAGCCAACTATCATGAACCACAAGAATTACAGTGTATATGCAAATTGTGCGGAAGAAGCTGTGAGAGGTACCACGCAATGTTTTGCGGGAAAAGACTAGTGTCGCTGACTAAATTCTGTCTCGATGTTGAGAACTAATATGTTTTCTTTGCACATTGTGCGAATCTTTTCTCTATTATTATTAATATTCCATAGGCATGACAAAATTATGGAGTCGTAGTGAAAATGCTGTAACTACTGTAAATAATACAAAATATCAGCGCATCAGCACCAACACTTAGTGAACACCGCTGCACTTCTCACATTACACAACTCATGTAACAAACAACAAAGGCGTCAGATATTAAAATTTAGAGACGTAAGAGGAATTACGCACTTGAACAGGCTCACAATTGGTTCAACTTAGCTGTAGGGAAGATCGTCAAGTATGGGATGTTCGTTGCTTAGCACACAACTCGCGCTGAATGGGAAAGCGTTAATGCTTAGCAGACGCCAATGACAGAACTAAATCATATTTTGTGCAAATTTTCGTCTTTTTAAATGTCTTTCTAAACAATATAAAAAGGAAAAACAAATAAGCATGGCTTCAAACGTTTCCTTGAAAAAAGAAAAAAAAAACACTCAAAGAATAGTACAACAAATTTAAATGACACTTATTAAAAGGTTTAATATAAACAGCAGGTGGTACATAATACTCTTCAGACAGATTGCGTCGTAACTTTCATAATAGTGAGTGAAAAAGAAGTCACAAGTTTTATGTATGCTGACAATAAATAAACAAGCATCTAAATATTAATGTAACTTAACCGATGGAATAAACAAATACCCGAGACATTGCTTTAACATTATACTATATTGAGCCAATTCTTGACTCACTTCTACGTTTTAAGTGCGAAATGTGGTCTGCGACGTTGTTTGAAGGAAGCGCGACGGTATTATTACTTCAGTGTTTGCCGTTGGGTGGCAGCATTGTGTTGGGCCTATGAGTGTAAGTTGGGAAATGGAGCCGCCAGAGTGCAGATAATGTGTCTTTCTAATCGTAACATGCTTGATTGTAAATTTCTTGCCTTCTTTGATATTGGCAATCTTCTGTTTGTGAGTACTTGATGGTAGGAAATATTGTTTATTTGGAACTGTCACTTTTATCGTCGAGGAAAAATGTGAGGTCTTGGAAGAAGAAAATTTTGATTCTTTGGTTACTGATAACCTTGGTATGGTTGTAGGCCTAAGATTATTTGGATGTAACTCGAATGTAATGACATTATGATCTCAAGCTATGGCGACGTGGGAAACGCTTGTGGATTTATTTACGTTGGTAAACTGTTGAAATATGTGTGAAGTCTTGGAACATTTTGATTGCACGTAAGTAAAGCTAGAAGAGTATCTGGTTGAAATAGAAATGCATGGGAATGCTAGTTTATGTTCTCTATGGAGAAGAGGTCTTGGAGAAGTATGTCATGTTTATTTCTTGTCGAAGCCGAGTTTTATCTCTATGGTTTCGTGTTAATTGGATCCCTGTGTTTGAGATTGAATTGCTGGACTGCGTAGTGGATCTCTGGGAGACTTTGTTGTAAATACATGGCAGCAACTATGAAGAGGATTATTATGACTATCAGCTGTCAGTATGAGACGAAACGTAAAACGTAGCGATCATGGGCGCCCATAGGATTGTTTCCAGGGGGGGGGGGGGGGGGGCAAGTAAATATTTTCGTTTCATTACCTACCTGTCACCCCCCCCCCCCCCCTACACAAACACACAAAAAGAAGGAAGGTTTCATTTCTTACTTACTTCGTGAAATTCATTATTTGACTGCTCTGAAACCATTTGCTACTTTGTGGCAAGTATGGGAGGAATGTTTTCTTTGAGTTTTTGTTCGTTAACGTTCGTTTTTCTTCGTGATTCAACGTCGTAATGTTCAGTTCTTAAAAGCAGGAAAAAACTAGTGGTATCGACAAAAATAAAAACCAAGTTCCGTAGTTCATTAAAGTGGTATCGTTAATTCAGTTCGCCAACTTTCTAAATAACTGGACATATTTTACACATGATCCCAAATCACTAAGTTAAACTGTGGAAATATCCCAACATCTGAATCAGCCCAATTATTTCAATAGCACTGTTTCCAAATACGGTAGGCTACGGTATCTAGTTTGTACTGGCCATAACAGCAGATCGTCACGTCTTTCCTCTTCGAAACAACCAATCGGAAATACTTCGCATTGCTCTTATTAGAATCATGAGACACTTGTAGCCTGCGACCAGATAAACTCGAGCCTATGGTTTTAGTAAAAATTAGTTTTGTCAATAGAAATATTTCGCCTGATTATTACTAACCACTAAGTAAAATGGATAAAAACCACTATATCACGTACTCCTTACTACCATTATTCGCATTCTCGACTGAAACAAGAGGAATGGTGATACATGAATGGTGATATGAACGTAAACAAACCACTTCTTTCAATGTGTAATTGAGCCTTATGCTCAAGCTTTTCTCTGTTTATGAAAATAATAGACGATAAAATAAAACTAACAGATATCGTACAATTCCGTGGAGTTTTATAAAATTAACAAGTGATGTATTTCGCCGTATTATTGTACCTGTGATGTAAATAATATACTGTCTAACCAATCTATTACAAATACTTTTTGAGTTTTTTAAATTTATGTGTGTTAAGGCTACCCTTAAAGAGGATAAAATTAACCTTTTTATATTCAATAACTGGCATTGTTGTAAATGTTGTTGCTTTATTTGTTAACAGGTTTAAACCTCTTCCCTTGTACTTGACTCTGAGTGAAATTCCGGTTTATGTAATAACGTGTCATTAGGCGAGTGTGTATAAGTAATGTTATTTCAGAGTACCGATACCGTAGTTTTGAGACGAGTGCTCCGGAACATGAAACATGATACGTACGTGGTATTTCCCCGAAGGTAGTGTTGAAAATATCGTAGGCCTACTAGAGATGGCTGCTGTCAGCGTCGGCAATCAAAGTTCGAATATTTAGGTAACCAGTCGTCATCGTGGAGCTTAAAGTGAGGTACTCAACTACACAGATGGGCTTTAAGATCAAATTAATACATTCTGTCCTTTCTTACAATGCATGCCACGTATGGATTTACGTTGCTGCCCCCGACTTGGAATATGCAGATTTATTAAAGTTGTAACCTTCCCAGGTCACAAGGGATCGAACCCTTACTTTCGGGACGTACGATTTTCATAATCGCCCACATATTTTTATTTGATGCCTTTTTATGTTTTATAATTATGTAATGAATTGTATAATATCATGTGATTTATTTCCGTTTAATTTGTTTAGGTTTTAAGGGATTGTAATTGGCAGGATCTGAGTCTAGTTATATGTGAATATTTTAACATTGGAATAATCTTCAGTCAGAGAGTCTGGAATTGTGTGCAAGAACCGGGAAGTAGGCTTGTTGTCGCCTAGGGTTTTCTCTCACAAGCTTAAGTACATGATGACTCATGCAGGTAGGAGGCTTGGCATCCCTGTGCTAGGGGTGTGTCTAGGGTATTTTAAAGACCAAGAAGGCACTCCTTATATAGTAATGTTTTGTTTTGATTGGCTGGACCCGTGAGGGAAGCCAGGTAGGCCAGTGATTTGTGAAGGGGAGATGAATGTTATTAGGACTTGACGAAGCTGTGAGGGCGACTCATTCTTAGGACTCCGTGGGGAGTAGTACTCATTCTTTGGACCGCGTGTAGGGCGGTGTACTCATCCTTTGAACTCCATGTGGAGTGGTTCGTATTCTTGGTAAGACTCCGTGAGGGAGTGGAACTTGTATTTTGGACTTGTGTGTTTTTGGTGGAGAAGGAAGGTACTTCAGACGATCACAAGTAGGTGTTCGATGTGCAATTACTGAGTTGCTGGCTATACATTCTCAAGGGAATTATGAGCCTAGTTTCAAACAAATAGTCTAGATTGTTTGTCTCGAATCGCATGAAGTAATGTAAACTAACGTCTGTATACCGAAATCAGGAGACCATAGCGGTAATTGTTATACGACAAATACTAGTAAAATATGCTATGTATTAGTAAACTCAGGAGTGAACTAGATGTGATAATCCAACACACGGATTTAAAACATCTTTGTGTAATCAGATCCACGAAACTAGATAAATCGTTGGATGCTGACCATCAAAGTAAGAATGTCCATAATGTTCATAGTTGAGAGGCTTGCGTGTGAAATATATAGTAATTGTGTTGCGAGTAAGTAGGAGTGATTCTCTGGGAGCAACTAACCCCCGAATCAGTAGAGTTAAGTCGTCACAGCTGAAGTCAATGCCTGTACGTACCAGTCACCATTATTTCCGAGGGTCATCAATATGTCATAAGTGTGCCTGTGTGAATATGATAGTGAGAGTTAGATAGTCTGTACGACGAGGACCCTGCGAAGTGTATATCATGTCTCCTATCAGAATATATTGTAAATTTTACCAGATCTATAGTGCTTTTATGTTTGAGGTAACCAGTGTGGTTAAGAGTGAATGTATTGAACCCTTATCATTGTGTCCAATAATAATGTTTCATATTAATAAAAACGATGGAAATACTAAATACATGATATGCTGGATATTTGAGTAATATTGATGTAGCAAGAAATCTGGACTTGGTAAGACATGCTACGTGCTGGCTGGAAATGACCAATAGTTTCACAACCAATGCTATTCTTGGATTTCTGAGAAAATCAGATATGACGCTGTGGCGTACGTGACCATAAAAGGCTAAAATGCTGCGTACAAGGCAAGGAGTGAGAGAGAGGAGAATAGTCGTGACGTCAATATAAGGGCGGGATTTGTAAGGTCAGAACTCCGAAGCCAACTTATCTGACCAATAAGAAAACATGACGCCAGAACATAGCGTCAGTGTGTTTTGCGCGGCAATCGGATATAAAAAGATCTAGCGATCGGTTTGCTTGTTCGACGGCAGATTCGCGACCTGTGAGAAAATACAAGATTTTTGAGAGGTCACACATAATTATAGGCCCATTACTTAAAATATTGAGGAGCTGTTTTACTCCCACCATTGAAACTTTAGGCTTTCTGTATATATACAAATGTCTGAGATGAACCGAGGCACTCCTAATTATTCTTCGACAGTCATTTTAAGACGTCCTTAAGACGATATGGTTTTAAAATTATAGTTGTGTGTCGGCAACGAAGTTGGAAATTTTCATAAATTGTGAGATGGCAATTAGCCATAGAATAGGGAAAGTCGACGATTCTGCATAGGACGATCTGAGGAAATAAAATACTTAGAACGCAGATAGAACAGTTTAAAAACTTTGATTTAATTGTGTTTTAACAGCAGCAAAATGTCGACCATGGAGAGAAGACAGCAAGCTTCATCCTCCATTACCATCAGTGTTATGGGCTAACGGCCTAATGATGGGAATTGACGAGGCGGGAGGCCTCTGGAAAGCAGTTTAAGTGATGAGTATTAAAACATTGATTTATTGATTTTGGACGAGGGGAATCGCGAGAGATGTGTGGAACTTTGTATAGATTTTATTTGTGTGATTTAATTTAAATTTTAGGGTTTGATTTCTTAACTGACATGCGTGTAGTAAATTTTGGCATTGCGTGACAATTATGTTGTACAGTAAATTTTGTAATTTAAATGTTTTCCTTATGTATACGTAATTCTTAGCGAAACGGCCGCATCGATTAACGTATCTATAAAAAGTGTAGCCATGAATGAGAACCTAGGAACGACAATGATAAATGGACTGATTTAATGATATGTTAAACTAATTACTACGTGGGGGGAATATTTGCATTTTGTTGCTTTGATAACTCGGGCTAGGACTGATCCTGTTATTTTTTTCTTTATTGTCATTTGGACATGTTGTGTGTCATTATCTGAGAGGTGTGCTGATTCATGCTACGACGAGATCTTCGAGAAATGTGCCACGTATTTTTGGGTGTAAGTGATGATGATGAGGAGAGGTAAAGCCTGTCCATGACTGCGATATCATTCCGGCAAACTAGTTATCCGTGGGGATAAGTTTGACCTGGGAATGTATTCTTAAAAATCCCTGAGAGGATGTTTTGAGATAATGTGTTATTTATTTGTACGCGTTTAACAGGTGGCGATTAGCAAAGGTGCTGTACGCTGGCTATGGGCCAGAATCTATATTTAGCATGGCACTAATTACTACTTGGGGGAAGAAATCAGCCACTCTCTCGGTGATGCGATAACAGGCCCGGTTGTCTCCAGCTCGTTATGACACGTTATGTTTGCTTTAAAGCCTAATGAGTTAAGGTTATTTTATTTGGTTTAATTTGGGAAGTTGCCATGTTGTCGATCCAAGTTTCTTTTATCATTACTACGACTTATTTGTTCATTGTTTTAAAACGCCAAACTTTCCGGCGTGAAAATTAAAAGTTGTATTTGTTGTTGTTGGCTCTTATTTTCAAGGCCATTGTATTCATATAAATATAATTTGGCAACCGGCCAAACCTGTTCATGTCATGTTATGCCTTCCTAGTGTTTAAGGTATAAGTCGGTAATTCCGCAGCCCTTATTTTAAATAATACACACGTGTATTTGGTTGTGGTAATCTAAGGTTAGAGCATGTCAGTAGTGTATATAAATATGTAATTGTTGTTCCCACATTTCCGTAATTCGTCCTTCGCAGTACGGAGTCCGTTCCCGAACCAACTGTTTTGGTCGGAAACGAGCGCCCGTCAAAATGCTCATTACTTGAACTAGTCTTAAAACCCGTGTCGCTCATAAATATTGAATTTTTGTACTATTTTATTTGTTTGTTATATTTGGATCTTGTGATCCGTTTTCTTTTGTTACTTTGACTTAAGTGACATTGCAGTCACAATGCTTGTTGACAGCTGTCATGCCATGTCGTCATGGTACGTCAGGCTGGTCAGTGTTAGATCTGTTCACGCGAGTGAACAATAAAAGGGTGGTTATAGTTTTCTTTTTTATGTTTGATTCAGTTAATAAATTTCATTTGTTAGTAGATCCTGTTGTTTTTCTTGGCTTTATAATAATAATAAGTTAACCTTATGAACCCTGGAAGTTATGTTGATAGCAAAACCTCTAAATCACATTCACAAGAATCCATTACGACCCCGAAATTTTGAATCTTGTCTACATGCTATTTTCCAAAGGGTTTATAAGAGTTACTTTGGCTTCCGAACGTGTGGCATTTGTGTTTTAGAGTAAAAAAATAGATCACCGGCATGTGATAAGTTTATTAACGTAAGTTAGGCGAAGATAGTACCGCCAAATGTTTGAAAATATAAAGTCATGGAGTTTGCAATAAAGTAAATGTGGAACAAGTTAAGTGTTTGAACTTTGATTAAAATTAGAACAAACTGTTCCAGGCGCCCAATAAAATTAAATTAGCTTTGTGTAGAAAAGCCAAACTCAAAGAATTATTTGACAGGAAGGTTAGACCTTAAAAACTAATTAATACTCTATTAATTGGTTAAAATTTGTAAGTGAAGTAAGGTCAGGAAGATTATAACTGAATCAAAGGGTTAAAATTAAATGGAATAATAAGTAAATTATACTCAGTGATGCTATAGTTTGTGGGAGTAATTTAAAGTAAATGAACTGAGTATGTAAAGGGTTAATGTGTGTATATTTAATATATGTGAGCGCGCGTATCCAGGGCTCCGCCCTTATGTCATTTCCCTATGTCTCAAATATATTATTATTGTGATGGCAACTCTGGGAGAAATCCGCGAAGTGATTGAATTAGCATCCGCTCGTACGCGAGAACAACTTAGTGAGATGAGAAAGGACATAACCAATGAAACGCAGACACAGTTAGCGGCTATAAATAAACAATCGGCAGAAACGCAGACACAGTTGGCGGCAAATAATGAAGAAATGCAGAAACAGTTAGCGGCGAATAGTGTAGAAATGCAGACACAGTTAGCGGCAAATAGTGTAGAAATGCAGACACAGTTAAACACAAAACTATCCGAAGTTAACGAGAATATAAATCAGAAAATCGCTACACAAAACATTCTGGTTAGTGAACAATTACATAGGCAGTCTGAGAAAAACAATGAAATATTAAACGCACAAGACGAAAGGAACACTCAAAATCTAGCTGCGCTAACGGTAGAAATCAAAGAGCACACAAAAGAACAGCTAATCCAATTAGCAAAGGACGTTAGCACTAACAATACCAAACAATTAGGAATAATAAAAGGTATCGAAGATTCGTTTAAAAAGGAAATAAAAGGAATGGATGAGACTGTTATGGCAAAACTAGCACAAATCGAGCAAGCGTGTTTGACCAGCTCGTCTGAGATTAAAGAAGCACACACAAACTTAGAAAAAAGGTTTGAGAATATCGAACGAGGGACACAGGGTATGCAAGATCAGATAATTACAGTAGATAACAATATCACGGGCTTAGTGACGGAACTCAACAAATTAGAAATACAATCAATTAAGAAATGGAAAAAGTTAGAAATTGACCAGGAAGAAATTAAACAAACATTAGAACAGAACAACATTTCTCTGGGAGAAAGGATAGATAAACTTGAAGATAATCAGGAGGCTAATCAACAGGAAGTCGAAAAACGCTTTGTTAAATTGAAGGATACTATTAGGAAAGATTGGACCAAGATGAGCGCTGATTCGAAAGATGAACGGCTCGCAGTAAGCAAGAAGCTAGGGGAAATAACGCGAAAATACAGGCGTTAGAAGAAAATATGAAGTTAAGGTTTCAAATTCAAGAGGACCGCATGATAAAATCGGAGTTGCAGTCACTTGGACATAATACGATGTTTGCGACACTAATGGAAAAGGGGAAAGGGGAGAATGCGGAAAGAGAGCACACAATAGACAGCCACGAGCTTGGGCAAAGTCCAAGAACGGTAGACACGCAAGCATTCCAGAATTATGAGGGTCGTAGCTCGACACCTCAAAACACACAACTTCCCACGCAAGTTATACAAGTCATCCGTGGAAACGAATTTAAACCGAATAAGTTTTTACCAGAGAGCGGAGGGACACCTAAAGCTTTCTTAAGGGAACTGACAGAATATTTTTCGGACCAAAATGTTAGCTCAACGCGACAATTAAGAATGGTTGAAAAATTTTTGGCGGGCTCAGCACTTACCTGGTATCTTGGATTTAAGAACACATTTAAATCAATGGAAGGTTTCCACAAGGCCTTCCTAAGCAAATACTGGAGTGGGTCGTATCAACAAAGCTTGCGAATGGACTTATACTCGCGTAAATACCATTCCACGCATCAGACGAAATATGCAGATTTTTTCGCCATGCAACTTGTCAAATTGCAGGATCTTGATAATCCCCCGAGCGAAATGGAGCTAATAACTACTATAGGAAAGCAGATGCCTATTAGCGTTCAGCAATTCTTGGTGGCGGCAAATATTACGACCGTGGTCCAGGCAGAAGAGGTATTAAGGAAGATAGATGAAACCACTAATTACATCAACCCGAGAGAGAAGAGACAGATAGAGTTAGTTAATGCAGTCGAAGTAGTCAAGACACCGAACAAAAACACGAGGTCGCAAGCTACAAACACTGGGGATAACCAAAGACGGCAGAGCACAGAGCCGAGATCTCAACCGAGATACGAAAATAGGGACAGAAACCATAACAATCAGGAAGGAACTAACCGCTACCGGAACACAAACAATCAGCAATGGCGAGATAATAGGAGATACCAAACGTCATACAATAGGAATAATAATAATAACGCACCTTACAATCGGGGATGGCGTGGAGGACACTATAATCAACAATATAGGCCCAGGGACAATAGGCGTTACAATCAACAATATAACGCACAAAATAACCAGCGGTTTAACGAGCAATCGGATCCAAGGGATGATCAGAGAAATTGGAACGAGAGACACGCTGACCCGCAACAGTACCTGGAGGAGCCACGAAACATGGAAGGAAATAATCATAAATGGGAAAGAGCGATAGATCGGCGGAAGAATCCCGACAACCACGAGGAGGAAAACGGAACACATCAAATGTTGGAGGCCATGCATGTAGAAACCCAGAGATATTTGGAGGAGCTGCATGGAGAAGAAGAAAATAGAGCAGCCGACAATAGGAAACAGAAGAATAGCAGGAGAGATTCGCAGACCGTGTCAGGCAAGGGTCTCGAAATATGGTAAAAAAAAGTTATTGTACGGGAATAGGAGAAGAAGAAGGGAGAAGGAAGAAGATGGCAACGCGGGGGAGAAGAAGGAGATGACATCACGGTAAAATGGAGAAGAGACAGGAGCGGCTTAAGGAAGTTCAACTAGGGGTTACGAATTTAGGTAACAACGCCTACAGAGTCCGAGAGGTGAGCACAGGAAACATGGCAGTGTATAATAGTTCACATTCAAAATTGTATCATCAGAGAGAGCCATACGAACCGAGAAATAATGTTACTGCAGCAAATTAAATATTCGCGTGATAACATACAACAAAAGATACGGGGATACTCTAGTGGTTAAAGCGCTCAAAAGACAGCTCTGACGTGTTTACAAGTTCAGGCGGAAGTCGTTAATGAATATGTTGATGTTTTGAAAGAGTGAGAGGGGAGACGAGTAGCAAGGAAAGAGGCCGGAGGGCATAAGTATACAGGAATTTCCTAATGAGTTTGGAACGAGACGGCTACTGAAACAGACAGAGGCGGACAGTCATTATATTTTGAGGTGACCAGCAACTTCAAATTTGAGCCAGAAAAGTAGGGGATGTGAAATTCGACTTCATTTGAGTTCGAATTTCATCAACTAGGGGTCAGATGAACCCTTATCATTGTGTCCAATAATAATGTTTCATATTAATAAAAACGATGGAAATACTAAATACATGATATGCTGGATATTTGAGTAATATTGATGTAGCAAGAAATCTGGACTTGGTAAGACATGCTACGTGCTGGCTGGAAATGACCAATAGTTTCACAACCAATGCTATTCTTGGATTTCTGAGAAAATCAGATATGACGCTGTGGCGTACGTGACCATAAAAGGCTAAAATGCTGCGTACAAGGCAAGGAGTGAGAGAGAGGAGAATAGTCGTGACGTCAATATAAGGGCGGGATTTGTAAGGTCAGAACTCCGAAGCCAACTTATCTGACCAATAAGAAAACATGACGCCAGAACATAGCGTCAGTGTGTTTTGCGCGGCAATCGGATATAAAAAGATCTAGCGATCGGTTTGCTTGTTCGACGGCAGATTCGCGACCTGTGAGAAAATACAAGATTTTTGAGAGGTCACACATAATTATAGGCCCATTACTTAAAATATTGAGGAGCTGTTTTACTCCCACCATTGAAACTTTAGGCTTTCTGTATATATACAAATGTCTGAGATGAACCGAGGCACTCCTAATTATTCTTCGACAGTCATTTTAAGACGTCCTTAAGACGATATGGTTTTAAAATTATAGTTGTGTGTCGGCAACGAAGTTGGAAATTTTCATAAATTGTGAGATGGCAATTAGCCATAGAATAGGGAAAGTCGACGATTCTGCATAGGACGATCTGAGGAAATAAAATACTTAGAACGCAGATAGAACAGTTTAAAAACTTTGATTTAATTGTGTTTTAACAGCAGCAAAATGTCGACCATGGAGAGAAGACAGCAAGCTTCATCCTCCATTACCATCAGTGTTATGGGCTAACGGCCTAATGATGGGAATTGACGAGGCGGGAGGCCTCTGGAAAGCAGTTTAAGTGATGAGTATTAAAACATTGATTTATTGATTTTGGACGAGGGGAATCGCGAGAGATGTGTGGAACTTTGTATAGATTTTATTTGTGTGATTTAATTTAAATTTTAGGGTTTGATTTCTTAACTGACATGCGTGTAGTAAATTTTGGCATTGCGTGACAATTATGTTGTACAGTAAATTTTGTAATTTAAATGTTTTCCTTATGTATACGTAATTCTTAGCGAAACGGCCGCATCGATTAACGTATCTATAAAAAGTGTAGCCATGAATGAGAACCTAGGAACGACAATGATAAATGGACTGATTTAATGATATGTTAAACTAATTACTACGTGGGGGGAATATTTGCATTTTGTTGCTTTGATAACTCGGGCTAGGACTGATCCTGTTATTTTTTTCTTTATTGTCATTTGGACATGTTGTGTGTCATTATCTGAGAGGTGTGCTGATTCATGCTACGACGAGATCTTCGAGAAATGTGCCACGTATTTTTGGGTGTAAGTGATGATGATGAGGAGAGGTAAAGCCTGTCCATGACTGCGATATCATTCCGGCAAACTAGTTATCCGTGGGGATAAGTTTGACCTGGGAATGTATTCTTAAAAATCCCTGAGAGGATGTTTTGAGATAATGTGTTATTTATTTGTACGCGTTTAACAGGTGGCGATTAGCAAAGGTGCTGTACGCTGGCTATGGGCCAGAATCTATATTTAGCATGGCACTAATTACTACTTGGGGGAAGAAATCAGCCACTCTCTCGGTGATGCGATAACAGGCCCGGTTGTCTCCAGCTCGTTATGACACGTTATGTTTGCTTTAAAGCCTAATGAGTTAAGGTTATTTTATTTGGTTTAATTTGGGAAGTTGCCATGTTGTCGATCCAAGTTTCTTTTATCATTACTACGACTTATTTGTTCATTGTTTTAAAACGCCAAACTTTCCGGCGTGAAAATTAAAAGTTGTATTTGTTGTTGTTGGCTCTTATTTTCAAGGCCATTGTATTCATATAAATATAATTTGGCAACCGGCCAAACCTGTTCATGTCATGTTATGCCTTCCTAGTGTTTAAGGTATAAGTCGGTAATTCCGCAGCCCTTATTTTAAATAATACACACGTGTATTTGGTTGTGGTAATCTAAGGTTAGAGCATGTCAGTAGTGTATATAAATATGTAATTGTTGTTCCCACATTTCCGTAATTCGTCCTTCGCAGTACGGAGTCCGTTCCCGAACCAACTGTTTTGGTCGGAAACGAGCGCCCGTCAAAATGCTCATTACTTGAACTAGTCTTAAAACCCGTGTCGCTCATAAATATTGAATTTTTGTACTATTTTATTTGTTTGTTATATTTGGATCTTGTGATCCGTTTTCTTTTGTTACTTTGACTTAAGTGACATTGCAGTCACAATGCTTGTTGACAGCTGTCATGCCATGTCGTCATGGTACGTCAGGCTGGTCAGTGTTAGATCTGTTCACGCGAGTGAACAATAAAAGGGTGGTTATAGTTTTCTTTTTTATGTTTGATTCAGTTAATAAATTTCATTTGTTAGTAGATCCTGTTGTTTTTCTTGGCTTTATAATAATAATAAGTTAACCTTATGAACCCTGGAAGTTATGTTGATAGCAAAACCTCTAAATCACATTCACAAGAATCCATTACGACCCCGAAATTTTGAATCTTGTCTACATGCTATTTTCCAAAGGGTTTAGTATATTGCTGTTGCTCATACCGTACAGGTGTTTAACCCTCACGCAACCCATGAAGCCGAGCAGTTACAAAGTTTCCATAACATATGAGCTGTTTCTTCGCCTGAGTGTGTATTTAACTATCAGTGGCATACACTATAAATATGCTTTTGCTAAAATTACAAATTTAAAAAATAATACAAAGAATACACAACCAATGTGCAAAAACAATTATTTAAATACCGGTAACAAGTTTGGAATTTCCTCTTTGGTACAATTTCACATTCAAGTCACATCAACAGCAAGAACACCAAGGTGACTAAGACGACCCTTTTATTTATGTCCTTAAATAATCAACAATGCTAAAGTATATTCTCTTGTGGAGGGCTTAAACTTAATCAACTTGACGTTTAATGACCAAGCAGTTTTGTACAGTTTTCCAGAAATTTTTCCGCCCTAAAACCTGCCGCCTTGTCAGTTGCAAGTTTGTCCCCCCGTCAATATGGGTCTGAATACTCTGCGCTTTGTACAACGCGTATACAAATCACCAGCATGGGGTGAGCTTAGCAAACGTATGGAAAAGCCTACTTACATGGGTTGGAGCGATCACCCTTTCAAAGTTAAGGGCCGACCACAGCGAACAAATTATTGTAAATATTCTTTCGTAAACCGTGCCATTGATAATTGGAACTCTCTACCTGCCGCAGTCTTAGAGCCTTTTCCCAAACATATAGGTGTGTTTAAGAAAAGAGTGACTATTTGTGTAAATACTCCAGTTTAATTATTAGTGAATTGTTATGTACAATTATTTATTTGTTATGTATATCTAATTTGCCACCGGGGGACACACCCCCAATTGCAAATAAACGAATGAATGAATGAATACAGTAAATTATCCAATATTGTAAGCACGACCTTACAGGACCAGTGTTTTACTAGTCAGCATAGAAAAGCTTATTTTAGGGGTTAAGATACGCTAGCGATGTTGCAATGTCTAAATATATCTCCAGAAAGTGCTTTTCATATCGACACTGCCGAAGTGAAGTGGCAAAATTAGTAGCCACTCAAGATAGTGATGGGGAAACATACGGTACGGTATTTAACACTAGGCATAACCGTATTGAAATTTGTTACCTAGATGTTAGGCCCCTTTAAACATCAATCATCATCATCATCATTCATTGGTGGCAGATTGCATGGCATCATTAGAACCATATTTTTTATTTAAAATTTTTTAATACATATTACGTCAGCAACATAACAGATATTTGTTGTTGTAACAGTTGCCAGTTGACATCTGTGGCTTCCATTTATGAAATCAACTGGTGTGACCAAGAACAATTTTATTTCAACATTCTCAGAAATCCAGTCCCCCTAAGGGTGCCCACGATATTAACCCATGCATCAGTACCAAATGGCCGAACAGACCCACTTAAAGCTTGAATATTCTAAGAACAATTCTTAGTGAGCACCCACAAACTGAGAGTAATCAACATGCACAATTTCAGTTTCATAGCCCTTGTGGTTACAAAGATTCGATGATTAACGAGTGAGTACCTCCTTTTTGGATTATATATACCTAAAGATAAGATTGCATTACTTATCTTTAAATGAAATATAAATCCATTCGTAGACGAAGCACAAAAAATTAATAAATAATACTGTAAGCACACAGACACATTCTAGGCGGCCGTTCATAGTGAACACAATACACACGAATGGAACGTAGGCTACGTGCATATAAATTACAATATTCCTTTGTAATATTACTCAAGTGTATAATTTAAAGCGAAAGCACACCAGCACTATTGCGTAACTGACATAATATGTAGGATGATTTTAACCTTCCGGTGGGTGCTACTGATCTTATCTCATATTCGTCAACATATTCGTCAACTACCTTTCAGTAGTTACGTCTTTCCACATGACATTCAATTCCATATCGGCCAGTTTGTCAATGACCCTTCTACACATTTGCTGTTGTTGCGAAAGTAATATGCGAGGCAGATTGCGCCTGATCGAGCACCATTACGTAATAGACTATGTAGAGAACGAACGAGTGTATTCACTAATTGAAGCAACTAGTCTTCAGCAAATATTGTAATTTAAAAAAAATCTGATTTCTGAGGTGTGCCAGACAGGCTTAATGCGCCCACTGCCACTATACAGTATTTAATGTTTGGCCTGTCGGAATGTTAAATATCTGAAATATTTATATTTAGTACAAATTAATTAGAATACTGTAAGCACTTTTGCAAAGTTTGTTCTCAGTCCGATTTTCATAGCGTTTTATTTTTCGAGGATCCAGGGGGGGGGGGCATGGCCCCCCATGCCCCCCCGTATGGGCGCCCATGGTAGCGATGGCTTCTGCGATAAGATTTGTAAACTTGCTTTGTGATGTTTGGTGGTGGGTTAATTGAAAGGCAAGTTGGCAAACAAGGCAAGAGTAGGTTGACGTATCCAGCTGGTGTTTTATGGATGAAGTAAAGGAAAAGGAGCCATGTCCGGAGGTGAAGAGATCGCATTGATATTGATATATGAAGTAGATTTGTTTGATTTTCATCTTGGGTTATGACGGTGATTGTTTGGAAAATAAATGTCATTACTGTCGGACCTACTATACCCAAAAGGTTGGATGAAAGATTACTAGTTTATTTAGAAGACTGTACGTATTGAACGTGGATGTAGATTGTCGTTGAAGATATAATATGATGTTAGGAATTTATTAATGGAACTTCTACATTTACCTACCCTTGGGATACCAGTGAATTGAGGCTAAAGGACTTTATGTTTATGTTGGATAATTTGAAGTTGAGGAAAAATGTTTAAGGAATTGTGTGAGGTGGTAGTTTAAAAGTAAGTACCCTGATCTTATGTTTCTACATCTCTTGTGTGATGTTGCATCAATATATTTTATGTTTGAAAGAATACATTGAATATCTACCAGTTTTACCAGTGTATCATTTCCTAGTTATGGTATTCATTAGCGACTTCAAACTGGTAGCCAGTGTAAATGTTTGCAAATGGCCCAGCACCATCCATCAACAGGCCCTGTAAAAGGGCATATGTTTCATATATAACCACCATAAAACTAAATTGCTTGTATATTATTATTGACGAGTACGTAACATATTGAACTTCAACTGAGCTCAAATTAAAGAAAGAGTTCATACTTCAGGGCACAAAAAGGAAAGAAAAGAAATGCAAAATTACTTAAAAGACAATCAATAAAAAGAACACTCTGAGTGAACCTAATAACTTTTTATTGAGTAATCGTCTTCGAACCAGTGTCCAAACAACAGTCCCTGCGAGGTGCCGAAATAAAGCACAGCATCCACCATTGCCAACACCTTGCACCTCTTGTCTATCGAAGACAGGAGCGTTTCTCGCTCAGCCAATCCCAATTGTACAAGAAGTTAATTAAAGTACCAATAATTCATGGCATGCTACAAGGATGTTATCTCGTAGCATAGAGCGACGAAGGTTTTTCACCAAATCTTAATTGGCAAAATACGTTGTACTACCTTGCTTTGTTGCCTTCAGGAGTTCAAGACGGGAGAGTCTTTAGTTAGTAGACTTTGACTTGCTTTAACAGCTCCAGTCGAATTTATTGCCACTGGGGAAACCACATTAAAACAACTTTCCGCATCTCCCCTCAGCGTCTCACGATGAGAGAGATAGGCTACACGTAGCGACTCAAAGTTTTCACTTAAATCTGGCGTCTCTCTTTAATTCTTGCTTGTCCGACCTCCTACTGCTCTACTGTCTGGACACGTATTTGTGTTAGATGTTAGCCATACTGTCTGAACACCTAATTGTGTTACAGATGTTGGCCATACTGTCTGGTCAATTACTGTTATTGTTTTACCTATTCAAATGTTGGCTATACTGTGCTGGTCTCCTACGACTACTGTACTATTTGTGTTTCAGATATTGGCCTTACTGTCTGGACAATTACCATTACTGTCCTACTTGTGTTTCAGATGTTGGCCATGCTGTCTGCTGCCCTACTGTCTGGACATGTGCAAGAATACCTACCACTACTGTCCTATTTGTCGTATTATCCTTGGTGTGTACAATCCTCGCCGTGGGGTATCCTAGACTACAACTTGAAAATGTCCATGTCAATAAAAGTTGCCGACGTTTTAAAAAAACAACAAGAGAAAAATGTTAAATTGTAATCTAATTAGGTAGATTTCATTAGAAAGCTATCTATTGCAATGGGTACCATGTTTCGACTTCCGGAAAATTTCGACACATCTTCGCGTTTCACATCCCCCAGACCCCAAAACCACCGTCAGTTCAAAAGTTTATATACAATAATTTTGCACCAATCACTTTGAATTTTTTACCGAGTATGTAGGCCTATACCTATAAAATCTCGGTCGAGTTCGTTACTGAGCTAAATCAGTCAAAGGGGGTGAAAATGGGGGGGGGGGCTCTTTTCGAAAAAGTGAAATATTGCTATAACTCTCTTAATATGTGAAATATCGAATCCGTTCAAAGTTCATACTATGTGTCGGATAAAGCCCAAAAATTTGTGTTTGAAGAGGTTTTTTTTATAGCACCAACCATTGACCAAAGGAGTGGGAAAAAGTGGGTTCTTCGGGAATCATTAATCATATCTCTCTTAATAGGCACAATATCAAAACCGTACGAAATGGACAATATTCCCCTAATAATTACCTAAAACTTTTGTCTGAAAGAATTTTTGATATGACCCACCATTACGCCAAGGGATGAGGAAAATGATTTCGGAATTATAAAAAAATGCCAAGAGCTATCAGAGGTTGCCATGGCAACACTACTAAATTGATGAGGGATGAGCCATCAGACATTGCCATGACAACGCACTTGCACGAGATCAGATTCAGATTTCTATCTGACTAAGTGTGAAGCGGCTTCGGTGACGTAACTGGTAGCATGCTGAACTTCTATGCCCAAGGTCGCGGGTTCAAAGCCGGTCGAAGTCGCCGGATTTTCTAAGAGCGCTAAAAATCCCTCAGTATGCTTTCCTTTGGAGGAGAAGTTCCAACGTTCGTTCCGAGTTGCTGGTTGCGTTGGCATCTAGTAGCCAAGTTCACAGCTAGGTGTCGTTGACGGTAGTATCTGGTAGCAACATTAGGAACTAGCCTACTGCTTGAAATTGACCGTCTGCAGTCCTTACCTGAATTACAGACTAATACAGCCATCACAATTCACACCGTTTATGAGACAGATTCTACACTCACCCAAAGTACACGGGATTACATGACCGCGTTGTCGCAGCCCCTAAACTGAGGAACCAACCAAAATCTCTGCGGGAGATAAAATTTTGCGTGAAGACGTAACGGACTGTTAGATAGTTACACAACAGTGTCGAAACCTTGCATAAGGACAGTGTGACCACAAGTATAAAAATGGACCCCAAATGACAAGAGGGTTGCCGTCCCCATAAGACAATAAAATGTTTAAAATATGCTTAAAATGACGAAAAACAAAGTTAATTAAGCTCCAATTATAAAAACTTTCTCGCAATCAATGAGGTCTGATCCTTCTACGAAAACCTTCAATTTCTGCCTATTTTCGCCTATCCCCAATTTGGCGCGGTGAAATATACCTCCGCCTTCCGGCGTGCCGAGAGGAGTTTTTTAAACGCAAACGCCGACGATAGTGATCCCCCTATGACCCTGATTCTTGCCTTCCCTAACATAAACAGACTTCGACTCGCACGACGCGAACCGAAGGTCATGAAGAATATATTATGCCCTACGGTACAAATGTCCATGCACAGGCTATTCAGATTAGGGTGTCTACTGGAAGCAGCTACAGACTCAGGCGAGCCGAACATGTCCTCGGACACTCCCGGCACTAAAAGCCATACGTTAAATAAATAAGTAAATAAATAAATAAATAAATAAATAATCTATTCACTTCATCCCGGGAACGATACCGTGATCCCATTGCTGTGTTCATTAGCGTCTCAGTTCCTGGGCTGTCGCCCCGGAGATCAAGGTTGGATTCCCGGCTCTGCCAAGAAATGTAATTCTGGTCAGAGAGCCCAAACGACACTCAGCCTCGTGAGGCAAAATTGAAAAGAGGTGGGTTTGACTTCCTCCTCAGAACCTAGAAGTAGGCTAACTTCCGTAGATTCCCACTTCCACACCAGGCAAGACCACGGCCGCCTTCCTCACCTGAATCACAAATACACACATTAATACAGCCATCACAATGACACGGGTTCTGCATTCAGCCAAGTACAAGTACACGATACAGACCCGCTGTGTGTGGTGTAATACTGGTGTACGTAGTTGGTCTGAGGGACGTCGTGCAAACCCGCTGCCCTGTCGACATCCCTTTGTCAACTCTTGCGACCCCGACGATATTACGATATCCGAGGTCTACGGTGTATTTCATTTTCCTGCCTTAATTGATCCTTCTTTTTCCAGTTTTGTTTTTTGATTCGCTAATTTTCGAGACGTCAGACCTTTTCTTTATTCCTCGCTATTCCCTAACTACTGTAAAAGTCTCTAAAGGGTGCAGGATGTGTGCACCCTCAAGGGCTCACTGTCAGTGAGTTGGCAACCCTGAGGGATTTCTCCCATTTTCATATCTGCATTTCATGGTTCTACTAGCTTGCCACGGTGGGTGAGTGGTTAACCTGTCGGACTACCAACCCCAAGCTTGCTGGTTCGCTCCTGGCCATGGTAAGTGATTTTTGAAAGGCGCGAAAATTACGACATACATGTCATACGTTGTTGACATGTTAAAGAACCCATTTGAATTCAGTAGGCCGTTTCATAATGGCAAAATTAATCTCAGGATTTTCTGCCAACACAAAGTTCCTCCATTCTCTACTAGAAAGCGCTATAGTGTCAAGGAGCTTAGATATCTAACCTCCTTGACTTTCATAGCGTTCCATGGAACGACGAAAGTCGACATGCAAGCTGCCCTCTGGGTGGCAATAACAAAGCTTGCACCCGGCACCGAGGCCATACAATATTATTATTATTATTATTATTATTATTATTATTATTATTATTATTATTATTATTATTATTATTATTATTATTATGGCTCTACTTGTTTCCAAGTCTCTCAATCTGAGCATATTTCTTTTCTTTGTCTTCTATTTACCTAATCCCGTTTATTCGTTCCTTCTAATAGTATGTACGATATAAGTAGTAGTAGTAACTTATAGTCAAGATTTTACATTTTACACGAATACTTATCCATTAGATTTTATATTTTCGCAGTCCTTATCCATTGTTTTTTCCAGTTTCTTCATTTCATCCTGTATATATTTTACTTCATTTCATTTCTCAACAGTTTTATTAAATTAGTTTCTTAAGGGTTACTTCTAATTTGCTGAAGAAGGTCCCATTGTTGGATGGAAACATGTACTAATTTGAATACAATTTGTATTGACTTGCAGAGCATTCTAATATTAATTATTCATCTTTATATTTATTACTAGCAGTAGTGCCCGGCTTCGCCCGGTGGATTTATTTGTTTTATGAGTGATAAGAATACTACAGAACTGGAGTGCTCAAGGATAAGGATCGGAAAGCACCAACGCTATTGCAGCTGATTGCTGATAACCTCAGTATACTGCACCAACACTATCGCCCTTATACAGAGGCATACTATTGTCATGATTATAACTGTTTTAATGGGTCTAACAAATCTTTTTGCACTAATTAATCCCCGTGACTTAAATTTATAAGCAGCTCGCAATTCTGCACCAGAACACTGGTAGGGGCGACGTGATGCAGCCCGCATTGCCAGGCAACAATAGACTTCGGTATTATTGAAGCTGTTCTGGGGGCTTGTTCTTCCGACTTACTGAACAAAAATCAATCTTTAAGGTTACCTGAGAGGTGTAGCCTAATGCTACATAGCCGTAAGTATTTCTCTTCAATCAGGCTATCATATACAAAAAGAATTTTTTCGAACCCGATTGGTAGTTCCAGAGATTTGCGCGTTTAAACACACAAACAAACAAACAAACAAACAAACTCTTCAGCTTTATTATATTAGTATAGATTACTAATTCAGATGACCTAGATGTTGCGCCTAATAAGCAACAATCGTTACTACTATTAGCTTTACGATTTCATTCCTCTTCAAGGGGACGTCCGAGACCAAGTTATACAGGCCCCCCAGACCGATTCTTTGCTCACCCAACGTAACATAGCCTACCTTCCTTCCGGTACTAGGGTATGTGTGCGCAGTGTAAGAATAGGCTACTCGAAGGAGATTTGTGGATAGTGTGAATGGTCAAGGCTGGTAAAGAAATCGAAGTAAGTTGCTATAACAACATGGGTGTTGTGTTTCTCCCCACACGCCGCATAATTGAGTGACCCAGTGCCACACCACACACACAGGTGCTCCGCTTCGTAACTGGTGAGTCTTTGATATGTCAATCAGTGTAAAATAATTAGGCCTATGTCTCTAGATAATCAATCTGCGTACTTTCATCCCATGAATTAAGCACTTTCGCGCATTTTTATCATAATAAATGCATGTCTACGGTGTGTGTCTGTTTTGATAATTTCCATTGATAAGTGGGCTGGAGTGATTAACAAGTACATTCTGTAGTAACTTAGCGACTCCGTCCTACCCCAATAATAACTTTCTATTCGTTTGTTATATTTCCATCAGTGATACCAATTTTTGATTACACGTAAGTAACATCTAAAATGAGTAGATTAAGGTTTTCACGGCCCGGATTACTATACAAATAATTCACGGTTTTTGGGCTAATGCCGATGTATGTTTCAAGGATGCTCATGAGCTTGCCCTTGTTAAGCACAACTGGTCTAGAATTATAAGGGAGGCAGTTGAAATTTGTAAAAACCCCAATAATATTAACAGAGACACTGGATATCAGCTAAGTGACACTTGGCTACCTTCCAGTTTTTAAAGATCTAGGAAGATAGTTCCTCTCAGCTTCTCTGTTCTTCACCTATTTCAAATTGTACGTTTTCCTCTATGTCTACAGAGCCTGGATTTGATCTCCTTTGTTGGTCACTGGAGGAGTTTCCATCTGTTTTTTCGCCGTTGCCTGTATGACGTTAGGTATCGTTCAGATACACTTCCCTTTTGTTTATGTTTCCTTATATCCATCTAACCCCCCACCCCCTTTCTCCTAATTTGCACATCCTCATTCTTCGAGGAGTCTCTATATTTTCACCCCGCCCCCTTTACCTTCTCCTCACTACTCTGTCCAGTAACTTCTGGTAGCTGCTCTCTGGTGACGAACAGAGGAATTTATAAATTTTTTGTAATCTCATTGATTTACTTTCTTTGGCCACATTGTTTGATTCCATTGAAAAAGGAGGCAAGGTTCCTTCTAAACGTCTGGTATCTAATTTAATTTCACACAGCATTAGCCCAAAAACCATGAATTATTTGTATCTTAAATGAGGTTGTTCTAACACGTGGGTGTACATAATGGGGCAGTCAAAAAATGAAACAGTCTGAGGCCTGGAACGAGGTCTACCCAGCCTCGTGAGGCAAAACTGACAAGACGAGGGAGCGATTCCCATCCCAGCCATCTTAGAAGTGGTTTGCTGTGGTTTCCCACTTCTATGCCGAGATGGTTCCTAACTTATGGCCACGGTCACCTCCTTCCATTCCTCACCTGAATTACAAATACTGTACACACATTAATACTGCCATCACAATGACTAGGGTTATGAGACAAACTCCACACAGAACCAAGTACACGGGGCTACATGAGCGCGATGTTGCAATGCCCCTAATCATTCAACGACAGCAATAATGAGCCAGGGCTACTATCTAATATAATGTGTATAACTTACAACTATACCGCGTTGTCGCAGCCCCTAAAATGAGGAACCTACTAACCAACTTGTGAATCTGACATAGAAGAAACCTCACATGAAATTGTTGATACACCGTTATTGTATGTCTACCCCTTATTCTTCCCGTTTTCCTACGGGGTAGGGGATGAGATGCAATGGAGGTCTTTGTGGCGGATGGTTTTTACGGCCGGATGCCCTTCCTGACGCCAGCCTCACGGGAGGAGTTAATGAGAGATGAAATGATTGATGGTGAATGAAACTGGGTAAGGATCAATTTCATGAGAAACGTTTCTCTGGACTTTGCCACGCGTAACTTTTGTGTTTGTTGTTTTCTACTTTTTTCTTTTTGCCTTGTGTTTTTAGTTAGTTAGTTATTGTTGTTTTAAGGGGCGGAACTACGAGGTCATCTGCCCGTCTTAATGTTTTTTTTGTGTTTTTTTTTTTTGTGTTTGTTAGTGCTTTTGCTTTAGAATTTTCCTTTTTGCTTTTCTTTCATGGTTCTGGTTTTGTTTTCTGCTTTTGCATTTTTTCAATTTTGCTTTTTGCTTTGAGTTCCTTATTTTTATCTGCTTTTGCTTTTGTTTTTGAATTTTGCTTTTTGCTTCGTGTTTTTTGTTTTTGGTTTTATGCTTGTTTTCTGCAAAATCAAAATAAAATAAATGAAAACAAAATAAAGAAAACAAAATCAAAATAAAACAAAACAAAATAAACAAAACAATATAAAATAAAATAAAACAAAAAGACAAAACAAAAAATTAAACAAAGCAATTTAAAACAAAATAAAACAAAACAAACAAAACAAAATAAAATAAAACAAAAAGACAAAACAAAAAATTAAACAAAGCAATTTAAAACAAAATAAAACAAAACAAAATCAAAAGAAAACAAAACAAAATTAAATTAAATTAAACAAACAAAATAAAAGAATATCTATGACTTTAGTCATTTTTTCAAGTTTTCCCGTATTGATTTTGATAAGTTATGTACTTGTCCACTATACAATACAAAATATATTTTTATTTATACTTTTTGATACATGTTTCGGCCCTGTGAGCCTTCTTCAGTCAAAATCAAAAAATTCTCCTAGATCATTCTAAGGGTTGGTCTCTCATTAAAAAAAAATTGTAAATCAAATTTTACATCGTCAGGATGCTTAAAATACATGAATATAAAATGCTTAAAGACATTAAAAGATTTAAAAATGCACGAAATTTTGAAACGTGGGCTCCATTCTTGTTAATCTATTTCCAAAACAAGGGACCTGGAACAATAAAATTACCTAACAATCTATGGTTCCTACTTGGAAACATGAAGAAATGTTGACTTTAGTTACGTAGAAAACTTACCCCATTGTACAAGCATCTTTAAAAAGGAAAGTAGAGATAGGAATCGAACGTTGTTTATTTAGAGCTTGGTCAAAATGTTTTCAACAACCTGTAAAACGAAAAACTAAATGAAAATGAAAAATTGAAAAATAGAAATTATAACAAAAACCCACGCATAAATGACCAATGTTTACATACCGCAGTTTGGAGACCATAAACTGTCACTTCACAACTTGAAAGAGCTACTACAAATGTGTCCGTCTTGTTGTTCACCTTGATCACATGTTGACTAGAATACTGCAAGTGTGGGGTCAATGGTCGCAGAAGGGGAGGTGTAGCATACGTCAGAACTTTACGTTATGGAGGAGGGAGGGCCGTTTCTTGTTTATGTCTGTCTCTTCGCCTTAATTTCGAGATCGTGTTAAATAATATGTTGTCGTTGAAAGTTAATTCGTTCAAATTGTTTACAGGGTCTGTTTTTTGGGCGATATAAATTTCTATGTTCTCTAATACATTAAGTTTTTACTTTTATTAACGATATGCACAATTTCCAAATCCTTATCTATCGAACTGAAATTATGTTTTTTCTCGTCCATGTGGTTCGCCATGGCCGAGAACTTGTTATATTTCAGCGCACTGGTATGTTCCCCGTATCTTACGTTGAACGCTCTACCCGTCTGTCCAAAATAGGTGGAATCGCAATCCTTACATTTTAGTTTGTACACTCCCGATTTGCTGAATTTATTGGTCTTATTTACACTATTATGATTAAAGAAGATATTGCTGTTATTATTTTGTGTTTTGTATGCAATGTTAATATCAAATTTTCTAATTGAGTTTGTTATTGTATGTGCTTTTGGGTTTACATATGTGAAAGTAGCGAAATTTTGGTTCTTTTTGCGATCTTTTTCTAAAGTTGTTTCAAATTTGTTAATAATTTTATTTTTGATTCTGTTTACGTAATTTTGCGAAAAACCATTTTTCTTTGCGATGTTGGCTATGATTTTTAGTTCCTTGTTTAAACTTTCTTCACCGAGTGGAATATTTGGCGCTCTATTAATTAAGCTGTAAAAGGCGGCTTTCTTATGGCTCTCTGGGTGATTAGAATCTTTCTTGATTGTTATGTCTGTTTGGGTTGGCTTGCGATATATATCAAAATGCAACTTATTCTGTGTTTTCTTTATTTTTAGATCTAAGTAATTTAAGCAATTTTCTTTTTGGGATTCTAGCGTGAATTTTATATTATCTAACTTGTTTAACATATTCAATAATTCGTCTGCTTTTACCATTTTTTCGTCTATTATAGTGAACACATCGTCCACATATCTTCCCCAGAACACAATACCTGGTAGATGGTTAATGATTTTATTTTGTTCCAAGAAATCCAAATAAACGTCTGCTATAATACCGGATGCCGGAGATCCCATTGCCAAACCATTGGTTTGTTGATATATTTTATTATTAAAGGTGAAAAAAGTTTTCTAAACAAAAATTAAGTAGTGACATAAACTCATTAATTTCTATTGCACTTACTTTTCCATATTTTCGTAAGTTATTTAGGATTATTTTCTGTGCTAGATAATATAAAATTCACGCTAGAATCCCAAAAAGAAAATTGCTTAAATTACTTAGATCTAAAAATAAAGAAAACACAGAATAAGTTGCATTTTGATATATATCGCAAGCCAACCCAAACAGACATAACAATCAAGAAAGATTCTAATCACCCAGAGAGCCATAAGAAAGCCGCCTTTTACAGCTTAATTAATAGAGCGCTAAATATTCCACTCGGTGAAGAAAGTTTAAACAAGGAACTAAAAATCATAGCCAACATCGCAAAGAAAAATGGTTTTTCGCAAAATTACGTAAACAGAATCAAAAATAAAATTATTAACAAATTTGAAACAACTTTAGAAAAAGATCGCAAAAAGAACCAAAATTTCGCTACTTTCACATATGTAAACCCAAAAGCACATACAATAACAAACTCAATTAGAAAATTTGATATTAACATTGCATACAAAACACAAAATAATAACAGCAATATCTTCTTTAATCATAATAGTGTAAATAAGACCAATAAATTCAGCAAATCGGGAGTGTACAAACTAAAATGTAAGGATTGCGATTCCACCTATTTTGGACAGACGGGTAGAGCGTTCAACGTAAGATACGGGGAACATACCAGTGCGCTGAAATATAACAAGTTCTCGGCCATGGCGAACCACATGGACGAGAAAAAACATAATTTCAGTTCGATAGATAAGGATTTGGAAATTGTGCATATCGTTAATAAAAGTAAAAAACTTAATGTATTAGAGAACATAGAAATTTATATCGCCCAAAAAACAGACCCTGTAAACAATTTGAACGAATTAACTCTCAACGACAACATATTATTTAACACGATCTCGAAATTAAGGCGAAGAGACAGACATAAACAAGAAACGGCCCTCCCTCCTCCATAACGTAAAGTTCTGACGTATGCTACACCTCCCCTTCTGCGACCATTGACCCCACACTTGCAGTATTCTAGTCAACATGTGATCAAGGTGAACAACAAGACGGACACATTTGTAGTAGCTCTTTCAAGTTGTGAAGTGACAGTTTATGGTCTCCAAACTGTGGTATGTAAACATTGGTCATTTATGCGTGGGTTTTTGTTATAATTTCTATTTTTCAATTTTTCATTTTCATTTAGTTTTTCGTTTTACAGGTTGTTGAAAACATTTTGACCAAGCTCTAAATAAACAACGTTCGATTCCTATCTCTACTTTCCTTTTTAAAGATGCTTGTACAATGGGGTAAGTTTTCTACGTAACTAAAGTCAACATTTCTTCATGTTTCCAAGTAGGAACCATAGATTGTTAGGTAATTTTATTGTTCCAGGTCCCTTGTTTTGGAAATAGATTAACAAGAATGGAGCCCACATTTCAAAATTTCGTGCATTTTTAAATCTTTTAATGTCTTTAAGCATTTTATATTCATGTATTTTAAGCATCCTGACGATGTAAAATTTGATTTACAATTTTTTTTTATGAGAGACCAACCCTTAGAATGATCTCGGAGAATTTTTTGATTTTGACTGAAGAAGGCTCACAGGGCCGAAACATGTATCAAAAAGTATAAATAAAAAGATATTTTGTATTGTATAGTGGACAAGTACATAA
This sequence comes from Meconema thalassinum, assembly GCA_946902985.2. Taxonomy (NCBI): domain Eukaryota; kingdom Metazoa; phylum Arthropoda; class Insecta; order Orthoptera; family Tettigoniidae; genus Meconema; species Meconema thalassinum. Next base: position 1,627,774,207 of record OX336388.2, read on the forward strand.
CTTATCAAAATCAATACGGAAAAACTTGAAAAAATGACTAAAGTCATAGATATTCATAATGAAGCCAACCAGGCATATATTGAAGCACATAAATTCTCCAGCACAAAGGTTAAAATTAGCAGTCTATGTAAGGATATAAAATTCTTAAAGAATTGTTTAAGGAATAAATGGATCCCGAAACATTTGAATAAAGTTCAAAAAATAAAAGGAAAATCACACCATGAGAGAAAAACACAGGAGATCATTAATGAAACTGTGTTAAGAAGGGAAATAAATTTTCTTTACAAAAAGAAAGATTTTTTAAATAAAAAAATGTACAATCATCACTTTGTAGCAGCAAATAAATTAACTCAATTAGGGTGGGATGATTTTCAACGGTGCAGTATAGAAAAAATGGAATTTGTTTTAGATAAGAAACAAAAAGTCCTAGACAAAAAATCTAATGCCTTAAGTATTAAAACAAGTACATCCGTAGATGAAAATATTGACAGCCCGTGTTTTCAACAACCTGTCATTAACTTGACCGATATAAAACTTTCAACTGATGAAGAATTAATTTTAAATAAAGGTCCCAAGTATAATTGGAACCAAACATATGATGAACGCACAATCACTAATACCATTGCTGAAATAGAAGTAGCTATACAGGATCTAAGCCAGGAAAGTAAAAATGTAATACGGCACGAGACTAGCAGAAAAATAGAAAAAAATCTTAAGAACACAGAACCCATAACGCAATCTGATAAGCAAAGCATCAAACAACTAAAAAGAAAAATTAACAGTAACAATATAATAGTCACAAAATCAGACAAAAGTAATACAATAGTCCTTTTAAAAAAAGAACAATACATAGAAAAAACCGAAATTTTTTTCGAAAGCTCAAAGTTTAAAGTGGTTAACAAAGATCCAACTACGAATATCCAAAAAAAGCTAAAACAAGTAATTAAAAATGTAGAAGTCCTGTTTGACGGTAAACAACCGCCAAACTTAGTGAACATGAAGCCCGGACTCCCCACAGTCAGGGCACTACCCAAAACCCATAAAAAAGAAATACCTATTAGACCCATAGTAAACTTTAAGAACAGCCCAACGTATAAATTAGCAAAGTACATACAGCAGTTTCTAAAAAAACATATAAAATTTGAAGCTAATACAGGCTTCATTAATTCCATCGATTTCAGCAAAAAAAACAAAAGACCTAATCATAGAAGATGAACACACTATGCATTCATTTGACGTACAAGACATGTACTCCAATATTCCAATAAAGAAAGCACAGAAAATAATCCTAAATAACTTACGAAAATATGGAAAAGTAAGTGCAATAGAAATTAATGAGTTTATGTCACTACTTAATTTTTGTTTAGAAAACACTTTTTTCACCTTTAATAATAAAATATATCAACAAACCAATGGTTTGGCAATGGGATCTCCGGCATCCGGTATTATAGCAGACGTTTATTTGGATTTCTTGGAACAAAATAAAATCATTAACCATCTACCAGGTATTGTGTTCTGGGGAAGATATGTGGACGATGTGTTCACTATAATAGACGAAAAAATGGTAAAAGCAGACGAATTATTGAATATGTTAAACAAGTTAGATAATATAAAATTCACGCTAGAATCCCAAAAAGAAAATTGCTTAAATTACTTAGATCTAAAAATAAAGAAAACACAGAATAAGTTGCATTTTGATATATATCGCAAGCCAACCCAAACAGACATAACAATCAAGAAAGATTCTAATCACCCAGAGAGCCATAAGAAAGCCGCCTTTTACAGCTTAATTAATAGAGCGCTAAATATTCCACTCGGTGAAGAAAGTTTAAACAAGGAACTAAAAATCATAGCCAACATCGCAAAGAAAAATGGTTTTTCGCAAAATTACGTAAACAGAATCAAAAATAAAATTATTAACAAATTTGAAACAACTTTAGAAAAAGATCGCAAAAAGAACCAAAATTTCGCTACTTTCACATATGTAAACCCAAAAGCACATACAATAACAAACTCAATTAGAAAATTTGATATTAACATTGCATACAAAACACAAAATAATAACAGCAATATCTTCTTTAATCATAATAGTGTAAATAAGACCAATAAATTCAGCAAATCGGGAGTGTACAAACTAAAATGTAAGGATTGCGATTCCACCTATTTTGGACAGACGGGTAGAGCGTTCAACGTAAGATACGGGGAACATACCAGTGCGCTGAAATATAACAAGTTCTCGGCCATGGCGAACCACATGGACGAGAAAAAACATAATTTCAGTTCGATAGATAAGGATTTGGAAATTGTGCATATCGTTAATAAAAGTAAAAAACTTAATGTATTAGAGAACATAGAAATTTATATCGCCCAAAAAACAGACCCTGTAAACAATTTGAACGAATTAACTCTCAACGACAACATATTATTTAACACGATCTCGAAATTAAGGCGAAGAGACAGACATAAACAAGAAACGGCCCTCCCTCCTCCATAACGTAAAGTTCTGACGTATGCTACACCTCCCCTTCTGCGACCATTGACCCCACACTTGCAGTATTCTAGTCAACATGTGATCAAGGTGAACAACAAGACGGACACATTTGTAGTAGCTCTTTCAAGTTGTGAAGTGACAGTTTATGGTCTCCAAACTGCGGTATGTAAACATTGGTCATTTATGCGTGGGTTTTTGTTATAATTTCTATTTTTCAATTTTTCATTTTCATTTAGTTTTTCGTTTTACAGGTTGTTGAAAACATTTTGACCAAGCTCTAAATAAACAACGTTCGATTCCTATCTCTACTTTCCTTTTTAAAGATGCTTGTACAATGGGGTAAGTTTTCTACGTAACTAAAGTCAACATTTCTTCATGTTTCCAAGTAGGAACCATAGATTGTTAGGTAATTTTATTGTTCCAGGTCCCTTGTTTTGGAAATAGATTAACAAGAATGGAGCCCACGTTTCAAAATTTCGTGCATTTTTAAATCTTTTAATGTCTTTAAGCATTTTATATTCATGTATTTTAAGCATCCTGACGATGTAAAATTTGATTTACAATTTTTTTTAATGAGAGACCAACCCTTAGAATGATCTAGGAGAATTTTTTGATTTTGACTGAAGAAGGCTCACAGGGCCGAAACATGTATCAAAAAGTATAAATAAAAAGATATTTTGTATTGTATAGTGGACAAGTACATAACTTATCAAAATCAATACGGAAAAAATTGAAAAAATGACTAAAGTCATAGATATTCATAATGAAGCCAACCAGGCATATATTGAAGCACATAAATTCTCCAGCACAAAGGTTAAAATTAGCAGTCTATGTAAGGATATAAAATTCTTAAAGAATTGTTTAAGGAATAAATGGATCCCGAAACATTTGAATAAATTTCAAAAAATAAAAGGAAAATCACACCATGAGAGAAAAACACAGGAGATCATTAATGAAACTGTGTTAAGAAGGGAAATAAATTTTCTTTACAAAAAGAAAGATTTTTTAATTAAAAAAATGTACAATCATCACTTAGTAGCAGCAAATAAATTAACTCAAATAGGGTGGGATGATTTTCAACGGTGCAGTATAGAAAAAATGGAATTTGTTTTAGATAAGAAACAAAAAGTCCTAGACAAAAAATCTAATGCCTTAAGTATTAAAACAAGTACATCCGTAGATGAAAATATTGACAGCCCGTGTTTTCAACAACCTGTCATTAACTTGACCGATATAAAACTTTCAACTGATGAAGAATTAATTTTAAATAAAGGTCCCAAGTATAATTGGAACCAAACATATGATGAACGCACAATCACTAATACCATTGCTGAAATAGAAGTAGCTATACAGGATCTAAGCCAGGAAAATAAAAATGTAATACGGCACGAGACTAGCAGAAAAATAGAAAAAATTCTTAAGAACACAGAACCCATAACGCAATCTGATAAGCAAAGCATCAAACAACTAAAAAGAAAAATTAACAGTAACAATATAATAGTCACAAAATCAGACAAAAGTAATACAATAGTCCTTTAAAAAAAAGAACAATACATAGAAAAAACCGAAATTTTTTTCGAAAGCTCAAAGTTTAAAGTGGTTAACAAAGATCCAACTACGAATATCCAAAAAAAGCTAAAACAAGTAATTAAAAATGTAGAAGTCCTGTTTGACGGTAAACAACCGCCAAACTTAGTGAACATGAAGCCCGGACTCCCCACAGTCAGGGCACTACCCAAAACCCATAAAAAAGAAATACCTATTAGACCCATAGTAAACTTTAAGAACAGCCCAACGTATAAATTAGCAAAGTACATACAGCAGTTTCTAAAAAAACATATAAAATTTGAAGCTAATACAGGCTTCATTAATTCCATCGATTTCAGCAAAAAAAACAAAAGACCTAATCATAGAAGATGAACACACTATGCATTCATTTGACGTACAAGACATGTACTCCAATATTCCAATAAAGAAAGCACAGAAAATAATCCTAAATAACTTACGAAAATATGGAAAAGTAAGTGCAATAGAAATTAATGAGTTTATGTCACTACTTAATTTTTGTTTAGAAAACACTTTTTTCACCTTTAATAATAAAATATATCAACAAACCAATGGTTTGGCAATGGGATCTCCGGCATCCGGTATTATAGCAGACGTTTATTTGGATTTCTTGGAACAAAATAAAATCATTAACCATCTACCAGGTATTGTGTTCTGGGGAAGATATGTGGACGATGTGTTCACTATAATAGACGAAAAAATGGTAAAAGCAGACGAATTATTGAATATGTTAAACAAGTTAGATAATATAAAATTCACGCTAGAATCCCAAAAAGAAAATTGCTTAAATTACTTAGATCTAAAAATAAAGAAAACACAGAATAAGTTGCATTTTGATATATATCGCAAGCCAACCCAAACAGACATAACAATCAAGAAAGATTCTAATCACCCAGAGAGCCATAAGAAAGCCGCCTTTTACAGCTTAATTAATAGAGCGCTAAATATTCCACTCGGTGAAGAAAGTTTAAACAAGGAACTAAAAATCATAGCCAACATCGCAAAGAAAAATGGTTTTTCGCAAAATTACGTAAACAGAATCAAAAATAAAATTATTAACAAATTTGAAACAACTTTAGAAAAAGATCGCAAAAAGAACCAAAATTTCGCTACTTTCACATATGTAAACCCAAAAGCACATACAATAACAAACTCAATTAGAAAATTTGATATTAACATTGCATACAAAACACAAAATAATAACAGCAATATCTTCTTTAATCATAATAGTGTAAATAAGACCAATAAATTCAGCAAATCGGGAGTGTACAAACTAAAATGTAAGGATTGCGATTCCACCTATTTTGGACAGACGGGTAGAGCGTTCAACGTAAGATACGGGGAACATACCAGTGCGCTGAAATATAACAAGTTCTCGGCCATGGCGAACCACATGGACGAGAAAAAACATAATTTCAGTTCGATAGATAAGGATTTGGAAATTGTGCATATCGTTAATAAAAGTAAAAAACTTAATGTATTAGAGAACATAGAAATTTATATCGCCCAAAAAACAGACCCTGTAAACAATTTGAACGAATTAACTCTCAACGACAACATATTATTTAACACGATCTCGAAATTAAGGCGAAGAGACAGACATAAACAAGAAACGGCCCTCCCTCCTCCATAACGTAAAGTTCTGACGTATGCTACACCTCCCCTTCTGCGACCATTGACCCCACACTTGCAGTATTCTAGTCAACATGTGATCAAGGTGAACAACAAGACGGACACATTTGTAGTAGCTCTTTCAAGTTGTGAAGTGACAGTTTATGGTCTCCAAACTGCGGTATGTAAACATTGGTCATTTATGCGTGGGTTTTTGTTATAATTTCTATTTTTCAATTTTTCATTTTCATTTAGTTTTTCGTTTTACAGGTTGTTGAAAACATTTTGACCAAGCTCTAAATAAACAACGTTCGATTCCTATCTCTACTTTCCTTTTTAAAGATGCTTGTACAATGGGGTAAGTTTTCTACGTAACTAAAGTCAACATTTCTTCATGTTTCCAAGTAGGAACCATAGATTGTTAGGTAATTTTATTGTTCCAGGTCCCTTGTTTTGGAAATAGATTAACAAGAATGGAGCCCACGTTTCAAAATTTCGTGCATTTTTAAATCTTTTAATGTCTTTAAGCATTTTATATTCATGTATTTTAAGCATCCTGACGATGTAAAATTTGATTTACAATTTTTTTTAATGAGAGACCAACCCTTAGAATGATCTAGGAGAATTTTTTGATTTTGACTGAAGAAGGCTCACAGGGCCGAAACATGTATCAAAAAGTATAAATAAAAAGATATTTTGTATTGTATAGTGGACAAGTACATAACTTATCAAAATCAATACGGAAAAAATTGAAAAAATGACTAAAGTCATAGATATTCATAATGAAGCCAACCAGGCATATATTGAAGCACATAAATTCTCCAGCACAAAGGTTAAAATTAGCAGTCTATGTAAGGATATAAAATTCTTAAAGAATTGTTTAAGGAATAAATGGATCCCGAAACATTTGAATAAATTTCAAAAAATAAAAGGAAAATCACACCATGAGAGAAAAACACAGGAGATCATTAATGAAACTGTGTTAAGAAGGGAAATAAATTTTCTTTACAAAAAGAAAGATTTTTTAATTAAAAAAATGTACAATCATCACTTAGTAGCAGCAAATAAATTAACTCAAATAGGGTGGGATGATTTTCAACGGTGCAGTATAGAAAAAATGGAATTTGTTTTAGATAAGAAACAAAAAGTCCTAGACAAAAAATCTAATGCCTTAAGTATTAAAACAAGTACATCCGTAGATGAAAATATTGACAGCCCGTGTTTTCAACAACCTGTCATTAACTTGACCGATATAAAACTTTCAACTGATGAAGAATTAATTTTAAATAAAGGTCCCAAGTATAATTGGAACCAAACATATGATGAACGCACAATCACTAATACCATTGCTGAAATAGAAGTAGCTATACAGGATCTAAGCCAGGAAAATAAAAATGTAATACGGCACGAGACTAGCAGAAAAATAGAAAAAATTCTTAAGAACACAGAACCCATAACGCAATCTGATAAGCAAAGCATCAAACAACTAAAAAGAAAAATTAACAGTAACAATATAATAGTCACAAAATCAGACAAAAGTAATACAATAGTCCTTTTAAAAAAAGAACAATACATAGAAAAAAACGAAATTTTTTTCGAAAGCTCAAAGTTTAAAGTGGTTAACAAAGATCCAACTACGAATATCCAAAAAAAGCTAAAACAAGTAATTAAAAATGTAGAAGTCCTGTTTGACGGTAAACAACCGCCAAACTTAGTGAACATGAAGCCCGGACTCCCCACAGTCAGGGCACTACCCAAAACCCATAAAAAAGAAATACCTATTAGACCCATAGTAAACTTTAAGAACAGCCCAACGTATAAATTAGCAAAGTACATACAGCAGTTTCTAAAAAAACATATAAAATTTGAAGCTAATACAGGCTTCATTAATTCCATCGATTTCAGCAAAAAAAACAAAAGACCTAATCATAGAAGATGAACACACTATGCATTCATTTGACGTACAAGACATGTACTCCAATATTCCAATAAAGAAAGCACAGAAAATAATCCTAAATAACTTACGAAAATATGGAAAAGTAAGTGCAATAGAAATTAATGAGTTTATGTCACTACTTAATTTTTGTTTAGAAAACACTTTTTTCACCTTTAATAATAAAATATATCAACAAACCAATGGTTTGGCAATGGGATCTCCGGCATCCGGTATTATAGCAGACGTTTATTTGGATTTCTTGGAACAAAATAAAATCATTAACCATCTACCAGGTATTGTGTTCTGGGGAAGATATGTGGACGATGTGTTCACTATAATAGACGAAAAAATGGTAAAAGCAGACGAATTATTGAATATGTTAAACAAGTTAGATAATATAAAATTCACGCTAGAATCCCAAAAAGAAAATTGCTTAAATTACTTAGATCTAAAAATAAAGAAAACACAGAATAAGTTGCATTTTGATATATATCGCAAGCCAACCCAAACAGACATAACAATCAAGAAAGATTCTAATCACCCAGAGAGCCATAAGAAAGCCGCCTTTTACAGCTTAATTAATAGAGCGCTAAATATTCCACTCGGTGAAGAAAGTTTAAACAAGGAACTAAAAATCATAGCCAACATCGCAAAGAAAAATGGTTTTTCGCAAAATTACGTAAACAGAATCAAAAATAAAATTATTAACAAATTTGAAACAACTTTAGAAAAAGATCGCAAAAAGAACCAAAATTTCGCTACTTTCACATATGTAAACCCAAAAGCACATACAATAACAAACTCAATTAGAAAATTTGATATTAACATTGCATACAAAACACAAAATAATAACAGCAATATCTTCTTTAATCATAATAGTGCAAATAAGACCAATAAATTCAGCAAATCGGGAGTGTACAAACTAAAATGTAAGGATTGCGATTCCACCTATTTTGGACAGACGGGTAGAGCGTTCAACGTAAGATACGGGGAACATACCAGTGCGCTGAAATATAACAAGTTCTCGGCCATGGCGAACCACATGGACGAGAAAAAACATAATTTCAGTTCGATAGATAAGGATTTGGAAATTGTGCATATCGTTAATAAAAGTAAAAAACTTAATGTATTAGAGAACATAGAAATTTATATCGCCCAAAAAACAGACCCTGTAAACAATTTGAACGAATTAACTCTCAACGACAACATATTATTTAACACGATCTCGAAATTAAGGCGAAGAGACAGACATAAACAAGAAACGGCCCTCCCTCCTCCATAACGTAAAGTTCTGACGTATGCTACACCTCCCCTTCTGCGACCATTGACCCCACACTTGCAGTATTCTAGTCAACATGTGATCAAGGTGAACAACAAGACGGACACATTTGTAGTAGCTCTTTCAAGTTGTGAAGTGACAGTTTATGGTCTCCAAACTGCGGTATGTAAACATTGGTCATTTATGCGTGGGTTTTTGTTATAATTTCTATTTTTCAATTTTTCATTTTCATTTAGTTTTTCGTTTTACAGGTTGTTGAAAACATTTTGACCAAGCTCTAAATAAACAACGTTCGATTCCTATCTCTACTTTCCTTTTTAAAGATGCTTGTACAATGGGGTAAGTTTTCTACGTAACTAAAGTCAACATTTCTTCATGTTTCCAAGTAGGAACCATAGATTGTTAGGTAATTTTATTGTTCCAGGTCCCTTGTTTTGGAAATAGATTAACAAGAATGGAGCCCACGTTTCAAAATTTCGTGCATTTTTAAATCTTTTAATGTCTTTAAGCATTTTATATTCATGTATTTTAAGCATCCTGACGATGTAAAATTTGATTTACAAAATTTTTTTATGAGAGACCAACCCTTAGAATGATCTAGGAGAATTTTTTGATTTTGACTGAAGAAGGCTCACAGGGCCGAAACATGTATCAAAAAGTATAAATAAAAAGATATTTTGTATTGTATAGTGGACAAGTACATAACTTAAAATAAAAGATTATAAAATAAAATAAAGTAAAATACGTCGCCTCCGTAGCGTAGCGGTCAGCATGGTTAGCTGCCGCCCCGGAGGTCCTGGGTTCGATTCCCGGCTCTGCCACGAAATTTTAAAAGTGGTACGAGGACTGAAACGGGGTCTACTCAGCCTCGGGTGGCCCAAATGAGTAGAGGGGGTTCGATTCCCCCTCAGTCATCCTCGAAGTGTTTTTCCGTGGTTTCCCTCTTCGTCTTCGGGCAAATGCCGGGATGGTACCTTCTTCAAGGCCACGGCCGCCTCCCTCTTCCTTGCCTGTCCATCCTAACCATCCCTTACCTTCCCTCATGAGGCCCCTGTTCGCTTTGCAGGTGAGGCCGCCTGGGCGAGATGCCAATCCCACCTCACCAGTTGTATCCCTTCCGATTCGATGTTCCCAGCTCTAGGACACTGTCCGTAGAGGCGGTAGTGGTGAGTTCCCTCGCTGAGTCCGTGGGTTCCACCAACCTGGAGGGTAAACGACAAAAAAAAGTAAAATAAAATAAACTACCTTAATTAAATACATAATTTTATGACATGATCCTTATTCTCAAGTGGATTAAACGAATTTTGCAACTGGACGACTCAACTGATGTAAGTGATTCTTTCTAAATATTGATTGTTCGAACAGGGGACTCACCAACACGAGCGACGGAAGCTTAGTGACTTGAAGAAATAGGGAAGTTTAGAGGGATTGTTTATGGCTCTTGTAAGTATTAGCACATTGAAATGACTTTAGTACATATCTCGCCTTGGAGAGGACATATCTGTTGAGTAAATATTGACAATGTTCAACCCCGACAGATGCGGTTTGAGCCATTTACACCATTGCGTTCATGCTCTGAGAGTCTAAGATATGACCATTCCACGACCGCTAAGTCCAAAAGCCATTTCTATAACTCAACAATCTCAAGCCAGGTTCACAATTGGACACAATTTGGCAGAATTTGTGTGTCGTTTAGGCGATCAAAGATTTCATGCCATTCCTGAAGAAAGAGGGCGATCAAGGGAACTACTCGCGTGTGGCGGAGCTCTTTTCGGTCACGGAGAGAGTCCTAATGAGAAGGGAAGACCCCCCACTTTGTACCTGTGGAGCCGTTTTCACCGTGGCCCACATTTTGAGTGATTTTGAAAAATGGGACGGAAGTGGATCGGACGAAAGTGTGTAAGACGCACTGCCAGCTGAACACTTTCATTCTAACTGTAAACGCTCATGCGAACTCTGGTGTCGACTGATTGAAAGAAAGCAGATTGGCATATGTTCGAAGTCTTCGTATCAGTATTTTTTTTTTAGTCGGTTACCCTCCAGGTTGGTGGAACCCACGGACTCAGCGAGGGAACTCACCCCTACCGCCTCTACGGGCAGTGTCCTAGAGCTGGGAACATCGAATCGGAAGGGATACAACTGGTGAGATGGGATTGGCACCTCGTCCAGGCGGCCTCACCTGCAAAGCGGATGGTTAGGAAGGATAGGCAAGGAAGAGGGAAGGAGGCGGCCGTGGCCTTGAAGAAGGTACCATCCCGGCATTTGCCCGAAGACGAAGTGGGAAACCACGGAAAACCACTTCGAGGATGGCTGAGGGGGAATCGAACCCCCTCTACTCATTTGGGCCACCCGAGGCAGAGTAGACCCCGTTCCAGTCCTCGTACCACTTTTCAAATTTCGTGGCAGAGCCGGGAATCGAACCCAGGACCTCCGGGGTGGCAGCTAACCATGCTGACCGCTACCCTACGGAGGCGACCGTATCAGTATTTAAATGATAAAATGCTTTAAAATGAAACATTGTAAGTAGTCGGCATTGCCGGTATTATGTTTCTGCACAATTGCTATTCAAATATTAACCCACATAACGGTAATGCAGTCATCAAAATAATATAATCGTTGTGTTTATACGGGAATTGAGCAAGCCTTCATAAACTATTGCTGAATACATTCTCTTTACTCACAGAGGGTCTATTCATAAGACATTTTAAATTCAATTTCACGCAGGAACATTATCGAAACAAGCAAAATATAAATGAAACTTAATTCCGTGATGCAGTATTATTGGTACGTAAAAATAAGTCACCATCTTGTACCTAACATTCGTGTGGTCGAAATAGCCGTGGGGTTAGCGTCTTTGACTGCAAATCTAGAGATCTAGGGTTCGAATCCCCGACGGGATGCATATTTTTGCTACCAGATTATCGTTTTAAACGATATTTATCATATCAATATGACTCATTTTAACAGAACCCATATGAAATTATATGTTGGTCTGTGAATCAAGAGGTCCGGGAACTGGGCAAGCCTTTCATGATCTACTGCTGTGCACATTGCATTTACTCGCAAGTTGGCCTATTTATAGGGAATTTAAGGTTATGAGCGGTGTCGCGTCTATTAATTTAGTTGATCCATATCGTATTCTTTATTTAGGCTAGTACTGGTGGAAGTACAAAACCTCTAATAAAATAAGTTCCGTATTATAAACTACAATATCTGTAAAACACTCCCTTTTACAATAGATTAATATTATAAAACACCGGTGTATAAACAATTTGCCGTCCTTGAAATAGTTTTCCGCGGTTTCCCCATTTTCAACTCCAGGCAAATGCTGGGACGGTACCTTCTGAGAGGCCACGGCCGCTTCCTTCCACATCCTTACCCAGTTTCATTCACCATCATTCATTTCATCTCTCATGAACTCCTCCCGTGAGGTTGGCGTCAGGAAGGACATCCGGCCGTAAAAACCATCCGCCACAAAGACTTCCATTGCATCTCATCCCCTACCCCGTAGGAAAACGGGAAGAATAAGGGGAGACATACAATACCGGTGTATCAACAATTTCATGTGAGGTTTCTTCTATGTCAGATGTTACACATCATATGCGACTACTGTAAGGCTCGTAAAGTTGTTTCTTTTTGTTATAGTGTAATTATTAGTTTGTTAATTTTTTGTTTTAAAAATTTTCGGTCTTTTCAAATGTAGGTATCCACCTCTCAATTTTAAATTCCATTGTAAATTAGTAAAATTTAATCAGTGTTAAGAGAATCAGATGACCTCGTAGTTCCGCCCCTTGAAATAACAAAAACTAACTATTCCAGAAGAAACAACGTCACGCTATCAAAGACTTGTACCGAACCGAAGGTCAGGAGATTCGGATTCGAATCCCGAGTTTGGTCGCATTTTCGTGTCTTACTCAGATATATTTAAATAAATTGTTATAACTGGAGATTTATTTAATCGATTGCAGTAAAACTTATATTTATTATCTAATTATCGAGGTACGTATACATTCTCTAGAGTGAGTAGAGCTCGTTCTTCAGGACTCGTCGATGTCACAGAATGTCGGTACAGGGATACCATAATGAAGTTTTCATTCCTTCTAAATACGGTGTTCAGCTTTGGAAAAGGTCATGAAATCTAAGCATGTTCCCGTCCCGTTGTCAGTAGACAAGGTGGTATATAGAGCAGCCAACTGACGCCGTGAGTGCATACTAGCCCGCTACTCAAGCAGTGCAAGTTTATTTCCTCTGACAGTATTTATGAATAGGCTACTAGTAGTGGGTGCGGTACATATTTCCATACTGCAGATAGTTTATACACCACGCCACTTGGCAGGTTTGTAGGTAGCACTATGTTTGATAATTCTAAAAGAGGAAACACCAAAAATGTCCCATAGGATCAAAGATGGCGGCCATTTTTGAACAAGCGTTAAAAACACACGAAAATAAATAAATTTGTTTAATGTGTGGTGCGTTGTGTTGTTTTCGACTAATTCCGACCTGAACACAATTGAAATATTTATTTGAACGTCTGAGGGCATATAAGTACGTTTCGGGACAAAACATACCGTTATTTTTGAACAAACGTTAAGAAATTTGAAAAATAAGGAACTGCCAACATTAGGCAGGTGTTGTATAATTTTTGACATCCAAAACACAACTGAAATATTTGTTTGAACTTCTGATGGCATAGAAGTACGTTCCGGGATCAAGAGTGCCGTTATTATTTTTTAACAAACTTTAAGAAATTTGAAATATACGAAATGGACAAAATAGAGTACAGGTATGTGTTATATTGTTTTTGACTAATTTCTACATTCCAAACACAACTACAATATTTTTTTAACTTTCGAGACCAATACAAATTAGTTAAGGGGGGGGGGGGGTTTAACGAGAGAAACAAGTAGTTCCGTGAAGAACTATACAGCCTATTTTCATATATCCTACTTATGTTAATTGCCACTATCAACATACACAATTTCTGTTTGATTGCTGTAATAGATTCGTAGATATTAAGAACCGACTAAATATTTCGGATGGTCGCCATGTTGGATTTTATATATGTAGGTCCTGGAGTTATGTACTGTTACATGCAGATTGTTGTGAACGTGTAGTATTCAAACTTCAATCGCATAATTAGGACACAAGAAAAAACAAGGAGATTTTAAAATTTTTCACAGCTGCCATCTTGAGGTTATGGAAACAATTGAAATAAATTAGATGCCAGTGGATTAACATTCGTATAAGGATTTACTGTACCAAGTTTCACTGCACTCGGATGGTTAAATTGCGAGAAACGTCCATGTGAATATTTATAATTCGCGTCACCGCCATGTTGGATTTGTGATCACCAGGTTATTTAAAGTCCTATAGGTGAACTTAAGTTCATAGCCCCTATGAACATAAAAAAATGCAGTTTGATTGCTAAAATAGATTCGTAGATATTCAGTATCGTCTAAATATTTCGGATGGTCACCATGTTGGATTGTTAAATGTATAGGCCATAGAGTCATGTACCATTAAAGGAAAATTATTGCGTAGGTTCATTATTGAAACTTTCACTTCGATCGCATGACTACATCACAAGAAATAAAAACTTAATTTTAAAATTCGCACTGCCGCCATCTTGAGGTTATGTGAACAATTGAACTAAATTAGATACCAGTGGATTACAATGTGTATAGATATTTCCTGTACCAGGTTTCAGTGAGCTTGGAACATTAAATCGCGAGAAAGGTGTATTTAAAATTTTCTAATTCGCTTGGCCGCCATGTTCGTTTTGTAGTTAACCGGTTTTTGAAAGTCTTATAGATGGACTTCCAGTAGTGCCCTTTATCTCCGTACAAAACTTTAGGGAGATACCGCTAATAGTTTCAGAGATATAGAATGCCGGTGAAATATTTCGCACATCCGCCATCTTGTGATTATGTAAACAATTGAACGAAGTTAGATGTCGGTGCATTACAATGTATATAAGCATATACTGTACCAAGTTTCATTGCGTTTGGTTGGTCAAATCGCGAGAAACGTCTATTTAAAAGTCGCAAATTCGCTTGGCCTCCATGTTGGTTTTGTAGTTACCAGGTTTTCAAAAGTCACATAAGTGAACTTATAGTTGTTCCCTCTATCACCATCGAAAATGTCAGGGTAATATCGGCAATAGTTTCGGAGATATTGAATGCTGGTGAAATATTTCGCACAGCCGCCATGTTGGATTGGTGAGTCGTAACAAAATTTGAAGGGCACGGTCGAGGTCGCCGGGAATAGTGCTATGAACTTTCCGAGTTTCATTGAAATCGCTCCTGCCGTTTAGATTTTATTAGGGGGGACACACACACGAATCACACACACACACACACACACACACACACGCACACACACACGGACAAAAGGTGATCTCATAAGCCTATTTTTTTCAAAATTGAAAATAGGCTAAAAACAACCTTTGTCCTTGGTACTTCTTTTTTGTGCAAATTCTCTTTGGTGCTCTATTGCGAAGTGAGCGTTTTTTTTTCTTTTTTAAGGCATTTAACATAAATGTTGTCCACGTTTCATTTAAAAGATAAATATTTTACACTTTATGTGTTTGTCACATAATAAAAATATACTGTTTGTTAAGTAATAGACTACTACTAATACTGTTTTGGTTTTATTGATCACAAAATATTACCTACTATGCAGTGGCCTCATCACTGGAAAAGAAATAAGATAAATGTTTTCTCTGTTATAGGTTACTTACATGATTTAAAAGGGTGTCTCTTTGAGTTTAACTTTCATTTTAACTGGCATTGTGGCATTTCCCTCGGCAATTTTTGCACATCATTGTACATGGCACATCGTTTCCAAAGCAACTACATGCTTTCGTTGAGCAGTTTTTTGGCATCCATACTTGGGCAGTACTTCCCTTAAGGCTGTCCAAATCGGAGGCTGTGTTGTCCATCAAGGAGACCACGTGTCTTCGCGCTTAAGCCATCCCCAGCCCTTATTAAAACGCAAACGCAGTGTTAAAGTTTTTACCGGCAATACTCAGCAGACTTACATATACTTTTGATTGAACTTACCTGTGGTGATGGTAGAATAGGTTCGATTTTGAGGGCCTGTGCCCAAACATGGCCGGCTTGGAATGTAGACCGTAGTGCATGTTGCAACAGGGCGTCTGTTGTCGGTGGAAGACTTTCTATTGATTTGTTCTTGGTTGTTATTAGAATAATTTCTCTGACCTCGTTTGTCTATTGAATTTAAAGATCTCTGGTGTACAAAATAACCACATATTTTTCCAAAGTATGAAAGACGTCATCTGGGAGATCAGGGAGTGGAGCAGATATTCTTCGTAAAGCGCATGTTGCTTCTTCAAAGGCTAGCCATGTTTTCCATGCGCTTTTTTAGACTTGGTTGCAAAAGAAGACGTTGTGCCACACCCACTAAAGGCGTGGAAACGTCTTAAGGCTGCATATTTTTCTTCACCCAACGATTCGGCAATGTCATGAACGGCTAAGTATCGTCGGTTCTTTGACGCTGCAAAATAAATCCACAACTCTTCCAATCCAGCTTGCCTGAATTCAGACATGAATGAAATAGACAGCACAAGAATGTCCGTATCGCAGGAATAAATCACCACTTTTCGTGCTCAGTGATCAGCCATATCTCGAACATGAAGCATTATTCTTGCATCGGCCTCTTCTAGTGCTTCGCAGTCTAAGCCATCGATACTTATTCTGCTTGAATCTGACGAAACTATGCGGCCGTTCATGTGGGTAACAAAGCATACCTCATTACAGTTATTTGCCAGTGCTAGTGAGGCGATGAGTCGAAAAAGTTGCTCTTTGTTTGAAGATTTTTATAAAAAGTCCTGCCAATTTCGAGGCACATTTGCTTCTTCACTGATTTTTCGTCGTACGCCTACTCCTCGGATTGTTTAAGACTGTCACCTTTGTAATGGTCCCAGACGATGTCAAGTCGCTTGCACCCCATTGTGGATGTAAATTTGTTAACAGTTTCCCTTAATTCTTTTGTATAGTAGTCATTAAAAGTTTTCGCCGATTTTGGAGGGTTACCACGGACGAGTACAGCACCATCGTAGATGACACCATCACAATGCTTCGGTAATTCCGTCGTCTTCCTCAGACCTTCAAGAATGTGCGTTAAGTCGCTTTTACCTTCATCGATGCGCAAATCTCCTCCGTAAGATAAAGACGGGGGGAAATTCTGGTTTTAATGTGCGCAGAATTTGTCGATGTCTAACTTCCTGTTCAGGCACGCGACGAAGAGGTTGGAGAAAAGCTCGACATTGGCTCTAAGTGATCTTATTTTTGCAGTTGCATCTGTTGCCTTCGACTTTGAGACGGCAAAAATCCGACAGTTTTGCTTTTTAATCGGATCAAAAACAGACTTACTTCCCTCCGAAAATCGTTCCCGCACAAATTCTTCGTATCTTCTCCGACCATCATCTTCGACACGGTCCAAACGGTCTTTCCCTTCAGGTACCACGATGCGACTGTCGGTCACTATCAATTCAGAATCGGTGTGTTGGAAAGGGTTCCCCATTTCTTCGGAACTTTCCTTCATTGTTGACGCCAAACGTTATTTTCCACACGGCAGTGGCAGGGTGCGCGCACAGGGTGCAAAAGTCAAATATTTACTTGTTTAATAAACTGAGTAGGAGGAAGTCTTTAACCGTATTTACGAGCATTAATGTCAAGGACGCAGTAAGTTAATCAAGAAACAATTCTTTGCACATAGCAGGTATGAACAACCTTTGCTGGTATTTGTCAAAACGCACTAACAGTGTTGAAAAAAAAGTGGGAAGGGGTGGGGGTGGGCGGTATTTTGTCAAAGCAAATAATTTTTATGATCTCCAAAGTTAAAACAATTATTATAGTTGTGTTTGGAATGTTGAAATTAATCATAAACAGTGAGGCCAAAATGTTGTGAATTTCTTATATTTTTCTTATTTTTTCACGTTTGTTCAAGAATAACGGTACTTTTTGCCCCAAAACGAACTTATATGACCTCAGACTTTCTAATAAATATTTTAGTTGTGTTTGGGACGTCGAAATTAGTTGAAAACAATATAACACATGCAATATGTTGTCGATTCCTTATTTTTCAAATTTCTTCACGTTTGTTAAAAAATATCGGTATTTTTTACCCGAAACGTACTTAAATGCCTTCAGACCTTCAAATAAATATTTTAGTTGTGTTTAGGATGCCAAAATTAGTCGAAAACACACAACGCACCCCGCAATTACAAAATTTAGTGGTTTTTTTTCGTATATTTTAACGCTTGTTGAAAAATGGCCGCCACTTGGATCTTGTTACCTCTTCTAGAATCATCAAACACAGTGTCACCAACAAACCTGCCAAGCGACGTGGTATAGAAACTATTTGCAGTATCTTCTTAGAATGTAGGATGTACCGCACCCTCTATAGTGGACCCGTGCGAGAACTCGCGCATAATGGGTTGTGTGCGCCCCATATGTTCAGACTACCCACCTGGCTCAAGTGCTATGCGGGCTAAACGCGACACAGTTCTGCAGGGGCTATCGTCTTGTTTATTTGTTTAAAAGCACTTTATAAACAAATAAATATGTTTCCGTTGACTTTCCAAGATATCCAAGATTATTACTGTACTATTGAGACGATTTTGAAGATTTCGGTACAAACCACAACTTATAATTCCCTCTGGTTTAGGAGCTTCAGTTTTGTGAAACATACACCTTAGCGTATTATACATATAATAAGACTAGCAGTAGTGCCCGGCTTCGCCCGGTAGATTTACTTGTTTTATGGATGATAATGAATACTACTACAGAACTGGCACATGATACTTAAACTAAAATAAAAAAATATTTTAAAATTATAACTTTTTGTGGTGGTGTTAGTGGGGCTGATAAGTAGTACAGTATAATGGACATAACTTTCAGGTCATTTTCCCGTAATGATAATGATAATGATGAATAGGGAAACGGCTATTTATTAACTATAGTACTGACACATGTAATTTACAAACGAATTGAAAAATATGATTAGAATGAGGAGTATGTGAAACAGCAAACACTGCCTAGGGACTATATCTCATTGGCTGTTAGAAAAGTAGAGATCAACAGTGTCGTCTTTTGTCGCATAGTGCCTTAAAAAAATTATCTGTAAGACTACGGAAACATTTTCTTAGATTTGTCACTTTCAATCATTGGGAAACGGCAACATCGCCGGGGTAGAAAAGGACGAAGCTAATTGCAGGAGATAGGATTGCGAGTGAGAGGCAAATACTACATTTAATTCCATACTGTCTTTTAAGGCAGAGACGCACTATAATGAAAGAGCTTATGATGTACTGCTCGAGTCACAACTGCACGGACCTGAGAGGATCGTACCGGTGAATCACTCACTCTTTCGTAACACCGCAGTGGTTTGAGCAACGGCCCTGTATGAACATCAGCATAGTCAGCAATACCAGATAAGACGGCGGGCTCTGGCCAGTCTTCTCATGTCACCTCGCGATCAATCAGCAAGCTATTCTCACAACTGTCCCCACTTCACCCCCCCCCCCCAGGGTTCTCACAACTTGTGGGACGTGGGTTGGTGACCACGGGACCCCAGCTGAGTCCGGCATTGCTTCTACTTACAGGTGCCAGGGTCTTTTCAGTTCTCTTTCCTGTCGGCCTCCCTTGGTCAACTCTTGTTCTTTTCCGACCCCGACGGTATTAGGGTATCCGAGGCCTAGGGAGTCTTTTACTTTCCAGCCTTAATTGGCCCTTGTCTGATCTTTCCTGATACCCTCTTTCTTCGAGGGGTCAGCTTATTTTTTCTTTTCTTAATATCTCCTGTCTTCTGTTCAAGGCTCTCAAGGAGGCAGGGTGTGTGTAGCCCCACCACTTCTGGTGCACCCTAGATAGTGCTACACCCTCAAGGGTTCATGGCTGGTGAGTTCGGGAGCTGGCAAACCCGAGGGACTGCTGAGCTGGGTCCGGTTTTACCCCTTTTTTCCATTGCCTTTGGGGCGGACCCTCTCCTCTTTCCCCTTCCTATCTACCTTTCGTTGCTCTCCTTCCTTCCAAGTCCCTCAATTCTCATTTATCCAGGGTTGAGGGCATCTCCATTTCTCCTGTCTTTTATATCCCTTATAACATTATTTTGTCCTTATCTTCTTCTAGCCCGTAAGTTTTGTGGTTAGGTTTAGTTGTAGTTTCAATTTCACGATCCGCCAAACCATTAGGGGTCGCTAACCTCGATGTTAGGCCCCTTAAAACAACAATTATCATCATCATCAACATCACAACTGGCACTGTGCAATTGTGTTATTGTGGAATTTAAAACTTCCTGCTAAGCCTCTCACCCATTTGTGTTACATAAATTATTTGTTGCTAGAAACCTTCCCTGGAATCCACGGCATTGTGCAATTGGGTTACTATGGGATCTAAAACTTCCTGTTAAGTCTCTCACCCTTTTGTGTTACATAAATAATTTGTAGGCAGAAACCTTCCCTGCAATCCACACAACAACTCACCTACGTTTCTTCGCAATGGGATTAGTGGTATATGAACGCATAGGGGACATACGTACACTACCACTTTTGAGCAAGACATTATGTGGTGAGATGACTACTACTACTGAACTGGTACCGGGTGAGTTAGCCGTGGTGGTTACGGCATGACTGATGGCAGTCGCTCACATCCGGGAGGCGAGGAGGTTCGAATCCCCCCGCCTGCAACCTTGAAGATGGTCTTCTGAGGTTTCCCATCTTCCTTCCAGGCAAATGCCGGGGTTGGTCCCTAACTGTAGGATACAGCCGCTACCTTCCAACTCCTCGTCCTTACATTCCAACTTCCCTCCTTCCCTCCCCAACGGTACTTGTAGCTCACCCATTGGGTGTCCGTCTCGAAGCAGCTACAAAACTGGCGAGCCGAACATGTCCTCGGACACTCCCGGCACTAAAAGCCATACGCTAAGAAAAAAAAGAAAAAAAAACTGAACTGGTTCATCAAAATCAGAAACTAATAAAAATACATATTTTAAAAATCACAGGCGGGGAAGAGTGTGGTGTTGCTTACCTTCTGACACGATTGGTTCAAGGGCCTTAAAACGTGATTTTTTGGTCCCGCACAGTTTCACCGAAGTACTCGTTGGGTTCCAAGGGGTAAGTGTACAATATTTGCTGCAGATCGGTGAAACGATGTAGATTTGTGCCAAAGAGCCCAAATGCAGGGAATGGAGTGGTCTGTCCGAAATTTCAAGTAGTGAGTGTTATTCGTTGGGTTCCAATGGGTAAGTATGCACAATTTGGTTCAGATCGCTGAAACGGTGTAGATTTTTGTCAAAAGGCCTAAATGCAGGGAATGGAGTGGTCTGTTCGAAATTTCAAGCAGACAGTGTTACTCTTCGGGTTCCAAAGGGTATGTATGTAAAATGTGGTTCAGATCGGTGAAACGGTGCAGATTTGTGCCAAAGGGCCTAAATACAGGGAAGGGAGTGGTCTGTCCGAAATTTCAAGCAGACAGTGTTACTCGTCGGGTTTCAAAGGGTAAGTATGTAAAATATGGTTCAGATGGGTGAAACGATATAGATTTTTGCCAAAGGGCCTAAATGCAGGGAATGGGGTTGGTTTGTCCGAAATTTGAAGTGGACAGTGTTACCCGCAGGGTTCCAAAGGGTAAGTATACAAATTTTGGTTCAGATCAGTGAAACGGTGTAGATTTTCGCCAAACGGCCTAAATGCTGGACATAATGTGGTCTGTTTGAAATTTTAAGTAAACAGTGTTACTTGTCGGGTTCTAAAGTGTAAGTATACAAATTTTGGTTCAGATCGGCGAAACGGTGCTGATTTTTGACAAAGGACCTAAATGCAGGGAATGGTGTGGTATGTCCGAAATTTAACCCCTAGGGTTCCAAAGGGTAAGTATACAAATTTTGGTTCAGATCGGTGAAACAGAGTAGATATTTGACAAAGGGCCTATATGCAGGGGATGGCGTGGTCTGTCCGAAATTTAAAGTGGACAGTGTTACTCGTCGAGTTCCAAAGGGTAACTATACAAATTTTGGTTCAGATCGGTGAAACGGTGTAGATTTTTGACAAAAGGGCCTAAATGCAGGGAATGGAGTGGTCTGTCCGAAATTTAATGTAGACGGGGTTACCCGCGGGGTTCCAAAGTGTAAATGTACAAATTTTGGTTTAGATCGGTGAAACGGTGTAGATATGTATAAATAACAGACGGACAGACAGACAGACAGACAGACAGACATTGAGCTTTATATATAGAGATAGAAACATGAACCGTAATAATGATAATGTTATTGGTTTTACGTCCCTCTTAACTACACTGGCTTTTAGAGACGCCGGGGTGCCGGAATTTTGCCCCGAAGGGGATCTTTAACGTGCCAGTAAATGTACTGACACGGCTCCCTCGCATTTGCGCACCCTCAAATGCCATCTGACTGCGCCAGGTTTCGAACCTGCAACCTTGGGGAAACATGAACCGTGGTATTGTAGTGATAGAAGCCATTTTTCAGTTTTGCCTAATTCTAATAAAGAAAGCTTTCCAGTCGGTCAACACGAATTGTGCCAAATTACCTTAAGTAGGTATTGGTACATAAAAAGTGTGTTAGCTTGTAGGTTATGTAAATATTTGTTTCCCGCCTAATGTAATTGGCCACAATTCGTGGAAACTTGGTAGCTACGCTCGCTAAGGCGTAATGTAAGCCATGGGCCTAAACAATCTCCGGACTTGGTAGACATGTGTGTTTTGACCCCGACCAACATACGTCCTTGAAACAGATTTCCAAGTGTCCCCCATTTTCAGTTCCAGGTGAGTGCCGTGATGGTATCTTCCAATAGGTTATGATCATTTCATCACAGCTCATGCCCCAGTGTCTTTCTTCTTCATTCATATCATCTCGCATTAGCTCGTCTAATGGCGTTGGTGCCAGGAAAGGTATAAGCTGTAAGTTGTAAGTCATAAAAAATAAAAATACAATAACAATTGAGCTATGTCACACAATCAATAGAATACACTTCTAAAATAGAGTAATGATAAGTGCTACCTGACCTGAGGGAAAGCGCTAGACCAATTTCGATCATAACCTAGGTTAATTAGTTTCAAGAGACTACACATGTTAAATTTAGTGTGAAGAAAACACACAAGAACAATTTCATGACAATATACACACATCAAAAAAAGTTTTGCATCACCTCGGTTCCAAGAGTTCCGGAACCTTTAAATACAAAGGGAATAGAGATCAACACAAACAACATTTCAGCTCGTTTTATTGCTCATGAGACCCACACATTGCATGTTGTACCATCATACAGCTAGACTTTCAGCATTTGTGGTCCAGATTGCAGTACACACCACTACCTCTAATACCCAGTAGCACGTCCTCTTGCATTGATGCATGCCTGTATTCGTCGTGGCATACTATCCACAAGTTCATCAAGACACTGTTGGTCCACATTGTCCCACTCCTCAACGACAATTCGGCGTAAATCTCTCAGAGTGGTTGGTGGGTCAAGACGTCCATAAACAGCCCTTTTCAACATATCCCAGGCATGTTCGATAGGGTTCATGTCTGGCGAACATGCTGGCCACTGTAGTCGAGCGATGTCGTTATCTTGAAGGAACGCATTCACAAGATGTGCACGATGAGGTCGAGAATTGTCGTCCATGAAGACAAATGCCTCTCCAATATTCTGCCGATATGGGTGCACTATGGGTCGGAGGATGTCATTCAGGTATCGTAAAGCCGTTTCGGAGCCTTCCATGACCACCAGTGGCGTACGTCGGCCCCACATAATGCCACCCCAAAACATTAGGGAACCACCACCTTGCTGCACTCGCTGGACAGTGTGTCTAAGACGTTCAGCCTGACCAGGGTGCCTCCAAACACGTCTCCGACGATTGTCTGGTTGAAGGCATAAGCGACACTCATCGGTGAAGAGAACGTGATGCCAATTCTGTGGGGTCCATTCAGCATGTTGTTGGGCCCATCTGTACCGCGCTGCATGGTGTCGGGGTTGCAAAGCTGGACCTCGCCATGGACGTCGGGAGTGAAGTTGCGCATCATGCAGCCTATTGCGCACAGTTTGAGTTGAAACACGACGTCCTGTGGCTGAACGAAACGCATTATTCAACATGGTGGCATTGCTGTCAGGGTTCCTCCGAGCGGCAATCCGTAAGTAGCGGTCATCCACTACAGTAGTAGCCCTTGGGCGGCCTGAGCGAGGCCTGTCATCGACAGTTCCTGTATCTCTGTACCTCCTCCATGTCCGAACAACATCGCTTTGGTTCACTCTGAGACGCCTGGAAACTTCCCTTGTTGAGAGCCCTTCTTGACACAAAGTAACAATGCGGACGCGATCGAACTGCGGTATTGACCTTCTAGGCATGGTAGAACTACAGACAACATGAGCAGCGTACCTTCGTCCTGGTGGAATGACTGGAACTGATCGGCTGTCGTACCCCCTCCGTCTAATAGGCCCTGCTCATGCATGGTTGTTTACATCTTTGAGCAGTTTTAGTGACATCTATGAACAGTCAAAGGGACTGTATCTTTGATACAATATACACAGTCAACGTCTATATGCCGGAGATCTGGGAACCGAGGTGATGCAAAACTTTTTTTGATGTGTGTATTAAGAATGAAATATTACAGGTAGATAGTGACAACATTAAATAAATTAAATAAAAAATAGATGACATAATAAAATACAAGGTATGTAAATATGAGCGAGGAACCGTGGACAAGATGACATTCACGTAATGTCTAGTGATATTACAAGGTTTACCTAAATGAAGGAAAATAACACACCCCTATAATGAAATTCCAATAAAATTACCTTATATGTCCATAAGGACCCGGCTGAACGACATAGGTTCAATAAAATATTAATTATCCATTCGAGTATTTAATCTTCCAATATTTGTCAGAGCAGAAGACTATTACGTCAAGCTTATTCCCAATCCAAACATGTCTACCCTTTTTAATAACAAAATTCTCTCGTTAATTGTTAACCAGAAAAAAACGAACAACAACAATATAGAGCCGTAACCTACCGAAACAAGACTTTACATAAAATAAAATACGTATCCTAATAAGTGATACTTGACACGGAGTTCATAAGGAACTATACTAAGAGCCAAAGATATGGAGAGAAATTACAATAATTAGGTTAAAAATAAAATATCTTTGCTCGAAAAAAAATATGACGTTCTGGACCATACAGACAAGGCAGGCCAGATACAAACGTTAAAAAATGAAATCCCTAAGAGAATTAAACTCAAAACACAAATTTAGGTTACTGGAAAATAAAATAAAATAGTTGAACATACATTACCAACCCGCTTACAGATACGATTACAAGGTTAGGTACTTCACAGAAAAAAACTGAAATATATATACAATATTAAGAAGTTACCACACAGTGACAATCACCTTCACTTACGCATGTATCAATGAACAACAATGAAGTATAATCCAGTACCTAATGAAATATAAATTACAAACCTTGAATATATTCCTTCGTTAAGCCTACCACAAGAGAGTTGCCAAATGTGCATTTTCTACAATTCTAACTCCAATAAAATAGACTGAAGTTCTATATCCACATACAGTAGTTACACAAGGATGTGTATTAGAACTGGGGAACCACTTCTAGGTCGGCCCAAGCCGACCTAGGGTCCCGTAAAATTTAGATTTCGTGAAATCACATGCTGTCTTTACGAGTTCCAAGCAAAAAAAAAAAAACTTCACAACAGTCATTGCTACTGTTACGACGTTCCACTGTCTATAGACGACAAAGGCCAAAAATTTCAGGAAGGAGACACGCGCGCAATCTCCCGTCCCGTTTAGCAAATCAAGCAGTGCGTCCACATTCACCCAGATGGCACCACGTAGTGGTTCGTGTTTACACAGGTACAACATACTATCCACAGATGTCGCCTGAGGGCATTTACTACTCAAGACTGAGGTATTCCCGTACGAGAGCAATACATCGTTCGAGCAAGGCAGAAACGTATCAACCCTCCCTCCCTACGATAGTGGACAATTGTTCACTAATGTTCACAAGTTTGTTGAGGGATAGGAAGTATAGATCGTCAAATTCTTTGCTGAAATGAATACTATATAACAGTTCATTCATACAACATGATCAATAGTACCCCACAGTGGTCGTTCGCAGAGAAAAGAGTCCATCAAATTCCCAGAAACCTGAAATTCCCAACATGCTTATAAGTTCAACATCTTACTTTGGGTAAATTCACAATCTGTACTTGTTTTTACACACTTTGAGAATACATATGTAATATCTTCATCAGGTAGAGGGTGTCAAGTTCAATTCCAAACGAAGAAGATTTCCATCACGACGTTCTGGGCCCCGGACATACACGATAGTCTTCATTCTCCTATTTATATGCTCGAATCACCAACATTCTCGAACTGTAACCCAAATTCACTTGCGACAGCAATAGTACTAGAATTCTACTTAATGACTAACAATAAAAATCATACTTGGACACAAATAGGCAACTATTTTCAAAATAACATAAAATGGCGAACGGAACATACTCTTAGGTTTAAACAAGAACATCAGGGATAATAACATTTAAGAGATTCCTCGCTTTTACAGATTTCCAATACAATTTTATGACAAATTCTCTTTCGAAGGATCACCACCCTTCTTAACATGCGATAAATGAACCCTAAATATCCTCTTTTTCTGAGGGTCGCTGACTAATAATGTGACTGGAGTTAGAAAACTTACAACCCTGCATGGACCACGGAACCTAGTGATCAGCTTACCACTCTCCCTTGATCCAGGCTCCTTAAGAGCGAAGTTCTTAACATACACAATGTCGTCAACCTGAATTGACGTTGGTTTACGTCCATCATTATACCTTCTCTGTAACTTTTCGTGGACTACCTTCATGTTTCTCTTAGCCTTATTCCAAACACTGCGAATATTTTCAGGAATACTCTGATCGGGTAGAAGTTGATTAATAGACCAAAGATTGTTAATAGTGGAATTGGGTACATAGGAGAACATTAGACTGAAAGGCGTGGTGCGATGCGATTCATGAACAGAAGTGTTGAAGGAATGCGTCAACCAAGGTATACAATTATCCCACAACTGGTGATCTTTATGGTGATACACTATCAACGCCGCACGAAGGTTCCTGTTTACCCTTTCAGCATATGAACCTTTAGGATAATATGCCGTAGAAGTAACGTGGCATATAGACAGCTCGAAAAGATAATTACGAAAACGTGGGATTTAAAACATTTTGCGTTATCAGTAATCACAAATTGACTAGGACCAAATGAAGCGAAAATTTCATTTAAACATTTTATTACTACTTGCGTTGTCGCTGATCTAGTTGGAAAAATCCAGTTGAACCTTCTAGAGCCATCAGTGCAGACTAATGCAAACCGGTTTCCCATTTTAGATAACGGCATCGGGCCGATAAAATCCACGAATAATCTTTCCATAGGTCTTTGAGAAATTTCGGAAGATAACAACCCTACCTTAGTGTTTACCGAAGGTTTGGCTAGATTACAAGCCATGCAATTGTTTACCATCTTACGAATATATTTGCCCATCCCTTTCCAAATAAAATTTTGTCTTATTTTCATCCTAGTTTAAAAAACTCCTAAATGTCCTCCAACCGGAGATTCGTGAAAATATTTGAACAATTCCGGAACTAATACAGCAGGTAACACAATTTTCGGAATCCTATCATGTCGAGCTAAGCAACATAGTACACCATTCCTTACAGAGTAAGGTTTAATAACCTCTCCCTGTTCGATTTTCCTAAGAACTTCTCCGATAAATGGGTCTTCCTTTTGGTAATCTTTCACATCTCCGAACAACTTCGGACAGTTAGACAGAATTACAGTGTTTACGTTACAATCCAAAATTGCGTTATTGCACCTTCCTACGTTTTCTTCAATTTCGGAATCCTCAGAATACATTCTACTGAGACAATCAGCTATCACATTTTCACTTCCACGAATGTGGCGTACCGAAAACTTGAACGAGGAAATGCGAGTAGCCCAGCGAGCTATTCTACCCATCTTCCTCGGTCTACCGAGAACCCAACTTAAGGCTTTATTATCTGTCTCCAACTCGAAAGGAACATGTTCAATATAAAGTTTAAAATTTTCTAAGGCATCCATTACAGCTAAAGCTTCAAATTCATAGATTGAGTAATTCTTTTCATCATCACATAAGGTACGAGAAGAGTACGCTATCGGCAACCTACCTTGTCCATGGTCTTTGAGCAACACCGCCCCAACAGCTCGATTGGAAGCATCTGTTTGGACTATGAAGGTTTTGGAGAAATCAGGTATAGATAGAATCGGAGCATTAATTAGTGCTAATTTCAAATCTTCAAAGGCTGCTTCTTGCGAAGGTCCCCAAACAAAATCGACTCCTTTCTTTCTTAACATATTTATTGGAGCCGCACGATGAGCAAAATTACCAATGAATTTACGAAAATAGCCCAGCATCCCGATAAACCTGGCTACTTCTTTTACATTCTTGGGTGCTTTGAAATCACGAATAGCTTGCGTTCTGGAATGATCTATAGAAATTCCTGATGAGGATACAATATGACATAAGAATGAAATCTGAGGTTTAGCGAACGAAACCTTGGAGAGTTTTACCGTAAGTCCAGCTTTCGTAAAACGAGACATTACTTCAGTTACATGTTTCAGATGATCATCGAAGTTTTCACTGTAGATTACAGCATCATCTAAGTAATGATAGACGAACTTAAATTTGATACCATCAAATACCATATCCAGCAAACGGTTTAGTATGGCGGCACCCGTAGAGATAACAAAGGGCAAACGGTTAAAATGGAATAGGTTCCAGTCAGTGGAGAAGGCTGTTAAATGTTTAGATTCTTCCGCTAACGGAATTTGATTGTACGCACGATTCAAATCTAATATTGTGTAATAATTGGCAGCCCTGAACCAAGTAAAACAGGATCTTAGGTCCGGAAGAGGTATGGACTGTTGGATGACCTTTTTATTGAGAGCACGGTAATCAACTACTGGCCGAAACTTGCCATCAGGTTTTGGCACTAAAAATATAGATGACGAATATGAAGAAGTAGATTTACTTATTATCCCCACTTCTAACATCTCATCAATCATGTCCTTCAAAATTTTCATTTTGGGAGGAGCTAATCTGTAAGGAGAACGTACAGGGATGTTGTCCGAAACATCAATTTTGTATTCTAAGAGACTGGTCATTCCTAACTTATCAGTCAAAACTTCTGGGAAGGAGGCACACACTTCACGAAGCTGAGCAGCTTGTTCAGGATTCAAATTTTCAAATTTAAGGTCTTCGATAGTGTCCGAACTAGATTTATCTCCGGAACAATTCACCCCAGAAAAACTAACACAAGGTTTGAAATTAATCTATAAATTAGCCTTGAATCGGAACCAACATGACCTAGTTCTAAGGTCTAACAACAATCCCACATGTGACATGAAATCAGCACCCATAAAAACATGGCAAGACAAATTATTAGCAACCCAAAATTCATACTTCCACGTGAAATCTAAAATTCTTATTTTTAACTTAACCAACCCTAAAACATCAAGGTTAGAGCAGTTTGCCGACAAAAAATTATTTGATTGCTTAATAATTTTCCCAAATTTGCATACCGAACTCATATTTTCAAACCAACTTTTGTTTAAGAACGACTTTACACTACCAGAGTCGACCAGAGCGGTCACAGGTCCGTTGTTGACTAATATATCGATGAACGGAGAACAATGTTTTGATACCTCGGTTATCCTAGTATATAACCTCTCTCTTAGTTTGAGACGTTTGTCAACATCAAAATAATTATTTCCCTCCCTTAATTTCGTCACAATAGTATCAGATGCATGACAGTCCGATGAGGTCTCTTTTTTAGATTGTCATTGAGTTGGTCCAGGTCTCCTCGTACACCACCTAGCAATGTGATTATACGAACCACATATGTCACATCTTCTATCAGAGTTAGTTCTACGACGATCAGAAACCAAAGAATTTCTACCTCGAGCATAATTGCCTTGAAAAGAATTAGGCCTACTTTCAATTCGGTAATTCGGAGTATTACCAACTTGGGATCTTAAATAATTAGGAGTAGGCGGAGGAATATCAGCAACGCTTAAAGAATCTGAATGTTGTACCTCTTCAGCAGCCAAAATAACCTTGTTTAGTTCAACATAATTCCTAGGCCTACCACACATAGTCAGGTACAATCTATACTCTGGACTAATGCCCTTTAAAATAGATGATACAATCTCGAGTTCAGTTAGTTGCACTAAAAATACTCTCGCATAACCTTTAATATCCAAGAAATATTCATTTAATGATTCATCGAATCTCTGTACTCGATAGAAGTACTTATGCATCAGTACGCTGAACGCACGACTGGGAAAAAAGGAAGATAAAATATCTTGTTGAAAGTGATTAACAGAATTACGACGTCTCATAGCAATAACTAATCTTTCTCGCAACGGTCCAGTAGTGTAGGGGAAAAGCAAATTAAATATTTGACTAACTGAACACCCTAAAACTTCAGCGTTATCATATAAATCAATGAATTGTTTTAAAAAATTCACCAATTGGTCAATATCGTTACCATTACACATCTGTAGACACTGAACACATGAGGTTAAGGGATGGGGTACACTTCCAAACTTGATTCCCATATTTTAATTTACACCAGAATGTATACCACGGTTGTGCGATGCATTAGAGTTAACATTAAAATTAATAGGACTGATACGGTTCCCATGAGATTGGCACGCTAGATTTCCACCATTAGGCCTAACATCAGATAAATTACCACCCACATTATTATTTGCAGAACCAGAAATAGAAATGTTACTAAAGGAAGCATGCAAATCATCAAAATTTTCATTGGCAGTGTTCGGTGGAACTGATTCTGTTCGCATATGGTAGTTGGCAGACCTGGCTTCCCTGTTTCTGCCTGACATGAGGTTATTTTGATCATCATCGATATACATGGTGGTGGGCTCGACAGGCAATGACGATTGCTCTGAATTATTTATTAAATTGCTTTAAACACTGATGGTATCAATTATTTCACAACGTTCACTTGCAGAAGGAACCCCATCAATAGAATACACAATCGGATTTACTCTATCACGATCACCATTATTAGGAAACAACTTAAAAATGCACTCGACAAGCTTTGCACGTAGGGAAATTAATTCAATGTGAAAATCAGGATCCTTTCCCTGCCAAATTTTAATCAAATCATGGAGACGATAATACCAGTGTAACGCACGCAACTTGAATCTATTCAATTGAGAAGAAGAGGAAGCACTATTATTATAAAGGCAATCACACACATGCAACAAGCCTTCCAGAGATGGTATAATTACAGACTTACCCAACGCCCAGTCTAAATCGTCCCAGGAAGGGATATGTATAGGAACATCCTGCAATGATTTCAACAAAAGCAGATCAATTTCCCTATGCCCAGATGGAGTTCGGCCTCTTACAATCAGTTCGTATCCTATTTCCTCCTTATTAAGACTGGAAGCTGATCTCGAGGTTCTTGGTTCCATTTGTTTCAGTTGACATGAAATAGAAAATATCACAATTATTAGTACAGAATTAGATTAAACACATAAGCCTGAAAAATTTCTTATGCCTTCCCCAACTCCAAACTCAACATGACAGTCTCTCAAACAAATTAAATGTGGTATACCGGAACCACGCTCTGCAACCACTATGCTACCTGACCTGAGGGAAAGCGCTAGACCAATTTCGATCATAATCTAGGTTAATTAGTTTCAAGAGACTACACATGTTAAATTTAGCGTCAAGAAAACACACAAGAACAATTTCATGACAATATATTAAGAATGTAATATTACAGGTAGATAATGACAACATTAAATAAATTAAATAAATAATAGATTACATAATAAAATACAAGGTATGTAAATATGAGCTAGGAACCGTGGACAAGATGACATTCACGTAATGTCTAGTGATATTACAAGGTTTACCTAAATGAAGGAAAATAACAGATCCCTTTAATGAAATTCCAATAAAATTACCTTATATGTCCATAAGGACTGGCTGAACGACATAGGTTCAATAAAATATTAATTATCCATTCGAGTATTTAATCTTCCAATATTTGTCAGAGCAGAAGACTATTACGTCAAGCTTATTCCCAATCCAAACATGTCTACCCTTTTTAATAACAAAATTCTCTCGTTAATTGTTAACCAGAAAAAAAGAACAACAACAATATAGAGCCGTAACCTACCGAAACAAGACTTTACATAAAATAAAATACGTATCCTAATAAGGGATACTTGACACGGAGTTTATAAGGAACTATACTAAGAGCCAAAGATATGGAGAGAAATTAAAATAATTAGGTTAAAAATAAAATATATTTGCTCGAAAAAAAATATGACGTTCTGGACCATACAGACAAGGCAGGCCAGATACAAACGTTAAAAAATGAAATCCCTAAGAGAATTAAACTCAAAACACAAATTTAGGTTACTGGAAAATAAAATAAAATAGTTGAACACACATTACCAAGCCGCTTACAGATACCATTACAAGGTTAGGTACTTCACAGAAAAAAACTGAAATATATATAAAATATTAAGAAGTTACCACACAGTGACAATCACCTTCACTTACGCATGTATCAATGAACAACAATGAAGTATAATCCAGTACCTAATGAAATATAAATTACAAACCTTGAGTATATTCCTTCGTTAAGCCTACCACAAGAGAGTTGCCAAATGTGCATTTTCTACAATTCTAACTCCAATAAGAATAGACTGAAGTTCTATATCCACATAGTTACACAAGGATGTGTATTAGAACTGGGGAACCACTTCTAGAGTCCCGTAAAATTCAGATTTCGTGAAATCACATGCTGTCTTTACGAGTTCCAAGCAAAAAAAAATAACTTCACAACAGTCATTGCTACTGTTACGACGTTCCACTGTTTATAGACAACAAATGCCAAAAATTTCAGGAAGGAGACACGTGCTCAATCTCCCGTCCCGTTTAGCAAATCAGGCAGTGCGTCCACATTCACCCAGATGGCACCACGTACTAGTTCGTGTTTACACAGGTACAACATACTGTCCACAGATGTCGCCTGAGGGCATTTACAACTCAAGACTGAGGTATTCCCGTACAAGAGCAATACATCGTTCGAGCAAGGCAGAAACGTATCAATAAGGATAAAAAGTCTTACGCCGAGGGTCGACTGAAATGGTAATGATGAGCATTCACTTCTGGGAACCAGAAGACAAGAAGCGGCACGGAAATTTACTTAGACCTTCAGGCTTTTGCTCTCTTTGTATCCGTGTACCTTGGTGTAGGACAGTGGTTCCCAACAACATTTTTCCAGGGACCCCCTCTTCCAGTAGCTATAATGAGAAGGACCCCCACTAATTCCTAAACCTATACTATATAGTCTTTAATGCTAATGAGCTAATTCAATGTAATACAAATGGTCTATATTTGGATCTTGCTGTTTCATATCACTTAAAAAGAGCCTAATTAAGAGTTTTATTATTTTAATTGTTTTGGAAATTAAGGTTGACATTTTGAGAAAAAAGATTAAGCTTAAAATTTTTTGTTCAGTCTTGCCTTTGTTGTTATTGTTTAATTCTCGATTTTTGCTCAAGTTTTTTTTTTCAAATGTAGGTTTTGCTGACAAAATCCTTAAAACAATATGGAGTTTGAATTGAAAATTTAAGAAAAAAAAATAAAATCTCTGAGTGTATTGCTCTTTTAAGAATATTGCAATTAAAATTGCATGAATTTAGAAAAAATATGGAGAAAATAAGTAAAAACTAATTTTATACAAAATTATGATTTATTTGTGGAAATACATATTATGTCCATCGATACACAGTTTTAATTTTCAGTTCTTATTGAGATGAGTTGAATCTAATCTTTGAGTCCATTATTTCTGAAATGTTGGTTCCAAATTTGATATTTTCACTCTGAAATCCGACTGCATGTCGAACCGTTTCCTGTATTTGTTTTTCATGTAACACATTGAGGAAAATGCTTTCTCACAACGATAGGTAGTTGCAAATGGAAGGATCTTTTTCATTGCCTTATCTCTAAGTTCTTTGTAGTCTTTGCGTACTGTTGCCCAGAAGTCTGCAATTCTTTCAACATTAAAACATTTTCATTGTACCACAGCTCGACATATCCACAAGTTGATCTTGTTCTACTTCTGTGAGGCCTTGGATTTTTTCTATTACTTGACAGCTGAAGGGATTTCGAATCCAACTATCGTCAGGGTCAGGTTCAGGGAAATATTCCGTAAACGTAGTGGCTAGGCTGCGCTGATGCTCGGCTATGTTGCTCTTTATATGGTCAGGCAAACTCTCCTCTGAAGACTCCAAGAATTGTTTCAAAGTAGGGAAGTTAGTAAATGACTCTTTTTCAATCCGTGCCGCCCAGATCTGACACTTTTTTTACCATAGCACTAATTGTATCTTCTACTTTGAACATATCTACATTGTTCCCTTGCAAACTTAAGTTTAACACATTCAAGTGTTCAAAGACATCAGCTAAGTAGGCAGTTGAGCAAAGCCAAGAAAAGTCAGTGAGAAAATCTGCGTACTTGGTGTCAAGAAGGAAGATACGAACCTCATCTCTAAGTTCAAAATGTCTTGTCAAGATCCTACCTCGAGAGAGCCATCTTACTTCCGTATGAATAAGAAGCTGTTCATGATCAGTGCCAATTTCTTTGCATAACAAAGAAAATAATCTGGATTGCAGAGGACGAGTTTTAATGTAGTTAATGATTTGAACCACTTCGTTAAGTATCTTCTGCAAAAGTTCTGGCAATCTTTTGGCTACTAAGGCTTCACGATGAATACAACAGTGTGTCCATTTCACCTCAGGAGCTACTGCTTTGATACGAGCTTGAAGTCCCGTTTTGTTGCCAGCCATTGATTTTGCTCCGTCCGTAGACAAGCCCACACATTTTGTCCAGGAGAAATGTTTACTGAAAAAATCATTCAGTGCAGTAAAAATATCTTCTGATGTTGTGTGAAGTAGTTCGCACGAAAAAAGAAAATCTTCGAATATCTGGTCCTCCCACAAAAATCGTGTGAAAACCAACATTATTGATTTTTTATATGTATGTGCTTTCATCCAATTGTGGAGCATACATATCACTCATGCAAAGTCTGACCAGCAACGTTTCTTCAATATTATTGGCCATATCAGTAATTCGTCGTTGTTAGAGAGCGGAACAGTACCTATTAGCTTAGCAGCTGCATCACCTAATATTCTCTTGCATAAAATTATTGCTGATGGCAGTATAAGTTCTTCAGCAATTGTATGTTTTTTTCCACATTTTGCGACAAGTTGAGATACCTCATAAGATGCAAGGGTTGTATTTTCATTTACATTTACACCAGAGTGTTTAGTAATGTTTTCACGAGATCTTTTAAGTTCTCCTAATTTCTTTTTGAAAAATCTAATGACTTATTCTTCTGCTCTTGATGTTTTGTTTCAAGATGTCGACGGAGTTTTGCTGGCTTCATACACTCATTCGATAGGCTTTCGTAGCAAATAACACATTGAGGTTTGGGCTGATGCTCAGGTCCAGTGAAAGTGAAGCTAATTTCCAAGTAATCAGAGTTGTACTTTCTAATTTTTGCAGTAGACTTAACACTGACCTTAGATGAGTTAGGTTCAAGAGACGGTGGAGAGTTGGGTTCAAGAGACACTAACAAGTTCGGTTCGAGAGTCACTGACCTCTTAACTTCAACATCAAATTCGTCTTCATTCGTAGGCCTATCTCGTTTTAACAATCCACTTTTCAACCAACGATCCATTTTTAATCACTGTACGCTTACTCTAACTTTCTGCAAAAACATAGCTTTACAAACACTAACTATATTACGAAAACACTCTTGTAAACAACACGTTCTGTGACAGCACTAGCAATAAACTAACAATGGCCGACTGTCGTCTGAAATTCGAGTTGGCTGTGTAAGTGACTCACTTGTCGGCTGCAAACAGTGGCGCGCCCCCTCGGCACGAGCGGTAAACTACGTAGTTCAGTAGCGCTGCGCGTGGCTGAATCGCGAACCTCCACCGCTCTTCACTCATTCAACTGTCAACCCCACGGGCTACCGGCCCAGCACTAGGCACCCGGTGGCAGCGCCAGTGACTCCGACTCTTGACACTATTCTGAACCACTTCTGTTTGATGAGATGCTCCAAGATATCAAGCCGGAACTGCTCAATTGTTGGAGCAGCTCCAGCAATTCTGGCACTTTTTTACGCAAAAGTTAGTATTTTTAAAGGTACTCAGAAAGCTGCAACACTGAAAATCTGTTACTGAACCAAATATATTTTACTCTAATATCTGCGGACCCCTTCGGCATGGCTTGCGGACCCCCAGGGGTCCACGGACCACCTGTTGGGAACCACTGGTGTAGGAGGAAGCATTCGCACCAGACGTGGAGGCATATTTTACCGACCATGCGACTTGTTGGTAGCTGCTAGTACTGTTGATACACAGTGGGTCATCTTCCATCTGAGCCACCTTCCTGACAGGGCTATGTTGCTATGAAGTATAGGTATACGAGTACATTGAGATACTACATATACCAACTCAAACATATTCTCAGACTTAGCATTGAGATACTCCATCCACCAACTCAACCATATCATAGCATTGAGATAGGCCTACTCCATCCATCAACATAATAACCTGTTGTGTAAATGGGAAATTGTTATCAGATGGATTATACTGCATAGCAACATAGCCCTGTCAGGAAGGTCGCTCAGATGATGGTGTGAGTGCTGGAACGGGTACACTCAGCCTCGTGAGGCAAACTGAGAGGTGGATGGTTTGATTTTCACTTAAGCAACCTACAAGTACTTTCCTCGGTTTTCCTCACTTGTACAACAGGAAAATTCTGGGATGGTTCCTAACTTAAGGCCACAGCCGCCACCTTCCCAATTTACAAATACACACACAAGTGTTTCTATCATAATAACACAGGTTATTACACAAATTCAACACACACCCAATAATACACGGGTTATACTGTAAGTCGCAGGCCCTAAAATAAGCAACAACAACAAAGAAATGTTAAACTACGGAATAACATTTCCAGAATGGCAGAGCTGTGAATCGAACCCGAACCTCTGGGACGACAGCCAGGAATGCTAGCCGCTACAGTATGGTGCATAACCCACTGGCACAGATAAATAGCAGGCTACATACAGTTAGTGATCGATCAGGTTTCTGCATGGTTAAGGACGTATTGGTCATCACCCCCGTGTTGTGGCTTTTGTGAGCACGTGCTTCACGTCCTTGTGAATATGCCTGCTCCAGCCTGTGATGACCAGACACGTTCGGAATTATTGCCATATGTCTGTCTTCTGTCAATACATGTGCTTTCAGTTAACAATAAGGAAGATAACAGGTATCAAAGAAAATTGATGATTATCGAAACACGTACTGAGTTGAGATCTTGACAAGAGATATTAGATATGGTATGACTTTAATTGGGTGAGAGAGGCTAATAAGAGAACTTGAAGCTAGTGAGGTCACCCTCTAAGAGATGTTGTTGTTGTTGTTGTTTCATTTGAGTGGCTAGGTAATCGTGGGCTTTCAGCACCGTCTCCTTGGACCGGTGTGGAATTCCTTTATTT
Source organism: Meconema thalassinum (assembly GCA_946902985.2). Lineage (NCBI taxonomy): Eukaryota > Metazoa > Arthropoda > Insecta > Orthoptera > Tettigoniidae > Meconema > Meconema thalassinum. Next base: position 1,627,811,797 of record OX336388.2, read on the forward strand.
ATGTATTACAAGCTGTACCCGGCATGCGTTGCAATGCCAATCAAAGAAAGTGTTGGCGTTGAAATTCTGTTTTTTGAAGTGCTTTTGGATACACAACATGTTTTTCAATTTCCGTTAACTGCCCCTATGCTATCGTAAAATGGATTTTCTAATTTAGAATCAATCGTGGGAGCGTGCACAACAACTTTCAAAAGTTTCATCGCAATCGGATGAATGGTATATGAACGTATACGGGATTTTGTTTGAACGATTCGTGCGCTGTCACTCATTTGTTGATTCTACTCGTACGCTACCTATTGAGAAATGAATTTGCTAAGTCGAAACCCTACCCTGGCGTGTACACAATAACTCATCAAGGTTTCATCACAATCGAAGAAGGTTATATGAACCCAATATGGGATTTTGTTGAAACGCTTCGCGCGTCGGCACCCATTTGTTGCATCTACTCTTGCGCTACTTATTGTGAAATGGATTTACTAAGTCGAAACCCTTCCCTGGCGTGTACACAATAACTGATCAATGTTTCATCTCAATCGGATGAATAGTATATGAACGCATACCGGATTTTGTTTAAACGATTCACGCTCCGTCACTCATGTGTTGAATCTACTCGTGCGCTACCTGCTGTAAAATGTATTTACCAAGTTAGAAACCGTCACGTAAGTGTCCACAACATCTCACCCAAGTTTCATCGCTATCGGACTAATGGGATATGAAGACATAGGGGAGTGTATTGAAACGCTCCGCGTGTCGTCGTTCATTTGTCGAATCTACTCGTGTGCTACCTACTGTGAAATATATTTACTAAGCCAGAAACCTTCCTTGGAGTGTCCACCATATTTCACCCAAGTTTCACCGCTAACGGCAGAATGGTATATGACCTTATACGGGACTTTGTTGAAACGCTTCGCGCGTCGTCCCTCATTTGTTGAATCTACTTGTGCGCTGCCTGTTGTATAGTGGATTTACTAAGCCAGAAACCTTCTATGAAGTGTACACAACATCTCACCCAAGTTTCATAGCTATCGGACTAATGGTATATGAATGCAGACGGGACATGGTTGAAACGCTGCGCGTGTCGTCGCTCATTTGTTGATTCTACTTGCGCTACTTATTGTAATATGGATGTACTCAGCCAGAAACCTTCCCTGGAGTGTACACAACATCTCACCCAAGTTTCATCGCAATCGGATGAATGGTATGTGAACGTATACGGGACGTTGTCGAAACGCTTCGCGCGTAGTCACTCATTTGTTGAATCTAAACGTGCGCTTCGTATTGTAAAATGGATTAACTAAGCCAGAAACCTTTCCTGTAGTGTACACAACAATTCACCAAACATTTATCACTGTCAGACGAATAGTATATGACCTTATACGGGACTTTGTTGAAACGCTTCGCGTGTCATCGCTCATTTGTTGAATCTACTGCTGCGCTACCTGTTGTAAAATGGATGTACTAAGCCAGAAACCTTCCCTGGAGTGTACACAACATCTCACCCAAGTTTCATAGCTATCGGATGAATGGTATATGACCTTATATGGGACTTTGATGAAAAACTTCGCGCGTCGTCGCTCATTTGTTGATTCTGCTCCTGCTCTTCCTATTTTTAAAGGGATTTACTAAGCCAGAAACCTTCCCTGGAGTGCACACATCTCAGCCTAGTTTCATCGCTCTCGGACGAATGGTATATGAACGCATACGTGACTTTGTTGAAATGCTTCACGCGTCGTAGCTCATTTGTTGAATCTACTCGTGCGCTGCCTATTGTAAAGTGGATTTAATAAGCCAGAAAATTTCCCTGAAGTGTACACAACATTTTACGCAAGTTTCATAGCTATCGGACGAATGGTATATGAATGCATACGGGACTTTTTTGAAACTGACTTTGTTGAAATGCTTCGCGCGTCGTAGCTCATTTGTTGAATCTACTCGTGCGCTGCCTATTGTAAAGTGGATTTACTAAGCCAGAAAATTTCCCTGAAGTGTACACAACATTTTACGCAAGTTTCATAGCTATCGGACGAATGGTATATGAATGCATACGGGACATTTTTGAAACACTTTGCGTGTCGTCGCTCATTTCTTGAATCTACTCGTGCGCTATCTACTGTGAAATGTACTCACTAATTTGGAAACCTTCACGTAAGTGTATACAACATCTCACCCAAGTTTCATCGCTATCGGACGAATGGTATATGAACACATACGGGACTTGTTTGAAACGCTTCGCGCATCGTCACTCATTTGTTGAATCTACGCGTGCGCTACCTATTGTAAAATGGATTTACTAAGTCATAAACCTTCCTTAGAGTGTACTCAACATCTCACCCAAGTTTCATCGCAATCGGTTGAGTGGTATATGAATGCATAGGAGACATACACACACACCCACAGACAAACTATCACGTAAGATTGATTTTTATATAGATAGACTAGACTAGGTACTGTTACAGTTAGGCGAAACCTGGTATTAACAAGATATTTACAGATATCTCAATTTCTCTCCATAATGTCTCCGTGTTACAACTTTTATTTCTTTTTGAAAACATTTAAACTGTTAGGAAAAGATTCTAAGACTTCTTCAGGTAACTCATTCCATGTTTCAATACCCCTGTTTATAAAAGAATACTTAGCTAGCTTTGTTTCTTGAAATTCGGGCCTAATTTTGTATGCGTGATCTCTCCTACCCATATAATCTGGCTCATGCATTCTGTTTCGCAATTCATTCCAGGCCGGCTCCCCTGTGTATGCTTTGTGCATCTCCTGGAGTCTTCTTCTATGTCTTCCGCTGTGTAGGGATTCCCGTTCCAATGACTAACATGTCAGAGACACTGTCAGTTTGGGAGAATTTGTCAAGTACGAATCTTGCAGCTTTCCTTTGCACCATCACCGTTATTGCGATGACTGAATTAGTGTGTGTATTTGTAATTCAGGTGAGGGTTGGGCAGGGTGCCGCCGTGATACGGAATCGCCTATCTTGCCAATGTTACATTTTTTAGCCTACTTTCGATTTTTGCAAAAAATGAAAGTAGACTTATGAGATCACTACAGGGCGAAAAAAAGTGTGTCTGTCTGTGTGTGTGTATGTGTGTGAGTCTGTGTGTGTGTGTGTGTGTGTGTGTGTGTGTGTGGACTCTGAATGTCTGTCCCCCCCCTATCAATTCGAACACGGTGAGCGCAAATTGAACGAAATTTGGTACAAAGGTAGCACTAGCAAAGGACACCTCAGTGTCATGTTTTATATCGCCGCCATCTTGACGGAAACGTAATGGCGGCCACACAAATGTTCAAAGCTTAAATCAAATTACGACTAACCTAATCATCCGATCTCTACCAAATTTTGCAACAACATGCCTTTATGGGGGGAGCATCCTTTGACCAATCTAATAGGTCATTAGCCTAATAGTTTGTGGATGGCGGCCATCTTTGTGACAAATTCGATTGCCCTTATTAATTCGAACACGGTGAAACCGAATGGAACGAAATTTGGTACAGAGGTAGTACTAGCAAAGGGCACCCCATTGTCATGTTATATATCGCAGCCATCTTGACGGAAACGTAATGGCGGCCACACAAATGTTCAAAGCTTAAATCAAATTACGACTAACCTAACCATCCGATCTCTACCAAATTTTGCAACAACATACCTTTATGGAGGGAGCATCCTTTGACAAATCTAATAGGTCATTAGCCTAATAGTTTGCGGATGGCGGCCATCTTTGTGTCAAAATTGATTCCCCCTATTAATTCGAACACAGTGAAACCGAATGGAATGAAATTTGGTGCAGAGGTAGCACTAGCAAAGGGCACCCCAGTGTCATGTTTTATATCGCCGCCATCTTGACGGAAACGTAATGGCGGCCACCCAAATGTTCAAAGCTTAAATCAAATTACGACTAACCTAATCATCCGATCTCTACCAAATTTTGCAACAACGTACCTTTATGAAGGGGGCATCCTTTGACAAATCAAATAGGTCATTAGCCTAATAGTTTGCGGATGGCGGCCATCTTTGTGTCAAAATCGATTACCCCTATTAATTCGAACACGGTGAAACCGAATGGAATGAAATTTGGTACAGAGGTAGCACTAGCAAAGGGCACCTCAGTGTCATGTTTTATATCACCGCCATCTTGACGGAAACGTAATGACGGCCACACAAATATTCAATGCTTAAATCAAATTACGATTAACCTAATCATCCGATCTCTACCAAATTTTGCATCAACATACCATTATGGAGGGAGCATCCTTTAACCAAACTAATAGGTCATTAGCCTGATATTTTGCGGATGGCGACCATCTTTGTGTGAAAATCGATTCCCCCTATTAATTCGAACACGGTGAAACCGAATGGAACGAAATTTGGTACAGAGGTAGCACTAGAAAAGGCCACCTCAGTGTCATGTTTTATATCACCGCCATCTTGACGGAAACGTAATCGCGGCCACCCAAATGTTAAAGGCTAAAATGTAATTACGACCAACCTAATAATCTAATCTCTACCAAATTTTGCAACAACAAATCTTTATGTGGGAAGCATATTCTGACCAAACTGCTAGATCATCAGCCCAATAGTTTTATAGATGGTGGCCAAGTATGTGTGCAAATCGATTCCCCCTATCAATTCATATACGGTGAAACCGAATTGAACGAAATTTGGTACAGAGGTAGCACTAGCAAAAGGCACCTCAGTGTCATGTTTTATATCGCCGCCATCTTGACGGAAACGGAATGACGGCCACCCAAATGTTAAAAGCTTAAATCAAATTTCGACCATCCCAATAATTTGATCTCTACCGGATATTGCAACAACATGCCTTTTTGTGGAAAGCATCTTATGACTGACTACAAGGTCATCAGCCCAATAGTTTGCAAATAGCGGCCATGTATGTGTGCAAATCAATTCCCCAGATCAATTCAAACACGGTGAAACCGAATTGAATGTTTTTTTTTTTACAGAGGTAGCACTAGCAAAGGGCACCTCATATTCATGTTTAATATCCCTATAGCACGTTGTATTTCAACAAGCTACTACAACCAACATTCAATTATACTCCTTGAAAAGGACAAAGAGTTATAACAATACCCATGCATTTAGGAGAAAGTAGGCTATATGTTCTTTACTGAACACCTTGTTTTAAATTCATGTTTCTTTTTCTCAGAATCTAATAAAGGTATAATAATTAAATTTATATCACATTTAAATCAAACCTTATTTGCCATATTAAGGGAGCTTTTTTATATCGCACTTCAGGGGAGTCGGACATTAATCTATTTCCTTTAAACTGTCAAGAAGTAGAATTACTTGTTCTTAAAATAAACAGCCAAAACCCAAACAGTTTTACCTTAAACATGGAAACATCTCCACTAAAATATTAACCATTATGAGACAAATTTATGGTGAAAATTTCACAGCTCTATGATTAATAGTTGCCCAGAAAAAGGAACATACATTCAGGTAAGGATTTCAGACGATCAATTTCAAGTAGTTCCTACTTTTGCTACCAAATGCTACTGTCAACGACACCCAGCCGCGAACTTGGCGACTAAATGCCATCACAACCAGCCCCTGGCGGCGAACATTCGAACTAATATAGCGTTAATCAAATCTAACCTACAGATTTATCTTCAAACAATAGTTAGTGGAAGGTTCTTTTACATGCCATAAATCTATGACTAGGGACTGCCGGCTTTAATTCCCCTCCGAAGGAAGGCATACTGAGGGATGTTTAACGCTCTTGAAAAATCCGACGACTTCGGCCGGGTTTGAACCCGCGATCTTGAACATAGAATCTCAGCATGCTACCAACTACGCCACTGAAGGCGCTCCAGAGTGTACACTCCTACAAGTTCTACACCCACATAGCTTTGCCTTGTATTCTAGCAGGTCGAACTGAAGCATGCATCATCTCGTTTCCAATACGTCTTGGTTCCTTTCATCTCCTATAGATAGCAGCCGGCATTTTACATTTTTAACAAATTTTTGAGCTACACTAAATAGAGGGTGAGGAAACATTCACTTCGAACCCCACGAATAGGTCGCTCCGGACAGCATAGGGGAGAGCATATTATGATAAAATATCATCTATATATTGGATATCAACAGGGGATAGCACATTCCACATCCACAGTAACCTTTTGTGAGTGCAAGGGCCATGCTATTATCTCAGTTGGAAGATCTTTGTGCAAAAATTGTTAAATATGAATTCAAAAGAAAACTTATTCTTTTATCACATATTTAAACTAGCCTATATCCTAAAATTGTGGCATTTCACTGCATGGACGTGTCTTCAAAATATAATATTTTATTATATTCAAATTAATGACAATTAGACGGTATATTGGCTTTCACGGCCAGTGAATTAAAACTCAGCAATATTTCTAGGTTTCTGCAGTGTCTTGTGTGGGGTTTCGCCTAGAACACCAAGCTGGCTCATCAGCGGGCTCTCTGTGTCCCCGCCCGGACCCCCACAGGAGTAGCGTACTGTGCGCTACCTCCCTTTTTTATGAAGCGCACGTGCGCCTCTTGACTGCGAGAACTAAAAGCTCAAGCAGCCTTAACCTCCCTATGAAGGCTTCCAAAAGGATGGTATATTGGCTTTCACGGCCGGGGAGCCACCTTGGTGTCCTAGGCAATACCCCACACAAGACACGGCACAAACCTAGATAAACTGCTCAGTTTTAATTACAATTATTATAATAATTATTATAGGCTACTGTATATGCAGAAGTATATTGTGCAGTATGAAGATGACTTCACAATATCTATTTTGTAATGGTGGTGTTATTATCATTATTATTGTATTTATAGTGGGTATCCAATTAGTTACTCTTCACTAAATACAGTGCTTTACTAGTCTCGAGGATCACCGAACGCCACTGATTTATAGTCTAATCCAGTCTTATTGTTCATTGGCACATCCCCGACATACTGCAATACTTTTAATAGTACATTATGCAACGAGCCTATAATGACAATCATTAACACACGAGTATGTTTATAATACGAGCGAAGAGAGTTTTATAATTTCAATACGAGTGTCTTAATTAACATTTTAGGCGAGTTGCATACGACAGTTTTTGTTCGACGATAATTATAACTATTTTATGTTCGAACTTAACTATTTTGTGTACTGAACAGAGCGCATGGGACGAGATAATACCTCGTACTTGACCATGGCCTCCTGGAATACCCCACTTTGACACTAGGCACGCAGTGAAATTTAAAATAGGAGGCCATGGAAGTCAGCTCAGGTGTGATACTATCCTTACCTAATTGGTCACACAACTGTTTCTTGAGCTCTGATTGGTGGGAGAAACTGTATCATAATGAAAACTTGTACTATAATGAGCCTCATTATAGTACAAAAGGAAGCTTGTACAGAATGGACTCCCTGATTTGAAGGATGAATTGTGAAAGAACAAATAAAGATAATCTCAAAACGTTTTTATTTCCCAAAACTACATTCAATGCCATTTTATTCTCGTTTGGTTGTGAAAATTAGTTCATCCAGGTGACGACCTTGGCGAGCGATGCACATGTTGAGTCGTTCAAAAAAGTTTCCGAAAACTCTTCTCAGCATATCTTCTGATATTCCAGCGAAGACATCTGTAATTGCCTCCTTAAGGGCTTCCAAGGTCCTTGGTCGAACTTTGTAAACCTCAGCTTTGAGATAACCCCAAAGAAAAAATCGCATGGGCTCAAATCCGGGGAGCGAGGGGGCCATGGAACATCACCATGTAAGGAAATCAGGCGGCCGGGAAACAGTCTTTGCAGGATTTGCCGTGAATGAAGGGCGGTATGAGTTGTAGCACCGTCCTGTTGAAACCAAAAGGCTTGTGTGTCATATTGCTGACCATACTCTTCCAATTTAGGTTGAAAAATGTTCTCTAGCATGTCACAATAACGCTCAGAGGTAACAGTAACAGTTAGACCTTGAGATTCAAAAAAGTAAGGCCCAATTATGCCTATGGAAGACACGGCGCACCAAACTGTCACTTTGGGGCTATGAAGAGGTCTTTGGTGGAGTTGACGAGGATTTTCAGTCGCCCAGTAACGAAAATTTTGCTTATTTACTGTGCCGGTGAGTTGAAAATGCGCTTCATCGCTGGACCACAGAATAGCGTCAGGTTGCACAGAGGTTAAAATTGCATTACAAGCATCTGTACGATTCATCCAGTCTTGTGGACTCAATTCTTGAACGACCATCATCTTGTAGGGGTGTAAATTAAGGTCAGTGTGTAAAATTCGCCTTACCGTTCTGGACGATATTCCAAGGGCAGCAGCATGTTTCCGCGCAGAGCGCGATGGAGACTGTTCAATGGACGCTCTCACTGCCACGATGTTTTCAGGTGTCCTCACACTTTTAGGTCGCCCAGCTGGTTTTTTAGCTGGTTTTAGCATCAGGAACCTTATCATGACGAGCCAAACCAAGAAAAAGCCCTCTGTGTCGCCACCACACTATCATTGTTTTTAAAGAACGTTTCAACGACAAAGCCTCTATGCTCACCAGACCACTGCATGGCGACTACTGAAATGTAAATGGCATCGTTTCCCCGACCTAACGTCACTATCCCCACTCCGCTAACGCACCTGCGCGCTCTACAGTGAGTGTTTGAAACTAGGGAGTCCATTCTGCCCCACCCTGTAGTTTAACGTGACTGTCAATCTCGTGATCATAAGCCACGGGACCTCATTTTTACGTGGAATCCGAATCACAGTACATGGCATTTCACTTCGAAAATCTCACATGCATTGACCGGGAATCGAACCCGGTCCGCCTTGGTGAGAGGCATACAGCTTGACCGCTGCGCCACCCCGCCCCCATTATAGTACAGTTTTCTGACATATAATATTTACATTTCGCCATGGTCGAACATAAAACATATTATTGTTTGTTGTTGCTGTATGGAGGAGAATAACAGTCAGACTTTCCGCGCGATAATGGATGAAGATGATTGAAACTGGGCAAGGATATGGAAAGAAACGGCCGTGGCCTATCAGAAGGTACCGTCCCAGCATTTGCCTGGTGTTGAAAATGGGGAAACAGCGGAAAACCATTTCAAGGACGGCCGACGGTGGGGCTCGAACCCACGCGTCTACCGAGTCAGCAGAGAGCTTGGTCCCATGACCTAACGCTGCGCTTTAGCCAGCTGAGCCACTACTGTGGGTAGTGCTTTAGTTGAGTCTTGCGAAAGCACATCAAGCTCATGTTTCGCATTAACTGTGCTTCTTACGCCAATTACCCTGAATTATTATTGATACTTTGTAGCATTAATATAATACTAGGGGGGAAATCTCGTGTGTACTGTTATGCGGGTTTCTTGTTTAGTTAATAATTTGCAATGTTTCAACAATTTGGCGATATTTATGAAATCAGAGTGCAATTTGCGCGCAATTCTCTTTCTTTCGAATATGCCATCGGTAACGTGTGAGCACCCCATTTGCTTACACCACCCGCCTGGCTCTAGTGTTAAGCGGGCTGGACGCGACACAGTTCTGGCAGCGCTATCGTCTTGTTTATTTATTTAAACGCACTTTATAAACAAATAAGTATATATCCGTTAATTTTTCAGCAAATTCAAGTTTTTTTCCTGCACTATTGAACGATTTGGAACATTTTGATACAAACCTCTCTGGTTTAAGAGCTTGAGTTTTGTGAAAGATACACCTTAGCATTTTATTTAGATGAATATACTCTGTTCGGCAAGTTCACTGCTACCCCGAGGAAGGTTATCACTTGCATCGGCTGCAAAATACACATTTCTCTATTTTGATGATTATTATTGACAATTGTAACATATGTTACCCAAATAAACAAATTCCAAAATGTGAATCACTATGCTTATATTACATTGTAATATGTTTATCTCATTAAATTAAAATTACACTTATGTACTATACATCATAAATTTGCAAATAATAATAATAACAAAAATATATGTTACTTTTAATAGAGAATAATGTGTAAAATCAATGTTGGGAAACACTGTCTAGATATTTAATACATGTACTATTTGGTGAATATATGACTCTGGTTTTAACCCTCCTACTTGAAACTGTGCATTAAAAGAAAAATAATTTCATGTAGGTTTCTATTTCAGATGGAATCATATAATTACCACCGACTGAAAGTTCTATTCAGTAAACGCTGTAAAGCTTTCTATAGGCCTACATGTTTCGCACTTCCGTGCAGATGTAGTGATCAGAGATAAGAAGCCGGACGTGCTGTTATTCAACAACTTATCTTGGAGAACTTCCGTATGTACTTCCTCTTTCAACCTATCCTCAAATGTCCAGATCCACTCATTCACTGTTGTCAGTTATTGAGATTTTAAGGGGAAGAACTACCAGGTCATCTGCCCCTCTTAACACAGATTAAAGTATACAAATTTAGAATCGAATTAAGAATTTAGAGGTGGGCATTTAAATAAGAAAAGACCGAAAATTAATAAAACAAAAAATTAAACACTATTAATTATAATAATAAACAAAAATTACAGAAAAATGAAAATTCAGAATTTAAACAAGTAGTTCCGTGAAGAACTATACAGCCTATTTTCATATATCCTACTTATATTTTAATTGCCTCTATCTACATACAAAATTTCAGATTGATTGCTGTAATAGATTCGTAGATATTGAGAACCTACTAAATATTTCGGATGGTCGCCATGTTGGATTTTATATATGTAGGTCCTAGAGTTATGTACTGTTACATGAAGATTATTGTGTACGTTTAGCATTCAAACTTCAATCGCATAATTAGGACACAAGAGGTAACAAGGAGATTTTAAAATTTCGCACAGCTGCCATCTTGTGGTTATGGAAACAATTGAAATAAATTAGATGCCTGTGGATTAAAATTCGTATAAGGATTTACTGTACCAAGTTTCACTGCACTCGGATGGTTAAATTGCGAGAAACGTCCATGTGAATATTTATACTTCGCGTCGCCGCCATGTTGGATTTGTGATCACCAGGTTATTTAAAGTCCTATAGGTGAACTTAAGTTCGTAGCCCCCTTCTTCTTCTTCTTCTTCTTAGCGTCATCCCGTGGGAACGGAGTCCGCTTTTTGGATCAATGCACGCCATTTCTTGCGATCTAATGCTTCGCGTGATTTCCAGTTTCTTGATCGTAAATCGGCGTTAATGTTGTCGAGCCACCGCAATTTTGGTCTCCCACGCTGTCTCTGGCCGTCGACGGTTAGATGGTAGGCCGAGCCGATGACTGAACTTTGTGGTGCACGGACAACGTGCCCATTCCAACGGAGTCTCCATTCCTGCATTTTCTCATTGATTGGAGCCACGCCAGCTGTATGTCGAATCGTTGTGTTGGGGATATGGTCGAGCAGAGAAATGTCTAATGATCTTCCATGACATGAAGCGAGTGCTCAGCACTTCTAGGTGATGGCCAACACTCGGTACCATATAATGCAACTGGTCTCACCATTGTGCGGTATATCTTTGATTTTAGGCGGATAGGCATCTTCTTATCACAAAGAACACCGGTGACATCTCTGATTCGCATCCAAGTCGCATTGATTCGTGCTCGCACATCTTCATTCACAGAGCTGTAGCCATTCTTTCGTGAGCCTAGGTATCGGAATGTATTTACCTTGGTAAGAGGAGCTCCATTAATACCTATAGTTCCAGAGGATGGAATCGTTTCGAGGTATTCAGTCTTGTGAATGTTCAAACGAAGACCAAATCCTTGCAGACGATCATGCCATGTCTGCACTTGGGTTTCAAGATCCTTCCTGGAGTCTGCCGCAAGCATCACATCATCAGCGTATAGCAATGTCCATGGGACACACTTCTGCAGGTTTCGCGTTATGGAATTCATGACGATAACAAAGAGCAGGGGAGACAGAGCTGAGCCTTGATGAACCCCAACTGTCACAGAGAAGCTGTCAGTCAGTCCTGCAGGGCATCGCACGTGGCTTTTGGTGTTGTTGTACAGCATTTTATCCAGTTTATATACATTTCTGGAACTTGATGATCTCGGAGAGCGTACCAAATCATCTGGTGTGGTACTCAATCAAATGCCTTCTCGAGGTCAAGGAAAGCAAGATGTAGTGGCCTCCTCTTCTCTCGGAATTTCTCCATCAGCTGGCGTACAGCAAAGTTTGCGTCTATCGTGCCACATCCCTTGACAAACCCACATTGATTTGCTGAGAGCTGTACGATGTTCCTCAGCCTATTGTCTAGGATACGTTCGAATATTTTCATTGTGTGGGAGAGAAGTCTAATTGGACGGTAATTGGTACATTCAGCTGGGTCACCCTTACCCTTAAAGATAGGTACTGTGATACTAGTTGACCAATCTGTAGGTATTTGACCACAGAGAATAATTGAATTGAAGAACTCTGTCAGCCAGGTGGTCGCGTTGTCAGTAAGTTCCTCAATTTTCCAGATGTCTGCAGGAAGGTCATCTAGCCCTGGGGCCTTTCCATTTTTTATGCTACGAATGGCAACTTTGACTTCATCTTCAGTGATACAAGGTACTGGTCCAGCTGTAACATTGTTGTCTGGTATTTGTGGGTGAGGGAATTCAGTGTTGAATACTTCACTAAAATACTCTCGCCAACAGTGCAGAATCATCTTGCTATCGTGAAGTCGTCGACCATTCTTATCCTTCACACACATATAGTGTTCTATATCCTGACCTGCTCTACACCGTGCTCGGGCTAGTCGGTAGATAATTTTGTCTCCGTCTTTAGTTGTCAGTTGATCATATAAATGTTTGTAGTGATCTACTTTAGCCTCAGCAACTGCTCTTTTTGCCTCCTTCTTGGTGGCTTTGTATTTCAGAAGATTCACCTCAGTCGGTGATGTTCGCAACTAAGCTGCTTTTTTTCCTGTACCTTGTCTGTCCACAACCACGTCTGTTTATCAATTCTACTTGTGCCGGGCTGTGTTACACCAAGCTCAGATTGAGCTATACTAGTTACGCAGTTGTTGAATGATGCCCAAGTATAATCCGTATTTACAGAATCAACTGGAGGGAACACAATCTTCTCACTGAATGCCACTATGGTCTTGTAGCTTCCACCATTTGATTTTGGCATGACCTTTCACATAGGGTTTTCTTATGTAACCCTTCATTCTAAGATCGGTAACTAGCAGTTTATGTTGAGGGGCTAAACATTCAGATGGTATGACCTTAGTGTCTATGACATTTGGGAAATCTCTCCTACGAAGTAGTACATAGTCAATCTGAGTATTGTGCCCTCCGCTAGTGTAGGTGATCAAGTGTGATTTGCGTTTCTTAAAGAAGGTGTTAGTGATAATTAGATCAATTGCTTCAGCAAATTCAAAGATCCTGTTCCCGTCTTCATTTCTGAGATCATAGCCAAAATTTCCATGGCATCATACCCCTCGCTGGTACTGCCGACATGTCCATTAAGATCTCCACAAAGTAGAAATAGGTCTTCTTCATTGCACGTTGTAACGGCATCTTTAAGTTCGTTCCAGAATGTGTCTTTAGCTGTCTCATCACAGCCTGTCGGTGGGGCATACGCTGAAAATATATGTATACGGCGAGTTGGAGTGTCGATAACTGCTGACATGAGACGATTGGAGTAGCGATGTACAGCTGATACTTGGTTGCGAAGTTTTTCATTCACTACAATAGCGACTCCCTGGCTATTAGTCGTACCGTGATAGATCAACTTATATCCTTCTCCAATATCTCTAGATTACTGCCTTTTCCACCGTGTCTCTTGTAGACAAGCCAGATCTACGCAACGAGATTTTAGGATTGCTGCCAATTCGCGACTGCGACCTGTCAATGTCCCAATGTTCCAGGAAGCAATACGCAATGGTTTATTTTGGACTCGCTTCTTTAACCAATTTCGTCCTTGAATTGGTAGCCCTTGCTCTCTTCTCACGTTGGCCGGGCGAGACCATCGCGCGTCGCTTGCGGGGGACGCCCTAGCATTTCCGGTAATTCAACTTGTGCCATTGATCCATGAGTTGCGACGGTGATAAACCGACCGGCCTGTCGCCCGGGCCTGTCATCGGGCATTTTAACGCTACTGCCAGCATATAATTCGGCCACCCCTAACATGGGGTACAGACGCCGTTTGTAGCCGCCCGCTCCGGATCAGATGCTACAGCTGATATCTACCCTCAAGAGAGGACGATACCTTGTACTCAATTAATCCCGAGCACTGGGCTGCCCCTTCCGCCATCTACACTGTACCAGAGAATATCCCCTCCACTGTAGCTGCCGTTGAGGTCTTCACCGTAACCCTGGCAAGGGACCCTTACATGGTACTACCAGCCGGGTCAGCTGGCCCAAGGTTTTTTCTAAGAGGTGTTACTCCTCTATCACTCCCCCTTTGTCCTGACTTGTGACAGGCAGAGCCTGGCTGCCCAAAATAATGGGTCCAGGTTGGTGGGGTTTTCGTAGCCCCTATGAACATAAAAAATCAGTTTGATTGCTATAATAGATTCGTAGATATTCAGAGCCGTCTAAATATTTCGGATGGTAGCCATGTTGGATTGTTAAATGTATAGGCCGTAGAGTCTTGTACTCTACCTGGTAATCCGGAAAGGATCCTGTTGGAATATCCATTGCCCCCGCTGGATTGCCTATTTCTCATTGCTCCGGCACATACAACATTAGAAATCGCTTCCAACATGGTCTTTAGGGATTTGCAGACAGCAGTTACAAGAATATTGTGGATCAACAACTAACTACACGGGGCACTAACCTTTACTTACCTCGGGGACTGGGACTTCAGGTTCGCCTACACTATAACCAGAATACTCTGCTCCTTATATTTAAAATGAATCACTCCAATAACAATGGAAAACAATCTGAAGAAATTTATTAACAAAAAGGTAAACTAATCTACTATAAACAAATAACAATAAATGAATTTAACAATTAACATTAAAATTTAAAAACACGCACTCATTCACAACTCCTTTTCAATTCTACATCTTACTACAATGCTGTATAAAAAATTATGAGTATTAAACTTGGCTTGTTCTAGGCCTACACAGCGTAGAAATAAAAACGTATATTGAAGCCTCTGAATGGCATTCCATACACATGGTTTCATTCACAAACCTGCGTTGTAGAACGCACGTGCAGAAACTTGGTTTTATCAATGAAATATCGGCACCATGCCGTACTCGAAACTGGATTATACAATAAACAGAAGGCTGTGAGTCTATACCTGCTTAAATATTATGTCATCGCTCCCCAGAACTAACGGTGAATCATGCTTGCTAGCCCACAGAGACTGCATGTGTGCATTTATAAAACACGTAAAAATTAACATTTAGATCTTACAAAAGTTCATATAACTGCCCTGTTTCTTAACCAATCATTCTAAAAAAAATATATACACTCTTTCATTCGCACTCCGGATTGTTCTAGACCAATACGGTTCCACATATGCTCTTAACAATAAATAATCATTCATTCCCAAAACATCCGCTCATAAACACACTCTATTCCAAAACAATTGATTGATAAATCCTATTAAATTGTTTAACTAATTAAATCATTTCCACAAAAATATTTACATGTAATATGGTTATAGTAATATCTATTATCTAGTGTTGCTAACGTGACACTTTCGAGATTCTAACTTCTCGGTTACAATAAAAATCTTATCTAAATATATACACTGGTTTTTCACATAACCACTCTTTCTTTAACGTTCTGTAGTTTTAATATACTGCGTACACCTCGTCTTATATAGGTTTCATTACATTATCGGTATAATACAGTCGACTGATTAAGGTAAGCTGTACGTAATTACATAAATTCGGGTTTAATAAAAATTTAATAATGGTATTATAGATGTGAGTAGACAATCTTTCTCAGGTTGTATTTCCGCTGAAACCCTCCTGTTAACACAGCTAAATCGTTAATTCACAAGAACTGAACTACTTGTATACAACGGCTCTTATCATGATACATGCCTTTTAATCAAAGAACAACAATACTTTGACTTCCTTAAAATGCGGAATTCCCTCGCCTGAGCACTCCATAGCTCTACAAAACCTCATATAACAGTATATATGGCATAAACAATAATCATCTACTATGTCAAACAATAATCAAAAGGGATTAATTGTTATTAACATATCTTATGTAGGAATTTCTCTCAAATAATGGCATGACCCTCAGTATCATTGCACATGATTACTGGACTGCAATTATACATACGTAAGTTCTTCAAACGGAAGCCTCCGTGGCTTAGGCGGCAGCACGCCGGCCTCTCACCGCTGGGTCCGTGGTTCAAATCCCGGTCACTCCATGTGAGATCTGTGCTGGACAAAACGGAGGCAGACAGGTTTTTCTCCGGGTACTCCGGTTTTCCCTGTCAAATTTCATTCCAGCATCACTCTCCACTATCATTTCTTTTCATCTGTCATTCATTTAATCATTGCCCCAGAGGAGTGCGTCAGGCCTCGGCAGCCGGCACAGTTCATATCCTCGCCGCTAGATGGGGGTTTCATTCATTCCATTCCTGACCCGGTCGGAGACTGGAAGCAGGCTGTGGATTTTCATTTCAAGTTCTTCAAACGAAACTTCCAATTTTAATGAACGATATTAGACAGTCGTGATTAACCTCCTAAAGTTTACTCCACAACAAGATAATTAACTGTTAACTCGTCTGTCGCAAATATATGTAATAAAAATAATACTCCTGTTTCATCTCACTTGTCTAGCTATAAATTGTTTATCGTTGTAATAACATGTCCACAAAATGTTACACAAATAGAATGAAATAACACACTTGTTATTTATAGTGTCAGATCGAATTCAATCCTGACCGGGATAAACTAGCTTTGAATTCCTAGCCAAAGATTTGAATAATCTTTTATCAAAAGGTAATTCCACTAACATATTAAATGAACAAAGCTCTTAGCTTTACAGATAATAAGAAAGGTTTGTCAATGTCTTAATGTTTTTCCATTCTACACAAAGAATGTTCGTAGGAATTAAGACTTCGGTCTTATCAAACGACTAGTATTTCTTAGATCGTCGATAGTTTATGTACAATAATGATATAACAATATCATTCGATGTTTCTTCTTTTCTTGAAGTAATATGTCGTTACATTAAAGTATTCAAATTAAATTTAATAAGAATTTGACTTGAAGCTATGACACAATGTCAGAATACTTGGTTAAATGAAATTATTAAAATTCGAGAGTCGAAACGACTAGTCTCCAATGAGGCAATATGGATCCTCAAACAAAATTTTAATGTCAGTTCCACAACTGATCCATAGAATAAAATTGAAAAATAGATGAAATGCAATCATCTTCTAAGTAATCTTGCAGTATAAAAATCTCAACACACATCTGAAGTGTAAAATACATAAAAGCACTGAAATACATGAAATGTGGAAACATAGAAATATGTAATAAAATCGCCGAACATATGGAATAAGATTGCTGCTCAGAATGTCACTAATCAAGCTCTATATAACAATTGAGATACACTAATACCTTATTTAGACGAAAACTTGAAGATCAATGTAACTATTGCCACAATACTTTAGATGTTTCCTCAGTACAAGACACTCATATGGATCTGCATTCGAACCTTGGATCTTCGACCTCAGAGATAAGAAACGTCTCTCTCTGGAATTCACCAACATTCGGCTGGGCTCGAAAGACATCCTTCTGGCAAATTCTTCTGGGTTGCTGGGTTACCTTCCCTAGCATCTTGACAAATCTCTTCTGTGAGGTCTCCATTCTCCGTCGTAAATATGTATCGGCTTCATCATTGGAATACAATTATGAAAATATTCATATAAATAGTGAATGAAATGTTTCCATTGCTAACTGATGTTATATTAGTATTCGTAAACTGACGAAAATGCACAAGGTGGACTGTACACTACGTCTGTATTCAAGAATACATTGTCTAACGAAGCTCCATCGTTGTATCTTCACTTCTGCTATTGAATATGTCTCTGGCGCAAGACTGTTTAGTCCATCATATCAACAATATTAATTAAGTTGAATGATAATGTTTGAAGAATAATTATAGTCATACTGTTAATGTTTATGTGTTGCGCCAATATTAAAAGTCCTCCACCACTGTTCACTTGAACTGCGTTTGCCAACTTCACGTTGCAATTTATAATGATCTTCAGCTCTGTTTCCAACACATTTGGAAATGTAACTAGACAGGCTGATATTGTCGAAACGGTGAATATTTAAGCGCTCGACTTTCCACAATATATAGTAGGCGACCTGTTCTTGATAAATGTTCACTTATTTAACTTCAAATCTCAATATTGTATGAAATATAATCAATACTATGTTCCTCGCAACTTCACACAGAATGGAAGTGCGGTGATCTCTAACGCTCCCCCTAGCTCTATCCTCGCGTCTTCACAAGTCGACAATCGTCGCACTCGGACTAAGCTTTGGAATCTCCGTTAACCCAGTAAAATCACTTCCTCACTCTTCAAAGTCTGCTGGAATAAGAACCTCGATCCTTGGATCTCCCCCTCCAAGTCGTATTTTTGGCGGCCATATCAATCTCCCACCATAATTTTAGCGCGTAGATTACTAAGGCTTATTACTGCGTAGATTAACCGATCTGTGGTTTTTAAAGTATCAGACATAATTTCTCTTAATATTCTCTTCATTACCAAATAAGAAAATCTTCTTCTCAGGGCCTAAATGCTTAATTTCCTCATGTTGTGTAATTAAAGTTGATCACGTCTTCAATAAGACCTCTCCTCATTGGCTGTGGACTGGGATCCAATAGCATAATTTATAACAATATTTATAATATTAATTTCTAAACTCGCTGTTGCTATGCTAAATATAGCCTTCTAGAAGCATCCATTGTGCAACATATCACGTGATCGGGCTCTCCCACAGCGTCGAGCTTGTAACACGACCCTCTTGTGTCACACTTGCAGAAAATATATTTGCTAGTTAAATTTTATCATGGGGACGGAAAATACTCTCATTTTGTCCCTGAATAATTCTATTTACGGGGGCAGTACCATGAAAGGAAAATGATTGCGTAGGTTCATTATTCAAAATTTCACATCGATCGCATGATTACGACACAAGAAATAATAAACTTAATTTTAAAATTCGCAAAGCCGCCATCTTGAGGTTATGTAAGCAATTGAACTAAATTATAAACCAGTGTATTACAATGTGTATAACAATTTCCTGTACCAGATTTCATTGCGGTTGGAACAATCAATCGCGAGAAAGGTCTATTTAAAATGTTCAAATTCGCTTGTTCGCCATGTTCGTTTTGTAGTTAACCGGTTTTTGAAAGTCTTATAGATGAACTTCCAGTAGTGCCCTTTATCTCCGTACAAAATTTCAGGGTGATACCGGTAATAGTTTCAGAGATATAGAATGCCGGTGAAATATTTCGCACATCCGCCATCTTGTGGTTATGTAAACAATTGAACCAAGTTAGATGTCGGTGCATTACAATGTGTATAAACATATACTGTACCAAGTTTTATTGCATTTGGTTGGTTAAATCGCGAGAAACGTCTATTTAAAAGTCGCAATTTCGCGTGGCCGCCATGTTGGTTCTGTAGTTACCAGTTTTTCAAAAGTCACATAGGTGAACTTCTAGTAGTTCCCTTTATCACCGCGAAAAATTCCAGGGTGTTATCAGTAATAGTTTCGGAGATATTGAATGCTGGTGAAATATTTCCCACAGCCGCCATGTTGGATTGGTGAGACGTAACAAAATTTGAAGGGCACTCTCGGGGTCGCCCGGAATAGTGCTATGAACTTACCGAGTTTCATTGAAATCGCTCCAGCCGTTTAGAAGTTATTAGGACACACACACACATCTCACACACACACACACACACACACACGGACAAAAGGTGATCTCATAAGCCTTTTTTTTTTTTTTTTTTTTCAAAATTGAAAATAGGCTAAAAAGAACAAGTCTTTGAGTCAATGTACACTGGAAAATTTAGATTGCTGGCCCTAACCCACTTTCACCTATACAGCGGATGATGAGATCAGCAGCCACCACGTCATCGGATAATATAAGTTTGAGTGTAATCTGCAAATCAAGGTTTCTTCGTATTCATTGTTGTTGTTGCTGTTGTTGATAGGGGTTTGGGATATATCATTATAATCCCCATACTTTTGGGTGTGTGCTCAATTTGTTTGATAACCTGTGTTCGTGTGGTGAAACTGTAATTGTTAGAGCCGGGAATGGGGTACGTGTCCTGGAGCTTGAAATAAGAAACCATCCCCGCAATTCACTGCATGAAAACAACCTTACCTCGGCCAGTTTTACCATCGCACCCCGTACCAACATACAGACGCTATTGACTAAGTCTGAGTGAACGTTCGCAATTCTGCTATTTATAACGTATCTCATGATGAGATAGGTTGGTTGGTTGGTTCTTAAGTTTAGGGGCTGCGACAACGCGGTCATGTAGCCCCGTGTACTTTCTGATAACCGGTGTTAATTGTGATGACTGTATTAGTGTGTGTTATCTGTTTTTTTTAATTTAAGTACATACTGCAACTTTAGAATTTTTCAAATAGTTCCTACTTTTGCCGCCAAGCACCACCGTCAACGACTACTAGGCCAAGTTCAGAACTTAGCTACTACACGACACCGCAGTCGGCTCTTGGCAACGAACGTAGAAACCTAAGAGCGTTGTTTAAATTCTTAACCTATCCAATTTAGCTTCACACAGGTGTAATTAGTGGAAGGTTTTTTAACACGCCATAAATGTATGTCATGGGACCGCCGGCTTTACTTCCCCTCTGAAGGAAGGCATACTGAGGGAGTTTCAACTCTCTTAAAAAATCCGACGACTTCGGCCGGATTTGAACCCGCGATCTTGGGCATAGAACCTCAGCATGCTACCAACTACGCCACCGAAGCCGCCTTGATGAGATAGTGTAGTCATTTTCCAGAGAGTGATAAGAAACTGAAGTTCTCTAAAACACTGGGCAATTCAGTTATGGGGAAAAGTCGTTTCAAAGACAGAAACTCCCTTCCCTAAATTCTCCACCAAATATTAGGTTTGAATCCCAGCCCAACAGCGTCTATCCTGAGTGTGGTTTTCCCAGGTTTTTCCACACTCTCTCCAGGCAAATACCAGCATACCTTACATGAATTCCTGTCCCTAATACAGTTACACACACTACTACAGTCATCACATAAATACAGGTTATTAGAAAAGTTCAACACACACCCAACAACACGGGGCTGATGATCACGATGTCCTTCGCTCCTAAATTGTATTAAAAACAACAATATGACTTCTCCACCCTCCAGGCCTGGAGATACGAGTCATAAAAGCTTGATGAGCGTTGCTAATCTGGCAACACTTTTTAGCTACTGTGGCGTTCCCTGCTCGAAGGAGATCTCGTGAGATCGGTGGTGGGGTGTTAAACATCTAGGTCATCTGCTCCTAATAACAAGGGTGATAATGAATGAATCTTAAATGATACCACAACTACTGACAAGAAAAAATAGACAATTTCAAAAGACAGGAAACAAATGTATGGCCTTGACCCTCGAAGAATGAGTGGTGCCATGAAAGGCAGAGAGGAAAGGGACAGAAGAGAGAATGCACCCCAATGTGATTGGAAAAAGGGGAAAGGTGTACCAAGCATACGAATCTCTGGAGTTAGTCAACTTCTGAAGTCACCAACAGTGAGCTTTTGAGTGTGATGCGTTATCTAGAATGCACCATGTCCCTTTGGGGTCTCGTATAGTAGCCGTAAAAAGATACAAGTCTTAAGGTATCAGGAAAGATACTGTGGGTCACGGGTACCACCGGGGTCGGAAGAGAACAAGGGTTGACCAAGAAAGATCAATAGGAAATATAGCCCTAGAATCAATGCCGGACTCGACAGGTTCCCATGGTAGCCAACCCACGTCCCACCACTAGATATGTATACAAGATCATTGAATCAAAAGTGCAACCCCGGCATTAAATATACCGTATAGGCTACAGATTACGAGTCATCAAACTACTAACCACCCCGTGGTGTAGCGGCTAGCAGTTTTCGCTGACACCCCGGAGGTCCGGGTTCGATTCCCAGCTCTGTCAAGAAATGTAATTCTAGTCTGAGGGCTGAAATGGGATAATCTCAACCTCTTGAGTTAAAACTGAGAAGAGATGGGTTCGATTCCCAGTCCAGCCCTCCTGGAAGTGGCTTTTGGTGGTTTCCCACTTCTCCTCCAGGCCAATGCTGGGATGGTTCCTAACTTAAGGCCATGACCACCTCCTTCCCAATTCTCACGTGAATTACAAGTACACAAATTAATACAGCCATCACAATAACACAGGCTATCAGACAGAATTCCACACACACCAAGTAAACGGGACAAATGACCACAATGTCCAGGCTTCTCAAATGAAACAACAACTAATATTATTATCCTTGTTATGATGTTTGGTTGCCTAGCGACAACAGGTGCGTCTTGGCGGAGCTGATAAAGGGATCGATAGTTTCTAGGTGTGACTCCCTAACGTCAATTAAGACATGCTGAGGGCACGTAACTCGAGACCGTCTTTCCCGCCACATATTAACCTCTATTAATGAGCTGTGACGTCATAACGAGCCTGATGTCACCCATCCAATTGTCTTCTCCATTGCCTCACTTATCTCAATTCCAGATGATAATAATGGATTGTGTGAGATTCATCAACATCATCATCATTTACTAAAGGGGCAGATGACCTGGTTGTTCCACCCCTTAAAACTATTGGAACGAAAAGCAGCTATATTTGACGGTTTTCTGCTGGTCTCTTCATGCTGGCATAAGAACCACATGCCAGTTTTCTCTTTGCGAGGATTTCGAGTGATGAGATGACCTGAGAGGCCTCACTGTTGACCCCACTCCTACCGGATTTTGGCTTCCGATTCTCATGATCAGTAGAATGAACTTCATCATCGGAACTCATCATGACTGCTATACATGGGATATCATTACGATAATTAATGTAGTAGTTTTCCGTTGCTTTCTACATCCTCCTGCCGTTGACCTATAGGTTCTTCCACCTTTAGGGGCAAGCGATTGCCCTGAACCTTCACCTGCTCATCCGCCCTCTTAGGAGACCGTTGACATGTGAAGGGGGAGATATGGAACTGCGCCCATAATCAGTGGTATTTCCACATCCTTTTAATTAGGCCGATTGAACTGCGCCCATAGTCAAGTCGGCCGTTAGCCCACGGTCGGTTTAAGGGGAAGTGACGGACTGTCTCCCACCACTAGCTTCTGCACTGCTGAGAATAAGAGGTAGTCCCCCGTCCCGATAAGCAGCTGTACTATGGGCCTCCGGGGGTGGCAGCTAATCACACTAACCACCACACCACAGAGATGAATAATAATAATAATAATAATGAAAATCCACAGCCCTTTTCCAGTCATTGGACCGGGTCAGGGTTGGAATGAATGAAGCCCCCATCTAGCGGCGAGGATAGGCATTGTGCCGGCTTCCGAAGCCTGTCGCACTCCTCTGGGACAATGATTAATGAATGACAGATGAAATGAAATGATAGTGGAGAGTGTTGCTGGAATGAAAGATGACAGGGAAAATCGGAGTACCCGGAGAAAATCCTGTCCCGCCTCCGCTTTGCCCAGCACAAATCTCACATGGAGTGACAAGGATTTGAAGCACGGAACCCAGCGGTGAGAGGCCGGCGCGCTGCTGCCTAAGCCACGGAGGCTACACTAATAATAATAATAATAATAATAATACAACTCTCTCTAATCCACCATAAATAACTACCCCTCTAGTTTTGTTATACAATAAAAAATATAATAATCTTCTAAATGGTAAGATTACCTCAAACTAGATTATTAAACATTTTCAATAACAAAACTATTTTTAAAATATGGTTAGGTTATCGAAAACATCCCAATGTACCAGTTAATGCTAATATTGCTAGAACAAAAATTAAATATTAGTCTGTTTGGAAACTGTACCTGTTTTATGTATCCCAGGCCAACACTAATCTCTTGTCCGCAATCTCGACAGGGTATATTTAGTTGTTCGCAATCTGGACGGTTTTTGACTTGTTCGCAATCAAGACACAACCGATTTGAAATGAGTCAATTCAAATTCACACCACTCGACACAACATAATTCGGTAGAGGGGTGGAGGGAGGGAATGTACCTGACCGCTCTCAATGGGCGCAGTTCCACTGCCACTTTCCGAAGGTTGATGCTAATGACCAGGGTCATTAGTGAAGCATGGGCGCAGTTCCATACAGCCCTGTGAAGGGGGACTCCATATCCCGGGAGTCACTCGGTCGCCAAAGCCTCGTCAGTCAAGGCACAGTGCACGTCACTCTAGCGGAGCGCAGTGGCAGTAAAATAGTGAGTCGAGGCAGGAGTACGACATAAAGCAGTGCATAAACGTAGGATAGGATATTACTCTATTCGGGACTAAGTACAAATGTAAGATTTAACAAGCGTGTTTTTAACTTGTTTAAAAACGAAACGGTGAAGTATGTCATGAAAATCATCTGTTGATATTTTGAATGAAGATGAAGACAGGACTGTCTCATTCTGCTATGAAAGCTTTGTTCGAAGTCCAACGTACAACTTTGTCACGTATTTTCATCACCACTGCGATGCGTCTAGCTTCTGCAATGTCACATTTCGTGTTCTGGCCCAGTAATGAAAGTGTAGATGAGACTAAACAGTGTTCAAAAGATACAGTCAGTCTGAGAGAGTAGACTTTATATCATTTCAAATGACGCATGCTACAAATGCTACAAATGCTACACATGTTAGAAAGGCAGGAGGGCTTCTCGTTTCGCTCGAAGCCCCAGGACTCTTTCAACAGACTCCATTACCCATTAACTTAGGCTTCCCGCGCGGGGAACGGAGAGCGGGAGGTGCACTCTGCTGCATGACGTCACGCGCTCTCCGTCTCCGTGTCGGATAACGCCATAGCCCAGGAGTAAACTCAGACTCGGTGCATATGCACTGAACAACATGATGACGTCATACGCTCTCCTTCTCCGTATCGCATAACGCCATAGCCCAGGAGTAAACTCAGACTCGGTGCATATGCACTGAACAACATGATGACGTCATACGCTCTCCGTCTCCGTGTCGGATAACGCCATAGCCCAGGAGTAAACTCAGACTCAGTGTATATGCACTGAACATGATGACGTCATACGCTCTCCGTAACCGTAACGCATAACGATAGAACAAAGCATAACGATGAAGTCGACAAGATCATTTGAAATGATAAAAATACATTCCTGAAATGCAGGTTGATTATTGATTGTACGGAAATTAAAGTTGATCATAGAGTTTTTCTCTAATCCCATTACAAGGGAACATACAATGTATAATTAGTTTTATGTCCAAATGCTACGCCGGGATATGCGTTTATCACAGACGACAGTGGATTGTTGATATTGTGATGAGATCATTGCTGACATAGGCTTTCCTGGAATAGCAACAAACCTTTCCAACCGAGGAACCCCTCCTTTTCTTTATGATGGCAAGCTGATAGCTCAGGAAGACACACACTGTTGCAAGTGTTCGAATTCATTTCGAAAGATGAATTCACCGAATTAAGATATATAATATTTTACAGATGCTTCCGATTGAACTTCAGTCTCATATCAACGACATTGTTTGCAAATGTGGCGCTCTGACAAATTTGCAGTCCCCTGATATCCAAGAATAATAGTAAATAAAATGAAGGCAAATAGAACACCTTGGCAATAACTACATATTTTGATTGAAATACCACAAGCATTTAACTTTAATACAAACGCATATAAGCGGCGAAAATTTTTGGCTGTCGCTCCAGAAGTCCGGGTTCGATTCCCGGCTCTGCCAAGATGTTAAATTCTGATCTGATGGCTGGAACGGAGTACACTCAGCCTCGTGAGGCAAAACTGAGTATAGGTGAGTTCGATTCACACCTCAGCCACCCTGGAAGTGGTTTTCTGTAGTTTCCCACTTCTACCCCAGGCAAATGCCGGGATGATACGTAACTTAAGACCACGGCTGCCTCCTTCCCAACCCTCACCCGAAGTACAAATACACACTACTGCAAGCACCACGATAACATAGGTTATCATACAAAAACTATATATACACATAAGTACATGGGGCTGACGTCGAAGCCCCTCAAATGAAATAACCGCAACAACAAACGCAAAAGGATACTTGAGGTGCCCTAATTTTAATAGAATGATCATAAGCTAGCCTGTAACAATTTCACACATGAAATAACACTGTTCAATTTTATAAATATAACTAGCAGAAGTACCCGTTCTTCGAACGGTGTTATACACACATCAAAAAAAGTTTTGCATCACCTCGGTTCCCAGATCTCCGGCATATAGACGTTGACTGTGTATATTGTATCCAAGATACAGTCCCTTTGACTGTTCATAGATGTCACTAAAACTGCTCAAAGATGTAAACAACCATGCATGAGCAGGGCCTATTAGACGGAGGGGGTACGACAGCCGATCAGTTCCAGTCATTCCACCAGGACGAAGGTACGCTGCTCATGTTGTCTGTAGTTCTACCATGCCTAGAAGGTCAATACCGCAGTTCGATCGCGTCCGCATTGTTACTTTGTGTCAAGAAGGGCTCTCAACAAGGGAAGTTTCCAGGCGTCTCAGAGTGAACCAAAGCGATGTTGTTCGGACATGGAGGAGGTACAGAGATACAGGAACTGTCGATGACAGGCCTCGCTCAGGCCGCCCAAGGGCTACTACTGTAGTGGATGACCGCTACTTACGGATTGCCGCTCGGAGGAACCCTGACAGCAATGCCACCATGTTGAATAATGCGTTTCGTTCAGCCACAGGACGTCGTGTTTCAACTCAAACTGTGCGCAATAGGCTGCATGATGCGCAACTTCACTCCCGACGTCCATGGCGAGGTCCAGCTTTGCAACCCCGACACCATGCAGCGCGGTACAGATGGGCCCAACAACATGCTGAATGGACCCCACGGAATTGGCATCACGTTCTCTTCACCGATGAGTGTCGCATATGCCTTCAACCAGACAATCGTCGGAGACGTGTTTGGAGGCACCCTGGTCAGGCTGAACGTCTTAGACACACTGTCCAGCGAGTGCAGCAAGGTGGTGGTTCCCTGATGTTTTGGGGTGGCATTATGTGGGGCCGACGTACGCCACTGGTGGTCATGGAAGGCTCCGAAACGGCTTTACGATACCTGAATGACATCCTCCGACCCATAGTGCAACCATATCGGCAGAATATTGGAGAGGCATTTGTCTTCATGGACGACAATTCTCGACCTCATCGTGCACATCTTGTGAATGCGTTCCTTCAAGATAACGACATCGCTCGACTACAGTGGCCAGCATGTTCGCCAGACATGAACCCTATCGAACATGCCTGGGATATGTTGAAAAGGGCTGTTTATGGACGTCTTGACCCACCAACCACTCTGAGAGATTTACGCCGAATTGTCGTTGAGGAGTGGGACAATTTGGACCAACAGTGTCTTGATGAACTTGTGGATAGTATGCCACGGCGAATACAGGCATGCATCAATGCAAGAGGACGTGCTACTGGGTATTAGAGGTAGTGGTGTGTACTGCAATCTGGACCACAAATGCTGAAAGTCTAGCTGTATGATGGTACAACATGCAATGTGTGGGTCTCATGAGCAATAAAACGAGCTGAAATGTTGTTTGTGTTGATCTCTATTCCCTTTGTATTTAACGGTTCCGGAACTCTTGGAACCGAGGTGATGCAAAACTTTTTTTGATGTGTGTATATTAACACCAGACATTATCAATTGAGCTACTGTTGCAATGGTTAGCGGTTTGTCATTCCTTCATAAGTTTATCAGAACGAAGTTAGTTTTCTGGGAATATCACACACACTGTTAATTTAAGGGCCTTAAAATGTGGTTTTCGGAGACCCCATATAGACTCGCGAATTTTGTGTCTCACAATGAAAAGCGCAACATATGCTTTGATCGTCCTTCTAGGATAATTTTTATATTTCGCCTATTTTAGCATGTATTTTGAGAAGTTTTTCCCTATATCCACCCTTCTACTATATGAAAAGTAAGGTGAGGAGTTTTATAAATGATTGGTGTATTGACTCGTGTTTACCATACCTAATTCTACGATGCACCAAGCATCCGAACACGATTTATAGGCTTACATAAAGATACACAGAAAGACAGACAGACAATTCTATTGTTTACAACATATCACCCAGATATCCAAATATGGGTATATCTACCATACGTATCAAACAAAATCATCCCTACGATGAACCCGTATGTCGACGACAACAACAACAAAAGATTAGTTAAAATGTGCTCTCAAACTAAATTCACCTAACGTGTACTTCCTGACGTGAAATAGATTTGAAAGCCTTGTAGACGAAACGCAATACACCTCACATAAAAAATGACCCTCAACGTTGTGTCAGGTCCCCATACACAGGAAGAACTCTTTCATAAATTATAAAGGCTTGTGGTGCATGAAAATTCAGGTTCTTTAGCCTCAAATGGCCCAAATTCCTAAAAGCCGCAAAAAATGCTGATTGAATTCAGGAATTTTTGGAAATAATGTTGCTGTTTTTAGATATAATAGACTTTCTGGTTGGTTGGTTCCTTAGTTTAGGGGCTGCGACAACGCGGTCATGTAGCCCCGTGTACTTTGGGTGTGTGTAGAATCTGTCTGATAACCGGTGTTAATTGTGATGACTGTATTAGTGTGTGTATCTGTTTTTTTAAATTCAAGTAGGGACTGCAACTTTGAATTTTCAAATAGTTCCTACTTTTGCCGCCAAGCACCACCGTCAACGACTACTAGGCCTAGTTCAGAACTGGCTACTAGACGCCACCGCAGTCGGCTCTTGGCAACGAACGTAGCAACCTAAGAGCGTTGTTTACATTCTTAACCTATCCAATTTAGTTTCACACAGGTGTAATTAGTGGAAAGATCTTTAACATGCCATAAATCTATGACATGGGACCGCCGGCTTTACTTCCCCTCCGAAGGAAGGCATACTGAGGGATTTTAACGCTCTTAAAAAATCCGACGGCTTCGGCCGGGTTTGAACCCGCTATCTTGGGCATAGAAGCTCAGCATGCTACCAACTACGCCACCGAAGCCGCCTAATAGACTTTCTGTACTATATGTCGCACGTGAAATTGCATGAAAAAAATTCTAGGTTACCCCCTTGACCCCCTAAATTGCATTGACGAATTATACAGTCTACATTGGTTCCGTGATAACCTTATAGCCATTTGCAAACTTTCACAGAAATGTAATAAATGGAGTAGCCAAATAATAATATCGTATGGCCTCGGGTGCCGGGTGCAAGCTTCGTAATTTGACACCCAGAGGGTAGCTTGCATGTCAAAATTTCGTTGTTCCTTGAATCACTATGAAAGTCAAGGAGGGTAGATATCTAAGCTCCTTGAACACTATAGCGCTTTCTAGTAGAGAAATGAGGAACTGTGTGTTGGCGAAAACTTCTGAGGTTAATTTTGCCATTATGAACACGGCCTACTGAATTCAAATGTGTTCTTTGACATGCCAACATCGTATGACATGCGAGTCGTATTTTTGCCGCCTTTCAAAAATCACGTACAGGCCGGACGTTTGTTTTAGACGATTGCCCTTGACCTTGAAGCCTGCGGGTGAGCCTGTACACAGTCACTCTCTCACCCTATCACTTCACATTTGTCACCGTCTGGAATTCCAGACTTGAGCAGACAGTACAGTCCACGTCGAAGTATTGTGTGACATGGAAGTACACGTTACGTAGTTACGAACAGAACGTCATCATATTTGCCAGTGACTATACTTCAGCAATAGTGTGAAACAGCTTTATCAATCATCGGAGCGCTTGGGGCAGCTGATAACAACACAGGTACTGTAGTAACTCGCCTCCAGGCTTCCATTAAGATTTTTCACTCGTCTAAAACAAACGTCCGGCCTGTACCACGGCCAGGAGTGAACCTGCAATCTTTGGGTTAGTAGACCGACACGCTATCCACTCACCCACCTTGGCAAGGAATAAATGGAGTGACATTGCTTCTTACAGAAATAGATGGAAAGTTGGATGCCACCCCTTGAGATAATGTTGTCATGGTTACCGATTTCCATTCCTTCATTAGTTTGTTAAATTAAATTAAATTAATTTTCTGGGAATATTTCAGATACTGTTGGTTTTAGAGCCTTATAATGTAGTTTTCGAGGCCCCCAAGTTTTGTTTCTGGCACCGAGGGCCTTTGTCCCCTCATTGTACGCCATAATATAATACTAATAATTGTATTGTATGTCTACCCCTTATTATTCCCGTTTTTCCTACGGGGTCGGGGATGAGATGCGATGGAAGGCTTTGTGGCGGATGATTTTTACGGCCGGATGCCCTTCCTGACACCAATCTAATGAGAGGAGTTAATGAGAGATGAAATGAATGATGGTGAATGAAACTGGGCAAGGATGTGGAAGGAAGCGGCCGTGGCCTGTCAGAAGGTACCGTCCCAGCATTTGCCTGGAGTTGAACATGGGGAAACCACGGAAAACCATTTCAAGGACGGCCGACGGTGGGGCTCGAACCCACGCGTCTACCGAGTCAGCAGAGAGCTTGGCCCCATGGCCTAGCGCAGCGCTTTAGCGAGCGCAGCAACTACTGTCGGTAAGAATAATAATAATTAGAATAATATAATATAGGGATAGGAATATAATAGACCAGCCGTACCACACCCGCAGGTGTAAATCGCGTGAAAAAATTCTAGTGTACCCCTTGACCCCCTTAAGCGCATTATACGTATTGACGAATTGTACAGCTTAATTTGGTTCCGTGATAACCTTCTAGCCGTTTGCAATCTTTCACACCAATGTAATTAATGGAATTGCATTGCGTCTTACAGCAATAGATGGACCTCTGAGAATCTGTTGCCATGGTTACCGGCTTGTATTCGTTCATTACAGTAGTTTATTAAATGAAATTAGTTTTCTGGGAATATCTCAAAAATGGTTGGTTTTAGGGCCTTAAAATGTGGATTTCGGGGACCCTTTAGGGCCCCCGAGTTTTGTCTCTCACATTGAGGGAGTGAAAATGATCTTTGATTCGTCCTTCTACTCCTATTTCAGCATGTATTTTAAGGGGGTAGGCCCTCTTTTATGAGAGGTACGGAGAAGGGTTACATCAATGATTAGTGTCGTGCCTCTGATGGATATCTGTACCAAATTTTGCGTTGATACACCCAGCCGTTCTTGAGTTATAAGGGAACAAAGTTGTCCACAGACAAACAAACAAACAGACAGGCAGACCAAAAAATTATTTTCGTGCGCATCCATAATAAAACAGTCTGAAACGCGTCAATAACTCAAATTTCCGTAGAAATTGCGATAAAAACATACAAACTTTAATTTTTAGCCTACTTTTCACATTTTGCAAAAATGAGGAAAAAGTAGACTTATGAGATCGATCCGGGAAAATGTGTGTCTGTCTGTCTGTCTGGCTGTGTGTGTGTGTGTGTCCCCCCCCCCCTATCAACTCCTAAACCGCTGCAGCAATCAAAACCAAATTTAGTATAAGTAAAGATGTGCACCGGAATATCTCACGTCCACATTTGAAAATGATATTAGTGCTACCAACTGCCGAAAAAACGCACTAGAAATTTGAGCTCCATGTTGGATATCTCGCAAGGTATGCATGGGAGCTATTCCAAAATTGGTACACATGCA
The DNA here is from genome assembly GCA_946902985.2 of Meconema thalassinum. Lineage (NCBI taxonomy): Eukaryota > Metazoa > Arthropoda > Insecta > Orthoptera > Tettigoniidae > Meconema > Meconema thalassinum. The sequence goes on from OX336388.2 coordinate 1,627,843,505, forward strand.
GATAATACTATTTCAGTTTAATTTCCAGGAGGCCAAAAATGACAGTGTTGCCAAAATAATTTTAAGCCTTCTGATATGTCCAATGTTTAAATGCATATAACTTCTACACTATCAATTGGATTGCAACCAAATTTTGTATGTAATATCTGTACATAAACAGATATGATTGAGCGTATTCTTAAGACCCACCAGGGCTGCCAACTGTTAATAATTGATGTCTCTATTTTTTTTATCCAAATACCAATATATCAGAAAGTATGCAAGCCAACAGCTTTAAACTATGCACACGTATATTCTGACATTTTAGATTAATTTGGAGTAACTTATATACGTCAGTTCTACCAACATGATTATAAGCCTGCTGATAGTACCAATTTTTAAATACATGTAACTTCTATACTATCAGTTCGATTTCAACCAAATTTCGTATGTGCTATGTGTACCATAACAGATATGACTGTAAGTATTGTTAAGAGCAATCAGGGCTGCCAACTGTTAATAAATGCTGTCTATATTATTTTTACCCTAACATCAATATATCAGAAAGTATGCAAGCCAACAGCTATATACTTTGCACACGTATAGCACCTGACATTGTGGATTAATTTGGAGTAATTAATACAAGGCAGTGCTGCCAACATGATTCTATGCCTGCTGATATGTCCAATTTTAAAATACATGTAACTTCTATACTAACAAATGGATTTCATCCAAAATTGGCACAACAAGATATCATAATATTTCAGATTATTTCTGACCAGCACACGCATGGTATTGTTGGCAACATGCTTTTACGCGTGCTGATAGATCCAGTGTCTAACTGCATGTAACGTCCATTGGACTTCAACCTAATTTTGTATTCTGTACCTTAAGAGATGGAACTAACAATATATTCAGTCACCAGGGCTGCCAACTGTAGTGCTCTATTAGGCTACATTATACCAGGTATATTTTGAACTAATTTCATATTTCGATATTACCAACTTAATTTTGTCATTATTCTAGATAGGTTCATATACTGTAGAATAATCATTGGCATGAAAAGTAGGCTGTATAGTTCTTCACGGAACTTCTTGTTATGCATGTAGAGATATACTGCACCGCTCGGTGTTGACCGTGTTTTATTGCACAAATTTAGGTTTTACTCGCTAACCGTTGGAGATACACGAAAAGTGATAAGGACCTTTTGGATAGAACATTAAATGTTAAATATCGTGTATGCATCAAAAGTTTGCTATATGTTAGCGTTCTCTTTTTATTTGAAATGGAAATATGAAATTTTGAAACCAAAGGGTGTAGTGACGTCACATATGTGGGTTTTACTCGCTAACCGTTGGAGATACACGAAAAGTGATAAGGACCTATCGGATAGGAAATTAAATTTTGAAGCTCGTAAGTGCCATCAAAATTTTGCTATTTCTTAGCGTTCTCTTTTTATGTGATATGGAAATATGAAATTTTGAAACCAACGGGTGTAGTGACGTCACTAAAATGGTCGCCATTTTTTAATAGTGCAAAATATCGGAATTAAAAGTATCCTATATGTAAACATGGTAAATCAGCTACATCCATGCAAAATTTCATTTAAATCGGACCAGTGGTTCTTGCGTTATTGAGTAACACACAGACAGACAGACAGACAGACAGACAGAAAGACAGACACACACCATCTCATTTTTATATAATAGTATGATTAACTTACGAACATATCTGGAGTCCTTCTCTAAGGTTACACACAGTTGATGATTTTTATTAGTGATATAAACAGGTCACCTAAACTAAGTCCTGTTAAGTTATCTGGCACTGAGTTAAGTAGCCTACATGCCGGTATGCGTTTTTTAATCTATTTATTATTCGTTTCGTCTAAAGTAGATGTTACTTCTCTTGTGTCATAAACTATTCCCCTATCCTTGTAATAAGTCGGACATTTCACTTCCAACAGTCTCTGTGTCCTTCTATCTTTCACAACGATTCTATCTGGGCTTCCACAAAGCCACGGTTGCAATTTATGGACAATTAAACCACAACTACTTTCACATTAATCATTACCTGATAGAACGAAATAGCCTGTGGTTCCATTTCTTTCCCATATCCAACATCGTGTAGTGAACGCCCCTGAGGTCAGAGTCAGTTATCACATAAGAAACTAAATTTCCAAAGTTTTCCCTCCTAGTTTGATGTGAAGAACCACGCTACTCGCCGATATTCTACATCTTATGTCATGGTACGGGTACCATTCTGGGGACTCGCCCACTTACCGAGTTGTCACGAAACTGTACCCACTGTTCCCTCTCATTCAAAGGTCTGAAAAGTATTTCTCCACGTATGTCGCACTGAATTTTGAGCAATTCAAATGTAACTCTATCACACTCCTCTTGCAATATGAAATTCTCAGAAGAATTTACTACAAACAAGATGTTCAGTAAAGAACATATAGCCTACTTTCTCCTAAATGTATGAGTATAGTTATAACTCTTTGTTCTTATCAAAGAGTATAATAGAATCATTTCTTGGGTGAAGACATTAGAAACTATTTACCTTTACCAAATACCACAACCTCGAAAAAAACTGCTACTATCATTGAAGAAAGAAAGAAAGAAAGAAAGAAAGAAAGAAAGAAAGAAAGAAAGATAAGAAGTATCTCAAGAATGTTATGGATCTGGAGACATAATCGACCGGACTGGCTGCGTGGCTCAGCGTTAACGTTCTCGCTTGCTGGCCCTTAGGTTGCAGGTTCATATCCTGGCGCAGTCACAGGAGGGTGCACAAATGCGAGGGAGCCGTGTCAGTAGATTTACAGGTACGTTAAAGATCCCCTTCGGGGTAAAATTCCGGCACCCCGGCGTCTCTAAAAGCCACATTAGTTAAAAGGGACGTAAAACCAATAACATTATTATTATTATTATTATTATTATTATTATTATTATTATTATTATTATTATTACATAATCGACCGGACGTGGGCAACATCCAACTTTGAGTCGAGGCAAGTGTTTACACGTCTGGCTGTGCATGGCTTTCTCCACCCTAATTGAATTAACAAATCTTTCCTTGACCCTACAGTGACGTGTGTATACCAACTATGTGGATATTTTCGATTGCTATTTGGCTGCAATAAAAGTATTAATTAATATCCTGAACTAGCACCTACTGCTAGAGTTCAGGTACTATGTGAAATCGTCTTGTTCTTTAGTTCAAATAACATTTTCAAATAACTCACAATAGGCTGTTACAAACCCTTTAAAATAAAAATAAATAAAAAGTAAAAATGTATCGTGTTATCAACTTGTCATTCTTCAAATTCGATGCGCATAGAATGCCAATGGTATGTTAATCAATGGAGTCCCACGTAGACCAGTCGTGACATCTATTGGAGAGGTATCGAACAAGTTAATCCTAACAGGGCGCGTGCATTCTAGCGGCCTTAAAAATCAACTTTTCAATAAAATCTGTAAGTTAATCTGTAGGCCAGCGTGCAGTTCGCAGCCAATTGGCCATGATAATTTACTTTTTTGCTGCTAGATGTCACGTGCAAATTTGCTGGCGAATTTTGTTTCAATTAAATATATATTTTCCATTGTATTATTCCCAATATAACGCTTAATTTTAAAACGTCTGAGTCATTACAAAACAATAATAAATATAAAAAATTTCAAGCAAAAAAAAAACTAACTCTGATGGGGTTTGAACCTTAGCCATAAGAGTGATATGCCAACGCTTTACCACGCAGCCAAACGTGACAACGAACTTCGTACGATATCAGATGAGTTAGATAGAACATATTAGCAAATAATGATTTTGACTAAAAGATTTCATCAGTGGAGTATATCATTTATATATAAAGCATTTCATATAAAGTATATTTATTTTGTATCAGTACGCTATATTGCATGCAATACTCAAATTAGTGAAATATAAGTCAAGCACAAGATATCCGCTGCCATCTTGCCTTGTAACTGAGACTACTCAGCTTTTTAAAATCACTTCTGCACTCTAGTGTTACAAAATAAACTTTTAATTTCGAACGTGCCTCTTCCTTTAGAACAGTTATACGATTCTCGGTTCGATAATCGGAACTGGTGGGTCCCATGGTATGGATTATAAAGTTTGCATGATTCACACGGCCGCCATCCTGAAATGGTACGGTGGATGACCTTGTAGTTTGGTCTCAAGACGCGTCCTATATGAAGGTATGTTGTTACCAAATTTGGTAGAGATCGGATGATTTGCTTAGTCGTTATTTGATTTTACGTTTCGAACGTTTGAGTGGCCGCCTTTCAGTTTTGGTAAAGATGGCGGCGATATAAAACATGACACTGAAGTGCCCTTTGCTAGATCTACCGCTGTACCAAATTTCGTTCAATTCGGTTTCACCGTGTTTGAATTGATAGGGGCGGGGCAGACATTCAGAGTACACACACTCACACACACAGAGACTCACACACACACAGACAGACACACAATGTTTGGCCCTGTGTAATCTCATAAGTCTATCTTCATTTTTTGCAAAAATCGAAAGTAGGCTAAAAATTACAGTACTACAAGTGCGTTAAACTTCTGATTTTCTTTCTGCCTGAAACATTCTCCGTAAAGGACACGGTATTTTTAAAGATCATAATCAGTCGGATTGAAAGTTGATACGGAGTTTTGTAAATGTTTTCAAGGATATAATTCTTTAATGCGCTTCCCTCTTTGGCAGCACTTACTGTACTGGGTATTCCCCAGGCTTGGGGCACCTCCGTTTTAGAAACAATAACAATAATATAATAAATCACCACAGCAATATTCTCACAAGTAGACTATTTCCAAGACCAGCTGGACAAGGGCAAAGAGCGACAACATTTCACTCAGTGTCATCCTGTGAAATATTGTTGTTGTTGTTTGAGTCTTCAGTCTTTTGACTGGTTAGATGCAGCCCTCCACTCTCCCTGTCCTGAGCTAATCGTTTGATCTCTACATAGCTACCACCCCCTACGTCCGAGGTAATCTGTTTAACATATTCTTACCTTGGTCTACCCCTTCAGTTCTTGTCCTCGACCCTTCGTTCCTTAAGCTTGCTATTCCTGGGTGTCTTAGTATGTGTCCTACCAACCTATCTCTTCTCTCCATTAGCAGTCGCTAGAAACATCTCTCCTCTCCCACTAGTCCTAATACCTCTTCGTTTGTAACCCTATCTACCCATCTGATCTTCATCATTCTCCTGTAACACCACATTTCAAACGCTTCAATTCTCCTCTTTTCTGCTGCACCAATAGTCCATGTTTCACTTCCATAGAGCGCCACGCTCCACACAAAGGCCTTCAAAAATGACTTCCTAACACCTAAATCTATATTCGATGACAACAGATTCCTTTTCTGTATAAATACTTTCCTTGCCTGAGCCAACCTACTTTTTATATCCTCTTTGCTTCGTCCATCACTGGTTATTTTGCTTCTTAAGTAACAGAAGTCTCCTACTTCCTTTGGTTTTTCACCTGCCAATTTGATGTCCATAGAGGATTCTGATTTATTTCGTCTGCATTCCAATATTTTTGCTTTACAGTTATTAATTTTCTGTGAAATATAATAGTAAATAATGGGTAATTAATTTAATAAACATGTAAGATATGTGAACATTCAACAGTGGACAGAACATAATTTAATGATACTGTACTTGGTAAGACGAAAGCGAAACAGCCTTATCACTTCTGTTTTCAGAAAGCACACATCTTCTCGCTTCGATCCCCCCTCTTTATTAACATGACACTCATGTCGATATCTACCTCTTCCAACAGTTGATTCGCCAAATTTTGGGTGTCTAATCGGTAAAAAGCCGCAATTAAATTGACTCCCGCACTTGACTTCCTCCAGTCCCCTTCCCTTGTTTCGCAACCCAGCGCAGTGAGGCGCCACTATACAATTTCAAGTATCGTGCACGGTGCCTATAGCAGGATGCACAACGAGCAGGTGAGGTTAACATTTCCACTTCTTACACTCCCATCAAACATCTGAAATCAATACAGTTTATTTTAGAGTATTCTTGCCGTGTGTACAGGCTATTCGTTAATTATTCTGTACTTTAGAATGAAAGGAAGGAAGGAAGTTTTTAGTTTTACGTGACCGTTAATCATGCGATCATGAGCCACGGGACCTCCTCTTTGCGTGGAATCCAAACCACAGGACATAGCATTTCACTTCGAAAATCTCACATGCATTGACCGGGAATCGAACCCGGTCCACCTTGGTGAGAGGCCAACAGCTTCACCGCTGCGCCACCACGCCCCCGCTTTAGAGTGAAGACGATTTGTAAACATATTGAGTGGATAAACAAATAAAGGTCAGGTTTGGAAAGCAATCTTAAGGCACTGGGTCCAGGTGCACTGAAACGATGTATGGTAGAGTAAGACTGGAACAATACTTGACTAAATTCATTCTAATATTGCTATGGTGACTGCCAACGAAGAGAAGATATAGGTTGGTAGGACACATACTAAGACACCCAGGAATAACAAACTTAGTTATGGAAGGGTCTAGGACACAAACTGTAGGGGTAGGCCAAGGTTAGAATATTGTTGTACCCCTAGGGTACGCCACCATCATCTCCTAACACTAATACCCCCGAAAAAACCAAATGCCACACACTTACTTCAGAAATCTACAAATACATTTACAGAATTATACATCCAAGTGTCTCAAGCGATCACTACACACACAATCATACTACAGTCCCATCCCCCTGTGCTTGGATTGTAATAATTATTTATTTTTATTAACTGCTCTGCTATTAGCCAGAGTACTTCAAACTCGAAGTACTCATTAAATTCAAACAAAATAGAAGTCACTGGTCTTTTCCTTTATTTCCTTTATTTAATTAGCTGATAAGATCCTACCCTCTTAGCTTCCCCGATAGGTAGGTTGTAGCATTAGCACTATTATTTAATTGTTTCGTGACGACAGTAGAGCGTCACAGCACAGCGCTGACACAAGCAGGCTCACTACTAGCTCGCCTGCTTACGACTTACCTTAGACCGCTGGGCACCGATATCGCGCATAGAGTAATAATTAAATTACCCTTCCTTACACACTCACACCCTGAACTACCCCGCCAAGCAGTACATTGGGGAGTTCTCCTTGCAGATCGTACTGACGATCTCAAGCCAATAGATAATCAATACCTGTTACACGTAGTTGCCAAGCTTTCCCCCTAAACACACTTATTTCATCCCTTAGGTTAATTCTTTGTACAGGCTACCCTCTCAGGTACCTTACAAATGGTAGAACCGCTAGGTACCGCGACGTTGTCATGACAACGCCTAAAGGAGTACATACAACGTATTCCGCGGAAAAGATCCCTAGAACTTAACCTCTTTCTAGCCAAGCGAACGCCACCCAAAATTGGGAAAATTTTTTGAAGTAAGGGTCCAATAATATTTTTGTACCCAACCCAAGCCCGCCCCGATAGATAGTACATTTTTAAACACGTTGGCTCAGATCTAAGGTGTGGTAGCTATGAAACGATTAGTTCAGGACAGGGAGGCATGGAGAGATACATAAAAAAATACTGTAGACACAAATATGAACAACAACGATATTACTATGAATACTGGTAATGAGGTCTTGTGTATGGTAGGCCTACTCCTCTTTCACCAAATTTCGCGTTAATTTCGCCTTTATATCATGAGTTAAGTATTAAGAATACGCTCAGAGATTTTATAGTACGCTTGGCTGCCATCTTGAATCTATTGAATAATTGTTCTTTTGCTTTGAACATATATTATAAGGTTCTACTTTATTTCTAAATTTCGTTATTACAGCTCTATGATACCTAAAGTTATTAATTTCTTTTGAAATTTCAAGATAGCCGCTGTGCTCTATATTCAGTGTGATAATCTTTTGAATAACGCGAGAGAGAGCTCTTATATAATACTCACTTCTTGGCCAGATTCATCTTACTTACTCAATTTCATTCTGATTTCAATGTTCTAATAGTTCGCGCAGCCGCCATGTTGCGGAGAGTCTGTTCTTTTGTCTTGATCATACAAGGTCACATACCGTATACGGTCCTATCCTGTCACAAATTTTCGCAATATAGCCCTTAAGTGAGTGTTATTAAATTTTATATATTATAATTTCAAGATGATGGCTGCGCGCAATATGCACTCTCATACCCATCACGTTTGCAACGGATAGTCCTCATATAAAACTATCTGAATGCCATGTACTGTGAACGTTGATTCATTGGATAATAAGCTATGCTTACATGGTTCGCACGGCCGCCAACTTGAAATTGTTTGGCTGATGACCTTATATTTTGAGAGTAAGTGGCTTCCCACATGACAGTAAGTTTTTCCAAAATTTGGTAGAGATCTTATGATTAGTTTGTCGTAATTTGATTTAATCTTTCATCATTTGGGTGGCCAGCATTTTATTTCCGTTAAAATGTTGAAACTGAAATGCCCTTTGCTAGTACTGTACTACCTCTGTCCCAAATTTGATTTAATTCGGTTTAGTAGTGTTTGAATTGAATTGATACATACATGCATATACACACAGGCACATGGACATTTGACCCGTGTAGATGTCATAGGACTAAGTCAACTTTCTATTTTTACAAAAATCAATTACATCAACCTTCAAGAATACAGGTTCATTCATAGTATATGACTAAACAGACATTTTGAAGAGAAATTGTGAAAACTGTCATGAACACGAGTTGGTAATACCAGAAATTACTAAAAGCTCGATTAATAACGGTAGTGATTGCATGGTCAAGGACCATACAAAAACCTTAGTATCCAAACCCTCAATCAAAGAGCCAAGTGCGTAATACCAACAATAGCCAAATTCTCTATTACAGAGGGTCTGGTTAAGGTACCGAGGGCGTAATACCGGTAATATCCAAACCTTTGATGAATGAGGTTGGTGCGTATAATACCAACAAAACCAAACCCCTCGATTGATGAGGATTTATGAATGCTTTATAGCAGGCCTTTTCAACCTTGTGTTCGCGAGCACCACGATGCTCTTTAAATGAAATTTGGTGCTCTCGTCATAAGAGCCAAAATGTGCTCGTGAGCACAAGCTGCCCTGAGATCTATCCTTAATTCAAATTCTTTGCACGAACCGGCATAAGTGTTTTCTTTACAAGTTTTGAATGTCAGAATTTTATCATTTTTTGAATATCCCTACTTTATGAGTAGCGCGAGTGTAACTTTGTGTCAAGACTTCATTTTACTGTATTTTATAAATACCGCCTTAATTGACATTACTTTAGGCGGGCAACCCGTGGAATTCCACTGTCCACGATTTGCCCGCCTTCTTTCTTTATTCGAGTCAGAAGTATCAATATGAATATTGAATACTGAATACAGAATATCTACTTTTCTACCATACATACTGCTCGGTTCCAAGCTCTGTGAACTTGCGGGATGAAGGACACAGGCAGGGTAGGAGCAGGCGTGAATTTAGAAGCCTGTCGACAGCCCGCCGTGTTACCTGACATACTCGTCTATTCCAATACTGCTAACATAGGGTCTTTTCTGAAACCAGTGTGGTGTTACGAATAAGTCAGTGAGTCACCGACCAATGTATTTGGTTCGGTACTATGCACGGACCGAGAAACCTCATCACTCGTCAACTCCATTTCTCATAGTCCGCGATGCACATTCCTCTCAGGTTCACGCAGCTTAGACTCGAGCAGTATATACAGGTCTATTATACAAAACAAATCAAATATTGAAGCAACAAATTTGAGCTAGATGATTTTTGCCTAGTATTGGGCAACGTCAATAGTGCTGGAGGAGGCTGCAATCAAATCTTTCATAGTACACTTTGAAGGACATACGTCACACTGGCATAAATGTTGGATTGTCTGCAGCTCTCCACAGTCACAGAGTGATGAGTCGCTTGAGTAACCCCACTTCCGCAGATTTACTCTTGTTCTGCCGACTCCTGTACGGAGTCTGTTTGCGCGCCAAAAGAAAGGTATATTATGGCGGGATTTATAAAATACAGTAAAATGAAGTCGTGTCACAAAGTTACCTGTCAGGCGCTTGCCACGGTGGGTGGGTGGGTGGTCAACGTGTCAGTCTACTAACCCCAAGCTTGTAGGTTCACTCATGGCCACGGCAAAAATTACGACTCCATGTCATACGATGTTGGCATGTCATAGACCCCATTTGAATTCAGTAGGCCGTGTTCATAATGGCAAAACTAATCTCGCGATTTACCGCCAACACAAAGTCCCTCATTTCTTTACTAGAAAGCGCTTTAGTGTTCAAGGAGCTTAAATATCTAACCTAGAGTTTAGCGCTTTTCAGTCGGTCGTGTTGACCGACTGAAAAGCACTAAACTCGTGTTTACTAAGGCAACACTGAAAATATGGCTTCAAACACCACAATATCTAACCTCCTTGACTTTCATAGTGCTTCAAGGAACAACGAAATTTGACATGCAAGCTACCGATTGGGTGTCAAATAACAAAACTTGCACCCGGCATCCGAGGCCATACGATATAATTATTATTTTTACCTGGCAGGCACTTACCCCCGCTTGGGTAACACGAAAGATGCTGATTCGACTCGACTGTCCACACGTAAATGTATCTTATCTGCATGAGTCATGCAAGCAGTAGTTGCAGCATGCCTCGTGAGCGGTGAAATCCCTAGCTATTTCAGCACTTCTGAAGGAGGGAGAGATAGGAAAAGGAAAGAGTGACGCATGCTTGTTGCATAACAATAGTAATAATAATAGTTGTTATTATTATTATTATTATTATTATTATTATTATTATTATATTATATTTAATGGTGCTCGGGTACTCACAGCTCACAGTCTCAACAAGGTAGAGGACGCCTACTTTATAGCAATTTAGATAGTGTGCGGATAAACAAAACGTTATCTGCATCCGCACGATTATTATCCGCATCCACGCCGCATCCGCACGACTGTTATCCACAACCGTCCCGCAACCGCATAGGCTAACGTTTGTTATCACAATTCGCTGACATTACAATCATATTTTTAATTTACTAGGTAATGTACTAAAGCAACACATACTGTCGACATTTGAGGAGAAATTCACAAGACAATGTTGACTGAGGTTTGTCCCTCTGAGTAACGACATGTCAAACAGCGGGTGGCTACTTAGTCGTTGGATATACCCACACAGGTATAAAGGACTATTTCTTCGGCAAAAGTCTACACTAATTGAGGGCATTTCCATGATTTGGCTTCCCTCACTGCTCTATTATTCTTATACAATCCAAGCGAAAGCAAATAGGGAAATAACAAGAAACGCGAAAGACGCAGATTTTAGCAAAAACTAAAATTATTAAGAAACAAGAAGTTCCGTGACGAACTAAAGAGCCTACTTTTCTTAAAATTTAAGATTCATGCCAATGATTAATCTATATGGATCTATCTAGAATAATGTCGAAATTAAGTTGGTAATATCGAAATTTCTAATTAGTTCAAAATACTGTGCACCTGGCATAATGTAGCCTAATAGAGAACTACAGTTGGCAGCCGTGGTACTGAATATATTCTTAGTTCCATCTCTTAAGGTACAGAATACAAAATTTGGTTGAAGTCCAATGGATAACATGGACGTTACATGCAGTTAAACATTGGATCTAACAGCGCGTAAAATAAAATCATGTTGGCAACAATGATATACATGTATTGATCACAAATAATCTGAAATAATATGATCTATTGTTGTGTCAATTTTGAATGAAATCCATTAGTTGGTATAGAAGTTACATGCATTTTAAAATTGGACCTATCAGCAGGCTTAGAATCATGTTGGCAGCACTGGCGTAGGCCTATATTAGTTACTCCAAATTAATCTAGAATGCCAGGTACTATACGTGTGCAAAGTTTAGAGCTATTGTCTTGCATACTTTCTGATATATTGATATTAGGGTAACAAAAATAGAGACAGTATTTATTGACAGCTGGCAGCCCTGGTTAGTCTTAAGAATCGGCATAAGTATATCTGTTATGGTACACATAGCAAATTTGGTTGAAATCCAAATGATAGTATATAAGTTACATGTATTTAAAGTTGGACCTCTCAGCAGGCTTAGAATCATATTGGTAGCACTGACGTACATAAGTTACTCCAAATTAATATAGAATGTCAGGTACTATACGTGTGCAAAGTTGTCGGCTGTCGGCTTGCATACTTTCTGATATATGGGTATTTAGATTTTAAAAAATGAGAGCATTTATTAACAGTTGGCAGCCTTGGTGGCTCTTAAGAATACGCTCAGTCACATCTGTTTATGTACACACAGTACATACGAAATTTGGTTGAAATCCAATTGATAGTGTAGAAGTTATATGCATTTAAAATTTGGTCCTATCAGCAGGCTTATAATAATGTTGGCAACACTGACATATATGGCCTCCTGGAAATTAAACTGCAACATTATTATCTATACGAGTGCCAATTTTGAAATAGCTCCCATTTATATCTTCCACGATATCCAACATGGAGCTCAAATATCAATTGCGATTTTTCAGCAGTTGGTAGCACTGACATCATTTTCAAATATGGCCGTGAGATATTCAGGTATAGATCTTTACTCCTACCAAATTTTGTTCCGATTGCTGCAGCCGTTTAGGAGTTGATAGGGGGGACACACACACAGCCAGACAGACAGACAGACACACATTTGCCCGATCTCAAAAGTCTACTTTTTCCTCATTTTTGCAAAATGTGATAAAGTAGGCTAAAATTCCAGTTCAAAATTGTATTCTAAGAACTATCCGCAAATTTACTCTAAACAATATCAGCAGCTTATCCGCTATCCGCACGGCCATCTAACTACATTCGCACGACGAAAAATGTTGCGGATATCCGCAACCACGCAGGACTTTATCAATGGATAAGAGTTCTTCATTACCTGCACAACACGTTAAGTCTGTGGCTTTTATTTCCATAATGCCCTCCCACGCGTTGCACTGAGACGTCTGTATCGGCCGGTGCGGTGATGGTGTAATGCAAGCACGTGCCCGAACATCGCAAGTCAAACAGTGCCGCGTTGCACTTCCTATCTTGTTACTAGGGTGTGTTAGTGTTGATTCTGTGTCCTCTCACAGCATAATATAGCATACTCTCAGACCTTAGCCTGTTGTGGAATAAACATGTTTTACTAAAAACTCCTTGAACAACACTAATAATAATAATAATAATAATAATATCGTATGGCCTCGGGTGCTGAGTGCAAGCTTTGTAATTTGACACCCAGAGGGTAGCTTGCATGTCGGATTTCGTTGTTCCTTGAATCACTATGAAGGTCAAGGTGGTTAGATATCTAAGCTTCTTGAATATTATAGCGCTTTGTAGTAGAGAAATGAGGAACTTTGTGTTGGCGGTAACTCCCGAGATTAATTTTGCCATTATGAACAGGGCCTACTGAATTCAAATGGATTCTTTGACATGCCAACATCGGTATGACATGCGTGTCTTATTTTTGCCGCCTTTCAAAAAAATCACTTACGACGGCCAGGAGCGAACCTGCAATCTTGGGGTTTAGTTGACCGCCACGCTATCCACTCACCCACCGTGGCAAGCTGAGGAAATGTAAAAAGAAAACAATGGTCCCTTTCATGAAAATGGCTCTGCTGTAATCAAAACTCACATGAGCTTCTGCTATGTTGCCAAACATACAGCTGGCAGCAAATTGAACATGGAATTGAGAATGCTGTCCACGTCATTGCTTATAACATCAACAGGAACATAGTCTTCTCTGAAGTTAAGACAAATGACTAAACAAGAAGTAAATGGGACACGTGTTCTTGCTATTCCACAACGGGTCACAATTGTTTTAATTAATACCAGCCGGCTGGTTGGTTCCTCAGTTTAGGGGCTCATGTAGCCCCGTGTACTTTGGGTGTGCGTAGAATAAGTCTGATAACCGGTATTAATTGTGATGGCTGTATTAGTGTGTGTTATCTGTTTTTAATTGAAGTAAGTAATGCAGACGATCAATTTTTCAAGTAGTTTCAACTTTAGCTACCAAATGCTACCGTCCACAACACCTAGCTGCGGGCTTGACTACTAGATGCCATCGCAGCCAGCACCTGGCGATGAACGTTGGAACTAATATAGCGTTATCAAACTAACCTACAAATTTTAGCTTCCACAAGTGTAGTTAGTGGAAGGTTATTTTTCATGCCATAAATCTATGACATGTGTCCGCTGGCTTTATCTCCCCTCCGAAGGAAGGCATACTGATGGATTTTTAACGCTCTTAAAAATCCGACGATTTCGGCCGGGTTTGAACCCACTATCTTGGGCATAGAAGCTCAGCATGTTACCAACTACTCCACCGAAGCCACCAAACCGGCTGGCTCATGGTAAATGTAATTAATTAATTAATTAAGTACTGTAATTAACAACTAGCCTCCGTGGCTTTGGTGGCAGCACGCCGGCCTCTCACCGCTGGGTCCGTGGTTCAAATCCCGGTCACTCCATGTGAGATCTGTGCTGGACAAAACGGAGGCAGACAGGTTTTTCTCCGGGTACTCCGGTTTTCCCTGTCAAAATTTCATTCCAGCAACACTCTCCACTATAATTCATTTCATCTGTCATTCATTTAATCATTGCCCCAGAGGAGTGCGTCAGGCCTCGGCAGCCGGCACAGTTCATATCCTCGCCGCTAGATGGGGGCTTCATTCATTCCATTCCTGACCCGGTCGGAGACTGGAAGCAGGCTGTGGATTTTCATTTTCATTTCAATTAACAACTAATAAACCTCAAACATGTCAGACCAGTCAACACTACTGCCATGTCGTATATTAATATTTGACGTTGGGTCAATTATTTTCGGCTGATGAAGGCTGCTCTTAACAGTCGAATCATATTACTAGGGTGTGTTAAGTGTTGATTTTGCCTCCTCCCACAGCATAATATACTCTCAAACATCCAAACTATTATTTAGCAGTTCTGAGCTTGCTCCATGATCTAGTTTTATTGATTTGGTTGTGAATAAATGTATTCATTTACTTAGCAGGTCAACATGAAACCAATAATCCATTTAATATGGTTCTTATCGTGTCAATGTGTCGTGATGAATGGGGTGATAGCAAGTGCCTCTTGTGCCTACAAATTGGAATAACGTTATCTGCTCCAGCACTTAACTGTCACAGGTTTTGATAACACTACTTACCAAGATAAAACAACTAATCTCATACCTTTACACCGGTCTGTCTCGGTTTCTTCCTGAACCTTGGTATTTTAACACGAAAATCTCTCACTACGTGGTGTACTGCAAAAATATACTTAGTAACTGTATGTCAATAATATTGCTTAAAGATATCCCTAGCAGAAATACACACATCAAAAAAAGTTTTGCATCACCTCGGTTCCAAGAGTTCCGGAACCGTTAAATACAAAGGGAATAGAGATCAACACAAACAACATTTCAGCTCGTTTTATTGCCCATGAGACCCACACATTGCATGTTGTACCATCATACAGCTAGACTTTCAGCATTTGTGGTCCAGATTGCAGTACACACCACTACCTCTAATACCCAGTAGCACGTCCTCTTGCATCGATGCATGCCTGTATTCGCCGTGGCATACTATCCACAAGTTCATCAAGACACTGTTGGTCCAAATTGTCCCACTCCTCAACGACAATTCGGCGTAAATCTCTCAGAGTGGTTGGTGGTTCAAGACGTCCATAAACAGCCCTTTTCAACATATCCCAGGCATGTTCGATAGGGTTCATGTCTGGCGAACATGCTGGCCACTGTAGTCGAGCGATGTCGTTATCTTGAAGGAACGCATTCACAAGATGTGCACGATGAGGTCGAGAATTGTCGTCCATGAAGACAAATGCCTCTCCAATATTCTGCCGATATGGTTGCACTATGGGTCGGAGGATGTCATTCAGGTATCGTAAAGCCGTTTCGGAGCCTTCCATGACCACCAGTGGCGTACGTCGGCCCCACATAATGCCACCCCAAAACATCAGGGAACCACCACCTTGCTGCACTCGCTGGACAGTGTGTCTAAGACGTTCAGCCTGACCAGGGTGCCTCCAAACACGTCTCCGACGATTGTCTGGTTGAAGGCATATGCGACACTCATCGGTGAAGAGAACGTGATGCCAATTCCGTGGGGTCCATTCAGCATGTTGTTGGGCCCATCTGTACCGCGCTGCATGGTGTCGGGGTTGCAAAGCTGGACCTCGCCATGGACGTCGGGAGTGAAGTTGCGCATCATGCAGCCTATTGCGCACAGTTTGAGTTGAAACACGACGTCCTGTGGCTGAACGAAACGCATTATTCAACATGGTGGCATTGCTGTCAGGGTTCCTCCGAGCGGCAATCCGTAAGTAGCGGTCATCCACTACAGTAGTAGCCCTTGGGCGGCCTGAGCGAGGCCTGTCATCGACAGTTCCTGTATCTCTGTACCTCCTCCATGTCCGAACAACATCGCTTTGGTTCACTCTGAGACGCCTGGAAACTTCCCTTGTTGAGAGCCCTTCTTGACACAAAGTAACAATGCGGACGCGATCGAACTGCGGTATTGACCTTCTAGGCATGGTAGAACTACAGACAACATGAGCAGCGTACCTTCGTCCTGGTGGAATGACTGGAACTGATCGGCTGTCGTACCCCCTCCGTCTAATAGGCCCTGCTCATGCATGGTTGTTTACATCTTTGAGCAGTTTTAGTGACATCTATGAACAGTCAAAGGGACTGTATCTTGGATACAATATACACAGTCAACGTCTATATGCCGGAGATCTGGGAACCGAGGTGATGCAAAACTTTTTTTGATGTGTGTACATTTTCATATTCATTCTGCACTGTATGTGATGGAAGATCAATCACCCATTAGATGAATTCTCTCTGAACTTTTAAGATATAAAATGCTTGTGTTGGATTGGACACTTCTTTTTTTAGGAGAGGCAAAGTTTGAAGAAAAAGAAATTAAATTATATACTAGTACGATATTTTTACTATGCACCTCTCCTCAACTATCCCTATGCCTTTCAATATTCTGATTTTAAAAAATCACGACTGCATATGATGCATTATTTCACTTAAATGCTTAAGGCTATTATGGTTAGTCCCATGTTAGGTAGTTATTTTTATTTTAAGGGGCGGAACAGCTAGGCCATCTGCCCTATCAGTCCCAAGTACTACTGAAGAGTGTTAAGTGAAGAAAGCATGTAATTTAACGTGACCGTTAATCTCGCGATTGGAAACCTTGGGACCCTGAAACAGACGTTGAACCTTGAAAACCTCACATGCATTATGCAATGGAATTCGAGTATTTTTAATGTTTTTTTGAAGTATACCACTGTGCCTCGCAGCCCGACTGAAAAATTACTATAAGATAATTGGAAATAAGAACCTCTCGAATAGAAAACATTTGTATTTATTAAATTTCAATATTACTTTGTTAGGATGTCATGGATCCACGTTTAAGTATATTTCTGACGAGCATAAATCAACTGATATTTCATCCCCAAACTGAAATGTGTATTAATTTTTATTTGTTCAGTCATAACAAAATTATCTAAGGATAGAGGACAGTTAGAGGGAGGGGGATCAAAAGACCCTTTAGGCTTCCTTTTGCATCCGTACCTGACCAGGTTGAATCCTAGTACAGAGACAACCTACGACTTTGATAACACCGTAAATTCGGAGTGAACTCTCGGCTCCCCCGAATGAGTATTTTGAGATGACGACCGTGGGTGACAAGCGCTTCGTAATGAGGGTGAATACGTCATCACTCTGACAGTCACCGGGGCAGGAGAATGTCTCACGTCTCGGCTGGGAATCGAGCTCGGGACTTTCAGACCAAAGTTGTAGTATCATTAGAGGGGTTTGAGGATGATGGAATTGTCTGATAACCTGTGTTATTGTAATGGATGTATTAGTGTGTGTATTTGTAATTGAGATGTGGATTGGGAAGGAGGCGGACGAGCCCGGCAGAAATATGAACAACTAGCAGGTACCCTCGGCTTCGCTCGCGATCAAGACGATGGGGGCGATGCATTATTGCTGATAATTGGTCTAGTCTATAGCAATCGAGGCTACAGGTGGGTCCATTCTAATCCTGAAAATTCTGATACATACAGTATATTGATATTTGCAGCAAAGTGGGAATTTTATAGAGCTGTGAAAGTCTGCAGGGTACGATGTTACATTATGTGAACACATTTGAATATTACGTTTTTGGTTTTGACATCTTCTGCTGAGACATAACGATTTTGTTGTCCGGATACTCGGGAGCACGCCACATACAGTTGCCCATGAGAAAAAATGGTTTTGTCTAAATGTACACCTACTGCTGTTAAGTGTGTGTCATTGCGCTTTGTTAATAGAAATTGCGAATATTGTTTGAAGAGGGAACTGCACTCTTGCACACTGGAATGGCAAATCTATCGGAATATGGGGAATTCGGGGTGTAATTTTGCCACACTTATTGATGATTTGAACGTCAACATGCCGCTATTAATAGACCTATGGTAAAATATCTCTCAACTTGGCCGCTGATGAACATTATGCTGTCTCTTCCAGTGTTAGGCCTACATCCCAGGGATTGAAATTCTCCAACAACCCTTTTGCCTCACATGTCTCTCTAAGTAATTGAAATTCCTGATTGTTTTTGTTTGAGTCTTCAGTTTTTTGACTGGTCTGATGCAGCCTTCCGTGCCTCCCTCTCCTGAGCTAATCGTTCCATCTCTACATAGCTACCACACCCAACATCCGAGGCAATCTGTTTAACCCTGGTCTACCCCTACAGTTCTTGTCCTTGACCCTCCCATCCATAACGAAGCTTGCTATTCCTTGGTGTCTTAATAAGTGTCCTACCAACCTATCTCTTCTCTTCATTAGCAGTCGCCAGAAACATCTCTCCTCTCCCACTCGTCTTAATACCTCTTCATTTGTTACCCTATCTACCCTTCTGATCTTCATCATTCTCCTGT
Source organism: Meconema thalassinum (assembly GCA_946902985.2). NCBI lineage: Eukaryota > Metazoa > Arthropoda > Insecta > Orthoptera > Tettigoniidae > Meconema > Meconema thalassinum. Next base: position 1,627,862,448 of record OX336388.2, read on the forward strand.
AACACCACATTTCAAACGCTTCAATTCTCCTCTTTTCTGCTGCACCATTAGTCCAAGTTTCACTTACTTATAGTGTCACGCTCCAGACAACAGCTTTCAAAAATGACTTCCTAATACCTAAATGTATATTCGATTTCAACAGATTCCTTTTCTGTAGCAATGCTTTCCTTGCCTGAGCCAACCTACTTTTTATATCCTCTTTGCTTCGTCCATCACTGGATATTTTGCTTCCTAAGTAACAAAAGTCTCCTACTTCCCGTAGCGTTTCACCTGCCAATTTGAAGTCCATAGAGGTATCTGATTTATTTCAGCTGCATTCCAATAATTTTGTTTTACATTTATTGATTTTCAACATGAATTCTTTCCTCTATACGGGGTCCATACCATTCAAAAACACGTCAATTCCTCTGGCGTATCGGCCAAGATGACGATGTCATCAGCAAATCTCAGAGATGAAATTATTTCTCCTTAAATCTTTGCTCCCACTTTAAATTTTTCTCCAATTTCCTGATTATTGTGTTTTTAGAGATGTTTGAAATGCGTTGCCCTCGCACATGGTGTAGATGCATTGTCGAAGGAAAACATTCCATGTTACGAACATGGGCCGCATAACCACTACCGAAAGCTTCTGCAGATTTAACACACGGCCTATTCTGAACAACAGTTCCTTGAACTCAGATTTGCCAACATTGTATTGTATCTTTCCATGTGGTATATCTTTGTACCTCAACATGCAGAAGATTGCTTTAAAAATCATGTCTTGTGTACATTTTGGAAAAGGTAGTGAGTGTTTTTTTTACAGGAGTGGATACTCGCTCGTAGAAATTCTTTTCAGTAAAATAGACTGGTTCACAATTTTGTAAGTGCACATTGAGGTATGTTACGGCGGGATGCCTTAAGTGTTACGGAAACAGCAATAGCCGCCAAAGAGCTTCGTTGCTACTGAAATAACGACCAGACTGATATTTGTACCTAACTATACGGAATTTGATGGCCAGTGTTTATGAAATTGAACGTAGCTATATCGCCAGCATTATTTAGTAGCAGCTAATTTAGTGTTTAAAAATTAAAGGTGGTATTAGAAGGCAATTTCCCTAATTTTTTTACCCCTGGCACTACAGCCCATGAAGGGCCTAGGCCTATCATGCGACCGCTTCCCAGCCATTTGGCTTGCAGATATTGTGGTCATGCGTGGTCAGTGCATGGTGTCCCCTCAGCCGTTAATCTTGTTCTTCGTGACCGGGGCGCTGCCTCACTATCAGACAGCTACTCAATTGTCCTCACGAAGCTGAGTGCACCCCGTTGCAGCTCTCACGTCAGTGTCTAAAATCTCTGATGGAGCCGGGAATCGAACCCGGGGCCTCCGGATGAGAGGCAAGCGAGCTACCCTGTTCTTATTGTGTTTTTATATATCTTGAAAAAGATAATAAATGGATTGGCATTGCCTCCTACAGGGATATATAGAAAATCGGATGTCATAACCTTGATGTACTCTTGCCATGGAAACGGACTTGCCATTAGTTCATCAGTTTATCAGAGCGAAGATAGTTTTCTGCGAAAATCTTTGAAACGGTTGGTTTTAGGGCCTTAAAATGTGTTTTACGGAGTCCCGTAGGGACATACCGAGTATTGTTTCTCGCATCGAGGGGTGTAAAATGAGCTTTGTCCGGTCTCTGTGCGACAATTACGATATTTTGTCCCAGTTGAGCATTTTTGGTGACTTTTCAGTTATGTTGCCCGTTCCTCGAGAACAATGATTTATTTCTGGATGAAAGGAAGCCTATAAGTTAACGCAGGTTATAAGCTATCTCCTTTTCAAATTTCATCCAAATCCGTCCAACCGTTTTAGTGTCAAGAGGTAACAAACTAACACACAGACACACACACACACACAGATTGATTTTCACAATTATAATATCCTAGCTGAAGTACCCGTGCTTCGCTACGCGTCATAAATAAATTAAAATGTGAAGGTGACAGTTAAAACAGGGGATAGGCAAGTTACTGCGCAGAGGGAGATTAAGGATGGAAAATTTTGTCCAACTACACCACTGGGGGTTGACCGTGTTTTATAGCACAAATTTAGGTTTTATTCGCTAACCGTTGGAGATACCTTTCGGATAGAAAATGTAATTTTAAACCTCGTATATGCCATCTAAAGTTTGCTATTTCTTAGCGTTCTATTTTTATTTGAAATGGAAATATGAAAGTTTGAAACCAAAGGGTGTAGTGACGTCATTAAAATGGTCGCCATCTTTAAATAGTGCAAAGTATTAAAATCAAAAGTAACCTATATGTTAACCAGGTAAATCAGCTACTTCCATGTAAAATTCATGTAAATCGGACCAGTGGTACTTGCGTGATTGAGTAATACACAGACACACACCATCTCATTTTTAGCCTCCCTTCGCCCGCGTCATAGTCGTGTCATATTGTTATTCAATGACATGCAGGTTTAACCCCGTTAACACCCCTTTAGAACCTGAATACCCAAAAATCCCTCCTTAGTAGACGTTTTCGACACACAACAAACATATTCCCAAAATATCATTCTTTTAACTTTAATAGTTTTGGTTGGTCGATGAGAGTGAACATCCAAAAATCCTTCCTTAGTGGACGTTTTTCTTCCAGAATTTCACCCTCCCCATAGGCCCCTTAAATTGCATTTATGAAAAGTCGGTCGAACACCTATTTATTTTATTTATTTATTTATTTATTCTTAAGCTGATTGATTTCCTCCGAGATTCAAACTCCTAGCCTATGTCGTTTAAGAGATACACGCTCCGTTAGGAATCGTTCAACCCCTACTTTTCATCCCTTTCACCTCATAATATACACTACATCGAAAAACCATTCGACATTTGTCAGCTTATTTTTAATGATTAGTATATGTGCCAAGTATCATATCCACAAATGAAACCACTCGTGAGATATTGTTATTCTATGAAATGCACGTGTACCCCCTTAACACCTCTTTAGAACCTGAATATCCAAAACCCTTTCCTTAGTGGACGTTTTCGACATACTACGAACATATCCCCAAAATTTCATGTGTCTAACTTCAATAAATTTGGCTGGGCGATGATGAGTGAGTGAGTCAGTCAGGACATTTTCTTTCATTTATTTTTGATAATTTCACCCCTCCCCACGAACCCCTTAAATTGGATTTATGAAACAAACGGTCGAACACTTATTTACTTATTTAAAGCTGTTTTCCCCCTGAGTTTGATGAGTGAGTAAGGGAGTCAATCAGTTAGGTCACTTTCTTTCCTGTTTTGTTTTTTTCCAGAATTTCACCCCTCTCCAAGGGCCCCTTAAATTGGATCTATGAAAAAACGGTCGAACACCTATTTACTTGTATTTTAAGCTGTTTTTTCCCGCCGAATTTCAAACTTCTCGCCTATGTCGTTTCAGAGATACACGCTCCGTTAAGAATCCCTCAACCCTCAATTTTCACCCCTTTCACCTGATAATATACACCACATCGATAAACCCTTAGATATATGTCCGATTATTTATAATGATAAGTTTATATACCGAATATCACATCCCCAAAGAAACAACTCATGAGATATCGTTATTCAATGAAATGCACGTTTACCCCCTTAAAACCTCTTTAAAACCCGAATAAACAAAAATCATTCCTTAGTTGACGTTTTCGACATACAGCGAACATATTCCCTAAATTTCATGTTTCCAACTTTAATAGTTTTCGCTGCGCGTGATGAGTGAGTGAGTCAGACAGGACATTTTCTTTCAATTATTTTTACCAGAATTTCACCCCTCCCCATGGGCCCCTTGAATTGGATTGATGAAAAAACGCTTGAACACCTATTAACTTATTTTTAAGCTGTCTTTTTCCCCTGAGTTTGATGAGTGAGTGAGTGAGTTAGTCAGTCAGTTAGGACACTTTCTCTCCTTTCTTCCCTCAGAATTTCACCCCACCCCATTGGCCCCTTAAATTAATTTATTAAAAACGGCCGAACACCGATTTACTTTTTTTAAGCTGATTTTCTTTCCCGCTGAGTTTCAAATTTCTCGCCTTTGTCGTTTAAGAGATAGGCCTACACGCTCCGTTAGGAATCATTCAACCCCCACTTTTCATCCCTTTCACCTCATAATATACACTACATCGAAAAACCATTCGACATTTGTCAGCTTATTTTTAATGATTAGTATATGTGCCAAGTATCACATCCACAAATGAAACCACTCGTGAGATATTGTTATTCTATGAAATGCACGTGTACCCCCTTAACACCTCTTTAGAACCTGAATATCCAAAACCCTTTCCTTAGTGGACGTTTTCGACATACTACGAACATATCCCCAAAATTTCATGTTTCTAACTTCAATAATTTTGGCTGGGCGATGATGAGTGAGTGAGTCAGTCAGGACATTTTCTTTCATTTATTTTTGATAATTTCACCCCTCCCCATGAACCCCTTAAATTGGATTTATGAAACAAACGGTCGAACACTTATTTACTTATTTAAAGCTGTTTTCCCCCTGAGTTTGATGAGTGAGTAAGTGAGTCAATCAGTTAGGTCACTTTCTTTCCTGTTTTTTTTTCAGAATTTCACCCCTCTCCAAGGGCCCCTTAAATTGGATCTATGAAAAAACGGTCGAACACCTATTTACTTGTATTTTAAGCTGTTTTTTCCCGCCAAATTTCAAACTTCTCGCCTATGTCGTTTCAGAGATACACGCTCCGTTAAGAATCCCTCAACCCTCAATTTTCACCCCTTTCACCTCATAATATACACCACATCGATAAACCCTTAGATATATGTCCGATTATTTATAATGATAAGTTTATATACCGAATATCACATCCCCAAAGAAACAACTCATGAGATATCGTTATTCAATGAAATGCACGTTTACCCCCTTAACACCTCTTTAAAACCCGAATGAACAAAAATCATTCCTTAGTTGACGTTTTCGACATACAGCGAACATATTCCCTAAATTTCATGTTTCCAACTTTAATAGTTTTCGCTGCGCGTGATGAGTGAGTGAGTCAGACAGGACATTTTCTTTCAATTATTTTTACCAGAATTTCACCCCTCCCCATGGGCCCCTTGAATTGGATTGATGAAAAAACGCTTGAACACCTTTTAACTTATTTTTAAGCTGTCTTTTTCCCCTGAGTTTGATGAGTGAGTGAGTTAGTCAGTCAGTTAGGACACTTTCTCTCCTTTCTTCCCTCAGAATTTCACCCCAGCCCATTGGCCCCTTAAATTAATTTATTAAAAACGGTCGAACACCGATTTACTTACTTTTTAAGCTGATTTTCTTTCCCGCTGAGTTTCAAATTTCTCGCCTATGTCGTTTAAGAGATAGGCCTACACGCTCCGTTAGGAATCCTTCAACCCCAACTTTTCACCCCTTTCACCTCATAATAATACACCACATCGAAAAACCCTTAGACACATGTCTGCTTATTTTTAATGATTAGTTTATATGCCGAGTATCACATCCACAAATGAAACCACTCGTGAGATATTGTTATTCAATGAAATGCAGGTTTAACCCCCATAAGACCCCTTTAGAACTTGAATATCCAAACATCCTCCCTTAGTGTACGGTTTTGACATACAACGAACATATCCCCGAAATACCATGTTTCCAACTTCAATATGTTTGGCTGGGCGATGATGAGTGAGATATCGTTTTTTTTTTCTTCAGAATCTCACCCCTCCCGATGAACCCCTTCAATTTGATTGATCAAAAAAACTGTCGAAAAGCTATTCATTTACTTTAAAGCAGTTTTTCCCCCTGAGTTTGATGAATGAGACAGTCAGTCAATCAGTTAGGACACTTTCTTTCCTGTTTCCCCCTCCCCCCACCCCCAGAATTTCACCCCTCCCCATGGGCCCCTTAAATTGGATTTATGAAAAAACTGTGAAATACATATTTACTTAGTTCTTATGCTAATTTTTTTCCGCTGAGTTTCAAACTCCTCGCCTATGTCGTTTAAGAGATACACGCTCCGTTAGGTATCATTCAATCCCCGCTTTTCAACCCTTTCACCTCATAATATACACCACATCGAAAAACCTTCAGACACGTGTCTTCTTACTTTTTAATGATGAGTTTATATGCGGTGTATCACATCCCCCAATGAAACCAATCGGGAGATATTGTTATTCAATGAAATGCAGGTTTAACCCCCTTAAGACCCCTTTAGAACCTGAATATCCAAAAATCCTCCCTTAGTAGACGATTTTGACATACAATGGACATATCCCCAAACTGTCATGTTTCTAACTTCAATAATATTGGCTGGGCGATGATGAGTGAGTGAGTGAGTGAGTCAGGACTTTTTCTTTCAATTTTCATTTTTCAGAATTCCACCCCTCCCCCTGAACCCCTTAAATTTGATTTATGAAAAAAAACTGTCGAACAGCTATTTACTTACTTTAAAGCAGTTTTTCCCCTGAGTTTGATGAGTGAGTGAGTCAGTCAATCAGTTAGGACACTTTCTTTCCTGTCCCCCCCCCCCCCAGAATTTCACCCCTCCCCATGGGCCCCTTAAATTGGATTTATGAAAAAACGGTCAAACATATATTTACTTCTTTTTTATGTTGATTTTTTTTTCGCTGAGTTTCAAACTCCTCGCCTATGTCGTTTAGGAGATACACGCTCCGTTAGGATTCTTTCAATCCCCACTTTTCACCCCTTTCACCTCATAATATACTCCACATCGAAAACCCTCAAACACATGTCTTCTTATTTTTAAAGATGAGTTTATATGCCGAGTATGACATCCCCCAATGAAACCAATCGGGAGATATTGCTATTCAATGAAATGCAGGTCTACCCCCCTTAACACCCCTTTAGAACCTGAATATCCAAAAATTCTCACTTAGCGGGCATTTGCGGCCTTTGAGGAAGCTGCATACCAAATTTCATTCCAATCCGTTCGGTGGTTTCTGAGATTTCGTGATGAATGAATGAATGAGTGAGTGAGTGAGTGGTATTAGACAAATATGTAGTAGATAGATAGTGTCAAGTCTTTGTTATGCTAAACTCGGTTGACAGTGCTGTGTGAGCAGTTGAGTAACTAACGGGATTTCAAGTAAAGCTCCTCATTTTCTATACCGGTAGTGCAGAGCGCAAGTGGCATCCAGTCGGCCGTGTCTCGACTTGAGCTATGTTGCCATGGAAACTATCTGCCTTGCCATTCCTTCATGAGTATATTTTATGATTTGATTAGCCTATGCTTGAGTGCAAAAGGGCCGAAATCAGAAGAATAAGAAAGACTATCGAAAATTCATGTAGCCAGCGGTTCCTTCTGGGTCCTAAACTATGTGTGTGCAAAATTTGGTTGAGATTGGTGGAACGGTGTAGATTTGTATACGGAACAGACCCACCCACCCACCCACATACATACATACAGACTTTCACTTTTATGTATAAGATATAAGATATAGGGATATGACATTTTCTGAAACTAATTATTTGGACATTTCTGATCAAAATGACATATAATTTATGAAGAGAATCCAGTGTCGTGATGGAAGCTATTTCTCAGTATTGTCATTGTAATCGATATTAATGCTTTTCAGTCGGTCAACACGGTTGTACCCAAATGTAATCGGTGTTACCCTAAACTTGTAAAAAATCTACATGAGATTAATAATTGTATAAGTGGGCCGTTCCAACTTGACCGGTACATATTACGTGCGCAGTGGTGTCTCCACGCACAGTGAGCCTTCATAGAGCAGACGTAAGAAAAGCTTGCCGAAAAAAGGTGCGGAGATCTTCGGCCATGTTCGGGTGTTCGTGAGTGTTCGGTAGTGGCATACAGCGCCCCTCCCACTTCCCGGCAGTAGCTGGCTAGCAGCAGTTCTGAACGGATCGTCTGCCCAGGCTTGGCAGGCTGACTGTGACTGGGGTTTACAGCTGTAGACCGTCTCGGAGCGAGCTGCGTTCTTGAAGAGTTGATTGAGCAGTGAGCCCGGTAATCAGCATTACAGGAGCCCCGCAATGAGCATTAAAATACGCCGATTGATATTGGTATCTGCGCATCGTTGAGTTTCGGCAAGCTTTTCTTGCGTCTGCTCTACCTTAGTGATCAATGCAAATAAAGTACACAATGTGTCCTCGGCTGCGCATGTGTATAATCAGTGTTCTACTCGGGCTTTAAGAAGAATTCTCACGCGCTTACGACCGGCCACGAATGTCCGGCCTATCTATACAATTGGGTACAATCATGTTGACCGCCTGAAGAGCACTAATTTCGAAGAGAAACCATTTAGAATTATACTATTTTTTAAGGTGTATCTGCAAGAAAATTTCAAGAAAAATGATTAAATGTTGACTTATCAAAACTAAATAACAAAATTACAAATTTGTAATTGAAGATGTGGATTCCAAAAGGTGCTAAGTCGTTTTATGCAATTTTTCAGGAAATCTAAAAAACAATCTAGGGGGTAAATGTAGTAACATGATTACATTGTTATAAATATCTTAGGCAACTATTAATGTTATTTATTTGTTCTTATATATAAATGTAATTTCCAATGATTTATTTTGAAAATATTTTTCAAAAGAGCACTAAGTCGTTTGACTTAGCACTTCTGGGAAAACATTTTAAAAGGTTTAGCTAAGTTATTTACGAGAAACTTAGTTTCTTTAAATACAACTATCGTTTGGTCTAGAAACATTTCAAACAATACATTATTTGCTATATTTGAAAAAAACAGTATTTGAAAAAAGTACATTATGTCCATAATGTCTATGTACAAAATCATTGATGGATTTTACAAAAAAAAAGATTCTTGCTCCTCATACAAACGTTCAATGTTATTACCCTCTCCAGTTTGGATTTTTCAATGCTTCTTCATAAAACTTTCTGAGTTCTGGATTGTGACTGACAAACTTGAAGAGTTTGCTAACATCTTTCTGCTTTTCTTTGTTGATGATTTTGGGTTGAACATTTGAAATGTTTCTGTAGACAACCATAAGATAACATTCCTTATTTTTAACATCGTACCAGTCATAATCACCATTGTACGTACATTTGCAACCTACCGTTTTACGTCGACCTACTTTGTAAAATTTCGAAAGGAAAATTTCGAAATTTGAACGGAAATGTTTTTTTCAACATGTTTGTTGAACACAACTTATAGTCAAATACATCCCAATCTTTACCCAACACTTTTACATTACCATACTTTTCATAAATTTCCAAGTATTATGCTGGTCTTTCAATAACTTGTTTTCGAAACTCTTGTTCCATCCGACCAAAGACTCGGTCCGGTGACATGTAACTATGACCACGAATCGGAAAATAATGCTCTACTGTAGAGAAGAATGGTTTTCACTATTATTGACAAAATTGAACAAGCTGCCTATAACAGTTGGGTTCATGTTCCGGCCAGTGCATGAATTCGAAAATAACCTCAGTTTGCTTGGTTTGTCAGGGTTTTATTTAAACTTGTTTTCAAGAACTTCAATGAAGTTCATTAGTGCAGAACAAACTTCGTTCGAATCTCTAGGGGATTGGTTTTCGGTCCACGTGTAAATATACACATTTTCCTTATCTTGGGTAGGTCCATGAATAACGAAAGTCAAATGAAACATCCAAATGTGTCGTTAGTAGACTTCACCTACAAACAATTTCAGACACAATGACAGAGCAGCTGCAATGGTGCGCATGCGCACAAGATTTACAGCTGTTTGGAATAAAACTCCCACTGACTTATTGCTCTTTGGCAAACATTTCTGATTTCATGATTTATTTTACAGTAGACTTAGCTCGGTTTGACAGGTAGCACTATGATAATCGTGTAGAACTGGATACAAACATTCTGTATCAACTAAAATCTGAAATTTGAAAGAAATTGACAAAGCGCCTTTTGAAATCCACCTCTTCAATTGTGTTATTGTGCTGTATGTATTAGTCTGTGTATTTGGTATTGGAATTGAGATTTCAGCAGCAGCGACCTTTTGAAAGAACACAAATATTTAAGAGAGAGACTTTTAACACCTGCCAACTTTAACCTGGTTCCCTGAAACAAAGAGCCCTTTATCTCTAAAGCCATCAGACCAAAGCTTCTTAGAATAGTTCAATAACACTTTCTTACATAAACTGAACCTCTAAAAAGTAAAGCCGGCGGTCCCATGTCATAGATTTATGGCATGTTAAAGATCTTTCCACTAATTACACCTGTGTGAAACTAAATTGGATAGGTTAAGAATGTAAACAACGCTCTTAGGTTGCTACGTTCGTTGCCAAGAGCCGACTGCGGTGGCGTCTAGTAGCTAGTTCTGAACTAGGCCTAGTAGTCGTTGACGGTGGCGTTTGGCGGCAAAAGTAGGAACTATTTGAAAATTCAAAGTTGCAGTCTCTACTTGAATTAAAAAACAGATACACACACTAATACAGTCATCACATTTAACACCGGTTATCAGACAGATTCTACACACACCCAAAGTATACGGGGCTACATGACCGCGTTGTCGCAGTCCCTAAACTAAGGAACCAACCAACCAACCTAAAAAAGATAAAAGTGTGAATATTTCAAAAAATAAAAATATATACTTTATTTCTTTTTCTTCAAACTTAAGCCTTTCTTATTATTTATTTTTACAATCCATCACATGTATTTTATACTTTAAAGGTTCAGTATGCTGCTCGAGTCCAAGCTCTGTGAACCTGAGGGGAATGTGGATCGCGGATGATGAGGAGAGATGTGGAGGTTCCCGGTCCGTGCGTCGTAGTAACAGAACCAAATACATTGGTCGGTCACACACTCACTCATTTTCAACACCACACTGGTATATGCTAGCAATATTGGAATATACAGGAATTGCAGATAACACGGCGGGCTGTTGACAGGCCCTTCTCTTCACGTCTCCCACTTCACCTCACTCCGCAAGTTCACAGAGCGTGAACCTGAGATCCCTTTGTAATGCATGTAAAAGTTTCAGATCCCCATTTATCAGGAATTAGGAGAAAAGTAAACATTCCAGTTTAATTCTTATTGAATTGTTGTGTATAATTGTTTACTTGTTATGTATACCCAATTTGCCACCGGGGGACACATCCCTAATTGCAAATAAAAAATAAAAAAATAAATAAATAAATGAATGAATATGACTAAATTAACATTATCGAGTTAAGGGTGGTGTGGGCTCCTTAATTAAGAACCATCCCGGCATTTTCTTGGAGTAGAAGTGGGAGACCATGAAAAACCACTTCTAAGATGGCTGGGGTGGGAATCGAGCCCAACTCATCTCAGTTTTGCCTCACGAGGCAGAGCCGGGAATCGAAACAGGACCTCCGAGGTGACAGCCAAGAATACAAGCCTCTGCACCACGAGGTGTTCTTTAGGACCAAGACCTAGCGTGCTAATCCACAGGGATGCACAGAAACAACACCAACAACAATAACAACAAGAAGGAATATGGTGGAGGTAAGTATTGAAGCACGTGGCCCCAAACAGCGGAAAATCCTGTTTCACCACAAGGTGAGCCATTAGTCTTTTATCAGCAGCATTGTCTCCATCTCGATGAGACAAGCTAATGGCCGACAGGGATATACCATAAACAAGGCTGTTGAGGGTCTGTTGAAAATCCGCATAGGAATGTTTGGACCGTGCGCTCAACTCAAACGTGTGACGCCACTTTCATTGGTCTTAACCCTTTTGATGCCAGGCAATTAATGAGTGGTTATGCTAAAAATGCCAAGCCAAGTTTATTGAATTCATAAGTGTTTGATAAAAATTATCTCCTGCCTACATTCATCAAGATGGTATGTTGATATTTTTTCTGTAGCAGATAAACATATTGTCAACGTACTAGATGCCAAATAATTAATACTTTGCCCCATTTGTGCAATTCAGAAAATACTTTAAAATTATTTCTGTTTATAAAAAATAAAATTGAAGACAGTCTACAGCACCTAAACAGTATATTTTGTGTTATACACCACCTATTTTAATTAGCTCCTAGCAAAATCATATACTACACGACTTCTAAATATAACACATGCGAGAAGGCTAACTGCAGCATTTTCAATGAATACTTTTTCAGCCGGCAGCCGGTTGCCCGTCCCGCTCCAGCAAAAGAATCACCCTGTAGATCTAGTTATTCACGGAAGTTAAACACATTTTATTTCGGAGGGTGCCCAACCGGGGGTTAGGGGACATGGTATAGGCCCAAAGAATAGGGGGTCCGGGGTTCTCCCCGGAAAACTTTTGTATAATTTGAAGCAAAATGATGAGTTACAAGGCTATCTGGCATCACTTTTGAACCAATTTGTTGTGAAGTTTTGTGTTTTGTTAATGCCAAACACAACTAAGACCATTTTATGATACGTTTTATTAATACAATCATCTTGCTCACTTGATAGTGTTTACAGGGAAAGAATTAACCTTACTGTTTTGATTTACAGCTCACACTATAATATAAAGTCAAGGTTTCTTGAAGCATTGCCAAATCGGTTTATAACTTCATCGTCAGTGAGATGTATGTCTCTGTGAAGAGATTACAGTACTAGACCGTTGAGTCTGTTTTCAGAAGTAGAATTTCTTAAGTATGTTTTCAACCAACTCAAACTCTGTTCGGCAGTACCAGTAGCTACAGAGAGAGGCAAATTTGCCATAAGTTTCATAAGGGTATAAAAGTTAGGGAAAACACTTTTGTCACACGTTTCAAGGGCATTTGTTGCTGTTCTTGGTACGTCCATAAGAGCAAAGGCACTGGAGAGTAATAAGAGATTATGTTTTTACACATAAGATCAGAGCAAACTGATTGTCACACTGTTTACATCGCTCTACCTTTGCCTTGCTTTGCAACGTTGCCATACGTCATTTAGTAACAATAGTACATGATTATATTGGTTATTAATGTTTTAATTCATAAACAAATGACAAAAATTTGGGAGCCCCCCCCCCCCCCTTATAATCGCCCTGAAACACATCCATATATTTTGAGACAGAATGATTCCCGCTACAAAGGTGATAGCGCTGCGTGACTGGAAATTGCACTAACAATTTAGAAAAACGGGGCCGATAGATCGGCCGGTGACAGAAGCTCCCACGGCCGTTATATCTGCCCCGCGGGACTATACGGGTTAAGACTCGTGTCCTAAGTTCTTCGAATCGACTACCGGCTCTGACAAACTATGGTGTGTACTCAGCCTCGAGAGAACAACTGAGAAGAAGTGGGTTGGAGTTTGAATTTGCTCCAGGCAAATGCTGAGATGCCACCTAACTTTAGACCACGGTCAACTTCTCCAATTTCATGGACACACTCAAGTCAGTTACCGGCAGCTAGCTCTGCACTTGCCCATCTCCTCTACCTGCATACTACTGGAGCGTAAAACATTTGCCACGCTAAGCAGCACGCGTGTCAATGTTTTCAGCCAAGCATATATTCGGCAAGATGCCCGCACCGCTCCACGCCCCTCTCCTACTGCTCAACTCTCAAGGTCAAGGGCGCATGTGCACCTTCACAAACCTCAAGTACAAGGGGCAGATGATCACGATGCCACAAATTCCTTAATCAAATAACAATAACAGTTAAGAAGCAAAAACACGACTTTCAGGCTCGAATCCAGAGGATGGGGAGGGGGGAACAATTAGCCTCTGATTGCCACCGATATGGCACAATGGTGTAGTGGCTAGCATTCTTCGCTCTCGCCCTGGAAGTCTGGCTCTGCCAATAAATTCTAATTCTGATCTGAGGGCTGGAACGGGGTGTAGTCAGCCTCATGAGGCAACAAGATGTTTAGTAAAGAACATATAGCCTACTCTCTCCTAAATGCACGGGTATTGTTATAACTCTTTGTCCTTTTCAAGGAGTATAATTGAATGTTGGTTGTAGTAGCTTGTTGAAATACAACGTGCTATAGGGATATTAAACATGAATATGAGGTGCCCTTTGCTAGTGCTACCTCTGTAAAAAAAATCATTCAATTCGGTTTCACCGTGTTTGAATTGATCTGGGGAATGGATTTGCACACATACATGGCCGCTATTTGCAAACTATTGGGCTGATGACCTTGTAGTCAGTCATAAGATGCTTTCCACAAAAAGGCATGTTGTTGCAAAATCCGGTAGAGATCAAATTATTAGGATGGTCGAAATTTGATTTAAGCTTTTAACATTTGGGTGGCCGTAATTCCGTTTCCGTCAAGATGGCGGCGATATAAAACATGACACTGAGGTGCCTTTTGCTGGTGCTACCTCTGTACCAAATTTCGTTCAATTCGGTTTCACCGTGTTTGAATTGATAGGGGGAATCGATTTGCACACATACTTGGCCACCATCTGCAAACTATTGGGTTGATGATCTAGCAGTTTGGTCAGAATATGCTTCCCACATAAAGATTTGTTGTTGCAAAATTTGGCAGAGATTAGATTATTAGGTTGGTCGTAATTACATATTAGCCTTTAACATTTGGGTGGCCGCAATTACGTTTCCGTCAAGATGGCGGTGATATAAAACATGACACTGAGGTGGCCTTTTCTAGTGCTACCTCTGTACCAAATTTCGTTCCATTTGGTTTCACCGTGTTCGAATTAATAGGGGTAATCGATTTTGACACAAAGATGGCCGCCATCTGCAAACTATTAGGCTAATGACCTATTAGATTTGTCAAAGGATGCTCCCTCCATAAAGGTATGTTGTTGAAAAATTTGGTAGAGATCGGATGATTAGGTTAGTCGTAATTTGATTTAAGCTTTGAACATTTGGGTGGCCGCCATTACGTTTCCGTCAAGATGGCGGCGATATAAAACATGACACTGGGGTGCCCTTTGCTAGTGCTACCTCTGCACCAAATTTCATTCCATTCGGTTTCACCGTGTTCGAATTAATAGGGGCAATCGATTTTCACACAAACATGGCCGCCATCCGCAAACTATTAGGCTGATGACCTATTAGATTGGTCAAAGGATGCTCCCCCCATAAAGGTATGTTGTTGCAAAATTTGGTAGAGATCGGATGATTAGGTTAGTCGTAATTTGATTTAAGCTTTGAACATTTGTGTGGCCGCCATTACGTTTCCGTCAAGATGGCGGCGATATAACTTAAAACATGACACTGAGGTGTCCTTTGCTAGTGCTACCTTCGTACCAAATTTCGTTCAATTTGCGCTCACCGTGTTCGAATTGATAGGGGGGGGGGACAGACATTCAGAGTCCACACACTCACACACACACACACACACAGACTCACACACATACACACACACAGACACACACTTTTTTTCGCCCTGTAGTGATCTCATAAGTCTACTTTCATTTTTTGCAAAAATCGAAAGTAGGCTAAAAATGAGAAGAAGAGGGTTCGACTCCCATCTCAGCCATCTTGGAAGTGGATTTCCGTGGTTTCTCACTTCAAGCAAATTCCGGGATGGTTCCTAACGTATGGCCACGGTCACCTCCTTCCCAATCTGAATTACAAATACACACACTAATACAGTCATCACAATAACACAGGTTATAAGACAAAAATCATACCCCCAAGTACACGGAGCTGCATGCTCACCTTGTCGCAAAGGTGTACGACACCTGAGCTCCATGTAACTTAGTAGGAGCCTTACTTTCGATATTATTACAATCGACAACAACAACACTTCAAGATGAGAACACCACCGGGATTAAAACCCAAGTCTTCTGCATTCCGGACAGGTGCGTTAGCTAACTATATTAGGAATATATTAGAACGCTCAAACACGACTCATTTCCACGTCTCGTGAAGAGGGCACTACAGAGCGTCTTTATTGGACATCGACAAGATATCCGTAATCTCGGTGTGCGACACCTGAGCTCTCTATGTACTGTAACCTTCCCAGTTTACAAAGGAATCGAACCCTTACTTTCGGGAGGTGCAATTTTATTAATCATGTGTATATTTTTATTTTATGCTTTTTATGTCTTAGAATTATTTATTAGGGTGTATATAATGACGTGATTGATTTACAATTAATTTGTTTAGATTTTAAGTATTGTAATTTAGCAAGATCTGAATCTAGGGATAAGTGAATATTTTAACATTGGGATAATGTAAAGTTTTGAATCTGTACCGTGTTTTTCGAGGGTATTTTACGCCACTGACATAAGTCAGTAGGAAGCCATTCAATGTTTATTTGCGCGGCAACTTGTTCAGCCAAGATAATTTTCATTTAACTTATTATTATTATTATTATTATTATTATTAAGGTATTTTTGGAGCGTTTTTTTTTTAAGATTATAAGTATACAGAGAGGTTTTCGATTTTATAGAAAACTCTATCAAGCGAATTATTACGAACAACATTATCGCGGAAAATTATATGATTACGGAATTTTACGGATTTTAGTCAGTTAGGGTTTATTGTGAAAGAGATGAGTCATTGGGAATTCAGCTACAGGTATATTCTTGTCGAGAAGCGATGACGAAACCGAGGAACACTTCCAGCTGGCTGTATCAAGAAAAGGCGAATTGGACTGGGGCGGCAAATCTACTTCGTCACGCCGAGTAAAATGACCCTTATGTCGGGAGTCAGCGTGGTGGCTCAGCCAATCAGGGGAGTCCGGACCACTAGGTGACGGCACTGGAGAGGGGATTCGGCGAGTGCATAAAATGTTCGCGCGCCGAGATGAAGGGGCTATTAACATTGTGAAACTTGACCGAAGTGGTCGCTCGTTTGGTTGGTTCCGGTGTGATCGGACCATAACTTTAACATTTCAACAACAATCTCCACAACTGACGAAGAATATGGCGACGTCCCGAAGGCTGATGGAAGCTCTCTTGAACCATCACGTACGAGGGAAATGCTACGACTATTTCCAATGGTAAGCGCGAATGACTCAGAACTACATAATCTCTCTCTTCATTGTTTCATAATCAGAATTTGAGTAACTTTTAGCTTGGGAATAATCGTAAATTCAGTAATTCATCCGACTCCGTTTTCACGTAATTTTCGAGTGGTAAAATTCAAATCGTTACGCTCCAATTTAAATGTATTATTATTATTAAAATTGCCACTATTTGTTTTTATATAATACATTCATTTCTTATACTATGCAATCTTTGCTTTCAGTAGGTAGCATTAGATATAGACCTAATTCCTTCTCCTGATACAATTGTTAGTTGGGTTAATGATCAAATCATGCCACGGTCTGAGTGTGAAGATTCTTAAAGGTGTTCTGCCCGAGCTAGTCGTTGATGAATATAAATTTAGATTTCAACATAGTGTTGAGGTCTTGGCCCCCATTAATTCAACGTATCTTAGTCAGAGTAAACATTACAATTAGCTCAAAAGTGGGACTTGTGGTGGTTTTTTCCACACTCTCCTCAGTAAAAACGATTACATTTGTCACCCAACAGTGGGGACGCCAGTAAAGACATTACAATTGTCGCCAGCAACTTGAGGCCGAAAACCTAATAACATTTGTGGAAGGAGAAGGGTATATATTTCTGTGCCTGTATTTTGGGGGTTTTTCATTTATCGCTGTGTATCAGCATGGGTAGTGTTGAGGAAGAGATGAAGTTGCGTAGTGGTCACCAGTTGGATAGTGAAGATACGAGCGGTATGGCTAGTCTTGAGAATGAAAGCAGTACAGGGATGTCGGAGGTAAAACCCGATACTGAGGGGGTAATCAAAACAGTCAAGCAGGGTTAGAGAGTTTGCTTCTTCAGTTTATGCAACAAAATAAAATTAGCACAGATGCTTTAAATGCTAAACTTGAACAAAATAATGCTAAACTAGAACAAAACAGTAGGGAAAATAAAGAAAGTACAGATAGTTTCAATACTAAACTTGGACAAAATAATGCTAAACTAGAACAAAACAGTAGGGAAAGTAAAGAGAATATGGAAGCGTTGAGTGAAAAACTAGATAAAAATTAGATAAGAAATTTGAGCAGATTAGAGGGGAGATCAAACGAGTGATGGAAGAGAAGGATAAAGAAATTATAGCAGATGTAGATAGAAAATTGGGAAAAGTACAGGAGGAATTAGAAATTATAATCAGTACACAGGCTGAAAATTTAAAAGAACTAGTGCAACTTGAAACACAGCAGGTCAAAACGCAGTTGGGGGGGGGGGGAGAAATTGATAAAATTCAGGTAGCAACTAAAGAGGTTAAAGAACAGCTGGGGGGTAGAATTGACAAAGTACATGCAGAAATAATCACTGAAGTGAATGATTTAAAGCAGAAGAATAATCAAAGTATTAGCAAGATAGAGGAGAAACAGGCTAAATTAAGTGATAAAGTGGAAGCATCGGAAGGGAGCTTTAGGTTAACTATAACTAGTATGGAAAGAAAAGCTGAGGAGAAAATTGCTGAATTAGAACAGAAGTTGAAAGCTAGAATTAGGCAGGAAAATAGTCAGAGTAGGCCAGTTTATGTGAATAGCACACACAGGGAGATAGAGTTGGGAAATTTCAGCAATCGACAGGGTTGTCCCATGGAATTCATGAATGCAATAGAAAATAAATTCAGGGAGAGGTTGGAAGATGGTAGTATTGAGTGGTGCCAGCTAGTTGAGATTTTAGAGCAAGCGTTTGTAGGGGAGACAAGAACTGGTTTGCTGTCTAGAGAGGCAATTTCGAGGACAGTTCAGATTTTAAAGTTAAATTTTGTGAGAAATTTTGGAATGAGGTTATTCAGTCTCAGCATCGTGAGGGAATTGTGTGTGGGAAATATAACCCGAGAGGAAACTACACTATGACAGAATACTTTTTAGGACAGGTATTGACGTGTAAATATCTGGATGGTTTGAGGGAGGAAAGTGATGTAGTCAGGCTATTACTGAGACATTTTCCATATAGAATCAAAGAAGCTGCCTGTATCCAAAATGTTAAAGCTATTTCACAAGTGGAAAATTTATTAAGTACATTCGATGCTCTGGGAAGAGGTGGTTACGAGGAGAATTTCGGTAGGAACTAGGGTAACCATAATAACAGGCCTAATGAGAATAGGAATCAGGAAGTTCAAGGGAACAGTGGCGAAGGGGCCAACGTCCAAAATAGGGGGAACCCGAATAATAATAATAATAATAATAATCAGCAAAATCAGTACAGAGGAAATGGGTATGGTACGCAGTACCAAGGTAGAAATAATGATTTCAGGGGAAATCGAGGCCGAAATAATGATTTTAGGGGTAACCAAGGGAGGAATAATAACAATAATAATTATAACCAGAACAGGGGTCAAGGAGGGGATCGGCCCAATGGTAATAACGGACAGAGAAATACCGCACAGCCCAGAACAACCAGACCAGTGCAGTAGTGAGTAGTACTACACCAAGCGGTAGCGGTACTTTAAACACGAACCAGGCTGCGATGTAAGGTCAGAATCTCAGTCTGTAGCATGCCCTGACCATACACTTATACAGGAACCCTATGACCTAAATGTAAGAAGTGAATTATTACTTGAACTAAATGATGAAGGTATTATTAAGGATGTGGCTAGTAAGAGCCCCTTAGTTAAATTTAACGTGTCCGAGGCGTACACAGATGTTTTAATTGATAGTGGTTGTATGAAGAGTTGCATAAGTAGTGCATCTTACGATAAAATGAAAGGAACTGGAGTAAATTTTGAGGAGATGCCAATTAAAAGCACTTTTGCTATCACAGCTGTTGGGAAGAAGTCTAAAGTAATTTCTAAGCAAGTTTTAGTAGACATTAAAATTAATAATCATGTAGAAAAGCAGATTTGTCTTGTAATTCCAAATTTAGTGTTTAGTGTTATTTTGGGTTCAGATTGGCTAAGTAGAGTGTCTGGTAACTTATGTTATGAGGTAGGAAGTTTGAAATTTAAATGGGATTATTCTGAAGTAGAAGTAGCGTTCAACGACAATGTTCAGAGAAGTAGTGTTGTAGGTGTGATTTGTACTTTAAATGAGATATCGCCAGCCGTAGAGCGGGATTCTCCAAGTTTTGTGGGCAGTGTGATTAAGAACGGTAGTCTAGAGGACTCGTTACGTGATGCTGCATTTCATGGAAATGTAGAGGAAGAACAGTGTGTTCTGCTCTGTGATGTGTTATTGTGTAATAGGAGAGTTTTTGAGGATCGCATTGGTATGGCCAATTGCTATACACATTCATTGAACGTTATTGATAGGTCAGTATTCACAGGACATAGATATCCTCTACCTTTCGCTTCGAGTGCAGTTGAGGCACAAATTAACCAAATGCTTGAAGATGGCATTATTGAACACTCCAACAGTCCTTATGTTAATTCTTTGATCACCGTGCCCAAGGCAGATGGCATAGTCCGTACTTGTTTAGACGCTCCTTTAGTTAACAGTAGAATCAGTTCAGACCAGCTGAAGTCCATGTCAATAGAGGAATTAATGCAAACATTTGAGGGGAAGAAGTATTTCACTTGTGTAGATTTGAGTTCCAGTTTCTGGCAAGTGCCACTTATGTACGAAGATTAGTCATAAATATAACCTTTATCAATTTTGTAGAACACCTTATGGGTTAAAGAGTAGTTCAGCAGCTTTAATTAGGGCTTTAAACATCGCATTAGGGGATGACACAGGAGAGTTTGTAACCATTTACATAGATGATATGATAATTAGTTCTTGCAGTTTTGAGGAGCATCTACGTCATTTAGATATTGTTTTTCAGATGTTAGATCAGGCAGGGTTTACTTTGAAACTGTCTAAGTCGTCATTCTGTCAGTCAGAAGTGACATTTTTAGGTCATAGAGTGTCGAGTAGAGGTGTGACACCAGAGGAAAGTAGGGTTAATAAGATACTTAACGCAGAGGTGCCACAGAATGTTAAACAGTTAAAAACATACCTGGGAATTTGCAACTTTTTCAGAAGGTTCGTTCTTAAATACTCAGGGTTGGTAGAACCATTCAGGGAATTGCTTAAAAGTGGGACTCGGTGGAGATGGGAGTCCAAGCATGATCAGGCTTTTAGAGCGCTGAAGGAAGGTTTTGAGAAAGCTGTAGTGCTGAAATATCCTTTGAAAGATAAGGAATATGTGGTTATGACAGATGCTTCGCATATAGGCATCGCTGGAGTATTGTGTCAGAAAGATGATGAGGATAATCTGTGCGTTGCATCTTTAGCCTCGCGAGGACTGACAGCAGCAAAGAAATGATACACGATTACTGAGTTAGAGCTTTTAGGTATTGTTTTCAGTTTGGGGAAATTTAGAATGTATTTAGTAGGGGGGAAATTTGAGATCCATACAGATCACCATGCATTACTGTATATGAGGACTTGTAAACTCAGTTCTAATAGAGTTAGTTGGTGGATTCTTGCTCTGCAGGAATACGAATTCACAGTAAAATATATTAAAGGTAAAGATAACATTCTTGCAGACATGCTATCAAGGGACACTAATTTATGTAGGGATTATCCTGTTGTTAAAGCAGAGGACGGTATTTTATTATGTGTATGTGTGGACAGTAGCAACAGGGCATCGTTACAGACACTGAGAAATATGCTAGTGGAGCAACGTGATGACGTTAAGTTAAGGGAGCCACTGGCTAGGTTGGAAATAAGTGAAGAAGAGTATGTGAAAGTAAGGCGGTTCCCGTACAAGATGCAGGATGGGCTTCTTGCACGGAAATGTAGGAATAATCGGTGAGCAATATGTGTTCCTGCCACTTTGCGGGAGGAGCTAATTTGGTTCATTCATAGGGAATTAGGACACTTTGGTGCTGCCGAGGTCTTCTATGAAATTGGTCGTGACTTTATTTGGAGTAAAATGGGAAGGGATGTTAGGAGGATTTTAGCTAAGTGTGACACCTGTCAAAGGAGCAAGTATCCAGTTAAATATCTAGTGGGGGAGAGATCTGCAGTTCTCACCAGTAGTCCCGGTGAACTACTGTGTGTGGATTTATTTGGCCCGATCGTTAAAAGGACAGTACGGCTACGAGTACATTTTTATAGTTATTGACGCTTTTAGTACGTATGTCAAGCTATATCCACTAAGGAAAGCCACGGGAATAGCGTGTAGCCGTCTGATCATTAATAAGTATGTACCTGAGTTTGGCGTTCCTCTCAGGATACTATCTGACAGTGGACCACAGTTTACTGCAAAGAAATGGAGAACCAGTATGCAGGAAGTGGGTATTTCACACGTTCATTCCTCTGTAAGGTACCCTCAGGGTAATTCTGCAGAGCGTCCATTAAGGGAAGTGGCCCGTCTTTTTCGGACTCTAGTGCATGACAAGCATTCGGCCTGGGTTGGACATCTTTCCAAAGTCGAGACTTGGCTGAATTCTGTCCAGCATGAGAGCACGAAATTGACGCCATACGAAGTTCACTTCGGAAAGAGACCACAAAATGAACTAGCGAGGATGTTGGGTTTAAATAAGGGAAAACAACCCGGGATGGATTACATTGTCCAGTTGGCAAAACAGAATTTATCTAAGTCAGCACAAAAGAGAATTCGCCAACAAAAAGAAATTAAATTTGACCTATTCGAGCCGGGAGACAGAGTCTTACTTAGAGTGCCGAAACAATCAAATAAGCTAGGGAAAGTCATGTCAAAGTTATTTTATCTCTACGAAGGCCCATTTATAGTTTCCAATCGTATTGGCAAATCAGCATATGTGCTGGAGGGTGGTAAGGCAAACAGATTATACGGGACGTATAATATACATAGTCTACGAAAGTATGTGTCATAAAGTGAGTGTGTTTAGCTGGCGAGCCAGCCTATCAAATGAGTAAGTGTGGTATTTGGTGCGGGGGTGATCTGGTCTTCCAGGCAGGCGTATCAGAGGTCACAAAGGGGGGTAGTATATAAGTTATTAAGAGTTTTTAAGGTACAGGGAAATATGACAGGATTGTCGGATGCTGTTGAGCACTAAAATGTCTCGATACACCAAGGCCAGAATTTGGTAGTGCTGGTGAATTCCCATTTGTCTCCTAGAGATGGGGAAGCGCTTGTACAGGGCATGTTTGCTTATGGCGTCCACGAGACAAAAGATGGGCCACCCGAATGCGAGACAGTCCTTCATCAAACTCATACATTACAGCACACGTGATTTCTGTTTACGGCCTCGCCATGTAAGAGCTGTAGGTGTGAAATTTAAGGTAATTAGTACAAAATTATTATTTGAGTGTGGAGAACTGGTCTGGGTGGTGAACTAGTATTAAGTAGAATATGGTCTACGGGAACTTAGTAAGACAGGGCGATTACGGCACAGAAATATTTGGTGTTATATGTAATGCGCACTTACTGTTTTTTTTTTTTTTTCAGAAATCAATATTAATTTTATCTAATACACAGAGAGATTAAGTATTATGGTCACGATGCGCAGCCACAATAGTGTGATCGGGTGCTCGTGTGATCAGTGAGATTAAGTTGCACCAGAAGAAATCGACAATCACTGATATTAGGAAGTTCTGTGGTGATATACATATCAGAACACCTTTGATGCGTGTGATGTGACATCATGTATACACAGTGCTCACACATTATTTATGTATATCTATCCCAACATAGAGAAATTGGAGAGGCGGAAATATCCGTGGAACATTAATTTAAATGAAAAACATTGGACTGATTGCATAAGGGCAATCCAATATAACAACAGACTTTGACGCAAAGTGCGTGAAGAAAAATTATGAGTGTATATATATATGTGTGTAATTTAGGGTGATTTAATTCGTGTAATATGTATTATGGATGGGGATTTTATGAACGTGTCTGGGATAATCGCATGATGTACCGTGGTCACGGTAAATCATCTGATGATCCGAGGCGAATATGTAACGTGTTTTTCGAGGGTATTTTACGCCACTGACATAAGTCAGTAGGAAGCCATTCAATGTTTATTTACGCGGCAACTTGTTCTGCAAAGATAATTTTCATTTAACTTATTATTATTATTAAGGTATTTTTGGAGCGTTTTTTTTTAAGATTATAAGTATACAGAGATGTTTTCGATTTTATAGAAAACTCTATCAAGCGAATTATTACGAACAACATTATCGCGGAAAATTATATGATTACGGAATTTTACGGATTTTAGTCAGTGTGGGTTTATTGTGAGAGAGATGAGTCATTGGGAATTCAGCTACTGGTATATTCTTGTCGAGAAGCGATGACGAAACCGAGGAACACTTCCAGCTGGCTGTATCAAGAAAAGGCGAATTGGACTGGGGCGACAAATCTACTTCGTCACGCCGAGTAAAATGACCCTTATGTCGGGAGTCAGCGTCGTGGCTCAGCCAATCAGGGGAGTCCGGACCACTAGGTGACGGCACTGGAGAGGGGATTCGGCGAGTGCATAAAATGTTCGCGCGCCGAGATGAAGGGGCTATTAGCATGGTGAAACTTGACCGAAGTGGTCGCTCGTTTGGTTGGTTCCAGTGTGATCGGACCATAACTTTAACATTTCAACAACAATCTCCACAACTGACGAAGAAGATGGCGACGTCCAGAAGGCTGATGGAAGCTCTCTTGAACCATCACGTACGAGGGAAATGCTACGGCTATTTCCAATGGTAAGCGCGAATGACTCAGAACTACATAATCTCTCTCTTCATTGTTTCATAATCAGAATTTGAGTAACTTTTAGCTTGGGAATAATTGTAAATTCAGTAATTCATCCGACTCCGTTTTCACGTAATTTTCGAGTGGTAAAATTCAAATCGTTACGCTCCAATTTAAATGTATTATTATTATTAAAATTGCCACTATTTGTTAGCCTACTTTCGATTTTTGCAAAAAATGAAAGTAGACTTATGAGATCAACACAGGGCGAAAAAAGTGTGTCTGGCTGTGTGTATGTGTGTGTGTGAGTCTGTGTGTGTGTGTGTGTGTGTGTGTGTGTGTGTGTGTGTGTGTGTGTGTGAGTGGGTGTACTCTGAATGTCTGTCCCCCCCTATCAATTCGAACACGGCTAGAGCGAATTGAACGAAATTTGGTACAAAGGTAGCACTAGCAAAGGACACCTCAGTGTCATGTTTTATATCGCCGCCATCTTGACGGAATCGTAATGGCGGCCACACAAATGTTCAAAGCTTAAATCAAGTTACGACTAACCTAATCATCCGATCTCTAGCAAATTTTGCAACAACATACCTTTATGGGGGGAGCATCCTTTGACCAAACTAATAGGTCATCAGCCTAATAGTTTGCGGATGGTGGCCATCTTTGTGTGAAAATCGATTTCCCCTATTAATTCGAACACGGTGAAGCCGAATGGAACGAAATTTGGTACAGAGGTAGTGCTAGCAAAGGGCATCTCAGTGTCATGTTTTATATTGCCGCCATCTTCACTGAAACGTAATGGCGGCCACACAAATGTTCAAAGCTTAAATCAAATTACGACTAACCTAATCAACCGATCTCTACCAAATTTTGCAACAACATACCCCTACGGAGGAAGCAACCTTTGACCAAATTAATAGGTCATTAGCCTAATAGTTTGCGCATGGCGACCATCTTTGTGTCAACATCGATTCCCCCTATTAATTCGATCACGGAGAAACCGAATGGAACGAAATTTGGTACAGAGGTAGCACTAGCAATGGGCACCTCAGTGTCATGTTTTATATCGCCGCCATCTTGTCGGAAACGTAATGGCGGCCACACAAATGCTCAAAGCTTAAATCAAATTACGACTAACCTAAACATCCGATCTCTACCAGACCGACAGTAGTGGCTACGCGGGCTAAAGCGCTGCGTTAGGTCAAGGGGCCAAGCTCTCTGCTGACTCGGTAGACGCGTGGGTTCGAGCCCCACCGTCGGCTGTCCTTGAAATGGTTTTCCGTGGTTTTCCATTTTCAACACCAGGCGAATGCTGGGACAGTACCTTCTGACATGCCACGGCCGCTTCCTTCCACATCCTTGCCCAGTTTCATTCATCTTCATCCATTTCATCTCTCATCCTGACGCGCAGGTCGCCCACGGGCGTCGACTAGAAAGACCTGCACTCGGCCTCTCAGGAGGCTACACGACAAAAAAAAAATCCGATCTCTACCAAATTTTGCAACAACATACCCTTACGGAGGAAGCATCCTTTGACCAAATTAATAGGTCATTAGCCTAATAGTTTGCGGATGGCGGCCATCTTTGTGTCAAAATTTATTCCCCCTATTAATTCGATCACGGTGAATCCGAATGGAACGAAATTTGGTACAGAGGTAGCACTAGCAATGGGCACCTCAGTGTCATGTTTTATTTCGCCGCCATCTTGTCGGAAACGTAATGGCGGCCACACAAATGTTCAAAGCTTAATTCAAATTACGACTAGCCTAATCATCCAATCTCTACCAAATTTTGCAATATCATACCTTTATGGAGGAAGCATCCTTTGTCCAATCTAATAGGTCATTAGCCTAATAGTTAGCGGATGGCGGCCATCTTTGTGTTAAAATCGATTCCCCCTATTAATTCGATCACGGTGAAACCGAATGGAACGAAATTTGGTACAGAGGTAGCACTTGCAAAGGGCACCTCATTGTCATGTTTTATATCGCCACCGTCTAGACGAAATCGTAATGGCGGCCACACAAATGTTCAAAGCTTAAATCAAATTACGATTAACCTAATCATCCTATCTCTACCAAATTTTGCATCAACATACCTTTATGGAGGGAGCATTCTTTGACGAAACTAATAGGTCATTAGCCCAATATTTTGCGGATGGCGGCCATCTTTGTGTGAAAATCAATTCCCCTATTAATTCGAACACGGTGAAACTGAATTGAACGAAATTTGGTACAGAGGTAGCACTAGCAAAGGGCACCTCAGTGTCATGTTTTATATCGCCGCCATCTTGACGGAAACGGAATGACGGCCACTCAAATATAAAAAGCTTAAATCAAATTACGACCATCCTAATAATTTGATCTCTACCAGATTTTGCAACAACATGCCTTTTTGTGGAAAGCATCTTATGACTAACTACAAGGTCATCAGCCCAATAGTTTGCAAATAGCGGCCATGTATGTGTGCAAATCCATTCCCCATATCAATTCAAACACGGTGAAACCGAATTGAATGAAACTTTTTACAGAGGTAGCACTAGCAAAGAGCACCTCATATTCATGTTTAATATCCCTATAGCTCGTTGTATTTAAACAAGCTACTACAACCAACATTCAATTATACTCCTTGAAAAGGACAAAGAGTTATAACAATACCCATGCATTTAGGAGAAAGTAGGCTATATGTTCTTTACTGAACATCTTGTTTTTATATAATACATTCATTTCTTATACTATGCAATCTTTGCTTTCAGTAGGTAGCATTAGATATAGACCTAATTCCTTCTCCTGATACAATTGTTAGTTGGGTTAATGATCAAATCATGCCACGGTCTGAGTGTGAAGATTCTTAAAGGTGTTCTGCCCGAGCTAGGCGTTGATAAATATAAATTTAGATTTCAACATAGTGTTGAGGTCTTGGTGCCCATTAATTCAACGTATTTTAGTCAGGGTAAACATTACAATTAGCTCAAACGTGGGACTTGTGGTGGTTTTTCCACACTCTCCCCAGTAAAAACGATTACAAATCCTGGAATTGTGCACGAACAAGGATGTTGTCTTGCTGTTGATGCGGCGTTATTTCCAAGCGCCGATTGGAGGGTGAGTCACCTAGCTGGTGAGACTTGACAACCATTTGCTGGTGATGTATCCAGGGTATTTTGAGACCAGGAAGGCTGTTCCATATTTGGTCATTTGCCTATTTTCAATTTTGGAAAAATAGGCTTATGAGATCACCTTTTGTCCGTGTGTCTGTGTGTGTGTGTGTGTGTGTGTGTGTGTGAGGTGTGTGTCCCCCTAATAACTTCTATACGTCTGGAGCAATTTCAATGAAACTCGGTAAGTTCATAGCACTACCCAGGGCGACCCCGACTGTGCCCTTCAAATTTTGTTACGTCTCACCAATCCAACATGGCGGCTGTGCGAAATATTTCACCAGTAATCTATATCTCCGAAACTATTCCCGATATCACGCTGGAATTTTTTACGGTGATAAAGGGAACTACTAGAAGTTCACCTATGTGACTATTGAAAAACTGGTAACTACAAAACCAACATGACGGCCACGCGAATTTGCGACTTTTAAATAGACGTTTCTCGCGATTTAACCAACCAATCGCAATAAGACTTGGTACAGTATATGTTTATACACATTGTAATGCACCGACATCAAACTTCGTTCAATTGTTTATATAACCACAAGATTGCGGATGTGCGAAATATTTCACCGGCATTCTATATCTCTGAAACTATTAGCATTATCAACCTGAAATTTTGTACGGAGATAAAGGGCACTACTGGAAGTTCATCTATAAGACATTCAAAAACCGGTTAACTACAAAACGAACATGGCGGCCATGCGAATTAAAAATTTTAATAGACCTTTCTCGCGATTTAATGTTCCAAACGCAATGAAATCTGCTACAGAAAATTTGTATACACATTGTAATGCACTAGTATCCTATTTAGTTCAATTGTTTACATAACCTCAAAATGGCGGCTGTGCAAATTTTAAAATTAAGTTTTTATTTCTTGTGTCGTAATCATGTGATCGAAGTGAAAGTTTGAATAATGAACCTACGCAATAATTTTCCTTTAATGGTACATGACTCCATGGCCTATACATTTAACAATCCTACATGGCGACCATCCGAAATATTTAGACGGCTCTGAATATCTACGAATCTATTATAGCAATCAAACTGAATTTTCTTCTGTTCGTAGGGGCTATGAACATAAGTTCACCTATAGGACTTTAAATAACCTGGTGATCACAAATCAAACATGGCGGCGACGCGAAATATAAATATTCACATGGGCGTTTCTCGCAATTTAACCATCCTAGTGCAGTGAAACTTGGTATAGTAAATCCTTATACGAATGTTAATCCACTGGCATCTAATTTATTTCAATTGTTTCCATAACCACAAGATGGCAGCTGTTCGAAATTTTAAAATCTCTTTGTTACTTCTTGTGTCCTAATCATGCGATTGAAATTCGAATGCTTCGCGTACACAATAATCTTCATGTAAGAGTAAATAACTCTAGGACCTACATATATAAAATCCAACATGGCGACCATCCGAAATCTTTAGTCGGTTCTCAATATCTACGAATCTCTTACAGCAATCAAACTGAAATTTTGTATGTTGATAGTGGCAGTTAACATAAGTAGGATATATGAAAATAGGCTGTATAGTTCTTCACGGAACTACTTGTATTTTAATTCTGGTTGGATCCCGTGGGTGAACACAGGTAGATCGATGTTGTGGAGAGGGATGATGACTGTTACTTAAATCTGTGGAAGCAAGTGAGAGACACTCAATTTAGAACTCCGTGCAGGAGTAGACTCAATGTTTAGACCACGTGTGGAGAGGGACTTGATTTTAGGATCCCGGGCAGATCGGTACTCAATCTTCGTGGACTCCAGAGGGAGTAGAACTCGTCTTTTGGTATTGTGTGTTTTTGTGGGTTGAGGAGGAAGATTACAGAGTAACACTAGTTGTGTTTAAGATACAATAACGGAGTTGCTGGCTATAAGTTCCCTAGTGAATGATGAGCCTAGTTTTAAGTTTATCGCCAAGGTTACTTATCTCGAAGAGCGCAAAGTATTGTGATCTGATATCTGTTCATCACTATTCCGAAACTATAGCGGCAAATTGTTCTTCAACGAATGCTAGTCAAATATGCTAGGCATTATTAAATTTAGCAGCGAACCAATTGCTACGGTCCAACACACTGATTCAAAGCATTTATATAGTATCAGATCCACGACGCAATTTGAATCGTTGGATGCTTGTTATGAATGTAATATATACAATATTCATAATAGCAAAACTAGCGTGTGAAAGAATTTGAAATTGTGCGGCGAGTAATTAGGACTAATTCTTTGGGAGCAAATTAACCCCAGAATTAGTAGAGATAAGTCGATATTGCTGAAGCCAACATCTGTAAGTACCAGTCAACATTATTCCCGAGGGTCATCTGTATTATGTCATGTGTGTATCTGTGTAACTACGATAGGGAGTTTAATTAATCTGTACCATGAGGATCCTGCGAGTGTTTGTTTTATGTCTGGTATGATACACGATTGCTTTTACCAGAATTTCAAGGGTTTTATTTATCAGATCACCAGTGTAGTTAGGTGTGAATGTATATTGCTGTTAACTATATCGTACAGGTGTTTAACCCCCACGCACCCCGTATATATATAAGTATTTAGAGGCGGGTAAGTTGCAATTGGTCGCCCAAGTGGGACCGGTTTATTACAGTACGATATTATTACAATCACGGATTAAAATTAAAATTATGTCTGTTTGGACATAGCCATATTGTGCAAAATTGCACTTTATCATAGTGTGTTCCTCGCGTGCGAGGTAGAAACAGTATGTTGTGCATTGATATACAGTATCTAGCTCGGCACCGGATGTCACGCAAGCCGCTGGCTCTTGGTTGGCTAGTATCGGCTTCAGCAATGCTAGCTCAAATAAGCACTTTAGGAAGTGACCGTTTTGAATAGTTTTCATCAACTTCATCCTGTTTCCACTTAAACAACAGAATGGATGAGTCAATAGTACACGTATCATTCAAAGGTTCAATTCTTACGTAGAATGAAGCTCTGGTAGTTTTTTCTGTTAATAGGATCAATGTTTCCTCTTGCGTGATAAATGTTGTTCATGACCAGGGTGACATCACACACAAACAACTTGTAGTGCAAGGCCACGCACAATGATTATCAACGCATTTGAATGCGTTACCTAATTTCAGTCAGTTCAAAACATTTTTACTGTCTTGGTTATAAAATTATAATTTACAAAACATTGTCAGGGTGCCAGAAGTTTGCCCCAAAAGGGAATCTTTAACGTGCCAGTAAATCTACTGACACGACTCCCTCACATTTGTGCACCCTCAAATGCTAGCTGACGGCGCCAGGGTTCTATCTTGGCTAACGCTGCGCTGGTGAGAACGTTACCGCTGAGCCACGCAGCCAGCCTACCAAGATTACAATAAATTATTAACAGCAACAACAACAAATAACTTCCTGTGGGGGTGAGGCATAACTCAGGATTATCATTCTCATTAAGACAGAGTTCATGGATCACCTGTCGTTCTTCACCAGCCATAGGATACAGTTATATGCTGCAAAAATCAATGTTCAAGTGGATTATCAGATAGCGGCTGTGTACCATCACGATCGATAGGGTCAACATTACTGAACTACATATGGCTATACTGTAATATCGTATAGTGCAACAGTGATTGATGGTTTGTTTTTCTTAAGATTGAAGCGAGAGCTGACATGACCGGGAAATGCAGTCATGTGAAATAATAAGGCGAGTACACACGTTACGATATAACTGTGCATTTAACTGCAATAATGAACTGCGCAGTAAAACTGAAAGCCCTATAGCATCCACACGGTACTGATAACTGCATGTAAAAGATTCTTTCACAGACTAAACTTGTGTAAAGCTAAATTGTTAGGTTAGATTTCGTCGGAACGCTCTATCAAAGTTCCATCGTTCACCTCTAGGTATCATTGATATCTGGTAGCGGAAGTTGGAACTACTTGAAATTGAACGGAACTTGTATCTCACCCTAAAGCGGACTACACACTACCATGCCTAGCACGACGTGCAGAAATTAGTGACAACATGCTAGTGTGTCTGCATCACCGTGCGAGGCACGACGTACCTGGCCTGCATGATGAGAATCAAGACAGGTTTGATTTTCGACCCGCTAGGCGCGTGGCATTCAAGGACAACATGCAAGTGTGTAGTCCCAGTGGCGTGCAACGTGCCGTCTTGAGTGGTCGACACTAATGTCCGTAGTTTAGTTGCTAGTTGTGTTCTTGTTTTGGTGAGCATTTTGGGAACAATGACTGATTCGTCATCGTTTTTGTCAGCCCAATTTCTACCTGTGTTTATTGAAGAGTGAAGAGCAAGGAATATTCTAACACGAATTTGAAAGCAGCAGCCTACAAAGAGTTGGTAGAGCATACTAAAGATGTTGTACCTGGTTGTGATGTTGATTCCATTAAAAAGAAGATAGAAATGATTCGAGGCAACTTCAGACGTGAGAACACGAAGGTAAAAGGTTCTATGAAAACAGGAAGTGGAACAGATTCGGTGTACCAACCGAAACTTTGGTATTATAACTTGTTAACGTTTCTAAAAGAACAGGAAGAAGCTAGAGAGCCAACGACGACGACGACGAAAAGTGACCTAATAAAAACGTTCTAATAATACCAACATATTGCTGTACGTTTAAACGATAACTCGGATACGCGAGACCTGTAATGGGAAAACGGTAATTACAATAGATAAAATAAATCTATGGTTTTCAGGTCAGATCGGCTAGTCCTATTACACCATCAGCTCCGTCTTCTATGTATGGACGAAAGAGGAAGGCTAAACCTGAGAGTGAAACGGCGTCCTATCTTGAAAAGGCAGTGTCCATGTTGGAAAAGAAAAAAGATGACTGTGATTAATTTGCAGCGAACGCTGCAGCAAAACTCCACAAAATGGAGTCATTGCAAGTTATTTTTGCTGAGAATTTGATTAATCAGGTATTATACAATGGTATGTTGGGCAGACTTCAAGAATATTCGACATTCAACATCCAGCCTATGACTTTGGATAGACAAAGTACTAGCACTGATAGTACCGGAAGAATTACACCATTCCCAAGTAAGTACAAGTGCATTTTCCCCTTCTGAGGACAAATCTCATTATAGCGAGACACAATTCTGGCAAATGCAAATACCTTTTGTAGATACTCTAAAAACTGTAAAATTAACCTTAATGCTTGTTCAGTAATACAGTAAATAAATGAGAATTTCATAATATAATATTTGTGATGAAATTCTTGTAGTCCAGCTTGGATAATTAGCTTCAATGCGTATCTTTGAAATTTTTGAATGTACGCATTTTAGGTTAAAAAAATCAATTATTTTTCAACCAATGTAAATGTCTTAATATAATAAAACATGCCTTCAAGTATTCATTGCGTACAACATCATAAATAGCTTTACATGTATCAGGAATTATTTGTCCAAGTGCTTGAGGTGAAATTATGCTGGAAAACGTCAAATCTTGAAGAGCTCTCCCAGTAGCAAGATATCTGAGAGTTACTGCTTATCTTTGTTCTGCAGTAATCGCCCGTCTCAACTTTGTGTCGTTTCGCTCTATTTTTGGTCGTACTTTTTCAAGAAGGTAACCAAAAGTCATATCATCCATTCGAAGATAATTCCTATAATCATCGGGGTTGTTTTAATAATCTCATATCGGAGTTGTAGCCATGGTTTGGTCCACACAGCTCTGTTTTTCCTTCTTCTCTTCTTTATATCCTTTAAAGTGCTGATTATGAGAAGACTCATAGCTTGCTTTTGTTATAGAGTCATTTCACTAAGAAGAATCTAACTTTGTAATTACACGAAAACGTATTATCACTTTTAATATTTACTTTCAATTGAATTACTACAAACAAACTTGCATAATTAATAAAAACTGGACCTCAAAGAAGCAGCTCATGGCACGTCAACTGGTAGACTGACATTGTAGTGTGTATGCTTTGGTCGTGCCGTGCGAGGCATGCTAGGCATGGTAGTGTGTAGTCCGCTTAAGGGTGTCCGCTGGAAGCAGCTACAGACTCAGGCGAGCCGAACATGTCCTCGGACACTCCTGGCACTAAAAG
Source organism: Meconema thalassinum (assembly GCA_946902985.2). Lineage (NCBI taxonomy): Eukaryota > Metazoa > Arthropoda > Insecta > Orthoptera > Tettigoniidae > Meconema > Meconema thalassinum. The sequence continues at coordinate 1,627,896,061 of OX336388.2, forward strand.
CCATAAGATAAATAATAAATAAACTAGCAGAAGTACCCTTTCTTTGAACGGTCTTCGGTATTAATAACCAGACGTAATCAATTGAGCTACTGTTGCAATGGTTAGAGACTTGGAACCTGTTTCTCGACAAAGAAAAATGATTAGTTAAAATATGCTCTGAAACTAAATTTACCTAACGTGTACTTCCGGACGTGAAAAAAAATGAAAACCTCGTAGACGAAACGCAATACACGTCAAATAAAACTGACCTTCACTGTTGTGTCATGTCCCCATCCAGAGGAAGACCCCTTTAATAATTTATAAAGGCTTGTGGTGCATGAAAATTCAGGTTTTTTGGACTCCAATGGCCCAAATTCCTAAAAGAAAAAAAAGAAAAAACTACCGTATTTCAATTCAGGAAATTTTGAAAATAATGCTTCTGTTTGGAGATATAATAGACCTTCTGTACGACATAACGCACATTTAAGTCGTGTGAAAAAAATCTAGGGTACCCCTTGACCCCCTTAAGCGCAGTGATGAATTTTACAGTTTAAGTTGATTCCGTAATAACCTAATAGCCAGTTGCAAACAATCACAGAAATTTAATAAATGGAGTGGCTTTACTTCTTGCAGAAATAGATGGAAAGTTGGATGTCACCTTTTCAGATATTGTTGTCATGGTTACTGGTTTGCATTCCTTCATTAGTTTATTAAATGAAATTATTTTTCTGGGAATATCTTAGAAACTGTTGGTTTTAGAGCCTTAAAATGTACTTTTCGGGGACCCTTTACTGCTATTTAGGGGCACCGAGTTTTGTTTCTGACACCAAGGGGCTGAAAATAAGCTTTGTCTCGTCGATGTAGGCCGTAGTATAATAATAATAACTATAATAATAATATGACAATATAGGGATAGGGATATAATAGACCTTCCGTACCACACCCGCACGTGTAAATCGCATGAAAAAATCTAGAGTACACCTTGACCCCCTTAAGTGCATTATATGATATTGATGAATTTTACAGCTTTATTTGGTTCCGTTATAACCTTAAGCCGTTTGCAAACTATCTCAGTAATGTAATAAATGGAATTGTATTGCGTCTCACAGCAATACATGGACTTGTGAGATTCCGTTGCCATGGTAACCGGCTTGCATTCTTTCGTTATTGTCTTAAATGACATTAGTTTTCTGGAAATATCTCAAAAACTGTTGGTTTTAGGGCCTTAAAATGTGGTTTTCGGGGGCCCTTCAGGATATCTGTACCAAATTTTACGTTGATCCACCCAGCCGTTCTCGAGTTATAAGGGAACAACCACTTTGTCCACAGACAGACAGACAGACAAACAGACAGACATACAGACAGACAAAAAATTATTTTCGCGCGCATCCGTCATAAAACAGTCTGAAACGCGTAAATAACGCAAATTTCCGTAGAAATTCAGAAAAAACAGACAAACTTTCATTCTTATATATAGAGAGATAAATAAACTGTGTCGATCAACAGTTCTCATCAGACATTCATAGCAACATGTCATCGACGGACGACGACGACGTACCAGCGGTGTTAGGCTTATGTGTGTGGTCTAAAGATTGGTTATTACAAAGAAAGCAATATTCACACGTAAATTTATTAAATGAGTTACGCTTCGTACCGAAAGATTGGCACAATTATTTAAGAATTGATGACGAGACTTGCCTACGCCTTCCTTCATTGGTTACTCCGTTTATAGCATTCAAAGAAAGCTTCCAAGGGCTCACCTATCCGCTTTGGTCTTCCTGAGACATGTTGCCACAACTTGTAGCACGCACTATCTCAACGAGTGACTCATTTGAACTGAGCAATCTGCAGTTGCCACCGTCCACACGTTACGATAAAATTGTGCAAACGCAATCGACACAGATTTATCGGTTATAAAATCCAACTTGCTCCGATGAACTGTGCAAACTGAAATAACTGCAACGATTTATCCTCCACGCGTGAGATAAATCTCCGCAGTTCGGTTGGTGCAGTTAAAACGCACAGTTATATCGTATCGTGTGCAGCCGCCTTTACTATGAAGAATGACCAGCAATAGTCATTTTTAACAGAAAACGAGTTTTTTAAAGCTATTATATAGCTTAATACAGACAGAATGCAAATTATTAGGTTAGAATATAGTAAATTAAGGGGAAAGATACGAGGTAACGGCTAAAAGTGCTCTGATGAGGAAAACCGATCATGGTCCAGTTGTGACTCTTCAGTCGGTCAACATGAATTTGCCCAATGACTGGTCGGGGTACACATAATACAGTAATAAATACCACTCCTGGGAGGTATTTGCCCCATTATAATTGTGATCATAACAAATAAATGTAGGCCTAAGGTAAAATCGGACTTAACGGAAACTTGGACAAACGGAAAACAAAATTCTGGAAGGAGGTATTTCTTATGTAAAACTAGCAGAAGTACCCATTCTTCGAACGGTCGTCGGTATTAATAACCAAACGTAATCAATTGAGCTACTGTTGCAATGGTTAGGGGCTTGGAACCTGTTTGTCGACAAAGATAAATGATTAGTTGAAATATGCTCTGCAACTAATTTACCTAACGTGTACTTCCTGACGTGAAAATAAAATTGAAAACCTCGTAGACGAAATGCAATTCACGTCACATAAAAACTGACCCACACTGTTGTGTCAAGTGCGCATCCAGAGGAAGACCTCTTTAATAAATTATAAAGGCTTTTGGTGCATGAAAATTCAGGTTTTTTAGCCTCCAATGGCCAAAATTCCTAAAAGCAAAAAAATAAAATAAAAAATAAATTATTTCAATTCAGGAATTTTTGAAAATAATGTTGCTGTTTGAAGATATAATAGACCTTCTGTGCGACACATCGCACGTTTAAGTCTTGTGAAAAAATTGAGGGTACCTCTTGACCCACTTAAGCGCATTGATGAATTTTACAGTTTTTGTTGGTTCCGTGATAACCATATAGCCATTTGCAAACTTTCACAGAAATTTAATAAATGGAGTGGCATTACTTCTTGCAGAAATAGATGGAAAGTTGGATGTACCTTTTTGAGACACTGTTGTCATGGTTACTGGCTTGCATTCCTACATTAGTTTATCAAATGAAATTAGTTTTCTGGGAATATCTCAGAAACTCTTCGTTTTAGAGCATTAAAATGTAGTTTCCGGGGACCCTTTACGACTGTTTAGGGGCCCCGAGGGTTTTTTTTCTGACACCAAGGGGCTGAAAATGAGCTTTGTCTCGTCGTTGTAGGCCGTAGTATCATCATCATCATCATCCTCTTGCACAGTTTCCAGCCGTTGGCCGGGTCTGTTTGGAACACAGGCCACTCCAACGTCTTCTGTCTTCCCACCATCTCTCAGCTTCCACCCCTGTCCAGTCTTCTCCTCTCTTCTTCACGCTTTCTTCCATCCCTTTCAGTCACCTGTCTCTCGGTCTTCCTCTCGGTCTTCCTCTCGGTCTCTTTCCTTCCCACTTCGTCTCGTGTATCCTCCTGGGTATCCTCTTATCCTCCATTCGTTTTACATGTCCATGCCATCTAAGTCTAGATTTCTCTATACCATCCCGTAATGGTTCCTCCTTTATTAATTCTCTGGTTCTCTCATTTCTTATTCTGTCCATCTTTGTAGCTCCAATACTGCTTCTCAAGAACCTCATCTCACTGGCCTGTATTTTGCTCTTCTCCCTTCCTTTCATAGCTCAGGTCTCCGAGGCATACGTCAGGATAGGGGCATAGTACGTCCGATATATGATCTTTTTTCTGTTCTGAGGGACATCCTTGCTCCATAACATGCTTCTCACACTCCTCCGGAATGCTTCTGCCTGTCTCCCCCGCTCATTTTTTCTCTATAGTTTCTTCCATTATCTTGTATCAGGCTTCCCAGATACTTGAAACTCTCCACTTTCTTCAGCTGAACCCCACCAATTGTTATTCCCGTTGTGGTTCTTTCTTTCTTCCTTGTTGTGATCACCATCTCACTCTTATTTATGCTAAATTTCATCCCATATCCTTGTATTATCCCTTCCCACACGTCCAACTGTTCCTGTACCTCCTCCTCCTTGTTTCCCCAAATTATCAAATCATCTGCAAACACCATTGCTTTCATCTTTCCTTCCCCAATTACTTGTGCCACTCGGGTCATTATGTCATCCATCACCACAATGAAAAGTATCGGTGCCAGTGCACTTCCTTGTTTCAGGCCGTTTCTCTGTTCCACCCAGTCCGATCTCTCTCCTCCCACTTTCACACAGCTCACGCTTCCCTTGTACATCTCATTTATCCTCCTTATAGTCCATTTTTCTACTCCTCTATCCTCCAGGGACTTCCATACTTCGTTTCTGCATACACTGTCATATGCTTTTTCAATGTCCAGGAAGGCCATTAGTAGATCTGTTCCATACTCACTGTGCTGTTCTTGTAACTGCCTTACAGCAAAAATCAAATCCACTGTGGACCTTCCTGCTCTGAAGCCATGTTGTTCTTCCCTCATCCCTCCTTCTATCCTTGTCCTAATTCTCCTTTCCAAAACTTTCTCCAACATCTTTGCACAATGACTCATCAGTTTTATTCCCCGATAGTTTCTGCATTCTGTTCTACTACCTTTGTTGAAGATCGGGACAATTATTCCCTTTTTCCAGCCCTCTGGGGTCTTCCTTTCCGTAGTGTAATAATAATATTAATTATAATAATAATATAACAATATAGGGATAGGGATATAATAGACCTTCCGTAGCACACCGGCACGTGTAAATCGCGTGAAACATTTCTAGAGTACCCCTTGACCCCCTTAAGCGCATTATATGTATTGATGAATTTTACAGCTTAGTTTGGTTCCGTTATAACCTTCTAGCCGTTTGCAAACTATCTCAGTAATGTAATAAATGGAATTATATTGCGTCTTATATTACAGCAATAGATGGACCTGTGAATTTCTGTTGCCATGGTTACCGGGTAGCTTCCTTTCATTATTGTATTAAATGAAATTAATTTTCTGGGAATATCTCAAAAACTATTGGTTTTAGGGCCTTAAAATGTGGTTTTCGGGGGCCCTTTAGGGCCGTTGATCCACTCAGCCGTTCTCGCATTATAAGGACACAAAAAATTGTCCACAGACAAACAAACATACAGACAGTCAGACAAAAAATTCATTTTCGCGCGCAACCGTCATAAAACAGTCTAAAACGCGTAAATAACGCAAATTTCCGTAGAAATTCAGAAAAAAACAGACAAACTTTCATTCTTATATATAGAGAGATGACACTGTGAACTGGAAAACTGCCTAACGCGGAAACGGAAAGAAATTCCGGAACTGTAGGTGTAAAGAACCTAACTAAGACAGATTATCTTATCCATACTATAACTTTATGTACTAAATTTTGAGTGCGACTGTACTTGCACCAAAGTTGTAGGAAACATTGGTTGCGTTCACGGTAGCAAACAGTTGATCAACTGCTCCAAAGCTGATGCATCGGGAGCGGGATCAGGTTTTACGTGTACTTGTGAACGGTTTGCTCCATCTGATCTGTAGCAGCGCGCGTTGTTCGAAAGTGGATAAGGCCGATGTACTATCCTCGAGCCTGCGATGTTGAAATGATCAGATAATCTTGTGAGAGTGAATGCTGATATTAGGTCAGTATCTAATTTACCTTTAGTTTTGCAACTCGGAACGAGATTGGTCTGAAACTATGTACCGAAGGCTGTGAACATGTATAAAAACCATACCTTGCTCCCGATAATATTAGGCCTACGTTCGTAAATTTCTTGCCTTTCTGCTACGGCAGTTCTGCTAGTTCGGCTACGGTAAAGAAAACTTAACAGTTTAACGTATAATACGGTATATTAAGGTGGTATATCCCAAGACTTATGCTAATTGAAGTAATTTTAATCTCTTCAAATTGAACAAGGTAGGTTAGGCCTATGTCTCAATAGACCGAATATTTATTCAAGAATATCAATATAGCTTCGATTTTATTAATGTAGGGTTATAACCTATGAGAAGGGTCAAGAATCTGTAAGTCTAGCAGTAAACCTCTTACCAGTCATCCACACATGATGACTTCATTATTTGTTAGCATTGCTTCATCTATTTAATTTGTTCCTAGGTATCCTTCATGCTGATATTTTCCTGCTTTTTCACTCTAGTTTTCTTCTCAAGGATTTGACGCTTTTGGATTTATTCATCAGCTTAACTGTGCTATACAGATTTTAGTTACTGTACCATAAAAATTAATTGTATTTACAAAAAAAATCAGGTTAGATAGCAAAATTAATTTGAAACATTACAAGAATATAAATCACATTGTCCCTACCTGTCAACTAGAGGTATTTATCTGGACCATTACCCTTCCCCTATCTAAGAAGGTCAGATGACCTCAAGGTTCCACACTTTAAAATTATGACCAGCATCTAGAAATAAAATTTCTGGGTCCCTCATTTAAAGCAAAGGAAATCATGATATGAGCCTGTATTATCCTTGTTATGCCTAACTTATTTACACCCCAATATTAGTACTTGAAGAGAAAGACACAACATGAACTGTTGATGGATTAACTTAGTCTCTTACTTGGCAGTCCATTCACCTCCTATCAATACACAACTGGTTTCCATACCATATTCCCTATATGCTACTGTTCATCTAATGAAAATGAAAAATGTTAGGCTACAGATTTTTGGTTGAAAACAGTTGTCTAAAAGATGCTTTCACCATTTATTTTTTAATACATCGTGTCATCAAATGGTCCACTAACATAGAAAGAATTAAAAAATAGGGCAATTTAAAATTATTGCTACCTAAGTCTGGACAGTACAGAATGAGATAGAGGAAACTACACTGCAAAAATATAAACTGAAAAAAAAAAGATATAAAAATCAGGAAAGTACCAGGATGAATGACACCTAGGAACAAAGATAAATGAAGCAGTGTTAAGAAATACATCTTTTCTGTGATAATTTGAAGCCATTCTTTTTCTCTTTTCAGTGTTGCCTATACAGATTGTCTTTGCTGCTTCTCAGTCGGTCAACATGGGGTACAAAATTATTATGTAAACCTACTCCTGGAAACAGTTACATGTATTAGTTGCCCATTGCCCATTTAAGTGTGATAACTAACTAATACATGTAATTTTTTCCAGGAGTGTGTTTATATATTTATAATTTTGTACCCGAAAAGCAGCAATGACTACATTTTATCTTGAATTTCCGTACATAATCATTACCAGCTGCTTGATGTACGATACTGGTACTTCATTGGGGCTTAGCTAGTGGGCTCGTACAATTACATACCATTACCGAAGGTAACATTCATGACTCATCACTCTCTTAACGGCAATGATACTTGGTTACTAACAATTCCCTTTGTTGCTCAATATGTGCCTGGTAGAGAGATGGTTGGCACGAATCAGCAAACTAAATGTTAAAAGAAGTAATATCTTCCACCTAGGCTCATTACCAGATTGAATACAAATGAAACTACTGTACAGCAAAACTATAGGTGTAGTTTTGTAACAAACATAGTTCATTCAGTCACCGTACAAGAACATCAGGTCTTCTGTGGTCAGCAGCAAATACTGCTGTGTGATAGGATATGCAGATTATAAAGTGAAGCATCACTGTAATGAGGTGTTAAAATTCAGGCAAGCTGCGATAAGGTAAGAAAATAATGGACAAACTGGGTAAGTGCTGTGTTGAACAGTGCTCAATCTTTTCTGCTTGTGTAAGAAGAGAAATATATTTCTTGAGTTGCAGTACATAGGCCTAGCCATTATCAGCTTCTTGGTAGCCTACTGCAGTGAACCTAGGCTAGTGAGCTTGCCTAATTGTAGCCTATACTGTACAGTACTAGTAGGCAATACTCATGAAACCTCACTCCCTTTAAGTTATCATTTTACTAACAATTTCCTTTACAGGTTACTAAGCTTGTAACATAAAGCCTCTTTCCCAATCCTAGCCTCAGTTAAAAATACATGCACTACTACTGACACCACATTATTTTGAAATGTATCCTGTAGCCTAGGCTACTGTTAAAATATAGATCAATATGTAGCATACACACAGGAGAGTGAGTGAAATAAATTAGCCTTATGTCACAATTTCTAAATCCATTCTCATAATGCATTTTACTTAATAGTCAGTTCCTATTTGAGTACAGAGATCTAACCTGGCCCCTGAGAGAAAATCATCGCTCGTTTGACAAAAGGAAGTCAAGGATGGAAATTTTGGTGTTGGATTAGTTGAAGCATGGACAAAATACAGTATGTGCATACAATAATTGTCACAAAATGTTAATACTCAGGCATGTTGAGATACCGTAAGTGTAAGTGAAGGAAATAAAGGACAAACTGGGTAGGCCTAAGTGCTACCGTATGCTGAAGAGTGCTTAATTTTCTCTCCTTGTGTAAGAAAAGAAATTTATATACAGTATATATATATATATATATATATATATATATATATATATATTATATCTTGAGTTTCAGTGCATAATCATTCCCAGCTTCTTGATGTATGGTACTGGTAGCCTACTGCAGTGAACATTGGCTATTGAGCATGCCCAATTATAGCCAATGGTACCAGTACGGTAGGTAATATTCATTACATTGAAAGGAATGTGGATGTTTAATCTAGACCTGAACAGCAACCAAGAAGCAAGATAACTGTTAAGATAAGGCTGCTAATGCCATGAAAAGAAAAGTAGCCTAATGGTTACTGGTACTTGAAATGCTTACCAAGGGAAGCTGGTTTCTTTCAAACATAGAAACATATTTATAGGCTAGGGCCAATACATGACCAAATTAACTTCATTCAGTCCAAGCTGAAAGCCAGGGGCGGTGGGGAGGCTAATCTAGACCTAAACAGCATCCAAGAAGCAAGAGAACTGTTAAGATAAATCTGATAATACCATGAAAAGAAAAATACTGATAGGCTACTAGTATTTCCCAGACAGCACAGACAGACCTACGGTAATTCTTATATCCTATTGCATACTAATCCTTAACCCAACAAGTACCAGTATCCTACGGTATTGAAATAATTCAGAATTTGGGGTAGGCCCAGTACAATGCAGGTATTGAACCCTTCAGAATAGCAGTGTTTATATGCAAGAATCTTGATCAAGGGGTCGCGCTCAGTTCATAGTGTGATGTTTACGTCCGCCAAACAACATGCTCTACTGAGGCAAGGGTCATAGGATTAAAACTATAATTAAGAAAGTAAGGAGACAAGACGTAAAATAATAACATGATTTAATGACTAATTGTGCATAAAAGGAAAATAAACAAAAATAATAGAAATATCCTCCCTGAATTTTCCCATGACAGGAACATCTATCAATGTTGAGGAGTCAGACGGATCTCCCCCTTTATAAAAATGTGGATCCATGTTCCACTACCTTGCATTTGAATTTTATGTACGCGTGATGACTAACTACGAGAAATGAGTACTTGGATGACTGTTCGTTTACAACGGGTTAACAGCCACGGTGCTTACGAACAATCATCGCGTAAATCAACGTTTATGGATATGGGCATGACATTAATAAAAACCCTTAAATCTAATGCTGACACACGCACTACAAATCTACTATTTACAGGAATCTCCCTGAGACCCTCATTAGTGCGATGACGCACTTAACAAGCTGAGCTGCCAACCTGGCCAATTGCTCAATAAACACACAAGGAAAGACAGCATTGCACGTGACTTCACGGGTCACTGATATGGAAAATAAACATGGAATAAAACCAACAATAACAAAAGCCTGGCCGGCTAAGATTACTTTATATGAACAAAACTGCATGTTAAGGTAACGCTTCGGAGATTATCGTGATTCGTAGGCAACTCCCATTTATTTAAACAATTTTTACCATTGATCAGTTCTTATTCTGTATTTCAAGTAATTACGGAGTCAATAAGCGCTCCCCACTAATGACCCTGCTTGCAACGTTCAGACCGCCCTGTGAAACATCTCCCCCTCTTCAATACTCGTCATGTCCCAACTCCAGTGTATATAAATAACTGAACAGCTGTGCCGTTATCTCAAGGAACCAACAGCAACAAAAATCTCAACCACCTCAACATATGGTCAGACAATAATCAAAATATCCACAATTGCCCTCGCAAGGTTACAATATGGACATGGCACCAAGCTGACAGAAATCAGTCTAAGCTGAAAATCCCGCTTGTAATGACCACAAAATACACACACTCACACACGTCTGGGAATGACATGACGATTTTCACACTGGTCCGCTGAATAGATGCTCACAAACTATTAAAACAATATTTAAACCCTACGATAGAGCTGATTGCTCTTCGTCACAAATTACATTGCTCCAAAGGCAATAATCTCACTGAATCTGACCAATAATAAACCTTAAACAATTTTTATTACCCTCCAATCTACTGTATCGTTATATTAACTCAGTCCTACTTCTGAAACACAACATATCTCCGAGAGACGTTTTTAACCGCATTACGTAACATATGCAAACACGGCCGTTCACATAGCTACGTTAGTTAAAACAACAAACAAAAACAAGAACCTTCCACTAATAACATATGCGAGCTGTTTCCATGCAAAAGGTGTGTCAGACCAAAACTAAAATACTACGTTAATCACACAAGCAAAGTATTTACAAAAATATGTCCCTTAAACCATAAGTTAATTTATCAAATAATAAAGAATATTATATTGTACTCATCTCTCGTTCAGTCACCCGTCAAAGAACATCAGCTGCCATCTCCCAATTGAATGGTTCTTATCTCATCTCGGCCATCTGGACGGAGTGTTGAGAATTCCAAACTTCCTCTATGGTAATCGATGTCATCTCTCGTGCTGATTCAGAAAGTTAGATTAATATACACTTGATATCTGACTACTAAATTCGCCGTTCCAGGTACTACTTTCCCCGTAACAGTTTGTTGGCGAATTATCGACGATACTGCCCCTACAAAATATAGTACTGTGACTATCTATCACTGAATTTAACACATTTACAATAACTCCTATGTCCTCATGACACGCAAAAGTATAACAGCCTACGTCCTTAGACGCACAAAAGTAATAATCAACCTGTGTCCACGACACACAAAAAAATAATCGTTGTCTTGGCTTTTCACGCCACTTATAAATGAACTGGTCCTAGGTCTTGATGGGGGGGGGGGAAATTATACAAAAATTTCTCGAAATAATGGTGGTACAGGAATGAAATAAATATCACTCAACTCGTAACATTGCACAGGTCAAGAATATGCCCATTAATCCTAGAATCGATCGTAGAGATTTTGTCTAGGCGATTTCCCGCGTGAATGCTAGCCACCGCGTACCCAAGCTGGTCTTGCCGCGTTCGTAGGCATTCATTTTTCATTGGTTCCACATTTTCTGTAACTTGGCGGTTTTTAGGAGATCTTGGCGTCGTAGGAGTGTCTATTATCTTCATCAGCCACTCACGTTACTGCATCATATTTCTTCTAGGCGCGAATATTACAATGAACATACCAGAACCATGTCTCACTGCGCGTCGCTTCTATTTTGAGGTGGCCAACACCTGTCCTTCTGACACATCGCTAGGCTATTTCCTTTCACAGCTAAAGTATTTAGCCTTTTGTCAAACTGCTTCAGGTATGTCACCGCTGTCTCCAACAAATGCTTGAAATTTCCTCATCTCCGTCTGGCTACTTTCATGATGCTGGTGGAAATATTTATTAATTGAAGAAATAAAACATAGAATCATTTATCCAACAGAGGATAAAGGGTTCACAACTCTCCCACTCACAAAATTTCGAACTTAGGAATAAAGTCGACAATTTTAAAAGACTTCCGTAGGCCACTTTGTTTTATTTCAGAATCACCCCTTTTCTATTACTTGGTCTAGCCGCTCTTGTCTTGAATGGCATTTACTCGTTTTCATTTCCTGCTTGTATCTCCCCTCTCAGTCTGCTTGCATGACCCGCTGATGCCTGAGGCAACACTCTGCTCGCCTCGTTAATGTTTGTCAACACCAACTCTACTTCCTCCTTCACGTGCCGTACTCAACTGCTCCCCGTCAACTTTGTTGATAGTAGGACGCCCATATATTCAAACTGCATCGTTTTTTCGGCGCTCTCATGGATCGCTTCTTCGATACTTTTTTAAGTTGGCTGCATTGTAAACTGACATTGTTCCTGTGCTCAACTCTTTCACTCTGTAAGCATTATTTCCAAGGTTTCTTACGATAGAATAGGGTCCTATGAACTTTTCGCAGAATTTACTGAAGATTTTCTTCTCTGGGTCCGATGTAGCGGGTCGTTTCACCAAAACGAGCTGGTTGATTTCAAGATCACTGTGAAACCTCTTATTTCTTACTCGCCGTAATCTTCGGTCTGCTTGTTTTCTCATGTAGGCTCTCGTTCTCTCAATTCGCAGGTCAGGTGCTATCATGGGATCTTGTGGACAGTTAATGATGCTTTTCCACGTTCTCACTGGATACTCGTTCTTGTGTAGGACCATAGGGATTTGTCCTGTTGACTCGTGCCTGGTAGAATTCATGCATGTCTCTACGTCCTTAATTTTATCCACCCATCTGTGATGTTCATTGGGAATGAAGATTCTCAAGTATGATGTTACACATTTTATTGCTCTCTCACTTGGATTAGCTTGGGCATGTCGGATACTGCTTAAAACGTGTTTTATACCCATGTCCTCCATACCTTTCTTGAATTCGGCGCTTGTGGAATAACTGCCATGATCTGACAATATAAACTCTGGTTTTCCAAGGATTGGAATAACTCTATTTCGAATACGACTGAGTACTTGCTTCGATGTAGTTTTCTGAATAGGGCATAGTACTACGAACTTAGAAAATACATCAATGCACACTAGCAAGTGACGGCAACCTCGCCTTCCTTTCGGAATTTGACCGAAACAGTCCAGGGCCAGTAGCTCGCATGGTTTCTGAGGTAGCAAGGGTCTAGGATACTGCCTCATTAAATAGTTATTGGGCTTTGTCCTCTGACACGGATCACAAGTTGTAATGACGTCACATATAGTTGTTCTCATACGTGGCCATGTAAATATCTCTCCTATTGTCGCTTCGCACTTGTCTACGCCCACGTGACCGTAACTTTCGTGCGTATGCCATGTCAGTCCTCGCTGTAATGATGCAGGTACTAATATGCGTAACTTGGTATGGTCATTATCTACCCATTTGTGCAGCAAATTGTTGACATAAACATATCTTCCTTCTTTGGCTTTTGCTTCTCGAAATGCAGGTGTTCCTGTAGGTAGCTGCTTTTTGAAGTATCGAATTAATAACATCATCCATGGTTCCGCTTCCTGTTCTCGCTGTATTTCACGTAACTCCTCCAAGAATTTCCGGTCCTTCGGTGTTAACTCCAAGTGTTGTACCGTCACTGTTTCTTCATTATCAGGCTCTGGGGTCCTGCTGAGTGCATCCGGAATCACGTTCATCTTTCCAGGGCAATGTTCAATCTCAATGCTAAACTGCTGAATATATATAGACCAACGTGTCACACGTTCGCTTGCCATCGACGTCTTAAACAAGAATGTTAGTGCCTTGTGATCAGTCCTGACAACAATGGGGTAACCATAGATTATTCGTTTCCATTGTTGAAGCGCATGAAGGATGGCCAACAATTCTAGCTCGATTACAGTATAATTGCGCTCGTGCTTACGCAATTTTTGGCTGACAAATGCCAAATATGTTTTATGTTGCAGGTTAGCTGGATCTTCTTGGTAGAGCATAGCACCTATACCAATTAGTGAAGCATCCGCTTGGATTATAAATTTGTGCTTGAAATCTGCATATCCTAATTTAATGCAGTTTTCCAATAGCTGTTTTGTTGCTTGGAATGCCTTCTCACACTCCGCATTCCATAACCATTTATTATTTTTCTTTAACATTTCCTGCATGGGAGCTACAGTCTCCGTATAACCTGGACAGTTTTCTTTAAAGAATCCCGTTACGCCTAAGAAAGCCCGAATGTGCTTGACTCTCGTTGGTGTAGGGAAATTCTTTATCGCTTCAATCTTAGCTGGGTTTGGCTTCACTCCCTCCTTGTCAATGACGTGACCCAAATATAAGATCTCGCTCTTGAAGAAATGCGATTTCTTCAGATTTACTTTGAAATTCGATGCATTCAGGTTGCCCAATACTTTATCTAAATTCTCCATGTGAGTTTCAATGTTGTCGGATGCCAGCAGAATGTCATCAATGTAGCGTACCGTCATCTCCTTAACTTCCTCGGTTAGATTCCGGTCCAGGGCTCGGATTAAAGCACGGCCCGCTGTTTTGACTCCAAAGGGCATTCGGACGAAGCAATACGTCTGGTTATCGAATAAGAAGCCAGTTAGAAGCTGTGACTTCTCATCCAATTCAAGATGGTGGAAACTGGACGTCAAATCGAGTGATGAATAAATGCTCTTGTTTTTAAAGCCTTTTAGTACGTCTCTGATAATTGGCGCTCTGTCATACTCAGGAAAAATGAGTCTCATGTTGAGATTTCTGGCATCTAAACAAAGTCTAATAGATCCATTTGGTTTTGTGACTGCCAAAATCGCATTTAGATAAGGTGTAGGTGTCTTCCTTATCACTCCAGCTTGTAACATCTCATCTATAATGACCTTAACTTGACCACGATATTTTTCAGGAATTGGGTACAACCTGCTTTTGAAAGGTGACCAATCCTCGACTTGCATAGAATATTTGAAATTTAATATTTTCACAGGTACTGTATCAAATACTGCTTTGTGCTTCCTTAAAATCTCTTCCAACTGTTTTCTGTGTTCACCTCCAAGTTGAATGTCATTGAGCCGCTCCTGTAGTAACTCTTCAAATTGTGCATCACTGTTATCTCCTTCTGTTAATTAAGACCATATCTCCTGGGATTCAATCTCCTCATCTAGTTCCACAACAGCCCCTTCTATTATGTTATCTTCTGCCTTTCGTATCTCCTCTTCCGTCTCTTCTGATATTGCTTCCAATGCCCAAGAATTTACATCTCTTCCAGTAGTGATTTCATCCATATGCAATCCCACATTCTTCAGCTGATCATATTCTCTAAAACTGACTGTATTCTTGTGCAAATCTATCACTGCTTGATAGTCACAAATGAAATTTGCACCAAGAATTATATTGAAATTCATCTTTGCCATGATAATGAATGTTTGCCCAAAAGTGTGTTCCAATATGTTCAGCTCTAAGTATGCCTGACGTTTACAAGTGACGGTGCGTTCAGGAATAACACCCCTCACTTTGAGCTGTGGTACAGGAATTACAGGAATATTCTGACTTCGTCCCAACTCTCGAACCAAGGCCTCCGATACCAGACTGATCTGTGACCCCGTATCCAATAAACATCTTATCTTAATTCCACCAATCCTCGCGTAAATAATGGGTAATTGCCTAATTTCATCGTTCCGTGGTTTCACCGTCTCCTCCAGGCAGTCTTCTGGCAAAGCAATCCATTCTTGTATGTTCGCTACTATCCATCCATCTTCAACTTCCGACTGTTGCGTTTGTAGACTGTCTTCTTTATCCAAATTTAGCATTTTTTTTAGCTCCATTTCGACTCCCCTCATCATTCTGTCGCTTATGCCCTTGATATTCCTCTTGTCTCAGTAGACTTCCAGCTTCCTCAGTATGTGTGTCTGGATTCTTCATGTTCCCAATGGCCTTTTCCCATCTTCCAAGCTCTCCACCTTGGCTAGCGTGTAACTCCTCTAGGTAATTTTGCGATTGAGCGTGCCTATCATCCCAGTCATTTCGATAATTACGTGGCTCTCCTTGATTTTGACCTCTCCTTCCTTTCCATCTTTGATTGGCATTGTAATCACCGTATCTTCCATAAGGCCTGTCATTCCTTCGATTTTCGCGCCATTGCTGATATTCTCTGTGTTGATATCTATTGTTGCCTTGGTATGATCTATTGTTATAGTTATTTTCGTTACGCTGGTATGGTCTGTTTTCTCCTTCCTCCTGGTTTCGCCTAGGTGTGGAGGTGCTTGTATTAGTACCCTGCGTTTTGGTGTTTGCCTGTTAAGGTTTTATGACCTCTGTGGTATTGACTAATTCCAGTTGTCTTCCTCCTCTATAATGAGTATGAGATGTAGTCTCATCGATCTGACGTAATATCTGCTCTGCATGTAGGGCCGTACTAACGTTCGCTGCGACTAGTACTTGTTGCACGTTGACTGGCAATTGCCTCGCTAGAGTCATCACCAGATCTGCTTCATTTAAAGGGTAATCAAGGTCGCGAAATTTTAGCATTTGCATGTTAAAGAAATCTGAGTATTTCGTTTGCTGGGTAGTTTGGTATTTTCTAGAGTAAAGCTCCATCCTTAGACTCTGTTGTATTGCTGGCGACCAGTACTTGCGCAGAAACGCTAATCTAAAATCTGACATGGTTCCAAATGTATATTTGAAGCTTAAAAACCATGTAAGGATATTTCCTGATAAAAATCTCTCCATCATCCTCAATCTACGTGCTTCAGGTACCCCAGTGTCATTGAAATGGTCTTCTATCTCTTTGATAAAAGCTTTAGGCGTCACTCCTGAATTTTCCGTGTACTTCTGCGGTTTGTAATCGTTTGAGCGAATTACCTGAATAAGTTGTGTGGGCTGATGACCGTCTTGTGGTGTTGAACTCCTTTCTATATTCCTACGAAACCCTTCCGTGTTTGTTGTTAATGGGCTCTCCGCCTGAGTCTGACTTCCTGCTATGCTAGTACCCTCCGGGCTATTTGAGTCGTCCTGCTTGTCTTTCAACGCTCCCGTTTTAAATATCGACGATTGCTCTAATGACCTCAGTTCGGCTTTAATGATCCTGTCCGTCTGTTCTTTAAGCTTGCTTTTCATTTCTTGCTCTAATGCTTGAATACGAGCGTGATTTTCGCCTACTGTCTTAAGACTGGTGGATCTTTCCTCTTTAGAATCGATATTCATTTTTTCCAATCTTTTCTTATCTGCTCTTTAATCGTGCTTACTTTCACTTCAATCTGGCTTTTAGTGTCGTCTAAGGTACTCTTTAATTGCTCCTGATCCGCTTCTAGGCTTTTCCATTGTTCCGCTGATTTTATTTCGAGACGGTCCATATCTTTAATTATGCCGGATATGTTTTCATCTACTGCTGATAATTGTTGTTGAATGACCCTGCCGCTTTTCTCCATCTTCTTAAATCGTCCTTCCAATTTATCCTGAGCTATCTTGACCTCGCTTGTATTCATAGTACATGCTGTTTCAATTTGCTCTAATTTAGCTAACACCGTTTCATCCAGAATGCTAAGTTTTTTTTATCAAAAATACTTTCCATTTTCTTAATCTGATCTAATTGCTTTTCATTATTTTTACTCACATCTAGGGCCAGTAATACCATCTGTTGATTAGTATGATCTTTCATCTCTGCGGTTAGCGTCTCTAACTGTGAATTGATAGTGTCATTAATTTCACTTTTTAATAACCTAGCTTGTTCCGCCTGATATTCATTTTGTTCCATCCTACTGTTATTTAATTGTGTCCGCAATGATTCACTTTGTTCAGCTAGTTTAGTTTTCAGTGATTCACTCTGCTCGGATAATTTGTTTATAGACTCACTTTGTTCTAACATACTATTGTTTAATTGTGTCCGCAATGATTCACTTTGTTCAGCTAGTTTAGTTTTCAGTGATTCACTCTGCTCGGATAATTTGTTTATAGACTCACTTTGTTCTAACATACTAGTGTTTAATGATTGACTCTGTTCCGCCAATTTAGTGTCCAACAATTCCCGTGTTCTCCTAGCTGCACCCTCAATGATTTCTTGAATCTGTTCCACCGTTGCCATGTTATACAATTTATATGAGACATAAGGGAAATGGCATAAAGCAATGCCCTTTGACACATACACACAATCCAATGCACATTTAATTTCTTTACCCTACTCAGTTCATTTATTTTTACATTTAATCCCACTAGTCGATTGCATCTCTGAGTAGTTCTAGTTTTACTCAATTTAATTTTAAACCCAAGCACATATTTAGTCATTAAATTGTTATCCTGATCTGATATTAACACTGACTAATTAACAAAGTATTAATTGTCATTTTAGGCTACAGCCTCCTAATATTTTCATGAGTTTGTCTTTCTAAACAAATCTAGTTTTAACTTTAATCATTGGGCGCCCGGTATCACATATATTACCTTTTACTTTAATTCAATAGACAAAAACGTGAACCGTATTTTACTTTGCAAACTCCTGATTTTAATTTATATTTCACACATTTGGCGGTATCCACTTCGTCTCAATTACTTTTAATAAAATATCACTTTCCGGTGATTAAATACTGTCATATCTGCCTGCACTTGCGGCATGTCAGTTTTACTCAAATACGCCAATATTGATATGTGTAATTTCTCCGCCGTTACACCACAGTGAATGGCCCCACGCTTGGCCGCGCCAGTTTTATCCCTATGAATCCTTCAGAATAGCAGTGTTTATATGCAAGAATCTTGATCAAGGGGTCGCGCTCAGTTCATAGTGTGATGTTTACGTCCGCCAAACAACATGCTCTACTGAGGCAAGGGTCATAGGATTAAAACTATAATTAAGAAAGTAAGGAGACAAGACGTAAAATAATAACATGATTTAATGACTAATTGTGCATAAAAAGAAAATAAACAACAATAATAGAAATATCCTCCCTGAATTTTCCCATGACAGGAACATCTATCAATGTTGAGGAGTCAGACGGATCTCCCCCTTTATAAAAATGTGGATCCATGTTCCACTACCTTGCATTTGAATTTTATGTACGCGTGATTACTAACTACGAGAAATGAGTACTTGGATGACTGTTCGTTTACAACGGGTTAACAGCCACGGTGCTCTCGAACAATCATCGCGTAAATCAACGTTTATGGATATGGGCATGACATTAATAAAAACCCTTAAATCTAATGCTGACACACGCACTACAAATCTACTATTTACAGGAATCTCCCTGAGACCCTCATTAGTGCGATGACGCACTTAACAAGCTGAGCTGCCAACCTGGCCAATTGCTCAATAAACACACAAGGAAAGACAGCATTGCACGTGACTTCACGGGTCACTGATATGGAAAATAAACATGGAATAAAACCAACAATAACAAAAGCCTGGCCGGCTAAGATTACTTTATATGAACAAAACTGCATGTTAAGGTAACGCTTCGGAGATTATCGTGATTCGTAGGCAACTCCCATTTATTTAAACAATTTTTACCATTGATCAGTTCTTATTCTGTATTTCAAGTAATTACGGAGTCAATAAGCGCTCCCCACTAATGACCTTGCTTGCAACATTCAGACCGCCCTGTGAAACATCTCCCCCTCTTCAATACTCGTCATGTCCCAACTCCAGTGTATATAAATAACTGACCAGCTGTGCCGTTATCTCAAGGAACCAACAGCAACAAAAATCTCAACCACCTCAACATATGGTCAGACAATAATCAAAATATCCACAATTGCCCTCGCAAGGTTACAATATGGACATGGCACCAAGCTGACAGAAATCAGTCTAAGCTGAAAATCCCGCTTGTAATGACCACAAAATACACACACACACATCTGGGAATGACATGACGATTTTCACACAGGTCCGCTGAATAGATGCTCACAAACTATTAAAACAATATTTAAAACCTACGATAGAGGTGATTGCTCTTCGTCACAAATTGCATTGCTCCAAAGGCAATAATCTCACTGAATCTGACCAATAACAAACCTTAAACAATTTTTATTACCCTCCAATCTACTGAATCGTTATATTAACTCAGTCCTACTACTGAAACACAACATATCTCCGAGAGACGTTTTAACCGCATTACGTAACATATGCAAACACGGCCGTTCACATAGCTACGTTAGTTAAAACAACAAACAAAAACAAGAACCTTCCACTAATAACATATGCGAGCTGTTTCCATGCAAAAGGTGTGTCAGACCAAAACTAAAATACTACGTTAATCACACAAGCAAAGTATTTACAAAAATATGTCCCTTAAACCATAAGTTAATTTATCAAATAATAAAGAATATTATATTGTACTCATCTCTCGTTCAGTCACCCGTCAAAGAACATCAGCTGCCATCTCCCAATCGAATGGTTCTTATCTCATCTCAGCCATCTGGACGGAGTGTTGAGAATTCCAAACTTCCTCTATGCTAATCGATGTCGTCTCTCGTGCTGATTCAGAAAGTTAGATTAATATACACTTGATATCTGACTACTAAATTCGCCGTTCCAGGTACTACTTTCCCCGTAACAGTTTGTTGGCGAATTATCGACGATACTGCCCCTACAAAATATAGTACTGTGACTATCTATCACTGAATTTAACACATTTACAATAACTTCTATGTCCTCATGACACGCAAAAGTATAACAGCCTACGTCCTTAGACGCACAAAAGTAATAATCAACCTGTGTCCACGTCACACAAAAAAAACAATCGTTGTCTTGGCTTTTCACGCCACTTATAAATGAACTGGCCCTAGGTCTTGATGGGGGGGGGGGGGGGGAAATTATACAAAAATTTCTCGAAATAATGGTGGTACAGGAATGAAATAAATATCACTGAACTCGTAACATTGCACAGGTCAAGAATATGCCCATTAATCCTAGAATCGATCGTAGAGATTTTGTCTAGGCGATTTCCCGCGTGAATGCTAGCCACCGCGTACCCAAGCTGGTCTTGCCGCGCTCGTAGGCATTCATTTTTCATTGGTTCCACATTCTGTAACTTGGCGGTTTTTAGGAGATCTTGGCGTCGTAGGAGTGTCTATTATCTTCATCAGCCACTCACGTTACTGCATCATATTTCTTCTAGGCGCGAATATTACAATGAACATACCAGAACCATGTCTCACTGCGCGTCGCTTCTATTTTGAGGTGGCCAACACCTGTCCTTCTGACACATCGCTAGGCTATTTCCTTTCACAGCTAAAGTATTTAGCCTTTTGTCAAACTGCTTCAGGTATGTCCCCGCTGTCTCCAACAAATGCTTGAAATTTCCTCATCTCCGTCTGGCTACTTTCATGATGCTGGTGGAAATATTTATTAATTGAAGAAATAAAACATAGAATCATTTATCCAACAGAGGATAAAGGGTTCAGTATTTTTTATACAGTACCGGTAGCCTATGCTTCCTCCAAATGAAAGGTATTTTTTATCCAGTATCGGTAGCCTAGAAGTTTGATTCTCTCTATAGTGCCTACACAACAATATATTCGTCGAGGTACAGTATTTAGCCCAAAGCATAGGTTAAAATCGTATTTTCAGACCACATTACCAAATTACAAGTGATTAAAAAACGCTGAAACATCGATTTAAAAACTTTAAAAATGCACATTGCCACTAAAAAGGAAACCACACACCTGAATTCATATAATTTTTAATACTTGGAACAAAAGAAAGGCTGTAACATCCGATATATCAGGTTATGTTGTTTCACACATAGGTTAAAATTTGTCGCAACTGCGGTCCGTAAATCGGAATAAAGATATATGACGAATTTAACTCAATGCAGGTCATTTTATAGGCTATAGAGGGACCGTGATGTTGTGTTCTTCATTATTATTTCAGTATTCATCAGTTTAGGAACTATTTTGAGCGATTTCCACAATGTTTACATTTGTTTTCAAACCTACTTCATCTATACGCCATGTTGGTTTTAAACATGTTGCGTGGATGGAGCGAAGTTTTTCTACGCTCCATAAAATGGTGTCCGCTCCATGGAACTTGTTTAGGGAGCGCTCCATCACACCGCGTTCACAGCGTACTTTCTTCAACAGTTCATCAACTGTTTGCTACCGTGAACGCAACCATTAACTTCATTTTTCCTCAAGGACCCAGCAGGTATGCTACATTTCACAACATCTGTAATGGAATGGAATGTACGTACCGTTACTTCCTCCAACCATCTTGTAATACACACAGTTTCCTTCTGACAAATGAGAGTATAGGAAAACAGTGAACTTGAGTGATCTTTAAGGATATTCTTCCTACTGTGTGCTGCATTTTTTACGTACTGTATTTCAGTGGCATGTCTTCTAGACATAAGACACTTACACTGGAGGAGTGTTATTGAAGAACATTAGGAAAAGACTGATAGTCAGTCTGAAAGACGTCCGGCTCCGTGGCTAAATGGTTAGAGCGCTAGGCTTTGGCCCGAAGTGCCCCGGGTTCGATTCCCGGCCGAGCCATCAGGGATTTTAATCTGATGGGGGTTAATTCCCGTAGTTCGGGAACTGGGTGTAGGTGACGTCTTCATCCGCACTTCATCCTCATTACGACGCGCAGGTCGCCCACGTTCGTCAACTAGAAAGACCTGCACTCGGCCTCTCCGAAGGCCACACGGTCATAATGAGTCTGAAATGCTAGAAATGCCGCGTGAACTCAAAGTCCGTTAGCAAGTGCAAACCAAGGTCAAAGGAGGTAGCTGGCTGGATGACGTCACGCTCACCGGAGCAAGCGGGGAAAGGAGGAAGCTCAAGCAGTACTATGACGTCACACACCTCAGTGCATTCTCGGTACATTTCGTCCCGTCACCGTAACGTAACGCCAGACCCCAGCGTAACGACGAAGTCGACAAGATCATTTAAAATGATAAAAAGTGTTTAAATACTGAAAAGATTCAGAATCTTGACGAAGGGATTTTACAAACTTGAACGTTCTTGGAAAACTTCAAATATTTATTTATCATTGCATAAAGTAGAAAAGCAAACTTTATTAATTATGAATGACGATTTTGGTTACTGTTCGATTCAGACAGTCAAAATGTATGCATTAAATTATAGCCTCAACACAAAATGTTTTGTTTGTTGACTTGTGTAATTAATTAAGAACAAAGAGACAGTCAGACTGAGGGAGCTGGCTGGATGACGTCACGCTCGCCGTCTCGTAAAGCTAGAGCTCACCAGTGAACACAGTACACATGCACCAAGCGGTACTATGACGTCACACACCTCAGTGCATTCTCGGTACATTTCGGTACGTTGCCGTAACGTAACGACGAAGTCACCTATACCATTTAAAATGATAAAACAAACGTCCGGCTAAAGATTTAACTGTGTTGTTTAAAGTGGGAAAAACTCAAATTGATCCTATGCGATAACACAGTATTTCCTTGTAGTGTATTTTGTCTCATTAAAACTCAACCTTTTGCAAAACGGAAGCCTGTGACAACGGAAAAATAAATCTGGAACGATGGCGTTCCGCTTTGAGCAGGTTTTACTCTAATGTAATTATTTCCAGGAGTGTGAGCACTCTCGGCCACCGAGGCGGGTCCAGGCCTTGCGATTTGATAAGGTGGGGCCCACAACAATAGCAAATAAAAAGTATCAAATCAAATGGAAAATAGTCTGTAATATTAAAATAAAGAATAGTTACAATATTTTCATTACACTACAAATGAAAATCCACAGCCTGCTTCCAGTCTCCGACCGGGTCAGGAATGGAATGAATGAAGCCCCCATCTAGCGGCGAGGATATGGACTGTGCCAGCTGCCGAGGCCTGACGCACTCCTCTGGGGCAATGATTAAGTGAATGAGAGATGAAATAAAATGGTAGTGGAGAGTGTTTCTGGAATGAAATTTTGACAGGGAAAACCGGAGTACCCGGAGAAAAACCTGTCTGCCTCCGTTTCGTCCAGCACAGATCTCACATGGAGTGACCGGGATTTGAACCACGGACCCAGCGGTGAGAGGCAGGCGTGCTGCCGCCTAAACCACGGAGGCTTTCATTACACTACACTAGTCTAAATGTTTTAATAACATGAAAGATACCTTTAAGTCCCCTTGAAGAAGATTAAGTAAACTATGAAATATTAAAATATTACGTTGCGACTGTTTTCCCGGCTGAAGTCTTCTATCATTTCACTGGAATCCAAACTTGCTAAACGGTCACTGGAGGTCATAGCTGCACTGAAAAACGTATATGAATTATACATTAGTTTGATAAGTTCGAAAAGTATAATTAATTAATTAATTAAATTTAAAACAATCCTGGGGCGGTCGCCCTCCTCGCCCTCCCCTAGATACGCCCCTGGCGGTTATCACCTAATGTGTATCTGGCGTGTAAGTTACTTTCATCCTACATCATTTGTTCAAAGTTGATACTACCCTATGTCACACAGTTGGTATCAATTACGTCAACGAAAACTGTAAAAGTTGAATTTTCAGAAACAATTACCGTATACAACCGGCCACGGTGGCCGCGAGTTCTCATGCGTTACCTCGTGCCTTGATGGCATCGGGACAGCTTGGGTTCGAAACCCACCTCGACCGTCCTGATAATGGTTTCCGTAGTTTCCCATTTTCATCACCGGCTCCTTTCAACAGGTCCACGGCCGATATCCTTCCCAAACCCTTTCCTACATTATTAGACCCAAGTCAGCGGTGATAGCAACCAACTTAATCTTGTCCACGATAATAAACTTCCACCATCTTTCAACAGTGCGCGTTGGAAACGTGGGTACAATCCCGACTTAATTTTTGTAAGCGTGAACATAGCTCACCAATGAAAAAAAAAACTGTTTTAAGTCCGATACCAAATACCCAACGCCGCCCCATATGTTGCCAAGTGTTTGCAGCTATTAGTCCTAGATTCACTCCATTCCGAAGGAGATATAATTTCAAGAAAGCAGATTGGCAAAAGTTTGCTGATCTTCTTGATTCAGAAATTTCACGCATAACACCCTCAGTCTCCAACTATGACGAGGTTGTGGAAGCCGTGAAAACATCTTCAAGACTCTCTACTCTGAGAGGTTGTCGAGTAAGCTATATAGGCCTACCTGGCTTGACAGAAGAATCCCGGAAGCATCTACATAACTATATCCGGCTCTTCAACGATAATCCTTACAGCATGGAAACCATAACCGCTGGCCAAAATTTGTCCAAGGCCTTAGCCAAATCCAAAAAAGAACGACGGATAGAGTTATTTGAGAATCTTGATATGTCTAAAAGCAGTCAGAAAGCCTGGCAGGTGCTGCAACGCTTGAACAACGACCCCACCCACGATAATG
Source organism: Meconema thalassinum (assembly GCA_946902985.2). Classification (NCBI taxonomy): domain Eukaryota; kingdom Metazoa; phylum Arthropoda; class Insecta; order Orthoptera; family Tettigoniidae; genus Meconema; species Meconema thalassinum. The sequence goes on from OX336388.2 coordinate 1,627,921,088, forward strand.
GTCATGCAAATATTACACCAGATCAAATTGCTCTTCAGCTTGTTCAGAATGGAAGGGCCAATTTTTCTAAAGATAGAACAAAACTCAAAAAAGATCCTGACTGTGAAAGCAGCCACCCTTCAAATGACTTCAGCCTGCATGAACTTAGAACAGCAGTTAAGAATTGCAAAAATGGTAAAGCGCCTGGTCTAGATGACCTAATGATTGAGCAAAGTAAACATTTTGGTCCCATCACGGAGAGATGGCTTCTGCAATTCTATAATTACTTCCTGAAGCAGAAACAGATCCCCGCCATCTGGAGGAAATCCAAAGTTATTTCCTTACTCAAGCCTGGAAAGGATGCAGCTGATCCGAAGAACTATCGACCCATTTCGCTGCTTTGCCATTTGTATATAATCTATGAAAAGATGTTGCTAAATAGACTTACTCCCATTGTTGAACATCATCTCGTACCTCAACAAGCCGGTTTCCGACCTGGAAGGAATTGTACAGAACAAGTTCTTAATTTGACAGAACATATTGAAGAGGGATATGAAAAAGCATACATTTCTGGGGCTGTCTTCGTGGATCTCACAGCAGCATATGACACCATTCATCATCAACAACTACTGCACAAAGGCTACTACATCACCAGAGACATTAATTTCACCAGAACTGAGCAGATGCTTGTAGAAAATCGGCGATTCTATGTGGAGTTCCAAGGTAGAAAGTGTAGATGGAGAACTCAAAAGTATGGCTTGCCTCAGGGTAGTGTCCTTTCCCCCATATTGTTCAATATATTTACAAATGATCAGCCTCAACCTTCTCTTACAAAGAGCTTCATCTATGCAGATGATCTTGCTTTAGTCACACAGGCCAGAGATTTTGAGACAGTAGAAAACCAGTTGACTGTTGCTCTGAAGGAAATATCTGAGTACTATAGAGTCAATAATTTGAGACCGAACCCTGCAAAAACTCAAATTTGTGCTTTCCACCTACGCAATCGAGAAGCCTATATAAAGCTTACAGTGTTATGGGAAGATAAAGAGCTTGAATATTGTTTCTACACCAAATATATGGGTGTTACCTTAGATCGAACGTTGACCTAAGTAAACACTGCACTAACACCAAGCAGAAAATTGCTGCTCGTAACAACATCTTTCGGAAACTTACTGGCAGTATATGGGGTACAGATCCCAATTTACTAAGAACATCTGCCTTGGCTTTATATGCATGCCCTGTGTGGCGCAAATCATCTCTTGCAAAGCAAGTTGTTGTGGCTCTAAATGAAACCTGCAGGGTAGTAACGGGATGTCTCAAAGCTACACCCATTCATAAACTCCACAAGCTAGCGGGGATCGCTCTTCGAGATGTAAGGTGTGAAGTTGCTGCCAAACTTGAGAGACATACAGCAGAACATAACACTGATCATCTGTTACATGGTTACGAGCCACCACTTAGTAGGCTCAAATCTAGGAAGAGCTTCAAGAGAACTACTACTCCCCTCACCGATCAGTGGACAGCAAGATCTGATTGTAATGATTGGATGGCTCAGGAGTGGCGTCGGACGAATTAAGGACAACCTGTTCAAATGGGGCTTTTTGAAGGAATCTTCCACCTTGTGTGACTGCGGGGAGGAACAGACAACTAAATAATTAACTGTCCTAGATGTCCTACATCATGTTGCACACAAGAGCTTGTTGATGCTTCAGACAACGCTGTTACTGTTGCACAATTTCGGCCTGATATTGTTTAGTTTGTCATTTAAGATTTGTGTTACATTGTATTATATTTTATCAACCTTTGGTTTGTTTCCTATGTTTCTTTTTGCTATGCTTATGACTCGAAATAAAATAAGCGGTGGCTTGTGACCATCCCCAGTTGTATCTGCTGACAAAGTGTGTTCAACTCCCAGACACTGTGCTTGCGGCGGTAGAGGAATGATCCCTCGTAGAGTCCGTGGATGAAGCCGAGCTGGGAGGATTACCGTATACAAACACACCGAGTTTAATGAAAATCGGAACCACTCAGCGGTCCATATCGAAAAGAACAGACTTACTGTACACACGCACGTTTCGTCCCCGAGAGTAGGCTGAGCACCTGTCTGTGTCCATGGAACTGCCCTAATATTTTCAAATGCAGCGGAAATTGCTGGAAGTACATAGTCTTTGTCGTGAAAGACCGACAGGCCTGGACACTCAACAGCTGCTGTGTGTGGACAGGTAACCTATTTTATGGGATTGAATTACGACTGTAATTTATGAGGCATCTGTGATAAGGTGAGTTGCGTCATAAAGATTATGCTGGTACCTTGTACAAACATCTCAATCCATACGAACACAACAGTAACGTTCGATAGTTTGCTTTGCGTTAATTCTGTATTGTTTACGGATTTGGGGTGAATAGTGTACGTCCGTCTGTTTGTTCCATGATCGCGCAAGAACAGCAGAATACATTTTGATGAAACTTGGTGTTTATATTCAGCCAGGTCTCTTTTTAAGTGAGCATAAAATTACAATGAGGTATTAAAATGTAAACATTCCTTCTTTAGTAATCAAGAAGTGTAAAATAGTTATAAACTGAGGCAAAACTGAGAAGAGTAGGGTTCGATTCCCATCTCAGCCATCTTGGAAGTGGTTTTCCGTGATTTCCCACTTCTACTCCAGGCAAATTCCGCAATGGTTTCTACCTTAAAGCCACGTCCACCTCCTTCCCAATCCTCACCTCAATTACAAATACACACAATATTACAGACATCACAATAACATCCGGCAAATTATATACACACCCACGCAAGTACACGGGGATGAATGAGCCACTCAAAGGAAACAGCATCACCAGAGTTGGACACCCATAGACTAATTTATATTCTGAACTAAACACCAAGGACTATTATTCGATGTGATGACGCCATGGCCCTATTCAGTAGGCAAGGCGCGATACTGTGACCTTCACACTCTTTCACGCTTGCAGCCATGTCCGTGATCATAGTGACCCGGGTGTCGTGAGCGATCACAGCGACGCAAAATTTTGAAGACCCGGTTTTTAAAATTACTCATATAACCTAAGTGATTTTTCCCTGGTCGTACTTTTTTAAGCGAGGAAAATGGCGTTACAGTTATTTAGGAATATAATACTATTGTTCTTAAAACAACGTCCTTGAAGCTCTCCTTGCGCATTGTCTACCAATACAATTCTTAGTATAGCATTTGTTTGGTAGATATCTGTTAGCCTATTTTTAGCCTACTTTCGATTTTTGCAAAAAAATGAAAGTAGACTTATGAGATCAACATAGGGCGAAAAAAAAGTGTGTCTGCCTGTGTGTATGTGTGTGTGTGAGTCTGTGTGTGTGTGTGTGTGTGTGTGAGTGTGTGTGTACTCGGAATGTCTCTCCCCCCCTATCAATTCGAACACGGTGAACGCGAATTGAACGAAATTTGGTACAAAGGTAGCACTAGCAAAGGACACCTCAGTGTCATGTTTTATATAGCCGCCATCTTGACGGAAACGTAATGGTGGCCACACAAATGTTCAAAGCTTAAATCAAATTACGACTAACATAATCATCCGATCTCTACCAAATTTTGCAACAACATACCTTCATGGAGGGAGCATCCTTTGACCAATCTAATAGTTCAAAATCCTAATAGTTTGCGGATGGAGGCCATCTTTGTGTCAAAATCGATTCCCCCTATTAATTCGAACACGGTGAAACCGAATGGAACGAAATTTAGTACAGGGGTAGTACTAGCAAAGTGCACCTCAGTGTCATGTTTAATATCGCCGCCATCTTGACGGAAACGTAATGGCGGCCACACAAATGTTCAAAGCTTAAATCAAATTACGACTAACCTAATCATCCGATCTCTACCAAATTTTGCAACAACATACCCGTATGGAGGAAGCATCCTTTGACCATATTAATAGGTCATTATCCTAATAGTTTGCGGATGGCGGCCATCTTTGTGTCAAAATCGATTCCCCCTATTAATTCAAATACGGTGAAACCGAATGGAACGAAATTTGGTACAGAGGTAGCTCTAGCAATGGGCACCTCAGTGTCATGTTTTATATCGCCACCATCTTGACAGAAACGTAATAGCGAACACACAAATGTTCAAAGCTTAAATCAAATTACGACTAACATAATCATCCGATCTCTACCAAATTTTGCAACAACATACCTTTATGGAGGGAGCATCCTTTGACCAATCTAATAGGTCAAAATCCTAATCGTTTGTGGATGGCGGCCATCTTTGTGTCAAAATCGATTCCCCCTATTAATTCGAACACGGTGAAACCGAATGGAACGAAATTTGGTACAGAGGTAGCACTAGCAAAGGGCACCTCAGTGCCATGTTTTATATTGCCGCTATTTTGACGGAAACGGAATGACGGCCACGCAAATGTTAAAAGCTTAAATCAAATTACGACCATCCTAATAATTTGATCTCTACCAGATTTTGCAACAACATGCCTTTTTGTGGAAAGCATCATATGACTAACTACAAAGTCATCAGCCCAATTGTTTGCAAATAGCGGCATGTATGTATGCAAATCCATTCCCCATATCAATTCAAACACGGTGAAACCGAATTGAATGAAATTTTTTACAGAGGTAGCACTAGCAAAGGGCACCTCATATTCATGTTTAATATCCCTATAGCTCGTTGTATTTCAACAAGCTACAACAACCAACATTCAATTATACTCCTTGAAGAGGACAAAGAGTTATAACAATACCCATGCATTTAGGAGAAAGTAGGCTATATGTTCTTTACTGAACATCTTGTTATTACAAGAAATTAATATAGGCTTATTAGACAATTTTTGTCCGTTCGTGTGTATGTGCGTCCCCCACCCTCTAAAATAATAACGTTTGGTTGACTTGACAGATGTTAATGATATATTGCAGTAAGTTAGTTCTATATCCGGGCACCATAACACACTGGCGTAGCCAAGTGGTGTTACTGGTGGTTATAAACTCCCCCACCATAAAGAATTTACAAAAACATAAGAATAAAACTGAAAGTGAGAAGGTAATTAAAAACGAATTTCTTAAATGAATTAATGACACTGGCTGATGAGTCTATAATTCATGATATGTGGAAAATGTGATTCGTGTTGATTTCAACCAAATTTTGTATGAGAAATATTTATTCAAGAAATATAACAGTGCATATTAGCAGAATCTCCAGTCTGGCAACTGTCAAATTAATGATCTCTAGACGTTTGAACCCTAGACTCAATATCTCAGAATATGTTTATGAGGCCAATTTAAAACCTGTCTAAGTTAGTCATATTTAGAGTAAGTTGTCAATGGTGTGTTTTAATGGGAGTATTTGTTTTGAAATTCTCAAACAACGTAGCTGAACAACTTAATAACTGAGGAATATTCCGGCAGATACGGGTGTCTAGAGAGTGAAAAGTTATTTCGTGACGGCAAGTGTGTTGAAAAGGAAGCTCCTATATGAAGTTGTTACATATTGACTTTGTTGCAATAAACGTGCCACACCCCACATTATCTGTGAAAGGTCGTACATGGGATGGGTGGGGCCATTTAGTTAGTGATTTACTGTCAGCTCGACATTTTAGCAGACTGTTCACATGCTTGAGAAAGACGATATCCAATGGCCGTCTGCCATTCTAACAATGAAAATGATTTTAACTGAAAAATGAAAAGCACACCATTCTCTGTAATGTTCTTCTACATTAATTGCGAACAAGCCGGTCCCGTGATGTTGGGTTAGCTCATCTGCCTCTCATTCGGAGGTCCCGTCACGGATTTTAGAAATTAACGCGAGGGCTGGAGCGTTGCTCTCATCCTCGTGAGGACAACTGGTTTGCTGTCTGATGGTGAGGCAGTGCCCCGATCACGGAGACCAAGAGTAACGGGTGAAAGGATCCGACCCGCTGACCACTCGTCACCGCACAATCAGAAGGCCGAATGGTTGGGCAGCGGTCGCTTGGTAGGCCATGGTGCGGAGGTATGGGACATAGAAACACATGGACAAACTCAGGCTCGCTCAAGCCGCAGTACGTGTGAGGTCAAAGCTCTCTGTAACCCCGGAATGTAAACCATTTCTCATTTTCACGTTCGGCAACAATATGATCCACTTATGAGGAATAGCGTCCAGCTCGTTGCGCAGTGGCTAACATTCTTGGCTGTCACCACGGAGGCCCGGGTACGTCGGGGATTCCCGACTCTGCCATTAAATTTAATTCTGGTCTGAGGGCTGGAACGGGATACACCCAGCCTCGTGAGGCATGTTTGATTCCGTCCATCCTGGAAGTTTTATTCTGTGGTATCCCACTGCTACACCAGGCAAATGCGAGGTGGTACCTAACCTAAGGCCAAAGCCACTTCCTTCCCAACCCACTCCTGAATAACAAATACACACACTAATACAGCCATCACAATAACACAGGTTATCAGACAAATTACCCACACCCAAGTTTACGGGGCTACATGACCAGGATGTCGCAAAACCTTCATCTTCCTCTCATGAGGTTAGCATTAGGAAAGGCACCACCTATAAAAACATCCGCTGAATAGAATTTCATCACCTCCCCGATTCCATTGAAATGGAAATAATAACAGGTAGGCATGCATTATCATATGCGCAAAACTCAAAACTAAACCAGAGGAAGTTAGAAGCGGTTTGTGTGAAAATCTTCCAAATCGTCTCTATAGTACAGGAAAAATCTTGCATTTCTTGAAAAGTCAACGGAAGTATATGTATTTGTTTATAATGTGCGTTGAAACAAATAAACAAGACGATAGCCTTGCCAGAACTCCGCCGCGTAGAGCCCGCTCAACAGTAAGCCGGATGGGTGAATACAGACGGGGCGCTAAGAAAAAGAATCACCCGCGTCAGTAACGAATATTGCACTCTGATTTCATAAATATCGACGGTTTGTTTAAAAAGTGCGTTTAAACAAATAAACAAGACAATAGCCCCTGCCAGAACTGTATCACGTCAAGCCCGCATAACAGTAAAGTCGGGCGGGTGGCTTAACAGATGCGAGATTTCTCGAACATGCCCTTTAATTATTATTATTTTTATTTCATTATGTTATTACTATTATTATTATTATTATTATTATTATTATTATTGACCACCTCGTGGCATAGCGGATAGCATTCTTGCCTGTCATCCTGGAGGTCCGGGTCGATTCTCGCTCTGCCAAGAAATGTAATTCTGGTCTAAGGGCTGGAACTGGGTGCACTCAGCCTCGTGGGTCGAAACTGAGAAGAGGTGGGTTCGATTCTCACCTCATCCATACTGGAAGTGGTTTTCCGTGGTTTCTCCATTTCTACTCCTGGCGAATGACTGGATGGTTTCTATATAAAGGCCACGGCCACCTCCTTCCCAATCCTCATCAGTATTACAACTACACACACTAATATAGCCTGTCATGCCCTATGGTTCGGATTCCACGTAAAATGGAGGTCCCGTGCTCATGATCGCGAGATTAACGAACACGTAAAACTAAAAACCTCCTTTTTACTAATACAGCCATCACAATAACGCAGGTTATCAGAAAAATTACACACACAACTTCATTTTAAGCATTTTAAAAAATATCTTGCTTATTGACTTTGGTAACAAAATAATTTATATTGTTAGCTCATTGACATTCTTTTTGTCAATGACCTCGTTATTGCGCCCCTTTAAACAACAACTACTATTGTTTTTGTATATATTATTATCCTCTGGCTGTGTTGTTTCTTTCTCTCCTTTGTCCAGAGAGCACCTGTCTTCTTCTTTGGTATTATTATCACTATTATTATTATTATATTTCAGAAATTGCTTGATTATCTTACATTGTAAGCAGTAATAATCTGGTTATATGAAGGAAAGAGCCCAGTGGTTCTACTCTTACCAAAAACTTTCTCCGGCTTTTCCTAATTAATTGGGGTCGCCGGAGCCAACCAGGCTCTTTTTTTGTTTTGGCCGGGGATTTAAGGCCGGATGCCCTTTCTGACGCCACGTGATTTTCTCGATGAAAATTCCACCCCACTGTCGCCGGGATTCGAACTCCGGCCGTCCAGGTGAAAGGCGAGCAGCTAAGCCACTGCGCCATCACGCTCCCCGGTTCTAATCTTACCAGACAAAATATATCTAATAAGGAAGGAAGCTTGTAATTTTACGTGGTCGTTAATCTTGTGATCATGAGCCACGGGACCTCCTTCTTACATGGCATTTCACTTCGAAAATCTCACATGCATTGACCGGGAATCGAACCCGGCCCACCTTGGTGAGATGCAAACAGCTTGACTGCTGCGCCACCACGGCCAAAAATATATATAATCTATGGACGCATCCTTGCTGATCCTAGACTCAATTACAAGTACACACACTGTGGTTCCACGAGCACCACAGTAACACAAGCTATCAGGCAGTATCTACACACAACCAAGTACAGGAAGGTGATGACTACGATGTGCAAATGAAGCAAAGACAACAACTACACCTTTCTATCTATAATTATTTTCCTTTTGCCATTGCTGTTGCCCATAGCGGTATTCGGATGTGGTACCTCTGGGACAGTGGCCAAACGTCTCGCCCTTGAACGTGATGGACTCTTCTTTCGACCTGTAATCCCAGTGTGCGATCAGTTCTTTCTGGGTTACTTGCTTGTCCCGGTTTCATTGCTTCCCAACAAGGCGAACCGCGTTTGATTCCCAGTTAATGCATGTGGTAATTCGAGGTAAAATAGCACGTCTAATGGTCAGGATTGCACGTTAGAAGAAAATCAAGGGACCCGTGGCTTATAACGGAGAGGTAAAACTACATGCTTCCTTCCATAACATTTCTTTAAAACTTAGTTCTCTCTCCAGATTGCACACGTGCAAATCTTCAGTACATCAGACAATATAACTAACACTTATGTAAGTTGCCCGAGTTTTGAGATGTTTCCAATCCTTGCTTTCTTCACAACAACTCAGAAGGGGGTTGGGTCACTGCATCGCTTCAATTACATGGGTATATTTTATTTCAAATTTATTTCTCAAGACTAAGTCACGCAAAGGAAAAACACGTACATTTTCTCTTCCTACTCCACGCGGTTTCGTTCGCGATCGCTTTTACACTTTTCAGCGTTCACCATTATACGAAGGAAATTCGTGAAGAAACAAACAATAGCCTATGTAACTAAGGGCTACTAACCTACTCTTCATGGATGATGAACACCGGTTGCTATGGTTACCATTGTGTCAGTTCTAGATAGTCCCCACCCCCAGCCCTAAAACATGTCCATCTTAATATGAAGATAGAAATCAGCTGTTGTGAATTTATTTAGAGACTTGCGATGTTGGTCAACACTGACTTGTGTTGAATTTCTCTGATAGCCTGTATTTCAAGCTTTCTGTAGTGACTGTAACAGAGTGTGGGTCTAGTACTGTAGGTGCCTCGGGACTTGAAATAAGATAGGCCATCCTAGCATTTGTTGGTTGGTTGGTTCCTCAGTTTAGGAGCTGCGACAACGCGGTCATATAAACCCGTGTACATTGGGTGTGTGTAGAATCTGTCTGATAACCGGTGTTAATTGTGATGACTGTATTAGTGTTATCTGTAATTCAGATAAGGACTGCAGACGATCAATTTCAAGTAGTTCCTACATTTGCTACCAAATGCTATCGTCAACGACACCTAGGTGCAAACTTGGCTACTAGATGCCACCGCAACCGCCACCTAGTGGCGATCGTTGGAACTTAATAGAGCGTTAATCAGTTAGAACCTACAAATTTAGCTTCACACAATTGTAGTCAATGGAAGGTTCTTTCACATGCCATAAATCTATGGCATTGGCCCGCCGGCTTTACTTCCCTTCCGAAGGAAGGCATACTGAGGGATTTTTAACGCTCTTAAAAATCCGACTACTTCGGCCGGGTTTGAACCCGCGATCTTGGGCATAGTAGCTTAGCATGCTACCAACTACGCCACCGAAACCGCTCCTAAGTATTTGTCTGGAAGGCTGCTGTGATGTTGAAGTGAAAATAAAAATTCCTGTGAGATGAGGTAGGATCGAACCCACATGCTCTAGTTGTCCTCTCGATCCTCAGTGTACTCTGTACCATCATTTAAAGAACAGGGGTTTGAATGCAAGAATTATGGGATCAGGAGTCTCCACCAAAGAGGTGGCTTTATTAGGAAGGGCAGGTCGTAGTTATATCGGAGGTAGCAGAACTAAAATATGAAGTGGCCTTAGGGGGCGGTGCTCAATGACGAATTTGTGTCGTGACGTCACCGGAGTGCTCGTGTGCATACCCGTGGCTAGCAAAGCCCCCGACACATGCCGGTGAGCCGACTAGCACCAGTGAGTGTATTTTAGCAGGCCGTGCTTCTCCACAGCAGCAACACATCAGGTAAACATCTCATATTGTAGGCGTGAATACTACTCTGGACAGGTGTCTCTGTCCGCCTCGTTGCGTAGTGGCTATCACCACGGGGGGCCTGCGCCCGATTACGGCTCTGCCAAGAAATGTATTCCTGGTCTGAGGGCTGTAACGGTGTACACTCAGCCTCGTGAGGCAACTTATTTGTGAAGTGACCTTAGCCTTAGAGGGTGGTGTTCATTGACGAATCGTGTCGATTCCTACCTCAGCCATCCTGGAAGTGGTTTTTCGTTGTTTCCCCCTTCTACTCCAGGCATATGCGGGGGTGGCACCTTACTTAAGCCCACGGCCGCTTCTTACCCAAATTCTACCTCAATTAATACACACACTAGTACAGACATCACAGTTACTCAGGTTATCAGACAAATTCTACACACCGAAGTACACGTGGGGCTATATGACCACGATATCGCAAAGTCCCTAGAGAAATCAACAACAACAACAACAATAATAACAACAAACAGTTCCCGTACTTCATAACTTTGAATTCGGTGCCAAAACTATCAAGACAGAAATACTCCACCGGGCTCCAAAGGCTATCCTTTGCTTTTGATTGTGCCGTATATTTTGTATATTTGTTCAGGCTAGAATGCAATTCAGTCTTGCAACTGGTGTGTTTCTGTTTATTTTTCAATGTAGGCCTACAGTATTTATTTTAATATGAAACTGATTTGCTTCAATAAAGAGATTGATTGTTGGAAACAAAGTACGGTATGTCGGTTGGTTCCTCAGTTTAGGGTATGCGGCAACTCGGTCATGTAGCCCACAGTATATCGGTAATTTAGTATGTAATAATACGTCCCCGTGGCTCATAATCTCAAGAATCACGGTCACGTAAAACAACAATCTTCCTTCCTTCCTTTAATAATATGTCGAACTGTCAATTCTTATTTCTCCACATTTTAAGACTTAGGTGCCTATGACGTACCGTATCTCCAATAATATGATGCGCTCGAGCGATGATTGATTCAATTGTGCTGTAGTTCAACAGTACCAGGGCGAATAGAGTAATGAGTGTTGGAACTCCGGTAGTTGACCATTTCCGTCGCTAGATGGTAGTAGCGTTCCTTGGCCTGGACGTGCAGGTGGACGGTCAGTCTGGCTCGTAGTTTATCAAAAGAAGTATTGCATTAAATACGAAGAAAGTTGTGAATAACTGAAGCAAATCTTCAAAGAAATGCGAACATATTAAAATACTGTCCAGAACACACCAAAATACATTTCTATGGAGAGTAGAGCTTACCTTCAAACAGAAGAGACCTTCATTATTTTTCTCACTGATTTTGAAGACGATCTGGATCTCAGTTCCCTGGACATTTCTTTCGCCCGGAAAATGAACCGACATTTAATGTAATGAAACACTATCCTAGCGAAATATAATAACAGGTGCCCCTTTGAGCAGCACACATATTTTCGGAATACAGGAAGTTCACAGATCTTATCTACACAATCTGTAAAGATATCGCCCCACAACGCGCCTTCTTGCTCCAACTTTGCAACCACTACTGCAACTACACGTTTCATCGCGTGAAATAAAGATAAAGAAGGATATTTGATAAATTTAGATTCACTTCTGCCAAAGTCTCTCAGCATGGTGAGGATACAGCTCGGGTCTAAGCTGCGTGAACCTGAGAGGAATGTGCATCGTGGACTATGAGAAGTGGTGTTGACGAGTGATGAGGTTCGTCGGTCCGTGCATAGTACAGAACCAAATACATTGGTCGGTGACTCACTCACTCATTCGTAACACCGCAGTGGTTTGAGCAACGGCCCTATGTTAGCAGTATTGGAATAGAAAGGAATACCAGATATCACGGCGGGCTGTTGACAGACACTTCTCTCCTCGCCTGACCCTTTGAACCCTTCAGAATAGCAGTGTTTTATGCAAGAATCTTGATCAAGGGGTCGCGCTCAGTTCATAGTGTGATGTTTACGTCCGCCAAACAACATGCTTTACTGAGGCAAGGGTCATAGGATAAAAACTGTAATTAAGAAAGTAAGGAGACAAGACGTAAGATAATAACAAGATTTAATAACTAATTGTGCATAAAAGAAAATAAACAAACAATAATAAAAAATCTCCTCCCTGAATTTTTCCCTGACAGGAATATCTAACACTTTGAGGAGTCAGATGGATCTCCCCCTTTATAATAAAATTGTGGATCCTAGTTCCACTACCTTGCATTTGAGTTTTATGTGCGCGTGATGACTAACTACGAGACAATGAGTACTTGGATGACCGTTCGTTTACAACGGGTTAACAGCCACGGTGCTCACGAACAATCATCACGTAAATCAACGTTTATGGATATGGGCATGACATTAATAAAAACCCTTAAAAACTCTAGTGCTGACACACACTACAAATCTATTATTTACAGGAATCTCTCTGAGATCCTCATTAGCGCGAAGACGCACTTAACAACATGAGCTACCAACTGGCCAATTGCTCAATACACACCAGGAAAGACAGCATTGCACATGACTCACGGGTCACTGAAATGAAAATAAACCTGGAATAAACCAACAACAACAAAAGCCTGACCGGCTAAGATTACTTTATATGAACGAAACTGCATGTTAAGGTAACGCTTCGGAGATTATCGTGATTCGTAGGCAACTCCCATTTATTTCAACAATTCTTTTACCATTGATCAGTTCTTATCTGAAATTCAAGTAATTAGGGAGCCAACGAGCACTCCTCACTAATGACCATGCTTTGCACGTTCAGACAGCCTTGTGAAACATCTCCCCCCTTTCCTCAAATACTTGTCGTGTCCCAGTCCAGTGTATATAAATAGCCGACCAGCTGTTCCGTTACCTCACGGAATCAACAGCAACAAAAATCTCATCCAACTCAACATATGGTCAGCCATAATCACATATCCACAATTGCCCTCGCAAGGATACAATATGGACCGGGTACCAAGCTGACAGAAATCAGTCTGAGCTGAAATTCCCGCTTGTAATACCACAAAAATACACACATACACACATCTGGGACTGACATGACGCCTTTCACACAGGTCTGCTGAATAGGTGCTCACAAACATTTAACACAATATTAAAACCTACGATAGAGCTGATTACTCTTCGTCACAAATTACATTGCTCCAATCGGCAATAGTCACACTGAATCTGATCAATAATAAATCTTAAACAATTTTAATTACCCTCCAATCTACTGTATAATTACATTAATTCAGTCCTACTTCTGAAACACAACAGATCTCCGAGAGACGTTTTTAACCGCATTGCGTAACATATGCAAACACGGCCGTTCACATAGCTACGTTAGTTAACACAATACAAAAACAAGAACCTTCCACTAACTACATTCGTGCGAGCTGCTTCCATACAAAAGTGTGTCAGACCAAAACTAAATATACTACGTTAAACACACAAGCAATGTATTTACAAAAATATGTCCCATAAACCATAAGTTAATTTATCAAATAATAAAGAATATTATTTTGTACTCATCTCTCTTGTAGTCACCCGTCAAAGAACGTCTGCTGCCATTTCCCAACTGAATGGTTCTATCTCATCTCAGCCATCTGGACGGAGTGTTGAGAATTCCAAACTTCCTCTGTAGTCGTCGGTGTCATCTCTGGCGCTGCTTCAAAAATTAGATTATTATACACTTGATATCTGACTACTAAATTCGCTGTTCAGGTACTACTTTCCCTGTCACAGTTCGTTGGCGAATTATCGACGATACTGCCCCTACAATATAGTACTGTGACTATCTATCACTGAATTTAACACTTTACAATAACTTCTGTGTCCAAGACACACAAAATAATAATCAACCTGTGTCCACGACACACGAAATAGAAATCGTTCTGTCCGCAGACGAACAGTAATAAAACGACTACGCCCGTAGACGCACAGAATAATAGTCTACGTCCTCAGACGAACAGAATAGAAGTCCATGTCTTGGCTCTTCATGCCACTTATAAAAGAACTGGCCCTAGGTCTCGATGGGGGGGGGGGAATTTATGTAAAAATTCCTCGAAATAATTGTGGTACAGGCATGAAATAGATATCACTGAACTCGTAACATTGCACAGGTCAAGAATATGCACATTAATCCTAGAATCGATCGTAGAGATTTTGTCTAGGCGATTTCCCGCGTGAATGCTAGCCGAGCGTACCCACGCTAGACCTGCCGCGTTAACTAGGCATTCTTCTCTCATTGGTTCTCACATTTTCTGTAATTTGGCGGTTCATAGCAGATCTTAGCGTCGTAGGAGTGTCCAGCCTGCTCATCAGCCACTCACATTACTGCATCATTTCTTCTAGGCGCGAATATCACAATGAACATACTAGCAGCATGTCTCACTGCGCGTCGCTTCTATTTGAGGCGGCCCACCTGTCCTTCTGACACATCGCTATGCTATTTCCTTTCACAGCTAAAATATTTAGCCTATTGTCAACCTGCTTCAGGTATGTCCCCGCTGTCTCCAACCAATGCTTGAAATTTCCTCATCTCCGTCTGGCTACTTTCATGATGCTGGTTGAAATATTTATTAATTTGAGAAATAAAACATAGAATCATTTATCCAACAGAGGATAAAAGGGTTCACAACTCTCCCACTCACAAAATTCCGAACTTAGGAATAAAGTCGACAATTTTTAAAAGACTTCCGTAGGCCAAATTGTTTTATTTCGGAATCACCCCTTTTCTATTACTGGTCTAGTCGCTCCTGTCTTGAATGGCATTTACTCGTTTTCATTTCCTGCTCGTATCTCCCCTCTCAGTCTGCTTGCATGACGCTCTGGTGCCTGAGGCAACACTCTGCTCGTCTCGTTAATGTTTGTCAACAACAACACTACTTCCTCGTTTACGTGCCGTACTCAACTACTCCTCGTGCACTTTGTTGATATTATGACGTCCATATATTCAAACTGCATCATTAATTTTGGCGCTCCCATGGCTCACTTCTACGATACTTTTTTAGGTTGGCAGCGTTGTAGACTGACATTGTTCCTGTACTCAATTCTTTCACTCTGTAAGCATTGTTTCCAAGGTTTCTTACGATAGAATAGGGTCCTATGAACTTTTCGCAGAATTTACTGAAGATTTTCTTCCCCGGGTCCGATGTAGCAGGTCGTTTCACCAAAACGAGCTGGTTGATTTCAAGATCCCTGTGAAACCTCTTATTTCTTACTCGCCGTAATCTGCGGTCTGCTTGTTTTCTCATGTAGGCTCTCGTCCTCTCAATTCGCAAGTCAGGTGCTATCATTGGATCTTGTGGACAGTTAATGATAATTTTCCACGTTCTTACTGGATACTCGTTCTTGTGTAGGACCATAGGGATTTGTCCTGTTGACTCGTGCCTGGTAGAATTCATGCATGTCTCTACATCCTTAATCTTATCGACCCATTTGTGGTGTTCGTTCGGATTGAAGATCCTCAAATATGAAGTTACACACTTAATTGCTCTTTCACTTGGATTTGCTTGAGCATGTCGGATACTGCTTAAAACGTGTTTTATACCCATATCTTCCATACCTTTCTTGAATTTGGCGCTTGTGAAATAACTGCCATGGTCTGATAATATAAACTCTGGTTTTCCAAGGATTGGAATAACTCTATTTCGAATGCGACTGAGTACTTGCTTCGATGCCGTTTTCTGAATAGGGCATAGTACTACAAATTTAGAAAATACATCAATGCACACTAGCAAATGACGGCAACCTCGCCTTCCCTTCGGAATTGGACCGAAACAGTCGAGTGCCAGTAGCTCACATGGTTCCTGAGGTAGCAATGGTCTGGGATACTGCCTCATTAAGTAATTATTGGGCTTTGTCCTCTGACACGGATCACAAGTTGTAATGACGTCACATATAGTTGTTCTCATACGTGGCCATGTAAATGTCTCTCCTATAGTAACTCTTCAAATTGTGCATCACTGTTATCTCCTTCTGTTAATAAAGACCATATCTCCTGGGATTCACTCTCCTCATCTAGTTCCACAACAGCTCCTTCTATGATGTTATCTTCTGCCTTTCGTACCTCATCTTCCGTCTCTTCCGATATTGCTTCCAATGCCCAAGAATTTACATCTCTTCCGGTAGTGATTTCATCCATATGCAATCCCACATTTTTCAGTTGATCATACTCTCTAAAACTGACAGTATTCTTGTGCAGATCTATCACTGCTTGATAGTCACAAATAAAATTTGCACCAAGAATTATATTGAAATTCATCTTTGCCATGATAATGAATGTTTGCCCAAAAGTGTGTTCCAATATGTTCAGCTCTAAGTATGCCTGACGTTTACAAGTGACGGTGCGTTAAGGAATAACACCCCTCACTTTGAGCTGTGGTACAGGAATTACAGGAATATTCTGACTCCGTCCCAACTCTCGAACCAAGGCCTCCGATACCAGACTGATCTGTGACCCCGTATCCAATAAACATCTTATATTAATTCCACCAATCCTTGCGTAAATAATGGGCAACTGCCTAATTTCATCGTTTCGTGGTTTCACCGTCTCCTCCAGGCAGTCTTCTGGCAAAGAAATCCATTCTTGTATGTTCGCTACTATCCATCCATCTTCAACTTCCGACTGTTGTGTTTGTAGCCTGTCTCCTTTATCCAAATTTAACATTTTTTTTAGCTCCATTGCGACTCCCATCATCCTTCTGTCGCTCATGTCCTTGATATCCCTGTTGTCTCAGTAGACTTCCAGCTTCCTCAGTATGTGTATCAGGATTCTTCATGTTCCCAATGGCCTTTTCCCATCTTCCTATCTCTCCACCTTGACTAGCGTGTAACTCCTCTAAGTAATTTTGCGATTGAGCGTGCCTATCATCCCAGTCATCTCGATAGTTACGTGGCTCTCCTTGATTTTGGTCTCTTCTTCCTTTCCATCGTTGATTGGCATTGTAATCACCGTATCTTCCATAAGGCCTGTCATTCCTTCGATTTTCACGCCATTGCTGATATCCTCTCTGTTGGTATCTATTGTTACCTTGGTATGACCTATTGTTGTACTGATTTTCGTTACGCTGATATGGTCTGTTTTCTCCTTCTTCCTGGTTTCGCCTAGGTGTGGAAGTGCTTGTGTTAGTGCCCTGCGTTTTGGTGTTTGCCTGTTTTGGTTTTACGACCTCTGTAGTATTGACTAACTCCAGCTGCCTTCCTCCTCTATAATGACTATGGGATGTAGTCTCATCTATTTGCCGTAGTATCTGCTCTGCATGTAAGGCCGTACTAACGTTCGCTGCGACTAGTACTTGTTGTACGTTCACTGGCTTTTGTCTCGCTATAGTCATTACCAGATCTGCTTCATTTAAAGGGTAATCAAGGTCACGAAATTTTAACATTTGCATGTTAAAGAAATCTGAGTATTTTGTTTGCTGGGTGGTTTGATACTTCCTAGAGTAAAGCTCCATCCTTAGACTCTGTTGTGTTGCGGGCGACCAGTATTTGCGCAGAAACGCTAAGTTGAAATCTGACATGTTTCCAAATGTATATTTGAAGCTTAAAAACCATGTGAGGACATTTCCCGATAAAAATCTCTCCATCATCCTTAATCTTCGTGCTTCAGGTACCCCAGTGCCATTGAAATGGTCTTCCATCTCTTTGATAAAGGCTTTAGGTGTCACGCCTGAATTTTCCGTGTATTTCTGCGGTTTGTAGTCATTTGAGCGAATTACACACATCAAAAAAAATTTTGCATCACCTCGGTTCCCAGATCTCCGGCATATAGACGTTGACTGTGTATATTGTATCCAAGATACAGTCCCTTTGACTGTTCATAGATGTCACTAAAACTGCTCAAAGATGTAAACAACCATGCATGAGCAGGGCCTATTAGACGGAGGGGGTACGACAGCCGATCAGTTCCAGTCATTCCACCAGGACGAAGGTACGCTGCTCATGTTGTCTGTAGTTCTAACATGCCTAGAAGGTCAATACCGCAGTTCGATCGCGTCCGCATTGTTACTTTGTGTCAAGAAGGGCTCTCAACAAGGGAAGTTTCCAGGCGTCTCAGAGTGAACCAAAGCGATGTTGTTCGGACATGGAGGAGGTACAGAGATACAGGAACTGTCGATGACAGGCCTCGCTCAGGCCGCCCAAGGGCTACTACTGTAGTGGATGACCGCTACTTACGGATTGCCGCTCGGAGGAACCCTGACAGCAATGCCACCATGTTGAATAATGCGTTTCGTTCAGCCACAGGACGTCGTGTTTCAACTCAAACTGTGCGCAATAGGCTGCATGATGCGCAACTTCACTCCCGACGTCCATGGCGAGGTCCAGCTTTGCAACCCCGACACCATGCAGCGCGGTACAGATGGGCCCAACAACATGCTGAATGGACCCCACGGAATTGGCATCACGTTCTCTTCACCGATGAGTGTCGCATATGCCTTCAACCAGACAATCGTCGGAGACGTGTTTGGAGGCACCCTGGTCAGGCTGAACGTCTTAGACACACTGTCCAGCGAGTGCAGCAAGGTGGTGGTTCCCTGATGTTTTGGGGTGGCATTATGTGGGGCCGACGTACGCCACTGGTGGTCATGGAAGGCTCCGAAACGGCTTTACGATACCTGAATGACATCCTCCGACCCATAGTGCAACCATATCGGCAGAATATTGGAGAGGCATTTGTCTTCATGGACGACAATTCTCGACCTCATCGTGCACATCTTGTGAATGCGTTCCTTCAAGATAACGACATCGCTCGACTACAGTGGCCAGCATGTTCGCCAGACATGAACCCTATCGAACATGCCTGGGATATGTTGAAAAGGGCTGTTTATGGACGTCTTGACCCACCAACCACTCTGAGAGATTTACGCCGAATTGTCGTTGAGGAGTGGGACAATTTGGACCAACAGTGTCTTGATGAACTTGTGGATAGTATGCCACGGCGAATACAGGCATGCATCAATGCAAGAGGACGTGCTACTGGGTATTAGAGGTAGTGGTGTGTACTGCAATCTGGACCACAAATGCTGAAAGTCTAGCTGTATGATGGTACAACATGCAATGTGTGGGTCTCATGAGCAATAAAACGAGCTGAAATGTTGTTTGTGTTGATCTCTATTCCCTTTGTATTTAACGGTTCCGAAACTCTTGGAACCGAGGTGATGCAAAACTTTTTTTGATGTGTGTACTTGAATAAGTTGTGTGGCTTGATGACCGTCTTGTGGTGTCGAGCTCCTATCTACATTCTTACGAAATCCTTCCGTGTTTGTTGTTAATGGGCTGTCTGCCTGAGTCTGACTTCCTGCTGTGCTGGACTCTGGACTATTTGAGTTATCCGGCTTGTCTTTCACTGTTCCCGTTCTAAATATAGATGATTGTTCTAATGAGCGGAGTTCGGCTTTAATGATCCTGTCCGTCTGCTCCTTAAGTTCATTTTTCACCTCTTGCTCCAAAGCTTGAATACGCGTGTGATTTTCGCCTACTGTTTTAAGAATGGTGGATCTTTCCTCTTTAGAATCAATATTCATTTTCTTCCAATCTTTCCTTATTTGTTCTTTAATCGTGCTTACTTGCCCTTCGATCTGGCTTTTTGTGTCATCCTGATTACTTTCTATCTGGCTCAGCCTTTCGTCTAATGTACTCTTAAATTGCTCTTGCTCCGTTTTTAGGCCTTCCCATTGTTCCGCTGATTTTATCTCGAGACGGTCCATATCTTTAATTATGCCGGATATGTTTTCATCTACTGCTGATAATTGTTGTTGAATGACCCTGCCGCTTTTCTCCATCTCCTTAAATCGTCCTTCCAATTTATCCTGAGCTATTTTGAACTCGCTTGTATTCATTGTGCATGCTATTTCAATTTGTTCTAATTTAGCCAACACCGTTTCATCCAGAATGCTAAGTTTTTGATCAAAAATATCTTCCATTTTTTTAATCTGCTCTAATTGTTTCTCATTATTCTTGCTAACATCTAGGGACAGTAATACCATGTGTTGATTTGTGTGATCTTTCATTTCTGCGGTTAACGAAGCTAATTGGTTCGTGTTTTTAATATTTTGCGCCTCTAATTGCGAATTGATAGTGTCATTAATTTCACTCTTTAATAACCTAGCTTGTTCCGCCTGATATTCATTTTGTTCAATTCTACTGTTATTTAATTGTGTCCGCAATTGTTCACTTTGTTCTAACAGTTTAGTATTTAGCGATTCACTTTGTTCTGACAGTTTAGTTTTTAGCGATTCGCTCTGCTCAGATAATTTGTTTATAGACTCACTTTGTTCTAGCCAACTAGTGTTTAATTGTGTCCGCAATGATTCACTTTGTTCTGACAGTTTAGTATTTAGCGATTCACTTCGTTCTAACATACTAGTGTTTATAGATTGACTCTGTTCTGATAGTTTAGTGTTTATTTGTTCAGATAACTTCGTGTTTAGCGATACACTTTGTTCCGCCAATTTAGTATCCAACAATTCCTGTGTTCTCCTCGCCGCACTCTCAATGATCTCCTGGATCTGCTCCACCGTTGCCATAATACACAATTTATATGAGACATTAGGGAAATGGCATAAAGCAATGCCCTTTGACACACACATAAAATCCAATGCACATTTACTTTCTTTATCCAACTCAGTTCATTTATTTTTTACATTTACTCCCACTAGTCAATTGCATCTCTGAGTGGTTCTAGTTTTACTCAATTTAATTTTAAACCCAAGCACATATTTAGTCATTAAATAGTTATCCTGATCTGATATTAACACTGACTAATTAACAAAGTATTAATTGTCATTTTAGGCTACAGCCTCCTAATATTTCCATGAGTTTGACTTTCTAACAAATCTAGTTTTAATTTTATCATTGGGCGCCCGGTATCACATATTAATTTTACTTTAATTTAAAAGACAAAAACGTGAACCGTATTTTACTTTGCAAACTCCTGATTTTAATTTATTTTTCACACATTTGGCGGTATCCACTTCGCCTCAATTACTTTTAATAAAATATCACTTCCCGGTGATTAAATACTGTCATATCTGCCTGCACTTGCGGCATGTCAGTTTTACTTAAATACGCCACTATTGACATGTGTAATCTCCGCCGTTACACCACAGTAAATGGCCCCACGCTTGGCCGCGCCAGTTTTATCCCTATGAACCCTTCAGAATAGCAGTGTTTTATGCAAGAATCTTGATCAAGGGGTCGCGCTCAGTTCATAGTGTGATGTTTACGTCCGCCAAACAACATGCTTTACTGAGGCAAGGGTCATAGGATAAAAACTGTAATTAAGAAAGTAAGGAGACAAGACGTAAGATAATAACAAGATTTAATAACTAATTGTGCATAAAAGAAAATAAACAAACAATAATAAAAAAATCTCCTCCCTGAATTTTTCCCTGACAGGAATATCTAACACTTTGAGGAGTCAGATGGATCTCCCCCTTTATAATAAAATTGTGGATCCTAGTTCCACTACCTTGCATTTGAGTTTTATGTGCGCGTGATGACTAACTACGAGACAATGAGTACTTGGATGACCGTTCGTTTACAACGGGTTAACAGCCACGGTGCTCACGAACAATCATCACGTAAATCAACGTTTATGGATATGGGCATGACATTAATAAAAACCCTTAAAAACTCTAGTGCTGACACACACTACAAATCTATTATTTACAGGAATCTCTCTGAGATCCTCATTAGCGCGAAGACGCACTTAACAACATGAGCTACCAACTGGCCAATTGCTCAATACACACCAGGAAAGACAGCATTGCACATGACTCACGGGTCACTGAAATGAAAATAAACCTGGAATAAACCAACAACAACAAAAGCCTGACCGGCTAAGATTACTTTATATGAACGAAACTGCATGTTAAGGTAACGCTTCGGAGATTATCGTGATTCGTAGGCAACTCCCATTTATTTCAACAATTCTTTTACCATTGATCAGTTCTTATCTGAAATTCAAGTAATTAGGGAGCCAACGAGCACTCCTCACTAATGACCATGCTTTGCACGTTCAGACAGCCTTGTGAAACATCTCCCCCCTTTCCTCAAATACTTGTCGTGTCCCAGTCCAGTGTATATAAATAGCCGACCAGCTGTTCCGTTACCTCACGGAATCAACAGCAACAAAAATCTCATCCAACTCAACATATGGTCAGCCATAATCACATATCCACAATTGCCCTCGCAAGGATACAATATGGACCGGGTACCAAGCTGACAGAAATCAGTCTGAGCTGAAATTCCCGCTTGTAATACCACAAAAATACACACATACACACATCTGGGACTGACATGACGCCTTTCACACAGGTCTGCTGAATAGGTGCTCACAAACATTTAACACAATATTAAAACCTACGATAGAGCTGATTACTCTTCGTCACAAATTACATTGCTCCAATCGGCAATAGTCACACTGAATCTGATCAATAATAAATCTTAAACAATTTTAATTACCCTCCAATCTACTGTATAATTACATTAATTCAGTCCTACTTCTGAAACACAACAGATCTCCGAGAGACGTTTTTAACCGCATTGCGTAACATATGCAAACACGGCCGTTCACATAGCTACGTTAGTTAACACAATACAAAAACAAGAACCTTCCACTAACTACATTCGTGCGAGCTGCTTCCATACAAAAGTGTGTCAGACCAAAACTAAATATACTACGTTAAACACACAAGCAATGTATTTACAAAAATATGTCCCATAAACCATAAGTTAATTTATCAAATAATAAAGAATATTATTTTGTACTCATCTCTCTTGTAGTCACCCGTCAAAGAACGTCTGCTGCCATTTCCCAACTGAATGGTTCTATCTCATCTCAGCCATCTGGACGGAGTGTTGAGAATTCCAAACTTCCTCTGTAGTCGTCGGTGTCATCTCTGGCGCTGCTTCAAAAATTAGATTATTATACACTTGATATCTGACTACTAAATTCGCTGTTCAGGTACTACTTTCCCTGTCACAGTTCGTTGGCGAATTATCGACGATACTGCCCCTACAATATAGTACTGTGACTATCTATCACTGAATTTAACACTTTGCAATAACTTCTGTGTCCAAGACACACAAAATAATAATCAACCTGTGTCCACGACACACAAAATAGAAATCGTTCTGTCCGCAGACGAACAGTAATAAAACGACTACGCCCGTAGACGCACAGAATAATAGTCTACGTCCTCAGACGAACAGAATAGAAGTCCATGTCTTGGCTCTTCATGCCACTTATAAAAGAACTGGCCCTAGGTCTCGATGGGGTGGTGGAATTTATGTAAAAATTTCTCGAAATAATTGTGGTACAGGCATGAAATAGATATCACTGAACTCGTAACATTGCACAGGTCAAGAATATGCTCATTAATCCTAGAATCGATCGTAGAGATTTTGTCTAGGCGATTTCCCGCGTGAATGCTAGCCGAGCGTACCCACGCTAGACCTGCCGCGTTAACTAGGCATTCTTCTCTCATTGGTTCTCACATTTTCTGTAATTTGGCGGTTCATAGCAGATCTTGGCGTCGTAGGAGTGTCCAGCCTGCTCATCAGCCACTCACATTACTGCATCATTTCTTCTAGGCGCGAATATCACAATGAACATACTAGCAGCATGTCTCACTGCGCGTCGCTTCTATTTGAGGCGGCCCACCTGTCCTTCTGACACATCGCTATGCTATTTCCTTTCACAGCTAAAATATTTAGCCTATTGTCAACCTGCTTCAGGTATGTCCCCGCTGTCTCCAACCAATGCTTGAAATTTCCTCATCTCCGTCTGGATACTTTCATGATGCTGGTTGAAATATTTATTAATTTGAGAAATAAAACATAGAATCATTTATCCAACAGAGGATAAAAGGGTTCACCTTCCCTGCTCTTTCCCCTCCCCCCGCAAGTTCACAGAGCTTGGACCCGAACAGTACTGTTCGAGTCGAAGCTGCGTGGACCTGAGAGGAATGTGCATCGCGGACTATGAGTAGTGATGGTGACGAGTGATGAGGTTTCTCGGTCCTTGCGTAGTAACAGAAGCAAATACATTAGTCGGTGACTCACTCACTCATTCCCAACGCCACACTGGTTTCAGAAAAGACCCTATGTTAGCAGTATTGGAATAGACGAGAATGTCAGGTAACATGGCGGGCTGTCGTCAGGTTTCTCAATTCTCGCCTACTCCTTCCCTGCCTCTACCCTTCATCCCGCAAGTTCACAGAGCTTAGAACCGAGCAGTACATACATCACTAACAGCATTAAATTTTCGGAATCACTTTCCAATGACCTAATGCAGGAAGTACATTTCACAATCTTCTTTTCTGCTGTGTGAATCAAGTATGCACACAAATAATAAACAACGTTATCGCCTGCTCTCTCAGAACTGTCATCATTAACTGACAGGATTATAGGATCCAGTTCGGGTTCAATGTCTGTCAGTGTAATCGTGTAATTATTAACCTTCGCCGCTCTGCTCGTATGTATTTCATTTCTCGCCATTGACCGAATTCATTAAAGGAAGAAAGCTTATTGTCAATAACGTCCTCATAATTAGCTCGTGAAGAAAGGACCTCTTTGACTGGTAGGCCTATGTACAATATATAGACTGAAGCAAATGGAGGCACAAGAAGTCGGTAGAAGTAGGATGATCGTCACTGCTTAAACCTCGTTTAAGTCCAAAATGCCTCTCAGAAGGGTCTTGATTTACTTTTGCAGTAATAATAATAATAATAATAATAATAATAATAAGTTAATATCGTATGGCCTCGGGTGCCGGGTGTAAGCTTTATTATTTGACACCCAGAGGGCAGCTTGCATGTCGAATTTTGTTGTTCCATGAAGCACTATGAAAGTCAAGGAGGTTAGATATCTTAGCTCATTGACACTACTGTATAGCGCTTTCTAGTAGGGAAATGAGGAACTTTGGGTTGGCGGATAATCCCGAGATTAATTTTGCCACTGTGAACACGGCCTACTAAATGCAAATGGATGTTTTAACATGCCAACATCGTATGACATGCGTATCGTGATTTTTGCCACCTTTCAAAAATCACTTACCACGGCCAGGACGAACCTGCATAGTATTCCGATACGGAACCACTCACCCACCGTGGCAAGCTAATTTTGCAGTTAAAACGTACTTGTAGTCGCCTCCGTAGCGTAGCGGTCAGCATGGTTAGCTGCCGCCCCGGAGGTCCTGGGTTCGATTCCCGGCTCTGCCACGAAATTTGAAAAGTGGTATGTGGACTGGAACGGGGTCTACTCAGCCTCGGGTGTTCCAAATGAGTAGAGGGGGTTCGATTCCCACCTCAGCCATCCTCGAAGTGGTTTTCCGTGGTTTCCCACTTCGTCTTCGGTCAAATGCCGGGATGGTACCTTCTTCAAGGCCACGGCCGCCTCCTTCCCTCTTCCTTGCCTATCCATCCTGACCTTCCATTACCTTCCCTCATAATGCCCCTGTTCGCTTTGCAGGTGAGGCCGCCTGGGCGAGGTGCCAATCACACCTCACCAGTTGTATCCCGTCCGATTAGATGTTCCCAGCTCTAGGACACTGCCCGTAGAGGCGGTAGTGGTGAGTTCCCTCGCTGAGTCCGTGGGTTCCACCAACCTGGAGGGTAAACGACTAAGAAAAGAAAAGAAAAGAAAAGAAAAGAAAAGAAAACGTACTTGTATTGTAAGTACAATTTGCGCGCGGTAATGCATCACTGCTTGACTGCCGTCATCTGCTAAGACTATACGCTCGGCGCGGCGCGTGGTGTAGAAATTTAGAACTACATCATCTTAACCATTGAGTCATATGGATGTTCCACCACTTATTACTTTATTCGCCCCGACAGCACGTTAAAAATGAAAAGGAGAGTTAGCTATGTCATGTAACTTACTGTTCTTGATTAGGGGTAAAATGTGATAAGTAGCAAAAGTGGTTTCAGTGACAGAAGCAGTGACGCTGAGCATTGATTATTCTGGATTTCACACGCATGACGTCATACTCCAATTTTAACCCAGGAAATATAAGGTCCCTTTATGCCGTGGCACGCTTCCTTTTACCAAGTGTCATCTCTGCTATTATTTTGAGAGTGATGTGGTCAGATAAATGCACGGTTTTGTCTTTTGTTATTGTATCGTATGAACACGTCAACGACGGGTGTGTTGGGCTATTGCCCAATCAAGGCGAATGGAGTCCTGCGTGCTGCTATCGAACAAGACGTCGCTGCAGTACAGTCAGCGGAGGAGAACAACTAAACACTTTGTACGCGAGTCCACAAGCTTTGCCATTACGTAAAACCGTAACATGCTTCATGCTTCATATTTTAAAATCACTGTAAATAGTTCTTGCTTGTAGAACGTTCATAGTTTTCGCCTTGTTGGAACTTCATTCATGAATTCAAAATATTCCTGAAATTACACTTATCATCCAGTAAAATCATTATTTTCAGGCAGTTCGCCCTTTTTAAGAAGTGACTTAATTTTTCTCACTCCACTTCTTCAAATTGGTCCTCCTAATGTATCTTACATATTGTTTTATGTACAGCAGACCACCTCGTAATGTAACGGATAGCGTTCTGGGCTGTCACCCCGGAGGTCCGGGTTCGATTCCCGGCAAATACTGGGATGGTTCCTAACATAGGGCCATGGCCGCCTCCTTCCTAAATCCTATCCAATTTACAAATGCACACAATAGCAGTAACACAGGTTATCACACAAATTCCAAACACGCCCAAATACACGAGCATCCCTAAAATAAGTAACAACAACTCTTACCATTGCCAGTACAGGTAATGATTTGTACCTTCTATCCCCTCTCAGTCACAAAATTTAAGGTACGGCATGTACGTACTGTATGTCTATCCCTTACTATTCCCGTTTTCAACGGGGTCGGGGATGAAATGCGATGAAATTTTATGTGGCGGATGGTTGTTATGGCCGGAGAGATTAAATGAATGCAGATGAGTGAAACTGGGCAAGGATGTGGACGGAAGCGGCCGTGGCCTGGCAGAAGGTACCGTCCCAGCATTTTCTGGAGTTGAAAATGGGGAAACCACGGAAAAACCATTCAGGCCCGACGAGAGGGGGGGTCAGACGGGGCTGGTGCCCCGGGGCCCGATCCTCCCAGGGGGGGGGGGGGCGGCGTCCTAGGAGGATGGCCCTGATCGGGCATTGATTTATTATTGCCTTTATGTGACTTGAATTTGCTACTGGCAGTCATTTAGTGAATGCAATGAACAGTCTGTGAACAAAGTTACAAGGATTGAGAAACTTATTCTGTCAAGTGGGCAATATTTTCCTTTACAAAGCGCTTGTGGGAAGAACAGCGGTCTCAAAGCGGTCAACTTAGGCGATGGGGCTTCGCTATGTATTGTTCTCAGAATATGCACAAATCCTTCAAATAACTTTATCATCCCTTCACTTATTTCGCCAAGACCACGAGAGCCTGGGCTGCCCTGGCGTGTTTGGTCAGCTAGCTCAAGGGTTTCAAGTTTGGTGCGTCACGTCGAACTTAGATATTTAGAGGTGATAGTGTGTGAAATGAATATATTGTCTAGCTAGACGTATCGTATGCCATGCAGGCAGGTAAGTAAAATAAGTTTCAAAGTAGCGTCCACACAGTAATTCATTTTATAGTTATTGTTGATTTAAGGGACGGAACAGCGAGGTCATCGTTCCCTAGTAATTAACTTCGCACTATGTGAAAAAATATCATTGCTGGATAAATATCTTGCTAAAGGGTGGGATGATTCTGTTGTCAAACGTAGATAGAAGAAATGCATGCGAAATTGTTCATCTTCTCGTATACTGCATTGAGAAAACAATGCTAACATTTGAATAATCTGTATGTTTAGGACCAGTATAATAATTATTATAACTGGTTCATTCAATACGATAAACAATCCTAGGTACTTGGATTCATGCGCAAATCATTTCTGATTAAGAGATTTATTGAGAACCTACATTACTATTGGTACTAGAGTTGGGAAATGCATCCAAAGACTGAAACTAAGGTAACATTCCAGTATTTTTCTGGACTGAGTGTTTAATTAACCAGGAGAAGAATGACAATTAAGCTAGGGCATTGAACCACTCAACTTTGTTTTCCAATTCCGCTCATGGAACGTCAGTGGTAAGGGCAGATGACCTACCGTAGCTGTTCCGCCCCTTAAAACAGCAATAAGTAACGTCAGTGGTGCGCATGGCGATGGAGAAATTAATATATTGCATGTAGGCAACCGGACAGATTTTCCTAAGACCAAATATTTGAACTCTGCTTAATTTAGAAGAAAATTAAGAATAAGTATTGTCGAATATTAATATAAATACAATTTTGTTTTGAGCTGGTGCAGTGGCTATTATTATTATTGTACATTTCTACGCCGTTTCTTACAAAGAGCAGCATCGACCTGCAAAACACTTCTTTTTGTGATACCCTTTAACGTCTCAGTACCGTTAAACATAAAATGAGTTGCTCTCTTTATCTGCGACTAGGAAATGGCTCCGGGTCCTGACGAAGCCGCAGCAGGAATGCAGGATTCGGCTTCCCGACTGCGGTGTCATTCGTAGTCTTACTCAACAGTTAATAATAGGCCTATTTGTCGTTACAGTTGTTAATTCATTTAGGGGTTTACGACATTTAACCCGGGTACTTGGTAAGTAGTAGGTCTGGTATCATTGGCGGGTAATGAACCACTGTCGCTCGGTTGGGGATCGTTTGCATCAACTAGTACTGTAGATATAATTCAGTATTTGCTGACGCGTTAATTTTCCTGCTTGCTTCTGAAGGCCACCACGTTATTGAATGAAGTTGACTGTAAAGCAGTAGTTTTCACAAATATTAATGAAGTAAATTACAAGATTTTCAAACAGCGAACAGAATCGAAAACCAAAAAACGTGCGAATTGTGTAGACTGAAGGGGAGGCTAGTGGTTGTTGTATAACAAGAGAGGTGTAGGCCTAATAGCAACATTGTAGTAACTATTTGTCTGGGAGAGTAGAAACTTAGACCCTCATAAAACCACCCACTGCTGGACGAAAAGCAGGGTATACACTGTGCTGTGTTATAGCCTCTGTGATATGATCAATCGCATGCCGTATTCTTAGTTGCCGACTGGGAAGGCGTTAGCCGTCACGACTATTACTGTAATTATTAGGGTTAAGAGTGCGGTAGGTGCCCCTGGACTTGAAAGAAGGTACTATCCCGGCATTTGTCTGGAGGGAGTGTGGAAAAAACACTCAGGATAGCCGCTGTCAGCACCGGGATTCGAACGTCAGATCTGCAGACTAGCTGTAGACTCCCATCACAGTCATTGGTGAGCTAAACCATGGGGTCTTTCTTGAAAGTGCGAGAGCTTTTACTTCAATATGGGAGAGTCTTTTCTATAGCCTCTAAATGTCAACGGTCACCAAATTTTTACTACAAAATATCACAAAACTAATCACCCAAATGCCCTATAACTCAATAAGTTGGACCTAATGTTTGCAAAATTTTGCGGAAGAGGACCCCCGGACACCACTCTGAGCTTGGTGATATTCCATGCCCCCAGATCCCCGGTGTGTCCACTCCCCCACAATCTTGGCTTAAATCCGCCCGGATGGTCACCAGTCATAGATAGGGTTGGGGATGTTTAGGAGAACCTGGCTCTAGTTTTGCTTACTGCAAAGTAATATTAAATTATGACAAATCCACTGACTGCAAATTGCAAAATATAGTTCAAATTCACATTTTCTTCTTTTGTGAAAACAAATCACTGATCAGCTGCAATCTACTGATAGCACATGATAACTTGACTTATGTAGGCCTGTGGTTAATTATGAAAACATAATTTGCTTTGTTTAATATACAAAGATGTGTGATCGCCGTTCAACCCAAACACTTACTAGTGTTTAGGCTTGGACCCAGGGGCGTGACTCTTCAAGGGCAGCAAATTTTAAGAATGTCAACATAAATCACTATATGTAAAATGTATTTTAAGATGAGTCTTGACTTAGTGTAAAAATCATGTTTTCATTATGAAAAGAGATTACGTCATATGTCACAGAGGCCGCAGTACTGCTCAGTGTACAGTATACCCTTTCCACCCCTTTTAACATGCGTTCAGTGAGCTGAACTTTATGTTGATTCATTTTTGGGTCTGAGGACGTCGTGGTCATCAATCATTTCTACTTACTGTGCGTGTAGAACTCTGTCAGGCAATCTATATCTGAAGTTAATAATATATTTTTAATTAATTTGGGATAGAATTGGGGAGGAAATGAACGTACGATGGTGCAACTACAGCCTTTGGCTATAGGGTTGAAACAATGAATCATGGAAAATAAGCTTAGAATCACTGATGGTGGAATTCGAACCCACCTGTTTCCGAGTTCATGGACAACATCTTTTTCCAACGTGAATTTTTCCCCCACGTTAAATACTGTAAACGCGATGAAATTACGGTCCAGTGAATGCATTTTCTTTTCAAAATTGTGTACGAGAAACGAGCATATTGCTTTTACGAGTATCACTGAAGTTCTAAAATTATTGATATCAAAGAGGATCTGCAGAACTTTAAATCTGAACACTGTGCATGCTTACAGAGTTACCTCATCGGGGCGAATTTAGATCTGACAAACGCCAAAACATAACAGTAGGCCTAAAGTGAATTTAATGAAAATTATTACCTAGTTTTCGATGGCTTTACTCTGATATTTATTTTTGTTACTTGAAAATAATTCATTGGTTCGCATGTATTCCTCCAGTTTCTCTGTTGTAAATTTAACATACCAGCATTAACTTATTTATATTGATAGTAATTCACGCTCGGCTTGTGATAATAAATATAGCCTGGATTTAGTGGAATAAATAACTGAAATATTATTGCAGCCAATGCTCATATCAGGACATTTTAATTGAACGCCCGTAGGCCACCTAACAAGTTCAATTTCAAGTTGTTCCAACTTTGGCTACCAGATGCCACTGTAACTGACACCCAGCGGCGAACGTTGGAACTTGATAGCGTTTCTAACCAAATAACCTACAAATGTTGGCTACACACTACCAATTGAAGTGGTAGGTTCTTTTACATACCATAAATCTATGACATGGGCCCACCGGCTTTACTTCCCCTCCGAATAAAGGCATATTGAAGGATTTTAACGCTTTTAAAAATTCAACGACTTCGGCCGGGTTTAAACTCGCGATCTTGGGTACAGCAGTTCAGCATGCTTGCTTGCTGTTTTTTTGTTCTTGTAATTGATTTAGTGATGAATATTTTGTGCAAAAAAATGCGCAAAATCAGTTTGTGCAAATTTACGAGGATTATAATTTAAATTTACAGAATTTGGTTATAGATAAGAGGGGGCCCGGGAGATTCCATCCCCAGGGCCCGTCGCCGCTCTCCACGGCCCTGAAACCATTTCAAGGACTGTCGGTGGTGGGGCTCAAACCCATGACTGCCGAGTCGGCAGATAGCTTGGCCGCAGGGCCTAGCGCTGGGCTTTAGCGATCGTAGCTACCGCGGTCACAAAACTTAATAACATAGGAATAACACACCGAGCTTGTTCATGAATAACAATTCTTCCTTTACGCTCCATCACCATAAAAAAAAGTAAAGCCATCATTACTTCCGACTTGACGTTTCAGTGCTAGGCTAGAGTTTCGTTCGCTAAATCGCGACATCGCGAACGAAACTCAATTTGTCGTGTTATATCGATTTGAATGACTGCCTTTGATTGTCTAGTTAAAGTGATTTTTCTTCTGACCGCTAAATAACACTGAAACGTCAAGTTGGAAGCAATGATGGCTGCACTATAACTAGCATATTAGACCCAGCTGACAACTGAACTGAACCAGATTGTACGGTATTTACGTGCGGTGTGCGTACCTAACTCACATTACTTCCGGGGATCCACTCGCCTCGGTCGGGTAATAGTTTTATGTTTTACTTGATATTTCTGGCTTGAGATTACTAATACAAACTGACCAGTATATCCTCCTACTAGCAACCCGCCTTGGCTTCGCCCGGGAACAGTTATGAATGCATTACGTGATAAGTGATTTTTTTCCAATGAACTACGACCTATATCCGTTTTACGTCTCGGCATGATGGGTTAAAATCACTGACTGGACTATTAATTATATTATCATGGAGATGCATGTGCAACGAATTTTTGTCAGAAGTAGAATGGCGAAATGCATGAAACACAAATCCCCCTTCCAACCAATCTTAACTTGACTGTGTATTTTACGGAGCGAAAAATTCAAAGGCGAAATGAAGTAAAGCCAAGTTGCACTTCCAGGGAAATTTCAAACACAACCTCTCTTCTCTGAAGTCTTAACTCAACACGACTCGACAGTTTGCTGCTGGCTGTATCTGGGGTAATAAGGCTCGCCCGCTAGCTAGGCTGTAACTGGGGTGATAGGTTCGCCTCTATCCATCTAGTACACTGTCGCCTCAGTAATTGAATGGAGATTGTTGGAAGAAATGAAAACGTAAAAACTCTTAAAGTGGGTGATGTATTGAAGATAGAGATATTATGCTCTCGCGGATCTTTTTGTACAACTTTTCATGCTGAACAATTCGTACACTCATAGTACATATATATTTTTAAGGGTTCACCCAGCATAAGCTTAAAAAGCGCACAGACGCCAGGTTTTTTCTTTCGACTTTTCCACTGAAATCGTTACTGCTCGGCTTCCTTTGATCATAAATAAATTATTTTCTACAGAAACCTACTTCGAGATGTCCTTTACAGAATGGTGAATACCGCATCAAAATCCATCCAGCAGTTCTCGAGATCCAAGAATCGGGGACTTTGTTTTATACTAAGTAGAGATTAATATGAAGTACCATATATAAACTGTGCCATTGTGCACGCTCGATCAGACCGGAACATATTATTTAATATTCACCTTGCATGCAGTGAGGCCGGTCCTTCTAGGGGCCTACTTTAGGCAATGAAGTTCTTATTTCATGCTTGTGTGGGAACAATGCTCTATTATTTCAAGGCTGAAAGAAAACAAAGCATCTGCCATCAGTTTAACCAAGCATGTTAGTGCAATGCGAGAGCACTCACAATATAGGCAAACCTCTTGGCTTTCAGTGTGTCAAATCTTATTCTGGCATTCCGCATTTAGTTGCTGTGAAAACTGTATTTTAACATGGCATAGAAGAATGAGGTTTCTACCTTAAACGTTTCATGACTAGGTCCAAAGTCATCAATCATTTCTTAAACCTGGAGACCGCTGATGAGGCTGACTTGGTGCATCTACAGTAGGCCTAACCCTGCAACAAACACGTTACAAACGTAGGAGATTTGCGGAGATTAATTACGTGTTGCTAAAGCTAATATGCTTTAAATGATCTGCATTATTAATAATAATATGCAGCAGCCTATGCTGATGTGTGGGAGGGTGTGTGCATCTCATGGTGTAGTAGCTAGCGTTCTTGGCTGTCACTCCGGAGGTCCGGGTTCCATTCCCGGCTCTGCAAAGAAATTTATTTCTGGTATGAGGGTTGGAACGGGCTCCTCCCATCCTTGTGAGGCAAAACTGAGAAGAGGTGGGTTCGATTCCCAACTCAGCCATCTTTGAAATGGATTTCCGAGGTTTCCCACTTCTACTCCATGCAAATGCCGGGATAGTTCCTAACTTAAGGCCCAGCCGCTTCCTTCCCAACCCTCAACAGAATGACAAATACACAAAGTAATACAATCATCACAATAACACAGGTTATCAGAAAAAATTCCACGCCCACCCAAGTACGGGGCTAAATGACCACGATGTCCAAGCCCCTCAAATGAACCAACAAGGATGTGTGAGGAGTAGAGTACTGTATGTTGTTTGTGCTGGCTGTCATGTGGGCATGACCTTGTTCAGTGCATTAGCACTAATTGCGCAGCCAGCCGTGGCGAGGCTGGAGAGAATCCCAACCACAAGGCATGGTATTGTTTACAGCGTGTTCTTAGATGAGCAATACCTTCTACTGTATAATGTGACCAGAAACAATCTAGTTACAATCAGCAGCATCTTATTTAACCACGAAGTTGCTGTTGCTTCATTGAGGGCCTTTTGGGACATCGTGCTCATGTAGCCCCGTATACATAGGTGTGTGTTGGAATTTATATGACGACCTGTGTTATTGTGGTGGCTGTATTAGTGTGTGTTGTAATTCAGATGAGGATTGGGGAGGAGGTGGCCATGCCCTTAATTTAGGAACCATTCCGGCATTTGCTTGGAGTAGAAAGGGGAAACCACGGAAAACCCCTTCCAGGATGGTGGAGGTGGGAATCGAACCCACCTATTCTCAATTTTGCCTCACGAGGCTGAGTGTACCCCGTTGCAACCCTCATAACAGAATTCAATTTGACTGGCTGCGTGACTCAGTGGTAAAGTTCTCGCTTGCTGGGCCCAAGGTTGCAGGTTCACATCCTGGTGCAGACAGCATGCATTTGAGGATGCGTAAATGCGAGGGAGCCGTGTCACTAGATTTACTGGCCCGTTAAAGATCACCTTCGGGGAAAAGTTCCGGCACCCCGGCGTCTCTAAAAGCCAGCGTAGTTAAAAAGGACATAAATCCAATAACATTATTATTATTATTATTATTATTATTATTATTATTATTATTATTATTATTATTATAAGAATTCCATTTCTGGGCCTCCGTGGAGACAGTGCTAGTAACCACCAAGTAACTTTTTTATTCTCTATAGATAATTTATCGTCCAATACAATCCTGCCAACATACTGTAGATATTTACTTTGGTAACCATCGTAAAAATACTCTGCAATAAGAAAACAGTAGATGAACTATAGATGACGTAATCTTGTGTTAGTCATGTGCAATAATACGTACTAGATAGAAAAACCAGTCTACATGTAGTGGAGATGGGTTGTATGGAACTGCGCCCAAGCTTCACTAATAACCCTGGTCATTAGCATCAACCTTCGAAAAGTGGCCGTGGAACTGCACTCATTGAGAGCGGTCAGGTAGGTTCCCTCCCTCCTCTTCTCTAC
The DNA here is from genome assembly GCA_946902985.2 of Meconema thalassinum. Taxonomy (NCBI): domain Eukaryota; kingdom Metazoa; phylum Arthropoda; class Insecta; order Orthoptera; family Tettigoniidae; genus Meconema; species Meconema thalassinum. The sequence goes on from OX336388.2 coordinate 1,627,956,412, forward strand.
CGAATTATGTTGTGTCGAGTGGTGTGAATTTCAAGTGACTCATTTCAAATCGGTTGTGTCTTGATTGCGAACAAGTCAAAAACCGTCCAGATTGCGAACAACTAAATATACCCTGTCCAGATTGCGGACAAGAGATTAGTGTTGGCCTGGGATACATAAAACAGGTACAGTATTCAAAACAGACTCATATTTAATTTTTGTTGTAGCAATATTAACATTAACTGGTACATTGGGATGTTTTCGAAAACCTAACCATATTTTAAAAATAGTTTTGTTATTGCAAATGTTTAATAATCTAGTTTGAGGTAATCTTACCATTTAGAAGATTATTATATTTTTTTATTGTATAACAAAACTAGAGGGGTAGTTATTTATAGTGGATTAGAGAGAGTTGTATTATTATTATTATTATTATTATTATTATTATTATTATTAGTGTAGCCTCCGTGGCCTAGGCAGCAGCGCGCCGGCCTCTCACCGCTGGGTTCCGTGCTTCAAATCCTTGTCACTCCATGTGAGATTTGTGCTGGGCAAAGCGGAGGCGGGACAGGTTTTTCTCTGGGTACTCCAGTTTTACCTGTCATCTTTCATTCCAGCAACACTCTCAAATATCATTTCATTCCATCTGTCATTCATTAATCATTGTCCCAGAGGAGTGCGACAGGCTTCGAAAGCCGGCACAATGCCTATCCTCGCCGCTAGATGGGAGCTTCATTCATTCCAACCCTGACCCGGTCCAATGACTGGAAAAAGGCTGTGGAATATTATTATTATTATTATTATTATTATTATTATTATTATTATTATTATTATTATTATTATTATTATTATTCCTTCGTTACGGCCAACTAAGGACCACGTCATGTCAACTGTTTTTTCTGCATTTTAATGTTAGCCCAGTACTCCTTCATTCGCAATCGATGTTGCACCTTTCTCTCTGTCGTCCACGCCTTCCCGGTTTTTAGCTTCGGCTTAAGTTGAAAACTCCGATGTTTCTGAAGTTTCTCCCTAAGTGGGCCACGCTCTTGGATATCTTCACGTGTAATCCCAGTCTCCAACAGATCTTTCTCTACTTCATTGAACCAGGCCCCCTTTGTCTTTTTCTCACGGAGAAAAGCAAAAATTCTGTTGGATAGCCGTGTTGATTTCATTCGGGTTATATGTCCATAAAAAGAAATCCTCCTTTTCCTCATCACATCCGTTATTTTCTCTACGTGAGTGTACAACTCGTGGTTGTGGCGTCTTCGGAACTTGCCGTGTTCTTTGACTGGACCCAGGATTTTCCTCAATATCTTCCTTTCCTTGGACTCTAGTTTTTCCATTATGCCTTTTCTATTCATGGAGAGACATTCCGCTGCATACAAAGCTTCTGGCCGGATGACCGTGCAGTAGTGCTTCAGTTTTGCATTCAGGGATATAGATCTTTTGTTGTACACATTCTTAGTTAGATGGTAAGCCATTTCAATTTTATTCAAGCGTGACGCAAAAGCCTCGTTTTCGGACATTTTAGGGTCTGTCCATTCCCCAAGATACTTAAATTTCACAACCCGCTTGATTTTCCCATGATTCACTTCAATATGTTTGGAGCCGTTTTGATGTTAGTAATAAATTCTGTTTTCTCGAAAGAGATCAGGAGGCCCGCCTTTGCAGCTTGTGTTTGAAGCTGGTTGATCTGTTTCCTGGCCGTATCCAACGAATCTGCAAAAACGGCAAGGTCATCTGCAAAGGCTAGACAGTCAATTGATAGGTTCTTATTCTTGTGACCAAGTCTGATTCCATTTTCGACTCCTTCATCACTCATTGTTTTGCGCCACTCACGGATAACTTTCTCAAGAACGCAGTTGAATAGTAGAGGCGAGAGACCATCTCCCTGTCGAACTCCTGTCCTTATCTCGAAGGCATTGGAAATCTCGCCTCTAAACTTAACTTTTGAAGTGGTGTTGGTGAGAGTCTGTTGGATGATCGCTCTGGTTTTGTTGTCTAGGCCGAACTCCTTTAGAATCTTAAGTAGGGTAATCCGATCAATGGAGTCATAAGCTTTCTTAAAATCAATGAAAGTTACTAAAAATTATTATTATTATTATTATTATTATTCGCCTCTGTGGTGTAGTGGTTAGTGTGATTAGCTGCCACCCCCGGAGTGCAGAAGCTAGTGGTGGGAGACAGTCCGTCACTTCCCCTTAAACCGACCTTGGGCTAACAGCCGACTTGATTATGGGGGCAGTTCAATCGGCCTAATTAAAAGAATCTGGAAATACCACTGATTATGGGCGCAGTTCCATATCTCCCGTGGAAATGTACCAATGTTGCTTTATAGGTTATGTAACTGGCAAGATGCAGGTTGGACAACATGAAATGACGTCACATCGACAGACGACGATCAGCACAAGGCTGCCAACTTTCAAATTACATTGTTACAGTGCCTACAAGTGGTCTGCAAGCATGATTGACAACAATGAATACAACCCTCTTTCAACCCAGTACTCAGAAATTATACTATAAATCACCATATCTCTAGTGATGGGGGACAAATGATACGGCCGCATGCTTGGCAACTTGGTTACGGTGACGTGGGCTATATGGGGTTAGTACTGAAATACCTCAATAAGGCCCACCAAAAATTATCAAATCTTTAAAAGACCACATAATCAAAATAATATCTTATTTAACACACTACATTTTATAACATGCTTGCTGGTCACGCAATCACTTACAGTTAGGTAGAATTCACTAAAAATCTAACTATTGCAATGAGTATCATGTTTCGACTTCCGGAAATTTTCGACATATATTCGCCTTTCACACCCCCCAGATCCCAAAACCACCGTCAGTTCAAAAGTTTACATATAATTTATGTGCAAGCTATCTCACTCACTTGTGGACACGATAACTAGGCCTACCACAATTTTGAACCAATCATTTTGAATATTTTACATAATATATATCCCTTTTCACTCTCGGTTGAGTTCGTTAATGGGCAAACTCGAACGAAGAGGGTGAAAATGGGGGGCTTTTTTTTTCAAAAACGTGAAATATCACTATAACTCTCTTAATATGTGAAATATAGAATCCATTCAAAGTGCACACTATGAGTCGCATAAGGGCCAAAATGTATGTTTGAAAAGTTTTTTGATAGTACCAACAATTGACCAAAGGCGCGGGAAAAAGTGTTTTTTTCGAGAAACAAATATCATCTCTCTCTTAATAGGCACAATATCAAAACCGTTTAAAATGGTCAATACTCCTCTAATTATTTGCCTGAACTCATTTTTATATGACCCACCGTTACGCCCAGTGATGAGCAAAATTATTTCAGAATTATAAGAAAATGCCAAGAGCCTTCAGAGGATGCCATGACAACGCCACTAAATTGATGAGGGAAGAGCAATCAGAGGTTGCCATGACAACGCCACTGCACGAGATCACATTCAGTTTCCCATCTCTGCCTGTGGGAAGCGGCTTCGGTGACGTAGTTGGTAGGATGCTGAACTTCAATGCCCAAGATCACGGGTTTAAACCCGGCCGAAGTCGTCGGAATTTTTAAGAGTGTTAAAATTCCCTGAGTATGCCTTCCTTCGGAGGGGAAGTAATGCGGCGGGCCCATGACATAGATTTATAGCATATAAAAGAACCTTCCACTAATTACAACTCTGTGGAGCAAACTTTGTCGGTTAGATTTGATGAATGCTCTAAGTTCCAACGTTCTTTGCCAGGTGCTGGTTGCAGTGGCATATAGTAGCCAAGTCATGCCGAGAGGGATTTTCTATTATATAAGGCAGGGGTGCAGGGTTGGCTGGGGCAGACAGGGCCTTACAGCGGGAGCATATAATAGAAACAATCAGTGGCGTAGCCAGGGAGGGGGGTTACTGGGTGTTAGAAATCCCCCACCTTTTGAATTTTTACTCCCGGCAATCTACTGCTTGTTGAGAGTGTTTGCCTTCTATGCCCAAGATCGCGGGTTCAAATCCGGCCGAAGTCTCGGATTTTTAAGAGCGTTAAAATCCCTCAGTATGCCTTCCTTCGGAGGGGAAGTAAAGCCGGCGTGGTGGTCCCATGTCATAGATTTATGGAATGTTAAAGAACCTTCCACTAATTACACCTGTGTGAAGCTAAATTGGACACTATCTGGCATTGATTCCATATCATGATGCTACATTGGTGATTCTCTTGACCGAAACTTCCCTCTTTATTAGCTCTCAATAAGGGTTGAGATCCAGAGAGTTTCCGAGCCACTCAAGAACCTTTACATTGTTGACATAAAGGATTTCCTTTACCCTTGGGTGCACCGGGTGAGTTAGCCGAGGTCGTTGCGGCATGACTGTTGGCAGATGCTCACATCCGGGAGGCGAGGAGGTTCGAATCCCCCCGCCGGCAACCTTGAAGATGGTCTTCTGTGGTTTCCCATCTTCCTTCCAGGCAAATGCCGGGGTTGGTCCTTAACTATAGGCCACAGCCGCTACCTTCCAACTCCTCGACCCTCCCTTCCAACTTTCCTCCCCTACGGTACATGTAGCTCACCCATTGGGTGTCCGTCTCGAAGCAGCTACAAAACTGGCGAGCCAAACATGTCCTCGGACACTCCCGGCGCTAAAAGCCATACGCTAAAAAAAAAAACCTTGGGTGCAAAGTTACGCATGAATCGAATTTGCTGCCTGGAATATGGGACTTTGTGAAAACAGCTGTTGGTTCATTGTTCCTTCGAAAATATACAGGCACACCACGACCCTTTACTGTATCTATAATTCATACGAAAAAGTTCAAAGAAATCAATTCACGTCTCAGTCCAACAGCAACGTTAGCATAATAAGAAATGCGGTATAATCCCATTTTTTGACCTGAGCCTCGTTAACCAGATACTAACAGAAATGTGCATGGTGCTTACTATTATCCAACAATAAAAGACAACAATGAGTAGGCCTAAATACAAACACAAGAATAAAGATCACTGATTACCTACCACAGATCGCTCTCACAGCACGAATGTAAGAGAAATGCAATGCAGTAGTCTATTATAGGTTTCCGATGAAGAAGAAAATCGTTATTGGAAATGGCTAATACACTTCTTCTTTAAATAAATGTACTTTCATTTTACATTATAGACGAACCAATCGCTTGCTTAGGAAAGTGACAACGCGTTCTCTTATCAATAATATTTGTAAGTTCGATGCTTTTCAGTCGGTCAACACGATTGTACTCTAATGAGTTGGGTTAGTCCCTAATCCTGAAAAAAAATACATGAGTTTAACAAATACACTTTGATGACCAGTTTCGATCGTCAAGCCCTCATCATCGGATCCATTACACATAGGCTCTAAAATTTATGCCTGAAAGTATGGATGAAACGAACTTAGGACTGCAAGAGGGGAAATGCCCAGGTATCTAAGAGACCCTGGCACACTGGAAGCTACCCAGTTGAGAGGATTACGTGCCGAGTGCGACCGTGGCGGATGCGACCCAGTAAAAATCGTGACTAGCGACCCTGCTAGTAGCTTACAGTGCCCCATGCGACCCATTGTTCGAGGGAAGAATTGAAGATCTTATTTCCACAGTGACGTAAATCCATGAAATGCAAAACTTCAGAAATCGCGTTTTTGTTTATTCGTATAATTAATTACATTCAGATATGATCATGAATATAATGTAATTTCATTCACTACTTTTATGCCCATCCCTATCAATGGAAATGGTGGTAATCGTCTCCTGTAAGTTGGAGTTAGGACGTTTTGGAAATAAATCATATATTGACATAGGGTACGCTTTGAGTGGCATTTATGAACATTTCAGCTGTTTAAACACAACAAACACAAACTGACGCTCTACATATTCCTCAAAGTTAGCCATGGCCTTGATTTATCACGTGATATCACGTGATGTCCAGAGAGCCATCGGATTGGTCAACATGGATATAAGACACATTGGAAATGAATACACGTTGGAGTTACGTCACTTTGCAAATAAACTTAGTTCTTAGATCTCCGTTAATATGGGATATACGACGTATTGCGACTTGAAACCTTTGCTATACGTTGAGAGAACCTATAAACTTGCTTATTTAAAAAAAACGAAAAACCGTCAATTTTTTATTTACGCCACTTTGGAAATAAGCTCTTTAGTTTTTTACGGCGCCTAAGCTAACCTAACCTAAGCGGAATTTTAGCAGAAATTCCCAGATTCCACCGATACATCAGTGCTTGGGTCACTACTGTCGACCAAAGTATTATGTGCACTCGAGTTTGAAGGTTGTTTGCGAAGTAACCAATAGACCTACATAAAATCCAATAACATCATCATTTTCGCCGTTCTATTTTACGTTAGTTCATGTAGGTTTGGAATTTTTAATTTATATTTTAATATTTTTTATCGCAGTTGGAACACAAAATGTGCCCGTTTTTAAGCGTGTTTCAACCATGCGTCACATTTAAGAATTATTATCTCAAAAACCCGTCATCAGATCGAATGCAAATTTTAACACAATATACATTGGAATGTTGTATAACTGTTTTATTAATTTCAAAATTTTGTGTGTCCAAGAAACAAAGTTGTTATCATTTTTGTAAGGTAACTTTTTCTCGGCTCGGGGTGGTTGGAAAATATAGCTCTTGGTCGCGTTGTAATCCTTATACATCAAGAAGTTATGCTGAATGACTGTGAAATACGTAAATTAATTCACTTATTTTATATCGGTTTGTATTTGTTCGTGGAAATAAGGCATGATTCACCTGCCAGCCGCTCCGGGGTAGGCTGTACACCGTTGCTGAGATGGAGCCCATCACTGCGGAGCGAGGCGAGGTCGTATTTCCCCGTTCAAATATAAACCGATATAAAATAAGTGAATTAATTTACGTACTTTAAAGTCATACAGCATAAGTTTTTGATGTATAAGGAATATAACGCGATCAAGAACTACATATTCCAACCACCCCAAGCCGAGAAAACGTTACCTTAGACAAATGATAACAACATTGTTTCCTGGACACGCAAAATGTTGAAATTAATAAACCAGTTATACAACATTCCAATGTATCTTGTGTTAAAATTTGGATTCGATACAATGAAGGGTTTGTGAGATAATAATTCTTAAATGTGACGCATGGTTGAAACACGCTTAAAAACGGGCACTTTTTGTGTTCCAACTGCGATAAAAAATATTAAAATATAAACTAAAAATTCCAAACCTACACGAACTCACGTAAAATGGAACGACGAAAATAATGATGTTATTGGATTTTATGTATGTCTATTGGTTACGTCACAAACAACCTTCAAACTCGAGTACACATAATACTTTGGTCGACAGTGGCACGATGGCAGATTGGTGGGTTGCTTGCGGCATGAGTCGCATCTTGCACGACACCGTTGAAAGTAGATAGTGACAAAGATAACTGCGCAAAACTCAATCAGATAAGTAGCCTGAACAATACAACCTGAATTGACCATTTAACTACAGTCACATGTTCACTCTAAACAAGCAAGTTTGGAGGTCAATCACCACTTCCAGTATTTTAACAAAACATCACATATACTATAACTAAGAAATACCGACGCGTTAAATTACCTCAACTAATACTGCAACTAAATAAGTGTACATAGAATACAGTATTGTAAATATTTTCACCCATACTTTCAGACCTAATTTTTAGAGCCTAAGTTAAATGGATCTAATGATGATCGCTTGACGATCGAAACTGGTCATCCAAGTGTATTTATTAATCTCATGTACATTTTTTTTAGGATTAGGAAATAACCTACCTCATTTGGGCACAATCGTGTTGACCGACCGAAAAGCATCAAACTTTCGTTTACTAAGGCAACACTGAACAATGAAAATGTAAAATTTATTTATTTATCGTATGGCTTTTAGTGCCGGGAGTGTCCGAGGACATGTTCGGCTCGCCTGAGTCTGTAGCTGCTTCCAGCGGACACCCTAAAGGGCGAGCTACAAGTTCCGTTCAATTTCAAGTAGTTCCAACTTTCGCCACCAGATATCAATGATACCTAGTGGTGAACGTTGGAACTTTGATAGAGCGTTCTGACGAAATCTAACCTAACAAATTTTGCTTTACACAAGTTTAGTCTGTGAAAGGATCTTTAACATGCCATAAATCTATGACATGGGACCGCCGGCTTTACTTCCCCTCCGAAGGAAGGCATACTGAAGGATTTTTAACGCTCTTAAAAATTCCGACGACTTCGGCCGGGTTTGAACCCGCTATCTTGGGCACAGCAGTTCAGCATGCTACCGACTACGCCACCGAAGCCGCTAAAATGTAAAATAATATCACCAGACAAAGTTTACACAGGTCAAATACAGTAAACACGTAACGGTTGTATCTCTTCTCCTGCATTGAACCAACTTAACGTGTTGTGTTCATATGTTTATGCTTATTGCATTTCAACAGCCCGCGTTGCAACAACTGATCACTAGCGAATATCCACGATCTGTCTTGGCGACTTAGGGTACCCTCGGAAGAACCAAGATTCTGACAGATGGAGCCCCAGATTGGCCTTCGTGTTAGAAAAGATTCGTTGCATTAATTTCCTACAGACACCATGCCATAAATAACAGGTAGACCGAAATTGGTTTCGTTTAAAATACTGCGACACTTCACAGCTGAACATGCGGTAGCTCGCAGTGAAGATCCCGGAGTCGATTGAAGTAAATCCCTGTACATAAAATTGTCTTTCTGTCTAAAAGACAGTCAAACTGTGTAGGCTATCTATTCTGGACGAGATGTATGATAAACAAATATATTCTCAGAATAAAAGTAGGCTGCACATTATTAATATAATCCCAAGAGATGAAGGGTTTTAGAGGTGGCCTTTACTTGTTCATCGGTATTCTATTAAAAATGGCTAGTTTAATTTTGAAAATGTTTAGAACAAAAGTTTTGTGAAATTATACAATATTATAGTCGAATACCATCTTGATCGCACAATCTCTGACGGAGATAATGCTATAAACAGTGAAAAATGAAAATCCACAGCCTGCTTCCAGTCTCCGACCGGGTCAGGAATGGAATGAATGAAGCCCCTATCTAGCGGCGAGGATATGAACGTGCCGGCTGCCGAGGCCTGACGCACTCCTCTGGGGCAATGATTAAATGAATGACAGATGCAATGAAATGATAGTGGAGAGTGTTGCTGGAATGAAATTGTGACAGGGAAAACCGGAGTACCCGGAGAAAAACCTGTCTGCCTCCGTTTTGTCCAGCACAAATCTCACATGGAGTGACCGGGATTTGAACCACGGACCCAGCGGTGAGAGGCCGGCGTGCTGCCGCCTGAGCCACGGAGGCTTAATGCTATAAACAGTGAAGGAAGGCAATTGCACAGCTGAAGGTTCAAGCATTCCTTTGTGACAAGTGATTGGTGACGCTGCAAGAAGCACAACCTGTTTAGTTACTCCTTCAGAATTTTGTGCTATAACTATAAACGGATTGGGTGTACAGAGGGTGGGTGAATCATTTACTTGAAATCTCGAGCGCTGCACAAAATGCTATAGTCACCACATATACACAGGTTATCATAGAAATACAACACGCACCCATGTACACAGGGCTGATGACCAAGATGACTCTAGCTTGTAAGATAAGTTAAAAACAACAACTAACAAGGTCTACTAAGTCCTCTAGCTATTATTGACACCGTTCAGGTCAGATGGATAGATTATAGTAGTGTATGAACTCGTCAACAACGGGTGCATCTGGTTATTCTATAAATAAAGCAAGTGGTGGCGAGGACAACACGTTTTCTCACCTTGACTATAACCTTATTAGCACGGGGACCTTTTCACGTTCAGAACTTGAAGCTGCTGCGTCACCGCTGCCTAATGATGCCACCTGTTGGCTCCTGGTGCCCACTGTTTGTGGTCTGTAGCACTTGGGAAATGCAACACTTCACGTTTGGAATTCCGTGTTGTACCATATTTGATGACAATGGAAGCCTCCGTGGCTTAGGCGGCAGCACGCCGGCCTCCCACCGCTGGGTCCGTGGTTCAAATCCCGGTCACCTCCTGTGAGATTTATGCTGGACAAAGCGGAGGCAGACAGTTTTTCTCCGGGTAATCCGGTTTTCCCTGTCACAACTCGCATTCCAGCAACACTCTCCACTATCATTTCATTTCATCTGTCATTCATTTAGTCATTGCCACAGGGGAGTGCGACAGGCTCCGGCAGCCGGCACAGTTCATATCCTCGCCGCTAGATTGGGGCATCATTCATTCCATTCCCTGACCTGGTCGGTCGACTGGAAGCAGGCTGTGGATTTTTCATGATGACATTGAACGTTTACCAATACATTTGTTTTTGTTTGAGCCTTCAGTCTTTCGACTGGTTTGATGCAGCTCTCCATGCCTCCTTGTCCTGACCTAATCGTTTCATCTCTACATAGCTTCCACACCCTACATCCAAAGCAATCTAACATATTCTAACCTTGGCCTACGCCTACAGTTCTTATCCTCGACCCTTCCTTCTATAACTAAGCTTGCTATTCCTGGGTGTCTTAGTATGTGTCCTACCAACCTATCTCTTCTCTTCATTAGCAGTCGCCAGAAACATCTCTCCTCTCCCACTCGTCTTAATACCTCTTCATTCGTAACACTACCTACCCATTTGATCTTTATCATTCTCCTGTAACACCACATTTCAAACGCTTCAATTCTCCGCTTTTCTGCTACACCAACAGTCCAAGTTTCACTTCCATACAGTGCCACGCTCCAGACAAAAGCCTTCAAAATGACTTCCTAATACCTAAATCTATATTCGATGTCAACAGATTCCTTTTCTGTAGAAATGCTTTCCTTGCATGTGCTAACCTACTCCTCTTATCCTCTTTGCTTCGTCCATCACTGGAGTAAACGTCTAGCGTTGCACAAAGTGCTATAGTCACCACAAAAACACAGGTTATAATAGAAATACAACACACATCCATGTACACTGGGCTGATGACCAAGATGGTAATAATGTTTTTGGTTTTACGTCCCTTTTAACTACTGCGGCTTTTAGAGACGCCGGAGTACCGGAATTTTGCCCAGAAGGGGATCTTTAACGTGCCAGTAAATCTACTGATATGGATCCCACGCATTTGCACACCCTCAAATGCCTATTAAATAATCTATGATCATGAGATTTAGCTTCTTGTAGCAAATGTGTTACAAAACAGGATTTTGTGTAACATTATACGTACCGGTAATTATGTAGGAATTCACACTAAATTGCTGATCCAAGTACATCTATACAAAACGAATTAAAAAACGATGATTGTGGCGGTATTTTTATATTCTTTGATATAATCAAGCAGGTCGTGGACTGCATAAATCTTAAAAGTTACATGATCCTTGGTAAAACACAAACATGGCTGGTGAAGAAAAGAGGTAGAAGAGCCGGGACCGATTTTTCTTTGGCTGAAAGAAACGTACTTATCCAAGTATAGGGATATCATAGAAAACAAGAGTATTTGCACGGTTGGTAACAGGGATAGGGTACCTGTGATTGGAAAGGAAACGGAACAGGTCAACGAAAATCTAGCATGTCATCAATAACATCGTCTTCATTGGTTGGTTGGTTCCTCAGTGTGGGACTGCGACAACGTGGTCATGTAGCACCGTGTACTTTGGGTGTGTGAAGAATCTGTCTGATAACGGGAGTTAATTCTGTATTAGTGTGTGTTATCTGTTTTAATTCAAGTAAGGACTGCACGATAATTTCAAGTAGTTTCTACTTTTGCTACCAAATGATACCGTCCACTATACCTAGCTGCAAACTTGGCTAATAGATGCCATCGCAACCAGCACCTGGCGACAAACGTTGGAACTTAAGAGCATTAATCAAATCTAACCTACAAATTTTCCTTCATACAATTGAAGTTAGTGGAAGATTCTTTAACATGCCATAGATGTATGACATGAGCCCGCCGGCTTTACCTCCCCTCCGAAGGAAAGCATACTGAGGGATTTGTAACGCTCTTAAAAAGTCTGACGACTTGGGCCGAGTTTGACCCCACGACTTTGGGCATAGAAGCTACCAACTACGCCACCGAAGCCGCCATCGTCGTCACTGAGAAAGAAGTTTAATGCAGGCTCCATTTTGTATTGGATTGCCACATAAATCGACCAGAGCAATTAATTTTAATGGTCCATTAGGAATGATAATGGATTGTTATAGTTTGGTGAAGCATGGCATTTTGGTAATCGTCCGTTAACGGTATTTAATGGTTTGTTGACATTTTGACGAACTATGGTGAACCCACCCCCTAATCTTCTTGTGACACAACCATTTATTTAGTAGAGAATCAAGAATATGATGTTTAGAATGCCCTTCGCTCCGAATCTCGAATTGGAGAGAGTACAACCGTCACTTAATACATGTAATTAGTCATTCCCTGATAGCCTAGTTCAGAAGCCATGTTGAATAAGTTTATAAAAATAAATATAATAATAATAATAATAATCATACTTGCTTAGAGGTCAGAGCAAAGAAAATGAACGTAGCATTTCAGATCACCAGAAATATAACATACAAGAAAAAGGCATTATCATGGGACATTAAAGTTACAATACAGTGGTGAGACCTGGGGCTCCCTTGGAGCTGAAACACTAAAACTAATGTGGAGAGGCGAGATAAACAGAAACATGAACATAGAAAGAAGATTGGTTAGAAGCATACTTGGCCCGAGGAAAAATGATAAGCAGGTCACGACGAAATAAACACTCATGTAGAGAATATAATAGATGCGCAAAAGAAGATAGTCGTTTTATTGGCATTTAATTAAAACGAATATTGGTTAGAAAACGCTCTATAAAATACAAACTTTCGCCGCTAGTGTTCGTGGCAGTAGCGTCTGGAAGCCAAAGTTGGAACTACTTGAAATGGAACTTGTCGGGAGCCCTCGGGCGTCCAATCATGGCTGCGACTCACATATCAATAGAATGAATAATGACAGACTGACAAAACACAATTTGAATGAAATTTTAAAGTTTAATGTACTACCAGCGTGGTTTAAACAGCCATTGAATGACCTAAAGGAAGCCAACAATAACATTAAGGATACACATAACTGGGATGTATTTAGAGGCAAACTTCAAAAAGTGATCTTCAGGGATAAACAAGAAAGAAAAAGAAAGCAGCCTTGAAACATCGAACAACTCAGGAAGCAGAGATCAGAGAGGATGAAACAAATTTGGGCTGAGAGGAAGAAGACATTTAGCAAGAATAACAATATAAATAATAATAATAATAATAATAAATCACAACAAATTAAACAATAAGTCAAAGAAACCTACAAATGAATTATTAACTGGTATTGAAATGTCTTTAGGAGTTAGATCTAAGTTATACGTGTTGGTATATTGAATCAAGAATATTGAATGTATATTTCAGAAAACTAATACATTCACATTTTGAGCAAATATCACGTTTTTATGTGAATTAGATACGCCCTTTGAGGTGTCATAGATCATGAAATAAATTATGTGATGAGTTATGGAAAACCTTTGCGTCTATCACAAAAACTGTCAACCGCAAAGTCTAATGATAGTAACTCTTCAACCGAGCCAGACGACAAGCATGAACCAGAGATAGGGGCGGCTCAAATGATATACCATCACAGATGTTTTCCATGTGTATGCAAAGTATCTCCAAGATCGGGAGCTTGAAGCACGGGGTCAAATCTAAAGCTCGCTTAGCACTCCAAACCCACCGTGGCATGATTGTAGGTCACATGACTTGACCTATCACGCGACACACTCATTAGACCAACTGGGCCCCTAGTCCTACTGGCTCCACGTCCACAATTTAGTTAAGATATATCTTGTAGTTCTTGTTTCAATTAGAACCTTCAACATCGTAGCCATTTCAGCATCGTGTACTCTGTCTGTAACTGTAATTGTTAGGGTAGGTGCACCGGGTCTTAAAATTAGGTACAATCCCGGCATTTGCAGGAAGGGAGTGTGGAAAAACCTGGGCAAAATCCACACTCAGGATAGCCGATGTCAGTTCTGGGATTCGGACCTCTGACCTCCGGAATTGTTGCAGTTCCTCATCGCGGCCGTTGGTAAGCGATTTAGCGTGCTATGCCACGGGGTGAACAGGGAAAGGAGTTGGAAGGAAGCAACTGTGGCTTATTAGAATGAATTAAACCGGCATCTGCCTGGAATTCAAAATGGTGAACCACGGAAGTCCATTACAGGAATAGCCGACCGACGTTGGGGTTGGAACTCACTCAAATCCCAAGGCTGGAGATAGGCCTCATGGCCTCGCGCCTTAGTACGCGTAACTACCCCAGTAAGGCATTGATATCGATTGAATAAGAGCTACAAGTATTTAACTAGGCTATTGGTTTTATGATGTCCTTGATAAAGAGGCTGTTTTACAATGGCTCAGCTTCGGTTGTGATAAATCAAATTCACAACAGACAGAATTTGACGTATTCTCAGCTCAGCAATAATACTGTATTTTACATATCATCTCGTGGTGACTGGCTGGCTGTGGGGCGCAGCGGTAGCGTTCTCGCCTGCTGTGCCCAACGTTGCAGGTTAGTATCCTGGCTCCAGTCAGTTGGCGTTTGAGGGTGCGCAAATGAAAGTAATCTGTGTCATTAACAAAAATCCGACACACGACGTTTCTAGAAATCGCAGTAGTTGAATGGGACGTAAAACCAACATTTTGTATTATTATTTTTATTATTGTTATTATTATTATTATTATTACGTTACTGACTGGCACCCCTGATGCTTTAGGTTCGATTCGCAGCTCTGTGGGCTCGAGATACGTATTGCAAGTCCAGATACGAAGGTCCTGGGTTCGATTTCAAGCTCTGTCAAGAAATTCAATTCTGATCTGGGGCCTGGAACTGGGTACACTCAGGGCCTGAAGCAACACTGAGAACAGGAGGTTTCGACTCCCACCACAGTCATTGTAGCAATATATTCCCCCGTTTCTACTCCAGAAAAATGCTGGGATGGTAGTTAACTGAAGGCCACGACCGCCACTTTCCCAATCCTAGCACCAATTATCAAACCACACATACAAGTGTGATATGAGCAAGATAACCAAGCCCCTAATTGAAACAACAATAAGCCTGCCAGGCAGGTTTCTACGGTCGCTCTGAACACACAGCCAGGGGATGCCAAGAACTTGCCTCTTTTGGGAGTCAATCAGTTCTGTATGAGTGATTTGATTGTCTCGCTCAATGAATGGGTATCCGAACGGGATGAACGAATGGAAGGAGTGAGATGAATAATGTTTAGTACAGTAGAACTCTAATTATCGGAACTCCAACTATCCAAATCGCTGAATATCCGAATCGCTTTCAGAAAAAAAAAAGACTGAAACGAACTGGGATTCGCAAAATAATGATTCTGTCTACGAGCGCTATTGTCCTTCCCTCCACGAAGCTAGTGTAGGCACAGGACGAACATTATTGGGATGATGAACTTACTTTGACCGAGATGTTCAGCATACAATCATTTTAATTTACTACTATTGTACAGCACTTGTTAAGTATGTACGCTATGTATCATGTAAAAGTGTTGCCTTTTCATTTAATTATATCTATCAAAGTTCCAACGTTCACCACTAGGTATCATTGACATCTGGTAGCGAAAGTTGGAACTACTTGAAATTAAACGGAACTTGTAGCTAACCCTAGTGGTGACCGCTTGAAGCAGCTACAGGGTCTGGCGAGCCGAACATGTCCTCGGACACTCCCGGCACTAAAAGCCATACGATAAATAATAAATCAAAAAATGCATTACATAATTAACAAGAAGTTCCGTGACGAACTAAAGAGCCTACTTTTCTTAAAATTTAAAATTCATGCCAATCTATATAGACCTATCTAGAAAAATAGCGAAATTAAGTTGGTAATATCGAAATTTCTAATGAGTTCGAAATATACCTGTAGCCTAATAGAGCATTACAGTTGGCAGCCCTGGTGACTGAATATATTGTTAGTTCCATCTCTTAAAATACAGAATACAATATTTGGTTGAAGTCCAATGGATAGCATGGACGTTACATGCAGTTAGACATTGGATGTATCAGCGCGCGTAAAATCATGTTGGCAACAATGTCATGCTTGCGTTGGTCAGAAATAATCAGAAATATTATGATCTCTTGTTGTGCCAATTTTGGATGATATATATTTGTTAGTATAGAAGTTACATGTATTTTAAAATTGGACCTATCAACAGGCATAGAGTCAAGTTGGCAGCACTGACGTATATCAGTTTCTCATAATTAATCTAGAATGTTAGGTACTATACTTGTGCAAAGTTTAAAGCTGTTGGCTTACATACTTTCTGATATTACGCTCCTCAATGAGAAGTAAACTGGAGTTTAATGCGGTAGTCTGGTCTCTAATGTACGAGTCACATATAAAAAACATAGAAAGGCTGCAAAAGAAACTGTTACGCTTCCTATATTACAAGAAGTACTCTGTATCAGCCATCCGTTGTAGAATTCCTTACTCTAACTTGTTGTCAGAATTCCAAATGACTAAACTTTCAACACGCAGACTTATTGCTCAGCAGATATATTTGTATAAAATTACCAATGGTATCTCAGACACGAGTGAAACTTTAGAGCAAATAAATTTCAATGTGAGAAAGAAATGTCTCCGAAAACGAGAACTCCTAATAGTTAAAAAATCTAATACAAATTTCCATAAAAATTCACCGATATTGAATATGTGCTGTACTTACAACAGGCTCTCAGCTGACAACAATTTAGATGTTTGAATGTCCTTGCTAAATTATAGAAGGCAATTACACGTAGTTTTAGATGTCAAATGATTCATTATAACGAAGATATTAAATTTAGGTTTCACTTTCTTACCATCTTTCATTGCTATTGTATTAGTACCTTAAGATATGTATCTAGTTTTACATTATGTGACCAAATATTGAAAATCATGCTTCATTTACTGTTATTGCGACTTGAACTTGTGTATATTCCTTGCTAACAATTTCTTTTTTTTAAATTTAAGTTTTAATTTTCAATTATCAATTTTTAATTTTCAATTTTTATTTTGTATTCTAATGTATTTTTATCTTGTATCTTAATGTATTTTCAAGTATTGTCTGTGTGTAAACAATTGTTTAATTGTTTGCTACTGTAATTGGGGCACTGCCCTGTTGTGGCAATAAATAAATAAATAAAAATAAATAAATAAATAAATAAATATATTAATATTTGGGTAAAAAATAGAGACTGCATTTATTAACAGTTGGCAGCCCTGGTTGCTCTTAAGAATAAGCATAGTCATATCTATTATGGTACACGTAGCACATAGGAAATTTGGTTGAAATCCATTGAAATTATAGAAGTTACATGTATTTAAAATGTGGTCCTATCAGCAGTCTTAGAATCATGTTGGTAGCACTGATGTACATAAGTTACTCCAAATTAATCTAGAATGCCAGGTACTATACGTGTGCATAGTTTAAAGCTGTCGGCTTCCGTACTTTCTGATATATTGGTATTTGGATAAAAGAATAGAGAGAACGTTTATTGACAGTTGGCAGCCCTGGTGGCTCTTACGAATACGCTCAGTCATATCTGTTTATGTACACATATTACATACAACATTTTGTTGAAATCCAATTGATAGTATAGAAGTTATATGCATTTAAAATTGGACCTATCAGCAGGCTTAGAATCATTTTGGCTACACTGCCATGCATGGCATCTTGGAAATTAAACTGAAATATTATTATCTATACGTGTGCCAATTTTGAAATAGCTCCCATTCATACCTTCCAAGATATCCAACATGGAGCTCAAATTTCAATTGTCATTTTTCAGCAGTTGGTAGCACTGACATCATTTTCAAATATGGCCGTGAGATATTCAGGTATAGATCTTTACTCCTACCAAATTTTGTTTCCATTGCTGTAGCCGTTTAGGAGATGATAGGGGGGGGGGGCACACACACAGCTAGACAGACAGAAAGACAGACAGACAGACACACATTTGCCCGATCTCATAAGTCTACTTTTTCCTCATTTTTGCAAAATGTGTAAAGTTGGCTAAAAATGTAGACAGAACCGATTTCTTTTCTTTAAAATACATATGTATACAGTATAAATCCAATTATCAGCATTTTTGATTATCCGAATGGAGACCGATCCCAATTGATTAGGATAAATGGAGTTCTACTGTATATAATCTTATTAATATTATTCGTAATATGCAAATACTGTCAATATCTTTGTGAATGAAAATTCACAGCCTGCTTCCAGTCGACCAACCGGGTCAGGGAATGGAGTGAATGAATCCCCCATCAAGCGGCGAGGATATGAACTGTGCCGGCAGCCGAAGCCTTTCGCACTCCCCTGGGGCAATGATTAAATTAATGACAGATGAATGAAATGACAGTGGAGAGTGTTGCTAGAATGAAATTTGTGACAGGGAAACCCGGAGTACCCGGAGAAAAACCTGTCTGCCTCCGCTTTGTCCAGCACAAATCGCACATGGAGTGACCGGAAATTGAACCACGGACCCAGCGGTGAGAAGCTTGCGTACTGCCGCCTTAGCTACGAAGGCTCTGTAAATATCTTTGTAAAACATGTAAATATTGTGCATACGAAATGTAGAAGTAAATTGTACCAGTAAACATAAATTATGTATAGTAATAATAGTGTTTTCATTAGGAGTTTTGACAGTCAGAAATATTAGCATTTTGTGAGATATAAATAATTGGACATCGCTATTTTATTAGCAACACGAAAGATGCTATTTAGACTCGACTGTACACACGTAATTGTATCTTATCTGCATGAGTCATGCAAGCAGTTGCAGCGTGCCTGGTGAGCGGTGAATCCCTATCTATTTCAGCACTTCAGAGGGAGAGAGAAATAGGAAAAGTGAATTAATTAGTTAGTTAGTTTGTTTTAAGGGGCGGAACTATGAGGTCATCTGCCCCGAAATAGGAAAAGGAAAGAGAGGCTCATGCTTGTTGCATCATTATCATTATGTTATTATTATATACATTCAATTTAATTGTGCTCGAGCACTTGGTATGGCAAGGAGATGGTGCTCACAGTCTCTAAAAGGCAGAAAACGCCTGATCTATGGTAAATAAATAAATAAATACATTAATTAAATTGATATAAATAACTCATGTTTTTTGGGCTAATGCCGTGTGAAATTAACTCAGAACCATACGTTTCGGAGAAAAAGGAGGCAAGGTTTCTCCGAAACGTATGGTTCTAATTTAATTTCACACGGCATTACCCCCCACCCAAATGAATTATTTATATAGTAATCCGGGCCGTGAAAGCCTTAATATACAAATAGAAATGATAATGATGATAATAATAATAACGCAATTCAATTCATGTATAAACAGTGTACATTGCAAGACAATGTGAATGTAACAGACCAAGCGAGTCATCACCAGCTCAACTCAGACAGTAGGCTAAAATACAGTAATTTCAACTCAGACTACAAAAATCATTGACCGGTGTAGTTGAAGGACAACAATATGATTGTGTGACATGCTGTAGCTAACATAACGTGAGAAGATGTCTACTGTCATTAGTACAGTGGAAGCATTTCACGGCCATAGTCCATACATGACTACAGCCATCAGGTCACAGCACTGGCTCTAGTGGAATATCATTTCTCTGAAGTTATGCATTTACACACTCAGGCGTTTCCAAAGCCACAGTAGTTAAAAGAGACGAAAAACCCATTTTATTTATTTATTTATTTATTTATTTATTTTACAAAAAATTGCCACCATGCATTTTATGCATGGTAGATGGATACATACACAGCACCAGCATCACGTCCGTCGGCAGTACTGTAGGCCTACAAATTACAATATATGCCACATACGAGTATAAACAATTTTACATTCTTGTGGAAGACACGAGTACTGTATTATGCAGGCCATTAACCAAATATGATCACTAGGGCTCGATTGGTTAGGTAAATAAATATTTATTTATGTAAATACATATTTTAAGCATTTTTCCTATAAAAACATAAATTCCTGCTTTTCACTTATTAGCACATAAAAAGACATAATATTTACATTGTTAAAATCAGTATGCTAGATCTTTCAGTTTATTGCATTTTGCATTTTTGTTCTGTTACTTCAACGGGGAAGAACCTGTGAGCTATCTAATCTTCATGCAGAGCGTATGTCAGCTTGCAACTGTGTTTTTCTTAACTTGTCACCCCGTGCTACTCACTGTGGAAGCCGGGTATAGCCTTGTCCATATGCATATTGCACCACGTGCTAGACCTTCCCCCCAGCTACCTGGAACGAGTGTCACTCACATGCGGTTCATTTCTGGCACTGTGAAGTGTAAGGCAGTTCTACGATGCCTAAAGTAAAAACAATTACTGTACAAGTTATGGTCTGTTGCAGAATTTAAGGATAATTTTAGTTCTGATGGGAGCATTCTGTGTGTGAAAGCAATCAAGGCTGAACAGCGATCTCAAGTTACACAACACCTCAAGGGCAAGAAACATTTTGCCGCAGTTTCGCGACTCCAGAATAAGTGTTTCGCGATAATCGTCGGTCATTTGTGATGGACAACCTGAAGATGTATCTCGTTGTGAATTGTTATGCTTCAGCAGTCAGTGAGACATAGAATAAATTGCATTCGTGACTACTGCATATTGTTTATATTCACATTAATAAACTAAATTATAATTACATATTTTTGCTTTTTTGTCACATATTTCAGGTATTTTAATACATACAAAATAATTTTTTCCCCGATTTTTAGCACCTAAAAATCCGAGCCCCAATGATCAATCATTCTATATCGCCCTCACATACTCTAAACCCTTGTTTCTCTCCCACACATACACATAGTTAATTTGGTAATGATTGTCGTTTTAAGGGGTATGGGTAGATAGGGTTACAAACGAAGAGGTATTAAGACGAGTGGGAGAGGAGAGATGTTTCTGGCGACTGCTAACGAAGAGAAGAGATAGGTTAGTAGGACACATACTAAGACACCCAGGAATAGCAAGCTTAGTTATGGAAGAAAGGGTCGAGGACAAGAACTGTAGGGGTAGACCATGGTTAGAATATGTTAAACAGATTGCCTCGGATGTAGGTTGTGGTAGCTATGTAGAGATGAAACGATTAGCTCAGGACAGGGAGGCATGGAGCGCTGCATCAAACCAGTCAAAAGACTGAAGACTCAAACAACAAATCGAGGTCATCTGCCCCTAAAGATTCAAGTCGGTAATGAATATGAAGGCAATAGGAAGATACAGGGGATTGACATTAAAATAAGACAAGCGTGGTTTACAAACACGGCATGCATGTGATGCAAATCGAGGAGATGTGCTAGGGCAAGGGTCGGTAGCACGGGGCTCGCTAACTCCCTGGGGCTTTGCTCGTGCTGTGCATTGAACAATATTCAACCTTAGTGAAGGAGGTTTGGTGGGTATTCACAACTCCAATTCACAGAAGCTGACGTGACAAGTTCTGTCACCAACATAAACAATGGGAAAACTTCTCCATAAAAGCTGAAGCAATAACAGAAAATCATAGACATGGGAGAAATAGCTCCCCTTGGAGTCACGACTGTTGCGCAAACCAGCTTATGACGAGGTCACGGTGGTGTGAGCAGCGTTCGAATCCCGACTGTGTATCTCATTTTCAAGTCTAACCATTGGTTATACTTCATACCTTAGAAAGTTGTGACAAAAAGCCTCTTCGCATTATATGAATCAGGTCTTCCGCAGTGACACGCTGTCACAGAGAACTGCTAGGAAATGTGACGTTCGAATCCTGGAATGTCTTACATCTGTATCCAAGCGAAACTTCAACCCACCATGCGTTACCGTGTGTAATACAGCCACTATAACCATGGGAAGAGGGTATTTGGAGTTTGTACCATGAAATGTATTGCCAAGCCTCTCTGTCCTATCTCGTAGCCTAATTGAACACAACACATTGAGATATCGGTGCGTATCTTATTATCACACTACAAATGTGTAATACGTGCATAATCCTCGTCAGATAAACTATAAACTCCCACAGTGTGACATATTTTGGCGTAAATGAGCTATAAGCCAAGAATTTCCTCTACAGTGTTGCCGTGATTCACATGCCACGATTACATGGGAGGGGGGGGGGGGGGGGGGAGGAGGATCTGGGAGTTCGAAGATCGATTTCCTTCGGGCTTTTACTCACTCCTTCCAAAGCCGTAGCTTATTTCAGGTCCCGGGGCACATACCACAATCCTGGACCTTAATATGATTATGACAATGATGAAGAAGAAGAAGAAGAAGAAGAAGAAGAAAACTGTTGTTGTTTTAAGGGATAAGGCTTCAATGTTATCTGCTGCATGTAATACAATTCAAAAATCACATGTTAATAATATACAAAGTTTGAGGGTGATATCAAAGTAACAAATCAGCCTAATATCAATAAAACATAAATAACAAATCTATAAATAATAATAATAATGCCTATGCTATCTGAAATAGTTATTTTGATCTGGATCCATTCAGGCGTTCTACCTTCCACTTTGGACGTTCCATTTTGATCTGTTATCTGGCAGAGAAACCAGAACTCTATTGTCCACCAAGTTGCGTAGTGACAAACATTATTGGCTGTTACCACGGAGGCCCGGGTTCGATTACCGGCTCTGGCAAGAAATTTAATTCTGTACTGAAGGCTAGAACGGGGTACACTCAGCCTCGTGAGGCAAAACTGACAAGAGATGGGTTCGATCCCTACCTCAGAAATCCTGGAATTGCTTTCCTTGGTTTCCCACTTTTACTCCAGGCAAATGCCGGGATGGTTCCTAACTTCAGGCCACGGCCGCTTCCTACCCAAATCCTACCTCAATTACAAATACACACACTAGTACAGACATAACAGCGACGCAAGTTTGAGACACATTCTACACACACCCAAGTGCACGGAGCTTCATGACCACAATGTCGCAAAGCCCCTAAAGAATCAACAACATCAGAACTGTATTGGACGACCTGTAACTGATTTAGTTTTGTAATCATTTACAATCTGACGTCGTGGGACTCAGGTCCTCAGGCGGTAATAGAATCCAAAAGTTGGTGTCATTAGGTGCACACTCTACCACTGATCCACCGACAAAACTGTAAATACAGTGAGATGCAGTCACAATAAAACACAGGTTATTCAATATACAACCAAATATACGGGGCATCCTCAATCTTCTACCAAGAACAGCTAATTAATCCAGCAGGATGATAATAAGGAGCTGACGAACCAGCATTCCATTACAAACCTGTATTGCCATGAGCTGGATTCAGCTGAAATTCTGTTGTGAGAAAAGAGTATATAAACGTGTTAATTTAAACGTTGGTATGACTGTGCAACTTTACTCCCTGGTGGCTTTCATGGTCTTCCATGTAGTGCGTCATTCGTGAAACATTGCGAGTTTTAATATGCCTACGTCTTTCCTTTAAAAGTTCTGTGTTAAGGGAGAATGATGAAGATCAGTTAGAATATCAAATGAAAAGGTGTTAAGACGAGTGGGAGAGGAGAGATGTTTCTGGCGACTGATAATGAAGAGAAGAGATAGGTTGGTAGGACACATACTAAGACACCCAGGAGTAGCAAGCTTAGTTATGGAAGGAAGGGTTGAGGATAAGAACTGTAGGGGTAGGCCAAGGTCAGAATATGTTAAACACATTGCCTTGGATGTATGGTGTGGTAGTTACGTAGTGATAAAACGTTTAGGCAGACATGGAGAGCAGCATCAAACCAGTGAAAAGACTCAAACAATAACAATCTGATTTTCAAAATTATTACACCATTAAATATGTTTGATTGAGTATGTTTCTATTTGTCATAAGATGATATCAGTGATTCATAATACCGAGGGACAACGTGGCACAGCATTTTGTTGTTGTTGTTGTTGTTGTTGTTAATTCATTTTAGGGGTTTGGGACATCGTGGTCATCAGCTCCAACACACGCAATTTTATGAGGCCTTCAGCATAATTTATTTGAGTGAAAACAGAACACAGATATGTTCACCATATTAAAACATTCAAAGTTGACGGTTGTAGTAATGACAATGTTGGGAAGGAGGAATTCTTTTGCAAATCACTGTATGTAACTTTCTCCTTTTTATCTTGCTATCCGCCGGATATTGGGTAACATACAGCTCGGGGATAAGCTGCGTGAACCTGAGAAGAATGTGCATCGCGGACTAGGAGAAGTGGTGTTGACGAGTGATGAGGTTTCTCGGTCCGTGCATAGTACAGAACCAAATACATTGGTCGGTGACTCACTCACTCATTCGTAACACCACACTGGTTTGAGGAACGGCCCTATGTTAGCAGTATTGGAATAGAAAGGAATACCAGATATCACGGCGGGCTGTTCAGAGACCCTTCTCTTCTCGCCTGACCCTTCCCTGCTCTTTCCCCTCACCCCGCAAGTTCACAGAGCTTAGACCCGAGCGTACCTGATTCTCATCTCGCTTTGTTTGACTAAATACAGTACTATCGACCAACCTGTTTTTTCCGCACTTCACAAAGGAAGCCTGCATTGAATAACAACTTCATTATGAACAACAAACTGACCTATTTCCTCAGTTAACTTTGTCAGTAAAACTGCATGCAACCTTTTGAGCTGAAATATTCTTAAACCATACATATTTCACTTCCCGTTTTGTGACGCATCAAATCTACTGGTCCCTGAACATGTTCATTAAATAATGATTCAGTCTGAAAAAATCCTCCCTATCCTTTGTAAACCTCTAATCCAGAGACGACAAGTTCATGTCTATGGCATTTGCATGACTAAGATCTCTGATATTGTAACCCATTTAATGATAAAATAACGCGACAATAATGTTCTGGCAAGTTGGGATAAGGTCCAGATTTTGTTGACGACGGATCAGAGTAGTAAACTGTTATAATGGTAAGTTAATGACAGGTTAGTCGATGGAATGGGATGAAAGAAGCTTATAATAAATATGGTACTGTACTCGACCACACGATTTCATGTTACCTTGTGTAAACATGTTATCTACTCGAGATTGCTTTCACTTTCCAGGAACAGTATCTATCGCTCTTATCAGATCTCTGTAACTTACGACAGCAGTATACTACAATCATTGACCCTTGATGGGGAACTCGAGTACATACTTCCTGATAAATAGCACGTGCCTGCACATGTGGCATTCGGGTTTTATGCACGGGAGGCACATGGTCTGGCAACTAATGACTGAATAAATGCTGGATCCCCTCTCGAAATGAAATCACCCGAGAACACTGAGTAGCGCTGGTTGTTTCGCACACCCTCCAGTAAGAGAATTTTCTTGGCACATCTGTTCGGTAGAGCCGTGCTCGTTAAATCGTGCACCACGACTGTGTGGGCAGCTGCAGCCAAGTCCGGAGATCTTAGGTTCAAATCTCGGCGCAGACAGCGAATATCCTGAGTGTGGTTTTACCGAGGAGCTTTCTCTACTCCCTCCAGGCAAATGCCGGGATAGTAACTTATTTCAAGTCCCGGGTATCCTATATTATCTCTGTGACTAATACAGCTACACACACTACTACAGTCATCACATAAATACAGGTTATCATACAAATTCAACATACACCCAACTACACGGGGTTGATGACCAAGATGTCCCAAGCTCCTATAATGGATTAACAACAATGTTAGGTACATCTTTTTAAAACAAACAAAGGTTGAGTAACATTTTAATGCTCTCAAAATCCGTGTTTGTGCCATTTAAAATAACTAAGATATCTGATATGTAACGCATTCAATGACATAAGAATGTTAGTAGTGACAAACTGGTTGGGGCGAGGATCATTTAGAACAGTGTTGTCAACGACAGATCAGGGTAGTAAATGTTTAGTGGAAATTAATGCTTTCCAGTCGGTCAACACGATTATACCCAATTGCAATGCACGTTTTCCTTCATCTAAAAGAATACGTGAGATTAATAAATACACTTGGATGACCAGTTTCGATCGTCAAGCGATCATCGTCAGATCCATTACACTTAGGTTATTAAACCTATGTCTACAAGTATGGCTGATGGTATTTACAATATAATAAACTTATTTAGTTGCAGTAGTTATTAAACTAGCACAACACGTCCTGATTTGTTACTTATATATGATTTTTGTTGAGATTATTAGTGTTTATTGCTCTATTGAGTAACACTATCTTAAAAGCACCTTGTATTCGAAGGAAAATAGCTGCGGACAAGGAAAGGCGTAGGGTGGAGCAACAAAGTGCTCATCCCGTACTTGGCCATACACCTCCAGTTCAGAGACTAAAGTCAAGAAAAAGCTTCCTTCGAACGTCTGATTAACTAACTGGATCATCTACTACAGCGAGAGTACGGCTTTGGAAAGCCAAGGTCCTCGTCATCCCAGGAAAACCGACAGTTGCATAACGTTTGTCACCTGGCTCTCATGAAAACTGGTCTGTCTGGTAGTCCTTGAACAGATTGAGGACAGAAGGGGGCAGATCCAAAGTCAACCTAGCAAGATGGAGCTACAATCGATGCCAGCAACATCACACGTGACTGTGGTAGAGAACAAACTATGCAGCATATGATCCAGTGTCCATTGTGCCCATCATCCTGCACCGAAGATGATCTTTGTTATGCAACACAGAATGCACTTGATGTTGCGAGGTTCTGGTCGAGATTGGTGTGAAGTGCTTTTCAATTTATTTGTGTTATGTTATGTAGTTTAATATGCATAATTGAACTGTGTTAATGGTATTTCTGATACGATAATAATATTAATAATCTTAAAAGTGACATAGCTCACGTAAGCCTTCGCTATAATGCACCGTCTACAATTACGACAATACGATATCAATGTAAAACACAAATGAATATTTTCTGGCAAGTAATTGTTTTTGCAACAACTGCAGAGTTATTTTCAGTATGCTGAGAAATGTTTCACGGATCTTGTTGATAGAATGTTCCATTAGATCGTTTCATAAGTTCTCGAGATTTAATGTAAAACCTTACTGAAAATACTGGTCAGTTTTCTGAATTGATTTCACACAGAACACAGCAGGAAGCTTTTATTTTTACGTGACCATTAATCTTGCGATCTTGAGTCACGGGACCTCTCTTTTACGTGGAATCCGAACCACAGGACATGGAATTTAACTTCAAAAATCTCCCATGCATTGACCGGGTAGCGACACAGCACTCCGTGTTTCTCCACAGATACAAAATAATCGCAATTTAGCCGTAATTACGTCGGATATTGGTTAACCCTTTATAGGTTAGTGGCCAGTATATTAACCACCTGCCAAATGGACAATTTATATGGTCATGTTTCTGTTAACCAAATATCATTAGTTTATCTCAACGTAGGGTGCTGGATAAATGTTTTATTAAAACAATTAAAATAAAAAGTAGAACATAAAAAATGGCAATAAAATAATTATCCTAGTTTTCTTTCCTTTTTAGTTTTAATTGTTTACTGTTTTCAACTGTTTAGTAATGCTCAATATGGCTCTAAATTTTGAAAATAAATAAGCTTATAAAAATTAAATTTCTGATAATTTTACCATCTTAATTGTAAAATTATAAAAGTGATTATGAGCATTAAAATGTTTAAAGGAAACAAAAATTTTAATTAATAATAATTTTAATAGTCTAAAATAATTAAATATACATAAATACAAATAAAATATACTTACTACTGTACTATTCTTCCCTATAAAGGGTTAAGGTAAGACCGTCTCTTGGATACAAGATTGCCAGTTAGCATGCTTGTGTCGAATTTAAACCATCGACATTTTTTATTTACTGTATGTATACGGTTGAATGTGGTTTTGATTGTGCGTTTAACTGTAGCGTCACATACATTCGTCTTTGTCCAAAAATGGCAACTGCATATTATTTAAAAACCAATTCTTGCTCAATTGTTACAAATATCAGGTCTGTAACTCCATTTCCTGCGAAATGCATTTCAGATAAGACATTGACACCGATATGATATGCCAGCAAGACATATCACAACGCCGCATAGTCAATTAAGACAAGAATGAAGTAATACGGCTGAATAAGAATCCTAAACTAGTTAGAAGGGGATCAAGAAGCTTAATAATGTTTTAAATTAAAATTATTTTTCCTTCAAATGCAACTTCTCACAACGGACTTAAATGAGGAGAGGTGACTTCATGGAACTGTGAAATATTCGTAAATTTAATGGCAACATAAGAAGTAGATGTCCGTCAGTTTGATTGTGTCTAAGCTAGGACACGGGTGATTTCTGTCCCCATCAGAATATTTTGAACATTTAACTTTTATTTTTGCACTTCAAGAATTAATTAGTGTTGTTAATTCATTTAGGACCTTCGCAACATCGTGATAATGTATCCCCGTGTACTTGGGTGTGTGTAGAATTTGTCTAATAACCTGTGTTTTGTGATGGCTGTATTAGTGTGTGTATTTGCAATTCTGATGAGGATTGGGTAGGATACGGCCATGGCTTTAATTTAAGAGCCATCCCGGCATTCACCTGAAGTTGAAGTGGGAAACCACGGAAAACCACTTCCAGGATGGCTGAGGTGGAAATTGAACCCGCCTCTTCTCAGTCTTACCTCACGAGGCTGGGTGTACCCCGTTCCAGCCCTCAGACCAGAATTAAATTTCTTGGCAGAGCCGGGAATTGAACCCGGGCCTCTGGTGTAAACAGCCAAGAGTGCTAGTCACTACGCAACTAGGCAGTCACTTCAAGAATTAAATTAATGTAATCTCCGAGTGTAGAAAGAGGATTTTATTATTATTGACTGTAAATGTATGACAGAAATAAATTGGTGGATGTTATTATCATTTTGCAGAGATTATATTGGCGGCTTCGGTGGCGTAGTCGGTAGCATGCTGAGCTTCTATGCCCAAGATCGCGGGTTCAAACCCGGCCGAAGCCGTCGGATTTTTTAAGAGCGTTAAAAATCCCTCATTATGCCTTCCTTCGGAGGGGAAGTAAAGCAGGCGGTCCCATGTCATGGATTTATGGCATGTTAAAGATCCTTCCACTAATTGCACCTGTGTGAAGCTAAATTGGATAGGTTAAGAATGTAAACAACGCGCTTAGGTTTCTACGTTCGTTGCCAAGAGCCGACTGCGGTGGCGTCTGGTAGCTAAGTTCTGAACTTGGCCTAGTATTCGTTGACGGTGGCGCTTGGCGGCAAAAGTAGGAACTATTTGAAAAATTCTAAGTTGCAGTACTTAAATCAAAAAACAGATAACACACACTAATACAGTCATCACAATTAACACCGGTTATCAGACAGATTCTACACACACCCAAAGTACACGGGGCTACATGACCGCGTTGTCGCAGCCCCTAAACTTAAGAACCAACCAACCAACCAGAGATTATATTTTTTTGTAGGGTATTTTTCTTTTTGGCATGAACGATTATCGAAATAATTTCGAGGTTTACCTAACCGAACCGAATTCCAACTCACACCCTGGGATTATTTGGATCCCGTCCTCCCGGATATTTTGTGATGTTATACCGAACTTATTTCGAGCGTTCAAGATTTTTATTTCATGTCGTTACGATTTCTCACTGCGTTTTGCGATGATTAGCCGGGCCATCCAATCCAAGGTCGAGTTATCGGGCCCAACATAGTTGTCAGCAAGATCCTGCTTAGCCAGATTGTTTACCTACCTTCTTTTACCCACTGAAATGGTGTACTGTGTAGAGAATTAGATGGCCGGGATTAGATATTTACTTTTGCAATCGACGTAAACTCACACCACAATAACACAACAGTAGGACAGATACATGCGACCATCAAACACAATAATACATCATCATCATTACTAGCATGACAGCCATCTGTGGGCCTTGGTCTTCTAAAGAAGCTTCTTCCATTCTTCCCCGTTTATGTCGAGCTCCTCCATAAGGATCATAACATCCTCTTTTACACCTTCTTCCCATTCGAGCTTTGGTCTTCCAACTTTCCTGGTTCCATCTGAACATGTCTAGCTGTACAGCCTAGTACAGGATAAAACATTCCATGATCCCATTCATAAGTCCTTCAAACGGGGTAAAGAGGTCAGGCCGGCTATTTCTTCTACAGATTTCGTAACAATTGATTTTTACAGGTTGGGTTGTCAGCCCAACGCCAACCCCCAGCAATCCTGTAGGGCCGATGTTTTCTGTCGGGGTTTTTTCCCTTAGCTGATTTCAAAGCGCCAAGAACTCGCCTTTTCGCCCCTACTTGCCTTATTAGCCGTCTACACAAAGTATACCCGTTGCCTAGGAACCATGGCGTGGACGTGCATGAATCTGTCTTGATAGGAGTAAATGGCATTTGCTGTGTTTTATTAGCACACTTCCACCAACAGGGTCACATACTACCCCCTTTGGCCCCCACAATAATGCATAGTAGATAGAATATGTGGCCCAGGGCCGTGGACAGTGATATCAGGCCCGTCTATTATTAAACGTAATTGTTTCTCTCTGTGTCTTCTTGCAACTTAGAGGTAATCCTTTAGGGCACAAAACACAAAAATACAAATTAGCTGTGTGAAGTGCTGATCATTAAGAACTAGTCGATTCATTGTTTCTGAACTCTTCTAACCCCATTTTTAAAATTTGAATTTATTGCGTAATATTATGTAATTATCCTTATCATAAGAAGTCGAGTATTACAAAAATATAATATTTGGGAAAGTTGTTTCTCTGAACACGTCACTCGCGTCAACTGTAACACATGGAAATAACTTTGGAATACATTTTTCTTACCAGATGAGAAGTTTATACTCATAAACCCCTTAAAAATGCTCAAACTTTAAGAAAGATTGTTTGAAAATATTTGAGAATGTAATTTAAAACGAGCTGAATCTTTTCCAAGCAGAATTGAAGTATTTAATATTTTAATGTACTTTTAGCTATACCGGCCACGAAGGTCAGCTTAGGGGCATTTCCGTCCCTTAAAACAACAATAACTAACTAAGGTCTCTCTGCCATTGGGAGAGCATGGGTTCGAATCCCACCTCGGCCGTCCTGAAAATGGTTTTCGTGGTTTCCCCATCATCACCACCAGGCAAACCGACAGTAGTGGCTACGCGGCCTAAAGCGCTGCGTTAGGTCAAGGGGCCAAGCTCTCTGCTGACTCGGTAGACGCGTGGGTTCGAGCCCCACCGTCGGCTGTCTTTGAAATGGTTTTCCGTGGTTTCCCATTTTCAACACCAGGCAAATGCTGGGACAGTACCTTCTGACAGGCCACGGCCGCTTCCTTCCACATCCTTGCCCAGTTTCATTCATCTTCATCCATTCCATCTCTCATCCCGACGCGCAGGTCGCCCACGGGCGTCGACTAGAAAGACCTGCACTCGGCCTCTCAGGAGGCTACACGAAAAAAAAAACACCAGGCAAATGCTGGGAATGTTCCTTTCAACAGATCTATGGCCGACCTCCTTCCAAAATTCCTTCCTTGACCCATCCTTAATTAGACCCAAGTTGGCGGTCACCATCCCCAGTTGTATCTGCTAGCAAAGTGTGGTCCTTGCGACGGTAGAGGAATGATCCCTCACAGAGTCCGTGGGTAAAGCCGGGCTCCGAGGATAATTCATTAAGAAAACAAGTGTATTATTATTGATTGAAGCCCACTAAGGAGCACTTATCTCTCTCCCTTGAGCCCGGCTGCTAATGTTTCCTTTCTCTCCTGTGAGAGGGGTTCCTACACTTTGGGCGGTGGGGTCCAATAGTTAACCATATCCGCAAATTTGGAGCGTTGTTGGACATCTGTTCAGACATCCCAGCGGAATTCAAGTCGTTTTTGGATTTCATTGAGCCATAGGTAGCTTTTAATCAAGCAGAAGATCCGCTTGGTAAGTCTGTTGTTGTCCATTTGCAGAAGGTGCCCGTAGAACTTCAGCCACGTCACTTGCTGGTATTGGCCGTTTACAACCGTCAATACAGTTCTGAGTTTGCGGTAGGTTCCATCTGGAAGCAATCTCGGCCCATGAATTTTCCTGAGGATACGTCTTTTGACCTTCTCCAGATCATCCACGGTGCCTTTCCTGTTCATCAGAAGAGTCTCTGCGGTGTACAAAAACTGTGGCCTGACAACAGTTTCGTAATGACAGATTGTGGCATTCTTCGGAATGCACTTCTTGTTGTAACGGTTGCGAGACAGTTGGTGGGCTGTGTTGAGTCTATTGATTCTTTGTAAGATGGAGATGCCGTCTCTACAATTGGGATGGACCCATTCACCGATCGTTTAGCTATATTTTACCCAGCGGGAAAATTTAAATCAGTTAAATTGCCCAGTTATCTTTTCTCAGTAGCTCTGGGCCCCTCTCGTCGAGCCTACATGAAGTGTATATGTAACTGTGTT
This sequence comes from Meconema thalassinum, assembly GCA_946902985.2. Taxonomy (NCBI): domain Eukaryota; kingdom Metazoa; phylum Arthropoda; class Insecta; order Orthoptera; family Tettigoniidae; genus Meconema; species Meconema thalassinum. The sequence continues at coordinate 1,627,988,730 of OX336388.2, forward strand.
CCTCATTAGGTGCCCCATTGTAGGTAACGTGTTCTGCTGTTGATGTCAAGATCGGCGATGATGGATGGTGTCTGTAAGCATGGGTTGTGACAGTTAATGGAAGTCTGATTGAAGCCAACAGTCTGAAAAAAAATGACTACACACATCAAAAAGATTGCATATACTTACCACATTGAGAGGTGGTGGTACAAATCTTCCACCAGGAGTCCGCCATTGCACGAATGGAATGGCCTACGATGTCCCCAGACATGAACTGTATCGAACATGTCCGGGATATGCTGAAGCGTGCTATTGCTCAGCGTCCACGCCCTCCCATAACCCGCTAAGAGATCATGGAGGCCGCCGTTGAAGAGTGGGATCGGCTGCCTCTAGAGGACCTGGACAACTTGATTTGTGGTATGCCACGGCGAGTAAGAGCTCTGCTGGACGCCCGTGGTGGCCATGTTCCATATTGAAACGTCACAGGATGGCTAGATTACAACACATATCAGGCCCTGTTTAACAGGCCAAATGTCTTCCTGTACGTAGCCTATAGTTTGTAATTTTCTTTTCACACAAGAATAAAGTCTGCAGGATATTTGGCTGAATGCCGTCTCTTTTGTAATAACGTAGCTCACATACGCTCTGCATCATGGCAAACAAGTGCTATGCAAAACCTTTGTGATATGTGTATAAAGAAGCATCTAATCAAATATCTAATGCTATGAATAAATGTATTAATCCATCAATAGTCAAAAAATGAATTGGCTGTATTGACTATTGGTGGATTGCCTCTGGCGAGACGAACATGTCCTCGGACACTAAAAGTCATACGCTAAATAATAAATAAATAATACATTGGTGGATTAGTAAATTTATCCATACCAATAGGCACAGTATTTGTTCAGATTATTTGCAAATAAGGACCTATTAATTGTGAATCGATACATAAATAACCATATTTGTAACAATAAGGGACTAGTGGTACGGTTTCATCCTTAGCAACGTATTTAAGGTGACTCGAACTATACCTGCGTTGCTGTGTCATGTGTTATCTTCAGGGTAATCTTGGTAGGAATGTTTATTTCGTTCGCTCTAACAATATGAACACTACTACTCCATTAGGAGAGGAGAGATAAAACAAGCATTACTGTCAGTGGCGTGCGGCGACTTTATTTGAAAGGGGACTAGTCTCGAGGTCACCTTTTTAAGAGACTGAAGAGAAATCCTCAGCATACACAAGAGACGTGATAGTGTAGCGGTCCAGCTACTCACTTATCACCCAGGCAAACCGGGTTCTTAATATAGTCATGTAAGATTTTCGAGGTGAAATGTCACGTCCGGTGATTCAGATTCCATGTAAAAAGGAGGTCTTGTGTCGTAAGACTATGAGATTAAAGTTTTACGTAAAACTACAAGCTTTCTCCTTCTCTTTTATTTTCATACACAACACAATTACACGTATGCAGCTACCGAATCCCAGGTGTGGGGAACACTTTTCACATCACATCTTCATTTTTATAAAATTAAGAATCCACAGTTCCCTCTCTGACCGCAACAACACACAAAAACCAAACCAAACACCGTTGCACGACAGCCCATGAGGGCCTAGGCCTACCAAGCGACCGCTGCCCAGCCATCTGCCCTGCTGATATTGGGGTGACACGTGGTCAGCGTGTTGGGTCCCCTCAGCCGTTAATCTTGGTCTCCGTGACCGGGGCGCTGCCTCACTGTCAGACAGCTATTTAATTGTCCTCATGAGGCTGGGCACCCCATTCCAGTCGTCACGACAGTTTGTAAAATTCCTGATGGAGCCGGGATCGAACCCAGGGCCTCCAGGTGCAAGGCAGGTGCGCTACCCCAACACTACGGAGCTGGCTGCGTCAACACACAGAGTCGTCAATGCAGTATGTCTTAATTTGTACATCGCTAATCATTTTGATGAAGTGTAATGCTCCATTTTTACAATTGAATATCAATCATTATCGTTTGGACAGTTTTTGTTTCAACAGAAATGTCTGCAATTATCCAACCATCTGTTATTACCTCTGTAAAACCAAAGCTCTAGATCAGGGGTTCCCAACCTTTTAGCAACTGCGTACCACTTGAAATGTTTAGAAATTTTGGCGTACCAACAGTCCTATTTTTTTTTAGAAACATATGTTTACTGTCGGAAGAGTGCCAAATGGCTTGTTTTATTTTAATTACATTACTGAGAAAACTTCATATTTTATTAATATACTTGTATTTCGGTGTTTCCAACCCTTTATTAAGGCAGCAGTAAATATACACCGGTATATAAAGTTTTTCAATTTTTTTCTTGCTAATTTTTATTTAAAAATATATAGAGATATATGTAAGATATAGCCTACTGTGTGTATATTAATACAGATTTTACAATAAAGGAAATAAATAAAACGATTATTGCAAATTACAGTTTTATTTATTACTCATAGGTCTAAAATCATGCGATTTTATAGAATAAGTTCAAACTAAGAAAAATACATCAAAATCATCCAAAATCTACTTTCAGTGTGAACCTTGTTGTTGTTGTTGTTGTTGTTTTTGTTGTTTGCCTGTGGTTAAAATATCTACATCAGGAGTAATTGAACTTAACTTTCACTCTTAGGTCCTCTTCAACACTTATGTTTCATTGTTTATTTTTGATATATAAAAGTTCATAAAATTTACTCTCATATAAGTAGCTTGTAACAAATGGCAGAGTTTGCCGGAATATCATTGGCTACTCGGTTTTACATCCGATCCAGAAGTTAATCTTTAAAACTATCTTTCATGGAACTATCTTCTATTAGATCGATAGAACTTTCTTTAAATTTTAACTCACTTGGTGAGGTTTCCGAAAAAGGATTTCTGATTAAGTTACATTAGGAATAATCTTTGGAGAAATATTATTAAAACTTTCTTGAAGGGCTTCCAAGTGAACAATGATATGAGCAACCACATCTGGCATTGGAGATATTCTATTTCCTTCAAAAATTATGGTAGAGGTCTAGAGGAGGAAATGCAGATAAATTATACTCCTGTATTTGTGAACAATCATAACACCCACGTGTACCACCCAGGGCTGGCATGCGAAACGAAATGCATTAGCAATTTAATTTAGCGTCGCGAAATGAAATTGTTCAATGGAATAACATTTCGCTCCTGGTGCGAAATGATATTTGTTACAGACTTTTAATTTCGCTCCTGGCGCGAAATTATATTCATTACGGACTTTTAATTTAGCTCCCGGCGCGAAATGAAATTCGTTACAGACTTTTAATTTCGCTCCTGGCACGGAATTAAATTCATTACGGACTTTTAATTTAGCTCCTGGCGCTAAATGAAATTTGTTACAGACTTTTAATTTCACTCCTGGCGCGGAATTAAATTCATTACGGACTTTTAATTTAGCTCCCGGCGCTAAATGAAATTCGTTACAGACTTTTAATTTCGCTCCTGGCGCGAAATTACATTCAATACAGACTTTTAATTTCGCTCCTGGCGCGAAATAAAATTTGTTAATGACCATCAATTTCGTTCCCGGCATTTAGTCCCCCTTCCGGCCTGAAATTAAAATGCATGGAACATTTCATTTTGTTTCTGAAATGAAATCTGTTTCTTTTCTTCCCCGAAAGCCTTATTTGTTCCCGCATCCTACACCTAGCCACCATCTACATTCGTCCCTACCACCCCATCCCCAAAGACTGCATTACCCACGTGTCTGAAGTCTTCCCCCATTTAATTCTAATGGCCGACCTCAACCTTCATTCCCGTTCGGCCCTAGAACTTCATAGCCTAGACATCTACCTACGTCACATCGACGCCACCCTCGTCCCTCTCCCAGAATCTACCCGTCCTTCCTCCAATACCACCCCGACGCAGTCATTACTCATAACTCCCTCCTCCATCTGTTTGACGTGTCTGTCCTGCCACTCAAAGGAGGTGATCATACCCCCGTTTTACTCAAATACCCTCTTCTCCCACTACCTCCTCCCAGGATGGTCCAGAATTTCTGCACAGCAAACTGGCAGGAATACCGCGCCTACGTCAACAATCACCTCCGTGCGGACCATCTCCCACAGACGACGGTCGATGCATATACTGCACACATAGATACTATACTACGACAAGCCTCCCAGGTAGCCATCTCCCTCATCCCAACGACCCCGTGCAGTACATTTGAGTCGTCCAGTTGCAAAAATCGTTTAATCCACTTGTGAATAAGGATCATGTCAAAAAATTATTTATTTAATTATTTTATTTATTTTTCCTCATTTTATTTTGTTTTATTTTATTTTGCTATATTTTGTTTTGTTTAATTTTTTGTTTTACTTTATTTCGTTTTATTTTGTTTTAAATTGTCTTGTTTTATCTGTTTTATTTTGTTTTTATTTTGATTTGTTTATTTTGTTTTATTTTGATTTCCCAGAAAACAAATACAAAACCAAAAACACTAAACACGAAGTAAAATGCAAAATTCAAACACAAAAGCAAAGGCAGAATAAAAAGAAACACAAAGCAAAAAGCAAAATTCAAAAACAGCAAAAGCAGAAAACAAACACAAAAACAAAACAAAAAAGACGAAGCAGAAAGCAAAAGCAGAACCCAAAAAACAAAAGCAAAATCAGAAAACAAGAAACATAAAGCAAAAAGCAAAATTCAAAAAAGCAAAAGCAGAAAACAAACACAAAACAAAAACAAAAAAGACGAAGCATAAAGCAAAATTCAAAAACAAAAGCAAAAGCAGAAAACAAAAAACAAATAACATAAAGCAAAATTTAAAAAAGCAAAAGCAGAACACAAACACAAAACCAAGAAAGAAAAGCAATAAGTCAAATTCAAAAGCAAAAGCACAAAGCAAACACAAAAACACCATCCAAAAGTAGAAAACAACAAACACAAAAGATACGTGAGGCAAAGTCCAGAGAAACGTTTCTCATGAAAATTATCCTTATTCACAAGTTGATTAAACGAGTTTTGTAACTTGACGACTCATTTGCATTTGACTGTTGGCACGGGCTATAGTAAAATGTAGCTTTTCACCGCTGTCTCAGTCATACACATGGCTGTGATTATATGGAAGCTACTGAGGTATGGGTGGTGCTTAGTAATGAAATTCGGGGCAGTCAGTGCCTGTGGATGCTGTGAAGGGTTCTACTCATAGGGTTAGTACTGCTATTCTGACTCAGTGAGGAAAGCAATGGCAAACTACCTCACCCCTCATCGTGTCTAGTACGCCTCACTATAGCGCTGCCTTGAGTTTTTGTGGGTATCTACCCACATAACCTACCGGTGGTACTTTTTGAGGATCCAACCAGCCTTCGGGCTGACTACCTAACAGACAGACGTCAGGACTTGGAACATCGTACAGAACATTATTTAACTCTCGAAACGAATATACTGTATTTTAATTTCAACAACGAAATTAAATGTTTCATGCATACACGTCGGAGAGCGCAACTTAATACCGTTTGGGAATTTTATTTCACCTCGGGAGCGAAATTAAAAGTCTGTAACGAATTTTATTTCGCGCCGGGAGCGAAATTATAAGTCTGGAACTAAATAAATATCGCGCTGGGAGCGAAATTATAAGTCTGGAACGAAATTAATATCGCGCCTGGAGCGAAATTAAAAGTGTGGAACGAAATTAATTTCGCGCCAGGAGCGAAATTAAAAGTGTGGAACGAAATTAATTTCGCGCCAGGAGCGAAATTAAAAGTGTGGAACGAAATTAATTTCACGCCGGGAGCGAAATTATAAGTCTGGAACTAAATTAATTTCGCGCCGGGAGCGAAATTAAAAGTCTGGAACGAAATTAATTTCGCTTCGAATTAAGTTTCGCTTTGATTTAATTACGCGCCGACAATCATTACCATTTCGCTCCCGAATATCGCGCTCACGGCGAAATTAAATTATTTTCGCCTCCACAGCCATGAATTTAATTTCGCATGCCAGCCCTGGTACCACCTGAAATGATACTGCGTACTACCAGTGGTACGCGTTGCACTGTTTGGGGACCCCTGCTCAAGAATTTAGGATAAATCCAATACTCGGTCGACAACACAGGATTTGCCGCACCCCACCAGCCTCACTGCCCATCAAGTTCTGCTGGGAGCGACCGGAATCCTCAAACGATTCTCACATCTAATACCTAGAAGCCATGCTAACAACCTGAAACGTTTGCACTTCACAATACCTATTTTATCGAGCAGAACTATTACTTGACATTACAACAACCACTGAGAATAAATTAAAGTAACTTTTGAGCGAACGCCCGAGAATAGAACGTGTCTCTTTATACCTCCTAATAACCTCGCCGTCCCGTGGTACTACAACCCTATGAAGGGCCTGCCAAGCGACCGCTGCCCTGCCATTTGGCCTGTAGATTATGGGGTGACGCGTGACCGTAATCTTGGTCTCCGTTACCAGGGCGCTTCCTCATTGCCATACAGCTACCCAATTGTCCTCACGAGGCTGAGTGCACTCTGTTCCAGCCCTCACATCAGTTTCTAAAATCCCTGATGGAGCCGGGAATCGAACCTGGGGCCTCCTGGTGCGAGACAGGCGCGCTACACCAACACTACGGGGCCAGCTTGTACCTCCTTATAATCTACATTAAATAACAGAAATATTTTGCCATAAATAATTGGGTACTAATGTATGGAGTTCATTATTCTCATGGGTGTGTGATAATTTATCCATAGTTTCTTATTTTTTTTAAATTTCAAAACAATCTGTATATCTATCAAACTACTGTGTATCTATGAAAATTACTCAATGAAAAAGCAACCAACACAGCAGCCCGATAAAATGCAAAATCCGTTGTAGATATGCTGTCCCGCTAACTCTAAGCCGAGTCAGGGAGAACAGAGCACTGAGCATGACGTCACAGAGCACGGATCATGTTGGGCACTGTAATATAACAATGGGCGTGTTTTCCGTTGAGAGAACAATTGATTATTTCACGCCAGTGTATAGGCCTACACAGTACATTTGACATCATTGTGTATAGCATGACATACGTTGTTCGATAACGATAATAAAGTTCCATAATTGTGAATAGCGAAACTGAATTCTATTATTTTAGGACTAACCCATCTAATGACGCACGCATTACATTCCTCTGCCCTTGATAAGGTTCTTCTTGTTTCTAGAACACCTTTTACTCCCTTAATTAGAATTCATTTAAGTGATTTTGGAGGTTTGGGGTTATCCTCTTAACTGTGATCCATTGGCCGTCAGTATCCAAATTTCAAGTATCTAGCTGCACTGGACGTACTCATGTTAACCCTCCGACACTCGCGCTAGTAATAGATACAGCGTTACTCTCGCGGGCTACATATGTAGCCCAAACAATTAATCCATCTGATGGATTCGCACACGTTATTTTTGGTGTTCAGCTTTAATAATATGTTAAATGGTAGTATATAGAAGTATTGTGAGCTACATCTGAGGATTTTATGTAGGCTTTTATTTTCATATGGAGAGAAAATTCAAACCTAAGAAGAAAATTCAATTTTATCGTACATCTCCGGTAAAACTGCAACAGAAATAAAACTAATGGAACTAGAACTGTTAAACTATTTTTATGTAAACCTAAATACTTACATTAGTGTATATTTGGATTGGAATGAAACAAAAATAGGGTACTAGGTTAGACAATTTCCTTAGAAAATCAGCACTTATTGTGAACAATTTCAGTATTTTCATTTATTTTTCCTCGAATCCTTGAATTTTATTTTTGCACTTTTGGCTACAATCTATAGCCCAGGAAATACATAAGCATGCGCACACAAATTTGTCACCCAAACATTCAATGCAATTGGCCACAATGATCCGAGAAGATTTTTATTGCACTTTGCGCATCTAGGCCTGTTCCTTGTTGATTTATCGTCCACACAAGAAGCAACAGCCTACTTTATTTCCACTACACTCAATAATTTCCTTAGAAATGTCATCTAAACACTGACTGATTTGAAAGTCATATCCATGGCCACCTCCTGTGAGACAACGTTTCCTTTGCACACTCAATTCTGAAACAGCGATGCTCGCGCGGGCAAGTATAGTAGCCCAGACGACTTCTAATGCATCTGGTGTCAGTTGGGTGCAATTAGTTTAGTCGAAAACACACCCGTCTGTTAAATACAGCGTCAACAGGTAGCTACAGAGATTCTCAATATTCCTAGCAAAGCATATACCCTGCTCTACAACAAAATAAATCACTGGGCTACACCTGTAGCCCGCGCGAGTATCCGAGGCTGGTATCATTTTCTAAAAATACAAAGACGTATTGAAGTCAAAATATCCATTGAATACGCGGCACGTGCTAACGTCACGCTACTAATCCTCTTCAGTGTAATCATTGACGTCCTTGTCAGAGACAATGGCAGTTGATTAAGCCTACACCTCTTATGCTCCTGGAGATTGATGTCATCGGCTCAGTGTTACTAAGCCATAATGTTGGCATAGCTCAGACGATAGTGCAGCTACAGACACCCACAATTCGGAGTCCATTTCTGCGAGCCACTGTCATTGCACACTCACACCAGGGGAATACTATCCTAGCTCGCAATGAGCTGGCCTAATAATAAAGCTCAAAACCAGGGTCATCCAGGATGTTGGTTGGTTGGTTGGTTCCTCAGTTTAGGGGCGGCCATGTAGCCCCGTGTACTTTGGGTGTGTAGAATCTGTACGATAATCGGTGTTAATTGTGATGGCTGTATTAGTGTGTGTCATCTGTGATTCAGGTAAGGCCTGCAGACGATCAATTTCAAGTAGTTCCTACTTTTGCTACCAAATGCTACCGTCAAAGACACCTAGCTGTGAACTTGGCTACTAGATGTCACCGCAACCAAACTTTGGAACTTAATAGAGCGTTAATCAGATCTACCGTACAAATTTAGCGTCACATAATTGTAATTAGTGAAAGGTTCTTTTACATGCCATAAATCTATGACATGGGCCCGCCAGCTTTACTTCCCCTTCTAAGGAAGGCATACTGAGGGATTTTAACGCTCTACCACCGAAGCCGCTAAAATTGCACACTCATACTAGGGGAATACTATCCTAGCTCACAAACCCTTCACTTTCTTTGGCTTTTCCCAATTAATTGGGATGCCCTTCCTGACGCCACGTGATTTTTCAGTTGAAAATTTCAACCCGCTGTCGCCGGGATTCGAACCCCGGCCCTCCGGATGAAAGACGAGCAGCTAGGCCACTGCGCCATCACGCTCCCTCTAGCTCGCAATGAGCTGGCCTAATAATAAAGCCCTAAACCAAGGTTATACAGGATGTTACTCGCGTGAAGATCCCGCTCAGTGGAACAACTCGCCAGCAAGGAACAAGCAGCTCAGGACAGATCACACGGTGTCGAGCAACATCAAGCATTTCGCTAGCAACACACTACGTCCACACAGGATCCCGTGGCTAAGTGCTTACCAAAGATAAGATTGGGCGCTGTTACGGAGTCCATGTCCTGATTATCTATGAGACTGGTTATTGAATTATTTCGCATGACCACAGGGCAGTGTTATTAAGGAAGAGCAGATGACCTCAACTTCTGTCTTTGAGCTACTGACTATTAGGTGTACTTCCTTTAATTATGGTGTTTATCAGTGTTGCCTTAGTGAACGGAGTTTGACGTTTTTCAGTCGGTCAACACGATTGTGGGTTATTCCCTAATCCTGAAAATAAAAATTACTTGAGATTAATAAATACCCGTGGATGAAAAGTTTCGATCGTCAAGCGATCTTCATCAGATCCATTACACTTAGGCTATACAATCTATGTCTGAAAGTATGGGTGAAAGTATTTACAATAAGTACACTTATTTAGTTGATGTAGCCTATTAGTTAAGATAATCCAACTCGTCAACATTTGTTAGCTATAGTCTATGTGATGTTTTGTTAAGATAGTGGAATTGGTGGTTGACTTCCAAAATGTGCTTGTTTAGAGTGACAAGTGATTGTTGCTAAATGTTCAATTGAGATGGTATTCTACAGGCTACTTATCTGGTTGAGTCTTGTATGGTCCTGGTGAGAGCAATTAACTTGGTCACTACTGCTCTCGTGACGAAGTTAAGTTTTTTGACAGTTTATTTTAGGATAGAGACTGTCTGTGGGTGTCAATGTAGGTATGGTAGTGTCTTGTAGATCTTTGTCTTCTATATTTTGATCTGATGATGCTCGCTTGACGAGCGAAACATGTCAACCCTTAGTTTGCTCCTTCTTCAATGGTCCATAACAATACATAACAGTATCTTAATTACATGGAATTTATTTCAGGTTATTTTTTCACTTGTTCCAATAATGGGAATTACGTTGCGTTGACCGACTAAAGATACAATAACAACATCGATTAAGTTCTAGGTTTTGGCCTGAAGTTCCCGGGTTCCACTCTAGCGAAAGCCGTTGGAATTTTAATCGCCATGGACTAAACACTTCACCATTAACTACTCACTATGAAGTGTCCTAGAGAATGAACAATAATGTTGCCCTGTGCCCCAAGGGGTTCACACTAATACTCCCCAGTATGTTTCACAGGCAGAGACACAGAATCTTGTCACTGTTCATATCTTCCCAATCAATCACTGTATTGAACCCTTCAGAATAGCAGTGTTTTATGCAAGAATCTTAGATCAAGGGGTCGCGTTCAGTTCATAGTGTGGTGTTTACGTCCGCCAAACAACGTGCTTTTCTGAGGCAAGGGTTATAGGATAAAAACTATAATTAAGAAAGTAAGGAGACAAAACGTAAGATAATAACAAGATTTAATAACTAATTTGTGCATAAAAGAATAAAACAAACAATAATAAACAAAATCCTCCCTGAATTTTTCCCTGACAGGAATATTTATCACTTTGAGGAGTCAGATGGATCTCCCCTTTTCTAATAAAATGTGGATCCAAGTTCCACTATCTTGCATATGAATTTGTGTTCGCGTGGTGACTATCTACGAGAAATGAGTACTTGGATGATCGTTCGTTCGCAATGGGTTAACAGCCACGGTGCTCACGAACAATCATCTCGTAAATCAACGTTTATGGATATGGGCATAACATTAATAAAAACCCTTAAATCTAATTCTGACACACATATTACAACTCTACTATTTACAGGCATCTCTCTGAGACCCTTATTAGTGTGGTGACACACTTAACCAAATGAGCTGCCACAATGGCCAGATACTCAACAACAAGGAAACACAGCGCCGCACGTGACTCACGGGTCACTGACATGGAAAATAAACATAGAATAAACCAACAACAACAAACAACCTGAGTGGTTAAGATTACTTTATATTAACAAAATTGCATGTTAAGGAAACGCTTCGAAGATTATCGTGTTTCGTAGGCAACTCCCATTTATTTAAACAATTTTACCATTGATCAGTTTCTCACATTTATATTTATTTTCAAGTAATTGGGAGCCAGACGTGCACTCCACTTTAATGAGCGTGCTTGCGAAACTCAGCCAGCCCTTGTGACAACAACTCACCCTTTCCACATTACCAGTCATGTCCCCCTTCCAGTGTATATAAATAGCCGACCAGCTGGACTGTTATCTCAAGGAATCAACAGCAACTAACATCTCCTCCAACTCAACATATGGTCAGACAATAATCACATATCCATAATTGTCCTCGCAAGGATACAATATGAATCTGGTACCAAGCTGACAGAAATCAGTCTCTGCTGAAATTCCCGCTTGTAATACCACAAAAAATATACTCACATTACACACATCTGGGACTGACATACCGCCTTTCACACGGGTCTGCTGAATTAGAGCTCGCAAACATTTAACACAATATTTAAAACTTACGATAGAGCAGAATACTCTTCGTCACAAATTACATTGCTCCAAAAGGCAATAATCACACTGAATCTGATCAATAATAAATCTCAACAAACTTTTAATTACCCTCCAATCTACTATATAATTATATTAATTCAGTCCTACTTCTGAAACACGACATATCTCCGAGAGACGTTTTTAACCGCACTTCGTAACCTAGGCGAACACGGCCGTTCACATAGCTACGTTAGTTAACACAACACAAAGAAAAGAACCTTCCAATAACTACAATTGTGCGAGCTGCTTCCAAACAAAAGTGTGTCAGATCAAAACTAAATATACTACATTAATCACACAAGCAAAGTATTTACAAAAATATGTCCCATAAACCATAAGTTAATTTAACAAATAATAAAATATTATTATGTACTCATCTCTTTTTGTAGTCACCCGTCAAAGAACATCAGACGCCATTCCCCAACTGGATGGTTCTTTATCTCATATCAGCCATCTGGACGGAGTGTTGAGAATTCCAAACTTCCTCTGCATTCATCGATGTCATCATTGCGCTGATACAAAAATTAGGTTATTATACACTTTATGTCTGACTACTAAATTCGCTTGTTCAGGTACTAAATTCCCTGTCACTGTTCGTTGGCGAATTATCGACGCTACTGCCCCTATAACTATAGTACTATGACTATCTATCACTGAATTTAACACTTTACAATGAATATCTTGTGTCCTCGACACATAAAATACAAGTCTACGTCCGTAGACGAACAGAATAATAATAATGTCTTGGCTCTTCGACACACTTATAAATGAACTGGCCCTTGGGTCTAGATGGAGGGGGATTTTATGTAAAAATTTCTCGAAATAATTGTGGTACAGGAATGAAATAAATATCACTGAACTCGTAATATTGCACAGGTCAAGAATATGCCCATTAATCCTAGAATCGATCGTAGAGATTTTGTCTAGGCGACTTCCCGCGTGAATGCTAGCCGCCGCGTACCCCAGCCGGAGTTGGCGCGCAAGTAGGCATTCTCTTCTCATTGGTTCTCCATTTTCTGATAATTTGGCGGTTTCTAGTAGATCTTGGCGTCTTGGGAGTGTCTATTTTCTTCATCAGCCATTCACGTTACTGCATCATATTTCTTCTAGGCGCGAATAACACAATGAACATACCAGAACCATGTCTCACCGCGCGTCGCTTCTAAAATTGAGGCAGCCACACCTGCCCTTATGATACATCGCTCTGCTATTTCTTTTCATAGCTCAAGTACTTAGCCTTTTGTTAAACTGTTGCAGGTATGTCCCTACTGTCTCCAACAAATGCTTGAAATTTCCTCATCGCTGTCTGGCTACTTTCATCATGCTGGTTGAAATATTTATTAATTGAAGAAATAAAAAGTAGAATCATTTAACCAACATAGGGTAAAAGGTTCAGTATATAACCCATATCGCTAAGTGAGAGCATACTAGGCTTCGCCCTGAAGGGTTCTGGCTCCATTTAAGGCTCGATCGTCGGAATTTTAATCTCTAATGGTTAAATCCAATTGCTCGCGCTTTTAATAATATGTGTATCTACTTTGTCTTTTAGGAAGATTTCATTACAAAGCTAACTATTGTAATGGGTACTGTACCCCCATTCTCATAAGCAGAATATCATACATGGGTTGGTTTTTTAGTTTTGGCACCTTAGTTATAACTGGATTAATAACTCACTTAGATGGTTCCAAGTTTCACAGGCCCTCGATGTAGTCCCCACCGTTGCTTACAACGTGTTCCCAGCGATGCGAAAGTCGCTGGATCCCGTTGGCACTGCCCAATTTATTGATGGTACGAAGAGAGCGCTCGGCAGCATGCTTAACGTCTTCAATGGTACGGAAGCGTTCCCCGCACATTGTCATCTTCATCTGCGGGATGAGATCATAGTCGCAGGGACTGATGACGGGAGAATATGGGGGGGATAGAGGACCTCCCAGCCCCAGCGATGGAACAATGCCGACACAACGCCTGCTGTGCGTGCCCTAGCATTGTCATGCAGAACGATGGGCGGTGTAACCATGTGGTGGCACCGTTTCCTTCTCAGAGCTCCTTGGAGATGGTCTTGCAGAAACGAACAATAGTACGCCGCATTAACGGTTTGCCCTCGGGGAACAGTGTGGTGAATGATCACTCCATCCCAATCATAGGCAAGAATCAACATTACCTTCACATTGGTGGGGGTTGGTCGAACTGTTTGTTTCCGTGGTGATCCGTGGTGCCGCCACTCGTTGGATTGGCGATTTAACTGTGGCTCATAAGATCTGGCCCACGTCTCGTCAATGGTTATGATACGCCGTAAGAAGGCCTCTCCTTCGCGCTCATAACTCTGCAAGTGCATACGACAAGCGTCATATCACAGCCATTTGTGCATGTCGGTTAAGTCATGCGGAACCCATTTGGACGCAATCTTCCTCATTTTCAGTAAGTCCTTCAGGATGTGGAGGACAGTTGAATGCGCCAGTCCAGTATCTTGCTCTAATTGACGAATCGTTACGTTCCGATCCACCTCTACTAACGTGAACACCATCTGTACATTGTCATCACTTACTGGTGGATGACCAGATCGAGGCATGTGCTCCACACGTTCGCACCCATCTCGAAAGGCTGCAACCCATCTTGCTACCGTTCTGAACGGTAACGCAGCTGCACCGCACGCTTCCTGCAATCCTCGGTGACACTGTTGAGCACTGCGACCCCTAGCACACTGAATTTTTATCCACGTTCTCTGCTCCTGCTTGGAAAACATTGCGACTGTCTTTCGCGAACGCTGGTCTCACACTACTCATCTAACAGGCACGACTGCGCACGAGCGGTGGTGAGGACGGGCGAGGTCATGTGCTCTGAGGGAGGGGATTCATTGCAGCAACCGTCGGTAAAAGTGGCAGCGCCAAAAATTGTTGCAACTTGGCAATGAAGCATTGGTGCCAAAACTAAAAAACCAACCCATGTATATTCTAGCGCAACATGTAACTTAGTTGGAGACGCAGAGGGCGATTCACAAACAGAAGCTTCACGGCCAATGACACTTGAGATCGGTTATGCCGAAGAAGCCCGAGCGCATTTGCAGGCAGAGCTGACGTCACGGCTGGATGGTCAGTGGCATTGATTATATCGACCGCCACCAAGAGATTAATTATGCCTATAAAGAAGGAATAAAAGCTTTTTATATGTTTTGAAGCATTATGATATTTTTGTCATAATAGCAGGTAACGGATTATGAAGTACTTTCATGTAATTGAACTCACAGGAACATGGAAAATATGATAACTTTACATCATGATTGTCAATTGTGAGTCCAGGTAGCCCTGAGGTCGTGGCAGCTGTGTCCTCGTGAAAGTCTCTGCTCGGAAGAGAAGTCAGAACATAGTTTGTCGCTCTAGGAGCCACATCCAGATTTGGACCAGTGATTTAACTATTATATCACGCGAGTCGGGAGTGCAAAGTCCGTATCGTATAACATGTACAATTCCTGTACATTTTGGAGATTCCGGTGACGAACGGAACTTCAATTATTTTACGCACAAACTATTGCGAACGAATGAGCAGTATGTCAGAACTGGAAACTGTTCTTTATAAGCAAGTCATGTGTTGTTCTCATGAACAAAATACTTGGCTACTACAAGCTTGAAGACTAATTCTAAATGCAAGTACAGTTCACCGTGTCGGAACTTGGAACTGTAAAGGACATATTTTGTTGCTATTTAAGACAGTGAATGCTAACATTCGAGAAGTGATTTATCATACAACTGCATGGATATCGTAACTGTATTACTATTTTCGGATCCTGAACTCTGTTCTTATGACATTACGACCGTGTTTATTAACCGGATGTCAGGAGGAACAACTATAATGTGTTATATTAATTTAACCATGGCTGGTTAAACGCAGGAAAAATGAGTATCACTGTACAGGTGGAGTTACGAACATTCTCGTTGCAACCGGCTTCGCTTCACGCAATTTCAAGTGTCAGCCAGCACAGTTGTTCGGTGCTGAGTGTGACGTGTTATGTAATGACACACTACCGCGGGGCCATTGAACTTTCAACTCGAGCCGACATGGAGATCGTTTCGCTACGGTTACACTGACAATCACCTGTGATGAAAGGAACTTTGTGTGGAGTGGTAGCTGACAATTTAACCAGGATGGGAGGTGTCCTGAGGACCAGCTGGAGCCAGGGGAGAAGTGATTGGTGTTCCGGGGTTCGGTTCTCATTACCCTGGAGAATCTCTACCATTGCCATATGTAAGGAAGGAATCGTTATGAAGGGCATGTCATTGTTCTTCTGTGAGCTCCAAGAATCGTCAAAGGTACAGAAAAAGTCCCATTAATCGTAGTAAAGTATTCGCATTCTAACGTTGTCGTGTTGCCACATTTTTGTAGGATTTTCAGTAGCATGTCGAAGAGTAGAGTTTAGGATTGATAATCTTGTCAAGACTGATTTTATTCTAGACAGGGTTTTGATCCTATTAAAGGATGCACCTATTTTTTACTGCATTTTTGTTAGAAATTATAGTAATTGAAAATTCAAGTTATTTAATTGGGGATTTATTTAATGTAGACAAGAGGAACCAGTAGGCAAATATTCTTCATTCCACGCGTTTTTGTTAGTGAATGAACACTCGTAATATGTCTATTTATGACATTATTCAAATATGTAGACTCAAATTTGAGCTACAATTATGGTTCAACTTCAAGAATTGTTATACACTCGAAAGTTGGATTTCAATCTTCAGATTGATTATTAAAATTTGTTGTAAGCTTCTTGAAGCTATTTTGAGAGGAGAAGGTGGATTCTTTTGCTTTTGTTAGGAAGATCTATTCTGTTCTTTTGGCAGATAGACGCCTATAGTGTTTCTAACCGATCAATTGGAGTGCTAATTGTTATGATTACCCAGATCGGTGGTGTGGGGCACTTTTCGTCGTTCTTGTAACCACTTGAGTAGATTTATTCCGACCTTTGGCTTGACCCAATTTATTACCTTATTGGCATTTTGAGATTTTGAAACACAATAGCTATGCTTCGTTAGGCATTATTGAGATCCATAGTAGTGGAGTAGTGGTGCTTCTACTTCACTCCAGAACCCTCCTCTTACCACTACTAAGCCTCAGCCATGTTAAATATCTCTCGAACGCATGGTCCGATTTTGATAAATGAGGTGTCGGTGGACTCGGGATGACGGGGGCTTTGCTATGGACCACTCGTTATATTATAGAAAAAAAAGATTTTTTTGTTTTCGAAAATAGGCGATAGTTTGAAAACCAAACATGGTAGAACGATGTGCTATGGCTCAAACGAATGGTCTTTATGTCCTTTATTTTCTATAATAAAACTTTTTTACTTTTTATGTTTTTTTGAAAACACTGGAATTTTGAAAATCCTATATTTTGGAAACTAGAAATTATACTAAAAAGTTTGTTTGACGTAAATCAATGGTCCCTACCCCCTCTACCCCCAAAATAAATGTCAAGTCTCTAGGATGAAAACCTGTAGTAGTGTGGTAAGGACAGAGCTGCGCCACTTCTTTTTGAACCCTCCTCGTATCGGCCCCGAACCTGATATCTCGCTAACCAAACATGGGATTAGAACATACAGGGTGTCCTAGCACTCGTAGTGACGCCCTCTACTTTCCTATAGCCTCTTTATTTAATGAAAAGACCAAAACTAAAAGGTCATTCGCGAGTAGTGGGGTAGTGTTGGTTTCCTCAAGTCGCGGTCATGCTTGAATATGTATGGCTATGTTGGGAAAGGGTTAGGAGGTGGGGGAGGAGTAGGGTCGAGTGAGGGGTCGTTTAGATGGTATTTGTAGTAGTGTGGTGAGGGGTGGGGGGTGGGGGTGGGGGGAGGTGCTTCAAAAGCAAGTGGTGAGCCCCTGCGACCTTGGAATGGAAGGAGCCATGCTAGGAGGGCGTGCTTGGATTCGTTTTTTTCGTCTCGTCGTGCTCTTTACGGGAATGTAGGTGTCGAAAAGGTGAAAATCTGGAAACACGGTTTTTTTTGGGGGAAAACCGTGATTTTAAACTTTTTGCTATATTTCGCGAACCAATTATGCTAGAGGCGTGTACGACGGGTCCAAGGACTCGGGGTGACGTCCTCTTTGCTATGGACCACTCGTTATAATTTTAAAAAAATAATTGGAAACTCGATTTTGGGGTAAACACGTGTTTTTTGTGATTTTTGCCGATATCTCACGAACCAATAACGCTAGAGACGTGTACGAAGTGTCCTAGGACTCGGGCTAACGCCCCCTTTCGAGTGTGGCAGATATTTTTTCCAAAAAATAATTCACAAAGGGCCTAACGCCATACATGTTGAAAAAACTTTTTCTTTTCTTTACCTGTTTATAATGTCCATGAAGCGTGGTGGTTGAGAGAGAGACGATACGGCTGGGTGTGTGTGTTTCAACGAACCTGTCGCTGACCACGGTGGCTGTGTTCAATAGAACAATCGATATTTCGACGGGTCGGTGTATGACAGAGCGAGCATGCGTTTTCTGATATTTTACCTTTAACGTGTAAACGGTGATGAGAACTTGGTTCTATGTTGGTCGAAGCGAGTACAGAAAACAAACTTGCCGAGGAGCAGGAGGTGAATGTCATTTGAGGTTATCGGATGGCGTTGATCTGACTTGACAACAGGTGACGCTTGAAGGTGAAATAATCTGACCATCGTGGTGGCAGGGGAGTGTGAAATGCATGCACACACATGTGTGAAACCACATGTACGCTAAACCAGTGACATCCTGTCTTGCTTCGTACGTGACAAAATGCAAGTCCATGTGAAATTTGATCTGCCACAGGTGTTCGCTTGGGACGTTAGCTGTCCACGTACGCGATAACTGTTAACAAGTTACATCCTGTTTTGCTTCGTACGTGACAAAATGCAAGTTCATGTGAAATTTGATTCGCCACAGGTGTTCACTTTGGGCGTTAGCTGTCCACGTGACCGATAACAGAATGTTCAAAGCGTGGGAAAAAATGATTATACATGCAACTTAGCATATATAAAGACATGTCGTTATCATTTCCACTCTCACTTGGGTGGACTACCTTTGAGCACACTGCGTTGCATGAAACCCCTGGTCTTGTTTAACAGTTTTGGTGTTGGTGGAAAATACTTAACCTTGTTGTGGGGTAGGTATTTATTTATATATTTATTCATTTATACATTTATTGATTAATATATATATTTACAAGCAATTATTTATTGATTAGGTAATTAATGATTTTATTTATTTGTTTGCAGATAACCGGCATACCTTACATGTCTGAGGGAGAAGAAACCATTGCACTTTTGAGCCCACTAGAAGGGAAGAGCAACAAGTCACTGCAAGTAAAGGTGAGATGATTTTTTTAAACTAACTTGTTTCATTTTTTGTTTTATGTTTTATTTTATGAAATGTATGTATTAACCTGAATTTAGGTATTTATAGCGGTTTATTTTATTTATTTTTAGAAACTTTGAAAGAATAGCCTTACAGCCGTAGCAGTCGCTGAAAAAAACAGAAACGCACTAAAGCGAAACCACTGCCAAAGAGTGAACTGTTTAAAACTCAGGTAAGTCCAACTTAAAAATGCTTTCCATTTTACCACTACTGAAAACTCGTAGACAAAAAAAAAATCATTACCTGTACATGACTGGGACAATGATTGCTTTCTTGATTAATGGCTATGTTGTTGTTGACTGGGAAAAGTACAAGGCCATGTTGGATTTTCTAAAAATAAAAATAATAAATTTAATTTATGGGTGGTTCCCTATGGACTCAACGAATATCCACAGGTTTGAACATGATAATGTGAACAAAATGACATGACATTCATTTTTGTTTATATATTGGTTAAAGGGAGGGTGGGGGAATGTAAATGACTGTAGCTTTATAAAAAAGAAAATAAGTACATGGGTTACTGTTAGTGCCAACATACAGTTTATTTTTAATGGTGTTTTGATATATTAATGTCAATTAACGTTAACGTTTTATTTACAAGTATTGATTGATTGATTGATTGAGTGATGGGTTATTTTGTTTGCTTTTAGGTGTCGTCATGTGCCATTAACGTAATGAACAGACAGTGAACAAACATGCATTATGCTTTAAAGTACTCTGTGCTCTTGTGCAATGTTAATAACTTACAATAAGAAAAAGTTTTATTATAACACATGGCGTTAGTACCAAATACAACAAGTGAGCCAGTTAGTTTACCACGTGGGTTAAATTTAAAATCAGAACATGATCGATGGTTAACATTTGAATCCTGGCCTGTAGGCTTTTTGTCGACGCATGAACTTGCAAAAGCCGTTTTTTTTACTTGAACCGAGAAGATGTGGTGCGCTGTGTGTTTTGTCGTATTGAACTTTCACACTGGGAAGAAGGGGATGATCCCTTTAGAGACCATTTGCGATGGTCTCCTCACTGTCCTTACATGCTCGGAAAGCAAGTGGGTAACCTACCCGTGCATTCATTTTACCGAACCACAAGGCCTTTGGCCGCTACTTACGTTGCTGAATCACAAATAAATAATAATAATGATTTATTACCAGCCAACGGTAGTGTCGATATATGTGGTCCATATGCCATAGACAGTGTTGAATTGGCGTGTGCTTTTGAAAAATTGGGAGTTTGCAAGACTAAAGCACTAGCACTCCCAGAGTACAGCTCTGTTGAAAAACGTTTCGAATCTTATAAAAATGTTTGGCCATTAATATTAAAACACTTTACCAAACAGCTAAGTGAAGCTGGATTTTTTTATACTGGTGAAG
The DNA here is from genome assembly GCA_946902985.2 of Meconema thalassinum. Classification (NCBI taxonomy): domain Eukaryota; kingdom Metazoa; phylum Arthropoda; class Insecta; order Orthoptera; family Tettigoniidae; genus Meconema; species Meconema thalassinum. Next base: position 1,628,009,316 of record OX336388.2, read on the forward strand.
GGGATAAAACAATATGTTTTTATTGTGGATTTGCTTTAAAGGATTGGCAAATGACTGATGACCCTTTTGTGCAACACGCTCGTTGGTTACCAAACTGTAAATACATGGTGTTGCTTAAAGGTCAGGAATTTGTGAACACTATTCATAAAGAAAAAGTGATTGCAGCACAAGACATAAAAGTGCCTTTAGAGTTAGAGCACGCGGAGCAAATACATAAGGCTGAAAGAAAAGACTTGTGTTACGAACAGATACAAAAGTGTGACCAACAATTATGTAAAATTTGTTATCAAGATGAACTAGGTGTTGTATTTTTACCCTGTGGACACATGATAGCCTATGTCAAGTGTGCATTAGAACTTAACACTTGTGCTATATGCAGAAAAGTAGTATTTGCTACAGTTAGGGCATTTCTTGCATAACTAGTATAATTTATTCGCCATGCATAGTGCAAAATCCCTAATTGCACAATATTATTAAAGCTGTTTTAGAGTGTAATAGATATGCTTTTGTTTTGTTTATAGACTACTACAATGAATGTTTTGAATGCTGTGGGACAATCATGTGGCTTAGAGACAAAGAAGCTCAGCGAATTGCCAACGCATATTCCATTCCGCATTATCAAGATTCGGAAATTGAAAACAGCATATGGTGATCGTGTACTTTGTGTATGTGAACACTTTGAGACATTTCTGCCTATACGGTTTAATGATATGTCGGAGAGTGTTTTTGATGAAGTCAATAATGCTGTGCAACCTGTACACTTAATTTATGAAGGTTTTAAAAACAATAGGTGCATGGTTCGTTTTAATTAAATAAATAAATAATGTGAAATAATAATGGAAAATATAAGTAATGACAATATACTGAAAAAGAAAGAAAATATGTGTATAGAATAGTAATGTTTTAGTGTTTAGTGTTGTCTTTAAAAATATTATGATGAAACCAAAAAAAATGTATATAAAGTTTGTAAATAAATGCAAAATGATGTTACAATGCTGTTTTATTTTATACAAAGTTAGTATATTTAACATTACAGAGTATACATGATTATGACAATAAATGCACACTGAATACAAGCCTTTCTCACTTTACAATAGGCTGTTATAGTTTTAAACACAAGGCTTGTTGTAGATCATTTTCTAGCAATGTCCATTCAATGTTGTTTTCGAAAAGTGGGGAAGCCGCAATGGTTGTATTGACATAAAAACCTTATGGTTATTACTATTTAGTCACTTTGATCCCCTTGCAGATCAAGAGCAGATGACCTAGTTGTTCCACTCTTTAAAACGACGACAACAACAACACTACCTCTTGCATAGTTTGTGATGTTGATGGCTCTTGCGACGTGGAAGATGGATTAAAAATAACTTTGAGGACAGGGGTTAAACGTTGATCATTAAACAATGCACTATTTTGAGTAGCAATATGGTTTTCTTGATTTTTTGTCGACGGCAACTGTGTTTCTTGCGGTACACTACATTGATGATCACTGACACTTAAAACCTCACCATTTTTACTTTTTAGGTCACCACGACAATGTTTGGAACGTTGCTTTGAACAACGCCAAATAACAGTTCCATTTTTATTGGTTCGTTTCGCAATATATGAATATCCTTTATAGTATGCGTAAGGCTTACCATACCTAGTCACTGATACTTCCATATCAACTGTCAAGCATAGACTAAGCTCTAGTAAAGTCAACTTGGTAATAAGAATACTAGTTTAATGTGAGAGCAAATATGGATCCAAAGAGTTCAGGTAAAAGTGAAAGCAAATAAGCAAATATTAGAAACAAGAGTTGGGGTAAAAGTGGTTGCAAAGTGGTAGACCCGTTACACCATAATTTCAGCACGACGAAGCTCTTGTTCAATTTCTTTGATTTCCCAATCGTGACCGATATGCCCAGCTTGTCGTAAAGCATGCAATTGTCGAAGCCGTTGAATTAGCATACTGGGTTTGTTCCAGTATACAAATTTAACAAATGGATTTTTAGGTGTAAACAAAGCATTACCATTATCAAGATCATTATCATCATCATCATTATCATCATCATGATCACCATTATCATCATGACCATCATCACTGTTACTATATAGTCCTTTTTGATCCTCTTGCAATACCACTTTATTTATAGTCTGAGTTGATTTTGATAGTGTTGAAGGGTTCTTGGACGTTGACAACTGTCCTAACATGACGTTTTGAGGACTTGATAAGTCCTTTTGAACAAACACTGCACTATCTTTAGCCGCAATATCGTTTTCTTGAACTTGCTTTTTAGCATTTTGATAATTGTTTGTAAACAGAAAGCGTGGTTCGTTTCGAGCACTACATTGATGAACACTCACACTTAAAACCTTTCCATTTTTACTTTTCAGATTGCCTCGACATTTTGTTGACCTCTCTTTTGAGCATCGCCAGAATATTATTCCATTCACATTCTGGCGATTATAGTTATAGGAGTAGCCTTGATAGAGTGCACGTAGCCTACCTTTGTTGGTTGTAATAAGTTCCATAGTAGTAACTGACCTGTCAGTACGATGTTCACACTACAAAGGTTACAACTGTTTTGCTCATGGAGTGACCTACCATAAGCTTATATATTGGCTTATGTGTTGGCTTTTTGTGTTGGCTTTTTGTGTTGGCTTTTCGTGTTGGCTTATGTGTTGGCTTTTTGTGTTGGCTTTTTGTGTTGGCTTTTCGTGTTGGCTTTTGTGTTGGCTTTTTGTGTTGGCTTTTCGTGTTGGCATTTCGTGTTGGCTTTTGTGTTTGCTTTTCGTGTTGGCATTTAGTGTTGGCTTTTGTGTTGGCTTTTCGTGTTGGCTTTTTGTGTTGGCTTTTCGTGTTGGCATTTCGTGTTGGCTTTTCGTGTTGGCCTTTTTTGTATTGGCCTTTCGTGTTGGCTTTTTGTATTGGCTTTTCGTGTTGGCTTTTTGTGTTGGCTTTAGTATTGGCTTTTGTATTGGCTTATTTGACAAGTTATTTGTGTCAATGTATTTAGTGGATTTTTTTCTTGGTGTTGGAAAGTAGTTGAAAGAGAGGGAATATTTTAAGACTTAACCTCAGCTCAGTAACCTAACCTAACCTAACCTAACTTTGCCTAACCTAACCTAACCTTTCAACTCTCAGATGTTAATTAAATTCTGTGCATAGTCGAGTTGGAACCCAAGACCTCAGGGGTAAAAAAACAATTATTTTTGACGACTTATTTTGGTAACTTATTTTAATGGCTAACCTAACTTTACCTAACCTAACCTAACCTCAGCTCACTTTGGATATTACTAGTAAGTGTTCATATCCTCTGCTAGGTAGCATGCTAGTAGTACAGGTAGTGCTCATATTTACCGCTAGGTAGCGGGAACATACTTTGCATGTTGCATGTGACACTTGTGAAGTTTAACCACATGCAAGACGTGCTTGTATAAGTTCTCTATTTAAACTCAATATACAATTAACCACTAAATGTTCAGAACTAACATGTATAGCCATGTTTAGGGTATATAGGAGACCCTTAGCAAGAAAGGCTGTCTAACCCACGAGTGTACAGCCTTGTCATACGCAGTAAGCACCTGTTGGCAGAAAACAACAACAACAACAATTTTAGAAAGCCAACAACATATCCATTAATGTATTTAAAGGAAACAGGTTTTTGTTGGCTTTCTCAAATTGTTGTTGTTGTTGTTTTCTGCCAACAGGTGCTTACTGCGTATGACAAGGCTGTACACTCGTGGGTTAGACAGCCTTTCTTGCTAAGGGTCTCCTATATACCCTAAACTTGGCTATACATGTTAGTTCTGAACATTTAGTGGTTAATTGTATATTGAGTTTAAATAGAGAACTTATACAAGCACGTCTTGCATGTGGTTAAACTTCACAAGTGTCACATGCAACATGCAAAGTATGTTCCCGCTACCTAGCGGTAAATATGAGCACTACCTGTACTACTAGCATGCTACCTAGCAGAGGATATGAACACTTACTAGTAATATCCAAAGTGAGCTGAGGTTAGGTTAGGTTAGGTAAAGTTAGGTTAGCCATTAAAATAAGTTACCAAAATAAGTCGTCAAAAATAATTGTTTTTTTACCCCTGAGGTCTTGGGTTCCAACTCGACTATGCACAGAATTTAATTAACATCTGAGAGTTGAAAGGTTAGGTTAGGTTAGGCAAAGTTAGGTTAGGTTAGGTTAGGTTAGTGAGCTGAGGTTAAGTCTTAAAATATTCCCTCTCTTTCAACTACTTTCCAACACCAAGAAAAAAATCCACTAAATACATTGACACAAATAACTTGTCAAATAAGCCAATACAAAAGCCAATACTAAAGCCAACACAAAAAGCCAACACGAAAAGCCAATACAAAAAGCCAACACGAAAGGCCAATACAAAAAAGGCCAACACGAAAAGCCAACACGAAATGCCAACACGAAAAGCCAACACAAAAAGCCAACACGAAAAGCCAACACAAAAGCCAACACTAAATGCCAACACGAAAAGCCAACACAAAAGCCAACACGAAATGCCAACACGAAAAGCCAACACGAAAAGCCAACACAAAAAGCCAACACAAAAGCCAACACGAAAAGCCAACACAAAAAGCCAACACAAAAAGCCAACACATAAGCCAACACGAAAAGCCAACACGAAAAGCCAACACAAAAAGCCAACACATAAGCCAATATATAAGCTTATGGTAGGTCACTCCATGAGCAAAACAGTTGTAACCTTTGTAGTGTGAACATCGTACTGACAGGTCAGTTACTACTATGGAACTTATTACAACCAACAAAGGTAGGCTACGTGCACTCTATCAAGGCTACTCCTATAACTATAATCGCCAGAATGTGAATGGAATAATATTCTGGCGATGCTCAAAAGAGAGGTCAACAAAATGTCGAGGCAATCTGAAAAGTAAAAATGGAAAGGTTTTAAGTGTGAGTGTTCATCAATGTAGTGCTCGAAACGAACCACGCTTTCTGTTTACAAACAATTATCAAAATGCTAAAAAGCAAGTTCAAGAAAACGATATTGCGGCTAAAGATAGTGCAGTGTTTGTTCAAAAGGACTTATCAAGTCCTCAAAACGTCATGTTAGGACAGTTGTCAACGTCCAAGAACCCTTCAACACTATCAAAATCAACTCAGACTATAAATAAAGTGGTATTGCAAGAGGATCAAAAAGGACTATATAGTAACAGTGATGATGGTCATGATGATAATGGTGATCATGATGATGATAATGATGATGATGATAATGATCTTGATAATGGTAATGCTTTGTTTACACCTAAAAATCCATTTGTTAAATTTGTATACTGGAACAAACCCAGTATGCTAATTCAACGGCTTCGACAATTGCATGCTTTACGACAAGCTGGGCATATCGGTCACGATTGGGAAATCAAAGAAATTGAACAAGAGCTTCGTCGTGCTGAAATTATTGTGTAACGGGTCTACCACTTTGCAACCACTTTTACCCCAACTCTTGTTTCTAATATTTGCTTATTTGCTTTCACTTTTACCTGAACTCTTTGGATCCATATTTGCTCTCACATTAAACTAGTATTCTTATTACCAAGTTGACTTTACTAGAGCTTAGTCTATGCTTGACAGTTGATATGGAAGTATCAGTGACTAGGTATGGTAAGCCTTACGCATACTATAAAGGATATTCATATATTGCGAAACGAACCAATAAAAATGGAACTGTTATTTGGCGTTGTTCAAAGCAACGTTCCAAACATTGTCGTGGTGACCTAAAAAGTAAAAATAGTGAGGTTTTAAGTGTCAGTGATCATCAATGTAGTGTACCGCATGAAACACAGTTGCCGTCGACAAAAAATCAAGAAAAGCATATTGCTACTCAAAATAGTGCATTGTTTAATGATCAACGTTTAACCCCTGTTCTCAAAGTTATTTTTAATCCATCTTCCACGTCGCAAGAGCCATCAACATCACAAACTATGCAAGAGGTAGTGTTGTTGTTGTCGTCGTTTTAAAGAGTGGAACAACTAGGTCATCTGCTCTTGATCTGCAAGGGGATCAAAGTGACTAAATAGTAATAACCATAAGGTTTTTAAGTCAATACAACCATTGCGGCTTCCCCACTTTTCGAAAACAACATTGAATGGACATTGCTAGAAAATGATCTACAACAAGCCTTGTGTTTAAAACTATAACAGACTATTGTAAAGTGAGAAAGGCTTGTATTCAGTGTGCATTTATTGTCATAATCATGTATACTCTGTAATGTTAAATATACTAACTTTGTATAAAATAAAACAGCATTGTAACATCATTTTGCATTTATTTACAAACTTTATATACATTTTTTTTGGTTTCATCATAATATTTTTAAAGACAACACTAAACACTAAAACATTACTATTCTATACACATATTTTCTTTCTTTTTCAGTATATTGTCATTACTTATATTTTCCATTATTATTTCACATTATTTATTTATTTAATTAAAACGAACCATGCACCTATTGTTTTTAAAACCTTCATAAATTAAGTGTACAGGTTGCACAGCATTATTGACTTCATCAAAAACACTCTCCGACATATCATTAAACCGTATAGGCAGAAATGTCTCAAAGTGTTCACATACACAAAGTACACGATCACCATATGCTGTTTTCAATTTCCGAATCTTGATAATGCGGAATGGAATATGCGTTGGCAATTCGCTGAGCTTCTTTGTCTCTAAGCCACATGATTGTCCCACAGCATTCAAAACATTCATTGTAGTAGTCTATAAACAAAACAAAAGCATATCTATTACACTCTAAAACAGCTTTAATAATATTGTGCAATTAGGGATTTTGCACTATGCATGGCGAATAAATTATACTAGTTATGCAAGAAATGCCCTAACTGTAGCAAATACTACTTTTCTGCATATAGCACAAGTGTTAAGTTCTAATGCACACTTGACATAGGCTATCATGTGTCCACAAGGCAAAAATACAACACCTAGTTCATCTTGATAACAAATTTTACATAATTGTTGGTCACACTTTTGTATCTGTTCGTAACACAAGTCTTTTCTTTCAGCCTTATGTATTTGCTCCGCGTGCTCTAACTCTAAAGGCACTTTTATGTCTTGTGTTGCAATCACTTTTTCTTTATGAATAGTGTTCACAAATTCCTGACCTTTAAGCAACACCATGTATTTACAGTTTGGTAACCAACGAGCGTGTTGCACAAAAGGGTCATCAGTCATTTGCCAATCCTTTAAAGCAAATCCACAATAAAACATATTGTTTTATCCCCTTCACCAGTATAAAAAAATCCAGCTTCACTTAGCTGTTTGGTAAAGTGTTTTAATATTAATGGCCAAACATTTTTATAAGATTCGAAACGTTTTTCAACAGAGCTGTACTCTGGGTGTGCTAGTGCTTTAGTCTTGCAAACTCCCAATTTTTCAAAAGCACACGCCAATTCAACACTGTCTATGGCATATGGACCACATATATCGACACTACCGTTGGCTGTTAATACATCATTATTATTATTTATTTGTGATTCAGCAACGTAAGTAGTGGCCAAAGGCCTTGTGGTTCGGTAAAATGAATGCACGGGTAGGTTACCCACTTGCTTTCCGAGCATGTAAGGACAGTGAGGAGACCATCGCAAATGGTCTCTAAAGGGATCATCCCCTTCTTCCCAGTGTGAAAGTTCAATACGACAAAACACACAGCGCACCACATCTTCTCGGTTCAAGTAAAAAAAAAAAAAACGGCTTTTGCAAGTTCATGCGTCGACCAAAAGCCTACAGGCCAGGATTCAAATGTTAACCATCGATCATGTTCTGATTTTAAATTTAACCCACGTGGTAAACTAACTGGCTCACTTGTTGTATTTGGTACTAACGCCATGTGTTATAATAAAACTTTTTCTTATTGTAAGTTATTAACATTGCACAAGAGCACAGAGTACTTTAAAGCATAATGCATGTTTGTTCACTGTCTGTTCATTACGTTAATGGCACATGACGACACCTAAAAGCAAACAAAATAACCCATCACTCAATCAATCAATCAATCAATACTTGTAAATAAAACGTTAACGTTAATTGACATTAATATATCAAAACACCATTAAAAATAAACTGTATGTTGGCACTAACAGTAACCCATGTACTTATTTTCTTTTTTATAAAGCTACAGTCATTTACATTCCCCCACCCTCCCTTTAACCAATATATAAACAAAAATGAATGTCATGTAATTTTGTTCACATTATCATGTTCAAACCTGTGGATATTCGTTGAGTCCATAGGGAACCACCCATAAATTAAATTTATTATTTTTATATTTAGAAAATCCAACATGGCCTTGTACTTTTCCCAGTCAACAACAACATAGCCATTAATCAAGAAAGCAATCATTGTCCCAGTCATGTACAGGTAATGATTTTTTTTTGTCTACGAGTTTTCAGAAGTGGTAAAATGGAATAGCATTTTTAAGTTGGACTTACCTGAGTTTTAAACAGTTCACTCTTTGGCAGTGGTTTCGCTTTAGTGCGTTTCTGTTTTTTTTTCAGCGACTGCTACGGCTGTAAGGCTATTCTTTCCAAGTTTTTAAAAATAAATAAAATAAACCGCTATAAATACCTAAATTCAGGTTAATACATACATTTCATAAAATAAAACATAAAACAAAAAAATGAAACAAGTTAGTTTAAAAAAATCATCTCACCTTTACTTGCAGTGACTTGTTGCTCTTCCCTTCTAGTGGGCTCAAAAGTGCAATGGTTTCTTCTCCCTCAGACATGTAAGGTATGCCGGTTATCTGCACACAAATAAATACAATCATTAATTACCTAATCAATAAATAATTGCTTGTAAATATATATATTAATCAATAAATGTATAAATGAATAAATATATAAATAAATACCTACCCCACAACAAGGTTAAGTATTTTCCACCAACACCAAAACTGTTAAACAAGACCAGGGGTTTCATGCAACGCAGTGTGCTCAAAGGTAGTCCACCCAAGTGAAAGTGGAAATGATAACGACATGTCTTTATATATGCTAAGTTGCATGTATAATCATTTTTTCCCACGCTTTGAACATTCTGTTATCGGTCACGTGGACAGCTAACGCCCAAAGTGAACACCTGTGGCGAATCAAATTTCACATGAACTTGCATTTTGTCACGTACGAAGCAAAACAGGATGTAACTTGTTAACAGTTATCGCGCACGTGGACAGCTAACGTCCCAAGCGAACACCTGTGGCAGATCAAATTTCACATGGACTTGCATTTTGTCACGTACGAAGCAAGACAGGATGTCACTGGTTTAGCGTACATGTGGTTTCACACATGTGTGTGCATGCATTTCACACTCCCCTGCCACCACGATGGTCAGATTATTTCACCTTCAAGCGTCACCTGTTGTCAAGTCAGATCAACGCCATCCGATAACCTCAAATGACATTCACCTCCTGCTCCTCGGCAAGTTTGTTTTTTGTACTCGCTTCGACCAACATAGAACCAAGTTCTCATCACCGTTTACACGTTAAAGGTAAAATATCAGAAAACGCATGCTCGCTCTGTCATACACCGACCCGTCGAAATATCGATTGTTCTATTGAACACAGCCACCGTGGTCAGCGACAGGTTCGTTGAAACACACACACCCAGCCGTATCGTCTCTCTCTCAACCACCACGCTTCATGGACATTATAAACAGGTAAAGAAAAGAAAAAGTTTTTTCAACCTGTATGGCGTTAGGCCCTTTGTGAATTTTTTTTTGGAAAAAATATCTGCCACACTCGAAAGGGGGCGTTAGCCCGAGTCCTAGGACACTTCGTACACGTCTCTAGCGTTATTGGTTCGTGAGATATCGGCAAAAATCACAAAAACACGTGTTTACCCCAAAATCGAGTTTCCAATTTTTTTTTTAAATTATAACGAGTGGTCCATAGCAAAGAGGACGTCACTCCGAGTCCTTGGACCCGTCGTACACGCCTCTAGCATAATTGGTTCGTTAAATATAGCAAAAAGTTTAAAATCACGGTTTTCCCCCCCAAAAAAACCGTGTTTCCAGATTTTCACCTTTTCGACACCTACATTCCCGTAAAGAGCACGACGAGACGAAGAAAACGAATCCAAGCACGCCCTCCTAGCATGGCTCCTTCCATTCCAAGGTCGCAGGGGCTCACCACTTGCTTTTGAAAGCACCTCCCCCCACCCCCACCCCCCACCCCTCACCACACTACTACAAATACCATCTAAACGACCCCTCACTCGACCCTACTCCTCCCCCACCTCCTAACCCTTTCCCAACATAGCCATACATATTCAAGCATGACCGCGACTTGAGGAAACCAACACTACCCCACTACTCGCGAATGACCTTTTAGTTTTGGTCTTTTCATTAAATAAAGAGGCTATAGGAAAGTAGGGGGCGTCACTACGAGTGCTAGGACACCCTGTATGTTCTAATCCCATGTTTGGTTAGCGAGATATCAGGTTCGGGGCCGATACGAGGAGGGTTCAAAAAGAAGTGGCGCAGCTCTGTCCTTACCACACTACTACAGGTTTTCATCCTAGAGACTTGAAATTTATTTTGGGGGTAGAGGGGGTAGGGACCATTGATTTACGCCAAACAATTTGTTTTGTAGAGTTCCTAGTTTCCAAAATATAGGATTTTCAAAATTCGAGTGTTTTCAAAAAAACATAAAAAATAAAAAAGTTTTATTACAGAAAATAAAGGTCATCGAGACCATTCGTTTGAGCTATGGCACAACGTTCTACCGTGTTTGGTTTTCAAACTATCACCAACTTTGCAAAACAAAAAAATCAAAGAATTTTTGAAAAATATAATACATGGTCGATAGGAAAGAGGACATCAGCTCGAGTTCAACGACATCTCATTTGTCAACATCCGACCATGGGTTCGCGAGATATCAACAAATATTACATGGCTGAGGCATAGTAGTAACGACATGTATGTTCTGAAGTGGGGCAGAATCGGCATTACCCCCCTACTATCCATAGTAGATGAATAATATACACGTTATATTTACACAGTTTTGATTAATGAAGACATTGATAAACATTCATCCTATTTATTAACGTGAATCCCAGATTAGATTTATGTGGAGGCAGATCTATCGCTAGATTTGTGATTATAATTAAACCTATTTAAAGCAACGTATTTTGATCACTATGAATAATGTAAGATTAAATATTGATAATTAATAGGTAGGAAATCTGTATAATTCTACTAACACTAATCTTAATGTGAATTTGAGCTGTTAATTAAGCCTAGTTACGGAATTCTTCATTCGCCAAGAAATGTGATTATTTAAGGCATTGACTTAATGTAATGCAATGCAATGTTTAATGGTTATACGAATGCTCAGTGCAACGTAATATGTGATAATGGAGCCATGTATAGGCCACTGTCGTTATTTGTCGGAAGGATATTCAGAGAAATATTATGAGTGGTGAAATGAATTACAATCCACTCAGATGGATTTTTGAAACCAAGTGTCATTATTGCCTAGGGCAGTGAAATTTCAGTATCTTTCCATGTGTATATTATGTTGCGAAGAATTATGCATTTCATGCATGGATAATTAAATCTACTTTGTAGGATTTCAAATCCTGGAATCATTGCGATGCCTATCAGGTTTTATAATCATCCCTATTTTTGATTTGGTGATGATTGTTTATTATAGGTGTATGTTAATAGAAAATCGATTTAGCGTAGTTGCTTGGCCAGATGAAACTGATAAAATACAATATTATAAGAAACCACAAATCGAATAGGACACTAATGGAAAGTGTCCGTTCTGAAACTTGCAGTAACACTCAGGAAAGTGTTACATCATAAATGTAAATATGTATTATAACATTATTTTTAAGGATATAAATTGATGTATAGGCAATTAAGACCCACAAATGTGAAATTTCTGAAATTCGATCCCAACCTATTTTATCGTTTTTCAAATTGCTGTTGGATCGTAAAATATTGTTCATGTTTAATACATTGTGAAATGCAGTCATTTCCAGTGGTGACCGGTGACTGGCATTTATACTTGATTATAGTTAAAACTTCAGTTTGAAGTTAGGCTCTTCGCCTTTGCCTTAAATTTAATGACGTTCACTGTATTCTTCGTTTTCTTGTATAAATCATTTTAGTTCATTTTAATTCTTCGAAGTGTGATGTTTTATAGAAATGATAAGAGAACACGTTAGGAAAGCCAGTGGTGGGTATTTCGGTGTTTTCCACACACCAGAGGTTACGTCTTTTCGTAATTCTCGTGCTTTTGAGCTGATTTTTCGTCGTTTACCACGGTTTTTCTTAACGTTGTCTCAGTTAGGAATTCCTGTACCCCATTATCCTCGCCACTTGTTGGTAGAATCTGGGTGTTTTCTAGCCGGGGTTTTCAGATTCTGCGATCCAGTTACCACCGTGGGATTCCAACAAGCTGATGGTAGGTATTTTCGGGTACAGTACCATGTTTCGACTTTCGGAAAATTTCGACATATCTTCGCGTTTTACATCCGCCAGACCCCAAAACAACCGTCAGTTCAAAAGTTTATAAAAAAGTTATGTATACATATATATGTATATATATGTACATATATATACAGTATATCAGTTTCTTGAGGACACGATAACTGCCCTAATTTTGCACCAATCACGTTACATATTTACTATATATGTATCCCATTAAAATCTCGGTCGAGTTCGTTAATGGGCAAAATCGGTCGAAGGGGGTGAAAATGGGGAGCATTTTTTCGTGAAATATCGAACCCATTCAAAGTTCATACTGTGTGTCGGATAAGTGCCAAAAATTATGTTCAAAAAGTCGTTTGACAGCACCAACCATTGACGAAAGGGGCGGGAAAAAGTGGTGATTTTGGGAAACATTAATCATATCTCTCTTATTAGGCACAATATCAAAACCATACGAAATGGACAATATTCCCCTAATAATTACCGGTACCTATAACTTTTGTCTGAAGTAATTTTTGATCTTACCCACCACTACGCCATGGGATGAAAAATATGATTTCGGAATTATAAGAAAACTAGCAGAATTACCCGTTCTTCGAACGGTCTTCGGTATTAATAACCAGACGTTATCAATATTGAGCTACTGTTGCAATGGTTAGGGGCTTGTTATTCCTTCGTACGTTTATCAGAGCGAAGTTATTTCTCTGGGAATATCACAGACACTGTTAATTTAAGGGACTTAAAATGTGGCTTTTGGAGACTCTTTATAGACTCCACAATTGTGTATCTCACATTGAGAAGCGCAACATATGCTTTGGTCGTCCTTCTAGGATAATTTTTATATTTCGCCTATTTTAGTATGTATTTTGAAAAGTTTTTTCCTCTACCTACCCTTCTATGAGAAGTACGGTGAAGAGTTTTATAAATGATTGGTGTGTTGACTCTCATGGATACCTAATTTTACGATGCTCCAAACATTCGAACACGAGTTATAAGCGTACATAAAGATACACAGAAAGTATGCCTTACTTCGAAGGGGAAGTAAAGCCGGCGGTCAAATTTCATAGATGTATGTCATGCTATAGAACCTTCCACTAACTACAATGATGTGAAGCTAAATTTGTTGGTTAGATTTGATTAACGCTCTATTAGTTCCAAAGTTTGCCACCAGGTGTCGGTTGAGGTGGCATCTAGTAGCCAAGCTAGGTGTCGTTGACGGTAGCATTTGGTAGCAAAAGTAAGAACTACTGGAAATTGATCGTCTGCAGTCCTTACCTGAAATACAGATAACACACACTAATACAGCCATCAAAATTAACACCGGTTATCAGACAGATTCTACACACACTCAAAGTACACGAGGCTACGTGAACGCGTTGTCGCAGCTTCTAAACTGAGGAACCAACCAACGAACATCATATCACCCAGATGTCCGAATATGGATATATCAACCACACAGTATCAAACAAAATCATCCTTACGATGAACCCGTTTGTCGAAAAAAAAAGTGAATGTGCTCAATCTAAATTCACCTAACGTGTACTTCTTGACGTAAAAACTAAATTGAAAAACTCGTAGATGAAACGCAATACACCTCACATAAAGACTGACCCTCACCGTTGTGTAAAGTCCCCATCCACAGGAAGACACCCTTAACAAATTATAAAGGCTTGTGGTGAATGAATATTCAGGTTTTTTTTTAGCCTCCAATGACCCAAATTCCTAATAGCCGCAAAAAATACTATTTCAATTCAGGAAGTTTTGAAAATAATGTTGCTGTTTAGAGATATAATTCTGTACGACATATCACACGTGTAATCCCGTATAGAAATTCTAGGGTACCCCTTGCCCCCTTATGCGCATTGATGAAGTTTACAGTCTAAGTTGGTTCCGTGATAACTTTATAGCCATTTGACAATTTCACAGAAACCTAATAACTGGAGTGGCATTGCTTCTTACAGAAATAGTTGGAAAGTTGGATGTCTTCTCTTGAGAACCTGTTGTCATTGTTGCCGGCTTGCATTCCTTCATTAATTTATTAAATTCAATTAGTTTTCTGGGAATATCTCAGAAACTGTTGCTTTTAGAGCCTTAAAATGTAGTTTTCGGGAACCCTCGAGTTTTGTTTCTGCCACCGAGGGGCTAAAAATGAGCTTTGTCTCGTCGTTGTATGCCGTAATATAATAATAATATTAATAATGATAATAATATAACAAATACAATATAGGGATAGGGATATAACTTAAAAGACCTTCCGTACCACACGCGCACGTGAAAATCGCGTGAATAAATTCTAGTGTACCCCTTGACCCCCTTAAGCGCATTATACGTATTGATGAATTTTACAGCTTAGTTTGGTTCCGTGATAACCTTATAGCCGTTTGCAAACTTCACCGTAATGTAATAAATGGAATTGCATTTCGTCTTACAGAAATAGATGGTCCTATGAGATTCCGTTGCCATGGTTACCGGCTCACATTCTTTCATAGATTATTAAATGAAATTAGTTTTCTGGGAATATCTCAAAAACTGTTGGTTTTAGGGCCTTAAAATGTGGTTTTCGGGGTCCCGAGTTTTGTTTCTCACATTGAGGAGTTGAAAATAAGCTTTGTCTCGTCCTTCTACGCCTATTTCAGCATGTATTTTAAGGGGGTAGGCCCCCTTTTATGAGAGGTACGGAGAAGATCCACCCACCCGTTCTCAAGTTATAAAGACTCAAATTTGTCCACAGACAGAAGACAAACAAACAAACAGACAGACAGACAAAGATTTTATTTTTGCGCGCATCCGTCATAAAACAGTCTGAAACGCGCAAATAACGCAAATTTCCGTGGAAATTCTGAAAAAACAGACAAACTTTCATTTATATATATATATATAGAGATGCCAAGAGCCATCAGAGGTTACCATGAAAACGCTTCTAAATTGATGAGGGATGAGCTATCAGAGGTTGTCATGACAACGCCATTGCACGAGATCACATTCAGTTTTCCATCTGACTCTGTGGGAAGCGGCTCCGGTGACGTAACTAGTAGCATGCTGAACTTCAATGCCCAAGGTCGCGGGTTCAAAGCCGGTCGAAGTTGTCGGATTTTCAAAGAGCGCTGAAAATCCCTCAGTATGCTTTCCTTCAGAGGGGAAGTCCAACGTTCGTTGCAAGTTACTGGATGCGGTGGCATCTAGTAGCCAAGTTCACAGCTAGGTGTCGTTGACGGTATATTTGGTACCAACATTAGGAACTACTACTTGAAATTGACCGTCTGCAGTCCTTACCTGAATTACAGACAAATACAGCCATCAAAATTAACACCGTTTATCAGACAGATTCTACACACACCCAAAGTACACGGGGTTACATGATCGCGTTGTCGCAGCCCTAAACTGAGGAATCAACCAACATCTCTGCGGGAGATAAAATGTGACGTGAAGAAGTAACAGACTGTTAGATAGTTACACATCATTTCCAACCCTTGCATAAGGACAGTGTGACCACAAGTATAAAAATGTACCCTAAATGACAAGAAGGTTACCGTCCCCATAAGACAATAAAATGTTAAAAATATCCATAGAAAGACGAAAAAAAAGTTAATTAAGCTCCAATTGTAAAATACTGTCTTGCAATAAATGAAGTCTGATCCTTCTACGAAAACCTGCATATTTTGCCTATTATAGCCTATCCCCTAGTTTGCCCGGTGAAATCTACCTCCACCTTCCGGCGTGCCGAGAGGAATTTTATTTCATAAAAACAGAAGTCGCCCACAATCATCAAATCACAATACCTGTAGGCTACCAGGTAACCATACGCTATTTTTCGGGGTAGTGTACTGTTCACAATGAAGTTGCTAAAATATGCTTCTTATCAGATACAAGGTAAGAGAGCCTTAATATATGGCGGAAAGAAAAGAAAGTGAAGCCAAAATAAACAAAACAAATTTAAATCCAGAACAAAAATATCAACAAACAAACAATAAACAAGGAAAACACTCCCTTAAACTTACACCCATAATTAATCAATGAATAAACACAAAATAATATAATCTCTCTCAGAGATTTCTAAATGTTCAGGACCAGAGATTTGGCCTGATTATTCCTTCAATTCATGTGCGTGAGTGGTGTGATAGAGCATGCAATATGGTATGAGTACTAGATACGAGATTTGGGGCCATCATGCGGTAGCCGTCAAGCCACAAATCCGTATCTGAGATAGATTACCGATGGGAACTAAACACGACAAATATAAATTTACACTACCGACACTCGCTAAATTAATTATTTATTACGAACAACGATTTCCGATGAAATCTTGATCAACTGTGCGCACAGCACAACAAGATTGCCTCAACTCAGGACTTCCCAAAATAGATACAAGAATGATTAACGTGACCACGACTACAAAACAATGACAAAGTGACCGCGTGTCATTTTACAAAAATAAACACAACACGGTGTGAAGCTGGTATTCAGAAAGGTGTAAGGCAAGGCTGCAACTTATCACCCATACTTTTCAATCTTTACATTGAACAAGCAATGAAGGAAATTGGAGAAAAATTTAAAGTGGGAGTGAAGATTCAAGGAGAAATAATTTCTACTCTGAGATTTGCTGATGACATCGTCATCTTGGCCGACAAGCCTGAGGATTTGAATGAGTTTTTGAATGGTATGGATTCCGTCTTACGGAAGGAATTCATGATGAAAATTAATAAATGTAAAACAAAAATACTGGAATGCAGCCGAAATAAATAAGAAACCTCTATGGAGATCAAATTGGCCGGTGAAAAGCTGAAGGAAGTAGGAGACTTCTGTTACTTAGGAAGCAGAATAACCAGTGATGGACGAAGCAAAGAGGATATAAAAAGTAGGTTGGCTCAGGCAAGGAAAGCCTTTCTACAAAAAAGGAATCTGTTGACATCGAATATAGATTTAGGTATTAGGAAGTCATTTTTGAAAGCCTTTGTCTGGAGCGTGGCGCTCTATGGAAGTGAAACTTGGACTATTGGTGCAGCAGAAAAGAGGAGAATTGAAGCATTTGAAATGTGGTGTTACAGGAGAATGATGAAGATCAGATGGGTAGATAGGGTTACAAACGAAGAGGTATTAAGGCGAGTGGGAGAGGAGAGATGTTTCTGGCGACTGCTAATGAAGAGAAGAGATAGGTTGGTAGGACACATACTAAGACACCCAGGAATAGCAAGCTTAGTTATGGAAGGAAGGGTCGAGGATAAGAACTGTAGGGGTAGACCAAGGTTAGAATATGTTAAACAGATTGCCTCGGATGTAGGGTGTGGTAGCTATGTAGAAATGGAACGATTAGCTCAGGACAGGGAGGCATGGAGAGCTGCATCAAACCAGTCAAAAGACTGAAGACTCAAACAACAACGGAGTCACAACCTGAATCAAAGATCAAGAATAAAATGAATACACAATAAATGCTCAAAAAATGCACTTATTTACAAAACGAAACATTTTCATTTGGACGTGACAACATGAAAATACCACGCGGGCGTGGAGAACTTCACCCTTTAATATTTCATGGCTTTAAATGAAAAATCAAGCTATATTTAACAGACTGGGTCAATGGCTAGGCCGTTCCCCCTCGCTCTAATTAGTGTGCCGAAATAACCTAGACCAGCGCTCAGTGTGGAATCTCATTATCACCTGTCAAATCACCCTCGTGTCAACAACATCCCAGGTCAACATTTGCCCGGCTCCAAGGTACAACGAAAATACAGCTGTCAAATCAGCTAACATGTGTGTGTCATCAAATAATATCTCATTAATTCCCTCTGGAATTACAAGATCCAAATGGACTGGTCAAGGTCTCCGTGGAGCATCACTTACCATCCGTAACTGCAGCCGAAGAAGACTTGGCAAATCTATGCCAATCTCCCGCGTATAAATTCAAATTTTCACACATAGGCACACAGACACACAATATCACACGTTAGGGTTTGACAATCACCTGAAATAAAATCACACACATATTTTCCACACACGCAGCGCGTCTGATCTAAGTATTTCGACCGAAGAATAAAACCAATACTAACATCAAAATCCAAATTAAAATAAATAAATAAAAGAACGGACGGTTCTTTCCTAAATCTGTCGCAACAATGGCAACCCAATTAAAATATTTGTTCACTCAAAACATCACTACAATAACGTATTTTCCCCCCTACTATTTTATCGTTACATTTATAACTGCTCCACTTATCACCTTGGCCGCAATTTATGTGAACGCAAAACCAAAATATTCGCACATGTACATGGAGTACAAGGATTAATACTGTATTACACACAAAACATACTCAAAACTAGTGGTTACGTGTCCTCACGCATTTACAATTGAGTGTCGGGATACTACATTAAAATCAACTACAATTAAACAAGAATAAAATCACAAGAATAAATATATACAATGTTCCCATGCCAAAATATCTACATAATTGATAAATCAATGTTCAGTATTAATCCATAACAGCCCATCATGTCAGCCTACGTCATCTTCCATAGCCCACTGGATATTTGCACCACCATAGCAGACATTGCCGTAGATTGGTCGGTCATCATCCCAGTAGTCGTCCTCGTATCGATCATCTTGATGCCTTCTTAAAGATGGAAAATCAAAGTTCAAATTATTATATACTATGCTTTCCTACTATAATTGCGATCAGAGCTGCTAACTTCACTCATAGTCCTAAGCAATTATTTACGGTGACAATTTCTCTAAATAAGCAAATCATGCTCTAATTGCACACGCACTGTTCACATGCATAATTTTTTTTATAATGTCTGAAGTGTGAATGTTAATGTATTCAGACCCTATGTCTACTCTCTAAATTATTAAGTTCACTGCAGAACGAAATCTCATCAGAGATTCAAAGTTTAAAGTTATCACTCGGCTCTCATGGAGACCACAAAATAGTATACAGTCATTTCTCGTGGAGATCGAAATTATAAGTGTCGTGTCTCGTGCAGATCGAAAGTGTGTTAACCTGCGTCGATCTAAATCAGAAGTGTGCCAGTTCGCTAGCACAGCAACCTAATTTATACAGATCTGGCAAATGGTACTAGGGTGGGGACCATTAAATCACAATAAATCTAAGAAAATGGCCCACAGGCTTGCGAATGGTATCAAAGATCTTCTTTTTCCATGCAGGTTACAGTCCTGCTTTGCGGAATTAAATCCCGTCGTGAATTAATTTAATCCAGCTTTCCCTCCCTTTTGATGGCATGCTTTCTTCCCGCCGAAAGTGGCTTGGTCTTTCATGATTTGCAGATTCATATTCAACATCGTTGCAGTAGACACAAAAACTCCGCCCCTCTTGACGTCATAAGTAATCTTCCTCCTCTGTTCCCCACTCAAAGCGCTCCTTGTCTAACGTTGCGAACAAAGGTAATGAGTCCATCTACGTCACTAGAGGACGCTTGGCTCTCCGTTCAGTACCGGTAACCTTGCTTTCCATGAAATATTTAAATATAACTCCCTGTCTTCAACTTGCTCAACTCTTGCAACATCAGGTGCCCACTTCCTTCGACTTGACTGCTAACTCAAATGCAGCATATAATAAAATATGAACAATTATTCTATGATAATAGAATAGTAATAAGGGTTCAATATCAACCATTACACTTGAGTACCGATAGGTGATAGTACCCTCCTGTTACATCATTCTCCTTCACTGATCTGATCACACATCTACCCCTTCCACCCTCAACGCAAAATCATTTCATGCTGCCATACTCGTGTGCATATTAGTGTTTAAGCAAAAGAATCAAAAGCTTTTGATAAGAATAATATTTTTTCATGAAGTGACCAGTATATTTTTATCCACAAAATTAACCATGGGAAAATTTCCGACCACTTCTTATTATCGACCTGTGGCTTATAACCATTTAAGGGGAGGTTGCCAAGATTTGAACGAGGAGAAGTGCTCTGCCTGAATGTTGCGCAGCACACCGCTCTTCAGCTCCTCATCATTACGGGTGGTCAGCTGCAAAGGGAGGGGATGATCCTGGTCCTCTTGTTGTCACTGGCAGCCAACAAGGTACACCAGCACCCACTCGCTCTACATACGAGTAGTGTCCCTTGCGCATGAGACAGTGGATACGACCAACGGGGAACTGCAGGCCCACATGGCTGGAACGACTAAGGCTTGTCCTTCACCTTTCCAACCTTGCCTCGTCCTAACATGCTGTTCTTTCGTGCCCGAACTTATTCTATACCTTATGGCCATCAGATGAGAGAAACTACGAGCTTACCCTATACCTTATGGCCATCAGATGAGAGAAACTACGAGCTTATACTATACCTTATGGCCACCAGGTGAGAGAAACTACGAGCTTATCCTATACCTTATGGCCACCAGATGAGAGAAATTACGAGCTTTTCCTAGGTACCTAATGGCCACCAGGTGAGAGAAACTACGAGCTTATCTTATAGCGCATGACCACCAGGTGAAAGAAACTACGAGCTTACCTTATAGCTCATGACCACCATACAAAGGTTGGTAGTCCCCATAGGGCTCGATAGCAACAGGATAACTTGATATGCCTAACCGCGACTATCCACTGTAATGTTCAGTGCATTTCCTGGAAGAATGTGGTTCGTTTCCCATGTTTCACAAGAGATCTATCCTAGGTCAAGTTGCACTTCCGCAATGTGATATTTGATTAGGTTCCGTCCCCATTGTGGCTTATAGCCGGATTCAAATGATGGTAGTCAACGTCAAAATATGAAATCATCAATAAATTCTTTACCTCATAGATCCTTCTAGCGCCCCCATTGAAGTTCATTCATCATAATTGGAGTACCTGGAAGAATCTTATCAACTACCTTGAATATGGTGGTACTCGTACTATTTAACCAATAGAGCAATGTTCACCATCATGGTAAGCATAATATTCTTCACGGTACAGACAAATCACAGTGAGAATGCAGAAGAGAGGCCGATGACAAATTTATGTTACCAATGGGATTGGCCGTTTTATGTGACAATATTAATAAAGTGATGAACCAGAACCATGGCGTTCTTAATCTTCCAACGGGTACACATAATCTGTGAAATTAAGGGCTATTACTGGACCCCTCCCAGGTTTATGTTTTGCTTAAATGATGCATGCGTCGCTAGAGTTTCCGCTCTCCGTGCCATTGCATGAGAGTGAGGTTGTCCTTGTTTCGGTGCCCTTCGCTATTCCTTGGTAAACCGCTCGATGGTGAAAGTATTGGGGATCACACTTGCTTTCCAATTTTCTTTCACCAAACTGATTTGGAATAGGCTATGTATTATTGCTTATATGTTGAGATTCTTTTTTCAATTTGGCTTCCTGTATATCTCAGCAGAGTAGATTAATAAGATGGCAGTTTTTTTAATCTGATTATTATATGTAATTAAGTTTCTGATATTAGTAACATTTGAGCAATTTATAATTTAAATTCAATATTTTCCCGTCTTCAAGTTAAAAATACAACATTTAATGAGATGCCCAATTCTAGAACAATTTATAGTCGATATAATGTAGATTTAATCTGAGAGATTGGTTGCGTCCGACGGTGATAGTAGGCTGGACGGTTAAATGGTGAGTTCATCTTCGTCCAGGTGATCGGGGGTGGAGTGATGACGTTCAGATGGGCCTGTAGTTTGTAGAATGCTTGAAGAATAAGATTATCGTTATGCAATACAGTACACTGCAAACCGATCACAGTAACTACGTGTGCTTCAGAATCAGTAGACGAGTGGGTTTGTCATTGAAATTGTATTTCCTAGTTTCTTATTATCAATTCCAGAGAAATATACGGCTTGTTCCTTCTAACAGGTCACATTCGATTCCACCCATCCTTTTCCTAGTTGCATTCATCTTTATTCATTTTATCTTTCATTAACTCCAATCAGAGGTTGGGGTCAAGAACGGATTCAGCCGTAAAAACTATCCAGCATACAGAAATTCTTCGCATCTTATCCCCGACTCCATCGAGATGGGAATAATTACGGGTAGACACATTAGGCTATACATAGCTATATTGCTTTAGTATTACAACAGCCAAGTTCAATACTGGTGACATTGCCGTCTGGAGTAAGACTGGGAATGGGAAGGCCAGAGCAGTCTCAAGAGCACCTGATGTAGTGTGAGTCAGTCCGAGTAGCTATTCAGTCTGCCTACGCCAGAACTCATTGAGTCCTGTGACCTTTTTAACATCTCCAGCCTCAAGGCATTAAGGACACAATCCGTCCATTAATCTTCCAATCATTTCCAAGTCTCACCTATTCGAGATGCTGCTAGATGTTTGCTTAAAGAGACATTCAAGTATAACGAAAGTTTGGTGCTTTTCAGTCGGTCAACACGATTGTACCCAAATGAGATGGGCTATTCTCAACTAATACCGCAACTAAAGAAGTGTACATATTGTAAATATTTTCACCCATACTTTCAGACATAAAAATGTTGTAGCCGAAGTGCAATGGATCAGATGATGATCGCTTGACGATCGAAACTGGTCTTCCAAGTGTCATTATTAATCTCATGTAATTTGTTTTTCAGGATTAGGGAATAACCCAGCTCATTTGGGTACAATCGTGTTGACCGACTGAAAAGCATCGAACTTATGTTTATTAGGGCAACACTGAAAATGGCTTCAAAAAACATAATATTCAAGTTTAAAGTGAAACCGACAAACCTTTAATAGTACATTATGCAACGAGCCTATAATGGCTATAATTAAGGCACGAGTATGTTTATTAAACGAGCGTATGCGAGTTGCATACCACTGTTTATGTTCGACGATAATAATAACTTTATTATATGTTTTAAAATAAATATTCATAAATAACTGTTCAGTCAACAGAATTTTGTGATCGGGTGCTGCGCTGGGTAGGATATCTCTGTACTACAAGCTCTCTGGCCGACCGACGCATGCGCTCTGTGTGCTTCAATGCCATATGTGCGTATTGAGCACCAGTATTCAGTAAAACTGTCACCGGAGTCGTTTGAAAACAAAGCGCTGTGTAGAAATTGGATTTGGGGATATTAAGATACAGTGCTATTTCTTGTCTCATATTCACCAGTTTATTTACGCGAACATTATGGATGGTGCACTTTCGGTAATTTATATAGACATGTTGGATTTTGAGCGCATGCACGATGGTATTCTTATCTAATTGGTCAAACAACTGTTTCTTGAGCTGTGATTGGTGGGAGAAACTGTTTATAATGAAAAATAGTGTTATAATGACCATCATTATGATACAGTTTTGAGACATATAATAGTCAGGGTCGAACATAATAGTACATTATGCAACGAGCCTATAATGGCTATAATTAAGACACGAGTATTTTTATAAAACGAGCGTATGCGAGTTTTATAATTTCCATACGAGTGTCTTAATTACCATTATAGGCGAGTTGCATACCACTGTTTATGTTCGACTATATACCTATTTTATGTTCGAAGATAAATATTCATAAATATCTGTCGAGATTTCGCCAGTTTTATGTACTGAACAGAGCGCATGAGACGCAGGGAATGCCTTGTATTTGACCATGGCCACCTCGATTACTCTACTATGACACTAGGCCATGAAGTGAAATTTATATTAGAAGGCCGTGGAACTCAGCGCATCTAATTATCTAATTGGTCAAACAACTGTTTCTTGAGCTCTGATTGGTGGGAGAAACTGTATCATAATGAAAAATAGTGTTATAATGAGTCTCATTATGATACAGTTTACAGATACATAATAGTCAGGGTCGAACATAAATCTATTTATAGTACCGTACATATTTGATATCCCCTGACTCAAAACCACACGAAGACCAGGGGCCAACAAACGAAAATAAGATATTTATATTGTAAGTTATTAATTCATTGTCTAGATGATAAGCAAGCTGAAACATAGCAAAACAAATCCCTCTCAGAATGCGGAGGTAGATTTCACTGGGCAAAGAAAAATATTTCGAATTCACTAAATTTGCCAATTGAAGTGATGTGCCGAACAACGGTCTAACCACCAAAAACATTACTATGAATTAATTCCAAAAACATACTTAAATGAAATGTAGGTATAATTTGTGCCATTATGTGCAGATTATGATGACTGAGGCAATGAAACAGCCCACGAACTACGTACAAAAGAAATTATTCACAACAAAAAGAAAAATAAAGTTTCCTGGGACTGCGACGCCTTTCCTTGAAGTATATGCCAAGCCAGTATCCCTAAGATGTTTGCGCTTGACATCCTTCCACTCATTCACATTACGTTTTCGTTTTCTACTTGCATTTTCTTGCTTTAATCCACTCGTTGTCACAAGCAAAGAACTATGCTGCGCCATCTTGTACTGGAGTTAGATCCCTATTCCGCGCAAGACGTAAGTTCCCCACCCCCTATCACCGCAATAAGTTCAGAATTCTTCCACATGACTGGGCCACATTGCAGGAACGTTCATATAAATCCTTTTCCAATGTACAGTAACACCATTTTCGGGAAAATGGTGGTTAGATCTCGTTTCGGCGCATCGCTTCAATTGTTGTGTAGCTACAAGTGTTCGACATGTTCAGCATACGAGAAGCATTCTTATAATTCTGAATACAATTTGCTCATCCCTTGGCGTAAGGGTGGGTCATATCAAAAATTCCCTCAGAAGAAAGTTTGTCCTTCGCATTAGTCTGTAGTCACATCGAGGGAAAAGTAATAGTGTTCAGTATCGTTTGCAGGACATGCTTGCAGTGCATTAGCACCATACGGGATGCAGGCAGAGAAATATCGACCTTCATGACAACAACACTAGTTGGACTGCATAAAACAATATCATTACGGGCAGTTGATTCACCTGGTAGATATACAGTGAAGCCCTTTCTCTATAGAGCGGAATCTCGCCGAGGCCATGTGACGGACCGAGAGCGTTGAATCACCGGCAGATGTCTAGTATTTACCAATTACACAAAGCGGGTCGGGAAGCACCGGATGCTGTCATAGTATTCATTACATACAGAGCTGGCAAGATACCTTAGTTCGAAATAATTAAGACTTGTGGTGAAGTACTGTAGCCTATCTCGTATCCTGTGAACATGGTTAGGTATAGAACAAAACATCGAATTTTCCAGTTTCCCATTAAATGTATTCGTACGTTTCAGCACCGTGCGATTTTTACTTGTTGGGGAACCTCAAACTAAAGGTATACAGAAACAATCCGCGTATTCTGTAGGCCCTCGAGAACGAAATAACTTCACCGATACGAAATATCAGTGAGGATGAATTACAGGGAGTGTACCAAAAGCCTCCTACGTTGGGAATGTGTGTGAAATTCATGTAAGTAATGAGGATTATTAAATACGTTAAAAAGTGTAAATGTGTTGAACTACAGGGTCTTTCACTCAAGGTGCGGCCAGCCCAGCGCTCTAGGTAGAACGTGCAGCTATAAAGGTCAGACGAGCATATCGCAGCGCGCTGCTGTCAGAGCATATGTCATAATGAAGATAAAGAAGGAAGTGCTGTGGATTGATGCTTCGGACTCTCGACCCTAAGCTCAGCGAGCTGCCGGCGGCGCGTAGAGGCAGCTCGCTGAGCTTAGGGTCGAGAGAGCACCCGTACAAATCACATGTAAATAACGAGTACACATAATAACACATAATCAAAGTAAAATAATTACCCACCTTGTCACAGAAGATGTTGAAAATGTCCTCCACCTGCATCTACACATTTCTGGCATCGTCTAAGGAAATTTTCATTTACACGCTTCAGTTCGTCTACCGAGATAGCCTCAATTTCTTTGGTTATATTCAGTTTGAGTTCATCTAGAGTGTCAGAGTTTGTTGCATAAACCTTATTTTTCAGTTTTCCTCATAAATAAAAATCGCAAACCATAAGATCTGGGGATCTTGCGGGCCACACTGGTTTACTAATTACCCTGTTGTCGAAAATTTCCTCAATTAAATCTAATGACTCGTTAGCCGTATGCGCAGTTGCAGAGTCCTGCTGGAAATATCCAGATTGGCATTCAGTGTCCGTCAATTGTTCAAAAAATGGCACGAGAATGTCATCCCTATATCTCTGCCCTGTGATTGTGGTTTCAAAAAATATAGGCCCTATTATCCTGTCTGCAGTTACTGCCGCCTACACTCCCATTTTCACATCATGTAGGGGTGTTTGATGTATGAAATTAACAGGTTTTTCTGAAGACCAGTACCTGTTATTCTGACTTGAAACATGCCCACTTAAATGGAACCATGCTTCATCAGAGAATATTATTAATTTCGGATCAAGTACCCAATCATCAACACCCCTTAAAACCCAGTTACAAAAATTTACCCTGCTCTCATTATCACGTGGAAGCAACTCTTGAACAACAGTAATCCTGTATGGTTTCAATTTTAACATTTTTGTAGCCCGCCACGCTGAGGTAATCGAAATTTGTGTTTGCTGCGAAAGTTTTTGAGCGATTTTGTAGGAGTACGTTGTAACATTTCCCCTACCTCGCCTAATTTCTCCTCAGCAAGCACTCGCTTTTTTACTCTTCGTTTTCCAACCAGAATCGAACCTGTACTTCTAAATTTGTTGACAAGTCTTCTAACAGTTTCTCTATTTGGAATGGTCGCACCTGGGAATTTTCCTATATACCGCCTTCTAACTTCTCTACAGGAATTCGTCAATACATAAGTGTCGTACATGAAAATCTTTTGTTCTAATGTGTACGCAGGTTGAGGCATTATTGAACCAATAGGCTTTAACACTTAGCAATAACACGTTATAAAATTTTGGATCACAATAACAATTAATCAATAACCACTAACACGTACACACGTTATAAACTTATAACACTTATAACATTAGACTAAATAGGCTACAAACGAAATAACAAAGTCAACTTTACTCGGTAAACACTGCATTGCAACTGTTCCAGCACTGCGAAGTCCCGCGCTGCTCCGAAGCATCAATCCAACAGCACTTCTTCCTTATCTTAATAATGACATATGCTGTGACAGAAGCGCGCTGCGATATGCTCGTCTGACCTTTATAGCCCCACGTTCTACCTGGAGCGCTGGGCCGGCCACACTTTGAGTGAAATACCCTGTAGTTGGGCGCTGTGCTGCTGCTAGCCCATTGCTCGACAGGTGGCTACACACTGTGGCCTGTCCAGCACCCGGTGCCTGGTAGATCCGTTCTATAGAAAAGGGCCTCGCTGTATAAATTAAATAAAAACTTTTGAACTGACGGTGGTTTTGGGGTCTGGGGGATGTAGGGGAATGTTAAACGAGAAGATAGCCTATGTCGACATTTTCCGGAACTCGTAACACGGTAGTCGACCCATTGCAATAGGCAGCTTTCTCATGATATCTAATGAGGCTGAGTTTACCCCGTTCCAACCCACAGACCAGAATTAAATTTCTTGGTAGAACCGGGAACGTAACTCGGACCTCCGGGGTGACAGCCAAGAATGCTAATCGCTACACCACGAGGTGGTCGGTAAACTAAGCCTCGTGAGGTACTTGTGAAACTGAGAAGAGATGGGTTCGACTCCTACCCCAGCCATCCTAGAAGAGGTTCCCCCACTTCTACTCCAGACGAATGCTGAGATGGTACTTACATTAAGGCCACGGCCACCTCCTACCTAAATCCTAGCCCCAATTATAAATACATCCACTGGTAAAATTATCACAATGACACAGGTTATCAGTCAGATTAGACACACACCCAAGTACACGGGACTACATGATAACGATATTGCACAACCCCTAAATAAATCAACAACTCAAATCCTGAATGCATTCAATTCAAGGTATACATGAAATCCTATTTTTGCAAAGGTAATCTACCCTACTGAATGCCAGCATTCATATATTTATTTTATACACGACTTCTTCTGTATTATGTTAGGTAAACGATTCCAAACACGAATATATTCCATTTTATGTGCTCGCACACCTCTAATGTGGCATGCGTAAATTATTATTTGTGAATCTTGCAGTCTTCATTCAGAAGAAGGTCTACGAGCATACGTCAAGGTAACAATTCGAGTGGACAATAGTATTTGGAACAGACAGTCACGGTGGCCTCGACATTCCGAACAACTCTACCGAGGATGAAGTTACAATTCAAGTCAAGGAGCGCACACAAAGGAACAACAAGTCATATTAATAACATTCACTGGAATAGAGGTGGTTCGGACAACACTCAGTTACTTAGAAGAGGCGATAATTCTGCCCAACAGTAAATGTATCGGTATGGAAACTGTTAGCCTACTTTACAAATCACTCATATCAGCTAGGAGTCACTTGGGTTGGTGCGGTTTGTGGTCATCAGCCCCGTGTACTTGTGTGCGAACTGTCTGTTTAAAAGAAAGTGCCATTCTTATGGCTGTACCAGTGTGAATATCTGTAGTTTTCAGGTAGGATTGGGAAGGAGAAGGACATGGACTTTCTCGGCAATTACCTTGAATACTGTACAAGTAGGAAATAACAGAAAACAACTTCTGAGATTGCTAAATTTGGAATTGAACCCACCTCTTCCCAGTTGCCCTCACGAGGTTAAGAGTATCACATTACAACCTTCATTCCAGGCAGAGCCGGGAATCAAAGTCACGATCTCAGGGATAGCAGCCAACAATGCTAGCCACTACACCACGAGGTGCCTCTCGTCACTTCTACTCGGGACAAATACCAGGATGTATTTAACTAAAGGCCACTTCCACCTTCTTTCGAAAACTGACACCTCGTGGTGTCCAATCACATTCGTAGAGAACCACTATAACATAGGTTATCAGATAAGTTCTAGAAGTCGGAGTGAGAGGTGCATTCGGCTGAGCTTCTAATCCCAAGTATTGGACTTGATCCCAGATTAGTCCGATGATATTTAAGGAAATTAAATTCGACACCATCATATTGGTAGGTACACCACACGTTCAAGAACCACTGCAAGGGCGATATTCCGCCTCGAAATTCTCAGCAGTTGAAAGGGACGTTACAGCCACGTGTTAAAGGCAGCACAAACTGCAGTCCGTGCAGATGATCGACCGGTCGATTGCGATGCCTAATATACAAGACAAAAGAGGCTTGTTGTTCAACGTAACCCGTAACTTAGTGATCATGTCACAGGACCTTCCGTTCTACATGGAATCTGAGCCATAAAAAAGTGTTTTACCATATACCTGGTGGTGCAGTGGATAGTGTTGTTTGTTCCAATCCCAGACGTCCCAGGTTTGATTCCCAGCTCTGCCAATAATTTAAAAAGTATTGATATGATCTAGTACGAGGTATCCCAGCCTATTGATGCTAAATGAGAACCTACCGGATGCTGTGACAGGATGAGGAGAATGAGTGGAAAAGAACTGGCCACCCTACCACACGTAAACCCCGGCTCAGCACGCCTGGTTAGTGATCTCTTGGCACAGTCTACATAATTAGTGGATATGACACTCTTTGACCTTTGATTACTTGAAAATCCAATATTTCTCAATTTGAATTCTGAATTTAGCTTTGTGTAGCGTAGATTTAGTAAAAGGTTTGTGCAATATTATAACACAACTATAACAATATAATTCAATAATATAAATATACTCGTATAATATACACATATGGTATCTGGATAAGGGAAAGCTCAGAAGAACTGTATTTACTGACTGAACGATTCACCTCACTTGCACGGAAAAGACGCATGAAATTCTACGGACATATAGCTCGACTGTACAACTCCCGACTCACCAAGAAAATCTTCCTCGTGGCCATTGGAACCCGACAAACCAAAGTACACTGGCTAGTAGACGCCCAAAAGGACCTTACTGAGATCAACATTGACCCACTAACAACGACACGGACTGCATTTAGACAGAAAGTAGACTAATTCATATAGGTTGCCACCCAAGTTTCATACGCGACGGAATTTGAGACTCAAAGCTGCATGGATACAAGAAAGAAGACAGGCACAAAGCGAAAGGATGAGGAATTTTTGGGAAGATAAGAAGAACAAGAAGACCCAATGCTAACTAATGGTTCTACGTGCCCCCTAGGGGGCCAAACGCATTAAATATATAATATACTCGTCATAGTACTTACACAATATTATAGAAAACATAGACAGAAGAACATAACATACAAATACACATTTACACACTATTTGTACGTACTGTATCTCTAATTGTTAGGGGATGTCAAAATCAAAACGAGTTATGGAGATACGTAGGTAAAATGTTAAATGTGTGATATACTGGTCGCAAAATTCAATGTGCTGTCCGTAACTAAATTGACGCCACAATGTGCTCTGTAATTAAATCGGCAGTTAGAGCAGAAATCAGCAATAATTGAAAGAAAGTGTTAAGAACTCATATCGACTCCCCGTTTTGAAGTGATACGCATACTGTATCAGCCAAAAATGGCGGATGCCCCGCGCTGAACATATCTCAACCATTGAACTCTAGGTAATACTGGAATGCCGACTGTATGGGAGCTTTTGGTGCGACTAGTTACGCCTGGTAGTGCACGTCAAGGAGGAGAGTTTGACGTATACGACCGCAAGGAGAGATGCGAGGGATATAAGTAAAAGAGGTACTTTTGAACATTTAGGCGAACGGTAAACTAAACGGAACTTACGCCGAAATACATTTTTCAAAATATCATAGTAATTTGATACTCAAAATGGCTAGGAATATACGCCAACATAAAATATTATATTGCAGCCTGATTGTTCATCATTTTTATCCTTAGATCAAAGGCTACGTTAACAATAAGTATAGGCCTACTGGCAAAAAATACAAGCCGTACCTACATCAAAATAAAATAAAAATAAGGTTAAACAAGGAATGACTAAGAATAACGATCAAACAATATGGTAAGTGGTCATCATCATCATCATCATCATCATCATTTCCCCTTATCCAGCTCCTGCCGGGTCGGGGTATTTATGGCACTTCTCCACTTTCCTCTTTCCTTCCACCATTCTTCTTCCACGATCTTGTCCCAGTCCAGATTTCTTTTTCTTATGCTGTTCTTCACTGAATCAATCCACCTTGTTCTAGGTATTCCTCTTGCTGTCTGTTCTTCTCAATTCTCTCATTTAGTTTTCCCATCCCAACTTCCTTCCTAACATCTTCATTCCTCACTCTGTCTTTCCTTGTCTTTCCTATCATACTTCTTAGGAATTTCATTTCACTGGCTTGGATTCTACTCTCTTGCCTGCTTGTCAGGGTCCAAGTCTCAGCTGCATAAGTTAATATGGGAACATAGTACACTTTATACATTACCTCCTTGCTTTTCCTTGGTACTTCCTTATCCCAAACAAGTTTTCTTACACTTTGATAGAATGCATTGCTCTGCTGTACCCTCCTGCCAATCTCCATGTCCAACCTACCAGTTTGCATCAATTCACTTCCTAGGTATTTGAACGTGTCCACAATTTCCAAACTCTGACTTCCAATTTTCACAGTGCCCTTTCCTTGTCTTTCCCCTCTTGTCATCACCATGGTCTTGCTTTTCTCTATACTGATTTTCAGGCCGTACTTCTGAATATTTTCGTTCAGTGCATCTAGTTGTTTTTGCACTTCTTCGGTGTTCCTTCCCCAGACCACAATATCATCTGCAAATAACAGTAACTTCATCTCTTTATATCCCTATGCTTCCTTTGTTTCCTTTACAATTTCATCCATCACCATTATGAACAAGAGGGGTGACAGCACACTCCCCTGTCTTAGTCCAGTCTTGTTCCTAAACCAATCTGTCTTTCCAACTGGGGTCAGTACCCTGCTAACACAGTTGTTGTACATTGATTGCACAATTTCCAACATTTCTCTTCCCAGTCTCTTCTTAAACATGGTTTCCCATACCTTCTCTCTGGGGACACTATCATATGCCTTTTCTAGATCTATGAAAGTCATGATCAAATCCTCTCCATATTCCCAGTTCTTTTCCATCACCTGCCTCAAGCTAAAGATTGGGTCCACTGTGGATCTTCCACTCCTGAAGCCATACTGTTCCTCTTGCAACTCTCCCTCCACCTTTCTTCTCATTCTTCTTTCTAATATCCTTTCCAGTATTTTTACTATCTGTGATATGAGGGTGATCCCTCTATAGTTATCACACACCTTCTTGTCCCCCTTCTTAAACACTGGTATTATTAGCCCTTTCTCCCAGTCTTCTGGTACACATTTCCGTTTCCACACACACTTTAGCAGTCGATACAACCATTGCATACCAACAGATCCAGCAGCCTTTATCATTTCTACACAGATTTCATCCACCCCTGTTGCTTTTCCCATCTTCATTTTCTGTACTGCTAATTCCACCTCCAGCATTGTTATATCATCTTCTGTTATTGAGTCGTCAGGTTGTGTCACTTCCATCTCACCAGTACAATTGCTCACATTCAATAGCTTATCGAAGTACTCCTTCCTTCGTCCCTTTATCTCTTCTGGGTGTGTTAACAACTCTC
Source organism: Meconema thalassinum (assembly GCA_946902985.2). Taxonomy (NCBI): domain Eukaryota; kingdom Metazoa; phylum Arthropoda; class Insecta; order Orthoptera; family Tettigoniidae; genus Meconema; species Meconema thalassinum. Next base: position 1,628,042,204 of record OX336388.2, read on the forward strand.
CATCTTCCTTTTTCACTAGCTTTGTAGTAACTCTTTCTTTCCTCTTACTTCTTAGAAGCCCATACAGCATCCTTTTACTGCCACTTACATCTGTTTCCATTCTTCGTGTAAATTCTTCCCAACTTTTCTTCTTTTCTTCTCCTACCACTTTCTTACACCTCCGTTTGCTGTCGTGATACTTCCTTTTGATTTCTTCTGTTTGATGTCGGTTCCATTCTTTCCATGCAGACTTCTTTTCTTTCACTGCTTTCCTCACTTCCTCATTCCACCACGGTGTCTCCTTCTCTTTCACTCTTGTTGACGTCCTACCACAAGCACTCTCTGCTGCACCAACAAATGCCTTTTTAAAGTGGGACCATTCCTCTTCTATGTTTTCCACTTCAGTAACTGGGATTTGTTGCTTCAATCTCTCCTGAAAATCTTCCTGTACAGTTTTGTCTTTCAATTTCCATACTTTTATTTTACTTTCTCTGATCTCCTTTAGGTTTTCCAATTTTTCCCATCTAAATTTTGCCACCACAGCTCTATGGTCCCCATCAAATGCTTCTCCTGGTAAAGCTGTCACATCTATCAGCTTTCTGCGATTAGTCCTTTCCACCAGAAAGTAGCCAATTACTGATTTTGTTCTTCTATCGCCCCAACCATATCTCGTAATTTTCCTGCTGTTTTTCTTCCGAAACCATGAATTACCCACTATCAGTCCATTCCTTTCACAAAAGTTTACAAGTTCCTCTCCTTCCCGGTTCTTTTTCCCATATCCATATGGTCCAATTACTTCTTCCTTTCCTTGTCTCTCGTTTCCGACTTGTGCATTCATATCTCCCATGATCACCACTTCTACATCTGAAATTACTCTTTCTACATCCTCCAGGAATACTTCAATATCTTCTTCTCTGTTTCCAGTCTGTGGTGCATACACTTGTATGAAGTCCATCACGTCATTTTTCATCTTCATTCTAATTTTCATTATTCTGTCACTCACACACTCGACCACTTCAACATACTCCTCCAGTTGTTTCGAGGTTATCAGTCCCACGCCATTTTTTGCCTCTTGGCCACCACTCCAGTATAATGTATATCCTTTCCTCAATGTCTTCCTTCCTTTACCTTTCCATTTCACTTCACTCAGCCCCATCAACCCAACATTCTCCCTCTCCATGAAGTCTACCACCTCCTCCACCTTGCCTGTCAGGGTCATGACATTCATGATTCCCACTTTCATTTCGGTTACTGGTCGCCCATTTCTCACAGTTCCCCCAGTACCAAAAGAACTGCGCGTTGCCTGCAGGGTACGCCCTAACCTTCTCCGAATCATTTGAAGTGCCATTTCCATTTTAGGCTATTATTACGATGGGGTCGACACTCCCAAAGGCATTTTATGAAGCTACTGCCAGCTATTATACAGGCCGCTCCTAACATGGGAAACAGACGCCCTTGCAGCCACCCCTGGGAAACAGACGCTGCCGATTGATGCTGTACTCATACTATTCCCTGAGTACAGGGTTGCCTCTTCCGCAATCTCCACCGTTCCGAAGTCCATCTTCTCCGCTGCAGATTCCGTTGAGGTCTTCGCACGTAACCCTGCGCACGGGGCCTATGTTATACCCCATAGGACTGGGTCCTCACCAGAACATAGCCGGTACTGTAGTTCCATGGTATATTACAGTACCGTTGCCCACCCCCGCGACGTGGACGCGCCTGGTGAGAATTATCCATGTAGCCAATTATAATTGCCTCATGGACCGGGTTAAGAAGCTGTCTAAATCCAGCCTCCAAGGCAAGTGGTATTTAACATTTTTATTAACTCAAAGGACAAGCCTCCGTGGCTTAGGCGGCAGCACGCCGGCCTCTCACCGCTGGGTCCGTGGTTCAAATCCCGGTCACTCCATGTGAGATCTGTGCTGGACAAAACGGAGGCAGACAGGTTTTTCTCCGGGTACTCCGGTTTTCCCTGTCACAAATTTCATTCCAGCAACACTCTCCACTATCATTTCATTTCATCTGTCATTCATTAAATCATTGCCCCAGAGGAGTGCGTCAGGCCTCGGCAGCCGGCACAGTTCATATCCTCGCCGCTAGATGGGGGCTTCATTCATTCCATTCCTGACCCGGTCGGAGACTGGAAGCAGGCTGTGGATTTTCATTTCATTAACTCAAAGGCAGCATTCATATGCGTGTGAAAATTCATAAGCCTAGAACTAAACAATTAAACAGATGCTTAGTGAACAAAAGTACACACTTTATTTATACAATACAACCACATGATTAATATTCTTCTGGGGCGTAATGTCGCAGCGGTCAAGCTATTCGCCTCTCACCAAGGTTTGATTCCCGGTCATTGCATGTGAGATTTTCGAAGCGAAATGCCATGTCCTGTGGTTCGGATTCCACGTAAAATGGTGGCTCATGATCACAAGATTAACGGTCAGGTCAGGTAAAACTACAAGCTTCTTTTTCTTCTTCAAAGCAGGTCGAAACTTAGACCTCACATAAGTCATACAGCTAACGAACAGGGTGCTGCAGGTACTGTATCATCTTTAAGCAGTGGTTTGTTCCTATTTGAATGAAACAAGTAGCATGAAGTGTTCACTAGATATATAACTGTATTTTGTTGGGGTCCAGTCTTTCCTTCTCTCAGCTATAACCCATTTATTTAATACATCTGGACATTTCCATGGAAATCTGTAGGCTAATGTAAACTAATATAAGCTAGGCCTAGGTTATAATTCTGTGACTAATAACTTATAACCTATAATAGGGCCTACTTGTATTTTTCATGCTATTTAGGTCAAAATTTGATGTAAGACGTATCCATAGACGCAGAATAGACTACTTCATTACAAATCTCAATTCGAAAATAAAGTAGGCTGTAAACCCACCGTATTATTGGAAAATACCATACATATATAATAACGTTGCTCAGATGTACGTACGATCAAATACATGAAAAGAATCACGACATATCAGCTGACTTCCAACCTCGATTTCAATGGTATGATATTTTTTGGTGCTACTAGTTACGCCTGGTAGTGCACGTCAAAGACGCGATAACCAGGAAGCAGTTTTCAGCGAGGGTTACCATGGGAGGAGTTGTTCCAGTAGTACCTACAGTTCAATGATCTCAACATAACCTACATTTCTGCCCTATGAAAGAAGTAAAAGAGAAACTACAGCACATCAAAAATACTGAAAGAAAGGAAAAGAAATTATCATATAAAAGGAGCTGTAAAATTCGGCTTATAGTGTTTACGAAATATATGAAAACCGATAAGTTTAACGCGGAGACTTATCAGCGCCTCGAGCGGTTTGGACCGATATGAGATATTGTCAAGATCAAAGATCAGAAGTATGGAAGTTGGATACGGTTGACTCAACTACAGTGGAAAATTCGAATTAGAACTTTCGAATATAAACAAGTTGCAATGTAAAAATACGTAAATGTTCGAGATAAAGAACAAGTTTAGTGCCAGGGATATATCTGAAGTTCAAGACATCGAAAAATTCGAGTTATAGAAATTGGACTTAAAGAGGAAAATATACATGTACCGTACACCATAGAAATTTTATTTGAGAAATAATAATTACTACAAGTTATCGAAAATTCAAGTAACAGATGTTCGAGATGTCGATGGTCCACTGTACACATATTCAGTTTATTGAACGAAATCTCTTCCTTTGAGAAATTTCAAACACGGTGCAACCCAAAGGTAGCTTCTTGGGCAAGTATACACAAGTATTTTACTTATACATTGTAAATTTGCTGCAAATACAAGAATATCCACTAATTTTGCAGGAAATGAATAATCTGGCATTAAATACCGCTAGAATCCACTCGCGGGAGTTGTGTAACATGACAATGACGTGATAAGCTTCAGACAAATATCGCACATGTTATAATCCACAAGCGACAATTTATACTCGTACAATAGGCTACATACAACGCTTTTACCACGACTGCAAGAATCTTGTCGACCCCTCATGTCCGAATGATACCTGGTTTTATTTAATAGAGCAGTTGCGTAAGTTATCTGCAAGTCTTTATCTTTTATCTGTAAGTATGGTACGGATAAACATAATCCATAGTCAGGAACAAACACAGTAATCAGCAAGTTCAGAAGTACAATATTCACAGTGCCTTCTCCTTGCGCACCGGGGCATAATAAATGACTAATAATTAATAATAATAATAATAATAATAATAATAATAATAATAATAATAATAATCACTATTATCGTCATCATCATTCATTCATTCATTCATTCATTCATTAATTTTGATTTGAGACTGTTTTGTCTTTCAGCATCCAGTCTAGTCTGCAAGCCCTGTTTGCGAACAAGTCGCCTCCATGATCTCCTATTAGCAGTTAGCACTGCGGCCTCCTCTGTTTCTACACCTCTCACTTTGAAATCGGTCAACACTGAATCTGACCATCGCCTCCAAGGAGTATCTCGAATCACCGGGAATCGAACCCGGACTTATGGGGTGACAGCCATGAATACTTGTCACTACGCCACGAGGTTGACGTTAATCTCTAATGTGATAAACATGTGCTCACACATTCAAGCTGTCACCCCGGGTTCGATTACCGGCTCTGCCAAGAAATGTGTTTCTGGTCTGAGGGCTGAAATGGAGTTCACTCAGCCTCGTGAGGCAAAAAATGAGAAGATGTGGGTACACAGCCATCCTGGAGGTGGTTTACCGTGTGTTTTCCAACTTCTACTCCACAATCATTGCCTCAATTACACACTAATACAGCCATGACAATAAGACAGGTTATCAGACAACAATTTCACGCATCAAAGTATGCGGGGCTAAATAACCACAATGTCCAAACCCCTGAAATGAAACAACACATTGAAGAGGGTTAAGAAACACGCATAGAGCGTAAGTTCAAGGAAAAGCTACGTGAAGCGTGACGACAATAATATCTACTTTATATTGATTCAGCACGTCCTTGGGGTGTTTATCTTGTACTAACAGAGTGTCTCAGTTACGTTATTGCGACCATCGATTCTGACACCAATCCACGGGCATCACAAAGCCACAATATACAATGAGCCGGCCAGTCAAATCTAGGAGGGAAAACAGTAATTTTCATGCGTAATGGACACGGCTTTATGTTAGGCGTGAGCAAAACGTCATCATTTTGATTTTTAGAGACCTTCAAGAGTCAATATGATTAGCAGGTAATTTTGGAATCTCATCATTTGTTAAAATTGACCCAGCTATCAATACAACCTTTTACACATAATGCTAGTACATATTTCGATGTTAAACTTACATCTTCTTCAGCTAGCTTCAGCACAAGTAACCTAAAGTTGTTCCAACCAACATCTGTTTTTTTTTGCATTGATTAATCACATATTTTAAAACACATTTTATACACAAAACATTTCTTAAAACTTATGCACGTACTTACTGTATATCAAGTTTTATAAAATTTCAACACTTTGAGGTAATAATGACTTGGGCATTGTGGGCTCTATAACATCCAATTTTATGATAATTGTCTTATCATTGTAGTTTACACTTGTTGATGTTAAAACTGTGTCTTGTGTTAACAGTTGAATTGGGTACCGTCACCTTGTTTCCCTCAACAGATCTCTTCTTTTCATTAGTCAATATTATGCTCCTGTTATCAACAATGTTAAATTTAGAACAATTGTTGAATGCGTAAGTACTGTATTATTCTTCCTGGAAGCAGCATGCGTCTATAAATAAACAAGATGTATAGATGGGCCGGTGATTCGTGACCGGTCGTCAGCGCGTGATAATTCTTCTTAAAGCCCGAGAGACCACTGAATATGCACATGCGCTGCCGAGGACACATTGCACACTTGATTTGCATTGATCACTAAGGTATGAAGGCGCACTGTGCGTGAAGACACCACTGCGCACGTAATATGTACCGGTCAAGACGGAACGGCACACTTATACTTTAGATCAAGCTTTATAAAGTTTTTATTGTTTTCCATTAAATAACTCCGTGTTTTCACGGTATTAAAAGATTGATATCCTTACGTGTTGTTGCTGGATTTGACTCACGATAGATGACCTTACTATTTGACCGTCCGCTCTCAACTGGGGTATTGACAAGTGAACCAATTTTAATAAATGTCGATACGGATCAAAGCAATAGTATATATAGAGTATACAATGTATGTCTACCCCTTATTATTCCCGTTTTTCCAACGGGGTCGGGGATGAGATGCGACGAGTCTTTGTGGCGATGGTTTTTACAGCCGGATGCCCTTCCTGACGCCAACCTCATGAGAGGAGTTAATGAGAGATGAAATGAATGATGGTGAATGAAACTGGGCAAGGATGTGGAAGGAAGCGGCCGTGGCCTTTCAGAAGGTACTGTCCCAGCATTTGCCTGGTGTTGAAAATGGGGAAACCACGGAAAACCATTTCGAGGACAGCCGACGGTGGGGTTCGAACCCACGCGTCTACCGAGTCAGCAGAGAGCTTGGCCCCATGACCTAACACTGCGCTATAGCCAGCATAGCCACTACTGTGGCTATATATACAGTATATAATAAATATGATTAATGTCATTGCAATGTGTATATAATTTAGGAATTGCAATACAAGGTGCAGTTTTCTAAAGTCACTGTTCTAGATGAAGTTTTCTTTCCTGAGGCATATTGACTGCCTTCGTTCTCAGCATCTCAGTTATCTAGTGTCTCTTTACATGTCATAATCGGGGCAGATGACCTCGTAGTTCCGCCCCTTAAAACAACAATAACTAACTAACTAACTAACATGTCGTTATTCGAAGTACAGTATTGAAATAGTAGTCCCCGATAATTAGATCAACCTATTGTGACAGTGTAATGCCAACTGATTGATTTCTTCTTCAATGTGTTATAGGCCTAACAGAGAATTTCCCTTGTAAACTAAATCGTCTTCCACCTCGTGATGTAGTGACGAGCATTCTCGGATGTCATCGGGGAGATCCGGTTTCGATTCCCGACTCTGCTAAGAAATTTAATTCTGGTCTGAGGGCTGGAATGGGGTGCACTGAGGCCCGTGGGGGAGTATTGAGAAGAGGTGAGTTATATTCACAGCTCAGTCAGCCTAGAAGTAGTTTTCCGTCGTTTCCCCACTTCTAATCTGGGCAACTGCCGGGATGGATCGGTAAAAACCACGCTCACCTCCTTCCAAATCCTAGTCTGAGATACAGATACACACACTTCCACAGTCATCATAATACCATAGGTTATCAGAAAGATTCCCCACACAAGTGGAGTGTCAAGACCAGGCTTAACCACTACCGGAGGGGAGATGATGCGAGAAAAGGAAAAAAGGCTTAGGAATAAAAATAAGATTAGGCAGCAGGGGAGCGAATCCACTAAAATAATATTAGGCAGCAGGGGAGCGAATCCACTAAAATAATATTAGGCAACAGGGGAGCAAATCCACTAAAATAATTTATTAATAAAATGACAATAAAAATGCTGATAGAAGCGTGAAAAGTTAGGATAGAACAAGGCTAAAGAACCTAAGTTGGGAGCACAAACATTAGCCTTAGCAATAAAAGAAGTTAAACTTTAATTTGTAAATAGGATATGTTTCAAAAGAAAATAGGCCAACTACAGCAAAAATGCTGAATACATGATCAATAAAACTAATAAAAGGAACACAGTTTTGCTTGCGCATAAAGCAACCAAGAGTGTGCATAACAAGTTGCAAATATAACTTTATGCAATAATGCAAAAATAAGTGTTAGGATGTCCCGCAAGTAGTCACCAAGTGCACTATTCCTTCCATACACGAAATAGAGTACTGTATAGGGAGTATTGTATAGGGCGACTCAGGTCACTGGCGAAATTGCAAACAAGTGATTTAGATGATTAAATTAACAAAGCTACGGGGAGATTTTTCAAAAAGCATTTTAAATGCTGAACAGTTTGAAACCAATAAAGAATAGCTTTACAACCCACCGAGTATGGACCTCGAAGCAAGAGAACGATTGCACGAAAAACGGAAAAAGGTAGGAGGCTCTCGAGGCCTTTAGCAAAAAAGTTATAATTAAGCAAAGTTACAAGAAAATAACAATTTTTGTGTTAAAAGTGTGCTAAACTTTTAAAGCAGGATGCTGATTAGAAGTTTAGCGGAGGAAAGAACTAAAACCCCTAACTTAGGCAATACTACAATCCAAAAGGTAAATTGACATGACAAGGCAATAATCACCTCGAGTAGGAAGTTTGCTGAGCGAACTGTACTCGCATTTAACAATTTACAAGAATTACTAAAATAAACTTTATGTAAAGTATCAAAAGAAGTTTCGCCCTGAACACAACAAATGATCGGGATTAATTGCAAGATTAGCATGAAGTGTTTGCAATTGTTTGGTGGGTTGGATGGTTGCTTGGTTGGTTGGTTCTTAAGTTTAGGGGCTGCGACAACGCGGTCATGTAGCCCCGTGTACTTTGGGTGTGTGTAGAATCTGTCTGATAACCGGTGTTAATTGTGATGGCTGTAATAGTGTGTGTATCTGTTTTTTAATTTTTATGTAAGTAAAGAAAGGGGAAGGAATGCCACACATAGAAAGCTCTTCGAGCAATAGAATTGAGTCCAGCTCCAACAAACGAGAGGAATTTTGATTTCATCAACACTAAAAGTGTTTATGTTCGACCCTCACTATTATGTGTCAGAAAACTGTAGCCTATCACAATGATGGTCATTATAACACTGTTTTTCATTACGATACAGTTTCTCCATCCAATCAGAGCTCGTTCATTGACCAATTAGGTAACGATACATTCGCGCATGCGCTCAAAATCCAACATGTCGGACATAAACACAACATCGAACTATAATACATTACCGACATGGAATACGCATCGTCCATATGTTCGCGTAAATAAACTGACGAATATGAGACAAGAAATAGCACTGTACCTTAATATCAACAACCCTCATTTCTACACAGCACATTGCCTTCAAACGACTCCAGTGACAATATTACTGAGGGACGGCAGATGCCAACATGGCCTGCATATGGCATTGCAAGCACACACAGCGCATGCATCGGTCGGTCAGAGATCTTGAAAGACAGAGATATACCCAGCGCTCGCTCTCCGATCACAAAATTCAAGTGGCTGACTCTCAACAGATATTTATGAATATTTATGTTAAAACATATAATAAAGTTATAATTATCGTCGAATATAAACAGTCGTATGCAACTCGCCTATAATGGTAATTAAGACACTCGTATGGAAATTATAAAACTCGCATACGCTCTTTTTATAAAAAATACTCGTGTCTTAATTATAGCCATTATAGGCTTGTTGCATAATGTACTATTTGAGAACAATATAAGATTTAAGGTCTAAGACCTATTAAGAAATTAAGAGGAAAACCCTGAAAAATATTCAAATTGCCTTTGTTTAGAGAATGAAGTAAGTTAACAAATTCCTGACTAGAGTACCTTAGTAATCAAACGTGACAAAGGACTTTGACAAATATGAAATTACAAATTCTGAATTCCTGGGTGCAGCAGGAAAATGAGAGCGAAGATTAAAAGGTGGGTTTATAACCACCAAAATAATTAAACAGTAATTACGTGATGATAAATTCAAGATGGGGAGGTCACTTCAGTGAAACCTCAAGTTAACAAAAAATATATACAAAAGTTTATTTACTTATTTACTTGTTCAAGCTTATTTTATGGGTACACAACACATATGGTTTGCACCAAAGCAATATTTGGAAGCACACGGATAAGTCACTATTGCGGTTTATATGGTTTGTTCTGACTTGGTGATTAGTAGTAGTTCAACGTTATTGAGTTTTTGAGGTGTTTGCCAATTTGGCTTTGCATAATTCAGAGTCTTTTACTTGATTCAAAATGTCACGAGTTGCAAGTAACGTAAAATGGGGCAAAGACAAAAATCCCTCGATGAAACCAAGAATTGCTAGATACAGCCTTAAGATTCAGTAGAAAATCCCACGAAGGAAGTAAAGATTGATTTTCAAATTGCGATAGGTTTAGCACAATTCCCACGTTGGGAGGAAAAGTACCCCCTTTTTCTTGATAAAGAAGTACAAGAAAGTTTTCATGACAATTCAAAATGTTTGCTAAGCAATGAAATAGATCCCTCGTTGGGCCGTTAGCTATCACACAAGTATGTATAGTTCAAAATTTGCCGACAGTGTTCATTTAAAAATGTTCAGATTTGCACAAGCCCCATAAAATTTGTCTGTAAAACCACTGAGTTAAGTACTCATCTTGTCATCTTGAAGTTGTAGGTTTTCACGGCCAGCCGTTAAGAAGTTCTAAAACAATGGCGTCTGTTTGAATTTTTACCACATCGTTAAAATATATGGACTTTTCCGAGTAGGAGAGCCTTTAGTATAGTCGGAGCACTTAGCGAAGAATGACAGAATATTTCAAGTGCGTAGTCGAGCAACGTCAGAAAGTGGAAAGGAAGGGGAGAGAGAGGGGGGAGAAAACATTCAGGCAACATAACAGAAATAAATTGTGCACATGAATCAATTCTTAGGCAGAGCCTAATAAAAACGGTGTAGTCCTCATGGAATATATAGAAGCGAGGTTGATACCCTCTACTTGAAATGCGTGGAACCAACTCTTGAGGTGACTGGAATCCAGAGCTTCAGCGACCTGTCGCAAGGAGCGCTGCAGAAAGATCTTATACAAAGAGAAAGCATCTCATCTTGAAACACACTTTCCGAAAATATAAGAGAATGCACAAAGAAAAACATAAACAAGTGTGTTAGTGGTTTGCAGGGGAAGAAGAGAAACAAAGAGAACCCAAAGTGTGTGAGAAATACTAACCCAGATAACGTATATTCTGAAGGAATATACCAACAAGTACACTGGACTACATGACCACGATGTCGCAAATTCCCTAAATTAATGAACAATAATGTCGAGAGTGAGCTACTGAATATCTTGACTTATGGCCAGGGATTTGGATAACTGGGGAATATCTTGATCATCAGCCTTAGGGTCAACTATAAAATACGATCGCTCAATTGGGAGAGGAGGGGTCTTACGAGGATTACCCGACTCGGAAAATGCAAATGATGATGATGATGATGATAATTGTTGTTTTAAGGGGCCTAACATCCAGGTTATCGACCCCTAAAAATGCAAATGAACTTGCTCCTTAGCACCTTCCATATAAGGTTTAATAAAACAATTCCTTTTGTATTTCCGTTTGTGGAAGTAAAAATCATCCTGTGTAGCATTCTCGCGATTTCAGATATAGCATATTTTTCCTGCTTCTGGTGCTGGAACACGGGCCTGTGAAGTAGATTGTTTCCTCGCGCTGATTGCATTGTACAAATAATACAATAAGGTGTTATAAAATGTTCATTATATTATGTAGATCATAAATAAAGTTCAGTTCTATTTAAATTAGTCAAACTAATGAATTAGCTAATTAATAAATTATTATTTTTAAGTACAGTGGATCGGTTTAGGTCAGATTGTGGCCTTCTTCAGCAAAATCTAGTTAATACAAATAAAGCTGCAAGTCCTGCACTAATTTTTTTATAAAAGGTTGATTTCATAACTACAAGTATTTCTAAAAATACTATCAAAAATGTTACAAATAGCCTACACTAAAAGACTAAAATAAAAGACTAAAAACGAGATCTGCTACAATTTAAAAAAACAGCCCGAAGGGGAAAATATCAATTATGTAGACATGATGTATTGGTGCCTTGTAATTTTGAGGTTGGGATGATTTTTGTTGTGATCATATGTGAAAATAATAATAAAAAAGCTTTAAGATTAGGTTGCTGTGAAAATGGTTCATCCAAGAAAAATAGAATAGTTATAAGCTATAGTTAAACTATGTATTGTTTTTTTTACATTTTTCCCAGACAAGGGGAGAGGGGGTTAACTTATTTTAATCGTCCACATTGGGGGAAGATATTATGAATTGTTACAACGTGTTACAATGGGGTAGGAGAGTTAAATGGTATAGGATTCTTCCGAGAGTATTTTATGGTGCAGACATCTTCATTCTCCTTGTGGATGGAGCAACATGTGTATGCTGCATGTGTCACACAGTAATCCCAGCTTCTACAAGAGTGAGTGCGTAAAATCTTTGAGGAAAATCACACTATTTGGGAGGGACGTGGTGCCACAGCGGTCAAGGCTGTTGGCCTCTCACCACAGCGGACTGGGTTGGATTACCAGTCATAGCATGTGGGATTTTCAAAGTGAAATGCCATGTCCTGTGGTTTCGGATTCCACGTCAAAAGGAGGTCCCGTGGCTCATGATCTCGAGATTAACGGTCACGTAAAACTACACACATCAAAAAAAGTTTTGCATCACCTCGGTTCCAAGAGTTCCGGAACCTTTAAATACAAAGGGAATAGAGATCAACACAAACAACATTTCAGCTCGTTTTATTGCTCATGAGACCCACACATTGCATGTTGTACCATCATACAGCTAGACTTTCAGCATTTGTGGTCCAGATTGCAGTACACACCACTACCTCTAATACCCAGTAGCACGTCCTCTTGCATTGATGCATGCCTGTATTCGTCGTGGCATACTATCCACAAGTTCATCAAGACACTGTTGGTCCAAATTGTCCCACTCCTCAACGACAATTCGGCGTAAATCTCTCAGAGTGGTTGGTGGGTCAAGACGTCCATAAACAGCCCTTTTCAACATATCCCAGGCATGTTCGATAGGGTTCATGTCTGGCGAACATGCTGGCCACTGTAGTCGAGCGATGTCGTTATCTTGAAGGAACGCATTCACAAGATGTGCACGATGAGGTCGAGAATTGTCGTCCATGAAGACAAATGCCTCTCCAATATTCTGCCGATATGGGTGCACTATGGGTCGGAGGATGTCATTCAGGTATCGTAAAGCCGTTTCGGAGCCTTCCATGACCACCAGTGGCGTACGTCGGCCCCACATAATGCCACCCCAAAACATCAGGGAACCACCACCTTGCTGCACTCGCTGGACAGTGTGTCTAAGACGTTCAGCCTGACCAGGGTGCCTCCAAACACGTCTCCGACGATTGTCTGGTTGAAGGCATATGCGACACTCATCGGTGAAGAGAACGTGATGCCAATTCTGTGGGGTCCATTCAGCATGTTGTTGGGCCCATCTGTACCGCGCTGCATGGTGTCGGGGTTGCAAAGCTGGACCTCGCCATGGACGTCGGGAGTGAAGTTGCGCATCATGCAGCCTATTGCGCACAGATTGAGTTGAAACACGACGTCCTGTGGCTGAACGAAACGCATTATTCAACATGGTGGCATTGCTGTCAGGGTTCCTCCGAGCGGCAATCCGTAAGTAGCGGTCATCCACTACAGTAGTAGCCCTTGGGCGGCCTGAGCGAGGCCTGTCATCGACAGTTCCTGTATCTCTGTACCTCCTCCATGTCCGAACAACATCGCTTTGGTTCACTCTGAGACGCCTGGAAACTTCCCTTGTTGAGAGCCCTTCTTGACACAATGTAACAATGCGGACGCGATCGAACTGCGGTATTGACCTTCTAGGCATGGTAGAACTACAGACAACATGAGCAGCGTACCTTCGTCCTGGTGGAATGACTGGAACTGATCGGCTGTCGTACCCCCTCTGTCTAATGGGCCCTGCTCATGCATGGTTGTTTACATCTTTGAGCAGTTTTAGTGACATCTATGAACAGTCAAAGGGACTGTATCTTTGATACAATATACACAGTCAACGTCTATATGCCGGAGATCTGGGAACCGAGGTGATGCAAAACTTTTTTTGATGTGTGTAGAAATTTCCTTCCTTGCTTGCTTTCTTGCTTCCTTCCTTCACACTATTTAGGTGTTTGTGGATATATAATCTAACGAAACATGGAGGAATAAAGAGAGATATGTTGCATTCATTCACTATCAACCAAAGTAATAAATAATTTTACTCAAGCAAATTTCCTGACAGAGTCCTTATGAACGGTGCCACATATCTTCCTTTCTTTGTTTCTCTAGAACCATAAGCAATCCAGTCCCCATATCATAGGAGGCGCTCTCAGGGGTTTCAGCGTTGACCAAAAGGGATGTTACACTTCTGATGACGTCGCTGCTTATGGCAGTATAATTATAGGAAACACAGGTCAGAGGGAGACAAAGTGTATTTGGTAAGCTATGGTTCTATCAACTTGAAGAAACGATTCTCTACGAGGGAAGTTCCGAAAGTACGTTTCCTTATTTTATTGCACGAGCAGATGGTACACCAGGTGACGCAAACAATCGACATATGAATCCACACTCGTGGCTGGTTCATCGACAAAATGAGTGTCTGCACACGCACAGAGCGTCGACGAAGAGAGAGAGGAGCGGCAGAGTGGCGTGCCCGATACCATTCGGTCGGTCACTGGTGTTGCATGTTCAATGGAGGACGGCAGAGCGTAGAGAATGAGGATCGAAGTGGGCGTCCCTCCACATCCATGAATGAATCCAACATTGGTCGAGTACAGGGCATGGTGTTAGCGGACATGCGCATAACGTTGGCGTCCACATTGCGTATTTGTCGTGCCCGGGCCCATCACATGTCCCATGATGCATGGGCGCCCGCAGAGGGGGGGGGGGGGGGAGGGAGAGGCCGTGCCCCGCTTCTCCCCCTGGAATCCCAAGAATATTTAGATTGTTCATTGTCATACCAGTTTATTTCATAAATTGAAGTTGACAGATTTAGATGTATGGATAATTCCACAATTTTATTCAGCTTAGTAATTTGGGATTTTTTGAAAATAGCTCCTGTTATTTAGAGAAACGGCGAACTGGATTAACATTACCATTTTAACGAAATACTTGATTTTTATTTTTGTCGATACATGGTGATACAACTACTTTTTACCAGTTTTTAAGAAATTAACAGTATGACGATGTTTCACAAAGAAAAGCGATGGAAAAAAACTCTGAACTAAAAAAAACTACTCCGCCCATTCATGCTATAAAGATAATAGGTACCCAACGGTTTCAGAGCAGCCAAATAATTTACATCACGAAGCAAGTAAGTAATGAAACGAAAATTCTGAGGGGGGAATTGCACGTCTCAGTGACATGAAGGTAATGAAATGAAAAATTCTGTGAGCGCCCATGTCATGATGGGTTACCAAAAAGTGTCCGCAAGATGGGTACCAAGAAACCTGACCTCCGAGCAGACTGTGTGACAATTCCTTGCATCGCAGGGCACGGAGTTTTCCCAGAGTGGTACCGGGTGAGTTAGCCGTGGTCGTTACGGTGTGGTTGCTGGCAGTCTCTCATATCCGGGAGGCGAGGAGGTTCGAATCCCCCCGCCGGCAACCTTGAAGATGGTCTTCTGTGGTTTCCCATCTTCCTTCCAGGCAAAAGCCGGGGTTGGTCCCTAACTATAGGCCACAGCCGCTACCTTCCAACTCCTCGTCCCTACATTCACACTTTCCTCCCAGACAACATTCCACACGAGACGGTACTTGAATAGCTCACCCCATGGGTGTCCGCATAGAAGTAGCTACTAACTGTGGCGAGCCGAACATGTCCTCGGACACTCCCGGCACTAAAAGACATACACAAAAATAAAAAATAAAAAGCAGAGTGGTTTCTTGAATCTGATTGCAGGCAATGACAAGTGTCTCAATGTCAGTGGCGACTGTGTCGGAAAATAGTGCAAGGTGAATAATTCATGATGCCATGGTGTATGTCGGTTTGGCAATAAAGGGTCCCTGGCAAAGAAATTGCGCAACTTATTTTCGGAACTTCCCTCGTATATTTGATTCAGACCCATAATGCAATGTGAAGGTTTTAGTAAATGCTTTTAACGAGCTTAGCGAAAACAATGCCTGTGTGTTTATAATGAATATATATTTTTTAAATGTGAATAACTAGCCTATAGCATTTGAAGGAGGAGTAAGACAGTTTTGTTACTTGATGCAAATTAACCAGAAAATAAAGATTTTCACTATTCATTGATATATTTAATTGCATGCTTAGTAGACGAGTTCAACAAAAGCATATAAAATGTTCCACTTTATAACTTCCATCTAACTTCTTCATTCTCAAGCTACAGTGAGAGCCTTTCCTATAGAACGGAGGCTCGCCAGGTCGTGTGACGGAAAAGAGCGATTAGTCCCCGCCAGTTGAATAGCACTTTCCGATTTCACAAGAGTGGGTCGGGAAGTCCCGATTACTGTCATTGCATTTATTACATACGGAGCTGCCAAGGTACCTTAGTTGAGATAATTAAGACTTGTGGTGAAGTACTGTAGGCTATCTCGTATCCCGTGAACATGGCTAGATATGGAACAAAACATTGAATTTCCTTACTGGAAACTCTTCTCAAGAAGTCTTCCAGTAAATGTGCTCGTACGCTTCAGCGCCGTGCGATTTGGGGAACGTCAAACTAAAGGTATACAGAAACAATTCGCGTACTCTGTAGGCCCTCGAGAACGAAATAACTGCACTCATACGATATATCAGTGAGGATGAATTACAGCGGGTGTACCAAACCTTCCTACCTTGTGTTGGTGCAACATGTGCTTAGAATGAGAACAGTATTTCTAGCAAATTCATGTACGTAATGTTGTTGTTTGAGTCTTCAGTCTTTTGACTGGTTTGATGCAGCTCTCCATGATTCCCTGTCCTGAGCTAATCGTTTCATCTCTACATAGCTACCATATCCTACATCCGAGACAACCTGTATAACATTTTCTAACCTTCGCCTACCCCTACAGTTCTTAACCTCGACCCTTCCTTCCATAACTAACTTCGCTATTCCTGGGTGTCTTAGTAGTCTACGTGTCCTACCAACCTATCTCTTCTCTTCATTAGCAGTCGCCAGAATCATCTCTCCTCCCCCACTCGTCCTAATACCTCTTCGTTTGTAACCCTATCTACCCACCTGATCTTCATCATTCTCCTGTAACACCACATGTCAACCCTCTTTTCTGCTGCTTCAACAGTCTAAGTTTCACTTCCATAGAGTGGCACGCTCCAGACAAAGGCTTTCAAAACTCTCTTCCTAATACCTAAATCTATAGGTTTATTGGATGTCAACAGATTCCTTTTCTGTAGAAATGATTTCCTTGCTTGTGCTAACCTACTTTTTATATCCTCTTTGCTTGTCCATCACTGGTTAATAATGGTTATTATTATTAAATACGTTAAAAAGTGTATATGTGTTGGGCGCTAAGCTGCTGCTAGCATCGGTGCCTTGCTCGACAGGCGGCTATCCACAGTGGCCCGGTCGTCACACAGCCCCTACGAGGGTTCGTTCTATAGAGAAGGCTCTCATTGTATAATAAACAACGCTTGAGACTTCCTCATAATGAATGTAAACGTACGTCCTCAAGCCAATATAAAATGTCTCTTTTTTCTCTTCTCGTGCACATCATAGTTTGGAGGACCCAGCTTGAGCTTTATTTACTGGAGTCATTACATCATGTGGCAAGGACAAGTGAACACCACTTCGGGATGGACAGCACCACAAAGGTATTCCACATTAAACATACAATATTAGCACCGTCAGTCTCGGATTAGATACGTCACATCAAATGTGGCCGGGGTTCACCTCGTGGTGTAGTGGCTAGAGTTCTTGGCGGTCGGGTTCGATCCTTAGCTTTACCAAAAAAAAAAAAACGGTCTGAGGGCTGGAACGGTGTATACTCAGCCTCGTGAGACAAAACTGAGAAGAGGTGGGTTCCATTCCCACCTCAGCCATCCTGGGAATTGTTTACCGTGGTTTCCCCACTCTTACTGCAGGCAAATGCTGGGATAGTTCCCAACTTAACGCCACGGTCGCCCGTTCTTCCCAATCCTCACATGAACTACAAGTACACTACTACTACATACACCACATTAACACACAGGTTATCAGGCAAAATATACACACACCCAAGTACACGGGGCTAAATGAACACTAAGTCCAAACCCCTCAAATGAAACAACAACTCAAATGTGGCCATTGATTGCCACCTCAATGGCTTTTATGATGGAGAAACTATTTTATTCACTTTATACAATCGATCTGAGAAGTTTACTCCCATGTTATCTTTATATTCTCCGTTCCTAACAACAATCAAAGAGCACAAAAGCTAGAGGGCACTCGGTCTGCATACCACAGCCTCCTTGATCATTTCTGACGTCATGGAGCACTATAGCATTATTGAAATGGACGTTGCGGAGCAGCTCGGGTCTTCTACATTGAGCCCCTCCCCCCCCCCCCCTATAGAACGGAGCCACGCAGAGGCCGTGTGGCGGCAGCGCACTGTGTGTAGCAGCGTGTTGAGCAAGACATTGGCGCTAGAAGCAGCGTAGCGCCCAACTAGTTTAACACATTTACACTTTTTAACGTATTTAAGCAACATAATTTCTTACATCAATTTCAGAGTAGTTGCTGGAAATGCTGTCCATCACTTTCTAAACACACGTTGCACCGACGACGTAGTACGTTTAGGTACACTCACTGTAAATCATCCTCACTGATATTCCGTATCGGTGCAGAGCCTACAGAGTACGCGGATTGTTTCTGTATCCCTTTAGTTTAAAATTCCCCCCACAAACAAAAATCGCTCGGCGCTGAAACGTACGAACACATTTACTGGGAGGAAAAAGGAAGGAAGCTTGTAGTTTAAGAGCCGGCCGGAGTTGGGACGGCCGGCCGCCAGCTCAGCTCTTGTTGTAACATGGGTCAAAAGTTTGTGAAACGATTTATAAAGAAACGGGACAATGTAAAATTATTTTGTTTCTATAGCGTACTGTAGTATTTTATACACTTTTCATCAGTACAAAAGCATATCGAACAGGAATACAAAGATAGTTATAAAAAGTGTAGTTAAAATCACAATTCTCCATATATAATAGAGTTCTGAACTGCGTTTTTCCTAAACTCTACTATGTCTTCAGATTATGTTGTAAACAGAAACAAACTCCACTGCAAGACAGCTTATAGTTTTCTCTTGAACGCTACTGAAACATATTTTAAAATTAAGAACTCTGTATATGTTTAATCGTGATTTTTAAAACGATAAGCACATGGACTCGTTAATGCTAGCCAATGTTGAGTGCTGGTAGTTCATCCGGATTCCGTCAGATGTCGCGTCGCCAAGTCCTGTCCTTGTAACAGGATTAAGACAGGGACAGAGACAGTTTGTCTCAGGCCAGCTCAGGCTTTCCCTCGAGCAGGGGAGTGGGTACATCACCACACGCCTCTCTTTTACAACGAGCAGCGGACAAGCTCATTCCACGAAGGTATTGCTATTGTCTTAGAAGGTGCAATATAGTACAAGACAGCTGCACAGAAAAAAAAACTTTGTTCCAAAAACTGTGCTATGGTTGGCTTTTTGTAAATCGTTAGAAGAGCTCAAAAAAGCTTAACTCTGAATTGTAGAATAATTTGCACGATCATTTTGTCGGAAAACTCAAAAACACATTGAAAAGCGTTTTTCTCTGAATCGACGTATTTTAATGAAAAGTTTTTAAACAAAAAATGTAGAAGACATTGTCACCTACAATTCGTCTCATTGAGGTCATGTCATACGTTTTGAAATGCAGAAGCTAGGTGGCGCCAAAGTTTACAAAAAAGTGCTTTTTCACTTTTTGTCCTAGAAAAAATGTTTTGTTCACAAAAGAGCGAATCAGAAATTTGTTCCTCTCAAAACTGTCTACAACATTTATTGAAACATTTTTTTCCTCCGCCTTACCGTTCCAAATTTATAGTTTGCCGAAGTGTGAAAATTGTACTATTCAGATGGCACAAAGGTTAATATGTGTACAGTTATGATTGATTAGTTGCGATTGAAATAGATATGATTGTTTGAGATAATTAACAAACACAGCCCGCGTCCTGTTTGACCGAGCCTTAGGCAGCTGTCCGACACCGGTCCCTGTCTAAATTATGCCCACCGCTCTCTCCGCAGTAACAATAGTAGCCTTGACTACGCAGCGTTGCATTTGCTGCGCTATAACTTTGGAACGGTAAGTCGGAGGAAACAAACGTTTAAATAAACGTTGCAGACAATTTTGAGAGGAACAAATTTCTGATTCACTCTTTTGTGGAAAAAAAACAACAACTATTTTTTCTGGGACAAAAAGTGAAAAAACACTTTTTTGGAAACTTTGGCGCCACCTAGCTTCTGCATTTCAAAACGTATGACATGACCTCAATGAGAAGAATTGTAGGTGACTATGACCTCTACATTTTTTGTTTGAAAATATTTTCTTTAAAATACGTCGATTCAGAGAAAAACGCTTTTCAATGTTTTTTTTAAGTTTACCGACAAAATGATCGTGCAAATTATTCTAAAATTTAGAGTTAAGCTTTTTTTGTGCTTTTCTAACGATTTACAAAAGGCCAACCATAGCACAGTTTTTTGAAGAAAACCATTCCAGCTGTACTGTACTAATAGAATTTTAATGTACACGTTATACCTTTTACCGTTCAACATGTTTTAATAGTACAGTGACTTCAAAAAAAAATAGAAACACTGTGTAATGTGCCCGGTTGGACTTATTGGTGAATACGGTGTTAGGTAGATTTCATTAGAAAGCTAACTGTTGCAATGGATGTTTCGACTTCCGGAAAATTTCGACATATCTTCGCGTTTCACATCCCCCAGACCCCAAAACCACCGTCAGTTCAAAAGTTTATATATAATTTATATGTGTATGTATATATATATATCAGCTTTTTGTGGACACGATAACTGCCGTAATTTTGCACCAATCACTTTGAATATTTTACGTAATATGTACCCCTTTAGAATCTCGGTCGAGTTCGTTAACGGGCAAAATCAGTTGAAGGGGGAAAATGGGGGGCTTTTTTTTTTCGAAAAAGTGAAATATCGCCATAACTCTCTTAATACGTGAAATATCAAATCCATTAAAAGTTCATACTATGTGTCGGATAAGGGCCAAAAATTTATGTTTAAAAAGTTTTTTGATAGCACCACCCATTTACCAAACGACTGGGAAAAAGTGGGTTTTTCGGGAAACATTAATCATATCTCTCTTAATAGGCACACTATCAAAACCGTACAAAATGGACAATATTCCCCTAATAATTACCTAAAACTTTTGTTTAAAAGAATTTTTGATATGACCCACCATTACGCCAAGGGATGAGAAAAATGATTTCGGAATTATAAGAAAATGCCAAGAGCCATCAGAGGTTACCATGACAACGCTTCTAGATTGATAAGGGATGAGCCACTGCCATCGTAATGTACAGGCCGTAAGGCTCCTACTGTGACGTCACGCCTAGGGTCGTTATAGTCGCAGCAGCAAGTCACACGCAGTCTCTTCAAACCTAATATAAATTACGCTCGCGCTTCAAGACATAGAAAAATAGCAATGCTATTTAGGGCTGATTGGCACTTCCATCCGTTACCACTACATACGCCTAATAATAGCTCCGCTTGTTCGAATCCGGCCGATGTAGCTGGTATTTTGAGAGTGAACAAAATGGTACATAGCCAGTACTTTTACTAGGACGTTGAAACACACAAACAGGGCTAAATTGCAGTATTTTGACGTCGAGAATAAGATCTATTCTTGGCCATTCTCTCGTTGTTCACCGCTTTGGAAAGGTTTATGGTAGATGCCTGAGAAAACTCCACGTCACTCTTGGCTATTCAACAGATCACGTCCTAAACAGCTCGAGGATGACAAAGCACAATGTAACCTATCTCTAACTGTAATCAATGCACAGGCCACACTCAAGGTGACTTAAACAGGGCCTATCATAACAGCACTTATTTTCTA
The DNA here is from genome assembly GCA_946902985.2 of Meconema thalassinum. Classification (NCBI taxonomy): domain Eukaryota; kingdom Metazoa; phylum Arthropoda; class Insecta; order Orthoptera; family Tettigoniidae; genus Meconema; species Meconema thalassinum. The sequence goes on from OX336388.2 coordinate 1,628,063,926, forward strand.
TGACTCAATCTAACTTGTTTCTTGCATCAGGAATATACAATGGGTTGTAATTTTGAAATCAGGTATCAATAACCTACAGTACATACACCAGGTACTAACAATCCCATTAATGTGAATACAGTAGCCTACACAAATGCTGCCACGAAAACATTACCATATTCACTTGAGCTTGATCGAGAGACCATTCTCACAAATAATGTAACTTGGACTGACTTCAGTAGATACTGGATATCGCTTCTCTGATTTACATACGGTAAGTAACTTAACCTCAGCATTATCATATTAGAAATGTTTCCAGTCCTAGCATAGGCTGAAGTTTGGGAACTTTTTACAATAATTGTAACCATATTAACTAACAACCTACCTTCAATGCGATTAGCTCTTCTCTCCCGAAGAATGGTATCTTACTTTCAGGGAAATGTTAACACACACTCTTGTATTCCCCGTAATGTACAAATAATTTCTAGGAATGTTGTGTATGCATTGCGTTCTTAAATTGTCGTGGTGGGAAAGGAGAAGCAAGCCACATTGCTACTTCTTTCATAATACCGGTAGTTGCTATAAACAAACTTTTGACATACCTGCGACCTGGGAAGGAGGTTTCCTGAACTAACAACATTTTATTACCATCCAAAAAACCTTGTTTGAGTCGAAATAATAATTGATATAGAGATCCTAACTAAAACATAACCTTCTGTGTGATGACAAACATGCAACGCAACATTTGCGTAGATACAATAACCTACCTACAAAATGAACATTTGTTTCAGAAAACAAGTAATCCTCATTCTAGATGACGTAAGTAGAAGCGTTCTGAAGTATCACTTTTCACGCTGATATTCATTAATAAAAGATATAAACCACCCAGCACAAAGCAAAATGGTCGCCATCTCTACCCCCTACCGATCCGATGATCAATCGTTAAGAGTCGCTGCATGATGGCCTGTGCATTACGATGGCAGTGGATGAGCTATCAGAGGTTTCCATGACAACGCCATTGCACGAGATCACATTCAGTTTTCCATCTGACTCTGTGGAAGCGGCTTAGGTGACGTAACTGGTAGCATGCTGAACTTCTATGCCCAAGGTCGCGGGTTCAATGCTGGCCAAAATCATCGGATTTTCTAAGAGTGCTAAAAATCCCTCAGTATGCTTTCCTTCGGAGGGTAAGTTCCAACGTTGCTGGTTGTGGTGGCATCGCCAAGTTCACAGCTAAGTGTCGTTGACTGCAATACCTAAGGGTTCAATATATCACCATAGAACTTCCTAATTTCACTGGAGGTCCCTTCCTTATGGTGAAATTTAATCTCACTTATCACTGAGCACACGATCACACTATTGTGCCAGCGCATCGTGACCATAATACTTGATCTCTCTTTATAAAAGATGAAATTAATATTGACTTCTGAAAAAAAAAACAGTAAATGCGCATTACATATAACACCAAATATTTCTGTGCCGTAATCGCCCTGTCTTGTTAAGTTCCCGTAGACCATATTCTACATAATACTAGTTCTCAACACAGACCAGTTCTCCTCACACAAATAATACCTTTGTACAAATTACTTTAAATTACACACTTACAAATCTTACATGGCGAGGCCGTAAACAGAAATCACGTGTGCCGTTATGTATGAGTTTCATGAAGGACTGTCTCGCATTCTGATGGCCCATCTTTTGTCCCGTGGACGCCTTAAGCAAAATTACCCTGTCCAAGCGCTCACCCATCTCTTGGGGACAAATGGGAATTCACCAGCGCTACCAAATTCTGGCCTTGGTGTATCGAGACATTTTAGTGCTCAAGAGCATCCGACAATCCCGTCATATTTCCCTGTACCTTAAAAACTCTCATTTACTTACATACTACCCCCCTGTGTGACTTCTGATACGCCTGCCTGGAAGACCATCTCCTCCCACGCACCAAATACCACACTTACTCATTTGATAGGCTGGCTCGCCAGCTAAACATCCTCACTTTATGACACATACTTAATGTCATCACGTTGCTCCACTAGCATATTTCTCAGTGTCTGTAACGATGCCCTGTTGCTACTGTCCACACATGTTAACCCTACTTTCCTCTGGTGTCACACCTCTACTCGACACTCTATGACCTAAAAATGTCACTTCTGACTGACAGAATGACGACTTAGACAGCTTCAAAGTGAACCCTGCCTGATCTAACTTCTGAAAAACTATATCTAAATGACGTAGATGCTCCTCAAAACTGCGTGAACTAATTACCATATCATCTATGTAAATGGTTACAAACTCTCCTGTGTCATCCCCTAATGCGATGTTTAAAGCCCTAATTAAAGCTGCTGAACTACTCTTTAACCCATAAGGTGTTCTACAAAATTGATAAAGGTTATATTTATGACTAAAAGCTGTAAATGGTCTATCTTCGTACATAAGTGGCACTTGCCAAAAACTGGAACTCAAATCTACACAAGTGAAATACTTCTTCCCCTCAAATGTTTGCATTAATTCCTCTATTGACATAGATTTCAGCTGATATGAACTAATTCTACTGTTAACCAAACGAGCGTCTAAACAAATACGAACCGTGCCGTCGGTCTTGGGTACCGTGATCAAAGAATTAACATATGGACTGTTAGAGTGCTCAATAATCCCATCTTCAAGCATCTGATTAATTTGTGCCTCTACTGCACTCTGATAAGCGAAAGGTACAGGATATCTATGTCCTGTGGATACTGACCTATCAATAACGTTCAATGAATGTGTATAGCAATTGGCCATACCAATGCGATCCTCAAACACTCTCCTATTACACAATATCACATCATAGAGCCGAACACACTGTTCATCCTCTATATTTCCCTGAAATGCAGCATCAAGTAACGAGTCCTTTAGACTACCGTTCGTAATCACACAGCCCACAAAACATGGAGAACCCCGCTCTACGGCTGGCGATATCTCATTTAAAGTACAAATCACACCTACAATACTACTCCTCTGAATATGGTCATTGAACGCTACTTCTACTTCAGAATCTCCCCATTTAAATTTCAAACTCCCTACATCATAACTTAAGTTACCAGACACTCTACTTAGCCACTCTGAACCCAAGATAACACTGAATACTAAATTTGGAATTACAAGACAAATCTGCTTCTCTACATGATTATTAATTTTAATGTCTACTAAAACTTGCTTAGAAATTACTTTAGACCTCTTCCCAACAGCTGTGATAACAAAAGTGCTTTTAATTGGCATCTCCTCAAAATTTACTCCAGTTCCTTTCATTTTATCATAAAATGCACTACTTATGCAACTCTTCATACAACCACTATCAATTAAAACATCTGTGTACGCCTCGGACACGTTAAATTTAACTATGGGGCTCTTACTAACCACTTCCTGAATAATACCTTCATCATTTAGTTCATGTAATAATTCATTTCTTACATTTAGGTCATAGGGTTCCTGTATAATTGTATGGACAGGGCATGCTACAGACTGAGATTCTGACCTTACTTCGCAGCCTGGTTCGCGTTTAAAGAACCGCTACAGCTGGCTGTAGTACTACTAACTACTGAACTGGTCTGGTTGTTCTGGGCTGTGTTGTCATTGTTTGGCTGTATATTACTACCACTAGGCTGTCCTCTTCCTTGACCCCTATTCTGGTTGTAATTATTGTCATTATAATTTCTCCCTTGATTTCCCCTGAAATCATTGTTTCTCCCTTGATTTCCCCTGTAATCATTGTTCCTCCCTTGATTTCCCCTGAAATCATTGTTCCTCCCTTGATACTGATTACCATAGCCATTTCCTCTGTTCTGATTTAGCTGATTATTATTATTATTATTATTTCTATTTTGAGCGTTGGCCCCTTCGCCACCGTTCCCTTGAACTTCTTGATGCCTGGCTTCATTAGGTCTATTATTATTATTACCCTGGTTCCGATTGAAATTGTCCTCATAACCCCCTCTCCCTAGTGCATCAAATGTGCTTAACAAATTTTCTACTTGTGATATAGTCTTTACATTCCTGATACAAGCAGCCTCCTTGATCCTATAGGGAAAGTGCCTAAGTAGCAACCTCACCACATCACTTTCCTCCTTCAAGCCATCCAGATATTTACACACTAATACCTGCCCTAAAAAGTATTCGGTCTTGGTGGAGCTTCCTTTAGGGTTATATTTACCACACACTACTCCCTCACGATGCTGCGACTTAATAACCTCATTCCAGAACTATTCACAGAATTTCATTTTAAAATCATTAATATCAGTAAACTTGTCTCTGTTGACAGCAAACCAATTCCTCGTTTCCCCCACAAACACTTGTTCTAAAATTTCAACTACCTGGCACCACTCAATACTACCATTTTCCAACCTCTCCCCGAATGTATTTTCTATAGTGTTCATGAACTCCATTGGGCACCCCTGTCGATTGCTGAACTTACCCAGTTCTACCTCCCTGAGTGTGCTATTCACAAAAACTGGCCTATTATGACTATTTTCTTGCCTGATCCTAGCTTTTAATTTTAATTCTAATTCTGCAATTTTCTCCTCAGCCTTCCTCTCAATACTGTTTACTGTTAATTTAATGTTTCCTTCTGATTCTTCTACTTTATCATATAGCTTTGCTTGTTTCTCCTCAATCTTGCTAATGCTCTCTCTATTATTCTCTCTTAAATCATTTACTTCTGCAACTATTTGCGAGTAGACTTTCTCAATTCTACCCCCCAGCTGTTCCTTAACCTCTTTAGTAGCTACCTGAATTTTGTCAATTTCTCCCCCCAATTGTTTTTTGACCTGCTGTGTTTCCAGTTGCACTAGTTCTTTTAAATTTTCCGCCTGTGTACTGATTCTAATTTCTAACTCCTCCTGTACTTTTCCTAATTTTCTGTCTACATCTGCAATAATCTCTTTAGCTTTCTCTTCCATCACCCCCCTGATCTCACCTCTAATCAATTCGAATTTGTCACTCATTTCCCTACTGTTTTGTTCTAATTTAGCATTTAACGTTTCAGTACTCTCTCTATTTTCCTTACTGTTTTGTTCTAATCTAACATTTAAGGCATCTGTACTTTCTTTATTTTCCCTACTGTTTTGTTCTAATTTAGCGTTGTTTTGTTCCAGTTTAGCATTTAAAGCGTCTGTACTTTCTTTATTTTCCCTACTGTTTTGTTCTAATCTTGCATTATTCTGTTCTAACTTTGCATTTAAGGCATCACTACTAACTTTGTTCTGATACATAAACTCGAGAAGTAAAGTTTTTAATTCTGGTTGGCCGCCTACACTCCCTGTTTCAGTATCGGGATTTACCTCCGCTACCCCGGTACTACCATCACTCGACATACTGCTCGTATCATCACTCTCCCGTTGATGACCACTACGTAACCTCATCTGTCTTTCTTTCTCATCCCCCATAATGATGTACACTGATACAGACAAATAACCCCCAAAATACAGGCACAGAAATATATACCCTTCTCCTTCCACAAATGTTATTAGGTTTTCAGCCCCAAGTTGTCGGCGACAAGTGTAGCAGTTTGGCCCTCACGTTGAGCGTCAAGTGTAGCAGTTTTGCTAGCCCACACGTCGAGCGACAAGTGTAACGTTAATTACTTTGCTCCACGTTGAGCGCCAAGTGTAACGTTAATTACTTTGCTCCACGTTGAGCGTACAAGTGTAACGGTTTGGCTGCCCCTAACTGTTGGGTGATAAATGTAACTGTTTACCTTTGCCTAAGCTATGTTGTTTTAATGGGCGCCAAGACCTCAACGCAATGTTGAAATCTAAATTTGTATTTAACAACGTCTTGCTCTGGTAGAACACCTTCAAAAATCTATTCACTCAGATCGTGGTATGATTTGACCATTAACCCAACAAACAATTGTATCAGGAGAAGGAATTGGTCTATATCTAATGCCACCTACTGAAAGCAAAGATTGCATTGGAAAAGAATTGAATTTATTATATAAAACAAGTATAGCAAAATTAATAATAATAATAAGAAGTTTAAAATTTAAATTGGAGCGTTGCGTTTTTAATATTACCGATAGAAAATTACGTGAAAACGGAGTCTGATAAATTATTGATTTTACTCTTATTTCCAAGCTATGAAGTTACTGAAATATGAAATATAAAACAAAGAGAAATGAGAGATTGCGTATTTCTGCGTCATTCGCGCTTACCACTGGAAATTGCCAAAGCATTTCCCTCGTACTGGATGATGCTGTGTGCTTCCCACAGTCTCCTGGACGTCGTCATCTCCGTCGATATTTGATGATATACTTGTAGAATTTGTGACTTTATGGTCCTAACAACGGAGCCATACCCTCGTACAACCAAACTGGTTAAGTTTTAAACAGATAGTTCTCCACTCCACGGAACATTGGAGCGACACACACTTGCAACCGAACTAGTCAAGTCTTTCACAGAATGTCTTCCTTCCACGGCGCGCCGAACGTTATATGCACACCTCGGCTCCCCACCTTGGTACCGACTTCCAGCTTACGTGGTCTCCACTGATTGGCTCTGCCACCCCGCTACTTCCCCTTCTCTGGCTCATTACACACGGCGCGCGGATGATGAAGTCGATTTCCGTTCCAACTATCCGCCTTTTCTTGACGCTGCAACCCCGCTTGCGTAATACTTCTTGACAAGAATCAGCCCGTATCTGAATTTCCAGTGAGTCATGTCTCTCATAATATCCTAACTGACGAAACTCCGTAAAATTCCGTAATCACATAATTTTCTATGATATTGTCGTTCGTAATAATTTGCTTGATAGTGTTTTCTAAGACATAGAAAACCTATCTGTATGCTTATAATTTTTATAAAATGCTCCGAAAATACCTTAATAATAATTATAATAAATTAATAATAATAATAAATTAACATGAAAACTTCTCTTGGCTGAACAATTTGCCGCGTAAATAAATATAGAATGGTTTCCTACTGACTTATGCCAGTGGCATAAAAAACCCTCGAAAAACACGTTGCAGGTAGTGGTAGTAAAATTGCGAACTACTACTTGAAATTGGCTGTCTGCAGTCCTTACATGAATTACAGACTAATACAGCCATCACAATTAACACCGTTTATCAGACAGATTCTACACACACCTAAAGTACAGGGGGTTACATGACCGCTTTGTCGCAGCCCCTAAACTAATCAACATCTCTGCGGGAGATAAAATTTTGCGTGATGAAGTAACAGACTGTTAGATAGTACACATCAGTGTCGAAACCTTGCATAAGGACAGTGTGACCACAAGTATAAAAATGGACCCCAAATGACAAGAAGGTTACCGTGCCCATAAGAAAATAAAATGTTAAAAATATGCATGGAAAGACGAAAAAAAAAGTTAACTAAGCTCCAATTGTAAAATACTTTCTCGAAATAAATGAGGTCTGGTTGGTTGGTTCCTCAGTTTAGGGGCTGCGACAACGCGGCCATGTAGCCCCGTGTACTTTGGGTGTGTGTAGAATCTGTCTGATAACCGGTGTTAATTGTGATGACTGTATTAGTGCGTGTTTCTGTTTCATAATTCAAGTAAGGACTGCAGACTTTGAATTTTCAAGTAGTTCCTACTTTTGCCGCCACCGTCAACAACTACTAGTTCAGAACTTCGCTACTAGACGCCACCGCAGTCGGCTCCTGGCGATGAACGTAGGAACCTGAGCGTAGTTTACATTTTTAACCTAATTTAGCCTCACACAGGTGTAATTAGTGGAAGGTTCTTTAACATGCCATAAATCTATGACATGGGACCGCCGGCTTTACTTCCCCTCCGAAGGAAGGCTAAATGAGGTCTGATCGTCTACGAAAACCTGCACATTTTGCCTATTATAGCCTATCCCCTAGTTTTCCCGGTAAAATCTACCTCCGCCTTCCGGCGTGCCGAGAGGACTTTTTTAAAAAATCAAATGCCCATCATACACGAACAATTTTATCCCGGAAGAGACTATACAATTAAAGTGGGGGAAAAGGAGAAATAGGAAACTTCGACATCAAACACAATTTTTACTACCAGACTCAAGGTCAGCTTCATACTACAAGAAGACAATGTTGTCTGTTTGCAGTATGGAACCCAAAAAGAATAACAACGGAACTCATACAGAGAGATGATGAATTTTGGGAGAGTATTCTTCCCCGTTACTTGACCGGTCTTACAAACATGTCATCCTTCCAGAGATTGTGGACTCAAGACAGAGTAGATGTATGCCAATATGAAACTCGGTTAACATTATTAAACACCTTCTATTTTACTGAGTACTGGTAATGTTCCAGGCGCTGCCCGAGTGGTGTGTTTATATGCTATAGAAAGATGCACGACAATTATTACGCAGTGTGTATTCACTCCCGAAATCAATTCCTCACTTCTGTGTGGTATAGCTTTCTGAAGATTGTTAGGACTTGACTTCAGATTGTTATATATTTCAAAATATATTATGGTCCAAATACAGTACGTATATTAAGAATCCAAAGATCTATCCCGGCATTATTTTTAAACATAAATGGTTTATTCTAATTCATTATCTGTTCATAACGTCTACGTATCTAGTCGGGGACTATACGATTCCGACGTTACTTCATTTCTTTGGGGAACGTAATGGTGCAGTGGTCAAGCTGCTTGGCTTTCACCAAGGTTCGATTCCCGGCGAATGAGATTTTCGAAGTGGAATATCACGTCCTGTGGTTCAGATTCCACGTAAAAATGAAGGTTCCGTAGCACTGATCGCGAGATTAACGGTCACGTAAAACTACAAGCTTCATTAATTCTCCATGTCTATGAAATTGGTGGGGCGGGGGTGGAGTCTAGACGCGTTTATCTTAACTTTTACAGCTATACTGTTTCTTGATATCCCCTTTTAATACATACTGTGCTATGGATAAACCAGCTCGTGGCGCAGTGGCCAGCAATGTTGGCTGCTACCTCAGAGGTCCCGGGTTTGATTCCCAGCTTTGCCAAGAATTTAAAAGTATTGGTATGGTCTGGTGCGGGGTCTCCCAGTCACGTGATGCAAAGTGGGAGCCTGCCGGATGCTGTGGCTCATATTTACAATATTGGTTTTAGGTCCCTTTTAACAACTGTGGCTTTTAGAGACGCCGGGGTGCCGGAATTTTGCTCCGAAGAGGATCTTTAACGTGCCAGTAAATCTACTGACACGTCTCCTTCGCATTTGTGCACCCTCAAATGCCAACTGACTGAGCCGGGGTTCGATCCCGCTACCTTGCATACAGCAGACGAGAACGTTATCGCTGAGCCACGCAGCCAGTCGCTGTGGCTCAGGATGCCTGTTAGTTGTCTTTTGATACAGCCAGGAACTCTAATTGGGTATCTACTGTATATTCCATATCAATATGTCACTCATTGATCTTGAGGTATATAAATAATTCTTCATTATCAGACAATTTATTGGGGGATAAAATGTGTATGACCCAAATGCGCACTTCATCTCACAAATGTTGTAACGGGTTTGACTGGCCCTTACTGTTGGGTGACAAATGTAACTGTTTACCTGGGTCTGCCTTGCACTTTGAAATATTTACTCTGCCTAAGATATGTTGTTTTAATGGGCGCCAAGACCTCAACGCAATGTTGAAATCTAAATTTGTATTTAACAACACCTAGCTCTGGTAGAACACCTTCAAGAATCTATTCACTCAGATCGTGGTATGATTTGATCATTAACCCAACAAACAATTGTATCAGGAGAAGGAATTGGTCTATATCTAATGCTACCTACTGAAAGCAAAGATTGCATGGTTAAAAGAAATGAATTTATTATATAGAACAAGTATTGCAAAATTAATAATAATAATAAGTTTAAAATATATATTGGAGCGTTGCGATTTGGATATTACCGCTAGAAAATTACGTGAAAACGGATTCGGATAAATTACTGATTTTACTCTTATTCCCAAGCTATGAAGTTACTGAAATATTGAATATAAAAACAAAGAGAAACGAGAGATTGCGTAGTTCAGAGTCATTCGCGCTTACCACTGGAAATTGCCGAAGCATTTCCCTCGTACTGGATGTTGAAGAGAGCTTCCCACAGTCTCCTGGACGTCGTCATCTTCTTCGTTAGTTGATGATATACTTCTAGATGTAATCACTTTATGGTCCGAACATCGGAGCCAAACACTCGTACAACCACACTGGTTAAGTTTTACAAAGATAGTCCTCCACTCCACGGCGCGCCAACGATATATCTACTCATCGGCTCCCCACTCCGGTGCCGACTTCCACCTTACGTGGTCTTCACTGATTGGCTGAGCACCCAGCTATACTCCCCTCCTTAGGCTCAATACACACGGCGCGCGGATGATGTCGATTGCCGTTCCAGACTATTTCGCCTTTTCTTGACGCTGCAACCCAGGCTTGCGACATGCTTCTTGACAAGAATAAGCCTGTATCTGAATTCCCAGTGAGTCATCTCTCTCATAATACCCTAACTGACAAAACTCCGTAAAATTCCGTAATCATATAATTTTCTATGATAATGTAGTTCGTAATAATTTGCTTGATAGTGTTTTCTATGACATAGAAAACCTATCTGTATGTTTATAATTTTATAAAAATGCTCCAAAAATCCCTTAATAATAATAATAAGTTAATAATAATAATAAATTAACATGAAAGCTTCTCTTGGCTGAACAATTTGCCGCGTAAATAAATATAGGATGGCTTCCTACTGACTTATGCCAGTGGCGTAAAATCCCCTCGAAAGCACGTTACAATGTTATGGTCTTGAGTTTCTTTACTTTAGGAGGCAACGCGGTCAGGTTGAAGTATACTCAGGCATAATCATTGTCCGAGAGTAAGACGGATGAAAACCAGTGTGGCTTTAGACTACAACGAGGATGTCAGGTTCATTTTTTTTTTTTTTTGTATTCACCAAGTGATTGAGGAATACTACGAGAGGAATAGACTTTTGTGTTTTGTAGATCTAGAGAAGGCGTAAGAAAGAGTAGGCTACCAAGGGAAAAGAAACTGAGGATTCTGAGGGATTATGGTATCCAGGGATGGCTGCTACAGCCAATCAAAAGTACCGTATTTGTGTTTATAATGAAACTGCGGTGAGAGTCGATGGTATGATGAGTTCTTGGTCTAAGTTGTTACAGGAATAGGATGAAATCTTTCACCACTATTGTTTTTTTTTTAATATAGGCTATACTTGTCTTTTGTAGCTTTTCAGTCGATCAACACGATTGTTGGGCGGGGTACAAGATATAAATATGTAAAACCACTACCGAAAAAAATACATGTATTAGTTAGCCTAATTATCACAATTGCACCATACTTGTTAATTAATAGTGATGTGATAATCGTGGGAAAGAGATTTTAGTTTTCTTTCCCTAGAGCAACTGAATTTGTAGTTTATACACATTTCTTGATTGTTGGTGAGGAAGAGGCGATGCGAATGGAAGAGCTGAAGCAACTCAGTCCTGATAATAATATGCTATAGCTTATCGTTGAAGTTAATCCTTTATGTTGAGAAATGGAATTTCAAAAAATAAATTCTACATTTTGTTTAAATATCTTCTTTGTTAAGAATAAAAGAAAAAAATAACGTTTCATGGTGACAACAACACGTAAATTTCATTCTAGGAAATCAACAGCAGTTTTTCTCCATAATACTAAGTTACAGGTGTACTAGGGAATAGGAATCCTTACGTATCTCTTCGATGTTATCGTAAACACGATGAGTTATATTTTGAAATATTTTTAAAAAAAGTTGTTGAAAATTTATTTTTCAACTTTTTTCAGGAATTAGTTTAGTCTGGACGATTCTTAATCACAATTAAGGTTAGTATGAAGTTGTTTATGAAAGTAAATGATTGAATATACACAATCTAATGGAGCATAAGCAACAACTACGACGGCGTGAAACCTTATTGTGTTACCGTTTCGAACTTCGCAACATAGGCAGTTTTATGTAAGGGAGGTCTGTAGGGAAATGGTAGAGCTTAGAGAATATCATTTTAATTTCTTTCTGAGTTATCACATTAAGCATAACATACTGTTTCAAAGACTATATCGTGGCGTAGCGTTCTTGTGTGTCACCCCGGAGGCAAGGCCTTGGAGAGCGGTGATGGGCCTGGGGCTGGAGTTTCCTGGCCGCACCCCACTCCCACCTCTATTGCCGAATTATGTAATATTCATTTATAATCCTCCTAAATTTGCAGAAACTGATAGTAATTTTAGAAATATTATTATTAATAATAATATAGGGCTGAACAGACGGGTCCACACCGGGGAAGATCCCGATGATAATAATAATAATAATAATTAATATTATTATTATTAATAATAATATAATAATAATAATAATAATAATAATAATTATTATTATTATTATTATTTTAATAATAAAGACTTACCAAGATAATATAAAATATGAACTACGTAATAGGAATGGAGTTCATCATTGAAACAAAAGCTCACGGTTTCAAACCCACTTGTTTACCGAGTTCGGAGATAGCTTGGGACCCATGACCTTAGCAAGTGTAGCTACTGCGGTCGGTCACTGCGCATCCTTATAACCACCTGTAAAACACGTTTCTCCGTGCGAGGACTAGTTCCCGTATTTTTTGAAATTCATTAGCGCATTTCAAAGTAGTTGTTGCGGCATCGTGGTCATCTAGCCCCGTGTACTTGGCGTGTGTTTGGAATTTGTCTAATTACCCGTCTTATTGTGATGGCTGTATTAGTGTGTGTATTTGTGATTCAGATGAGGATTGTGAAGGAGTCAGCTGAATTTGCCTGGAGTAGAAGTGATAATAATAATAATAATAATACTTTTATTGTTTAACGTCCCTTTTACCATCTGTAGTTTTAGGAGACACTGGGATGCCGGAAGTTTGCCACAAAGGGGATCTTTAACCTGCCAGTAAATTCACTGACACGGCTCCCTCGCATTTGCGCACCCTCAAAAGCCAGCTGGCTGTGTCAGGAATCGATCCTGTAACCTTGGGCATAGCAAGCGAGAACGTTACCCCTGATCCACGCAGTCAGCCGAGTAGAATTGAGAAACCATGGAAAACCACTTCCAAAATGGCTGAGATGGGAATCGAAACCACACCTTTTCAGTTTTGCCTCACGGGGCATTCCAGCCCTCAGACAAGAATGAATCGAATTTTCTGTCAGCGCCGGGAATCGAACCCGAACCTCCGGGGCGACAGCCAAGAATACTAGCCGGTACATCACGAGGAAGACTAAGCATATTTCAGTCACTTGTGAATTCAGTAGTTTAAGTACAGTATTAGCTTATCTATAGCAAAATATTTCGGCCATTCAATTGAAAGTATACAATCACTTCGAACTTTCTAGTCGCGTTATTCCTGAGGCACAATGCCACGAGACTGCAATAATTCCCCAGTGTTCGGACTCAAGCAGTTTGGACTCTCTTGAACGCGCGACCTTGAAACACCCTCAGTGATAGGGGGTGGGGGTAGTCCGTGCTGATACCTGTGTACAGGCCATATAACTGCTAGACGAGAGCGACTACAACGAAACTAGTGGCAATGTTTTGAAATGAAAGGTGAAATAGGATCTGAGTACGACCGCCTCTTAACGTGACCGTTAATATTCAGATCATGAGCCACGAGACCTCCTTTTAACGTGGAATCCGAATCACAGGACATGGCATTTCACATCGAAAATCTCACATGCATTGACCGGGAATCGAACCCGGTCCGCCTTGGTATGAATTTACTGGGAGACTTCTTCTTCTTGAGAAGATAAGTTTTCATTAGGAGAATTCGATGTTTTGTTCTATACCTAACCATGTTTATGGGATTCGGGATAGGCAACTTCACAGCAAGTCTTTATTATCACAACTAAGGTATCTTGCCAGCTGCGTAATCAATATATGTTTATGACAGCATCCAGAGCTTCCCGACCCACTGTTGTAATCGCTACATGCTAGTTATCTGGCGGTGACTCATTGCAACCTGGCCGCTCTGCGATGCTCCATTCTATGGGGAGGGACCTCACTGTAGTTCTTTATTAAGAGATAGATTGTGAAAAGTGGCGTGAACAAGAAACCAAAGTTTTCATGACAAATGTAAAATGTTGATCTACGCTAATCGCATTCAAATTATGTCACTAAGCAATTAACACTCCGAACTGAAAAGGCTTGCAATTGTAGCTGTATAGCATTCATTTTAAACATAGCACAAGACATACATAGCCTAGGGGAAAGACTTTCTCCTTAATTGTCTAAATATGTAACTTAAATACTTGATGCTTTATGTAATTAGAAATATTATTGTAATGCCAGGAGATTCGCATAAAAAACGTGCGAATGTGGAGCGAATGCGGATAACAGTTGCGGATATGGAGCGGATGCGGATAACAGTTGCGGATATGGAGCGGATGCGGATAACAGTTGCGGATATGGAGCGGATGCGGATAACAGTCATGCGGATGTGGAGCGGATGCGGATAACAGTCTAGCGGATATGGAGCGGATGCGGATAACAGTTGCGGATATGGAGCGGATGCGGATAACAGTCTAGCGGATATGGAGCGGATGCGGATAACAGTTGCGGCTATGGAGCGGATGCGGATAACAGCCATGCGGATATGGAGCGGATGCGGATAACAGTTGCGGATATGGAGCGGTTGCGGATAACAGTCATGCGGATGTGGAGCGGATGCGGATAACAGCCATGCGGATATGGAGCGGATGCGGATAATAGTCTAGCGGATATGGAGCGGATGCGGATAACAGTCATGTGGATGTGGAGCGGATGCGGATAACAGTCATGCGGATGTGGAGCGGATGCGGATAACAGTCATGCGGTTGTAAGCGGATGCGGATAACAGTCATGCGGTTGTGGAGCGGATGCGGATAACAGTCATGCGGATATGGAGCGGATGTGGATAACAGTCATGCGGATATGGAGCGGTTGCGGATAACAGCCATGCGGATATGGAGCCGATGCGGATAACAGTCATGCGGATATGGAGCGGTTGCGGATAACAGTCATGCGGATATGGAGCGGATGCGGATAACAGTTGCGGATATGGAGCGGATGCGGATAACAGCCATGCGGATATGGAGCGGATGCGGATAACACTCATGCGGATATGGAGCGGATGCGGATAACAGTTGCGGATATGGAGCGGATGCGGATAACAGTCATGCGGATATGGAGCCGATGCGGATAACAGTCATGCGGATATGGAGCGGTTGCGGATAACAGTCATGCGGATATGGAGCGGATGCGGATAACAGTTGCGGATATGGAGCCGATGCGGATAACAGCCATGCGGATATGGAGCGGATGCGGATAACAGTCATGCGGATATGGAGCGGATGCGGATAACAGTTGCGGATATGGAGCGGATGCGGATAACAGTCATGCGGATATGGAGCCGATGCGGATAACAGTCATGCGGATATGGAGCGGTTGCGGATAACAGTCATGCGGATATGGAGCGGATGCGGATAACAGTTGCGGATATGGAGCCGATGCGGATAACAGCCATGCGGATATGGAGCGGATGCGGATAACAGTCATGCGGATATGGAGCGGATGCGGATAACAGTTGCGGATATGGAGCGGATGCGGATAACAGCCATGCGGATATGGAGCGGATGCGGATAACAGTTGCGGATATGGAGCGGATGCGGATAACAGTCATGCGGATATGGAGCGGATGCGGATAACAGTCATGCGGATATGGAGCGGATGCGGATAACAGTTGCGGATATGGAGCGGATGCGGATAACAGTTGCGGATATGGAGCGGATGCGGATAACAGCCATGCGGACATGGAGCGGATGCGGATAACAGTCATGCGGATATGGAGCGGTTGCGGATAACAGTCATGCGGATATGGAGCGGTTGCGGATAACAGTCATGCGGATAACAGTCATGCGGATATGGAGCGGATGCGGATAACAGTCATGCGGATATGGAGCGGATGCGGATAACAGTCATGCGGTTGTGGAGCGGATGCGGATAACAGTCATGCGGTTAACAGTCATGCGGATATGGAGCGGTTGCGGATAACAGTCATGCGGATAACAGTCATGCGGATATGGAGCGGATGCGGATAACAGTCATGCGGATATGGAGCGGATGCGGATAACAGTCATGCGGATATGGAGCGGATGCGGATAACAGTCATGCGGATAACAGTCATGCGATTGTGGAGCGGATGCGGATAACAGTCATGCGGTTAACAGTCATGCGGATATGGAGCGGATGCGGATAACAGTCATGCGGATATGGAGCGGATGCGGATAACAGTCATGCGGATATGGAGCGGATGCGGATAACAGTCATGCGGATAACAGTCATGCGGTTGTGGAGCGGATGCGGATAACAGTCATGAGGATAACAGTCATGCGGATATGGAGCGGTTGCGGATAACAGTCATGCGGATATGGAGCGGATGCGGATAACAGTCATGCGGATATGGAGCGGATGCGGATAACAGTCATGCGGATAACAGTCATGCGGTTGTGGAGCGGATGCGGATAACAGTCATGAGGATAACAGTCATGCGGATATGGAGCGGTTGCGGATAACAGTCATGAGGATAACAGTCATGCGGATATGGAGCGGTTGCGGATAACAGTCATGCGGATAACAGTCATGCGGATATGGAGCGGATGCGGATAACAGTCATGCGGATAACAGTCATGCGGATATGGAGCGGTTGCGGATAACAGTCATGCGGATAACAGTCTTGCGGATATGGAGCGGATGCGGATAACAGTCATGCGGATAACAGTCATGCGGTTGTGGAGCGGATGCGGATAACAGTCATGCGGATAACAGTCATGCGGATATGGAGCGGATGCGGATAACAGTCATGCGGATAACAGTCATGCGGATATGGAGCGGATGCGGATAACAGTCATGCGGATATGGAGCGGATGCGGATAACAGTCATGCGGATATGGAGCGGATGCGGATAACAGTCATGCGGATAACAGTCATGCGGTTGTGGAGCGGATGCGGATAACAGTCATGAGGATAACAGTCATGCGGATATGGAGCGGTTGCGGATAACAGTCATGCGGATAACAGTCATGCGGATATGGAGCGGTTGCGGATAACAGTCATGCGGATAACAGTCATGCGGATATGGAGCGGATGCGGATAACAGTCATGCGGATAACAGTCATGCGGATATGGAGCGGTTGCGGATAACAGTCATGCGGATAACAGTCTTGCGGATATGGAGCGGATGCGGATAACAGTCATGCGGATAACAGTCATGCGGTTGTGGAGCGGATGCGGATAACAGTCATGCGGATAACAGTCATGCGGATATGGAGCGGATGCGGATAACAGTCATGCGGATAACAGTCATGCGGATATGGAGCGGTTGCGGATAACAGTCATGCGGATAACAGTCTTGCGGATATGGAGCGGATGCGGATAACAGTCATGCGGATAACAGTCATGCGGTTGTGGAGCGGATGCGGATAACAGTCATGAGGATAACAGTCATGCGGATATGGAGCGGTTGCGGATAACAGTCATGCGGATAACAGTCATGCGGATATGGAGCGGTTGCGGATAACAGTCATGCGGATAACAGTCATGCGGATATGGAGCGGATGCGGATAACAGTCATGCGGATAACAGTCATGCGGATATGGAGCGGTTGCGGATAACAGTCATGCGGATAACAGTCTTGCGGATATGGAGCGGATGCGGATAACAGTCATGCGGATAACAGTCATGCGGTTGTGGAGCGGATGCGGATAACAGTCATGCGGATAACAGTCATGCGGATATGGAGCGGATGCGGATAACAGTCATGCGGATAACAGTCATGCGGATATGGAGCGGATGCGGATAACAGTCATGCGGATATGGAGCGGATGCGGATAACAGTCATGCGGATAACAGTCATGCGGTTGTGGAGCGGATGCGGATAACAGTCATGCGGATAACAGTCATGCGGATATGGAGCGGTTGCGGATAACAGTCATGCGGATATGGAGCGGATGCGGATAACAGTCATGCGGATAACAGTCATGCGGATATGGAGCGGTTGCGGATAACAGTCATGCGGATGTGGAGCGGATGCGGATAACAGTCATGCGGATATGGAGCGGTTGCGGATAACAGTCATGCGGATGTGGAGCGGATGCGGATAACAGTCATGCGGATAACAGTCATGCGGATATGGAGCGGATGCGGATAACAGTCATGCGGATATGGAGCGGATGCGGATAACAGTCATGCGGATAACAGTCATGCGGATATGGAGCGGATGCGGATAACAGTCATGCGGATATGGAGCGGTTGCGGATAACAGTCATGCGGATATGGAGCGGATGCGGATAACAGTCATGCGGATAACAGTCATGCGGATATGGAGCGGATGCGGATAACAGTCATGCGGATATGGAGCGGATGCGGATAACAGTCATGCGGATATGGAGCGGTTGCGGATAACAGTCATGCGGATAACAGTCTTGCGGTTGTGGAGCGGATGCGGATAACAGTCATGCGGATAACAGTCATGCGGATATGGAGCGGATGCGGATAACAGTCATGCGGATAACAGTCATGCGGATATGGAGCGGATGCGGATAACAGTCATGCGGATATGGAGCGGTTGCGGATAACAGTCATGCGGATAACAGTCATGCGGATATGGAGCGGATGCGGATAACAGTCATGCGGATAACAGTCTTGCGGATATGGAGCGGATGCGGATAACAGTCATGCGGATAACAGTCATGCGGTTGTGGAGCGGATGCGGATAACAGTCATGCGGATAACAGTCATGCGGATATGGAGCGGATGCGGATAACAGTCATGCGGATAACAGTCATGCGGATATGGAGCGGATGCGGATAACAGTCATGCGGATATGGAGCGGATGCGGATAACAGTCATGCGGATAACAGTCATGCGGTTGTGGAGCGGATGCGGATAACAGTCATGCGGATAACAGTCATGCGGATATGGAGCGGTTGCGGATAACAGTCATGCGGATATGGAGCGGATGCGGATAACAGTCATGCGGATAACAGTCATGCGGTTGTGGAGCGGATGCGGATAACAGTCATGCGGATGTGGAGCGGATGCGGATAACAGTCATGCGGATGTGGAGCGGATGCGGATTAAAGCCGTGCGGACGCGAGGCGGATGCGCATAACGTTTTGTTAAGCCGCGGCGGGCTCTAGCTACAAGCCGTGTTCCACTATGTTATCTCTGACGACATACGATGAATCATAATTCAAAAATAACTGCCAACAAACGACATTAATTTCTCATTTCTATAACTGAGGAGGTCAAGGATCTGCGCCGAGTAATAAGCAAAATAAGCAACTTGAAGCCACGCTCCACGTCAGTAGTGGGGAGGTTGGAGGTTCAAATATCGGCACTGACGGTAGTCATCCTGACTCCCTACTGGCTAATGCTCGGATGGTATCTAATTTCAAGTCCAAAAGCGTCTTTTCCTATCCTTGACCCTAATATGTACAACTGCACGACAGACACGCAGATAATCGGATAAATTAAACTTACACTTAAATGCATGGGGCTGATGATCAAACTGGCAAATAACCCTAAATTAAGCAACAACAAATATACAGAAGAAGAATTTAAATATTTCAAATACAGAAATGTAATTCAAACAAAATAAATGTAGAAAAACAAACGTGTGTACAGTTCAAAAATCTGTCAATCATCGCTATCAGGGCCTTCCGACATCTTGGTCATCAGCCCTGTGGTGACTGCGGTAGTATGTTAGGTCTGGGCATCATTTGTAAAGAGAGAGTGTGTAAAATATCGGAAAGAAACACTTTCTGTCAGCGCCAGGATTCGAACCTTCAAACTTCTTGTAGTCTACATTGAGGAGTCACCTGGGAACATTTTAAAATAATCTGATGCAAAGTGTTTTTAGCCTACTTTCGATTTTTGCAAAAAATGAAAGTAGACTTATGAGATCAACACAGGGCGAAAAAAGTGTGTCTGTCTGTGTGTGTGTATGTATGTGTGTGTGTGAGTCTGTGTGTGTGTCTGTGTGTGTGTGTGTCTGTGTGTGTGTGAGTGTGTGTACTCTGAATGTCTGTCCCCCCCTATCAATTCGAACACGGTGAATGCGAATTGAACGAAATTTGGTACAAAGGTAGCACTAGCAAAGGACACCTCAGTGTCATGTTTTATATCGCCGCCATCTTGACGGAAACGTAATGGCGGCCACACAAATGTTCAAAGCTTAAATCAAATTACGACTAACCTAATCATCCGATCTCTACCAAATTTTGCAACAACATACCTTTATGGGGGGAGCATCCTTTGACCAAACCAATAGGTCATCAGCGTAATAGTTTGCGGATGGCGGCCATCTTTGTGTGAAAATCTATTCCCCCTATTAATTCGAACACGGTGCAACCGAATGGAACGAAATTTGGTACAGAGGTAGTAC
Organism: Meconema thalassinum; assembly: GCA_946902985.2. NCBI lineage: Eukaryota > Metazoa > Arthropoda > Insecta > Orthoptera > Tettigoniidae > Meconema > Meconema thalassinum. Next base: position 1,628,084,328 of record OX336388.2, read on the forward strand.
TAACAAAAGGCACCTCAGTGTCATGTTTTATATTGCCGCCATCTTGACGGAAACGTAATGGCGGCCACACAAATGTTCAAAGCTTAAATCAAATTACGATTAACCTAATCATCCGATCTCTACCAAATTTTGCAACAACATACCTTTATGGGGGGAGCATCCTTTGACCAAACTAATAGGTCATCAGCGTATTAGTTTGCGGATGGCGGCCATCTTTGTGTGAAAATCAATTCCCCCTATTAATTCAAACACGGTGAAACCGAATGGAACGAAAAATGGTACAGAGGTAGCACTAGCAAAGGGCATCTCAGTGTCATGTTTTATATCGCCGCTATATTGACAGAAACGTAATGGCGGCCACACAAATGTTCAAAGCTTAAGTTAAATTACGACTAACATAACCATCCGATCTCTACCAAACTTTGCAACATCATTCCTTTATGGAGGGAGCATCGTTTGACCAATCTAATAGGTTATTAGCCTAATAGTTTGTGGATGGCGGCCATCTTTATGTCAAAATTGATTCCCCCTATTAATTCGAACACGGTGGAACCGAATGAACGACATTTGGTACAGAGGTAGCACTAGCAAAGGGCACCTCAGTGTCATGTTTTATATCGCCGCCATCTTGACAGAAACGTAATGGCGGCCACACAAATGTTCAAAGCTTAAGTTAAATTACGACTAACATAACCATCCGATCTCTGCCAAATTTTGCAACAACATACCTTTATGGAGGGAGCATCCTTTGACCAATCTAATAGGCCATTAGCCTAATAGTTTGCGGATGGCGGCCATCTTTATGTCAAAATTGATTCCCCCTATTAATTCGAACACGGTGGAACCGAATGAACGAAATTTGGTACAAAGGTTGCACTAGCAAAGGGCACCTCAGTGTCATGTTTTATATCGCCGCCATCTTGACGGAAACGTAATGGCGGCCACACAAATGTTCAAAGCTTAAATCAAATTACGATTAGCCTAATCATCCGATCTCTAGCAAATTTAGCAACAACATACCTTTATGGAGGGAGCATCCTTTGACCAAACTAATAGGTCATCAGCCTAATATTTTGCGGATGGCGGCCATCTTTGTGTGAAAATAGATTCCCCTTACAAATTCGAACACGGTGAAACCGAATGGAACGAAATTTGGTACAGAGGTACCCACTAGCAAAGGGCACCTCAGTGCCATGTTTTATATCACCGCTATCTTGACGGAAACGTAATCGCGGCCACCCAAATGTTAAAAGCTAAAATGTAATTACGACCAACCTAATAATCTAGTCTCTACCAAATTTTGCAACACCATATCTTTATGTGGGAAACATATTCAGACCAAACTGCAAGAACATCAGCCCAATAGTTTGCAGATGGTGGCCAAGTATGTGTGCAAATCGATTCCCCCTATCAATTCAAACACGGTGAAACCGAATTGAACGAAATTTGGTACAGAGGTAGCACTAGCAAAGGGCACCTCATATTCATGTTTAATATCCCTATAGCACGTTGTATTTCAACAAGCTACTACAACCAACATTCAATCATACTCCTTGAAAAGGACAAAGAGTTATAACAATACCAATGCATTTAGGAGAAAGTAGGCTATATGTTCTTTGCTGAACATCTTGTTTTTTTTTACTTTAGTTCGATGAAGAATATTGAAATATATCGCTGAAAATTGAATTTCATTGGCCTAAGCAGTCAGTAAAAAGTAATTCATTTAGTGTTACAGTATCGAAGATTCTTTGAAAAGCTGGAATAATACACACTTAGTGGGCAAAAGTCATGAGAAGGCAGCACGGAATATAATGTTAATTACGAGTTGTTCCTCCGCGAGCCCTCAATACGGCCGAAGTACGGCTCGACAAGAAATGGGTTCCTAACTCCCAACATTCAACTGGGCGGTGGTTGAATCACAGTAGCCCTTCGATCGCCCCGTATGGTTCTGCTGAGGTGACGTGATGTCTGTTCGTTAAATTCATTCATTTATTTGCAATTGAGGGTGTGTCCCCCGGTGGCCAAGTGGGTATGGATAACAAATAAACATAACATAACAATTCGACTTAAGTATAAACATTGTCACTGGGTTTGATAATGTAAGAAATGAATACATAAATAAATATAATTTATGACGTTGAGTGTTAAGGAGACTGAAATATTATCATCATTCCACCGGGCGAAGCCGGGTACTACTGCTAGTAACAAATAAACATAACATAACAATTCGATAACAATTAAACTGGAGTATTTACACAAATCGTCAGTCCTTTCATAAACACACTTCTATGTTTGGGGAAAGGCTCTAAGACTGCGGCAGGTAGAGAGTTCCAGTTATCAATGGCATGGTTTACAAAATAATATTTACCATAATTTGTGCGCTGTAGTCGGCCCTTAATTTTTAAAGGATGATCACTCCTACTTATGTAAGTGGCCTCTCCCATACGTGTGGTCGTTCTGTGCGGCGGTTTACGCCACCGGGGGACACACCCTAAATTGCAAAGAACTTTGGTTCCCGTTCTCACGGGGTATATACCTTACTGTACACGGCTAGGGAGAACATACAATATTGGGCGTTTTGCTAATGATGATGATATTAATAATAAAGGTTTCCAGGAAAAGCCGAAGCTTAAGACAGGGAAGGCGTGGTCCCAAGAGAGAAAAGAACAACACCGAAGACGAATGCGGGAACACTAGGCGGTAGTTAGAGCTCGGAAGAAGAGACAGTTGAACTGACGTGGTCCCTAGTTGGCCGAATCGAAGAAAGAAGAAGAATAACACTAATAACAGTAATAATATTTCTGCTCCTCCCCTCCCATTATTCCTGTTTACAAGGGGTTCGGCGAACAGGTGAGATGAGTACATACAGGGTAGATCGATTATTATGACTGGATACCCTCCCTGACACCAACGTGATCAGAAGATATGAAGATTAATTAAACAAGACAAGAAGTTGCCACGAGGCGGTGTGCTGGTTGGGGCGTAACTGTCTAGAGTTGAAAATTGAAAGCACGGAGAATGATTTTAAGGATGGGTATTGATGGCGTTCAAACCCACTCGTCTCTTGAATCCGAAGATAACCTTCTCCATTTGTTCCTTTTAGTCGGTTTACCGTCCGGGGTTGGCTTTTCCCTCGGACTCGGCGAGGGATCCCACCTTGACCGCCTCCAGGACAATGTCCTGGAGCTTGAAACATCGGGTCGGGGGATACAACTGGCTTGACACAAGTAAACACAGAATAGTTTCCATCTCGGCCACCGAAAATTGTATCTTGAAAGACTAAATAATAATCAATACTAATATAATAAAGCTGAAGAGTTTGTTTGTTTGTGTGTCTAAACGCGCTAATCTCTGGAACAACCAGTCGGATTCAAAACATTATTTTTGTACATGATAGCCAGATTCAAGAGGAATAGTTTAGGCTATGTATCATTAGGCTACACCTCTCTGGTAACCTTAAAGATTGATTTTTGTTCAGTTAGTCGGAAGAACAAGCGCTCCCGAACAGCTTTATCCGCATGCGCTGGCGTTATGGTTAGTGATACGTACACCGTTTCACCGATTTGAACCAAAATTTGTATACTTACCCTTTGGAACCCTGTGAGTAACACTGTCCACTTTAAATTTCAGGCAGACCAATCCATTCCCTGCATTTAGGCCCTTTGGCACAAATCTACACCGTTTCAACGATCTAAACCAAAATGTGTATACTTACCCTTTGGAACCCTGCGAGTAAAACTGTCTACATGAAATTTATGACAGACCAGTCCATTCTCTGCATTTAGGCCCTTTGGCACAAAATCTACACCTTTTCACCGATCTGAACCAAAATTTGTATACTTAAGTTACCCTTTGGAACCCTGCGAATAACACTGTCTACATCAAATTTATGACAGACCAGTCCATTCCCTGTATTTAGGCCCTTTGTCACAAATCTACACCTTTCCACCGACCTGAACCAAAATGTGTATACTTACCCATTGGAACCCAGCAAGTAACACTGTCTGCATGAAATTTCGGACAGACCACTCCATTCCCTGCATTTAGGCCCTTTGACACAAATCTACACCGTTTCACCGATCTAAACCACATTTCGTATACTTACCCTTTGGAACCCTGCGGGTGACACTGACCACTTTAAATTTCGGAGAGACCACTCCATTCCCTGCATTTAGGCCCTTTATCACAAATCTGCGTGCCACGGTGGGTGAGTGGTTATTGTGTCGGTCTACTAACCCCAAGCTTGCAGGTTCACTCCTGGCCGTGGTAAGTGATTTTTGAAAGGTGGCAAAATTACGACACGCATGCCATACGATGTTGGCATGTCAAAGAACCCATTTGAATTCAGTAGGTCGTGTTCATAATGGCAAAATTAATCTCGGGATTTTCCGCCAACACAAAGTTCCTCATTTCTCTACTAGAAAGCGCTATAGTGTCAAGGAGCTTAGATATCTAACCTCCTTGACTTTCATAGTACCTCAAGGAACAACAAAATTCGACATGCAAGCTGCCCTCTGGGTGTAAAATAACAAAGCTTGCACCCGGCACCTGAGGCCATACGATATTATTATTATTATCACAAATCTACACCGTTCCTCCTAATTGCACCAAATTATACATACACTTTGAAACCCTGCTGGTAACACTGCCCACTTGATATTTTGGACAACGCTCTCCATTCCCTACATTTAGAATAACAGACAAAATGAACTTGAAAACCACGTATTAAGGCCCTAGAACCATTCATGTCCGTAGTAGTGTAACTGCAAGAGTATTTTAATAAGTCTATTGTTGACTGGCCATTCGGGCTGCATCACGTCGCCCCTACCAGTGTTTTGGTGCAGAATTGCGAAAATAGTTAAATGTTGCGATGCTTATAAATTGCTGTCCTGAGGAGTAGTTAGTGCAAAAAATATCTTAGGCCCCTTAAAACAGTTATCATCATGAACATATTATGCCTCTGTATAAGTACAATGGTGTTGGTGCAGTAGATTGAGGTTATCAGGTGAAATAAGCGTTGGTGCTTTCAAATTTACCGTCAATTATTCCGAACCTTATCGTTGAGCGCTATGTGGCGATAAATGATACTATTGCTACCTCAGGTGCTCGGGACAGCCGAAGTTTTCCAATGTGTTCTGATTATTTTCCTACGGCGCTATGCGACAAAAGACGACACTATTGGTCTCTACATTTCTAACAGCCAATGATATATAGGCCCTAGGCAGTGTCTTTTATTTCACTTACTCCTCTTTCTAATCATTTTTTTTAAATTCGTTTGTAAATTACATGTATCATAGCTGTAGTTAGTAAATAGCCGTTTCCTTATTCATTATTAACATTATTATCATTACGGGAAAATGATCCTAATGTTACGTCCATTATAGGTCTACGGTACTACTTATCACCCCCACTACAACCACCACCACTACCACAAAAAGTTATATTTTTTAAATATGTTTTTCCTGTTAGTTTATCATGTGCCACTTCTGTAGTAGTATTCATTATCTCTTATATAAAAACAAGTGTCCTGACTGACTGACTGACTGACTGACTGACTGACTCATCATCGCCCAGCCAAAACTATTGAAGATAGAATCATGAAATTTTGGGGATATGTTTGTGGTAAGTCGAAAACGCGCACTAAGGAAGGATTTTAGGATATTCAGGTTCTAAAGGGGTGTTAAGGGGATAGACCTGCATTTCATTGAATAACAATATCTCCCGATCGGTTTCATTGGGAGATGTGATACTCGGCATATACACTCATCATTAAAAATAAGAAGACACGTGTCTGAGGGTTTTTCGATGTGAAGTATATTATGAGGTGAAAGGGGTGAAAAGTGGGGGTTGAAGGATTCCTAACGGTGAGTGTATCTCTTAAACGACATAGGCGAGGAGTTTGATACTCAGTGGAAAAAAATCAGCTTAAAAAATAAGTAAATAGGTGTTTGACCGTTTTTTCATAAATCCAATTTAAGGGGCCAATAGGGAGGGGTGAAATTCTGGGGGGGGGGGGGGGGGAAACAGGAAAGAAAGTGTCCTAACTGATTGACTGACAGACTCACTCATCAAACTCAGGAAAAAAAACTGCTTAAAAATAAGTAAATAGGTGTTCGACAGTCTTTTTCATAAACCCAATTTAAGGGGTTCTTGGGGAGGGGTGAAATTCTGAAAAAAGGAAATTGAGAGAAAAAGTCCTGACTCACTCACCATCGCCCAGCCAAAATTATTGAAGTTAGACACATGACATTTCGGGGAAGATGATCATTGTATGTCGGAACCGTCCACTAAGGGAGGATTTTCGGATATTCAGGGGGTCTTAAGGGGGTTAAACCTGCATTTCATTGAATAACAATAACTCCCGATTGGTTTCATTGGGGGATGTGTTACTCGGCATATGAACACATAAAAAATAAGAAGACATGTGTCTGAGGGTTTTTCGATGTGGTGTATATTATGAGGTGAAAGGGGTGAAAAGTGGGGGTTGAATGATTCCTAACGGAGCGTGTATCTCTTAAACGACATAGGCGAGGAGTTTGAAACTCAGCGGAAAAAATCAGCTTATAAGATAAGTAAATAGATGTTCGTTTTTTTTTCCTAAATTCAATTTACGGGGCTCATGGGGAGGGGTGAAATTCTGGGGGGGGGGGAGACCGGAAAGAAAGTGTCCTAACTGATTGACTCTCTCACTCACTCTTCAAACTCAGGGAGAGAAAACTGCTTAAATATAAGTAAATAAGTGTTTGACAGTTTATTTTTCATAAATCAAATTTAAGGGGTTCATTGTGAGAGGACAAATTCTGGAAGAAAAAAAAATGAATGAAAATGTCCTGACTCACTCACTCACTCACTCACTCACTCATCATCGTCCAGCCAAAATTATTGAAGTTAGAAACATGACATTTTTGGGATATGTTCGCTGTATGTCAAAACCGTACACTAAGGGAGGATTTTCGGATATTCAGGTTCTAAAGGTGTCTTAATGGGGTTAAACCTGCATTTTATTGAATAACAATATCTCGTGAGTGGTTGCATTTGTGGATGTGATACTCGGCATATAAACTAATCATTAAAAATAAGCAGACATGTGTCTAAGGGTTTTTCGATTGGTGTATATTATAAGGTGAAAGGGGTGAAAAGTGAGGGTTGAAGGATTCCTAACGGAGCGTGTATCTCTTCAACGACATACGCGAGAAGTTTGAAACTCAGCGAAAAAAAAACCCAGCTTAAAAATAACTACATCGGTGTTCGACCGTTTTTTCATAAATTCAATTTAAGGGGCCAATGGGGTGGGGTGAAATTCTAGAAGAAAAAAAAGGAGAGAAAGTGTCCTGACTGACTGACTAACTCACTCACTCATCAAACTCAGGGGAAAAAGACAGCTTCAAATATAAGTTAATAGGTGTTCGAGCGATTCTTCATAAATCCAATAAATGGGGAGGGCGTAAAATTCAGGTAAAATAATTGAAAGAAAATGGCCTGACTGACTCACTCACTCATCATCGCCCAGCGAAAACTATTGAAGTAGGAAAAATTAAAATTTGGGAATATTTTCGCTCTATGTCGCAAACGTCAACTAATGAAGGAATTTTGTTTATTCGGGTTCTTAAGAGGTGTTAAGGGGGAAAACGTGTATTTCATTCATTAACGATATCTCATGAGTTGTTTCTTTGGGGATGTGATATTCAGCATATAAACTAATCATTAAAATTAAGCAGACATATGTCTAAGGGTTTATCGATGTGGTGTATATTATGAGGTGAAAGGGGTGAAAATTGGGGGTTGAAGGATTTTTAACGGAGCGTGTATCTCTTAAACGACATAGGCGAGAAGTTTGACATTCAGCGAAAAAAAAAACAGCTTGAAATATAAGAAAATAGGTGTTCAACCTTTTTTTCATAAATCCAATTTAAGGGGCCCTCGGAGAGGGGTGAAATTCTGGGAAAAAAACAGGAAAGATAGTGTTCTAACTGATTAACTCACTCACTCATCAAACTCAGGGGGGAAGAACAGCTTAAAAAGAAGTAAATAGGTCTTCGACCTTTTTTTAAATCATAAATCCAATATAATGGATTCATGAGAGGGGTGAAATTCTGAAAAATAAATGAAAGAAAATGTCCTGACTTACTCACTCACTCATCATCGCCCAGCCAAAATTATTGAAGTTAGAAACATGAAATTTTGGGGTTGTGTTCGTTGTATGTCGAAAACGTCCACCAAGGGAGGATTTTTGGATATTCAGGTTCTAAAGGGGTGTTAAGGGGGTAGACCTGCATTTAATTGAATAGCAATATCTCCCGATTGGTTTCCTTGGGGGATGCGATACTCGGCATATAAACTCATCATTAAGAATAAGAAGACACATGTCTGAGGGTTTTTCGATGAACTGTATATTATGAGGTGTATGTGTGAAAAGTGGGGGTTGAAGGATTCCTAACGGAGCAAGTATCTCTTAAAAGACAGAGGCATAAAGTATGAAACTCAGGGGGAAGAATCAGCTTGAAAAATAAGTAAAAAGGTGGTCGATCGTTTTTATTTCATGAATCCAATTTAAGGGGCCCATGGGGAGGGCTGAAATTCTGGAAGAAAAAGTCCACTAAGGAGGGATTTTTGGATATTCACTCTCATCGACCAACAAAAACTATTAAAGTTAGAAGAATGATATTTTGGGGATATGATTGTTGTGTGTCGAAAACGTCTACTAAGGAGGGATTTTTGGATATTCAGGTTCTAAAAGGGTGTTAACGGGGTTAAACCTGCATTTCATTGAATAAAAATATGACACAACTATGACGCGAGCGAAGCCGCGGGTACCTGCTAGTCTCTTATAAAAAAACAAGTGTCCTGACTGACTGACTGACTGACTCATCATCGCCCAGCCAAAACTATTAAAGTTAGAAACATGAAATTTTGGGAATATGTTCGTTGTAAGTCGAAAACACCCACTAAGGAAGGGTTTTTGGATATTCAGTTTCTAAAGGGGTGTTAAGGGGGTACACCTGCATTTCATTGAATAACAATATCTCCGGATTGCTTTCATTGGGGGATTTGATACTCGTCATATAAACTCATCATTAAAAATAAGAAGATACGTGTCTGAGGGTTTTTCGATGTGGTGTATATTATGAGGTGAAAGGGGTGAAAAGTGGGGGTTGAAGGTTTCCTAACCGAGCGTGTATCTCTTCAACGACATAGGCGAGGAGTTTGGAACTCAGCGGAAAGAAATCAGCATAAAAAATAACAAAATAGGTGTTTGACCGTTTTTTTCATAAATCCAATATAAGGGGCCCATGGGGAGGGGTGAAAATATGGGGGGGGGGGGAAACGTAATATGTCTGAGTGTAAAATTATACATGGCCTATGTTGTAGACAATAAAACATTACATCTTTTTTGTCTCTTGCTATTTCATCATACGACGAATACTTAGGGAGTTATTAATGATTTTGTACTTTTTGGCCGGTATTTTCTAAGTCCCAGGAATGACATAAAAATTGATTCGAATGAAATTTCGAAAAATAGTTTTTTTAATACTTTTATTATATTTTTCACGTTTTTTAGGGTCCGAAACCAACATGATATTTTGATGTTTCTTTTCGTCCCATGCATTTTTTTTCAGGTGATAGAATTATTTTCCACTTGGATCGATGCTTATCTCTTATATGAAACAAGTGTCCTGACTGACTGACTGACTGACTGAGTCATCATCGCCCAGCCAAAACTATTAAAGTTAGAAACATGAAATTTTGGGAATATGTTCGTTGTAAGTCGAAAACGCCCACTAAGGAAGGGTTTTTGGATATTCAGTTTCTAAAGGGGTGTTAAGGGGGTACACCTGCATTTCATTGAATAACAATATCTCCGGATTGCTTTCATTGGGGGATTTGATACTCGGCATAAAACTCATCATTAAAAATAAGAAGATACGTGTCTGAGGGTTTTTCGATGTGGTGTATATTATGAGGTGAAAGGGGTGAAAGTGGGGGTTGAAGGTTTCTTAACCGAGCGTGTATCTCTTAAACGACATAGGCGAGGAGTTTGGAACTCAGCGGAAAAAAAATCAGCATAAAAATAACAAAATAGGTGTTTGACCGTTTTTTCATAAATCCAATATAAGGGGCCCATGGGGAGGGGTGAAAATATGGGGAGGGGGAACGTAATATGTCTGTGTGTAAAATTATACATGGCCTAAGTTGTAGACAATAACACATTACATCTTTTTTGTCTCTTTCTATTACATCATACGACGAATACTTAGGGAGTTATTAATGATTTTGTACTTTTTGGCCGGTATTTCCAAAGTCCCAGGAATGACATAAAAATAGATTCGAATGAAATTTCGAAAAATAGTTTTTTTAATACTTTTATTATATTTTTCACGTCTTTTAGGGTCCGAAACCAACATGATATTTTGATGTTTTTTTTTCGTCCCACGCATTTTTGGTTTCAGGTGATAGAATTATTTTCCATTAGGACCAATGCTTATTCTCTTATATAAAAACAAGTGTCCTGACTGACTGACTGACTGACTGACTGACTCATCATCGCCCAGCCAAAACTATTAAAGTTAGAAACATGAAATTTTGGGAATATGTTCGTTGTAAGTCGGAAACGCCCACTAAGGAAGGGTTTTTGGATATTCAGTTTCTAAAGGGGTGTTAAGGGGGTACACCTGCATTGCATTGAATAACAATATCTCCGGATTGCTTTCATTGGGGGATTTGATACTCGGCATATAAACTCATCATTAAAAATAAGAAGATACGTGTCTGAAGGTTTTTCGATGTGGTGTATATTATGAGGTGAAAGGGGTGAAAAGTGGGGGTTGAAGGTTTCCTAACCGAGCGTGTATCTCTTCAACGACATAGGCGAGGAGTTTCGAACTCAGCGGAAAAAAATCAGCATAAAAAATAACAAAATAGGTGTTTGACCGTTTTTTCATAAATCCAATATAAGGGGTCCATGGGGAGGGGTGAAAATATGGGGGGGGGGACGTAATATGTCTGAGTGTAAAATTATACATGGCCTATGCTGTAGACAATAACACATTACATCTTTTTTGTCTCTTGCTATTTCATCATACGACGAATACTTAGGGAGTTATTAATGATTTTGTACTTTTTGGCCGGAATTTTCTAAGTCCCAGGAATGACATAAAAATTGATTCGAATGAAATTTCGAAAAATAGTTTTTTTTAATACTTTTATTATATTTTTCACGTCTTTTAGGGTCCGAAACCAACATGATATTTTGATGATTTTTTTCGTCCCATGCATTTTTGGTTTCAGGTGATAGAATTATTTTCCACTAGTACCGATGCTTATCTATTATATAAAACTAAGTGTCCTGACTGACTGACTGACTGACTGACTGACTGACTCATCATCGCCCAGCCAAAACTATTAAAGCTAGAAACATGAAATTTTGGGAATATGTTCGTTGTAAGTCGAAAACGCCCACTAAGGAAGGGTTTTTGGATATCCAGTTTCTAAAGGGGTGTTAAGGGCGTACACCTGCATTTCATTGAATAACAATATGACACGACTATGACGCGAGCGAAGCCGCGGGTACCTGCTAGTCATCCATAAATCAAACAAATCCACCGGGCGAATCCGGGCACTACTGCTAGTAATATATTTTTTTGTCGTGTAGCCTCCTGAGAGGCCGAGTGCAGGTCTTTCTAGTCGACGCCCGTGGGCGACCTGCGCGTCGGGAAGAGAGATATGATGAATGGATGAAAGTGGGCAAGGATGTGGAAGGAAGTGGCCGTGGCCTGTCAGAAGGTACTGTCCCAGCATTTGCCTGGTGTTGAAAATGGGAAACCACGGAAAACCATTTCAAGGATAGCCGATGGTGGGGCTCGAACCCACGCGTCTACCGAGTCAGCAGTGAGCTTGGGCCCATGACCTAACGCCGCGCTGTAGCCAGCGTAGCCACTACTGTCGGTATAATAATAATAATAATAATATCCGTGAATAATCGCAACAATTGGCTAGCAGAATTAAATGAAGACCTCGAAGAAATGGTATTCCAGGACAGAAGGGCATGCAGGGCTCTAACAAATAAAATGCTGCCAATGTTAAATCATTTTAGAGGTTGGGACTTTCTGGTTATCAGCCCCGTGTTCTTGGGTGTGTGTCTGATATTCTGTGTTTCTGTGATCATTGTAGTAGTGTGTTTTATGGACATAGAGAATGTTCCCCGGACAATATGGTCTTTTGAAGAGCAGATCCTAGTGGCAAAACACGTGCTCAGAACTAGGGCATAAAAACACATTTGTCGCTTCATCCCCAAGTACCTTGTTACCATCTGTAACGAGACAGGCGACTCTGACGTGTGATATCACAGTGTCATGGATTCGTTGACAGAGAGGGAACGACTTCCTTGGAATAAGATGAAAACCTTTTTGCCCTGTTTAACACATGCAATTTGAGGTTAGTTCTCTGAAACTGGAAATGGTACCACATATAGTTCTTCCATAATATGCAATATTCTTTCATTAAGGATTGCTGACGGTTTGGGCCACATGTTAAGGAAACTACTGTACATGACGGAATGTGAAATGAGCGTTCATTAGCAGCATCAGAACCCAGGACGTTCCGCAAAACTATAAATTCAACATTGCAATACTCCAAGTATTAATAAAACGGGCATAAGTAATGAAAGTTAGCGAAGTTCCACTTTCATCAGCCAGGGATGCTTCTTTTTCCAACGACTGCTTAAAAGAAACCTAAGAACGAATAATCTTAATGGCAGTAACTTACAGCTGTTACAGATATACTGTATTTCGTTCGAAATTACCAAAGCTAAATCCTCAGCGTATATCTGAAACTATTACACGCTATACTACATAGGTCTTATAATACCATGCATTGATGGTCTAGCATGTATGACATTATGAGGTTATCATTTTTCGCCTAATTTCATTTATGCAAAAATAGGCTTATGAGATCACCTTTTGTCCGTGTGTGTGTGTGTGTCTGTGTGTGTGTCTACCCTAATAAATTCTAAACGGATGAAGCGATTTCAATGAAGCTCGTTAAGGTCATAGTACTATTTGCTCCGACCCCGACCGTGCCCTTCAAAATTTTATTGCGTCTCACCAATCCAACATGGTGGCTGTGCGAAATATTTCACCGGCAATCTATATCTCTGAAACTACTACTGATATCATCCTGAAATTTTGTACGGTTATGAAGGGCACTACTGGAAGTTCATCTATGTGCCTTTCAAAAACCTGTTGAGTACAAAACGAACATGGTGGCCAAGCAAAGTTGAAACATTTAAATATACTTTTCACGCGATTTAACCATCCGAGCGCAATGGAACATGGTACAGCAAATGTTTATACACATTATAATCCACGGACTTCTAATTTAGTTCAATTGTTCACATAACCTCAAAATGGCGGCTGTGCGAAATTTTAAAATTAAGTTTTTATTTCTTGTGTCCTAATCATGCGATCGAAGTCAACGTTTGAATAATGTTCCTACGCAATAATTGTCATCTAATAGTACATAACTCTATGGCTTACATGCATAAAAATCCAACATGGCGACCATCCGAAATATTTAAACGGTTCTCAATATCTACTAATCTGACAGAGCAATCGAACAGAAATTATGTATGTTGATAAAGGCTATAAACATAAATTCACCTATGGGACTTTCAATAACCTGGTGAGTACAAATCCAACATGGTGGCGATGCGAAATTTAAATGGACGTTTCTCAGGATTTAACCATCCGAGCGCAGTAATACTTGGTACGGTAAATGCTTATGCAAATTTTAATCCACTGACATTTAATTTATTTCAATTGTTTTCATAACCACAAGATGGCGGCTGTGCGAAATTTTAAAATCTTGTTTTTATATCTTGTGTCCTAATCATGCGATTGAAGTTTGAATAATATATTTAAAAAACTCCAACGGTTCGCAATATCCACGAATCTATTAGAGCAATCAAACTGATATTTTGTCTATTGATAGAGGCAACTAACATACAGTAGACCTAAGTAGGATATATGAAGATATGCTGTTTTGTTCTTCACGGAACTACTTGTCTTCAAATTTATTTTATTTATTTAATTCATCTTTTAATTTATTTTGCCTGCCAATTTTTTGTTTCACTACATCCTATTTAATTATACAGTCATATACAAATTTCTTATATTGGGAATCATTTGTGTACCAAATTCTTGGTTCACTATCGGGAATTATTGTTTGAGTTAGGGACTTGGGCACTGGTATTTCACACCTGTAGAGGTTCTACTCCATCCACCCCTTGTGTTTGGGTGTGTGTATGTGTGTGTGGGAGGGGGGATTTGTGTGATAACCAGTGTTATTGTGATGGCCGTATTATTGTGTATATTGGAAAGAAGGTGGACGTGACCTTAAGTTGGGAACTATCCCGGCATTTGCCTGGAGTTGAAGAGGGGAAAACGACTTGCAGGATGGCTGAGGTGGGAATCGAACCCTTCTCTTCTCAGAAGAGTATATCCCGTTCCAGCCCTACACCAGAATTAAAATTTCTGGTCAGAGCCGGGAATTGAACCCGGGACTCCGGGGTAACAGCCAAGAACAGACAACAATTTAAATGAGGGTACATTTGGTCATTATACACGTTACACGAAATACAGTATATGCAAAGTTTGGGCTGACAATTCAAACAGTCCAGACAGAGCGCATCTACAGCAAGTCCGGAGATCGTAGGTTCGAATCCCGGTGCTTGCTGCGGCCATCCTGAGAGTGTTTTTTCCCCTACTCCCTCCATGAAAATGCCGGGATGGTACCTTATTTCAAGTATCGGGATATCTACCTCATCCCTGTCCCTAACACAGGTACACACTACTACAGTCATCATATGATACAGGCTATCATACAAGTGCAACGCATACCCAACTACACGGGGCTGATGACCAAGATGTCCCAAGCCCCAGGATGTTCGATGATCTAGTACACAGATGCAGCTACTTGTGAAATACCAATGCTGATTGAGCGGCACAAGCGTGTGCGTCAAGCACATCAGGAGCTCTCATGAATCATCTGCTGGTTTCACCGGAAAGAAATTATTTGCTGTTGTTTGCGTCAGATGTTCGTTCGCTGCCTTATCGCGGGACCTATTAAACGGGAGGGGCGAGTCGTGGCCGAGCCATACCAGTATCTCGCTTCACACCTAGTAGCACTGGAGGACTGCTAACGGACGGACGGTCTTGTCTCGCACCTACCTAGTAGCACTTCAAACGTTCAACCCACACAGCAAGTAAGTAGGTTACTTCAGAGGCTTGTTTCGACATTTTTATTTCAACATCTGGCGTCTTAGAATGTCAACAAATAACTAATTTGCTAAATTCAGTGGCATTGGTCATCGAACTACGTTCATTCCGTGGTTTGGAGCTCAAACAGGTGTTCTGAAACGTTTGGCGCACGTTCAGTATAATAGTTCTGCAAACAGCGTGTGACAAGGATATGGATTGTTTGTTATGGCTTCAAGCAGAGCCTTGGACATTGTGATCATTACAGCCCCGTGCACTTTGGCAGATAACCAGTGTTGCCTTGGTGCCTATGTGTATTTCTAATTGAGGCGAGCTTTAGGAAGGAGGCCACCGTGAGTAACCATCCCAGCATTTGCCTGGAGTAGGATGTACTGAAGTTTTACGCGACTGTTAATCACGTGCCACGGGACCTCCATTTTTACGTGGAATCCAAACTACAGGACGTAATATTTCGCTCACAAAATGACACGCGTAATGGCCGGGAATCGAACCCGGTCCGTCTTGGTGAGAGGTAAGCAGCTTGACCACTGCACTATCACGACCCTGCCTAAAGTAGAAGTGGGGAAAACCATTTCTAGATTGGCTGAAGTGGGTATCAAACCCATTTCTATCCGCTTTGGCTCAAGAGGTCCAGTAAATCTCGTTCTAGACCAGATTATATTCTTTGGTAGGGCCGGCAAACGAATCCGGACCTCAGGAGTGACAACCAAGAATGCTAACCACTACGCCATGAGGTGATCGGGGACTTTTCTGTGCACTGTGTTTGTGTTTGATTCTCTTATACACCTGGTGATTCAGGCTATATCGTTTGCTGCAACCCAACTAACGCATGTTGGCAGGAAGGTCGATAATTCTGTGCTAGCATCACGTACCATACTAATCCACTGCAAGCGTATCTTGCAAACGACACTGAACCCTATTATTCTTCCCTCGAAGTGACTACAGACTAATAGAATAGAATATATATATATATACATACTGTTAACACAGAGGGAAAAGAATTTCTATAAGTGGTCTACTACTTACAAAATAGTATTCAAATATTTTCCTTTGCGCTTTGTACGTTTTCTCATGTATGGACTTGGTTTATACAAGGTCCTTCTTATCAGTTTAACAACATAGCAGCGCAGCAAAATATCTCTCGGCAATAAATCACTCGACTACTCATGCATTGTGCCGGTGCGCTGTTATGGTGCAATGTTGACATGAGCCTCGTAAATTATTATTTCTGTAAAAATATATCGTGTATAACCTTTGTTATTGCACTGCCTGTACAACTGTGCGTATTTAGAATTAAGTACGGCTATGGTTGGGAGGCAAGTGGTCTTAAACATTGAGAAAGTTAAAACAGGGGAAGAGTATTTCAGGGATGGTGGGCGGGCGAGCAGTGGGACTCCCCTAGTGACCACAACTATACCAGTCGGAACGTCGTTTAATGTTGAAAATGTTTCTTAGCAGACAAAGAGGGGCGTGGCGGCACAGTGGTCAAGCTGTTGGCCCTTTACCAAGGTGGACTGGGTTCGATTCCCGGTCAATGCATGTGAGAATTTCGAAGTGAAATGCCATGTCCTGTTGTTCGAATTCCGTGGCTCATAATCACAAGATTCACGGTCACGTTAAACTACAGGGCGCCAGGAAATGTTCTCCGCAGTGACTGCCAGAGCTAGCATCAGCAGTTTAGTTGGCAGCACGGTGTCCTTGACAGGGTGAATCCCACACGTGTGGGCTGTAGGCTGTCGAAATCGTCAGTGTGTATTGCAATAAGCGAGCGTGTGTGTCATCAGCACTTCCAGCATCTGGTATGAATGGCTGTGGTGAGTACAAAGCGACAGTCGTGTGGCCAATGTAACTACTTGCAGACTTATGTACTGCTCTAGTCTAAGCTGCGTGAACCTGAGAGGAATGTGCATCGCGGACTATGAGAAATGGTGTTGACGAGTGATGAGGTTTCTCGGTCCGTGCATAGTACAGAACCAAATACATTGGTCGGTGACTCACTGACTCATTCGTAACGTGGGCAGTACACTATCGCCGAACATTCGCCCGAATATTTCGCCGAATGTTTGGGTGGGATTGCGACCGCGAATGTAGACGAATGTGCAACCCGAACCACCCCGAACTAACCAAGTACACCATTGCCTAAGTTCGGCCGAATCATGCCAAACCTAATCAGGCGTATTCGCTGCAAAACATTCCCGCCAAATCCCTCTCATTGTGACCTTTATCGTTTTAGAACAAAACTTTTATTTTTTTAATTTTTTCCAAAAAAGTCCATCTTTGAAATTCCTATATTTTGGAAACTAGGAAGTTTACAAAAAAGTTTGTTTCGCGTAAATGAACGTCCTTACCCCCTCTAGCGCCAAACCAAGTTTCAAGTTTCTAGGACAAAAACCAAAAAAGATCAATTTTGAAAGTAGGCGATTTTTCGAAAACCAAACATTCTAAAAAGTGTTGTATGAGCTTAAAAGAATGGTCTCTATGTTCTTTATCGTTAGAACAAAACTTTTTTTTCCCAAAAAAGTCCAATTTTTAAATTGGCTATATGTTGGAAACTAAGAATTTTAAAAAACGGTTTGTTTGAAATAAATGAATGGCCTTTACCCCCTCTACCCATACACGAAGTTTCAGGTCTCTAGGACAAAAAATAACAGTAAGGGGTGGTAGTGGTAGTAGTAGGGTTTGGGTTTATGTATTGGCTTTTTGTGTTGGCTTTTTATGTTGGCTTTTGTGTCGGCATTTTATGTATTGGCTTTTGTATTGCCTTCTGTATTGACCCATATGTTGGCTTTTGTATTGACCCATATGTTGGCTTTTGTATTGGCCCATATGTTGGCTTTTGTATTGGCTCCCTCATATTTGCTCTTACTTGTTGGCTTATTTGGTCTTGGAAAGTGCGAAAGTATCTCAGCCCTTTTTATCACAGCATAATGCTTTCCGCCATGTTTGTAAGCAACAACAACAACAACAACACTCTAAAATTCCAAAAAATCCAAAGTAGCCTACTCTAAGGTTAGTTATTGACTCTCAACTCTTACATTTACCTCTATCCCACTCTCAGTCAAAAATAAGTTAATATTGTATTTTTATTTTTTTTAAAGTTGAATTGGGAAAGTTGGCTATA
Source organism: Meconema thalassinum (assembly GCA_946902985.2). NCBI lineage: Eukaryota > Metazoa > Arthropoda > Insecta > Orthoptera > Tettigoniidae > Meconema > Meconema thalassinum. Next base: position 1,628,102,721 of record OX336388.2, read on the forward strand.
TGTTTATACTAAATATCATATAAGGTCATATGTTAACTCCTACACCTACCTCTATCCCACTCTCAGTCGAAAAATAGTGAGTTTTATTCCTAATTTTTCCAAAAAAAATTGTAAAGTAGGCTACATTTCGAAAACCAAACATTCTAAAAAGTGTTATTTACAAATTAATAATTAACGATCACTGCACTGAATACTGTAGACAGAGCGCGTGCGTGGCTACACGAATGCAAGCGAGTGTGTACTGGCTCAAGTTAGTACATGTCCGCGCTCGGCATTCGCCCTAGTTCGTCTCCTTTGATTCGTGTCGGTAGACCGCCAAAATAGCGAGCGCAGGCGAACACGAATGTTGGCGATGCGAACTACCCCGAATGTACACGAGCACACCGGGTACACTATCGCGCTCGTCTCTGTTCGCCTACATTCGGCGATAGTGTACTGCATGCTTAACACCGCACTGGTTTCAGAGAAGACCGTATGTTAGCAGTATTTGAATAGACGAGCATGTCAAGTAAAACTGCGGGCTGTTGACAGGCCCTTCTCTTCTCGCCTGACCCTTCCCTGCTCTTTCTCCTCACCCCGCAAGTTCACAGAGCTTGGACTCGCACAGTAGGCACTGCGGAGAACATTTCCTGGCGCCATGTACAATCATCCTTTCCTTGTTTGCAAAAACGTCGAGTTAAGCAATTTGCTCAGTCGTGCCAAACGTTGAAGGGCTAAAGTGGCCCGTAAAGGATTCAAATTGTGAGTCTCGGACAACTCTGTCAACTAAGAATCCAAATTCTGAAAATCAGTCCGACCTAAATGCAGTTCTGGAAAAACAGCATAAAACCACTTGTTTCTTTACTCATTTTCTTTCTTATTCAAATTGTAGCTAAATTAACTTATTTACATAATACTTTCTTCAATGTGTTCCTTGGTTCAGTACTCTCAGGCGTTTTTTGATTTTCGGGAAAATATTCACACCGGAAGTAGTTATACGGGCTTAAGTGAAACTCTGCATTGTCTCAGACTAGTGCTCGTAGTAGTAGAAAAGGCAAACTGCTAAGTTAATTGACCGGATATGGTTGAGTTTCCGGTGAACAATCAGTCTATCGCGTGTCATCATGCCGGCATCTCGTAAGAAACGTTTAGTGTTTCCTTTACGTTTGGAAGAGTGGACAAAAAACGAAAATTAATTATTCATGCACCAAAACAGGAATAGTGTTCATGGAAAGATCTTCCACATTAAAGGATGTTTACAACATTGAGTTGCTTCCCTGAAGGGCTACCAACTGTGGAACTTTCCTCATATCACGACTCGATATAGAGTTATTCATAATAAACTGTAGACCAAGTTCACCTACATTATGTTATGGGGCAGATGACCTCGCTGTTCCTCCCCTTAAAACAACAACAACAATCAATCAATCAATCCATCTATCAATCAATGATACAGTATTCTCAGATGTTTAAAGCCCTGCGCGGATAAACCCGCAGATATAGTTTGCGGATAGCGGATAATGTTTGGAGTAAATTTGCGGATAGTTTTTAGAATACAATCCGAACTCGTTGAATATCATTCCTAGGACCCGGATGTTTATGACATAGGCCTATGTTTTTTTTCGTTATGTTTTCCGTGACAAATGTAAGATAATGATCTACGCTAACCTCATTATGTCATTAAGCATCGATAACACTCTGAACTGAAAAGGGTTGCAATTCTGGCTGTGTAACATTCATTCTAAACATAGCACAAGACTTTCTCCTCAAATGTCTAAATGTGTTGCTCTAATACTTGACGCTTTACATAACAAACGAATTAAAAATATAGTATAATTGTAATGTCAGCGGATTCAGATAATAAACGTGCGGATGCGGGGCTGATGTGGATGAAGTTTTGTTTATCCGCGCAGGGCTCTAGAGATATGGTATTTTACAAGCTACAAAACAAATTTCAGTCCAAACAAATACCAATAAAGGTATTTATATTTACTATTCGATGTACTTGATATAATTTTATTAAAACTATATGGTCTTAACTATTAAAATAGGGCCATTCTAGCATTTTCTTGCAGGTGAAATTATTTCTAGGAAATAACTACCGTATGTGTGACATTTAACCAATCAATTGTGTTTCGTGGTGAATTAACGGATAAACCATAGTGTTGTGTGCACGTATTGTTGTTATTGTTGATTCATTTAGGGGCTTTGTGCTCATGTAGCCTCGTTTACTTGGGTGTGTGTGGAATCTGCCTGACAACCTGTGTCATTGTGATGGCTGTGAGCTTCGATACGAGTAGGAAATGCTCATGGCCATAATTTATGCACCATCCCGGCATTCGCCTGGAGTAGATGTGGGTAAACCACGGTAAATCACCTCACATGGGCGAGTGACTACCGTTCCATCCCCCAGATAAGAATTAAATCTCTTACCAGAGCCGGTAATTGAACCAGAAATTCCGCGGCGACAGCCAAGAATGCTATTCAGTATGCCCCAAGGGGGAATTGCTGCTTCAATTAGGGATTATAACGTATTTGGTCATCAGCCCCATACGTGTGTGATAACCAGTGGTAGTGTGTGTAATTGAAATTAGTTGGATCAAGGAAGGGGTTGATGCACCGGGGCTTTAAATATGGTACCATGCCCTCGTTTTCCTGGAGTGAGAGGGGACAAACCGCACTCAAGTTGGCCACTGTCAGCACCGAGATTTGAACCTCTTCTCAGTTATCCTCATGTGGTTAAGCGCATCCTGTTTTGGACCTCAGATCATGATTTAATTGCCACGATGGTACCCTCTTCAAGTCCAGGCCCTGATACACATTGATGTGATTAGTAAAGCACTGCACACACTACGATAACACACATGTACCGTGCATAAGGAGTTGATGACCGCAATGTTCAATCCTCTAAATTTAACAAGTACATCACCGATCTTGCCACAGTCCTCTGTCTGCAGAGCATCTTCTATTACCACACATAGACAGAGAAATCATTCGTCTCCATTTGTGGTGACGTTAATCCTAATAATAGCATACGTTGTTGTTGTTTTATGGGGTGCTTGGATATCGTGGTCATTTAGCTCCGTGTACTTGGGTGGGTGTTGGATTTTGTCTGATAACCTGTGTTATTGTGATGGCTGTATCAGTGTGTGTATTTGTAATTCAAATGAGGATTGGGAAGGAGGCGGTCGTAGTCTGGAACTAGGAACCACCCCAGTATTTGCCTGGAGTAAAAGTGGGAAACCACGGAAAACCACTTCCAGGATGGCTGAGGTGAGAATCCAACCCTCCTCTCTTTTTTGCCTCACGAGGCTAAGTGTAGCCCGTTCTAGCCCTCAAACCAGAATTAATTTTCTTGCCAGTACCGGGAATCGAACCCGGACCTCCGGAGCGACCGTTAAGAATGCAAGCTGCAACACTACGAGATGGTCCTATAATAAGTGTATAGAGAAAGAACTGACGGCTAATTTGTGCACAATGTAATCAACATTGCGCAGGGTGTGTTGTTGACAGTCCCACGCGAGGCCCGTGGCTTTCTGGGGTTCCAGTTAGGTTTCGACGAGTTTTATCACCGCTATTGTGTGAGGCGCTCCAACACTGATAGTGAAATATTACGGGACATGGACAACATGAATTCCTTTCACTATTGTTTGTCAACTTCAGTTTCGTGAGACTCATCTTGGCCCAATGTTCAAACTTAATATGAACATAACATCTAGAGCTAGAAGGCCTTTAAAAATAGTTTTCGTGATACAGATGATCAAGTCACCACGAAAAAGACTTTCTATGAAGTTTATCTTGGAATTGCATTTTACTGAAAGCATTGTAGCCTCCCACCCTGGAGGCTCGGATTTGATTCCTGGTTCTGACAAGATAATAATAATAATGTTATTGGTTTTACGTCCCTTTTAACTACCCTGGCTTTTAGAGACGCCGGGGTGCAGGAATTTTGCCCCGAAGGGGATCTTTAACGTGTCAGTAAATGTACTTACACGGCTCCCTCGCATTTGCGCAATGCCAGCTGACTGTTCTGACAAGAAATTGCATTATGGTTTGAGGTGCTGGAACGGTCTCGTCGACATGCAAGTCACCCCAACAGTCACCAGGCCCGTGGGCTACACCAGTTAACTTAAAAGATTGTTGATTTTCAGCTTAACAGCTCTTCAAGCTGATGTCTCACTGAATGAGGGCGTCGGCATCATAAATAATAATAATAATAATAATAATAATGCTTGTATTGTTTTACGCCAATTTTGCTACGGTAGCCATAGAGACGCAAGAAAATACATTTTCAAGAGCCTGGTATCTCTCCCTGTGCCAGGGGTTGATCCCAGAAGTTCGCCACAGGAGCTCAGCGCCACATAGTCAGCTAGTAGGAGAACAATAAGCATTATGGAAGGTGTGTTCGTGGGCAGCCTAACCGAAGGATGCCATTACAGAGTCCTAAAATAACAAGAGCTAGATAGTAAGTGAAAGAAACCATTCATGGCCCCGTGATCGACAAATATGCCCCAGAACATACTAGCCTCTAAGAGGTTATGTAATGTACTTAAGTTCACGGTATATGAGTATTCACTAACTAGCCTACGTGCTCTTAACAGAATACCACACTAGTGTGACAGGAGCGCACTGACGTGTCGCTCGATTACTTATCGTCTTGTGCTCCAAAGCAAGGCTACGTACAGATAATGCTGCATTTAATTTCTTCTCTCGATGCCTCACCTGACACGTAAAAGATGAATACGCCGAAAATACAACTTTTCAGTAGTGACAAATACTGTAACTGTTTGTTTCTTTAATAATGTTACTATAGATTGTTCAACACTCGTATTGTCCTCAAGGTTATCAAGCAAGACTGCTCGGGCGGCCACGAGCTACGATTCGCCCGGGGCACTGAAGATCGATTTTTTTTTCAAAGAAGAAATTTCCTTTTTTGCTCTTTCCTTATCCCCCTGTAATTCAACACTGCTATTAGTCAAGGGCTGTTAAGGTAGCATCACCAGTTTATATACCCAAATGTAGGGCATAGAGCGATACGGACATGTGGAGAAAGCTCATACCACTAGGTGGCACATAATACAATACAAGCAAGATGCCAGTATGTTAGTAACAATCTAGTCCGAAAAGATTCACCTTCATATCGGCATCGTTCCACTCCTTCATCGCCCTACTGCCGTTCAGTCATAACACGCTCCTCTTAGCCCCATCTGTTCCTGCACACACTTATGTAGGAAGGGTTGCCTATAGAAGCAGGCTTGAAGCTGTGATCCCTCTCCCTGCATCAGTGTCGAATATGCAGCTATTGGCAGCGAAAACAAAGTTCATAAACTATTCCTTATTGTTTACTGGCGAAGGGTATTAATTTATTAGAATTATTCTTCATGTGTATAAAACTTACCCATGCTTTCTCATTCCTGGAGAAGATGAACTCGATCTTCCAACCTTCAAAAACATAATCACCTTCACTTTAACTATTCCCTTTTAAGGGCTTTCTCTAGTGATTGTTGTTTAAGGGGTGGAACATCAAGGTAATCTGCCCTTGAATGTTAATTTTAAGTGCAATTGTCACCAATAAACCAAATGTGTAAATTTCAATCGAAAGTTGCTTAACAGTGAAAACTTAATTGTGATTTTAGTTTTTGGTAGACATTATACTCATTATGCAATGCATCCTTGTCTGTTCCAGCATGAGCAACTACCCCACACAGAAGGACCCTCCTCCACCATACGGTATGAATCCTCCTCCACCATCTCAGCCACAGGTGATTCACCACCAGCCAGTAGCCGGTAAGTGTGCACACCCACACCACTTCACAACAGTTCACAGGCTAAATTATAAGATGGTTCGTAAAATTAATATTCTTGAAATGGAAAGGGTAAACCCCAGACATCTATCGACAGATACTCGAACCTTATGATATTGTGTTCTTGACAGTTTCATAGTTAGACTAAAACTTATGGCTACTGACGGCTAAACGTAATGTCAACTTACGTTTTAATTGGAATTGCTGAACGCACAATATTCGACAATGAGTCGTTGATGAACTGACGCCGCATATTCTCATTCATGACGCCATGGTAGACAGATGCTGTTCCCTGGAGCTAAAAAGGTTTTTAGTTATTTTTGAAATGTAAAGTCTTTCCTGTGTTAACTAACTCGCACCGGGTCCGAGTTTCGCCCCGTGGAAAATTGCCGTTCTGTTTTTAATATAATTTCTGTGAAATTAAACGTCGACTTCTGCTCCAAACCTTGTGTGCCCTGTACCTTCGGTACAACATAAAATATCGTCCAGAAGCTACACGAGATAAGTCTGTGTTCCAAATATATTTCTTTAAGGCTGTGTTATAGATATAATTTGGAATATCCTCACTTCTTTCGGTGTTAAAGTTCTCATGCGTATGATGCATCTACTGAAAGTATCAATGCGAGCTTATCAACTAATGGCATCTTGTAGAAGAGATCCCGAGGTTTACGGAGAAAATCAATTAACTTTTTCTTTCTGTCAACCATCATATTTTAAAACATTTTACTAGGGGGGCTGCCATTTTGATATCCATTCGTTAGGGAAAATCAAATAGTTATGTATTAAGGGGTTATGCGTTTGTTGTTATGTGTTGTCGTATATGTAGTGTTAGGTGAGCGCATTGTGCTATTTTTATTACTACGTGATTTAAGCGTTTGGTGAGAGCCACGAATCGGCATTTAGCAATGTTCATTGTATTTCTAACCTCTTCTTAATTCTCTGGAGGGTACGGGACCTGTAGGGATTTTTAAGATTTGGTGAGTTTTTAGGTTTTGGTTATGCTGGTTATATTTTAGGTTTGAGACTGGCCACAACGCCTGGAACAGTGTGCGTCCGTGCCGTTTGGCCCAAGTGTCGTCCCAGATTCGTCAGAATGGCCTTAAGTTTCGATATTTCTTTGGGAGGGGGGGACGGACGGATAGATTTTAGTTTGTAAGTGAAAGGAATTCTTTTCCTCCATAATTCCGGGTTGAGTATAAAGCCTATCTCGGTACGCATGTCCCATAAATGTTAGATGTTTGAATCTCGAGCATTCTCCTATAAAGAAGATTTACTTTTAGGAATTATTGAAATTCAGTTCTTCTTGAGATATGTTTGTTTTTCTGTTTTGATCTTTACCTTTATCTTTGATCTTTGATCGAGCTTGTAATTTATGCTGAGCTGGTTACCAAGTTATGGCATCGGTATATCTTGTCTTGTCTTGTCCATGTTTTGATTAATGTAAGGTTATGTGATATGTTAATTGTAATATGTGGGTTGGGTATTATCTTGTTTGTTTTATTGATTTCTGAGGGGACATACCATTTATTTAAGGGTGGATTTTGTTTGGTGACAGTTCACGACTTGAGGGTTCAAAGAATTGCGTAAAGCATGTCTTCTGTTTACATTCTCCGTAGTAACCAAAGGCGCGGAAAATGGATTGGAATGTTATTCTTAATTTCACTTGTGCATGCAGGAACCCTATTAAATTCAGGTTAATCCGGCGATCTCCCAACCTAATGAAATTGCATTCTTCTCCGATAATTAGGGCCTATTTAAATTAATTGTAAGTTTTCTTGAGGTTGGAAATATGTTATCCTTTTCAGATGTTGAACGTGTAAAGTGGACAAACGTTCCAACTTTTCAATTAGCAGAGCGGTTCCCTTTTCAAATTACTTCATCTCCATTCACCATTTCATCCACCCTTTGATTTCCTCCCTTTATTGTTTACTTCAATGGAATTAAAGAAGTTTGGATCCTTCACTACCGAAGGAGTCTGGACAATGTTACCAACTCAACTCAAACTTATCAAGGTTGTAACAGATAACCTGATGCAAATTGTTCCTTTTAATCCATGTGCAATAAATTTACATGTTTCGCTTTCGGCCCTCGTACTTGAAACGTGTTGTCATTTCTGTAGTTGATTTCCATCTTGTTCATCTTTTTAACAAAGTAACTCGTTAAATATTTCGAGCTCGGCCCTCTGAGTGTGTCTATCTGGGCTCTTGCGATGGGATAACACTGACCAAGGAAGACCGTTATCTGGTAGTCTTGTTCCCCTTTAGGATCACCCTCGTAGCGTATCTGATTGCGTCAGTTGATTGATCGACTATCTCTAGCAGTCTAAGGTCGTAGATCTGATCCCAACGCGCGTAGGCCCGATGTGGTTTCCTTAGGCTCTGGCGGTACGTGATCGCATCTTCTGGGTCACGAGCTGTCAGTCGAGTTAATCCTTCGGCCTACGTATCCTTTCACCTTAAGGGTTCACAGGAATTAGGTCGCATCTTATCGGTCGGTCAGGATGGATAGTCGATATCTGTTGTTGATCTTGCATCCTCGAAAAATTAATAGTAGTGCTTTCTACCGGCACAGAACTGTTATGTAAACTTCTATGAACTATGATGTCATTATTGCCAATGGTTTCTCATGATAGTTAAAGAGAACTTTTTGGATATTGATATTTCCTCGAAGTATATTTACATCCAAAGGCGATAAGATAACTAGGGATTTCCAATTATTTCAGTTGGTGGCATACACATGACGTCAATCCACGGTGATCAATGAAACTTATCAATTAGTTGCCTAACATCAGGAATATTAGCTGGCCTCCAAATTTAAGGGCTGCTTCCTAGAAATAGAGAGACCTACAACGCTCTGCCTGCTAACGCAACAGCCTTTAAGGGCACGCTACTTGTCATTTTGGTCTCTCCTTTGTTAAAACTATGATGTTAGTACATTCCAGGGGCAGATGATCTCGCTGTTCCGCCCCTTAAAACAACAATAACTACCTGCATTCCTTTGCGATATGTTCTGAGATCTTCCAGGTCGTCAGTATTAGTTATGGTTTCCTACATAGAAATGAATGTTGAGTTAACTAGAATGTCACCTCACGCTTACTGTGCTACTAAAGTTCAGTCTTACCCCGCGGTGCGGCGTAGCCGTGAGCGTTAAACCACTCAATACGACTGCAATGCCAATGGGAAGCTGCAGTTGTCCGGAGATCCTGGCACTGGCAACTGCTATCCACACTCCCTCCAGGCAAATACCAGGATAGTACCTTATTTCAAGTCCCGGGGCACCTATCCCATCCACAGTTACAGCTACTCACACTACTACAGTCATCACAGGCTATTATACACACAACCAAGTACACGAGGCTAATGACCAAGATGTCCCAAACCCCTGAAAGGAATTAACAACAAGTTTAGTCTTAGTTAGCATGGGTTTTGTAATCCAACTATAATATGAAAGAGATCAGATCTATTGTTCATTTTGAAACAGCATTAACATCATAAAGCATTATAGCCTAGTTATGGTATTCTGTGGTTGTTTAGCAAAATGGCTGGTACTTCAAAGTAGAATTGCATAACTTTTGGAAGACCACGGGTAATTTTATTAAGAATAATTGGCAACACTGAAGATAGGAGAGCGCATGACGAGAAATGCAATTCCTTGCATTTGACGAGAGGCGCCACCGTCGCTAGGCTCGAGTGTCATACAGACCTTGACCTTGCTGAGCGAACACGCTATTGATTGCATAACGCAATGGTGGGGGCTCAATGAATCTACTGAAGAGTATCCAGTAAGATGTCTCTCAAAACATTGCAACTGTTTCCTCGCAGGTGTTGCAAGTATTAATATGATAATCAGCGTAACCACCTCGTGGTTTAGTGGCTAGCACTCTTGGCTGTCGCCCCGAAGGTCCGGGTTCGATTTCCGGCTCTGCCAAGAAATTTAATTCTGATCTGAGGGCTAGAACGGAATACACTCAGTCTCGTAAGGGAGAACTGAGAAGAGGCGGGTTTGATTCCCATCTCAGCTATCATGAAAGTGGTTTACAACGTCTACTACTTAAGACCACAGCCACCTCCCTCTCAATCCTCACGTGAACTGTAAACACACACTACTACTACCACAGACACACCTAAGAATACGGGATTAAATGACCACGATGTCCAAACCCCCCAAATGAAACAACAACAACAACATTAAGTCCATGAAATTACGAATTGGTATCGTATAGATTAGATATACAGTGAGGACCATCTCTATAGAACGGAGCTCCGCATGCGCCGCGTGACGGGCGGGCCACTGTGTGCAGCAGCCTAGCGCGAGCAGCAGCATTTACACTTTACAACATAATAATCATCATTACTTACATGAATTTCAGAGTAGTTGCTGGAAATGCTGGCCTTCTTTTTCTAGACACACGTTGCACCGACCTAGGAAGTTTTGGTACACTTGCTGTAATTCCTCCTCACTGATATTTCGTATCAGTGTATTTATTTCGTTCTCGAGAGCCTCCAGAGTACGCGGTATACCTTTTGTGTGAGGTTCTCCCACAAGTAAAAATCGCTCACAGACAAATCGGGGGATCGCGCAGTCCTACGCACGGAAGCAATTAATTCATTTAATTAACTTCAATAAATACGTTGTGCTATTCTGTTTGTCCCACTTGTCTGCTGCAGCAGCTTTGAGAATTCATTCATCGAACAATAACTAAATTTAGTAATAAAATAGAACCATATAAGTCGCTTTGTACGCCCAAACCAAAAGAGCAGTAACTGCATATATTCAAGATGGCGGTTAGGCGTAGCCTACTGTTAAAGTATAAAAATTAGTAACTAGGATAGTTATTGCATAACTAAGACCAGACCTGGTAGAAAAGGAGTATAATATAAGAGGCGTTAGTATCGTTAATGATAAATTTATCGCACAGCGCGCAGTGACCATCCAAAAATGTCATAACTTTATATGGTTTAGAACTACAATAACGAAAATTCTTGATAAGATATTCTACAAACCTATATGAAGTATTGCATCCTCAAAGCAACATAACAGCGACAATTATCTTTTAATGGCACCTGGCCGTAATACTGTAGTAGAACGTATTGTGAATCTTTCAGACTGCATTGGCGCAATTTAAACGAAACTTGGTAATAAAGAAGTAAAATGTTAGGGACAATGCTGAACTGAACCATAAAACACACTGAATGGAATGATATCAGACATTGATATCGACAATGCATTATTTATTACAGTTACAATGACGAAACGCAGCAAATATGTAGTCTCACGTGGAAGGCTTTCCCTACAGAAGGCCCAAGATAAACGATTTCATTCATTCAAGATGGTGGATGGGCATACTGTTCTAATGTCCCTAAAAATTCCTCTGGATGCAAAAGAGAAGTTACTACCACACTAAGTAAAAGGGGAGTCTTATGTACGATAAAACACTTAACGCTCATCACAATTATATTGCTTGATAAGGATAATTATTACGATACCCACACATTTAACATCTTGTTATATGCGTGCTTACAAATTTGCGTCAACTTGAAATTCTGCGTCCGTCCTTCCCGGAGGCAACATACCATTATTCTTCTTTCTTCGTTTTGCCCACCTAGGGAGCGCGTTTGAAGTTGTTGACTTGGGTTATGGTGTTTTCCTCTTCTTCTCCTCCCAAAATCTTCTCATGAGCATGCGACCCCTTCTTACGTTCTTCCGTCCATTTGTTTCCAATGGTCTTTTTTAGCTTTTTTTTTCTGTGAAAGAGTGATTTGTAACTAGAGTTCCAAAAGCCTTGCGATTCATGATGATATATTCCGTTCCTGTTTGATTTCTTCTAACCAACTGATTTTGACCTTATTTGAATGTATTATATCAAGCAGATTTTTGCATATCTGGTGTTACCCATTCTGCAGATGTGACCATAGAATTTCAATCGTTATAATAATAATAATAATTATTATTATTATATTATTATTGTTATTATTATTATTATTATTAATCGATTGTTCCCCTTTGGGAGAGCGATTGAACTTGATTACATGATTTCATCTTCTGGCGTTTTCCCGTTTCTCTTCCCAAACTCTCTTCATCCTCTCAGAATGCTCCTTCTTCCGCTCAGCTGTCCATTTTATTCGAGTCTGTCGTGATGGTCTATGCTCAAACTTAACATTTTTGATTTTATTCCGGCATTCAGTGCGGTCCTCGATATTTTGTATGTTGACCTGTTGTATGTCCCCCTAACGTTGAGCAATTCCTTCACCGTTCTGAAGTTTTCCACCCTGCAGATGTGACCATAGAATTTCAATCGATATAATTATTATTATTATTATGTGTATAAAATTGTGCTCGGCGTTTTCTGATGATGTCCGTTATCGTGTGGATCTTTTGATAGAGTTCGTTTTGAGGTCTCTTCATCCAAATACCGTTATTATTAACTGCCCCGTAAATCTTTCTGAGAATTTTTCTTTCCTGTTTTTCTATATCCTTAATTTTGGAATGACCGTCGATCACCATTGTTTTGGCTGCGTAAGTTGCTTCTGGAAGAATCACCGTTGTATAGTGCCTTAATTTTGCGTCTAGCGAGATGCACTTCTTGTTGTAGTGAGCCCACGTTAGGTTGTAGGCCTTCTGTAGTTTGGTGATTCTTTGTTCATTGGTTATTCGGTTTAGTCCCGAGGACTGTATGATTTCACCAAGGTACTTAAAATGTGGGACTTGTGTTATCTTACCGTATTGTGTGATTAACAGTGAGTTATTTTCTGGCCATCTTTCCATATAGTGGGTTCTTTCATAAGAAATTTGTAGTCCGGTTCTTTGCGCAATTTTATGTAATTTTTCCACTGCGTGTATGGCCCACTTCGGCGGGTTTACACAAGACGCTTTGCTGATATTCAATCAGTAACTTATTCAAGAAATTCCTGACAATATGACAGCTGCCCAGTGTTCCTGCCTTCGGTATTTTCTGATGGGTGTTGAATAGTAGATTAAGTTGGTGTACAGCTGTCGCTTTCATTACAATTCGGATGATATTGAATCTGTCTGACTGCTCTTATTACTTTCTTGTCCTCCTGCGCTCCTCTGTCCAGATTCTGTTGGATGCAATGTTTCGGTGGTCTGAAAATTGATGATTGTCAACTAGTTCCCTCATTAGTCCTGTCGACCACCGTATCACTTGAGATGTCTATTTCCTGCAGGTCATTCTCAAATTCAAGCAGCTAGTTTTTCTTAGCTTTCATTGAGAGAGTAAGACTTAGATCGTTATATTTAGTCAGCCTCTTATCACTCATTTTGAGAATATGCCCGTAGAATTTCAAATGTCCTTTCATGATTTGTTGTTGTATACCTTGTATTAGTGATTCCCCCCCCAATAATTAGTACTTCAGAGGAATATAGTGCCTCGGGTTTGATTACCGTGTTGTAATGTAGTAATTTTGTTTTACGGGAGATGGATTTCTTATTATATCTGTTCCATGCAATTATGTAGGCTTTACGCAATTTACAGATTCTCTCTTTGTTTGCATCACGATTGAGGCCTGAATATTATTATTATTTTATTAGTCGATTTACCCTCCAGGGTTGGCTTTTTCCTCAGACTCAGCGAGGGATCCCACCTCTACCGCTTCCAGGGCAGTGTCCTGGAGCTTGAAATTTCGAGAGGGAAGTGGGACCAGCACCTCGCCCAGGTGGCCTCACCTGCAAAGCGAAGGGGCCTTATGAGGGATGGGAAGGGATGGGGAGATTGGGAGGGATAGGCAAGGAAGAGGGAAGGAGGTGGCCGTGGCCTTACGTTAGGTACCATCCAGGCATTTGCCTGGAGACGAAGTGAAAAACCACAGCTGAAGTGGGAATCTAACCCTCTACTCATTTGGACCACCCGAGGATGAGTAGACCCGTTCCATTCCTCATACCACTTTTCAAATTTCATGGCAGAGCCGGGAATCGAACCTTGGACCTCCGGGGTGGGAGCTAAGCACGTTGACCACTACACCACGGAGGCGACACATTATTATTATTATTATTATTATTATTATTATTATTATTATTATTATTATTTATTTTGCGCATGCGCTTACATATTCTCAGCATTTGCTGGAAAGAAAACATTTACAATCCCAGATACCGTATATATCATAAGGAGCAAATTCTTGGTACTGCATTCAGTAGTACGGTAGCTTTACACTTTTCCCCCACTCCTTCAGGCCTGATTGCCCAAGAACAGCCGTACTACGCGAAAGGTAGAAAGTATGACTGTTTTCTGCATCGGTTTGAAAAGGCCTGGGTCTAGTTTGATTGAGTTGGTATAGAGCTGTTTTGATATTATTCCTGTCGCTGTAATTACAATTGGGATGATTATTTTTATAATAATAATAATTTATTATTATTATTATTATTATTAATATTATTATTATTATTATTATTATTATTATTTTTATTATAGCCTTAGACATGCGAGTTCCTTGATGCACTTCTGTCTGCCACGTTATATGGGATTCTCTGTTGATTAAGGATTGTTTGTGTTCCAGTCGTTGTAGGCGGCCCCCAGCTGGGACCGAACCCATGCAACGTGTCGTGCCCCTCTTGCCACGCGCAGATCCAGACTCGAGTGCAATATGAGGCCACTACAAAGACCCACCTCATAGCCCTCATCCTCTGCCTTATTGGGTAAGTATGAGACTTCCGATTCACTTCTCAAAGATTCTAAATAACTGAATCACAAGGTGATGCTATGTTGCTGTTTATTGAAGATGATTACCATTTGAATAATTGACTCGGCCGGAGTTGAAAAGCATTGTCAGTTTTCACTACTTTTCTGGAGACCGATAAAACATCATAGACAGAACACATTATATTAGTCATCTATGTTGTGAAGCAACTATTCACATTATAATTGGGTTTGCGGAATATCAATTTTAATTTAATAAACATATTTTTCAAATCAATTTTGTAAACGTGACTTAATGCCTTTCTGCTCCGTGGTCAGTTTAGTGCGGCACAAAGCTATCCTAAATGAATGTTTCACATGATATTTTATTTTAAAATGGATTTGTAACATAAAACCTCCTAAACCCTGTACAAATGTAATTTACAATAGCACTAACACGCGAGAATCTTGCGGTGCGGCCAACATTAAGTGCGGATTACGGCGCTAAAAGGCAGCAATTCGTTGCTTTTCTCCACTGATCGCACTACATGTAGCAGTGGTTTATGGCTTAAACCCACAAAACAAATTGCTTTGTGATGGATTTTGCCTTGCCAGTGAGCTTCCGTGCTTTTCCTCCTGATGGAAATATGTTGTGTGTAGCTTAAACAGATGCCAGACTTAATTCTTTACTATGCTGTTCCAAGGCCCTTGGGTCAATACTTCAGAATACTAATTCTTAAAAAAATGACCATTATTGACTTAATGCTTGTCAGCTCCGCCCGATTCAATTCTATTTTATGTTATTATTTTTCTTAAATAAATAAAACTGTGAACTTGGTATTGTAGTTTGATTGAACTGAAGGAGTTGAGAAGAACGATAGATAATAGGACACACATGCCATGCCGTCTTAGCCGACAGCAGTAGCTACGCTCGCTTACGTGCAGCGCTATCTCCAGACTTGGTAGACGTGGGTTCGAACCCCACCGTCGGCCGTCCTTGAAATGGTTTCCCATTTTCAACTTCAGGCAACGGTACCTTGTGACAGGCCACATCCTTCACCAGTTTCACTCATCTTCATTCATTTCATCTCTCATTAACTCCTCTCATGAGGATGGTGACAGGAAGGGCATCCGGGCATAAAAACCATCCACCACATAGACTTTCATCGCATCTCATCCGCAACCCCGTTGAAAACGGAAATAATAAGGGGTAGACATACACATTGCCTTTAAAGAAAAAAATTCAAAGAACTACGTTGATAGATTCTGTTACTAATGTGTTTTCATTTGGTCAATAGGAAGTCAGGAGCCCAAATAACATTTAATAAACATGAAATAAATACACTTTGAGAAATATACTGCACTATAGAGATGATAATATACAGTGAGAGCCTTCCCTATAGCACCGAGCGAGGAGAGCGTCGAGTCAGCGCCACTTGACTAGCATTTACCGTTACACAACAGCGGGACGGGAATCACCACATGTGGTCATAGCATTGATTACATTCTCAGCTTAGTTCAGAGAGTTAAGACCTGTAGTGAAGTACTGTAGCCTGTCTCGTACCCCCATTAAATACGTTAAAAAGTGCAAATGTGTTAAAGTAGTTGGGCGCTCGCCAGTGCCTTGCTCGACACGCGGCTACACTCTGTGGCCCGTCCGTCACGCGGCGACTGCAAAGTCCCGTGCTCTAGGGAGGGCCTTCACTGTAGAATAGTACGTGCTGTATGAACTGTATAATATTGAATGTGTGTATATTTCATATTTACTACTGCATATGTTTTGGGCTCCCATCTATGTGTTGACCAACTGAAAGCACAATCGTCACATATCAAAGCAATACCTTTACGTTTTCTAAGAGCGCACTGTCTATTCAACTTCTTCAGTGATTTGCATTTCAGTGTACAATCCAACTACAATACAAAGTTCAAAATTCTTTATAATTTAGAAAAACAAAATGTCGGTAGGGAAGAAACGCAAGAAGGTAGAAAGTCAGGTAGTTAGAGCAGGACTGTGTACTCTCTCAGAATGGTAGTATGGGGAAGGAGTTCTCAGTTGTGATCTACAGTATTCTGCAAGAAAGAAGTTAGTGTAGCCGCGAAATTCTCCCTACATCGCCCAGTATTAAGACCAACCTTGCTGTATGGAAGTGAGAGTTGGGTATATTCAAGATATCTGATACATAAGCTAGAGGGTAGCTGGGACAAATGGATGGGAGCAATGGCAGGAAGGTACTAGTAATGAACATGCAAGATGAAGCTGTTCGTATGAGCTGACTTAGATGGTGAGGTCATGTGATGAAGATGGGGGAGGAGAGACTACCTAAGATGAACGATTTCAAAATGAGAGGTGTAGAAGCAGAGCTAACTGCTAATAGGGCATCATGGAGGAGACTTCCTCGCAAACAGAGGCTTGTAGACTGGACTGGACGCTGAAAGACAAAACAGTCTCAAATGAAAATGTATGTTAAAATTAAATATAAATATATTGCTCAAATACCAACCATTTTCAATAAAAAATAAAATAATATGGCTACTCGAGGTAAAGATTCCGATCACCGTGAGCTTCTGTTATTGAAAATCATATTATTCTCTTCTTTCTAACTCATGTTGCCAGAGAAAAATATGTTTCAGCACCTTCGTGTGCTGCAGGGCCCATTTATTACCGTATACCTTTTTCGTTAATTTAGATCCCGTTCTCTTATGCTACATTTTTCATACCTAATTTTACATTTTTTTTAGTTGTTTCATTAATATTTGCATAAAAATAAATAATAAAAATGGACTTCCAAAACTAACATTTTGAACATAGTGTAGTGTTACATGACGGCACGCACTGGGAATCTCGCTCCCCATCTTGGTTCTGTTCCACGCATAAGAGCGTCTCTAGGAAGGGAACCGTTCTCTCCAACAGTTATGTCACATTTTATACGGTGTTTCTCAAGATATATTCAGTGTCAGAATCGGCCCAAGTAAACACGGACCATCAGCTACGTCCATTGTCAACATCTTTCTGCTTGCCATTAAAAGCAACATCTGGTTTTATAATGTTATTTGAATAGTCGATATAGTGGCATCAGATTAGTCTTCTGCGATACTATTTAAGGATATTTAGTATCGGTGACCATGGGACAAGAGCATAAGGTTTTATTTTAACTAATCGCAGAGGGCTGCTTGTTGGCAGGAAGACTCGTTAAACCAGCCTCACTATGGAGCAGTTAGAAACAAAACGTTTGTAGGCTACCTATTGTACGGTCATGGACGCTAAATAAAAAAAAACTGCTCTGATATTGTTGTGTCGATTACCTTTTTTATTTATTCGTGTCAGAAGTACAAAAAGAAGACATACACATGTAAACAAGAGCATGCAACTTCAAACAGTTCCTGCCCAATACTTAGCTACTTCGAGAGCATTTGGATTTTCTTGAGTCAAATCACTCATTGCACATCTAAATGGAGTTGGAATAGCACGTCTGCCCCTCAATCGGAGGCCCCGGGTTCGATTCCAGGCTCAGTCAGGGATTTTTAGAAACTGATGTGAGTGCTGGAACGGAGTGCACTCAGCCTCATGAGGACAATTGAGTAGCTGTCTAACAGTGAGGCAGCGCCCCGGTCACGAAAACCAAGATTAACGGCCAATGGTACCCGACGTACTGACCACGCGTCACCACAATATCTGCAGGCCAAATGACTGGGCAGCTGTCGCTTGGTAGGCCTAGGCTCTTCATGGGCTGTAGTGCCAGGGGTTATTACATCTAGATGGGCACAACGGACAATGCTGTGTTGTTTGAAATTAGCTTAGATTTAGTCGTAAGTCCAACGGTGTCTATCAGGGCTGACTTTGACGACACGTTGAGAAAAACAATTGAAATATTTCATAGCTTGCAACTGTTTTTTCACAACTTGGCACATTCTACTGTCTGCACTGGAGTTTGTAGCTAACATTGCATGAGTTTTGAAGGGTATGGCTTGTATCTAATAGTTCTCACGCACTGATGTTTGGCTTTGTGACCATGAAGTTTTCTTCGTTCATTAAAATCCACAAAACAAATAGGCCTACCTGAACGGCATGAAGCCTCAGCAATTCTTAAATTCTATTAGGATTACACGCCTCGTCCAACATATCTCCCTTCCCACAACCAGTGACGACTATGTAACAACATCATGGGGTAGTCATGCACGTCAAGTCACACGACATTACTGTGATGGACAATTCTAGAGGTCAGAGGATCGAGTGCCTGACAGTGCCTATCCTGAGTGTCTTTTCCTGCTTGTTTTTTTTTTAATTTCACACTCTCCTTACGTAAATTCCGGCATTTTTCCCTCGCTCACTTCCATAGCGAAATGTTTGGGCGCTTGGAGTAAATAGCACATACTTTAGTTGAAAGAACGATCTGAGAAGATGATGTTGATCGCCCTAAACCGATTTTAGTTGTGCACAGGTAGTTGTATAATTCGCATTGACTGTTGTTTACACGTTCATGGCAAGGCGACATAAGTTGTCAGAGTTCGAACGGGGCATGATTGTAGGTGCTAGGAGGAAGTGACATTCAATTTTAAACGTTGTGGGACTTTCTATATTTTCGATTTACAGCGTCACGCGTGTACAGGGAATATCAAAATCAGGACATTACCGTTCACCGTGGGCAATGCAGTGGCCATCCAAGGTTACTTGATGATCGTGGTTGGGTGGAATTGTCCTTGGTGATAGAGCAAATCACGGCCAGACGTGTATCTGTGCCCATGTTAACGGTACGGCATCGTGGAGACAGCCATTCGCAACCAAGATCCTTACCTAGAAATACCAGAGCTCAGCATCTCTCCAGAAGCCTTTCGTGACTTGAGTCTAGTAATTTGCACACCTCTGTGCTATCAACAGTCGCGAGATTTTCATTCCAGGCGGTTAATTCCCCTGGCTCGAGAACTGAGTGTTTGTAACGGTTTCACCATTTATAATTTCTCCTCACGACACGCAGGCCACATACGGGTTGTTAGCTGCACCAGACCTCTACGGTGGCCATACGTCACTGTAGTTTTATTTTTAGTTTTAGGCACCCTGCAAACAACCTACACGCCTGCTGTTTCTTCTCCACATCTTCAACAAACAACAAAACAATTCCATAGCCCTACCCATCGGCACAACATTTAGGGAGAGAGGAATACCATACAAAAGACCCCACGACCATTCATAGCAAAATCACTCTCTGAATGTAGAGCGCAGCGGCCATCTTGAAGTTATAAAATATAGTAACAAGTAACTCTCTACATTTCAGAGATACAATATCTCAAATGAACATTAATATAGAATAGTGTGCCAAAGATGGTGGCTGAGCGTACTATAAAAACTTCAAAATCAATAATTCGGTATCCTTTTGATCAATTAACACGAGACTTTGTAAGAGAAACAAATAATGCACCACGCTTGCACTAATCATAAGACTATCACACTCAGCCGACATCTCGAGTATATAAGACATTACATTGACAATCTACTATTTATTACATTTACGCAGCAAATATGCCGTCTCACAAAGAAGGCCTTCTCTGCAGGAGGCGCAAGATAAACGATTCCACACATTCCAGATGGTAGAAGGCCGTACTTTTCTAATGTTCCAATCAATTCCTCTGGATACAAAAGCGGAATTACAACGAAATTTAGTAAACGGGGAGTAGGCCTATTATATAGGGTACAACTCTTAACGTTCATCACAAGTCATTCTATTATACTCCTTGATAAGGACAAAGTGGTAAGTTATAACAATACCCATAGTCTACATTTAGGAGAAAGTAGGCTACGTGTTCTTTACCGAACATCTTATTTTAGTTATTCAATTTCATTACCCTTATGTAGGCTTTACTGTGTAACGACAAGACTCTTAGGCCGGTTTCTTTAGAAAAAGTTGCTATTTATTTGTACAAAATCTCCATAGGCATATGCAAACATTTATTGTGGAGAATTGTACCAGACATATCACTCCGTTGGCGATGCGCACCAAACCAACCGATAAGCCCACAAGCACGCCGAGGGGAATCGGCGGAAAACAGACCGGAACGTTTACTCATCATTTTCTTCTGTTTACAATTTAGGTTCTTTGCAATGTATAATAAGATACATTTTATATAACAACTAGCAACCCGGCCCGGCTTCGCCCGGGAACAGTTGTGAATGCATTACGTGATAAGCGCTTCTTTACTAAGTCAATGAACTACGATCAATATCCGGTTTACGTCTCGGCATGATGGGTTAAAATCACTGAATGGACTATTAACTATATTATCATGGAGATGCATGTGCAAGAAATTCTTGTCAGTCGTAATTTAAGAATGGCGAGGTGCATGAAACACAAATCCCCCTTCCATCCAATCTAAAACACTTATAGTGGACGATATATTGAATATAGTGATGTGATCTCGCGTACATTTTGTTGAACTTTCCATGCTGAACAATTCTTACACTCATTGTATATTGATATTTTTAAAGGTTTGCCCAGCGTAAGATTAAAAAGCGCACGGACGCCAGGATTCTTTTTCGACTTTTTCTCTGAAATCGTTACTCTTGGCTTCCTTTGATCATAAATACATTATTTTCTACAGAAACCTTCCTCGAGGTATCCTTTACAGAATGGTGAAAACCGCATCAAAATCCATGCAGTGGTTCTCGAGATTACCCGTGACATCCAAGAATCGGGGACTTTGTTTTATACTAAGTAGAGATTATACGCCAATCAGTATAATTTAATATAATATAATCCCCCTTCCGTCCAATCTTAAATTGACTGTGAATTTTGCGGAACGAAAAGTTCACAGGCGAAATAGGAGTTGCACTTCCAAGGAATGGCGAGGTGAATGAAACTCAAATCCCCCTTCCGTCCAATCTTAACTTGACTGTGTTTCACAGGCGAAATGAAGAAAACCCGAGTTGCACTTCCAGGGAAACTCCAAACACAACCACCTTTCTCAGAAGTCTTAACTCAACACGACTCGACGGTTTGCTGCTGGCTGTATCTGGGACAATAGGTTCGCCCGCTAGCTAGGCTGTAACAGGGATGATAGACTCGCCCTTAGCTAGCTCGTAAACTGTCGCCTCAGTAGTTGAATGGACATGGTTGGAAGAAATTAAAACGTAAAAACACTTATAGTGGGCGATGTATTGAAGATAGACATATGGTCTGGCGGACTGTTTGGTAGAACTTTTCATGCTGAACAATTATTACACTCATAGTATTTAGATATGTTTAACGATTTGCCCAGCGTAAGGTTACAAAGCGCTTGGATGCCAGGTTTTTTTTCCACCTTTCCACTGAAATCGTTACTGCTCGGCTTCCTTTGATCATAAATAAATTATTCTCTACAAAAATCATCCTCGAGATATCCTTTACAGAATGGTGAAAACCGCATCAAAATCCATCCAGTGGTTCTCGAGTTTACCCGTAACATCCAAGAATCGGGGACTTAGTTTTATACTAAGTAGAGATAATGTATGTTTGTGCTGGTATTGTTGTTACCAGTGTTTGTTTTAATAAAGGAGCACTGATTTATCACTTTTGGGGTTTCACCAGAAAATATATTATTTCACAGAAGAGGAGTTGGTCATAATTTTCTTGTTGTTGCCTTGAATGATTTTTTTATTGATAGCACTTTTGATGCCATAACTCTCTTAAGAGAAGTAAGAGCTGGGTAGATTCAGGGTATCTGATACAT
This sequence comes from Meconema thalassinum, assembly GCA_946902985.2. Classification (NCBI taxonomy): domain Eukaryota; kingdom Metazoa; phylum Arthropoda; class Insecta; order Orthoptera; family Tettigoniidae; genus Meconema; species Meconema thalassinum. Next base: position 1,628,124,834 of record OX336388.2, read on the forward strand.
AAGCTAGAGGTAACTGATATGAGGGTAGCACGAATGGGAGAAATGGCAGGATGGTACTCGTAATGAAGAGATAAAGGCTAAGTTGGAAATGAACACTCTAGATGAAGCTGCTCGTATGAGCCGACTCAGATGGTGGGGTCATGTGAAGAGATTGTGGGAGGAGAGATTACCTAACAGGTTAATGAGTTTGGCTGTAGAGGGGGTAGGGGTAGGGGTAGACCTTGGAGGCGATGGTTAGATTCAGTGTTGAACTATTTCAAAGTGAGAGGTGTAGAAACAGAGGAGGCTGCAGTGCCAACTGCTAATAGGGGATCACGGAGGCGACTTGTTCGCAAACAGTGGCTTGCAGACTAGACTGGATGCTGAAAGACAAAACCGTCTCAAATCAAAATGTATGTATGTACACATTTGAGTGCCAAGTAACCTCCATACTGGGTACAACTATTAGCAGAGCTGTTGGTGGAAAAGGGTGTGCCATGAAGGGTGAAGGGGTGTGTTTATGTATATTTGACTGTGTTTACCTCTTCTTACAGGTGTTGGCCCTGTTGTTGCATCCCGTATTGCATGGATAGCTGTCAATCAGCCAATCATACTTGCCCTGCTTGTGGAACTTTCCTCGGCACCTTCAACAACTAACTAACTTGCACGTATCCTGCCTGCACTTCAAAACTGTTGAAGAAGACTTAAACTGGAGGGACAAAGACTTTAATTTTCATAAAGCATGGCTTGTGATCTGTTTGTTGTTTAATGTCATGCTACAGTTAATATGTCCAGTCCAGTGGCTAAGTGGTTAGCGTGCTAGACTATGGTCCTAAAGATCACGGGTTCGATTCCCAGCTGGTTAAATCCCCTGGCTCGTGGATTGGGTGCTTGTGACGTATTCGTCATTTCATCTTCATAATTACGCACAGTGCACCTACGGATATCAATTCAAAATACCTGCAGCAGGCCTTCCAGAAGACTTCACGCCAGTGTTAATACAATTAGAATTCCCTTCGAGAGATACCACTACTGTAGCTAGAGCATACTAAAACAAAGGGAGAAATGAACATATTCATAATACCATAAGTCTGTTTCTATTTACTGGAATGGAATCGAACAGAACACAGCAAAATTGTCACTTCGTCGATCACATTTATTCCAAATTGATCAGAATTCTACGTGAAACCAGCAGTGAACAGCTCATGTACTTACTTCATCACGATACGAAAGATTCCGATCATCAACGAAGTTGCACGAATGTTGATCATTCTGCTCGATTCTGTTCTACTAGTCAAAAGATATTGTGTTCACCTTGGCTCTGTTACATTTCAACGACCACCATGTTCCCCTCCTTCAAATACAAGGTAAAGGAATATTCTCTTGGATTGGAATTGATACGGAAATCTTCGTGGCTCTAGTGTTTTTTGTCGTGTTTCAAACAGTTGGACAATGGTTTCCCACCTATTTAATTCTAGCAGTGTCGTATACTAACCACACATAACCGTCGCTTGCGAGATCTCAAGACTTGGCGTATTTGTTAAGTTGACAAGAGCTCAAAATGTGCCGTTAATAGTCCTTACTCTTAGTACTCGTATTTTGATCTTGCGTTCTCTGGAACTTATTAATGTTTTACGGGAGCTCAGCTTAAAATTGTTTCAACATGATCAACGATGTACAATTCATATCGTCCCCAACACTGCGAACTGGCTGAAGTACGTAATAGGTGCAGGTAGCACTGACTGCTCTACCAGCCTCTTTCAAAAAGGAGTGATGCCATTAACAACTATATTGTAATCCGACTTCTGTAGTTGCGCGTTGATCCACGTGCTATGAGATGTCTCCGTAACATCGCTCTGGCTCTATCTTACCAACAGTTAAAGGAAGGAAGCTTATATTTTTACGTGACCGTTCAACTTGCGATCATGAGCCACGGGACCTCCAGTTTTACGTGGAACCCGAACCATAAGATGTGATATTTCACTTCGAAAATTTCACATGAATTGATAGAGAATCGATCCTGGTCCGCCATAGTGAGAGGCAAGCAATTTGACCATTGCATCATCACGTAGCCTATTCCCCACACACCAGCAGTTACATTTAGTAGTCGTGTTAAGTGAGTGAGAATTTCCCTCGGGATTAGATCTACGCACTCACTCCAGACAAATTGTAAGACTGAGCCGTGCTATAGTTTTGGAGCACCGCAACATTCCGACACTCTTCACACTCGACTATAAACAATGTGCACCACAGTCAGTGGCGGAATGATCTCGCAAGTCTTTAGATTGTGTCCACTACGACAAGAGATGTATTGTTCATCCAATGCCGATGTAGAGTATAAAGGAAAAAGGTAATCGCAGCACTGCAAATTGTAACAGTCCTACATATTTTTTCTATGTGTGTATATGTATGTGTGTGTATAAGATGGCATATTATTTGTGATAGAACGTACTTATATTTTAAGTCTTATGTTGGATTCACAAAATGGAGAAGAATGAAACATATTAAATAAATTTGTATTCAAAATATAAACCACGATCTCATCCATCCATTCATTCATCCATCCATCCTGATTTAAAGCTAGGTGTTTCCTATTAGAAAAACATACGAGTCGGCCAAATCTCCCGATTTCTGAAGAATTCATTTGAGTCTATTTTTTTTTTTATTTGAGAACAAGTCCAAATGTACAGGTTCTCTGTGCGACAGAAAATAATATCGTTCACCTCGTTGCGTAGTGGGTAGCATTCTTGACTGTCACCGCGAGTTCAATTCCAGGCTCTGCCAAGAAATTTAATTCTGGTCTGAGGGCTGGAACGGGGTCCACTCATCCTCGTGAGGCAAAAATGAGTAGAGGTGAGTTGGATTCCTACCTCAGCCATCCTAGAAGTGGTTTTCCGTGGTTTCCCACTTCTACTCCAGGCAAATGCCGGGAAGGCACCTAACTTCAGGCCACGGCCATTTTCTACCCAAATCCTACCTCAATTACAAATACACACATTAGTACAGACATCACAGTGACACAGGTTATCAGACAAATGGTTGCCACGGTGGTTGAGTGGTTATCGTGTCGGACTACCAACCTCAAGCTTGCAGGTTCGCTCCTGGCCGTGGTAAGTGTTTTTTTTTTGAAAGGTGACAAAAGTCATGGCACGCATGTCATACGATGTTGTCATATTTAAGAAACCATTTGAATTCAGTAGGCCGTGTTCATAATGCAAAATTAATCTCGGGATTTTCCGCCAACACAAAAGTTCCTCCTTTCTCTACTAGAAAGCGCTATAGTGTCAAGGAACTTAGATATCTCACCTCCTTGACTTTCAAAGCGTTCCAAGGAAACAACTAAATTCGACATGCAAGCTGTCCTTTGGGCGTCAAATAACAAAACCTGCACCTGTCACCTGAGGCCATACGATATTATTATTATTATCATTACTATTATCAGACAAATTCTACACACATTCAAGTGCATGGGGCTACATGACCACGATGTCGCAAAGCCCCTAAAACAATCAACAACAACAACAACAAAAGTATATTGAAACGGAACACATAATCAATGGATTAACTGCTGTATGACAGAAACATGAAGATTATACACGAGTATTCGGTCCGGTCCTGCGCAGCGGATGCAAATCATAAGTGCGGGAAGGCCTCTGCATGGGATGTCTACAGTATATGTACTGTTCAGCCACTCAAGTACACTGAACCACTGAAGGGGTAGAAATTTAATTATTAATTAATTTATGTATTTATTTATTTATTTATTTATTAATGTAATTATTACTGTTAGGGCCATCTCGTGGCCCAGTAACTAGCACCCCTGAGATCGGGCTCTGCCAAGAACTTTAATTCTGGTTTGAAGGCTGGAGCAGTGTACACTTAGTCTCGTGAGGCAAAAATAAGAAGAGGTGGGTTGGATTCCTACCTCTATCATCCAGAAGTGGTTCCCCACTTCTACTACAGGCAAATGCTAGGATGGTTCCTATCTTAAGACCACGACCACCTCCTACCCAACCCTCACCAGAACTACAAATACACACATAATTACAGAAAACAACAATAACACAGGTTAGAAGACAAATTTTATACCCACACACCCAAGTAAACAGAGCTAAATGAGCACGATATCTAAGCCCCCCAAATGAAACAACAAACTAGGCCTAATACAGATAGACAACAGCCCTTGTCTGACATGAGAAATGTATCTTGACATTTTAACAGGAAAATGTGCAAGTGTAATACAGTGAGTCCGGGAATGTTATCCGCAGCACCTGCAATATATGCACTTTGAGAATTCCTATGTGGAAATCTTAAAGTATGAACAATGTTAAATTTGAAATTATAACAAGCAAATAGAGAATTAAGAAGACGTTTCTATAACTTCTTGTATTGAAGCAGGGATTACGAGAAAAATGGGGCCAGTTGCCCTTTCGTGAAACCTGGAAAAAGGAAAATTATAAAACTCACTTGTGAGTAGAAATAATTGAATTCCCTGATAAAAGAGGGAAAAAATTATAAAGTGGACTTGCCACAGATAAACAGAAATTAATTCATTGAATGCGAAGCAAAGTTGGGAGGGCACTTGAAAACAAGCGAGGTCTCTTAGAAATTGACATAAGTTGTAGTTTAAGCAGCTAGGTACATCAGTTGACTTCAATTTAAAGCTTAATTAGATAGAGTTAGTAAGGTGTTTAGGAAAAGGAAATAGGAACTTTAGGAGAAAGTTTATGGCCGTATTTATTGCTTTCGTTCGAACGCGACGCGGATGGTTGTTGAATGGGCACTGTTATGCACTGTAGTCCTTTGAAAAGTTCACTATTGCAACACGGAAAGTTTATCAGATGAAAAGTTATTGCAATTGTGGAGATCCCTAGTTGAATTTTAGTTTGAGAATGTTTATTGCGTTGTGACCTTTATAGATGGTAGTTGAATGCAGCGGACATTCCAACGAAGGAAGACAAATTTTATGCTGATTAGAAGAATTTTAAACATAAATTCCTCAGTGAGGAACAAGCATTCCCATATTTAGGTGGAAAGTACTTGACGGTTTTACTTGTAGAAAGATAAATTGATGTAGAAAGTTCTAGAGTTATGATAACAGTAGAATTGGGCAGAACATCCCGTGGAGGAAAAGAGCTAAGTTTTTATAGACAGCAAGTTTAATAAATCTCCCACGGTGTGAGAAATCATTCCCAATTAATTTGTGCAGGAAGCACTAATTTTTCAAGTTGGAAAGTCAGCTTAGATGGATGGAGCATGACTAGAAAAGTCCCTCGAAGGCGGTTATTATGTTGTTGGTAGCAATACCGCTCACTGTCTATAAAATCTTATTTAAAAACCGTTAAAACCATGTAAAAACTTTTAAGATTAGTACTTAGCTCATTTCTGAAGAGTAGGCGATCCAGGCGACCGTTAGCTTAAATCCACATCATGGCGTAGATATTTAAAACATGTCTCACATGAACAGGAGACGAGCCTTAGTAAGGCTCCGACTGTGAGCTTTGAAGACTAACACACAAGTGGGGACCGCACAACGAAGCACATAGGTACCAAGGAGGGAAGGGGTTGGGGGAAGAAACAAAGGAACATACATATGAAATACCATCTTTAGAAATAAAACTAAAAGTAATCTTCAAGGAGTTGATAGTAGGCGTCAATAGCGGTGCTTGGTGGAAGGGGTTGTTGTAGAAGTCCTCTTGAGCATGGAGATGTTAGCTGAAGATAGCGGCGACATCTTGTGGCTGGATTGGGAAGGAAGTCCTCTTGAGTATAGAGATGTTGAGGAACCTCAGCAGTTAGCAGCTAGATGCCGCTAGGTTGATCATGGAAGTTATATCTGCAACAAACTTATAAACAGAGTGAACAAGGTGCGCACATAAAAGAAAAGGTAAGAAATCACTGTTGGTGTTTGAGAAAAAAGGGAAGAAATAAGTTAAACAAAGAGCAGCGAAGGCGAACTCTGTCTTAACGTGTATTCCAAAGAATACACCAACTTCCCTTGTGAAACTGTTCAACATATCATTCCACGTTGTCGCCATTTTGCAGGCACTGAAATATAGAAAGAGACAAGATTTTGTTGGCACGATAATACATCAAGAACTGGCTGTACACCTTCAACTGCTAAGTAGTCTACCGTACTTCAAAATATGACCTAGAAAGTGTTATGAAAAATGACAACTTTACCTTGTATTGACAGACCAGTCAGCCGTACACAACAGACCTGATTTAGTTCTTGTTGACAAAAACGGATGAGGAACGCTATCATCATAGATGCAGCAATCCTAAACAGTACCATCATGCTAACTAAACATGTTGAAAAGCTATCAATTTATAATTTGCAGTTGGTCAACATGCTATTTGCCAAACATGATTGGGTGGTGGTACAATTGAATCGTTTTTTTTTTCAGAAACCCCACAAGTCAAGTTATTTGTGAAAATGACTTTGACATGAAACTAGGTTGTACTCAGTTAGATCCATATTGTGTGCAAATATCCCATAAGTCCGAGCATAATCACAGTGAGAAATGAGATCTGTTGAAATGAGTTTTGTTTGAAAAGCCCATAAGTCAGTGACTTATACAGTATTTTCTGCTGCCAAATTTCTCAAGGTATTCTCAGATTAAGCTATTGATAGTCTACAAAGAATCACTTAGATTTGAGATGCTTAGGTATGACTGAAGAGAAAGAATTACCTTATAAAAATTTTATTTTAAGAGCATATCATAATATTAGTATGTATTCAGCTATTATTAGTATAAGAACATATTATAAGTAATGATATCTTTCCAGAAATTATAAATGTTAAAATAAACAAAAGAGTGGAATATGCAGTGTATTTATTAGTTTTTCCATTGAAGAACCCTACTTTTGCGAACATTTTTTGTCAAAAACCCCATAAGTCATTTTTTAAATAATATTGTGGCTAAACCAATGCACTCCAAAGCATATTTAGGTCCCAGGATATTCAATAGGATTAGTAACCACATACCGGGTGAGTTAGCCGTGGTCGTTTCGGCATGACTGCTGGCAGTCGCTCACATCCGGGAGGCGAGGAGGTTCGAATCCCCCCGCCGGCAACCTTGAAGATGGTCTTCTGTGGTTTCCCATCTTCCTTCCAGGCAAATGCCGGGGTTGGTCCCTAACTATAGGCCACAGCCGCTACCTTCCAACTCCTCGTCCTTCCATTCCAACTTCCCTCCCCAACGGTACTTGTAGCTCACCCATCGGGTGTCCATATCGAAGCAGCTACAAAACTGGCGAGCCGAACATGTCCTCGGACACTCCCGGCACTAAAAGCCATACGCTAAAAAAAGTAACCACATTATAAAAACAAAAAATATTTTCATTCGATTGATACTAATCTTTAAAATTAGTTTTTTTGCTCTCTTGTAAAATTAACCTTTGGTGACTTATGGGGTTTCTGGAAAAACCGATTCAATTAGGTATGTACCTACCGGGTGAATCAGCTGCCCCTAATAATATTGTTTTATGCAACCCAACTAACGCGTGTTGTCAGTAAGGTCGATATTCCTCTGCTTGCATCCTGTATGATACTAATGCATTGCAAGCATATCCTGCAAACGACACTGAACACTATTATTTGTCCTTCGTATTAGTCTGTAGTCACATCGGGAGTAAGATAATAGTGTTCAGTATCGTTTGCAGGATATGCTTGCAGTGCATTAGTACCATACAGGATGCAAGCAGAGAAATATCGACCTTGGGTTGCGTAAAACAATACTACTGTATTAGGGGCAGCTGATTAACCTGGTATACATAACTCAAATCCTGAAAACGATTACATGTATTCGTATTATCTCGGACATAATGAATGAAACAAATATACTGTACGATTCAGAAGTTATAAAACCTCCTTCCTACATTTCTTTCATTTGATACGTTGTATGTGCACTCATCAATGTACAAATGCTCGAAAAGTAAAAATGTTGTTTATATTCAATTACAAAATCCTTTTTTTTTTTCGCGAAATCATCTGGTTCTTTCTATTCCTCGACATTGTATAAATATTATTAAACAACAGTTTCCAACTAAAGTATAACTTACTACACTCGGATACTAACAGAATGGCAACTGACAAGAGGTGTATCTTTGGAAAGGAATGAGGAAAGATAGTGCCACCCCTCTCACTGTTACCCCTCTGGCTAACTGAACAGCTGACCATTTTGATCATTCAATAATAAGGGGAACGCTATAAACTTTAAACGAGTAAAAATAAATACTTTCAAATCATTAATTATAAACTTACATAATAAAATCATTTGTCATCAGTCCGAAGATTGTTGTTTCACAAAACTTCAACAAATTTCATATTTTTATTATTTGGCTCTGAAGGAGGATTGATCCCCCTGATTACCCCTCGAAGTTACGCCACTGCATGTATTGTTTTCAGGATTTGTGTTATATATATATATTGTGCCCCTGCCCAATCAAATTGTAATGACCGACTGAAAAGTATAAATTGAGAGTTTGTACTGGCAACACTGGTTTGAAAACTTCAAATGTTAAAAGCTGTCAATATAAAGAGAGCTTTCAGAACTGATCAAAAAGCAATTCAGGACAGTCCTATGATCATCTCCAGTTAATCCGAACAAATTGAATGAATCTCTCATAGAATTGAAGTTATACCTAGGCCTTTTCAAGCATTTGCAGAGGATTTGTCATTCTTTCGACGTGTCGAATAGTACGGTTGTTCTTGGGTAATCTGGACTGAAGGGGGAAGAGTAAATATGCTACAGAATGCAGTCACCGAGAGATTAAAGAATTTGGTCCTTATCGTGCACTTAATATCTAGGATTGTAAATGTTTTCTTTTCATCAATTATGGCTGGGAATGTGAAAGCGCATGCACAAAATTAATAAATAAATAAATAATAACACGCATGAACTCTCAGACACTGACCAACCGCACATTTTCCTACCCCGTAAACAAGAAAACGAAGGGACCTTGGTTCACCGAGATTGAAAGATATCTTCTAGAATTAGGGATCACGTTTGAAGACATCCAGGAGCGTGCTCAGCCATCCTCGAAGTGGTTTTCCGTGGTTTCCCACTTCATCTTCAGGAAAATACCCGGATGGTACCTACCGTAAGGCCACGGCCACCTCCTTCCCCCTTCCTTGCCTAACCCTCCCACTGTTCTCATCCCTTCATCAGGCCCTGTTCGCTTTGCAGGTGAGGCCGCCTGGGTGAAGTGCTAGTCACACTCCCCAGTTGTATCCCCGACTCAGAGTCCCAAGCTCCAGGAGACTGCCCTCAGTGGCGGTAATGGTGGGATCCCTCGCTTAGCCGTAAAACGATAACGGAAAAAATGGCATGCATGAGTCGACTAACCACGCAGTGCACAACCATAACTGGTCCTGTCAAGTGCATGTAGGGTGGCTTCATGATGGAGTTCACAAACGGTGAATACGTCGATATGCTATTAGTGTTGGGTGCATCCAATAACCAAGCCTCTGCTGCTGCTCGTGAGTATGCAGGTACCCCCAAAGGCGCCATCCCGATAAAAAATGTTTTCGTCGACCTGAGCAACGCCTGCGGGAAACCGGTAATCTTCGTCCACAAGTAGTGGACAGAGGTCGTCCAAAGACTCGACGTACGCCACAAACAGAGGACGCAATTCTGGAAACCGTTCACCAATCACCTCGGCGAAGTAACCGTGATATTGCAAGGTAGTTCCAGGTATCTCAAACACTGGTTGTGGACGTGTTGCACGACGAAGAACTGCATCCATATCATTACACGTTACCTCAACACCAGCAGCCAGAAGACCGCATTGAACGAGTACAGTTCTGTGAATGGCTTTTGCAACAAGTTGAAGATAACGAACATTTTATCAAGAATGTGATATGGAGTGACGAATGTAGCTTCACTCGGGAAGGTATTTTCAACCATCACAACTGCCATTATTGGTCGGAACACAACCCACATGTCACCCGTGAACGTGGCTTTCAGGCACGCCTTGGCATAAACCTGTGGGCTGGGATCGTGACAGGAGTGCTTTTAGGCCATTACCTATTGCCGGACAAGTTGAATGCACCCCTTTATTGTACGTTTATTGGCAATACTTTGCCTGACGCCTTAGAAAACGTTCCACTTGGTGTTCGGCGACAGCTATGGTTTCAGCATGATGGTGCACCGCCACACTTTGGAATGACTGTGCGTAACTATTTAAATGAAGCGTTTCCAGGGAAATGGATTGGTCGTGGAGGTCCAATGTTCTGTCCTTCACGTTCCCCGGACCTTAATACACTAGATTTTTATTTGTGGAGACACTTAAAGGAACACGTTTATAGTACTTCACCCATGAATGTGCAGGACTTAATAGCTCGCGTGCATGCTGCATCGGCAATGGTGGATGGAGGTGTGTTGCATAGGGCCCAGCAAAGTATGCTCCACCGAGTGGCGAAGTGTTTGGAAATGCAAGGAGGTCGCTTTGAACATCTGCTGTGACGCGACCGTTGCTCGTAAGTGTACGTACCGGCTCTGTAAAGATAAGATTGGACGTCAAACGTACATTATGGAATTATGGTGCGTAGCATAATGTGCAATCTAGTGTAGGCTACCTACAATACTGTTTTTCTTTGTACCACATTGGATAGAGCCGATGTTACTGTATCCACTATTATGTTCTATTAGCTTTATTTGTGTCATGGACGAAACAAAGGGACGTTTACGTCGGTAAGAAGTTCATGTTACGTTTGAATGTTCCAATAAAGGTAACTGTAACGGTAAGACATAGTAAACAACATAGTGTATTGCATAGTCGAGGTGTACATTGGATGCAATTTGATACATAACTGAAAAACAAAATTGGCGAGAACGCGACTCGAACACCGGTGCGTCCGCACTACCGGCATTTATGGCATAACCTCGTCTCACTGAGCTAATGAGACAGCTCAGGCAGACCGCAGAGTTCCTGCGACCCTTATTTGGCAACGCTGCATGCAGTTACAGCGTTGCCAGAGCCTCGTTTCTTAACACGCATTTCTGTTAAACCTATTGGTTGGACTAGGTTTTTGCAAGATAAACTTTTGTCGTGAATTTCGACAAGGAACCGCATGCCGACCTCCAAGTGCGGCATTTTACGTTCACTCTGTATAATAAGAATGGTTGTACCCGGCATGCGTTGCAATGCCAATCAAAGAAAGTGTTGGCGCTGTGACTTTGTCTGTTGAACTGCGTTTTGATTCCCAATATTTTTTTTTTCTTTTTACGTTAACCACCTCTAAACATTTATAGAAGTGATTTACTATCTCAGAAACATTCATGGGTGTGTGCTCAACAACTCACCAATTTTTTTCATCGCAATGAAATGAATAGTATATGAACTCATACGGGTCTTTGTTGAAACGAATCGAGCGCCGTCACCCATTTGTTGAATATACTCGCGCTACCTATTGTAAAATGGATTTACTAAGTCGAAATCCTTCCCAGGCGTGTACACAACAACTCATCAAAATATCGCAATCGGATGAATGGCATAGGAACGCATACGGGACTTTGTTGAAACGATTCGCGTGCTGTCGCTCATTGAATCTACTCATGCGCTACCTATTGTAAAGTGGATTTACTAAGCCAGAAACTTTCCCAAATGTGTACACAACATCTCACCCAAATTTCATCGCTATCGTTCGAATGGTATTTGAACGCATGCGGGACTTTGTTGAAACGCATTTGTTGAATCTACTCGTGCGCTACCTATTGTAAAATGGATTGACTAAGCCTGAAACCTTCCCTGGAGTGTACACAACATCTCACCCAAGTTTCATCGCTATCGGACGAATAGTATATGAACGCAAACGGGACTTCGTTGAAACGCTTCGCGCGTCGTCTTTCATTTGTTGAATCAACTCGTGCGCTACCTATTGTTAAGTGGATTTACTACACCAGAAACCTTCCCTGAAGTGTACACAACATCTCACCCATGTTTCATCGCAATGGGATGAATGGTATACGAACGCACGAGGGACTTTGTTGAAACAAACGCACGCAATTTTGTTGAAGCTACTCGCGCGCCATCTATTGTACATTGGATTTACTATGCCTATAACTTTCCCGGGAGTGTGCACAACAACTCACCAAAATTTTATCGCAATCGGATGAATTGTTTATGAACGCTTCGCCATTACTCATTTGTTTAAACTACTCGTGCGCTATCTATTGTAAATTGGATTAACTATGCCTATAACCATCCCGGAAGTGTCATAACAACTAACCAAAATGTGATCGCAATCGTATGAATGGTTTATGAACACATAAAAGACGAACAAACGAACAACCTTTTTATATACGAGGGCTGTTTTTTAAGTAAGGGTCTTTTTTTAATTAAAGCCCATAATTAGTGCGCGCGCCGCAACAAGCGTGCGCGCTACCTCCCGGCATCCTTTGCGAACAAGCAGGCGTCAGTTGCAGCTGTGTAGATAACCTGTACGCTGAACTGTGCATCTTTACAATGTTCAAGATAATTGATTTGCCCGCCGCGTGTGATGTACGATCTGTGATACGTTTTTTGAGTGCAAGAAACATGTCGGCTGCAGACATTCATCGTCAGCTTTGTGAGGTGTATGGCGATAATGCAATGACGGAAGGTAAAATGAGAAAAGGGGTACGCGAGTTCAAAAGTGGCCGTGAAAATGTTCATGACGATGAACGCTCAGGTCTGTGATCACAGATGACTTGGTGACTACAATTGACACGAAAATTCACGCGGACCGAAGATTCATGATAACCACTCTAGTTAGTTAGTTATTTTTGTTTTAAGGGGCGGAACTACGAGGGATAACCACTCTATCAATGGATTTTCCTCAAGTGTGAATTCTTGGTTGTCAGAGCAGGCGGCAAACTTTTATGCAGAGGGATTGCAGAACTTCGTTTTAAGGTATGACAAGTGCCTAAATAAACAAGGCAACAATGTAGAAAAATAGAGGAAGGTATGTAAAACCTAAAAATAAATGTGGTTTCAATTTAAAATGTTCGGTTAATTCAAAAAACGGCCCTTTCTTAAAAATCAGCCCTCGTATATATAAGATAATAATAATAAATATAGTATATAGGCCTACTAAATATGAGTATAAAGTTTGCACTTTGTAACTAAGCAGGGTTTTGCCTCATCTCAATGATTTGTATGGGACTAGCATTGATAACTTATTTACATTATATTGTTGTTGTTGTTGTTATTGATGATGTTTGATTCTTCATCTTTGACTGGTTTGATGCACATAACCATGCTTCCCTGTCCTGAGCTAATCGTTTCTTCTCAACACAGTTACCACACCTTACATTACGTCCGAGGCAATATAAATATTCTACGCTTGGTTTACCCCTACAGTTCTTGTGTGCTATATAGGGGTGTCTTAGTGTGTGTCGTACCATCCTACCTCTTCACTGCATTAGCATTCGACAGAACCATCTCTCCTCTCCTACTCGTCTTAACACCTCATCATTTGTTACTCTATCTACCCATCTGATCTTCATCATTCCCCTGGAACACCACGTTTCAAATGCTTCAATTATCCTCGTTTCTGCTGCACTAGTAATCAAAGTTTCACTTACATCGAGCACCAAGCTCCGAGAAAGGCTTTCAAAAATCGACTTTCTAATACCTATATCTATATTATGTCAACAGATTTATTTTCTGTTGATATTCTTTTCTTCCTTGAGGCAAAAACTTGTATACCCTCTTTGCTTCGTCCATCACTGATTATTTTGCTTCCTAAGTAACAGAAGTCTCCTAATTCCTTTAGCTTTTCACCTGCCAATTTGACGTCCATGGGGGTTTCTGATTTATTTCGCCTGCATTCCATTATTTTCGTTTTACATCTTATATATTAAAATAGTTTTAAAAAAAATTCACTCTTTACTAAAACTGAAATATCTCGGGAAGTATTTGCGCTACGACGACGTTTGTTGTCTTAAAATGTAATGCCCGTCAAGCACCGTCGATTGATACCCACCTTACTTGATTCTATCATTCGTGTATTAAAATAATTGTGAATATTACTTCCTTCAAGGTCTCACGTAAATAGAATCGAATGACTTGACGGACATATTGTCGCTAGGCGACAACGATAACACTGTATCAAGATATTCAACGCCGCCCCAATAATAAATCTAACTTGATATTAACAGCGAGTTCCCTAATTACGTCATGATATCGTTAACTTCTACCTGCTCCACTCGGGCGCCAATGTCGCATGTATCCAAACATGACATCGTTAACTTCTACCTGTTCTACTCGGGCGCTAATGTCGCATGTATCCATACAATAAGCAGAAGGGGATTCTGTGCACATAATTTAATTGAAACTTCTCAAAGAATGATTACTTTGAGACTGAAATGTTCATGCACAATCAGAAGTCATTTTGATAATGACACTGTCATGTCAACATCTCTTTGAATGACAACAAACACTGTATAAGAAAGAAAACTAATTTCACGAAGATGCCGCTACAGTCGAATGTTGGAACCGCCATTTTGTATTGTGTATCCGATCTTTCTGTTATATAGTCTTTGGTCTCACCAGCTACAAACTGTCTTCTTTTCGTTTCATCATTCGTCCTTATAGGTTGTGTGCTCAATCAATACAATGAATCATATTATGATGAATGAGAGGCGACACTCAATTACAAATGTTATAAAGATTAAAGGTGACGGTAATTGTCTGTTCAGGTCATTGGCATATTGTGAGTACAACAATCAGAGTTTATTTACACAGGTTAGAAAGCGAATTGTAAAACATGTTACAGACAAGTGGAATAATTATTCTTCCTTAATTGTTCGCAACAGGGATATGTATGAAACTACTATCAATACGAGTGATGATTACAAAATGTATATGTCTATGAATAGTGTTCATGGAGGTCATGTTGACTTCGTTGTCACTGCTCAAGTTTGCAAAATGGATATTTAATCGTGGATTACTACTGTCGTATGGAAGGTGACCGGTTAAATATATACGTCATCAACAAACGAAGTTACGAGTTGATACATATGCCGGTTTAGCAGACGCCTTGCATGTACGAGCAGAAAATGAAAATCTCAGAGTCGGTCGTATTGTAGTTTTGCCATCTTCTTTTACAGGTAGCCGAAGGAAAATATTGCAAAATTATCTGGATGCGATGGCGATAGTGAGAAAGTTTGTAAAGCCAGATTTATTCATTACGTTCGCCTATAATGCAGGCTGGCCAGAAATACTTAACAGCATTCATCTCTGGGAAACGGCTAATAATAGGCCTGATATTGAAGTGAGAGTTTTCCATTGCAAAGTAAAGGAATTGCTACGATTGATTAATGTTAAGGAAATTTTCGGTAAAAGCATATCTATATACAGTGGAATTTCAAAAACGAGGTCTCCCGCACATCCATTTACTCTTAACATTAACGGAAGATTGTAAGTTTCGAGAAATGTCTGACATTGACAGTGTGGTGTCAGCCGAAATACCAGATCTCGAGGATGAAGCGCTATACAAGTTGGTAAGGCGTCATATGGTACATGGTCCTCGCGGATCTTGAATCCTTCTTCAGTCTGTATGAAAGATGGCGTATGTAAGAAAGATTTCCCTAAACAGTTTCAAGAAGAGACCAAAGATAATGCCAATGGTTATCCTTCGTATAGGAGAAGAAATAATGGACGGATTATTATAAAAACAATTCGAGGCATTGACATTGAAATCGATAGTCGATTCATTGTTCCCTACAATCCATTTCTTTTACTTTACTTGCAAGCTCATATTAATGTTGAAATATGCTCAAGTGTTCGGAGTGTTAAATACATCCACAAGTGTCTTATATATTAAAATCCACAAGTATGTGTATATAGGTCATGACTGCTGCATTGTTAAAATATGTCCTGAATGCGAATCGGTGAACTACGATGAAATTACTTCTTTCCTAAATGCTAGATATGTTGGTCCAACAGAAGCCGCAGTCTGGATATTTTCATTTCACATGCATGAACAGTCACATTCTATCGTGCGATTACCAGTTCACTTGCCAAACTTGCAAAATATCTATTTTAAAAATGATACCGCTCCTGATATTTTACTTCAAGCACTGTTGCGCAACACGGAATTACAAGCGTGGTTCAAGTTAAATCAAGATTCGCAAGCCAGAAGTCCGTATATATATATATCCTGAAACACCAGTACATTACGTCTGGAATAAGAGCATCTGCCAGTGGCAAAAAACAGAAGCGTCACAATTTCAGATGCATTCTCAGTTACGACAACTGTTTTCTTACATAAGTATCTTTCAAACCCCTTCAAATGTAAGATAGTTATAGGACATTTTTAAGAATTCATCATCAGAAGATTGTCTGCAGTTTCACGAACCTAACATTACATATCAGTTCACTCTTATACATATTTCTAATACATTAAAGCTTCATGTTCTTCCCATTAATTCTCTCGAATTGCCAGCTATTATTGATAATTTCCCTCAGACAAATTTACCAATGAATTATCCAAAACTTAATGAGGATCAATTAAGTCTGATGATAAACCAAGCAAATGGCAACCAAACGGCTATAATTACAGAAATTTTGGGGTTAGTACAAAATAGCAATGAAAGGATGAGTAATGCATATTTCATTGACGGTCCAGGGGGCACCGGGAAAACATTTCTTTACCAATACTTGATTCACAGTTGCACAAATTTGGGGTTAAATGTAGTTTCTGTTGCATGGACTGGTATTGCAGCAATGGTACTACCTCAGGGACGCACTGTACACAGCCAGTTCAAGTTACCTCTACATTTACATGAAAGTTCTGTGTCAGGAATAAAAGTTAACAGCAAGGAAGCTTTTTATATTCGTTCAGAAAAACTTGTCATCTGGGACGAAGCCCCTATGGCTAATAAGCTCGCGTTGATGTGTGTAAATCGGTTGCTCGTGAATAACGACGTGCCTTTTGGGGGAAAAATTATCATCTTAGGTGGAGATTTTAGGCAGGTATTGCCTGTTGTGCCTCACGCATCTAAAGCAGCATCAGTCCAAATGGCAGTAAGGTTCTCTCCTTTGTGGCCATTATTCAAAATTTTTAAACTCAACAAAAATATGCGAGCGGATACAGATCAACGTGACTTTGCAAATTCTTGATACAAATTGGTAACGGTGAATACTGTTTTAGATCCCTTATTTGGGGGTGGTAGGATCTAAAAGGAAAGAGTTACTGTGTTAATTTATAAAGCTGTGCCTAAAAGGGGTAGCTTCCCTTGGCTGGGTAAGCTGACCAGTGTAGAGTGTTGTGGTGTGCTAGGAACTAGGGGGCGCTCCTATGAATAATGTAGTAGTGTTTTAGGGGATGTGATTCTATGCAAGGGTCACTGTGCTGGTCGCTCTGCTGCCTGACTCATTATGTAACGGAACGTGCTGGTATCAGCTAAACGCACGCGCTGCTCCCTAGCAGCCGGGCCGCCGCGAGGAACACAATGATATCTGAGCTAGCACTATCAGACTACCGTATGTCACGTCTAACCGTGACGGGAATAAGGAAGGGCGTTGGGATGTAAAGAGGCGTATAAACAGTAAGGCGAGTGTAGAGTGTTGACCAAGTGTTTATTGGTCTGTGATGTTATAGTATGAGTCCCTTGTAGGGAATGTAACAATGTAACAATGTTCAAGTACAAGCTGTGGATTAAGGTTACAAAAGTAGGAAATCTGAACACGACTGACTCACCTCTGATGACACCAACGTAGCCTCCGGCGTACCACTGAGAGACTGATAATGGAGAGATCCCTTGACCTGATTACGACGCCTTCTTATACCCTTCGGCGCTATGCTGTCAGCAATGTGTTGGCATAGCTGCCCCAGTTTATAATATGTCACTGTGTGTAACAATTGTGCAAGGACTGAGCTGTTTTCTAGAGTGGCAAGCTGTCCTTGTGGTATTAATGGATGTTGGTCTGGCTTTCCAAGGGTTGCCAGTTAGGAGATTTAGCCAGATGATGGGGGGATGGTCTCCAAGGGGTGCATACCCCTGGGAGGCTGTACAAGCGTCTTCCTTCATTTGTTCGCGTCCTCGCGAACGGGAACGGAACTGGAGGTTGGGATGCTGATGAAGTCGTTCGTGAGGCCCCCTCGTATCGTCTGGCGGTGTCTTCCTCGTTGTCGTGTAGAATGGGTGATGTCGTGAAGTGTAGGTGTGAGATCAGCCCGTGTTCAGAGGGGAGGGTTATGGGATGTACAGATATATGTATAACACTGATATTGGCATTGTGAAAATGGAAATTGACAAAACAAAAAAAAATTGACATTGCGAAAAATTTGACATCGAGAAAAAAATTGACATTGAAAGGAAAAAAAATTGCCATTGCCATTGCTGGCATATTGCTAGTTTCAAAAAAGAAAAAAAACATGGTTTTGATAGTGCTTCGTTACATAGTTGTGCAGGGAGGAAAAACCCAGCTAGACGAGGAATTGTGCCGTCTGGCTTTATTTTGGGGAAAAAGTGCTCCCTGCGAAGAGAAAGATAGAAGAGAATAGAAAAAATGGGTGTTCCAGGGTATAATTTAAGGGAAATATTCAAAGTATTTATTTGTTTGGGAAAAAACGGAACACCCTGACAAATTTGGGCGTTAGTAGAGTAGAAAGGAAAAAACAAAACCGTATATTCAGTGTTGCCATTATGGCAGTGTTGAGTGGCGTGACATATTGTTACATTTAATTTACAAGCATGATATTATATATATATAAACCTTTAATTTACAAGCATGATATAATGTATATATAAAAATAAGAATCTTATTATTAAACCGGTTTGCTCATGAGCCTGGTACCTTTCATTTCGTAGAGCTCTTTACCTGACCTTTGTATACCATTCGCTGATTCTTTCCTGGCCCTGTTCCACTCAGCCATTTTATCGTAGTTTAGTGGCTAGGCCGCTAATTCCTTCTCCATTGAGCTTATGTCCTAGTGGTTTTCCCGCCGTGGGTTGGGAAATTCCACCTAGGCGTCGAAGGTTCGGCCCTTACAATATTTGTGCCGCCCTTCGATGCCGAAGTCACGCCTTATTTGCGTGCATCTGTTTTTTTTGGCGTACATCGACGCCCAGTATCCCACGGATACTGTGCTTCGGTGGTCGCTACGATGTCACCTTGAGGAGGTGCAACGGAAATTGAAAAAGAGTGTATTTGTCTGTACAAGAGGGAGAGAGTGTGGTATTTTTTTGTGTTGGGATATATATATACAACAGGTTAGTGTACCATCCTCGTCATCTGCAAAACAAAATGTGTTAATGGCCATATATCTGGAAACATGTACATTCAATCGCTTCCTTGCTTTCCTGCAAATAGAGTGTATTAATACATATAGCAGTTCCATCGCTGCGCATATTATATAAGATCAATTATGTTGCCACTTAAGTCTAACTTAATCTAGGTTAGCCTATGTTATTCTAGTTTATCCTAAGTATGGTCGGGCTTACCTCGGTAACGGATTTTTAGTCACCGAGTGCCGAGATATTCTACTGTAATCTATATATATATAATAAAAAAAAATGCCTTGAATGTAGGCTTATGCTATCTTACGACGAATTATCATGACTTATCATGAGTTGTCGGACTTACCCTGATGCCGGGTTTCTGGGTCATCAGGCGCCGAACGGCGTTACTTAGTGCTATCTATCTTAATTATGGTCTAATAAAAAAAATGCTATTTCTAAGCCGAAAGGGTTGCCTTAATCTACTGCCGAAATGTGCTGTGCCATACCTGGCAACAGCGGTGAATAAATTTGCTTAATCCTAGGTTGCGTGTCAAATGCAACCGTCTTACAGCTAAATTTGGCCTAGAACGATCGCCTGGGGCAATTTACTTCCCCAGGACACCACCCGCACGAGTCCTAGAAACACCGGTTGTCTCTAGGATCGCTGGATTCCGTTCCCTTAATTCTAGGTGTCGACGTCTATTACTAGTACTAATTTAGTCACAGGCGGCTTACGGTGCCACTAAGCAAACCGTTTCGCCTGCTGTACCTATCATTTCTTTGCCGTTGCCATTGCGTGTGTAGTCGTAGTTGGGCCGCCCACGTAACCCTTATGAGGCGCTCGCAATGCCCCTCTCTTAATGCCCATTGGTTGCCCGCTGCGTCGCCATTTATGTGGGCATTGGACATTGTCGTCCAATGGCATAATATTCTCTTCGCCTTTGTCGGCAATCGTAATCTGCTTTTCGCAGTAATCTTCGCCTGTATCGGCCGTAGTAGTATGCTTTTCGCATTGTAGGAATCTCTTCGCCATTGTCGGCATTGCTGGGGTGGCCCACTGAACCCCTTTGAGTGCCCGCTATGCTACTCATTTAAGATCTCTGGCGACCCGTTGTCATCCATTTACGTGGGCGCAGGACCGAATGAGCGCGTACATTCCATATATATATATTCATATTTCATTCTTCATTATTGATTAACGTCGTGGTCTTCACCTTCACCTCGCGGGGTAAGGACTTGTCGGATCTAGGATTGGTCCTGCTGAACCCTAGGATCCTGCTTCACTCCTGACGAATAGGAGTCTGACTCCCCGCCATGGAAGTCCTACTTACGTAAATTTAACTAACAGTCTAGTCATAATATGGGTCGTCTCTAGGGATAGCACAGCGGTCAAGCTGTATGCCTCTCACCAAGGCGGACCGGGTTCGATTCCCGGTCACTGCATGTGAGATTTTCGATGTGAAATGCCATGTCCTGTGGTTCGGATTCCACGTAAAACGGAGGTCCCGTGGCTTATGATCGCGAGATTAACGGTCACGTTAAACTACAAGCTTCCTTCCTTCGAGTCCGGCGCTGAGTGAGCTATTTCTCCCGCC
This sequence comes from Meconema thalassinum, assembly GCA_946902985.2. Classification (NCBI taxonomy): domain Eukaryota; kingdom Metazoa; phylum Arthropoda; class Insecta; order Orthoptera; family Tettigoniidae; genus Meconema; species Meconema thalassinum. The sequence goes on from OX336388.2 coordinate 1,628,145,625, forward strand.
ATTCTCAGAAAGTCTCCCTGCAGGTCTTGGCTTCGACGACCGTGGCACAAAGTGGGTGTAGCATCCCTTCCTCCCAGGGGCGGTTTATGCGCACCTAGGATTCCAGAGCTTGCCCGGCCAGGCCGCGAATGCTTTGACCTTACGTGGTTCGTCTGTTTGGTCTAGCCGTCAAGTTAGGTGAGGTCGCTGCGCTGTTGAGCCAACTGGGGTAAGGGTCCACATCGCCTTCCCCAGCTCTCAAAGTGTTGTCCCTCTGACCTTCGGCTTACGCCGTTATCATCAATCAGATCGTATCAGATTCCTTTGCAAAAAAAATGTAGCGTAACCTGTGTAAACAGTTTAATCTCTGTGTAAAATGTAAAATATTTCCAGTGTTGTGGGGTTGTAGATCTTCTAAGTACATAGGCTACTTCTGGTCTACCATTGCTACGTCAGCTTTCCAGCAATAATGCTCTCTTTACCTTAATGGAGGTGTTAGTAGGGTCTGTGGCGTCAGGTACCCTGTTATTATGATCTGGGGGTAGTTATTTGTTGAATGGGCTTAAAGTATGGTAGGAAGGGGGTATGCATCTTTGGGTTCCACGTTAGTGGTGGCCTGGAACCGGTGATGGCGCTGGGATGTTCCTATTGTGAGTGGACCGGGGAGGTAATTCCCGGGATTGCAAAGATACGAAAATTCCATGCAGGTTTGATATTAATATCCCTGGTGAATGGATGGGATAGTCATGCATGTGTCTGGATATGAGGCATCTGCACTCATATAAGGATAGGTGTAGGGTGGGGCATAATACCAATATATTCCTGTCATACGGGAGTGTTTAATTAATAAAGAATGGTTAGTATATATATCTATGGCCTCATCTCTCATTTGGAGATGCGCATTATGCTTATTTAATTTTTGCCGACCCACCCCTAATACTCAGGTGGTAGCATTGTGGTCCAAGGCGTAGCATGCCTGCTCTTTAGACGCATGAAGTCCATCAACCCCTTGTGTGTACTCTGTAATGTAGTGTGGCTGTTTTGATCGTGTTCATATGTCTGCGTTGGTTTATGTTGGACGTGAGAGGGTTATTGGAAGGGAATTGGGTATTAACCCTGGTAGCCTGCTGTAGTATGTCGGTAATCCCCCTCGGATTATCCACCTATGGTTTGTCATCCTCCCTTGGTCCATGCTTGCTTTCTATCCGCGCCTTGGGATAGTAAAGCTTCACGACCTAATCTGGTCTGCCATTTGTAGTGTAAATGTGGCCAGTGGTCGTAGTGCGACTGGCCATGTCCTAGTCACCTGTAATGACTCCTATGCCTTACGATCGATAAAAGAAGTTATTAGGGGGGAGATCTTGTCTGTGTTTGCTCCTAATTGTTGAGTGCATGTGCGTGTGTGTGACTATGTTCCGCTACACCACGCAAACGGTTGGTCTGTTGCAGGCTAAGTCGTAATATGTATCGCGTGTATGGGCGGGAGGCGCCCGTGGCCTGTCAACGTCTTGTCCATTGCCAAGTGCTTTTGCAGTGTTAAAAAAAAATGTATGTTGTTATGATTGTTTTGCGTTTTTGATTTCATTGTCAATGCCGGTATACAATAGTGTCTTGTCATCAGCAGTATTGCAGTATGACTAGTCTGCAAGTCAGCAGTTGGTATGTGTAATGTCAGGCTGGGATGTTATTGTTTGTCATCCACCGGCAAGTGCTTTTCTGCACGTATGCAAGTGTGGTCATTGTTTTAGATTCCTAGCGGACTAATGTAGCAATTCATCCTAATTAGCTAATGATGTTGTGTGGCCATTGTTTCCTAAGACTTGTGTCTTGCGAAATTTTCCTACCTGTGTTTGGGAAATGTATTTTCCATGTCTGGTGTAATTCGAAATTTTATGCCCGGTTTTTGGTGGGAGGAAATGTAGTATTCCCTGTTCATGTATTTGTATGGGCCAATTTCGGTGTGGTTGGAAGCCTGGATAATTGCTTTCCCTTGTGTCTGATTTTTACTGGGATTGGAACCCGTGACTTTATGTCATTCTCTGTGTTCTATATATTATGGCACATGTACTGTGTATTTGCTATGCGCAAACGAAAGTACCCAATACTGTGAGGAGTTTGCGTATTTTTGAACTCTCCTCGTAGTGTAATTTTGGAAGTTATAGGGTCCTTGGATCGGACGTGAATGATGCGTTTATTCCTGCTCACTAGGAACTGGCTTAGTTCGTCTGTGTCGAGCAGTCTTGTCCATTGAGGTGTGTGCCTGCTGACTCGATGGTGTTGAATTACGATGTTGTGGGCTTTCATTTGTTTTATGTTCAGCTCACGTCCTTGTTTCCTGCACGTGTGTGTGTGTGGACTTGATTGTTGTCTGTAGTAATTGCGAGCAGTGCTTCTCGCATTGTAAAAAAAACTTGTGGTTTAACATGACCGTTAATCTGTAGATCATGCGCCACGGGACTTCCGTTTTACGTGAAATCCAAACCACAGGCCATGGCATTTCACTTCGAAAGTCTTACATGCATTGGCCGTACTTGTAAAAGAACCTCTTGCTAACTACCCTTGTGTCCCCAATTGTGTGTTACTGTAACGTGGTTCAGTATGTCCCTTACCCATTGTACCCAATGTCGTTATGCACGAGTGTCTCCGGGATAGTTCTGGTGAGTGTTAGGATCATATCCCGGTTCGGTCAGTGGTGTTTGAAGGCTATTTCTTGGTCTTTTTTCCACGTCTGCCAGCGGGATCGTTTCCTTTTCTTTTAGCAGTGTGCCCGCCTGTACGTGTAGGTGTGTGAGCTTTACGTGTGTGATATGCCTTCATCCGGCGGGCATGAATAGTGTCCTTTATGAGTTTTCTCCCATGGCGCACGCTCACTATATAATTTAGGTCAGATACCTTCCTGCAGACTTTGAAGGGACCTGACCAGCGTGGCAGGAGAAATTCGGACACGTTTTTCTTACGGGCAGAATTGGAGACCATGACCAATTGCCCGGGTGTGTATTCCACGGTCTTCCTATTTCGATCGTACCGCTCTTTTTGCTTTTTCTGGGCCTCGGCTATGATTTTTCTAGCGTCCATGCGGGCTATTTGCAAATGCTCTAGCCGGGCCGCGTTGTCTGTGTGGGCGTCCTGTGGGATACATATATTGTCTATGGGACTTCTGGGTGTGTATCCGTGCAGTAGGAAGTGTGGAGAGTGTTTCGTAGCCGTAGATACAGAGGTATTATAACTAAAAGTAATGCTTTGCAGGTATTCATCCCAGTCTGTTCCTGCGTCCTCTGTAAATTTAGCCAGCGCTATTCCAAGTATTTTGTTCATACTCTCCGTGAGTCCGTTGGTTTGCGGGGAAAAACTCGTGGTAGTGTATGCCTTAATCCTGAGTATCTCCAGAAACTGTTGGAGCACTCTCGAGGTGAAAATAGTACCTCTGTCGGATAATAAGGTTTGGAATAGGCCATATCGTGTAATTATATCAAATAGAAATTCGGCTATGCTGTTCGTGTCTGCTTTGGGAACGGCCTTTGTAATCATATATCGTGTGAGATATTCGGTGGCCACCAGGATATATTTATTGCCTTTCTGACTTGTCGTAATGGGGCCTTTCACATCTATCCCAACTCTGTGAAATAACTCTCCCACGGGAATTGGGTTGAGTAGTCCATGAGGCTTGCCAGGTCTTGTTTTGAATCGTTGGCAAGTGTGACATGTCTTTACAAAGGTATCTATGTCGGCCTTCATGTTTACCCAATAGTACTTGTCACGGATTCTAAGGTATGTTTTATGCGTACCTAAGTGTGCCCCTGCCAGTGGGCTACTGTGGTGTCCGATCATGATATTTTCTCTCAATGATTCCGGAACCGCTATAGGTGCGCTATCGTGCATGGCCGTGGGCTTAAGTTTCAGTACCCCGTCTTTGTCTAGGAAAAATCGCCTAGACAGACAGCACGTCTTGGAGTCCACATTATCCAAGTTTTCTAGTGCCAATAGAATCTGTTTCAAGTACGGATCACTTTCTTGCTCCTGCTTGACGTTAATCACCGTCAGGGCAAAGGTGGGCATATCGTCCCAGTCGTGGTCCTTACTGTCATCCGGGGGATCGGCTACTGGCAGCCTAGACAACCCATCTGCGTCTAGGTGTGTAGCGCCTTTCTTGTGTTTGACCACGAAGTCATATTCATACAGGCGGAATATAAACCTGTTGAGCCGCGAATTTGGGTTTTTAAATTTGTCCCAAGAAAGCAAGCTCGCGTGGTCAGTCACTACCGTGAACTTGATACCATAGAGGTATACTCTAAAATAGTTCACTCCCCACGAAAATGCCAGCATTTCCCGCTCTGTGGCAGAGTATCTAGTCTCAACGGCCGTTAGCTTCCTGCTAGCGTAGGCGACGGGCCGTTTGCGCCCTTCGGCGTCTTCCTGCAATAGGGCTGCTCCCAGCCCATACAGGCTGGCATCCACGTGTAAAAATGTGGGCCTATCACTGTGGAAGTGTTGCAGTAATGGAGGTGAGGTCAATAGTTGCTTCAGTGTGTTGAAGGCATCTATGTGTTCCTGCTTGATGCTGAAGGGCGTTTTTTCACGTGTGAGTTCAGTTAGGGGATGGGCGATGTGTGCAAACCTATAGATATGCTTGCGATAGTACGAAGCCAAGCCAATAAAACTGCGCAATTGTTTCAAATTTGTGGGCATTGGGATGCCCGTTATTGCGTCAGTCTTAGCTGGGTCGGGAATAATGCCCTCCCTGTTGACAATATGGCCCAATATGTTAATTTGCTGTCTGGCAAATTGACATTTCGCAGGTTTAAGCCTTAATTTAGCTTCTCTGATCCTTGCGAAAGCCTCCTCCAAATGTACGATATGCTCGTCAAAAGTGTTGGAGAAGACCGTTATATCATCCACGTACACTAATACGGAACGCCACTTAAGCCCTGAAAATGTCTTATCCACTAGCTTTTGGAAGGTTTGGCTGGCGTTACGGAGACCCATCGGTAAACGGGTGTAGGTAAATAATCCGTTCTCTGTAACGAACGCCAGCTTGTGCCTATCTGGTTCATAGACGGGGATTGAATAGAATCCACTATAGCAATCCATCGAACTGAACCAGCTAGCTCCACCAAGGGCGTCCAAATAGGTGTCTGCCCTTGGTAGTGGATAACTATCATTTTCGACTAACTTATTGAGCCTCCTGTAGTCAGTACAAAACCTGTGCGATCCGTCCTTCTTTTTGGTCAGCAGAACTGGAGAGGAATAGTTAGAAATAACTGGAACAATGACCCCTGCCTCGAGCATCTCTGAGATCTGGGCATCGATGGCATGTCTCTCCTTCTGGCTCACTCTGAAGGGAGGCTGGTGTACTGGTCGGTCACTAGTGAGTGTGACATGGTGTTCAATGAGGTCTGTCACAGCGAGATCCTTCATTGAGTGGGCAAAAATATCTCTGTTGGTCTCCAGGAGCTCCGTGAGTCTTTTATTTTGCTCCGATTTTTGTTTGGAGTGCCCGTATTTGTGTCTGTCGCCTCTGTATATGCCTTTGGCATCTTATTAATAATGTTAATAATGTTGGCGTAACCCTGTTGCCTCTATGGTTTGCAATCTCTGCATGAGGCGCCATTCTGACTGAAGTGTATGTGAATAAAATAAAATAAAATATCTGTGCGTGTTTGACAGTGTATTTTCGTATCTGTTTGATTCTTTCTGGGGCTGGGAGTTTGGTTTAGTAAGAATTTCCCCTGTGTAGCTAGTTTTGGAGCAAAAATGGTGTTTTTTTGTCTGGGAATTTTTTTTTCACTATTTGCTTGGCTTTTTGCGGTACGGAAGGGGTCGTTTTAACTACGAGGGCTCGTTGGTTGAGTCCTGTTCTACTATGCGTAGTACCCCGCCTCCACCAGTGTTTTAGATCCCTTATTTGGGGGTGGTAGGATCTAAAAGGAAAGAGTTACTGTGTTAATTTATAAAGCTGTGCCTAAAAGGGGTAGCTTCCCTTGGCTGGGTAAGCTGACCAGTGTAGAGTGTTGTGGTGTGCTAGGAACTAGGGGGCGCTCCTATGAATAATGTAGTAGTGTTTTAGGGGATGTGATTCTATGCAAGGGTCACTGTGCTGGTCGCTCAGCTGCCTGACTCATTATGTAACGGAACGTGCTGGTATCAGCTAAACGCACGCGCTGCTCCCTAGCAGCCGGGCCGCCGCGAGGAACACAATGATATCTGAGCTAGCACTATCAGACTACCGTATGTCACGTCTAACCGTGACGGGAATAAGGAAGGGCGTTGGGATGTAAAGAGGCGTATAAACAGTAAGGCGAGTGTAGAGTGTTGACCAAGTGTTTATTGGTCTGTGATGTTATAGTATGAGTCCCTTGTAGGGAATGTAACAATGTAACAATGTTCAAGTACAAGCTGTGGATTAAGGTTACAAAAGTAGGGAATCTGAACACGACTGACTCACCTCTGATGACACCAACGTAGCCTCCGGCGTACCACTGAGAGACTGATAATGGAGAGATCCCTTGACCTGATTACGACGCCTTCTTATACCCTTCGGCGCTATGCTGTCAGCAATGTGTTGGCATAGCTGCCCCAGTTTATAATATGTCACTGTGTGTAACAATTGTGCAAGGACTGAGCTGTTTTCTAGAGTGGCAAGCTGTCCTTGTGGTATTAATGGATGTTGGTCTGGCTTTCCAAGGGTTGCCAGTTAGGAGATTTAGCCAGATGATGGGGGGATGGTCTCCAAGGGGTGCATACCCCTGGGAGGCTGTACAATACCCTCACATCGATGGAGAAAATTCAGAATTAGTCCCACGCTGAAAAATATTTCACGCTTTTCATAAATAGCGATTTTAGCACCTAAAAATGAGCATTGTTAAGAAATCAATGACAAAGTTTTAGACCTAATCCCAGGATCATCGAGAACTAACATCAGTGTGAATAATTTGATTACTGAAGATGAGAGTGATCTTCTACAATTCCCAATATAATTTTTAGACAGCATAGGCACAAGTGGATTGCCACCTCATATCCTTCGACTAAAAGAAGGCTCAATTGTGATTTTGTTGAGAAATATTAATGTTACCCATGGTCTGTTGAACGGTACTAGACTGTTGGTTTGGAAGATGCATGACAATTGCTTACACCTGGAAATTATTACTGGCGTAAATGTTGGAAACAATGTCCTACTCCCTCGCCTTGACCTACGCCATCAGATACTTCTATGCCGTTTTCCTTCAAAAGAGGCAGTTTCCAGTACGTTTGGCTTTTTATATAACTATCAATAAAGCTCAAGGTCAAACACTAGAACAAGTAGGCATTTATTTACCTCAACCGGTGTTTAGCCACGGACAACTTTACTGTATGTCGCACCATCGCGAGCAAAATCCTTTCATGACGTCAAAGTTCAAATAGAACCAAAAGGCAAGCGAACAGCAAATGTCGAATAGAAGGAAGTACTATTAGAATTTTGAAACGAATTTTGCGGAGGAGCACAGACCTCAGCAAACGGGGCACAGATTAAATAACAATTATACAAGGACGTCCGCATCCCTAATACGATAACTGTCCTGTGGTAATGGTAAAAGAAATACTATTGTCCTACATCGGTGATTACTATCACACATCCTATTATTTCATTCCCTCAGTTCTATAACAAAGATATACTCAATCAAATTTACATCTTAATAAATATTAATTCATTCAGTGTGAGTTATCTTTTCATTTCTCATCAATCGCCTTTACTTACTATTCTATCTGTAGGGGTGGAGGTGATAGCTGTCTTTACAGAGATGAGCAAATTATTAGATTCGATGTCAGTTTTCCAAAATTGCATTTTTACTTTTCACGGTTTAATGCACTAAGTATGTTTACAAGGCGATGAAATTACTTCAAATGATTAACCAAGACTCTTAATTATATTTTCATTTAAGAAACTCAAATTAAAATGACTTTTTAGAATTTCCACTAACAGAGGAGCCTTGCAAATGCAAAATGCCACACGTTTCGTTTTTATTACTTCACTCTTATCACGTGTGAATTTAGAGCGGAGGGATTTGGGGTCTTTTAACTGATGAACGCTATTGAACTATTCAAAGATTCATGAACTATGCATTGAAATCACCTGACTTGAATTCTAAAGTCAATGAAAAATTGAAAATGGACCCAGCCGTGATATCCCTCGGAATCCAATAATCTGAAAGTTTCCAGACGCAATTCCTTATGGGAAAAGGTGTAATTCGACGGGAGAGGAAACACTACTAAGTAGGACAACAAAAGAAGTTGGTCAATAAAATGATTTTGAATAAAAGTAATTATGACTAATTAAAATTATTTATTTAATTCTATTAATTTGCACACCTCTATATGTTAACCAAGAGTCACATCTCTAAATTCAAATATAAGAGACCCATCTTTTATTTTAAAGTTATACCATTGTTCATAAGTAGACAAAACATCAAATTGTACCGCTGTAGCCTTCAATTGTGTGGATATCTCTATCTACTTAGTATAAAACAAAGTTCCCAATTCTTGGATGTAACGGGTAATCTCGAGAGCAACTTGATGGATTTTGATGCGGTTTTCACCATTCTGTAAAGGATTTCTCGATGAAGGATTAGGTAGAAGAACATTTATTTATGACCAAAAGAAGCCGAGCATTTACGATTTCAGTGAATTGAGTTGAAGAAAAACCTAACGTCCATGTGTCTTTTAAGCTTACACCGGGTAAACCGTTAAAAATATCGATATTCTCTGAGAATTGTTCAGCATGAAAAGTTCTGCAAGAAAGTCCGCGACAGCTCCCACATCGACCACTATGTTTTTACGTTTTCAATTCTTCCAGCGATCTCCATTCAGTGGAAATTTAAATTACTAGCTTCAGAGTGAGTTTACGAGCTTGCGAGCGACCTATCACCCTAGCTTCAGCCATCATCAAACTGCCGAGTCGTGTCGAGTTAATTCCTCAGAGATGAGTATAGCTTTATGTGTTTAGAGTTAGCTGTACACCTCGGCTTTTCAGAATTGCGTCTGGAACCTGACGTCCGTGCGCCTTTTAAGCTTACGCAGGGTAAATAGTGGGACACACACACAGAGGACAGGCAGACACCCACACATTTGATCTCATAAGTCTACCCAAAAGCGACGGTACCGTAAATGTCTGTTCAGGTCACTAGCATGAAGACATGTAAATGCCATATGGACAGAAGTGCTGTAGGATTGTTGAAGTGAATGCTGCGGAGCAGCACGGGTCTTCTAGTTATTTATTGATTTTCAGCATGAATTCTTTCCACAAGATGGAGTCCATACGATTAAAATATCTCATCAAATCCTCTGGTGAATCGCCAAAGATGTCAATGTCATCAGCAAGTCTCAGAGTTTCAAATTATTTCTCCTTGAATCTGTATTCCTACTTTAAATGTTTCTCCAATTTCTTTCATTGCCTGTTCAATGTACAGATTGAAAATCATGGATGCTATTATGTTGCAGCCTTGCTTTACCCCTTTGTATACCAGATTCTCTCTCATGTCCTTCGACTCGAAAAACTGCCGTCTGGTTTCTGTATGGATTGAAAATCACCCTCCTATGCTTATACTTGATTCCAATATAATTCAAAATATCCAACAACTTAGACTACTCCAATCAACATTACATTGCTGAGATCATATTACTCGCAGCTAATAGAATCTTCTAATTTATTAATTGTTTGTACCACATTGTTGCTATAAGTTTGATATGAATACAAGTGGTTACTTGGTACCAACTTAAATCCAGAAATTATAACTAAGTTATCGTAGTTTCCAGGCACTGAATAATAATTTTAAAATAGTGCTGAATGAAACCTCATGTGGCTGTATTATTTACTTTAATTGTTGTTATTGCTGTAGTTAATGTAGTTTTGTCACCTTACTAAACAACATTGTAAATCCCTTATTATTTTGGACAGATACCCTAGATGTTTCTCCCCGTAAACAATCACCATCACTTCCTTATTTTTAAATACATCGTGATTTATATTGACATACCATTCTTTTTCTCTCGCACAAAAGCTTGCATATTTCTATTCATTAAGTTCAACTGTAATCCATACTATATATTTCCTTTTGGGTTTTGGCTGACTGTGTGGCGCAGCGGTAAAGTTCTCATCTGCTATGCCCAAAGTAGCAGGATCGAATCCCGGCGCAGTCAGTTGGCATTTGAGGGTGTGTAAATGCAAGGGAGCCATGCCAGTAGATTTATTGGCACATTAAAGATCCCTTTTGGGCAAAATATGATCGCCTTTCTCCTATAGAGCCGCAGTGAGTAAATGGGACGTAAAACCCGTAACTTGAAACTATTATTTCGAAGAGACATGAAAATGACCATGTCTACCCAAAAAATCCTTATTGACAAAGTTTAATAAATTAGGAAAATAATAAGTTACCTTAAGTCATAAAAATTATTATTCTTAGAATACAGTGCACCGGTTTCGGTCCCATTACAACCTTCGTCAGCAAAAAGTAATTAATACGAAATGAAGTTACAAGTCTGATACTAAAATTTATAAAAAGGCTGATTTCAAAACAATTTCTAAAATAAAAATACTATCTAAATTGTTAAAAATATACTAAGAGACTAAAAACCAGATCTGTTACAATTTTTTTATTAATGTGGAGAGATATATCTCTGTTTTTGTAGTTGTTTCCAGTTGTTCTTGACTTTTAGTGAGGAGGCAGAATAATGTATCCTTTTAGTAAGTATTTCATTGTCCATTCTTTGAATACCGTATGTCCATAAAATTTCAATCGTATTTTTCTAATAGTGCCTGATATTTTCTAGGAATGTTGGTATAACTCGTGGGATCTCCTACTCATCCACACACCCTATATGCACACTGGGCCAAAGATCTTCCTAAATGTTTAGTTAGTGATCAGACGCGTATAATGCTTCAGCTTGAATTACCGTGGTACCGGTATAGTGTTTTAATTTTGCGTTCCGAGATATTAATTTTTAGCCTACTTTTCACATTTTGCAAAAATGAGGAAAAAGTAGACTTATGAGATCGGGCAAATGTGTGTCTGTCTGTCTGTCCTTCTGTCTGTCTGACTGTGTGTGTGTGTGTGTCCCTATCAACTCCTAAACGGCTGCAGCAATCGAAACAAAATTTGGTATAAGTAAATATCTATACCTGAATATCTCACGGCCATATTTGAAAATTATGTCAGTGCTGCCAACTGCTGAAAAATCGCAATTGAAATTTGAGCTCCATGTTGGATATCATGGAAGGTATGAATGGGAGCTATTTCAAAATTGGCACACGTATAGATAATAATATTGCAGTTTAATTTCCAGGAGGCCATACATGGCAGTGTTGCCAAAATGATTATAAGCCTGTTGATAGGTCCAAATTTAAAATGCATATAACTTCTACACTATCAATTGGATTTCAACCAAATTTCGTATGTGCTATTTGTACATAAACAGATATGACTGAGCGTATTCTTAAGAGCCACCAGGGCTGTCAACTGTTAATAAATGCTCTCAATTTTTTAAATCCAAATACCCATATATCAGAAAGTATGCAAGCCGACAGCTGTAAACTATGCACACGTATAGTACCTGACATTCTATATTAATTTGGATAACTTATATACGTCAGTGCTACCAACATGATTCTAAGCCTGCTGAGAGGTCCAACTTTAAATACATGTAACTTCTATACTATAATTTGGATTTCAACCAAATTGCGTATGTGCTATGTGTACCATAACAGATATGACTATGCCGATTCTTAAGAGTAACCAGGGCTGCCAACTGTTAATAAATACTGTCTCTATTTTTGTTACCCTAATATCAGTATAACAGAAAGTATGCACGCCAATAGCTCTAAAATTTGCACACGTATAGTACCTGGCATTCTAGATTAATTTGGAGTAACTAATATATGTCAGTGCTGCCAACATGATTCTAAGCCTGCTGATAGATCCAATTTTAAAATGCATGTAACTTCTATACTAACTAATGGATTTCATTCAAAATTGACACAACAGTAGATCATATTATTTCAGATTATTTCTGACCAATACATGTGTCATTGTTGCCAACATGATTTTACGCGCGCTGTTAGATCCAATGTTTAACTGCATGTAACGTCCATGCTATCCGTTGGACTTCAACCAAATTTTGTATTCTGTACCTTAAGAGATGGAACTAAGAATATATTAAGTCACCAGGGCTGCCAACTATAGTTCTCTATTGGGCTACATTATGTCAGGTATACAGTATTTCGAACTAATTAGAAATTTCGATATTACCAATTTAATTTCGTCATCATTCTAGATAGATCCATATAGATTAATCATTGGCATGAATCTTAAAATTTAAGAAATGTAGGCTCCTTAGTTCGTCACGGAACTTCTTTTTTTTTTTTTTTTTGTATCTGTTCCAGATGATTCTACAGGTTGTTTTCTTTTTTCTTTTTTTGTAATTCAAAGATTCTCTCTATGTTTGCTTCACGATTTAATCCAGATGGTTGTATGATTTCCATTAAAATACGGTAAGTATTTGAAATTATTTTCCTAAGGGATTTTTTCAAGGTGAGTAATCAGAGGTTGTTTGTCAAATATCGAGGAGATCGGGTATCTCATATGAAATCTGTAGTCTAGTTTTACTTGCAATTCCTGAAGTTTTCCAGGGAATGGATAGTTTCTTGCCCATTGTTCGATAGAATTATCAGGTTATCTGCAAAGGCCAAATATTTGAGAAAAATTGTATATTTGAGATGAATTTTATATTTAATTAGCTTACCGATATTAAACCCCTTTTTTTCTTTCCCCAGGTTCGGATTACTGTCTCTAGCAGTAGAATCAACAATGATGTAGATAACTAGATAAGCCATCCCCTTGTCTGACACCTGTTATAATAGCAAAAGGATCAGAAATTCCTCCTAAGAACTTTACTTTGGAGGATGTGTCAGTCAGTGTCAGTCCGACCTATTTTCTTGTTTTCGTATTTAGTCTGAATTCTTCCAATACACCAAAAATGTTTTTGTGTTTTTGAAATCCACAAGCTGTTAGTCTGATTTTATGGGTCTGTATGATAGTTTTGAGATTAAAAATTTGTTTTACACAAGATCTTCCTCTTGTGAAACCTGACTGGTATTCACCTATTAGGTAGTCTGACTGCGTCTCAAGTATTGTAACCTGGTTATAGGCTAGTGAACCACTGTATAACAAAAACCTCTGTATTGGAAATACATTTCTTGGTCCCGTTATTTTTACGGAGAAAAGCTTTATACAAGAACATTATATTGGCTTTCATGGCCAGGGAATTAAAACTCAGCAATTTTTCTAGGTTTGTACCGTGTCTTGTGTGGGTTTGGTGTCCTAGGCAAAACCCCACACAAGACACGGCACAAACCTAAGAAAATTGCTGAGTTTTATACAAAAAACTTTTGAACCTCTGTATAAGAAAGTTGTGTTGGACTCGTTTGCCTCTGAATAGGAAAGAAAGTAGGTTCATGACCTCTACATACGAAATTGTGCCTCTCTTTTCCTGTTGTTTTCCCTGTTTACTCTCTGCATTAAACGACGTACTGTACTGTACTGTATTATCCATACCAATTTTACTGTACGGTACTGCATTGTTTCTATTGTCATAGTTCAGTCTGTGTTAGGGAGTAAACGTGCTACGGTATAATTACACTGTCTACTAAGCGGAAACAGTTTTCTTTAAGCGACAAACTGAAATTGATTGAGAAAATTGATAGTGGGAGGTAACGCAAAGAAGTGTGCAAAGAGTTTGGTGTATGTGAATCAACTCTCAGCAAAATTTTGAAGGATGAAAGTGACCCAGCAGCATTTGATTTACTGTATAAAGTTGAACGATTTGCCTCCCACACGTCTTCGGAAAAACAAAAGCATGTGACTACTTCCAATCACTGTTACACTGTATGTACTGTATTAAAGACCATTACGTTTACTTGCAATATTCAGCTATGCCCAATATGTAACTGGCTTAGAACCTCCATACAAGAAAGTGGCTCGGATAAACTTGGGTATAAGACAACCTGGGTATAACGAAAACCTCTAGGCTATATAAGAAAGAATAACACTTTGCCCTTCAACTTTCTTGTAACCAGGTTCGACTGTAGTGCTTTCATGAAAATTTTGTCAGCAATTGATAACAGTGATCTCTGTAATATTGACATCAGATTTATCTCCTTTCTTATGAAAGGGGTATATTAGTGCACGCTCCCAGTTATCAGGAACTTTTTCTGTAATCCAGATATCTTGGATAGTGATGTGAATTTGCTGAGCTAAGCTATCACCACCTATTTTCCACATTTCAGCTGTTATACCATCTTATCCTGGTGCTTTATTATCCTTAAGTACATGGATTATTTGTTTGGCTTCTTCTAACGGGGTGGTTCTGAGTCAGAATTATGTTGGAGTTTCTAAAATGTAAGGTGCTGTCGAGGCAGATCACAAATTAATAGATCTTTATAACATTTTTTGAGAAATCTGCAATTTTTCTTATTACTTGTTTCAAGGGCCCCATCAGGACGAATAATAATAATAATTATTATTATTACTATTATTATAATCAACTATTTCATTTATGATTCTGCATTACCTATTTGGTGTATCTATTTCTATGCAGCAAAATATATATAGTCTACTGTAGGTTGTTTTATCAGTTGAGAACGTAATAATTATCATCACAGTCAATCGAAAAGTATTACGAGTTCGATGGCATTGTAACTGGTTTAACAATGAAATGACAGGGGAAGATGACCTTGCTGTTCCGCTCCTTGAAACAACAATAACTAACAAACAAACAAATAAACAACCAAAGAAATGGCGTGTATATACAATTATATATTTATGCCATTTGCTTACAGATAAATGAAAAACCATGATTCTTATGAGCATCTTCTTCTCACCAGGTGACATAGAATGGAGCACTCACGATTAACAACCTTGCAAGTTCCAAGAAAGCTTTTTACGCCGTCTTTGTTTGAAACATGAAACTCGACACTCTTCAGATATTGATACTTTTTAATTAGGTGTGTCGAAATTTGTAAGTGGAGAAAGTATCTCATGGTTTGATCCATGCGTATTTTGAAAAACAAACATTTTCTAAATGGTCCGATTATTTGTGTTACAGGTGCTGCTGCTGTGCACCCATCCCGTACTGCATGGAGAGCTGCAAGTCCTCCATGCATTCCTGTCCTGCCTGTGGAGCCTTCATTGGATCTTACGCGTCTTAGGCATCAACATTTTACGCTCTGGTCCATATCACCGAAATTGTTCAATTGAAACCAGCGTTTCGTACATACCTGCACTTGTGCCACGCGTTTGTGTATACAGTTCAATGCCTAGAAATATTTCACACTTATGAAATAACTTTTGGTGATCTCCGATAATTTTTTAATGAATTGAGAGTAGCCTACGGGTCGAGGTGAAGCAATCCTACGGAAGCTATAATACACTACTTAGGGTTGTGGACATTTTAAGCACCTATATTGTATAATATATATTGGAGAGGCAGATATGTTGCTAGAACGCGTCTGCTGAGGACCAACCCTTCCGGAAATATCACGCAACAATCGACAACCAAGAAATTGAAGAAACGCTAAAAGCTCTTACTTTTATATGACCGTTAATTTCTCGATCATAACCCACAGGACTTCCTCTTTTCATGGTGGAATCACAACCACAGGACATGCATTAAGCGGGAATCGAACCTGATCCACCTTGGTGGGAAGTAAACAACTTGACCGCTGCGCCAACACGCCCCTAGAAGAAACGGTGTGATTGATTGTAGATCCAAATTGACTTTCACATACCATTTTCATGTATTTCATGTAGCAAATAAAAAACACTAAAGGAAAACTATGTGGACTTCCAAGGGGTCTAACATGTGGGCTAAGTCGTCGTGAGTGGAATACGTGAATCGCGCGGCTCTCACAGACACTGTACTCTCACCGATAATCCAGTGTTAAGTGCGCCTATATCTTATCGTATCACCTCATAGTGGTTTTAATTTCTATACAAGGAGATTCACCAGGAATAAACATGCAACACGTAAGAAAAAAAATACTTTGAAATGCTCCTTCCAGAGAAACGCAACACGCCCCTCAGCAGCAGAAATACACACTTTTGTAGCAGACACCTTGAAGATCACGGTTGACCAACTAGCAGCACTACAATTGGACGCACCTTCCAACTCTGTTTACATTAAAGGAATCTCTCCAACTATTATGGAACGGCTTTTAAATAAATTTGCTGGCATTAACAGACTCACCCTGTTTAATGGCGATACGGTCCCAGTAGGAATTACTGCAGCAGGCGTGGAAGCTACCAGAGTACGCTTACTTAACATCCCCCCGGAAGTAGCCGCTGACAAAATACGCCTCCATGTCTCCAAATTTGACATAGTTAAAAATATCACTAATGAATGCTGATCGCAATATTACAAGTTACCCGTAGCAAATGGCATCAGGCAAATTCACATAGAACTAAAGCAGCAAATCCCCTCCTTCATAACCATTGATAGACACAGTGGTCAAGTCAGTTATGACGGCCATGATAGATAGAACATGTGCCATTTGTCATGCAACTGATCATCTCCGCATTGACTGCCCCCGCCGCTACAACGTGATGTCACGGCTCGACCAGATCACCACTCCATCTGGCCTTGCTACTCCAGCCACCCCTAGTGCCAGCCATATTATCGAAGATACACCGGGTCCCAACATGAGCGACTCGCGTGAACAATATGACGAGAACTATCCCCCACTTGACAACTCCACTACGGAAGGGGCCACGCCCAGCCAGCTGTCTGTCAACAAGTCTTTGCCAGACAACATACCAATGCCTGCGGTCACTCAACCGGAAAATCATCAACAACATTCCTTGGCCATTGACCTCCCACCCCTACAAACTTCCCACGTCACACCTAGTCTATTACAACCCGACAGTCCCACACATGATAACCCTGGATTATGCAAGAAACCTAAATGGTCTGAAGATAGTCCGGACCACATGGTAGTCAGCCGTACCTCTGATGAATCAGATGCACTACAGCGGCCGAAATAATACCACCACGTAAGCCTAAGAAAAAAGTTAGAAAACAGAAGAAAATAGAGGTACATGCCAGTGAAAAAGACCCCCGTTTACGTGTACACGACAACCACAGCCTCAGCCTTCCAGTTTCCACCACCACCCCCGCCGCTGTCCCTTCTACAACCGACGCTCATGAGGTTCACCGGATGATGGCAACCTGTGCCAAATGACGACGATTCACAGCCCGGGGCCAATCATTTCTATTCTGCAAGTGTGTTCGCAAACTGGACAGCACAATCAAGTCTCAGAATTTATCGCCACGGTGCGTGCAAAGTGCCATGCTCACTCCATGGAGTCACTGCAAGCATTCGACTTACAGTTAGCCCCGGTCTTAGCGGAACTCAGCTCTTGTCAAAAGTACCACCGTGACTTCTACTGAAGGATCGTTGCTTAAATTTTTTCTTCTTATAACTTTTCGACTCTCCTCGCGTGATGATGTCCTGGTTAATTTTCTTACATGCTATATACACGGTGGCAATGGCAAATATTACAGCCATAGCTGGTCTCGCCATGCTAGCAGCCTTCTACGCTACATCATCGTACTCCTCATGATTCTATGTACCATCGCCACAGCAAATATCAACGGTATCATAACGTCAGAAAATTAAGGCTAATAAAACAGTTCATCGCCGACAATGATGTCGGCATTCTATTGCTCCAAGAGGTTTGCACAGCCAATTTAGATGTCCTGTCCCCATTTGAATACTTCGTCAACCTAGGGGGAAGAGTCCAGAGGGACTGCTATAGTTTATAGAGCTGGGTTAAATCTTACGGCCTTCTTAGCCCATCCCACTGGACGAGTGTTATCGGCTACATATGAAGACTTGGTCCTGGTTAACACTTATAGCCCATCCGGTACCCATCGTAGAATGGAGAGAGAAGCTTTCTTTTTAAACAATTTACTGCCACATTTAGCTCGAGGCACGAACATTATCTTAGCAGGTGACTTCAACTGTGTCCTACATTCAAAAGACCAGCTAGGGCCAACATCCAATAAGTCCGAAGCTTTGAAGGAAATGATCCGGAACTTATACATACAGGACTCCTGGGAAGTTAAACACAAGGATAAAGTTGAATTTACTTTTTACCGGGGCACGTCAGCCTTCAGACTCGATAGAGTTTACATCTCTAACCCCCTCGTCGACTCCCTGCATAATATCACAGTGCACCCTGTGCCGTTTAGTGACCATCACACGGTAGTAATTACTTTACAAGCTGGTACACCTGTCCCCGTTTTGGGAAGAGGTTATTGGAAAATAAATAATGCTGTCCTTCAGACCCCCGAGGCCAGATACAGGTTCTCTATATTTTGGAGCCAACTAGTACGACGCTAACCACAGTACCCTACTGCTCTACAATGGTGGCTTAAAGCAGCGAAACCCACCTTACAGCGATTTTTTCGCAACGTATCTGTCCAGAGAGCAACGGAACGCCGCCGCACGAGAGTCTTTTATGAACAAGCTCTCTATGATTACACCAAACTACAACAGCAGGGACACTGCAAGGTGTCCTGCACAGGATCCGCATCCCATGTCTGGGAGAGGAAGAACGGACTGCCACTTATCATATTGCAAAAGAGACACATCAGCAGAAGAAGAAATACATCACCGTACTGGAGAAAGGAGATCAACGTATTACCGGACTGACGAATATATTGAAAGAAACCACGGATCATTTTACCGTCATCTTTTTCCACGACCCGAGTGATACGACTCCACCATTAGCGCCCTATCTCGGACCCTTGTAACGTCACATTAGTATCGAAGATGCAGCTACATTCGACGGTGATGTCCTGGAATACAAGCTGGAGACCGTCATTAAATCCGCGAATGAAAATAAGTCACCAGGACTCGGTGGGTTATCATTCGAGTTCCGTAAACACTTCTGGCCATACATAAAACACGAGTTATTGACTGTTTTTAGGGAATTGCTCTCTCACCCAGAACAAGGCTCAGCTTTCGCACAAGGACAAGGAGTCATCGTTTTAGTCCCGAAAACCAGGGCACCTAGAATCCTGGCGGATTATCGCCCCATTAAGCTCTTGAACACGGACTATACATTATATTGTAGTCTTCTCGCCACGCGCATTAAGCATTTACTCCCAAACATCCTCAGTCAGGAGCAATACAGTGTTTTAAAACAGTCCAACAGCATTGATTGTTTGTCGAACTTACGAAGCTTTCTCTTGCATGTCCTACACGACCGGCACGGAGGCCGCCCTAGTGAGTAGACCTATAGATTTTCAACGTGCTTTCGACCGAGTACGTCATTCCTACATATGGGCCGTGTTGCAGAAAATAATTTGAGGGATAAGCTTTAAGTTGGAAATTATAATTTTTAAAGTGTGATTAAAATTGTAGATTCAACTTTCCACCCAGACTTATGGCCTCCCTACGCACGCTCTATAGTCATGCCACCTCAAAAATTCAAGTGAATGGCTTCCTTACAAAGGACATTGCAATCCAGAAATCCAATACTTTTTGCTTTGGGTATGGAACTCTTCATCAGACACGTCACGACCCAGCTTCCTGGAGTCTCCCTGGGAACCACATCGATCAACCTATAGGTATATGCGGATGATGTAACCCTCATATTAAGTAGCGCCATCACATAACTACTCTACAAGATCTTATTCATAAATATGAAGTACACTCAGGAGCCACCATCAACGTGCACAAATCAACCCTTTGGAACGTGCCTTCTCTCGACACATGAATACCAGTAGTTCAAGAACATAAAATACTGGGCATCTCGTTCTCTTCCAACTTTAGTGATATGATTACTCGCAATTGGAATCGCATACTGAATACAACCCGTGCGATCATCTTAGAACAAGCCACCCGGAATCTCACTATTCTTCAAAAAGTATGGACCCTCAATACTTTTATCCTCAGTAAAGTTTGGTACACAGCACAAATCCTCCCTCCTCCCCCCCCCCCCCCCCACCCCCACCCCACCCTCCCCCAAATTGTGCTTAAGAAGATTGACCTTGCAATTGGTTATTACCTATGGCGAGGGAAACCATATCGAGTTGCCAGACTTCAATTGTACCAACCTTTGACCACTGGTGTCCTGGGATTAACATCTGTAGATTGGAAATGCACTGCGCTTCTAGCCCGAAATATTATCCAAGTGCGGCACTCGGATCGCCAGACGTGCCAAATCGGTTCTTTACGACTTATCACGTCCACCGACGACCCAGCCACGTAATAATGCTACCCTACTGCACTCTCTCAAACGCGCCCTGCGCTTCATAGACCAACTTCCTCCAGCGTTACGACATGCACGCCGAGCCATTACCACACGTCAGCTCTACTCCGTGGCCAAGGAGACTACCAGCCCCCTTTCCCACATTCAAGCCAAGTACCCGCACCGGCTTTGGCAGCAAATATGGACAAACGTGCACAATAAATGGCTTCCATTACAGTGGCGGGAAACACTCTACTACTACGTGAATGAAGTTATACCCACCAAAGAAAAAATGTTTCGTCACAACTGAACTCTGACCCCTTCATGTGCCATTTGTAACTCATTAGATATGCTTGAACCAGAGGTGGTTTTAGAACAGGGGCACACGGTCACGTGCCCCACCATTAAACGTTCTCCTTGGGTCGTAGTCGTCTTGATAGTCCTTCCGTGGCAATGGCGCTTATGTCGCGACCAAGCAGTTCTATCGAGTTGCTGTTCACTTTCGCAACAGTAGGAGTCTGCCACAACGAGGTGCTGGGCACATGTCTTTTTTGTGGGCATCACAGTGTTGCCACATGCTTCCTCTTCCAGGCTCTTTAAACTCATCCCATGCCTTTTAGCGGGGCGAGGTGACAGAGGGGCTATGGGAATGTTCTTAGACTTGGGGCACAAGAATGCTGTGACGAGACGGCGATACGGCCGTGAAAGTACGAGTAGCTAGGTGGGGAGGGGTGTTAAAGTGTACCGGTAGAGGGCAGACAAGTTCATAGATAGCATATTTACCAACCCTCAGCAATTTCCCACCAAAATAATGTACGGTACATCCCTCTGTACATTGCGCTCATTATTAATATGTAAGAAGAAAAATCAACATG
Organism: Meconema thalassinum; assembly: GCA_946902985.2. Lineage (NCBI taxonomy): Eukaryota > Metazoa > Arthropoda > Insecta > Orthoptera > Tettigoniidae > Meconema > Meconema thalassinum. The sequence goes on from OX336388.2 coordinate 1,628,166,758, forward strand.
TATAATATGCAATAAGACAGAAACGTCACATTATGAACGTAGGTGAGCCTCCGTAAGTGAATTTATATTACGATACGTTATAACGTCAAGTTTGAGAATTCTCTTTATCTAGGGTCGTACACAACTGCGTGACGACAGTCCTGCCCCAACACTTGGCTTCGAAAGTTTTGGCGCCTGCGATATTGAGTTATAATTGTGTATGAGTGCGGTGGTCTTTTGCAGTGTTCAGTAATATTAATCTTACATACTAGTTGTTATTGAAGGCGTGATTTGTGGGGTGCGAATAACACATGCCGTACCAGTGTTAAACACAATAAAAATTATAAAATTCCTTTCGGCACGACGGAAGGCGGAGGTAGATTTTACCGGGCAATCTAGGCGATAGCCGAAAATGGGCAGAAAATGCAGGTTTTCGTAGAAGGATCAGACCTCATTTATTGCGAGCTTAATTAACTTTGTTTTTCGTCTTTTTATGCAAATTTTTAACATGTTATTGTCTTGCAACCTTCTCGCCATTTGCGGTCCATTTTTATACTTGTAGTCACACTGTCCTTATGCAAGGTTTCGACTCTGATGTGTAACTATCTAATGGTCTGTTACTTCTTCACGCAAAATTTTATCTCCCGCAGAAATGTTGGTTGGTTCCTCAGTTTAGGGGCTGCGACAACGTGGTCATGTAGCCCCGTGTACTTTGGGTGTGTATAGAATCTGTCGGATAAACGGTGTTAATTCTGATGGCTGTATTAGTCTGTAATTCAGGTAAGGATTGCACACGGTCAATTTCAAGTAGTAGTTCCTAATTTTGCGACCAAATACTACCGTCAACGACACCTAGCTGATAACTTGACTACTAGATCCCACCGCAACCAGCAACTCTCAACGAACGTTGGAACTTCCCCTCCGAAGGAAAGCATACTGAGGGATTTTTAGCGCTCTTAGAAAATCCGACGACTTCGGCCGGCTTTGAACCCGCGACCTTGGGCACAGAAGTTCAGCATGCTACCAGGTACGTCACAGAAGCCGCTTCCCACAGAGTCAGATGGAAAACTGAATGTGACCTCGTGCAATGGCGTTGTCATGGCAACCTCTGATAGCTCATCCCTCATCAATTTAGGAGCGTTGTCATGGCAACCACTGATGGCTCTTGGCATTTTCTTATTTCGTTTGGCCGATAACCTAGATGTTGGGACCCTTAAAACAACAATTATTATTATTATTATTTCGAAATCATTTTTCTCATCCCTCGGCGTAATGTTGGGTCAAATCAAAAATCTTTTCAAACATACATTTTTGGGCCTTATCCGACACATATGGCCTGTTTGCCATCTCTTGATGAATGCAGTACATTTGCATTTGTCTGTTGGCACAGGCTGAGTAAACTGTGGCTTTTCACCGGATGTCTCAGTCTCACTTATGGCTGTGATTATATGGAAGCTACTGAGGTATGGGTGGTGCTTAGTAATGACATTCAGGGCACAATCAGTGCCTGTGGATGTTGTGAAAGGTTCTACTCATAGGGTTAGTACTGCTGTTCTGACTCGGTGAGGAAAGCAATGGCAAACTACCTCACTCCTCACCTTGCCTAGTACGCCTCAATATAGCGCTGCCTTGGGTTTTTGTGGGTATTTACCCACATAACCTAACGGCGGTACTTTTTGAGGATCCAAACAGCCTTCGGGCTGACTACCTAACAGACAGATCCGACACATAGTATGAACTTTGAATGGATTCGATGTTTCTCATATTAAGAGAGTTATAGCGATATTTCACTTTTTCGAAAAAAAAAAAGCCCCTTATTTTTGCCCCCCTTCGACCGATTGCGCCCAATAACGAACTCGACCGAGATTTTAAGGGAATACATATTATGTAAAAACTTCAAAGTATTTGGTGCAAAATTGCGGTAGTTATCGTGTCTAAAAGAAAGTGATATATGTATATATACACAATATATATACATATACATACATAAATTATATATATATATAAACTTTTGAACTGACGATGGTTTTGAGGTCTGGGGGATGTGAAACGCGAAGATATGTCGAAATGTTCCGGAAGTCGAAACATAGTAGGCTACCCATTGCAATAGTTAGCTTTCTAATGAAATCTACTAATATACACTGAGCGAGTATTTCGTCGTACGAGGTAAGCGGTTAATTCCTACTTGTCGTTTCTCTATTATATGTCATTCGGTTTTTATATTGTAACTGAATGCTGCGACAAATTACTTTCATTTTCACAGCATTTTCACGCATTGGAGGTGTTCATGTCGTTAACGAAACCGTGAAATGAATGAGGAAAAACCCTTACAAAATAAAAACTTGACGAGCATTACAGTAGTCCCATATGAAGTGTAACATCTGACATAGAAGAAACCTCACGTGAAATTGTACGAACCGCCACTGGCTTGAACAGCGTATCGCTGCTTGTACCGGACCATCCAGTCTATGGGAATGGTCATGCCAGACTATGGCGCCATCTCCGGACTGCCCCTCACCAGTACCAAGAAGAAAACCCTTCTATCAATGGAGTACACCTGTCGTAACAGGCCTTTGCGCACCGCGGTCATATGGCTCCTGGCTGCACTGATCCACTACTTGTTGGAGAAACGATCCACCCCCCAGCACCTGAATCTGCCAGCCTACATCCAGTTTCTACGGCGCGAACGTTGGAAGTACATCTCGCACAAGACTCTTGAACCTGTTTCTCTAAGTGCCTGTATACTTATTAAACTCCCACAGTGACTTTTCTTTTCAGTGTTGAATGACATTTATTTTCTGTTCTTGTGCCAAGTCTTTCCGTGTTTCCAAGACCAAGGGTCAGTGTGCCTGTTTGCCATGGGCACCTCAGTGCAGTGTCATTTATTTGTGTGTGTGTGTAAGTTTAAGCTTATGTGAATAAATAAAATAATACACCCTTTGCTTAAATGATTATAGCAATTTATAACCAGATAACTGTATGGCCTCCCACACTTGACAGGGCCTAACACAGAGGCTTATGCCCCCAGACACTCCTTGTTAGAACATCCACAGGTATTTCAATTAACAGTTGGTAGCATTGCCTGTGCATCACAGTCTGATCATCTGTTTCCGTCACAGCGTTACTTATCACTAGGGCTCGGATTCGAGCATATTTGCATATTTTTTTCCGGAATAGTACACATTGAAAGAAGCCTTTCGGTGGTATTTTCACCTCTCTGGGACCAACAGAATTGAAATTTATCGAGCATATAAATGCATAAAACCGCGGTTTTCAGAATAGAAGCATATAGATGCATATTCTTGTGGTTTTCGTCTAAATAGTTAGTTTTTCTTCGAATTCCGCCCCTGAGTTCGGGCCCTGACCATGCTTAAGGTTCGAAAAAATAAATAATTAATGAAAAGGCTATCTGGTGCGAATAATAGAACCGCAGGTTTTTAACCTTTAGTGAGGTCGTTCTCGTCATTGAAACTTTTATTGACTGATTTAAGAAAATCTTTCAAAACTGAAAACATAGAACAAATTCTCGTTGTACAGTTCAATGCAGATCGACTTCATTGACTCGCCTAGTTCTGAACATTTTGTAAATGAACTTTTAAACTGTAACTTTTATAAGAAAACTTCTCATATAGGCTATATACTTGAAACTTGAATGCGAGTATATCATACATACAATTAGAAAATAAAGCTCGCATATAAAGATAATGTTTTTTTTCCGTTTCACTTTCCTTTCTATAGTTTTAACGTTGTTTTTCGAGCATATTATGCATATTTAACCGCATATAATGTTTTTTTCGAGCATATCTATCGAGCATAAAACACATGGTTTTCGAGCATATCTGGAGATTTTATCGAGCATATCGATCCGAGCCCTACTTATCACGATTGAAATTCCGTAGGACTCATTCACTTCTACCAAAATAAGGACTCTTTTTAAATGTTATATGTTTACCTCATATCTGTATTTCCTCATATTTGTATTCATGCGAATAAAGGAACTCAATCTACGCTATTACTACAACGTTGTCCCAGTTATCATGTTAACTGCTGTGAGTTGATTTCTCAATACAAATACCAGTGTTTGTGTTCTCATACATTGGGAACGTGGTGTGAGTGTGTGTATGTTCTGTTTTTAGTACTGTGCCGGTACTGTACCACATACAGGATGTTTCAAAATTGCGATACCGGTACCTCCTCAAGCATCTGAATCCAAAATCGTAATACTGTATCCTACAGGCACTTCGTTACGAAGTTACAAGATTTCAAACATTATTTCATGCAGGAAATTTATTCCGAGCCTGTTGGTATAAAAGGAATTCTCTTGAAGGGCAGATGGCCTCGCTGTTCCGCCCCCTTGAAACAACAATCATCATCTTCCAACAACGCATAGCAGCTAAGACTAGTGAACACCAGCATGCTACATCATGCAGTCGAAATGTTATTATTATTGCCCGAGTACGAGGTGCCAGTCCGCCTCGTTGCATAGTACCGGTAGCTAGCATTCTTGGCTGTCAACGTGGAGGCTCGGGTTCGATTCCAGGCTCTGCCAAGAAAATTATTCTGATCTGAGGGCTGGAACGTGGTAGCCTACACTCAGCCTCGTGAGACAAAACTGAGAAGAGGCAGGTTCGATTCCTACCTCAGCCATCCTGGAAGTGATTTTCCGTGGTTTACCACTTCTACTCCAGGCAAATGCCTGGCTGGTACCTAACTTAAGGCCACGGCCACTTTCTACCCAAATACCTCAATTACAAATACACACACTATTACAGACATCACAGTGACACAGGTTGCCAGACACACAGCCAAGTGCACGATGTCGCAAAGCCCCTAAATAATCAACAGCAACATCTACTGTATCTCGTTACGTGTGGCTGTAGGAACGACAATAACAATAACAGACGAATGAATACAGACTCGTACGTGAGTAATCAGGGAAAGTGATATGTGGACATCTCTCATGTTGAGCTCTTAGACATACGGTGCTGCAAAAACAAATATCCAGAGCGATGAAAAGTTTCAAGGCTCACATTTCATGAATTAAGAGGACCATTACCGGCACTGGAAAATGCTGATCTCACTACACGACTCCTGAAAGTTAATTCAATATCAGTTACAGTTACTGTATGTGTTGCAACAGAGCGACGAACTTCAAGATTCCTCATTTGGAATAATATTTTTCCACCGGACATGCTCTGCGGTATGAAATTTTTGGAACATCCTGTATTTTTGTTATTTTAAATGTGCATCTATAGACTGGTAATTCGTGAGCCCCAGAGAAAGGAGTTGTTGTTTAGCCACGTGGTTCTTTCAATTGTTCTAGATCATATTTTGCTGTGATAAGAGTGGTATGAATGAAATCTGCGGTCACAAAAAAAAGTTAAATTTTGAAAGCTATGAACATTCCCATCTGAAAGAATGGGCCGCCTTTTGCGGATTTACTGAAGTATGTTGGTATTTTTGAGGTACCGTAGCCTACAGTCGAAATCTGATGATTCAAGGTGAAGGGGCCGACAATAATAATAATAATAATAATAATAATAATAAAATCATGATTTGGAATTAAGACATTTTTGTGCCGCGTGTAAAATTAAATTTATTCATGATTTCGAAATAAAAATGTTCGAACTAGGGCCTATACAAGTTTGAGAGTATAGGCTATGTGGTGTAAGACAAATAGGAAGTAAACATACGGTACCTACTCTTTCCCGTATTTACACTACTTGTGTAGTTTCATTTGAGGTCATTTAGCCCCGTGTACTTGGGTGTGTGTAGAATTTGTCTGTTAACCTGTGGCATTGTTGTGTTTGTAGTAGTGTACTTTTAATTGAGGCCATGTGGTGCTCCTTTAAAACGATATAGAGACCAACTCAAGCAGACTATTTTCAGGATGGCCGAGGTGGGAATCAAACATACCTCTTCTCAGTTTTACCTCACGAGGCCAAGTTCACCCTGGTCCAGTACTCGGATCAAAATTTGACAGAACCGGGAATCGAACCCGGACCTCCGAGGCGACAACGAAGAACGCTAGCCGCTACATCAGGAGGTGGACTAAACTACTTGTTTTTGCACATTTCGTTTCTTAAATTAAATTCCCATTTAATTTCTCAATAATTGATTGCCAAAAGATTTAGTCGGTCTTAATTCTTTTACCTGTATGGACCCATCAGTGTTTTCCTCGGATCCTCTTAATAAGCTTGAAATAGTTGTGTGACATTTATTTCTCTGCTTTTTTTTAATGTTCTACCTCTCCTTACCCACAAAGCAGACATCCTCAGTCTTCAAGAAGTCTTAATATTACCCTCCCCCTCAGGTCTTTTGAGCTCATACCTTTTATGGAGATTTGAAACCTATCCTACTCTCGTACTCTCCATCAAATTATTAAACCATAACATTCCTTCATATTGTTAGATTAGTATCTCAACTACAGAATTCACAAAGTGGGCAAGGTTCCTGATGATGATGATAATTGTTGTTTTAAGGGGCCTAACATCTAGGTTATCGGCCCCTGGGCAAGGTTCCTATTAAAATGTCAAGACATACTGTATTTCATTTAGTTTTCTATTCATATATTTCTTTTCATTAGTTAGTCTTGTCAACAACCAAATAGCCTAGATCAGGCATGTCCAACCTTTTTTTTGGAAAAGGGCCACTGTCGTTAAGGTGAATTGGTTTGCGGGCCACGAGATTCGATTTTTTCTACCATATTAAATAGGATCTAAATTCTAAGATAAAACAAATAATAATAAAAAGTAGCTAATATATTGATATGTTTCATTTTATTAAAATATTAATCATATATTAAGTTATTTTAAATTAAATTTATAAATGTTATATTCAAATAATAGAATTAATATATTACCTGTCAATACGACACCTGGTGTAACGTGTTTTTCGAGGGGTTTTTATGCAACTGGCATAAGTCAGTAGGAAGCCATTCTATATTTATTTACGCGGCAAATTGTTCAGCCAAGAGAATTTTTCATGTTAATTTATTATTATTATTAATTTATTATAATTATTATTAAGGTATTTTCGGAGCATTTTATAAACGTTATTAGCATACAGATAGGGTTTCTATGTCTTAGAAAACGCTATCAAGCAAATTATTACGAATGACAATATCATAGAAAATTATGTGATTACGGAATTTAACGGAGTTTCGTCAGTTAGGGTATATCGAGAGACGTGACTCACTGGGAATTCAAGTACACGCTTAATCTTGTCGGAAAGCATGACGCAATCCTGGGTCGCAGCGTCAAGGAAAGGCGGATATATGGAACGGAAACCGACTTCATCTTCGCCGCGCCGTGTGTAATGAGCCAGAGGAGGGGAAGTAGCGGGATGCTCAGCCAATCAGTGGAGAACACGTAAGCTGGAAGTTGGGACTAGAGTGGGGAGCCGGCGGGTGGATATATCGTTCGACGCGCCGGGGAACGAGGACAATCTGTGTAGAACTTGCCGAGTATGGTTCACGCGGGAGTCGCTCCGATGTTCCGTGGAGTGGGGGAACAATCTGTGTAGAACTTGCCGAGTGTGTTTGCACGCGGGTGTCGCTCCGATGTTCCGTGGAGTGGAGGACTAACTGTATAGAACTTAACGAGTACGGTTGTACGCGGGAGTCGCTCCGATGTTCCGTGAAGTGGAGGACTAACTTTTGTAAAACTTAACCAGTGTGGTTGTACGAGTTTTTGGGTCCGATGTACGGACCATAGAATTATCTAATCTACCAGAATCTCATCAAATATCGACAAAGATGTCGACGTCCAGGAGACTGTGGGGAGCTCACAGCATCATCCAGTACGAGGGAAATGTTTCGGCAATTTCCAGTGGTAAGCGCGAATGACGCAGAAATACGCAATCTCTCATTTCTCTTTGTTTTATATTTCATATTTCAGTAACTTCATAGCTTGGAAATAAGAGTAAAATCAATAATTTATCAGACTCCGTTTTCACGTAATTTTCTATCGGTAATATTAAAATCGCAACGCTCCAATTTAAATTTTAAACTTATTATTATTATTATTATTAATTTTCTATTCTTGTTTTATATAATAAATTCATTTCTTTTACAATGCAATCTTTGCTTTCAGTAGGTAGCATTAGATATAGACCAATTCCTTCTCCTGATACAATTGTTTGTTGGGTTAATGATCAAATCATACCACGATCTGAGTGAATAGAGTCTTGAAGGTGTTCTGCCAGAGCTAGACGTTGTTAAATACAAATTTAGATTTCAACATTGCATTGAGGTCTCGGCGCCCATTAAAACAACATAGCTTAGGCAAAGGGTGGGCTAGCGAAACTGCGACAATTGACGCTCAACGTGAGGGTCAAACTGCTACAATTGTCGCCGACAACTTGGGGCTGAAAACCTAATAACATTTGTGGAAGGAGAAGGGTATATATTTCTGTGCCTGTATTTTGGGGGTTATTTGTCTTTATCAGTGTATATCATTATGGGGGATGAGAAAGAAAGACAGATGAGGTTACGTAGTGGTCATCAACTGGAGAGTGATGATACGAGCAGTATGTCGAGTGATGGTAGTAACGGGGTAGCGGAGGTAAATCCCGATACTGAAACAGGGAGTGTAGGCGGCCAACCAGAATTAAAAACTTTACTTCTCGAGTTCATGTATCAGAACAAAGTTAGTAGTGATGCCTTAAATGCAAAATTAGAACAGAATAATGCAAAATTAGAACAGAATAATGCAAAATTAGAACAAAACAGTAGGGAAAATAAAGAAAGTACAGAAGCTTTAAATGCAAAATTAGAACAGAATAATGCAAAATTAGAACAGAATAATGAAAAATTAGAACAAAACAGTAGGGAAAATAAAGAAAGTACAGAAGCTTTAAATAAAAAATTAGAACAGAATAATGCAAAATTAGATAAGAACAACAAGGAAATTAGTGTGAAAATGGAGCAGATTAGAGGAGAAATCAGAGGAGTAATGGAAGAGAAGGTTAAAGAGATCATTGCAGATGTAGACAAGAAATTAGGAAAAGTACAGGAGGAGTTAGAAATTAGAATCAGTACACAGGCTGAAAATTTAAAAGAACTAGTGCAACTGGAAACACAGCAGGACAAAAAGCAATTGGGGGGAGAAATTGACAAAATTCAGGTAGCAACTAAAGAGGTTAAGGAACAGCTGGGGGGTAGAATTGAGAAAGTCCACTCGCAAATAGTTGCAGAAGTAAATGATTTAAGAGAGAGTAATAGAGAGAGCATTAGCAAGATTGAGGAGAAACAAGCAAAGCTATATAATAAAGTAGAAGAATCAGAAGGAAACATTAAATTAACAGTAAACAGTATTGAGAGGAAGGCTGAGGAGAAAATCGCAGAATTAGAATTAAAAGCTAGGATCAGGCAAGAAAATAGTCAGAATAGGCCAGTTTTTGTGAATAGCACACACAGGGAGGTAGAACTGGGTAAGTACAGCAATCGACAGGGGTGCCCAATGAAGTTCATGAACACTATAGAAAATAAATTCGGGGAGAGGTTGGAAAATGGTAGTATTGAGTGGTGCCAGGTAGTTGAAATTTTAGAACAAGTGTTTGTGGGGGAAACGAGGAATTGGTTTGCTGTCTACAGAGACAAGTTTACTGATATGAATGATTTTAAAATGAAATTCTGTGAAAAGTTCTGGAATGAGGTTATACAGTCGCAGCATCGTGAGGGAGTAGTGTGTGGTAAATATAACCCTAAAGGAAGCTCCACCATGACCGAATACTTTTTAGGGCAGGTATTAGTGAGTAAATATCTGGATGGCTTGAAGGAGGAAAGTGATGTGGTAAGGTTGCTACTTAGGTACTTTCCCTATAGGATCAAGGAGGCTGCTTGTATCTAGAATGTAAAGACAATATCACAAGTAGAACATTTGTTAAACACATTTGATGCACTAGGGAGAGGGGGTTATGAGGACAATTTCAATCGGAACCAGGGTAATAATAATAATATACCTAATGAAGCCAGGCATCAAGAAGTTCAAGGGAACGGTGGCGAAGGGGCCAACGCTCAAAATAGAAATAATAATAATCAGCTAAATCAGAACAGAGGAAATGGCTATGGTAATCAGTATCAAGGGAGGAACAATGATTTCAGGGGAAATCAAGGGAGGAACAATGATTACAGGGGAAATCAAGGGAGAAACAATGATTTCAGGGGAAATCAAGGGAGAAATTATAATGACAATAATTACAACCAGAATAGGGGTCAAGGAAGAGGACAGCCTAGTGGTAGTAATATACAGCCAAACAATGACAACACAGCCCAGAACAACCAGACCAGTTCAGTAGTAGTAGTACTACGGCCAGCTGTAGCGGTTCTTTAAACGCGAACCAGGCTGCGAAGTAAGGTCAGAATCTCAGTCTGTAGCATGCCCTGTCCATACAATTATACAGGAACCCTATGACCTAAATGTAAGAAATGAATTATTACATGAACTAAATGATGAAGGTATTATTCAGGAAGTGGTTAGTAAGAGCCCCATAGTTAAATTTAACGTGTCCGAGGCGTATACAGATGTTTTAATTGATAGTGGTTGTATGAAGAGTTGCATAAGTAGTGCATTTTATGATAAAATGAAAGGAACTGGAGTAAATTTTGAGGAAATGCCAATTAAAAGCACTTTTGTTATCACAGCTGTTGGGAAGAGGTCTAAAGTAATTTCTAAGCAAGTTTTAGTAGACATTAAAATTAATAATCATGTAGAGAAGCAGATTTGCCTTGTAATTCCAAATTTAGTATTCAGTGTTATCTTGGGTTCAGAGTGGCTAAGTAGAGTGTCTGGTAACTTATGTTATGATGTAGGGAGTTTGAAATTTAAATGGGGAGATTCTGAAGTAGAAGTAGCGTTCAATGACCATATTCAGAGGAGTAGTATTGTAGGTGTGATTTGTACTTTAAATGAGATATCGCCAGCCGTAGAGCGGGGTTCTCCATGTTTTGTGGGCAGTGTGATTACGAACTGAAGTCTAGAGGACTCGTTACGTGATGCTGCATTTCAGGGTAATATAGAGGTGGAACAATGTGTTCGGCTCTATGATGTGTTATTGGGTAATAGGAGAGTTTTTGAGGATCGCATTGGTATGGCCAATTGCTATACCCATTCATTGAACATTATTGATAGGTCAGTATTCACAGGACATAGATATCCTGTACCTTTCGCTTATCAGAGTGCAGTTGAGGCACAAATTAACCAGATGCTTGAAGATGGGATTATTGAGCACTCTAACAGTCCGTATATTAATTCTTTGATCACGGTACCCAAAACCGACGGCACGGTTCGTATTTCTTTAGACGCTCGTTTGGTTAACAGTAGAATTAGTTCAGATCAGCTGAAATCTATGTCAATAGAGGAATTAATGCAAACATTTGAGGGGAAGAAGTATTTCACTTGTGTAGATTTGAGTTCCAGTTTTTGGCAAGTGCCACTTATGTACGAAGATAGACCATTTACAGCTTTTAGTCATAAATATAACCTTTATCAATTTTGTAGAACACCTTATGGGTTAAAGAGTAGTTCAGCAGCTTTAATTAGTGCTTTAAACATCGCATTAGGGGATGACACAGGAGAGTTTGTAACCATTTACATAGATGATATGGTAATTAGTTCACGCAGTTTTGAGGAGCATCTAGGTCATTTAGATATAGTTTTTCAGAAGACAGATCAGGCAGGGTTCACTTTGAAGCTGTCTAAGTCGTCATTCTGTCAGTCAGAAGTGACATTTTTAGGTCATAGAGTGTCGAGTAGAGGTGTAACACCAGAAGAAAGTAGGGTTAATAAGATACTTAACGCAGAGGTGCCACAGAATGTTAAACAGTTAAAAACTTACCTGGGAGTTTGCAACTTTTTCAGGAGGTTCGTTCTTAAATACTCTGGGTTGGTAGAACCATTCAGGGAATTGCTTAAGAGTGGGACTCGGTGGAGATGGGAGTCCAAGCATGATCAGGCTTTTAGAGCGCTGAAGGAAGGTTTTGAGAAAGCTGTAGTGCTGAAATATCCGTTAAAAGATAAGGAATATGTTGTTATGACAGATGCTTCACATATAGGCATTGCTGGAGTATTATGTCAGAAAGATGATGAGGGTAATCTGTGCATTGTATCTTTAGCCTCGCGATGACTGACAGCAGCAGAGAAAAGATACACGATTACTGAGTTAGAGCTTTTAGGTATTGTTTTCAGTTTAGGGAAATTTAGAATGTATTTAGTAGGGGGGAAATTTGAGATCCACACAGATCACCATGCATTACTGTATATGAGAACTTGTAAACTCAGTTCTAACAGAGTTAGTAGGTGGATTCTTGCTCTGCAGGAATACGAATTCACAATAAAATATATTAAAGGTAAAGATAACATTCTTGCAGACATGCTATCGAGGGACACTAATTTATGTAGGGATTATCCTGTGGTTAAAGCAGAGGACGGTATTTTAATATGTGCATGTGTGGACAGTAGCAACAGGGCATCGTTACAGACACTGAGAAATAGGTAGGTAGAGCAACGTGATGACGTTCATTTAAGGGAGCCACTGGCAAGGTTGGAAGCAGGTGACGCAGTAACATTTATAGTTTCCAAACGTATTGGCAAAACAGCATATGTGCTGGAGGATAGTAAGGGAAACAGATTATACGGGACGTATAATATACATAGTCTACGAAAATATGTGTCATAAAGTGAGTGTGTGTAGCTGGCGAGCCAGCCTATCAAATGAGTAAGTGTGGTAGTTGGTGCGTGGGAGGAGATGGTCTTCCAGGCAGGCGTATCAGAAGTCACACAAGGGGGGGGGGGGGTAGTATGTAAGTAAATGAGAGTTTTTAAGGTACAGGGAAATATGACGGGATTGTCGGATGCTCTTGAGCACTAAATTGTCTCGATGCACCAAGGCCATTTTGGCAGCGCTGATGGGTTCCCATTTATCTCCAAGAGATGGGAGAGCGCTTGTATAGGGCTTGTTAGCTTAAGGCGTCCACGAGATAAAAGATGGGCCATCAGAAGGCGAGACAGTCCTTCATGAAACTCATACATATCAGCACACGTGATTTCTGTTTACGGCCTCGCCATGTAAGATTTGTAAGTGTGTAATTTAAGGTAATTTGTACCAAGGTATTATTTGTGTCAGGAGAAATGGTCTGTGTTGAGAACTAGTGTTAAGTAGAATATGGTCTACGGGATCTTAACAAGACAGGGCGATTACGGCACAGAAATATTTGGTGTTATATGTAATGCGCATTTACTGTTTTTTTTTTCAGAAGTCAATATTAATTTAATCTACTTTAAAGAGAGATCAAGTATTATGGTCACGAGGCGCTACCACAATAGTGTGATCGTGTGCTCAGTGATAAGTGAGATTAAATTTCACCATAAGGAAGGGACCTCCAGTGAAATTAGGAAGTTCTATGGTGATATAAATATATCAGAACACCTTCAATGCGTGTGATATGACATCATAAATACATAGTGCTCACACATTAATTGTCTATTTCTCCAACATAGAGAAATTTGAGAGGCGGAAATATCCGTGGAACACTATTCTATATGTAAAACATTGGACTGGTTGCAAAGTGCAATCCATAGTGACAACAAACTTTGACGCAAAGTGCGTGAAGAAAAATTATGAGTGTATATATCTGTAATTTAGGGTGATTTCATTTATGTAATATGTATTTTGGATGGGGATTATTAACGTGTCTGGGATAATGGACCGTCGTCACGGTAAATCATCCGATGATCCGAGGCGAATATGTAACGTGTTATTCGAGGGGTTTTTATGCAACTGGCATAAGTCAGTAGGAAGCCATTCTATATTTATTTACGCGGCAAATTGTTCAGCCAAGAGAATTTTTCATGTTAATTTATTATTATTATTATTAATTTATTATAATTATTATTAAGGTATTTTCGGAGCATTTTATAAAAATTATTAGCATACAGATAGGTTTTCTATGTCTTAGAAAACGCTATCAAGCAAATTATTACGAACGACAATATCATAGAAAATTATGTGATTACGGAATTTAACGGAGTTTCGTCAGTTAGGGTATATCGAGAGACGTGACTCACTGGGAATTCAAGTACACGCTTAATCTTGTCGGAAAGCATGACGCAATCCTGGGTCGCAGCGTCAAGGAAAGGCGGATATATGGAACGGAAATCGACTTCATCTTCGCCGCGCCGTGTGTAATGAGCCAGAGGAGGAGAAGTAGCGGGATGCTCAGCCAATCAGTGGAGAACACGTAAGCTGGAAGTTGGGACTAGAGTGGGGAGCCGGCGGGTGGATATATCGTTCGACGCGCCGGGGAACGAGGACAATCTGTGTAGAACTTGCCGAGTATGGTTCACGCGGGAGTCGCTCCGATGTTCCGTGGAGTGGGGGAACAATCTGTGTAGAACTTGCCGAGTGTGTTTGCACGCGGGTGTCGCTCCGATGTTCCGTGAAGTGGAGGACTAACTTTTGTAAAACTTAACCAGTGTGGTTGTACGAGTGTTTGGGTCCGATGTACGGACCATAGAATTATCTAATCTACCAGAATCTCATCAAATATCGACAAAGATGTCGACGTCCAGGAGACTGTGGGAAGCTCACAGCATCATCCAGTACGAGGGAAATGTTTCGGCAATTTCCAGTGGTAAGCGCGAATGACGCAGAAATACGCAATCTCTCATTTCTCTTTGTTTTATATTTCATATTTCAGTAACTTCATAGCTTGGAAATAAGAGTAAAATCAATAATTTATCAGACTCCGTTTTCACGTAATTTTCTATCGGTAATATTAAAATCGCAACGCTCCAATTTAAATTTTAAACTTATTATTATTATTAATTTTGCTATTCTTGTTTTATATAATAAATTCATTTCTTTTACAATGCAATCTTTGCTTTCAGTAGGTAGCATTAGATATAGACCAATTCCTTCTCCTGATACAATTGTTTGTTGGGTTAATGATCAAATCATACCACGATCTGAGTGAATAGAGTCTTGAAGGTGTTCTGCCAGAGCTAGACGTTGTTAAATACAAATTTAGATTTCAACATTGCATTGAGGTCTTGGCGCCCATTAAAACAACATAGCTTAGGCAAAGGGTGGGCTAGCGAAACTGCGACAATTGACGCTCAACGTGAGGGTCAAACTGCTACACAGGCACTGCTTCTCACGAACAAGGCATCCAATATCTGGTTTGATTGATGTTGTAGCAACTCGAAGTGAACTCTCCAGATGACTGTCGGTGATTTGCGTTCTCGTTGCGCATTTCACATGTTTCATACTGGAGAACACTTGTTCGCATATGTATGTGCTACCAAAAAGTAGTGCAAAACAAAGTGCATGTCTATTAATGCCCGGATATATTTTTCTGGGAAAGTAGTCGTGATAGAATTGTAGTAAGAGGACATTGTTAAACTTATTCTTTAGGTATGACGCACATTGGAAATCAATGTACTCCATTTGCAGATCCTCGGGAACCTCGTCTATGTTAACGGAGAAAGGGGAAGAAAACATATTGAAACTTATAACATTCTCCTTGAAGTCTTAAAATCTAATGCGGAATTCGGTTCTTAATATCTGATATGATTTCTGCATGCTTTTGAGAATTTTGATTATTACAGTTTTATAGGGCTGGGAAATGCACAAAGTTTTTATTTTATTTGTGATTCACAAAGTAACAATTTTGTTTCAAAGACCTTCATGTGATCCAACATGGTAGTGATCAATTGGTCCTTACCTTGGAGATGTGAATTAAGTTCATTCAGTTGTGTTGTTATATCTACCAGAAAGCAAAATCACACATCCATTATGAGTCTTTAGATTCAACAATAGATTTGCCCTTCTCATTTCAGTATAATATACAATGTTTTCAAATTCTGAATCGAGATTTTGTAAGAAAGTTTGAAATTCTGTATGTCGCAAACCATGTGAACGAATGAAATTCACTACTTTTACAACGACTTTCAAAAAGCTATCTAAATTTAGGGATTTAGCACAAAGGTTTTCTTGGTGTATTAAGCAGTGATATTGCATTACAGAAATGTTTCCTACTTTAGCTGCCTCTGCTTGCAGTAATTTAACTAACCCTTCTCGTATTCCTGCAAATGCAAGAGCTCCGTCTGTTGTTACACCAGATAGATTTGTATATTTCAAGCCAAGCTGGTAAGAGGTTTCAGTGATACCCCCATTAAATCATTGGCTTTAGTGGTGCCTTAAAAAAGGACAAGAGCAGCTAATTCTTCTGTAATATTGAAATCTTTAACAACTCCCGTAAGAAAATTGCTAGTTGGGCAGTATCGCTAGCATCACTACTCTCATCAAGTGCCAGAGACTAGAACTGGAAATTTGTGGCTCGGTATTTTAATGTTCTCTCTACATTGGACGCTAATTCGTCAATACGGCGAGCTACAGTCTGTCGCGACAAGCCTAATTTTGCAAACTACGCTATTTTGTCAGGACATACAGTATAATATCAGCAACACACTCAGTGCATTATTTAACTAACTCGCCATCTGAAAATGGTTTAGATTTTTTGCAATAATTTCTGCTACTGCGTAACTTGCTTTTACAAGAGATTCAGTTTCAAGTGACACATTATTAAAGAATAACTGCTGCCCGAAAGTTTAATTTTAAGTTCAGATACCTTGTCTTTACGAAATTGACCCTCAATATCATATCAATATCGTAATGTCACTGTATGTTATACTCCTTAAACACTGAAACTGTTTCACTGCAAATTAAACACACTGGTTTCTTGTTTACTTCAGTAAAAAAAAAAGTACTCATTTGCCCACTTTATTTGAAATGATCTACATTCGTCTGAAACTTTTCATTTCTTGCCGGTACACTTAGAAGCCATAATTATCACTTTAAAAATCACATAATTAATTATATTCTTCAAACCTCTCACTTGCACTGACAATACAATGAGAGCGAACAACCGCAAACAATAAATTAACTTGAAAGTTCTACAATATGATGACAATAAAACATCCGGCACACACTCGCCTTTGAAAGTAGCGACGTTACCGCATGGTCAACAATGCACGGAGACTTCAAAGGGATGCGCGGTAAGTAGGATCAATAAAAATCTGGGCTGGGTATTTCTTAATACAGATGTATTTCTCCATGTTTTGAGTAAGATGTACTTTCACAAACACATGTGTTGTGAACGGAAAAAGTCTTGCTCTTTCAAGTTAATCTTATTCCAAATAATAATACTTATTTCATAAATAATATTATAACTTACAAATATCACTGCGGGCCGCAAGCGGCCCTCGGGTTGGACACACCTGGCCTAGATAATCAGGAATCTACTGCACTTCAAAGTTACAAACCTCAGAAAATTATGGTATTAAATAAGAAGCTAAATATAAAATCTTTTCTTTGTTCATTTATTGATCATGCATATTACAATCACATCAGGCACAAAAATATAAAATGCTGAAATTCGTTTAATGTGACATGAAAAGAACAAAAATATAAAAATCTATGAATGACTGTTCTCTCTTCCAAAGGAAAGAGATCAAAGATTGAGTCACACAAACATGAGTTGTCATTAACACTAAGAGTTACATTTTTTTTTGTTCCTTAGTGTAAGGGCTGTGACAACGCGGTCATGTAGCCCCAAAGAGTTACAGTAAACATAAATATAAAATATCAAAAGAGTGAAACATCATTTTATATTTTAATGATACATTTGTATCTACACAATTATAAAATGTATGTTATACTGAATAATATCAATTAGCTAATGGCATATAATAAATTATACCTTCAAGCCATTTGCAGGCCTCACAAATCAGTATCATACAAAGACACTGTTTCCCACTGCAGCTAAAAATTTGCATGCATTTACACTCAAATTCACAGCCCATAAGGATGACACTAGTTTCTCTACATAACACTTAGTAGTGACTCATTACTATATTCTCAATAGACTTCATTTCTTAAACCCTTTGATTGGTAAATTACATTTTAAATTGTCGTCTACATTCCTTTACAGCCTAGAGACTTGCATGAATAGGCCTATATGAATGAAACAAGAAATAACTTAAAAAGCATTACTCTGCATTTGGTTAAGTTTTATTCTGTGCTGTGATCTGCTCATCATCTTCATTTCCAGTTTCGAGCTTCCTGGGTCGGGTTGTGAATTAAAGACCTCCATCGTTGCCCGTCTCTCCATTTTTAAGTACATCTTCAGGTTTTCCCCTCTTCTCTAAGCACTCCCAGACTGAACCCGTCTATCTCCTTCGGGGTTTTCCTCGTGGTCTCTTCCCTGTCATATGCACATTATATACCCTGTAATTTGATTGTATTATTCACTCTATGAACATTGCCAGTGTGACATCGCACCACTAAATATATGATAGGAGATTTAGGTGCAACAAATTTTGCATAAGTTCTTAAAACAAGAGTGAGTCGCCATATAATATACAAAGACTGCCAGAAAAATATATACGTTCGGTTATAGAAAGAAAACTGTTATGTTGTTCACCAAGTAATTGTCATCAGTGGCTACGCATCGATTACAATGGTGAACAATTGGTTGAGCAAACTCAGTTTAAAGTGATTACGGTGATTGATGGACATGCCGCAGTAATTTCTGCACCAAGATCCCCCAGCATGTGCAGATTTTTGTGATAGTTTACATGACGTCCTTCAAGATCTCCCAAAGGTAAAAGTATTACTTATTGTATTCATCTTCATTTAAAAGGCAAAATAGTAAGATACAAGCAGTAGAAATGAAATTTTTAAAAACTTCAGCTAAAAAGACAAGAAGGGATAGAATTCAAAATACTAAAATCAGAGAAGAGTTAAATATGGAACCGTTAAATCAGAAGATACAGAAAGCAAGGTTACGTTGGTTCGGACATGTAAAAAAGAATGGGTAAAGAAAGAGTAGCAAGAAGGGAATTAGAAAGAGAAGTCAAGGGAAAGAGACTAGTCGGAAGACCGAGAAGAAGGTGGGACCAAATTTTGAAGGACATTGGAGAAGCCGGATTGGATGTGGCAGAAGTGATGGAACAGGAAAAATGGAAGGACCGAAAGGAGTGGAGGAGGCTTGTAAACTGCACCCGGGTGACTGGAGTGGGACTTTGATGATGATGATGATTCATCTTCATTGTCCATTAACTGTCTCCAGTTGCCTGGGAGCAGTACGAGTGCAGTCCATCTTTGTCTGTTCAGGTATATTTCCTCCTCTTCTTGAAGCTCGCTTGGTCCATTGTCTTCCGGCCCTCTCACCAAGTGATTGCTATTAGTAGCTAGACACCGATTATAATGGTGAACAGTTGGTTGAGCAACCTCAGTCTTAAGTGTTTATGGGGATTGATGCTCATGCTGCTGTAATTTCTGCACCAAGATACCCCAGCATATGCAGTTTCTTGGAGTAGTTGTTAATCAATTTCAACAATACAGGCCAAAAATGATTATGGCATTCCATAATTGAAGGGGCACAAACAAATATAATGCAGGATGGAGTAAAACTGGAAGTGATCTACACGGTTTCTACAGCAGCTATACAATAAAAGAGATCTGAATTTTTGGAGATTAGATATGGTCCTTCCTTTCCTGGTATTCTCCAGGACTGTTAACAAGGGAAGCACATTCTGTGCATTATTATGACAATGGCTGCTGCCGAATGAGAATGACTATGTTTGAATCTTTATGATACAATCATCCTCATGCCTGCTCATACAGAAACCAAATAGATGAATCTGAAGCTTTTATAAAGGTTTGTTCTTTGTAATTTTATGACTACATAAATTTCAAGATACAATTAAATAATAAAAAAAAAAGGAATATAGCATAAATTGCAAGATACTGTTGGTGATTGATGTTAATGGATGAACTCTCTTACTCTCAGGCCCTTTCAGATGGTATGCTTGAAGTCTGTCAGTCATTTTCCGATGAAATTATTCAAGGCTTTCTAAACAAATATAATTTTAGAACTCATTATAATTAAACCTGTCCTACTTTGGGTCACATATGAAAATATATTCTAAAGACAACATAATTGGGGGGCGTGGTGGCTCAGCGGTCTAGCTGTATGCCTCTCACCAAGGCGGTCCGGGTTCGATTCCCGGTCAATGCATGTGAGATTTTCGAAGTGAAATGCCATGTCCTGTGGTTCGGATTCCACGTAAAAAGGAGGTCCCGTGGCTCATAATCTCAAGATTGACGGTCACGTTAAACTACAAGCTTCCTTCCTTCCTTACAACATAATTGTTCACGTATGTTCTTGATCTGAAACCTTCCTGTGCCCCAGTTTCAGATTTATTAAAAAACATTTTGAATGGTATGCGAGTAACTTGTCTGCCATTTTCGGATGAAAGTACACTATAATGTTAAAGTCGAATTAATCACCATCAAAATCAACACTACTAGATTAGTAAATAAAAGCATCATCATCACTAACATGATAAATATAACTGCCATTTAACTGAGATGATAATGCAGTCAAAATGTAAAGACTTCCACACACAAGATTCTATTTATCTAACAATATGCCTGATGATGATGATGATAATTGTTGTTTTAAGGGGCCTAACATCGAGGTTATCGGCCCCTGATGAAATGAAATGGCGTGAAATGAAAGGATGAAGATAAAAAACAGCTCACTGCTATGGATGAAACGAAAATGGTTTAGATAAAATAGACAGTGAGCCCCAACAACCATGCCTTATGTAGCAGGGAAAATACTTACAAAAAGGAACTCAGATTGAAACTACTCACCAAATGGAGAGCGGTAATACGTACATAAGGGAATTTCAAACGAAAATACTCACAAAAGGAATAGATTGAAAAATATGCACAAAATGTAGGTTAAGTCCAAATTACGTACAAAATGCAACGTACAGTCGAAATACAAATGAGATTGAAAATACGCACAAAATGTAATGGATTCAAAATACCCACAAAATTGCAATTGAGACTTAACTACTTGAACAAAGCGGGGTAGGTTGAAAATACAAAACGCAATTGAAATTCAAAAAACTCACAAAAGCCCCGGCCCGGATATTGAAAGACTTACTAAAAAGCAATTTAGATTGTCAATCCTTACAAAATGCAATTGAGATTGAAAAACACTCACAAAATTCAATCTAGATCGAAAAGACTTACAAAATGCAACGTAGATTAAAAATACCTACAAAAAAAAAAATCGCTAAAAGGGAATTTAGATACATGGGGAACCAAGTAACAAAAACAGTGCGGGAATCTGAAAGAGAAAAGGAAATATAAGGAAAAGAGGAGAGGGGAGGAGAGGGGAGGGGAGAGAGAGGAGAAGGTCCGCCCCGAGGTAAGGGACATAAGGGGAAAACGGACCCAGCTCAGGAATCCCTCGGGGTCGCCAACTCCCGAACTCACCAGCCGTGAGCCCCTGAGGGTGTAGAATTATCTAGGGTGCACCAGAAGTGGTGGGACTACATACACCCTGCCTCCTTAAGGGCCTTGAGCACAAGGCAGGAGGTAAAAGGAAAAGAAAAAGAAGGCTGACCCCTCACAGAAGGAGGGTGTCAGGAAAGATGAGACAAGGGCCAATTAAGGCGGGAAAGGAAGAGACTCCCTAGACCTCGGATACCCTAATACCGTAGGGGTCGGAAGAGAACAAGAGTTGACCAAGTGAGGTCGACAGGAAAGAAGACGGAGCGGAGCCCGGCACAAGTAAGTGGAAGCAATGCCGGACTCAGCTGGGGCCCCGTGGTCACCAACCCACGCCCACTAGAAGTGAGCCCCTGGGGGAAATATGCCTGAACACAGCTAATTGAAACCAAACCTAACAAAGGAAACGCTTAAAAAGACACTTCTGCACTCATACTAACAACCTACTGAATGACCACTGGTGGCACGACTCAATCTCAGCTAACCTCTTGTTCAGGAACATAACAAACCTTGTTTTAGTGGCAAAAAAAAGATAAAAATGACACAAACTCTATGAATAAATTAAGATTGAGATTTGGCTAGCTTAGTTTAGTATGCTTATGCCATCCTGAGAGGTTTTGCACCAGGCATGGGTAACCTTGAGAGTAAGAGTTAAGGACCAATGCAAAACAACAAAAATCTGAGTCTCATTTTAAAAAGAAATTGAGTTACTTCAAAGAATTTCTAGTGAACTACCTTTAAAAATTTGTTTCCCTACCTATAATCTTTATGAATAGCACTTATAAACAGCCCAAGGACCTAATTAGAATTCCAATAATGAGTGTATACTGTGCACACAAAAACCCATTCTTTTTACTTTTGGGCCGAAATTGTTTGGATTACCTGACATCTAATTTCCTAGACAATGTGTCACTGAACATCCCTCGTGCATCAAACTGCTGACAGTCCACATTAATCTCCCCTCTACTCAAAACATACTGAACACTGGATGGTAGGGTACCATATCTTATCCTCACTGTTGGATACACTGCATGGAAGACATCTTGGTTATCAGCTCAAGTACTTGGGCAGGCATGTATTGAATGTTTGATAACCTGTGTATTTTTGGTGACTATGAGGTCTGAAATTATTTGGGTTCTAGGAATGGGATGAATGTGCTAGGACTTGAGAAAAACAAAAAGGCACCAATTCAGCATTTGTCTGGAGGGAGTGTGGAAAAACCACACAGGATGGCTGCTGTCAGTGCCATGATTTGAACCTTCAATCTGGACTGCTTGCAGTCATGGAGAGCAATAAGTCTCTCAGCTGCAGGCTCATTCTGTTTAATGCAAACTACCTTTAGGCATGCATCATTGACGGGTTCGTACCATCCAATCCGCAAGGGACATACAGTAGGCGACTCACTTAAATACCAATTTTTATGCCATTTACTACAGTAAATTCAGCCAACCCATAAAAAGTATGTAGTTAAAAAGGTACATTTGATCATTATGTGCCCCCATCTGTTAAAATATTAATAGCCAAAAATAAGAAATGTACAGGCAGATAGACAATATTTGCAAGCTGACACTGCTGCTTAGCATGTCAAATGGAATACCTTTACTGTATTTATAATTCAAAGCTAGATCAAGGGAAGAGTTCAATCAAGTTGCAAGGGGATAAGTTCTATTTCTACTTGGTTCAAGGTATGTAGTCTATGTTTACATGATAAACTGTAATAGGATAGGAGATTTCATTTTACTGTATAATGATTAGGGCTTCTAATGAACAAACCACTCTGTTGTAATAAGTTACAAATGAATAGTCACTGATTCAATGTTTGCTTATTTCAATAGTTATATATTTTCTATTCATGAAGATGTCAAATTGGATAAAAATAGATGCTACATTTCTACGTTCATAGATCCCAAGTTACAGATCAAAAGGTTCAGAAATAAAAAAGCTCCCACATGCTTACCAATATGACATACAATTTGCTCTGCAAATTATTCAATGTGAATGATCCCCTAAGATGGGCTGGTAATCACTACTTTCATGCAAAATGTTTTTACAAGATGTACCTCAAAATAAAATTCTAAGATATCAGCACAACCAGAGTGTGGATATACTTTTCCTGACATTGTTTCTTTATAACCAACATTTATAACATGTATAGTACATTACAACAGCATTTTGTTTATATGTGTAAAAGTCACACATATCTGAGAAGTAAAGAATACATTAGACTAGCATATTTTTACTAAAAACATAAAGCTTTCACCGAGAACCATTACAATCGTTGCCATCTTTCACAGCATATATCAGCCTGAATGTGAGGCAAGCACCAACTTATAAGAGAGAAGAGGAATCACACGGAATCACTGCTCAAGGTACAAACATGTGCATGTGCATGCGAAAAGGTACCAGTTCCTAGCTTCTAGTTCTGGAGGTATTTCCACTTTAAACTGGAAACTGCAAGTTCTTTTAAATCTATTTATCATGTCATAGATTTATGGCATGTTAAAGAACTTTCCACTAATTACACCTGTGTGAAGCTAAATTGTAGGTTAGGTTAAACATTTGATTAACGCTCTTAGGTTCCAACGTTCGTCGCCAGGAGCAGACTGCGATGGCATCTGGTAACCAGTTCTGAACTAGTAGTCATTTTATGGTGGCATTTGGCGGCAAACGTAGGAACTACTCGAAAAAATCCAATGTCTGCAGTCCTTACTTGAATTGAAAACAGATAACACACACTAATACAGTCATTACAATTAACACCGGTATCAGACAGATTCTACACACACCCAAAGTACACGGGGCTAATGACCGTGTTGTCGCAGCCCCTAAACTGAGGAACCAACCAACCTCTATTTATCATGTACATTTGGATTGTTGAGATTCAAAACTAAACACAGGACTCATAAAAAGGTTAAGAGCAAGCACCAACATGAAATATCTTTTGGGGGAAGGGAGAGCACAAAAATATACCAACATTAAAAACAAAAAAGGAGGAAGGATAGGTATGTTAAATCAACTTCTGATACACTTTATAACAAAGTAACAGTCCTCCAAGCACAATTCTGCTGAAGCGAATGATGTCAAGACATAGTTCCAAGTGTTGAATGTGCCTATATTAAAAAAATTGTCATTTAAATTTGTGAACAGTCCAAACATCTTTTGTGGTCCCATCATTGTTGAATTAAACCAGTTACTGTATCAATATATCAAGTCCTCTCACTGATGGCAAGTTTCAACACTTAGACAAATTACACAGTGCTTCTGAAGAGTTCCTGAGCAGCAATGTACCTTTCCCCTTCTCAATTCACATTAATGTGATTCTCATTCAACTGCCTCACTTCACATTAATGTGATCCCCAATCAATCAGTTCAAAATTCACTTGAATTTCAGAACTACAAAGGCAATAATTAAGAAAGGAATGTAACCATATATCAATAATAAAGAGATGGTAGATGGCTTTATCACAAATGCAGAATATGAAGAAGATAAAGAACATTGATGGAAGTCCTACAATTACACAGCAAGTACGACATCTTATGAACAACAAGATTCACTAAAGGAAATAAATGATTGATGATTTCAAAGGAGAAGCGCCTTAGAAATAATCGATATCCATGTTAAAATGTACAATGAAAACGGCCATAAACTATGCTATTCAACATGAACACTATACATATAATATACATTAGTTCAAAATACAAATATTTATTTTAGAGTGGACTTGCCCCTTCCCCAAAGATATAGGTCATGACACAATTTGTACAGTAAAAATGGTAATTTGACCAAATACAGACAAATATATCAATTTTAACATTCTTCTTCTCTCTCTCTCCCCACCATGGATATCAGCTGTAATGCAGTAGGAACAGCTGGAAAATGGCATAGAGAAGATATATATATATATAGGGATATGTGGGGACCTCTCCTTAATAATAATAATAATAATGCCTCAGCTACCTGCTGTAATCTTTTGAATTGGAGGAATTTAGGGGATCTACTCTCCAATTTTGATATTCCCCTTGCACTGCATGACTCTGAGTGCCATCGATTTCCCCCATCCATCAAAAGTCCCAATTTCTTTGGCTAGGAATTGAATCCATGATTTAGGGATCTTGGGGCAGGCACTGTACCACTAATCAACCCAAGCTCTCTCCTTGCAGTACTATTCACATAAAGAATGACTATATAACTGTCATTTTACATGAATATACTTCACAAGAGATTCCTTCAGTCAGTTTAGAGTTATAAGTCCTCAATTATACTGGTCGTTAATAAATGATAGGCCTATGTCTGCAGACTCACTTAGATTGAATGTGTGAGAGAAAGAGAAAGATAGGGAGGTGACAACTCTTAGCCTAAGGGTTAACATTGTCCCTAAGTGTCCTGTCCATACAGAATCTAGATTATAAACAAATGATTTTGCTTATTGTCCTGCATGCATCATAACAATTTTAACTCTTCACCTTATATCTATATAGCTCGTATCAATGTACAAAACATGACCTGACAGCTGAAAGCCTCCTAGGTCATCAAAGCGGTTCTGAAAATATAAACTGGAAATCAGTAAATTATTGTTACTAAAGTGTCTCCAAATCTTTTCAGTATTTATTAGGAGCAGAACCAAATCAGTGAACTATTTATGCTTAGCAGAATTCTGTGTAAAAGTCAAGAAAATAACCTCCCGAAAGACCCTCGCAGAAAAGATCCTCTTTTTCATACTGTGTAGGCCAAGGCCCTTCAGGGGCTAAGTGCCATGGGTTTTCTTTAATATATATATACGGTATATTCATAGACTTGGATAATTTCAAGCTGAAGGAACCAACAAAAAATTTGAATTATCCAAACATTCGAATTAGAGAAGTTTCATCTTTTTGGTTTGGTTTTAGGTGAAATAAATGCCTGAAATGGTCATCTTTTAACACGCACTCGTCAACTTCAGGATTGTCCGGTTCTCTCACTCTTTTGGGACCTTTTCCATTTACACTTGTAGTGGTGCTTAGAATTTTGTCCTTATTTCTTAAAAAGTAGACTGTGTTGGGCACTATGCCATACTCCTTAGCAATTTCACATTTCTTCCCTTTTCAGCAAACGTTACATTCTTGTGCTGAACGCATGATTTACTCAGGGTGAACACTCATAACACAGTAACAATAGGAAGTTCAATTGACAACTGATATGTTACAATTTCTAAAAGTATTATAAACAGTGCATATTACTGGTAACGAAATACTAGAAGTGAGACTTGACTCCATCTGTGAGCCAGTCTTGGAACTAGAAAGCATGCAACTCGCTTATTGGATACGAAGTCATCAAGAAACCCGACTAAGTAATACTAACTCAACCTGGTGAGTAAAGATTGTACTGAACTGTAATGGATTTCATACGAGACATATGTTTCAGCTGAGCTCATGATTAATTTAGGATTTTAAGCATTTCTGATTGAATTCTGTCCTCATTAGGACTTTAAATGTTTTAGACTATTGTGTAATATACTCGGATAAGGTAATTGTATCTTTAACTGATTTATTTTCCAATTTAACTTAATGATTTATTCTTTTGGGGATTGACCTTCATAAATTGAGATTACTGTTGATTTTCCTCATCTGATCACTTCATCATTCATGGATTAATTTAATATCTTTATCGAGTTAATTAATTAATTCTTTTCGTTCCCGATTCCTCGCTTAACTTAACTTTGGTTTGTTTATTTGCATTTTATGGTATTTTCTTCTTGTTTTAATCTTAAAAGTTAACTTACTTATGTAATGTATTTTAATTATGAAATTATATCTTTCCCTGAGTTTACTTTTCTGTGTTATTAATCCATTGTAGATTCTGTAGATGATAGTCTCTAGTTTTATTATCCTGGGTTATGGTAGTTTTTGTCCAGTCCTTCTGCTTCTTTTCAACTTCTCCTCACTTACCCCTTAGGGTGGTTGGGACAACAACTAAGTCAGCATAGGGTGGGGGGAGCAGTAAGTAAGTTTTCCAGAAATGACTTGCCCACTAGACAATGGTGGGGTTTACCCACCGACAATAACAACAGAGCAATGACCTATAGACAATAAGGGTAAATGGGATGAAATGTCACAGTGAATAGTGCAGGAACTTTTGACTCATATTTTAGTACCCGAGAACAAAAACTTGAGATTAAGGAAGGTGAACTTCAAATTTTCCATGGATTTGATATGAAGCTCAAGGGACAGATACCAATCTTCTAATTAATCGATGAATTTGAATTATCCAAGTCCCGTAAATAATACTGCATATTTTCCTCCCATATAAAGGATACATTTTTCCATTCCCTAACCTAACCTTTTTAGTGGCCATGAGCAATGTCCGATTGCCAGCTCTGGCCTGAATCCTTCCCAACATTTGATTAGCAAGGGTCTTTGTCTGTTGAAAGGTAGTAGTGTTTAGTTGGAATAGAGCCGCTGGTTGAGTACGGTACGATACTTTTAAAGTGATGACAATGGCCATGTGTAATAACTAAACAGCAAAATTTACAAAACAATGCATGTTTGCCATAGACATTTTAGTGTTTTATCTTATGTCATGAGACCAATTATCATTGAAGTTATTTTATTGATATATGGCAGAGGTAGTTAGTTCATTATACTAGTGT
Organism: Meconema thalassinum; assembly: GCA_946902985.2. NCBI lineage: Eukaryota > Metazoa > Arthropoda > Insecta > Orthoptera > Tettigoniidae > Meconema > Meconema thalassinum. The sequence goes on from OX336388.2 coordinate 1,628,194,735, forward strand.
AAACTTATGTTTTGCATCAAATGATGAACTCTTCATTAATATTTACATACACCCAAAATTATTGCTGCACAGAACTTCACGTCGTAAACTGGGCATCTGTGATTGACCTCAGCCAATTGTGGTCCACTCACAATACAAATAAGTAGTGGCACCTCGCACAGATGTAAAAGAGTTTTCCGGAATACCATAGTATTTTATTATAATAAAAATAGTCATAATAGAAATCATTAATGTATCTAAATAAATAGTGCACCTTTTGCCAAAAATTAATTTTCAATTTGAAAGTTATGAAAATTGGGGTACACATCAGATTTGCATAAATATGGAAAATAGCACTACCCAAGAGGCTAGATCAGCTTATGGAATTCAATGAATACGAACAAAGCTACCAAAACCAGATGTACTGAAATATCACATGAATTAAAATCCAACAAACAGGAAACAATTGCAGCAGACATTGCAATAGAGCATCAGCATAAACCTTTTAAAGATAGGCTGTGCATGGGAAATGCAGAGCTCTTCTGTACAAACTGACGGATTTTCCTTTAGGACAGGACAATAAACGATCTACCATCTCTTTCAATCAAAATAACATCTACTATATTTCTAGAAATAAAATAGTTACTAATCACAGGTATGAAATGTTGAAACAAATTACTTGAAAATATTTAGGATATGGCAGAAAAACATTCTTATATCAATACATATACTGACCTTGAAAAATAACATTATCAATATTGATCTCTTACATTTTATACTCTAATATACCATATATTCAGACTTCTAGTTCAAGACTACATAAATTACATTTATCTCCAGTGTACATACAAGTGGAACATAACTTACATGCCATATCAAGGATTCTTACAAATTTGGCCAGTCTCTGTCAGAAGGTGAACTATGCTTCAGTTGTTTACACTTTATACAAACTCCAACCACATGCAGGCTCATCATCATCATCATCATCATCATCAGTTTATCTCCCTCATGGCAGGTTTCTTCATGGTCGGTTTCTCCACCTTGGAAATATCTGTTCCTGAAGGAAACAGGATGTAAAATTGTCCGATTGAGCTATGTACATTAACAAATTCACAAAGAATGGATTAGCAAGGTAAGCTAACATTATTTTTGAAAGGAAGTTTTGACTTCCGTAGTACATTGGCGCTGCTCGTGGCGACATTTTGTGCCTTGCAGCGGCCTTCACAGTATGTACTAGCCACGCGTCTTGGTGAGGTGTACCATAACCAACTGAAGAGCCCATTGGTACACTGGGGCAAAACGCTGGCAACTGTTTTGAGCTAGCCGGACCATTTTATCAAATTTCTTTGTGAATTTGTTAATGTTCTCCACCTTATCCGGTCTTCAGCAGCACGTTTCATCAGCTCATACGATTTATCAATCTTGATAGAATCTAGCATCTGAAACCTTCTTCTTCCCCTTCGGATTTTCCCTTGGACTGTCCCTTCTAATGCAGTTTTCACCAAACCATCTCCCCTTATGCAGTGTCCAATTCCATTAATTTTTCTTTTCTTTAGCATCATTCAGTCTTCTCCTACTTTCTTTAATACTTCCTACATGCAGACTGAGAGAGATATATTATGGTATTACTTTTGCCATCTCTACCAGACATCTGACATCCAAACCATGGGCGGGGAATTTCAATTTAAAAAAAAATTAGTTTGTCATAAAAAAAAATCCTTTTAAACTCAGTATTAGTTAAGCCACTAACAATGGATATATTGAAAGATAAATATATACTATATAGCATAAATATATTTTATACATCTCAACAAAATTTAATTGGGTACATATCGGTAATTCCAACTTCAGTAGATTTGCCATTAAGTACATTTTTGTGTGCTGTTTAGCCCAGGCTATTTCCTATTAGGTGCTGGCTGCAACGACTATATAATATTGCCAGTCATTTACTTTACCAAATGCATGGAAATATACAAATTAATATCGTACTTGAACACACGAACATTGAATTTAGTAATTAGATTTAAAATTTTGGTCCTTGGGAATATTCCATACAGTCTCTCCTTTTACTGACGAATAGAAGATTTTCATCTTCCTAAAATATTTTCACAAAGCATTATCTTTACAAGTCTTTAAAATTAAGAACATCTATCTTGAACTACCGCATTTCCTCGCATAATCGTCGCACATTTTTAGCCTAAAATTTGTGGGAAAAAGCAGGGTGCGACGATTATGCGAAGAATATTTAAGTTCAAAGAATATGTACTTTAATCATTATTTGCTGCACGGGCGTAGCGTGAGTCTGGCGTGAGTCATAGCCTGCAGTCAGAGACAGGCTTCTTTCTTCTAACAGGGTCACGACAGGTAAGCTCGCGGAATGTGCTGACGACGCTGGCCGTTCGCATCACGGTTCATAGCCCGCAGGCATAAGACGAGATTACGGTACTTTCTCCTGACAAGATCACGCCAGATTAGGCCTATAAACTCGTGGAATGTGCGCTGGCCGCTCGCGTCACAGTTCATAGCCCGCAGGCATAAAGACAAGATTACTTTCTCCTAATAAGATCACACCAGATTAGGCTATAAGCTCGCGGAATGTGCTAAGTGATGAGGCTGGCAGCTCGCGTCATAGTTCATAGTCCGCAGGCATAAAGACGAGATTACTTTCTCCCGACAAGATCACGCCAGATTATACGCTCGCGGAATGAGCTAAGTGATGAAGCTAGCCGCTCGCGTCCCAGTTCTGACAAAGTCGCGGCATCATGTGCAACTGGCGCACAAATACGAATACGCTATGCGACGATTATGCGATGAAATTTTATGAACATATTTTAGTGTTTGAAAAGTGGGGTGCGACAATTATGCGAGGAAATAAGTTACTAATAAAGTTGCAACAACAGTATTATTATTTTATACATTATTTTGCTACGTGGCATGTTAGCACTAACAAATACACATACAGAAATAATTCTCTCTTATTAGCTCAATTGATAGTGGAGAACAGAGATCTAGGCTATACAGGACAGTGTATAGAATTATGTTCTGGTGAAGTAGGTAACCCTATTGCAAACAAGTAAACACAATATTTTGGAACCTAAATATATACTATATCAACATTAAAAGAAAACTTATGAAATATATGGACTAACAACTGAACCAATGTTAAAACGGGTTCACAAATGGATACTTCTATCAAATGCATGGGCTACAAAGAAACTATAATAAACGTTTGGTCATGATGCATCAAGTGTCATATCTCAGAAACAAAACAATCCTTCGTTTTACAAACACAGTTACTATGACAGAGACAGACCTCTACAATTAATTAAAGCAAACTCTTCTGATATGGCACATAACAATACTGTACAACAAAGACTGGCAAGAGATTGCCCACTCATAATGCATATACAGTATTACAGTATTTTCAAAACTTCTCCGACTAGCATCCAAATGAGGCTGCTAAGTTGTATTTAAATAATATATTTTGTCAAGACACTTTATTCCTCTACCCAGGAGCAATAAAAAGTACACAATGTATTACATCAGTAATTAAGTATACTGAAATACAAAAAGATGGTATACCGGCTTTTACGGCCAATGAATTAAAACTTGGCAATTTTTCGAGGTTTATGCCGTGTCTTGTGTGGGGTTTTGCTTAGGAACACCAAGCTGGCTCATCAGTGGGCTCTTAGTGTGCATGCCCAGACCTCCACAGGAGGCGCAGGTGCGCTTCATAAAAAGGTAGGTAGCGCGCAGTTCGCTACTCCTGTGGGGGTCTGGGTACGGACACTAAGCCAGCTTGGTGTTCCTAGGCGAAACCCCACACAAGACATGGCATAAACCTAGAAAAATTACTGAGTTTTAATACTGAAATACAATTTGTTTCTTGCAACACAGCCATTTAGAAAACAACACATGTCCACAAAAGTAAATTTTACAAGAGACAAAAAAATGGATAAATCTTTCAAAGTTGAATTCTACAAGTGCCTAACCCACATTTTCAAATGAACTGAATTTTCTTAGAAAAGGAATACAGTACAACCTTATTAACACATCCCTCATTAGTATTTTTTATCGCATATCACGTCCCGATTCTTATCTAATGAAAATAATGTAAAAGTACCACATTTATCACATCGCATATTTTGCCACTTATCGCTTAGTACGATCAAATTTTCGTCAGCTCTGAAAGCATTCTTTGTTCACCCCTGAGGGAATGTGAGCCCCTCCACTCAGAGATAACATTCCTTATCAACTTCGCTTGTTAAGCTAGTAAATACCCTAACCCATTGTGCCTATTCATGGATTTGTGTACTCAGCAAGTTTAGTTTTCTGACAAGGCTAGGTGTCAGTAGAAACTAGCATTACGTATCAAGCTAACCGTACCAAATATTTATGTGAGTGAGTACTGTGTTTACACAAATACGCATTACACTACCGAAGTAGTTGTGAAACCTAGTGATAATTTTGTTGTGTTGTATTGAAATAATGGAGAAGAAAGTACAGTATTTGCTCGCATATAGCTCGCACCTTTTTGACTGAAAATAAGTGTGAAAATTTTCGGTGCGAGATATACTTGGGGATTTGTGAGCGGAATACCGTATTCATGAAAAAACATAAAATTTGCATTATTGAAACATTATTGTCAACTGCCGTCACTGCTGCCAATCTCCGAACTACTCTCGCGTGCATAATCATCCCATACTGCATCATCCTAACTTCCTTCCAATGCATTTGCGATGCCCGTCTTCAAGAAGCTCTTAACAACGTCTGTAAACACCATAACCCACACCCGTATAACCCAATCACGCAAGAGTTCAGCTGACAGCCTTCTTTACTTTGTCTTCTGTCGTCAGCTTATTGTGATTAACAATACCAGATCTCGACGTGTTCTAACCTAACAATTACTTATTTAGCATGTGGAGCTCCAACAAAACAGCTGACGATCACACCCCGTATTGTTGTTTTATTGCGTCGCCACATTTGAAAACACCTTAAGTGTTTAGTTAGTGGTTTCTAGGGCGTCTTTCTGTCGATACCAGTAGCGAATATCAAATTCATTCACAATGAATTCTCGACTGGCAGCTCTATTACCATTGTCGTCTGCATATTTTATCAGTTTGAGTTTAAAACCAACTGTATAACTTCCGCGATTTTACATGACCAAAAGATAGATTTCCATAAGAAAACAATCACACTTAACTGAGAAACAACAATGGAACGTGAAGACAGAACACTGGTAGGCCTACTTGTCGACAATGCAACAAACAGGCACAAATACCATAAAAGAAAGGAAAGCACCGCCGACAAAACGAACAATAACATTGCTGGCAAGACGTGTCTTGAACTTACTACAATCATCTTTATAACGGCGTCAGAAATTAATGCGAGATATATGAGAGGAATACTTTTTCCTGCAATTTCAAATTAAAAAGTAGGATGCGAGATATATGCGAGCAAATATGGAGTGATGAAAAACTGAAAATTCTTGAAGAAATAGACAGAAAACATGAACACACTGTCCAAATTAGACGCTGCATTGTACTCACTTGGACAGAGAAATCGTAAGCAAACAACAATGGGTATATTTTATTTAACACCAGTGATTTGTGTTATTTAGTTTAGTGTGTAAATATGTTAATTATTAATTTGTTACAAGCAAATAAATTTGTTAGAGGTTAAAATCTATTTTTGTGTGTTGGCCAGATACGGTTTGCAATTACGAAGTTACAAGCAGGCCCGAAGAGAGGGGGGGGGGGTCAGGCAGGGCTGGTGCCCCGGGGCCCGAACCTCCCAGGGGGGCCCGGCGTCCTCGGGTATTGCCTTTATGTGACATTAATTTGCTACTGGCAATCATTTAGTGAATGCAATGTACTGTCTGTGAACAATGTTACAAGGATTGAGAAACTTATTATGTCAAGTGGACAATATTTTCCTCTACAAAGCGCTTGTGGGAAGAACAACTGTCTCAAAGTTGTCAACTTAGCGACGGGGCTTCGCTATGTATTGTTCTCTGAATATACCTGAAGACAGAGAGAGCATTCCATTATTCTAAATTTCCCTTATTATGCTTATGCACCAATCGTTCAAATAACTTTCTCATCCCTTCACTTATTTCGCCAAGGCCACGAGAGCCTGGGCTGCCCTTGTGTGTTTGGTCAGTAAGCTCAAGAGTTTCAAGTTTGCTGCGTCACGTCGAGCTTAGATATTTAGAGGTGATAGTGTCTGAAATGAATATATTGTCTAACTAGACGTATCGTATGCCCTACAGGCAGGTAAGTAAAATACATTTTAAAGTAGCGTCCAACCAGTAATTCACTTTATAGTTGATGTCAATTTCGCACTATGTGAAAAATTATCATTGCTGGCTAAATATCTTGCGAAAGGGTGGGATGATTCTGTTGTCAAACGAAGATAGAAGAAGTGCATGAGGAATTGTTCATCTTCTCGTATACTGAATTGAGAAAACAATGCTAACATTTGAATGATCTGTATGCTTAGGTGAAGTATAATTATTATTATAACTGGTTCATTCAATACGATCAACAATCCTAGGTACTTGCTCAAATCATTTGTGATTTAGGGATTCATTGAAAACCTATATTAGGCCCTACTATTGGTACTAGAGTTGGGAAATGTATCAAAGACTGAAACTAAGGTAATATTCCAGTATTTTTCTGGACTGAGTGTTTAATTAACCAGGAGAAAAATGGCAATTGAGCTAGGACACTGAACCACTCAACTTTGTTTTCCAATTCCTCTCATGGGACGTCAGTGGTGAGGACAGATGACCTGTTCCGTCTCATGAAACAACAATAAGTAACGTCAGTAGCAGGGGCAGATGGCCTAGCTGTTCCGCCCCTTAAAACAACAATAAGTACCGTCAGTGGTATGCATGGCGATGGAGAAATTAATACATTGCATGTAGGCAACCGTGCAGACTTTTCTAAGGCCAAATATTGAACTCTGCTTAATTTAGAAGAAAATTAAGATGAAGTATTGTCGATTATTAATATAAATACAATTTTGTTTAGAGCTGGTGCAGTGACTGTTATTATTATTGGACATTTCTACGCCATTTATTCTAAAGAGCAGCATTGACCGGCAAAGCACTTCTTTTTCAGGACGTGAAGAGATATTTTCCCTTGCGAATCAAGCCCTTTCATGATACGCTTTAAGGTCTCAGTCCGTTAAACATAAAATGATTTGCTACCTTTATCTATGACTTGGAAATGACCCCGGGTTCTGACGAAGCCGCGGCAGGATTGCAGGATGCGGCTTACCATCTGCGGCGTCATTCGTAGTCTTACTCAACAGTAAGGCCTATTTGCCTTTACAGTTGTTAATTCATTTAGGGGCTTGCGACATTTAACCCGTGTACTTGGTAACTAGTAGGTCTACTATCACTGAAGGGCAATGAACCATTAACGCTCGGTAGGAAATCGTTTGCATCAACTAGTACTGTAGATAGCCTATAATTCAGTATTTGCTGACGCGTTAATTTTCCGGTTTATTTCTGAAGGCCTCCACATTATTGAATGAAGTTGACTGTAAAGCAGTAGTTTTCACGAATATTAATGAAGTAAATTAGAAGATTCTCAAACAGCGAACAAAATAGAAAACCAAGAAACATGCGAATTGTTTAGACTGAAGGGGAGGCTAGTGGTTGTTGTATAATTAGAGAGGTGTATTGGCAAGATTTTTGTAACTATATATTTGTCTTGGAGAGTAGAAACTTAGACCCTCTTAAAACCACCCACTGCTGGACGAAAAGCAGGGTATACACTGTGCTGTGCTATGGCCTCTGTGACATGATCAATCGCATGCCGTATTCTTATTTGCCGACTGGGAAAAGTGGGAATGCGTTGCCCGTCGCGACTATTACTGTAATTATTAAGGTTAAGAGTGGGGTAGGTGTCTTTGGACTTGAAATACGGTATTGCGGTATCCCGGCATTTGTCTGGAGGAAGTGTGAAAACCCACACTCAGGATAGCCGCTGTCAGCACCGGGATTCGAACCTCTGATCTGCAGACTTGCTGTAGACCCCCATCACGGTCATTGGTGTGCTACACCATGAGGTCTTACTTGAAGGTGCGAGAGCTTTAACTTCTATAGTCACTAAATGTCAATGGTCACCACATTTTTACTCCAAATGGCCTATAACTCAATAATTTGGACCTAATTTTTGCAAAATGTTCTGGAGGAGGACCCCCGGACCCCACTCTGAGCTTGGTGATATTCCATACCCCCAGATCCCCCGTTTGTCCACTCCCCCATAATCTTGGCTTAAATCCGCCCCCGATGGTCACCAGTCATAGATAGGACTGGGGAGTTTTAGGAGAACCTGGCTCTAGGTTTGCTTACTGCAAAGCAATATTACATTTTAAGAAGTCATGTAAAACGTATTTTAAAATACGTCTTGACTTCGTGTAAAAATCATGTTTTCATTATGAAAAGAGATTATGTCATATGTCACAGAGGCCGTAGTCTGCACAGTGTACAGTACCGTATACCCCTTCCACCTCTTTTACATACAGTTCAACAGTTCAGTGAACTGAACTTCCAGTTGACTAATTTTTGGGTCTTGGGGACCCGGGAGATTCCAGCCCCAGGGCCCGTCGCCGCTCTCCACGGCCCTGGTTGCAAGATTACAAAATAGGTAAGTGTAATACAAAACCCATAACCAATTTAAAAGATTATGGTAATTGATGTTTGTTTCTAACAATTATAAATAATTTTCGGTGTGATGAGGGACATGCGGACAAGTTCCAATCAGTGCTGTGTTTTGCCACGTTCTGAGATTTGTTCGAGATCGCATGATGGCGAAGTTTTCTTTTGTACACGTGCAAGCATGTCTCTCAAAAGAACTTCAAATAGGTACTTTAGGGGAACTATTAGGTCTGAAAATATTTCATCATACAAAACTAAATATTTCAACTTGTACTACAGTATTTGAATTCAGAGTATAGTTCATTTTTCTCTAGTTTTCAATGCTCTCGTTTCTCCATGCTGTGTGAACTAGTTCCGTAATACAATAATTCTATAGATTATTAAAAATTGTATATTCGATAGTATATACTTCTGATTAACGTGTTTATACTTTTCCCTTACTGAAACAAGCTAATGAGGTTTAAGTATCATTTTTAGTAGTACTTTTTACCACCTTTTACGTCCACATTTTTCAGTCCCTTCAAAAACGTATTAACGAGGTTCCTTTTTTTAAAATCAGTATAGTCTTAATTTTGTTTCTTATAATATTTTGGCTTTACAATATTTCTTTTCAATAATGAGATAAAAAGAAATAAAACGAATGTAGTTAACCTTTTGGACATAGTTATTATTGGAAGTTTTCCAGTTTAAGCCTTAAAATCAGTCAACCAAACCAAGTCCAGCTGGTTTAGACAAAGTAAAATTTTCTGACATTTGTCACTAGTTGACATCAGGAATGTTTAAATATTTGCACTAAGCAGAAACTAATAATGTACTTTTTATGCTTGTGATCATTGTGGCTGGCTTCATTACACACACACACAAAAAAATGTATTTCCAAGAAAAATGATGGATTCAAATCACATTTCACTCAACATTAGTAGAGTTCATCAATCGAATGAGAGTGCAAAAGCACCTCAATTATAAATCTCCAAACGTATAAAAGGTTTCTCATTCAATAACCTTCGTTATATTGACAATATAAAGGCTGTTTTGCTCGTTCAAATCAGCTCCTTGACTCCACCATTGCAGAAGCAACCTTTTCCTTTCTGTCTAGATTTACGGTTTGTATGTTCCAAGATAGGCCTTGCAGTTGGGACAGGAATGACGTACGCTCTTAAAAGAATCCATACAGTATGGAATACAGGAGCAAAACCAGCACCTGAAGCAACACAAATAATTCTCTTTTTAATACAGGATACAATACAATATACCTAGAAATTTAGAAGAAAACTGTATGACTTCATGGAACTGCTAATAAAGTAATTTGATTAAAAAAGTAAGAAATTATACAGTTTAAATTTTGTAACACAAGTTATAAGAGTTTGAAATTAAGAATGCTAACCACTTAACTCATCAGTGCATAGCATCCAAACGAATCAATCTCATCAAACATTAAAAATTGCTTTCTTTAACCCAATGAATACTATACCCGCCTGTAGACGGGCAGCAATGGCTGGGTCACCATTGTTACGCCCATCTATAGACGGTGCACGAGAACTTTTATGTTTTTAACACTTTCCATTTACTTACGAATGTCGAGTCAATCTATGCATGTTCTGCTATCCGTTGGATATCATGTTGTACATTTTGATTTTCGCTTAGCATTTTGTAGAAGTCTGTCCTCTACAGCTGGAATTCATCTGTGATGGAAACAAGCATAGCGGAACAACAAGCTAGTTATTCTCGCCGCATTGTGATTTAGCATCTCAGAATATACATTTTTGTACTGGCAAGGAGCAACATGTATTACTGTCCGTCGACCAGCTCATGGTCTTCGGGGGCTGAAGGGGAGAGGAGAGTCATTCCAGCTGCATTGATTGAATGAACGTGCTGCTGCAGGTATTGCCAACTCAGCACCGATGTTATTCACGCTATGGTTACTCACTGCTACTTCCGTTTAGTTTCAATTCTGAAATCGTACGGGTCAGTAGTAGGTTGGCCCTATCGTCGTTCGCGCAGAGGCCAGCTGTCTCTAGCTAACTCGTCGCATTCCTGCCACGGACCTTAAGCTGGTGGACAGACAGTAGTTGCCAACTGATCAGACAAAATAATTTTATTCTTTACCTGGTATGGAGATGATGCAAGCGCGGACACAAAAAATTTAATTTTAGTTTTCTCAAAATAAAAATTAATGAAGATGTAGGATTTTTAATTGCACTTAAGAGTAATAGAGACCCAAAACCTAAACCTACCAACCTATCTTATCACCCCCCTGCTGAGTTAAAAATTACAGCTTCTACAATTTCTTCGACATGCGAATGAAAGAACTCAGCACTGAGGTAGCAAACTGGTAACTCAGCACTTAAAAGGTTAATTTATATTTTTAACCCGGCATTAGTCGCGGCTCTTAGACAGAGCAGTTTTGTCGCGGCGATCTCTTAGATCGTCCAATTATAAAATTAGTTTAAATACCCATATATATTATAAATATCATCTAGAGTGAATGGAAGAAATAGAAAATAGACCCGAAAAGTTTGCTTGTTATTATGATAGCTTAAAATAAGTAATCATACGATACTATTTAGAGGGAAGAGTTAGAATTAAACATGAATTGTTTTTCTCCAGCATCACTTGCAAAATAATGTTTTATGTATGTTGTAAGGGAGTAGCAGCCTTTCAGAATAAATCAATTCTTTACTTGTCTTATAGACGGTTAAGATATTGATAATATAAGCCAACTAATGGCTACACTGCGTTCTGCTGCACGGCTGAAAGCAACGGGAAACTACAGCAGTAATGCTCTTCCCGAGGATATGCACCTCTCTATGCATATTTTTTTTTTTTTATTATTATTATTATGACTAATCAATATTACATCCAGCAATACAAGAAAATATATACACACATAGCTTTTTAAGTATTAGGACATACGTCCGTACATTGTTCAAGAAATCGCGTGTGCTATATACACATTGTCCTTGGCACTACAACAGTGTATAATTCACTTGTTCTCTTGATCACTGGAGTCCCGTTATATTAAACATGTACAATCTTCATCATATCATAACTTTAGTCTATTTTTGATTATTATCTAAGTAAACGTATTAGTCTAAAAATGTACATTCTGAGATCTATGTGATGAATATCAAATTCAGCCGAGTTAGGGAAGAATACATGTAAGCTATACCACGTAAGGCAAGGCCTCCTCCCTTGTAAAATTCCAATCCGGAGGTAAACTAGTACCCTGTTAGGATCTCCGGGTGGGGACTACTCGAGAGTGGGTTAACATCACAGAAGTGACAAAGAGAAAATCTGACATTCTACGGATCGGAGCGTGGAATGTTAGAAAACCTAGAAAGCGAAATGGATAGGTTGAGGTTGGATTTGGTTGGGATTAGTGAAATGCGCTGGCAGGAAGAACAGGACTTTCGGTCAGGAGACTATAGGGTAAATAGCACTAAATCAAACAATGGGCAAGCAGGGGAACGTCTCATATTGAGTAGGAACCTTGGACAACGGGTGGAATATTATGAGCAATATAGTGAACGGATTATTGTAGCAAAAATCAATACAAAACCTACGTGCACCACAGTGGTACAAGTCTATATGCCTACCAGTCAAGCAGATGATGAAGATGTTGAAAAGGTCTACGAAGAAATACATGAAATTCTGAGGTATATCAAGGGTGATGAAAATGTTATACAGTAGTAATGGGAGATTGGAATGCTGTGGTGGGAAAAGGAAGAGAAGGGAAGATAGTAGAAGATTTTGGATTAGGTGAAAGGAATGATCGAAGAAGCAGGCTGATGGAATTCTGCACAGAGCATTAGTTGGTCATAGCTAACACCTTATTCAATAACCACAATAGAATATACACATGGATGAGACCAGGAGATACAGGGCGTTACCAAATAGACCTCATTATGGTCAAGCAGAGGTTTCGAAACCAGATTTTGGATTGTAAAACATATCCCGGTGCTGACATAAACTCTGACCACAATCTGGTTGTTATGAAATGCAGATTAAAGTTGAAGAAACTGAAGAAAAGTCAAAAGCCAAAAAGGTGGGCAATAGACAGACTGAAAGAGAAGGATGTAAACGAAAGATTCAAGAAAAGTATAAAGTAAGGACTAATTAAAAACCCTAAACTAACTTCAATTGCAGACGAATGCAATTGCAGACGAATGGACACTTTTGAAGAATGAAATAACAAAATCCGCAGAAGAAAACATTGGTAGGAAAGAAAGAATAGGTAGAAAACCGTGGATCACTCAGGATATACTAGAATTGATGCATGGAAGGCGCAAAACACAAGAATGTACGAGATGAAAAGGGGAAAGCAGAATACAGACGTCTGAGAAATGAGGTTATCAAGAAGTGCAAGGAAGCAAATGAAGAATGGTTGGAAGAGAAATGTGCAGGTATAGAAAATTGTCTGAAACTAGGAAAAGTAGACACAGCTTATTAAGAATACTTTTGGGGAAAAGAAGACTAAGTGCTGTAATATTAAGGACACAAATGGAAAGCCTCTAACAGATAAGGAAGAAAAGGTTGAGAGATGGAAAGCTTACAAAGAGTGTTTGTATAAGGGAAAGGAGATAGAGAATTTTGTAATGGAAAGGGAGGAGGAAATTGATGAGGATGCAAAAGGAGATTTAATATTGAGATCAGAATTTGACAGAGCATTGGAAGACTTAAGCAGAAACAAAGCACCAGGCATAGATGATATACCGATTGAGTTGCTACGCTGCATAGGAGATGAAGGTCTGATCAGGTTATTTCACTTTGTGTGTAGGATTTATGAGACAGGTGAGGTACCCTCTGATTTCAAGAAGAATGTTATCATCCCTATACCAAAGAAAGTGGGAGCCGACAGATGTGAAGATTGCCGTACAATCAGCTTGATTACTCATGCTTCAAAGATCCTGTCAAGAATAATTTACAAGAGGATGGAAAGCCAGATACAAACGGAGTTGGGTGAAGACCAGTTTGGTTTCAGGAGAAATGTAGGAACAAGGGAAGCTGTACTTAGGCTGATTTTCGAAGGTAGAATAAGGAAAGATAAGAGAACGTTCATGGCATTTGTAGACTTAGAAAAGGCTTTTGATAACGTTGATTGGACTAAATTGTTTGACATTTTGAAAATGATTGGAATAAAGAACAGGGATAGTACAGTGATCTACAATCTACACAGAAACCAGACAGCGGTCATTCGAGCTGAAGGACATGAGAGAGAAGCTGGTATTCAGAAAGGTGTAAGGCAAGGCTGCAACTTATCACCCATACTTTTCAATCTTTACATTGAACAAGCAATGAAGGAAATTGTAGAAAAATTTAAAGTGGGAGTGAAGATTCAAGGAGAAATAATTTCAACTCTGAGATTTGCCGATGACGTAGTCATCTTGGCCGACACGCCTGAGGATTTGAATGGGTTTTTAAATGGTATGGACTCTGTCTTGAGGAAAAAATTCATGATGAAAATTAATAAATGTAAAACAAAAATATTGGAATGCAGCCGAAATAAATCAGAATCCTCTATGGACATCAAATTGGCAGGTAAAAAACTAAAGGAAGTAGGAGACTTCTGTTACTTAGGATGCAAAATAACCAGTGATGGGCGAAGCAAAGAGGATATAAAAAAAAAGGTTAGCTCAGGCAAGGAAAGCATTTCTACAGAAAAGGAATCTGTTGACATCGAATATAGATTTAGGTGTTAGGAAGTCATATTTGAAGGCCTTTGTCTGGAGCGTGACGCTCTATGGAAGTGAAACTTGGACTACTGGTGCAGCAGAAAAGAGGAGAATTGAAGCGTTTGAAATGGGGTGTTACAGGAGAATGATGAAGATCAGATGGGTAGATAGGGTTACAAACGAAGAGGTATTAAGACTAGTGGGAGAGGAGAGATGTTTCTGGGGACTGCTAATGAAGAGAAGAGATAGGTTGGTAGGACACATACTAAGACACCCAGGAATAGCAAGCTTCGTTATGGAAGGAAAGGTCGAGGACAAGGACTGTAGGGGTAGACCAAGGTTAGAATATGTCAAACAGATTGCCTCGGACGTAGAGTGTGATGGCTACGTAGAGATGAAACGATTAGCTCAGGACAGGGAGGCATGGGGAGCTGCATCCAACCAGTCAAAAGACTGAAGACTCAAACAACAACAAGACGGTTCTAAACGTATCCATTCTATCGCCTATGATTCCAACAATACATCAATCCTAATGGAAGGTCAAATATGCTGATCAGTCATTAGGACATAATGATATTAGCAAGGACTCCCGCAAGTGTCGCGGCGATCTGCGAGATCAAACTAGCTCCTGCAAGTAATATTATTGATAGACAAAGAATTTGAATCACACTGACTGGTTCCAACCGCCAAGCTAGGAAGATAGTGGAGGGGTAGAGACAGGCCTGCCACTCCTCATGAAGCAATGAATAAAAATGTCCTTTCCCGATCTATGAGATCAGCTGCGACTAATGCCGGGTTAAGCCCACACTTGTAATGTGATACTAACTTTACATTCTATTTTTCACAGTCATCGGGCAGAGATACCAGACTCTATTGCGCGACCTTTGGCCGGGATTTAACCCTTTGCTAACCTCGAAAAATAAGGGCTGGGTTCACCAAACTATAATAATCCATTAGCATCCCTAACGAGCCATTAAAATTAATTGCTCTGTTCACATACGCATTAAACCTCTTTCTCAATGACGACAATGTTTTTGAAGACACGGTAGATTTTCGTCAATCCATTCCTTTTTAATCTCAGGTACACTGTCCCTGAACAACTCCAAATAATCCATCATCTTTTTTCTATGATTTCACTTTAATGCACCTGAAGCAACACAAATAATTTTCTTTTTAATAGAAGATACAATACAATACACTCAGAGATTTAGAACTAAACTGTGTGACTTCAAGGAACTGCTAATAAAGTGATTTGATTAAAAAAGAAAAATTCCCGGTTCTTCTTTCTCATTTCATGAGTGATGTTTGTTTTTAACCAACTTTTAAGCTATTTGCAGTTCATGGCCTGCTTGATTATACCAAAGAATATAGAAATACTGCCAAAAATCTTTGTCTTTCAATGAGTTTTGTACATCCCTTAACAATAAAGATTTGTTTGCTAATGCTAATCCGTGAAAAACCATCGAGCTAAGTCCGATGTTAAAATTAACTATACATTTACTGACGGCCTGTTAACTCTGTGTTGGTGAACCCGGCCCTAAAATGACACCTCTTGTCCAAGATGGAGGAGATCCAAAGACAAACCACACATTTAACATAATCGAAATATTCTGCCATAACCTTTAAATTACCAAATCATGAAATTTTGAAGAAATGCTCTTTATAACAAGCAGAGGTGTGACAGAAATGTGAAAACATTGCATAATTTGGGGGGACCAAAATACATGTTTTACATCTATTGTTATGAAACTGAAGAAAACAACAAATGTTTCCCTGCTCATAGCATCACTGAAACCAGATGTGACTACTATCCCTTTTGTGAAATAAAACCAAGCAGCTGATTTCTTAACTATGCCAGTAAGCATTAACAAACCAACAATAAATTTCATTCACAGCAATTGGGCACTAAACCTAACCTGATAGGTCAACGAGAGGTCACTGAGATCCTCATGTGAAGTGTGTCTACCTGTACGGAGGTCAAGCTCGCACAAAAAAATAATATGGGGGTTTTTCTTTATGATGCAACAGATAGATTAGTACATTGATCTGTACCTTGAAAAGTTGGAGGCTGAATCAGGAGTTGATCAGCAATCGGTCGGCAAGAACACTTCCGTTTTCATCATCAGAAACAAGTGTGAATCCACCATACTGAACAAGAATGTACAACTACATGAGACATAACTGCGGTTTCTGCAAAGATGAATATGTGGCACAGTCCAAACCCAGTATGTACTTGCAGAAAGCTTGATCGAGAATTTCCTAATGGAAAGAAGAGGCAATTGAATATCTCAAGACCTGTGACAGAGTTGGGTGATTTCAGATGTATTTACTGCACTATCTCTTCATACCCACTGTTGATGGGTTTGCATTGTAAGGGTTAACAGAAGATAGCATTAAGACTGTCGGATCTTGTTTGTTCAACAGTAGTGTAATTTCTTAATTTGCACCCAGTAAGTTATATTGTTCTGCTTAGAATTAGGTACTGAAAGGAAGTTCACTTGGGGCGACAATTTTTTTTTTAAAGCTGATAAGATAATTCAGGGTTATTAAAAAAGAAGGAACAGATTTCAAACATTCATTTCGTCCAAAATACAAAAGGTAGAACCATAATTCCAATGTTCCTGGACAGAAAGAAGTGTAAAATGTGAATGATTATTTTTTTCTGATGAATCCACTTTTCATCTTTCCGGTACAGTTAATCGCTATAACGTTAGAATTTGGGCAAGTGAAAATCCTATGGCAATTACTGAACATGAACGAGATTCACTGTAGATTAAAGTCTTCTGTGCCATATCTGTAAACAAAGTTTATGGACCTACCTTCTTCATGGAGAAAACTGTGACAGGACTAACCTATCTAGACATGCTTCAAAACTGGTTATTCCCCGTCCGACGTTACCTGAATGACACCATTCCAGGATGTTGGATTGGAAGAGGAGGACCAGAAGATCAACTGCATCACCGGTAGCTTCCCATGTCTCCAGGCCTCACTCCGTGTGATATTTATCTGTGGGGTTACGTAAAAGACTATGTTTTTATCCCCCCTCCTATGCCTGACACTGTTGGAAGTCTGCGACATCAAATTGTCGAAGCTGTGAATTAGATAACTAGAGACCAGCTGATTGATGTGTGGCAAGAAATGAGCCACCGTTTTGATATTCGTCGTGTAACACATGGTGCTCGTATTGAATGCAATAAAAAAAAAAAAACTTTTCTCTTTCCAGGAACGTTGGAATTGTGTTTCCATCTTTGTAGTTTGGAAGAAATAAATGTTTGAATCTGTTCCTTCTTTTTGGATAACTCTGTATAAACTATCAGCCAATCAACACAAATTCTAAAAACAAATTTTTAGAAATACTTCCTAGCATTTGGCCAGCTCCAATTTAATTTATTTTTACTTGCATTATGTTTCTTGTTATGAGGAAAGATGATTGTAATGTATACACTATTTAGGAATGCAGCAATTCATTTTGGATCCGTATGACTTGGTATATTTGAGGGCATACAATTGAGGGGCCCAGTGGAAAAGTGGCACATGTAACCTGCGGAGTGATCATGTGATTTTGGTACAGGAAGACAGCCGATGCCATCTACCAAAATATTATGTGCACTCGAGTTTGATTGTTTAGTAGTGAATGCTTAAATAATGATGAATTAAAATATATTATGGAACTGGTTCTACTCAAGCCTTGGCCTTATAAATTGAAAAATAATGCTTGGACACCAGTAACAAAACTAGAAAATGGTAATTACAGAATATATTTTTTCAAGATATTCCCTCGTTGATAAAACTTGCCTTCCAGCACTTGCATTCAATTCATCAATTTATTAGAGAATTCTTACTTTTTACGGAACTAACCTAGGGGAGATGCCTTTACATTGCTGTAAGTGGCTTTTAATGTGCCAAGTAACGCGAGTTCAGGAGTGCATTCTACCGACCACCACAGGGTGTAGCAGCTAGCATGCTTGACTGTCGCCCCAGAGGTCTGAGGGTTGGAACGGAGTACACAGCCTCGTGAGGCAAAACAAAGAAGAGGAGGGTTTAATTCCCATCTTAGCCATCTTGGAAGTGGCTTTTTATGGTTTCTCACTTCTACTCCAGGCCAATGCCAGGATGGTTCCTAACTTATGGCCATGGCCGCCTCCTTCCCAATCCTCATCTGAATTACAAATACACACACTAATACAGCCATCACAGAAACACAGGCTATCAGACAAATTTCACACACACCCAAGTACACAGGTCTACATGACCACAAGGTTGCATAGGGGCCGATAACCTAGATGTTAGGCCCTTTAAAACAACAATTATCATCATCAACAATGTTACAAAGTTCATAAACAAACAACAACAATAACTGTGTTCTACCATTCCAGGCAGAAATTGCAGTTTTATGCCCCTAAAGTCCAAGACTAGTTGGAGTGGTTTCTGGACTTCGCATTGGAACAACCATCTTCTTGTATCTCATTGGGGAGGTGCCATTAGGCTTCAACGACCTGTCTCAATATTTGCCTCCATGAATGTAGGTATAAACATGGCAGAAATGAGCACTTTTTAAAAATAAAGAAATAATAAGCAAATATGCACTATTTTATTTCTCTCCTAGTCCTGAATCCTGCTCCGAACATTTATATTAAAAACATAACAGAGACAACATTGTAAGACCAATTGAAAAATGTATAAGAAGGAAAGCACAGGTTCATCTATAGCTCCCCAGTAAAACTTCCAGAAACTTTTGGTTTGTTGGTTCCTTAGTTTAGGGGCTGCGACAACGCAGTAGTGTAGCCCCATGTACTTTGGGTGTGTGTAGAATTTGCCTGATAACCGGTATCAATTGTGATAGCTGTATTATTGTGTGTTAACTGTGATTCAAGTAAGGACTACAGACGATCAAATGCTAACGTCCACAACAACTAGCAGCGGACTTGGCTAATAGACGCCATCGCAGCCAGCACCTGGCAACGAACGTTCGAACTAATATAGAGTTATCAAATAATCTAACCTACAAATTTTGGCTTCCCACAAGTGTAGTTAGTGGAAGGTTTTATTTTCATGCCATAAATCTGTGACATGGGACCGCCGGCTTTACTTGCCCTCTGAAGGAAGGCATACTGACGGATTCGTAATGCTCTTAAAAAATCCGACGATTTCGGCCGGGTTTGAACCTACGACTTTGGGCATAGAAGTTCAGCATGCTACCAACTATGCCACCGAAGCCGCCAGAAACTTTAGGTATTAATATTTCTGTAATTATGCAATTTATATGGTGGTTTCAAAGACAATGTAGAAAAGCAAACTTAGCCATAATACTACTTGTGAGTTTCTGTTAGGAATAACACAGCACAGTACACGATGAAACAGAGCACGTTTACTAATTGTCGTACAATAATGGATGTCAAAGAATACTCAAAACAAACAAATGCCTCTCGAGCGAGATGCGCACATAGCAGATGGCAGTAGTGGTCATGAACTGATACTCGTAGAACAGGAATATTATTCCAAACTAACACTTCCCCTCGAGTAAAGGTAAGTTGTTTCACCCAGACCAGCAGATGTCATGCACCACTGATGTTTTGGTCTGGGCAAACTCTTTGTAAGGAAGTCTGCCACTTAATCTTCAGTTGGAATGTACTGTACAACGAACAACTTCATTTTCAGCATGTCTCTGACAAAATTGTGTCTAATGTCACCATCATCATCATCATCATCAACTAGAGCAGTTTCCAACCGCAGGTTGTATCAATGTCAAAATGTTTATTTCTGTTGTGGAACATGGGATTCGCAGCAAATCTCAGTGAACTTTGGTTGTCGCGGTACATGGTCAGATCAGCTAGAGCGTTGAAACCCAATCCGTGAAGAAATCTCTGCAAGTATATGGCCTCTTCGGCACATTCGGACATAGCCATATACTCCATCTCCGCAGCACTCAGGTCAACCACTCTCTGCTTTCAAGAATCCCAAGTTACGGGGCATCCACCAAGTACAAAGAGGTAGCCTGTGTGAGACTTCCTATCCTCGATGCTTCCTCCCCAATCTGCATCCACGGACCCTCTGACAGGTTTTGGGTCAGACACAAAAACTAGTCCAACGTTGGCAGTTCCCTTTAGATAATGAAGGACTCTTTTGGCCGCCCTCCAGTGTTCCATCCCGTAGCAGTTATTAAACTGAACTAAGCAGCTGACGGCGAATGAGATGTCTGGATGTGTGGTTGTAGACAGGTAGGTAATTGCACCGACAAGCTCACGATAAGGAAATTTTTGTTCCTCTTTACTTGGGTCGTCCTCCTTTGTCAGCTTGAACCCAGAATCTAGAGGTGTGGCAACTGGTTTGCACTTGCTCATAAAGAATTGTTCGAGAAGTTCTTTGATGTACCCCTGTTGGTACATTTTGACCAACTACTGCCTTGAATGAACAATAGCTTGCGAATCCAAGGTCCTCGAGCTCAAACTCGGTTGCCAACTTCCTTCAAAGTATGGCGATCATTTCTTGATTGCAAGATGCAACCAATATGTCATCAATGTAAACTGCAATTAAAGTCATATGTTCACCAGACCCAATCTTGAAAACACAAGGATCTAAATATGATGGATTGTTAGTTATTGTTGTTTTCAGGGGCGGAACTACGAGGTCATCTGTCCCTCTTAACACAGATTAAAGAATGCAAATTTGGAATTGAATTTAAAATTTTGAGGTGGACACCTAAATTCAACAAGACCAAAAATTAATAATTTGTGTTTATTCAAATTAGCAGGTTCTGCCAATCAATACCTTAATTTGCAACTACTGCCTTGAATGAACAATAGCTTGCGAATCCAAGGTCCTTGAGCTCAAACTCGGTTAAGGTATTGATTGGCAGAACCTGCTAATTTGAATAAACACAAATTACAATTGTCAATACGGACCAAAAATGGAAATTTTTTCCAAAAATTAATAAAACAAAAAATTAAATAAAAATAGAAATTATAAAAATAAACAAAAAATACGAAAAACCAAAACATTATCATTCAAAAACGAACAAGTCATTGAGTCAATGTTCACTGGAGAATTTAGATTCCTGGCCCTAATCCACTCTCACTTATAAAGCAGATAACGCGATCAGCAGCCACCGCGTCATCGTCTAATACAAGTTTGAGTGTCATCTGCAAACTAAGGTTTCTTCGTAAGTCAGCAAGATCCACACTCTGTGAAAATGTGGGCCACGGTGAAAATGGCTCCACAGGTTGTACCCGATACCTAGTTGAGGCTATCGGCTACGCCAGTTGTGGTAGAACCGTAGTTGAGATTTGTGGTCAAGGAGAAAAGATAGCGCTCAGATCGAGTCCGAAGAGTTGCAGGAAATGACGTAGGAGGCTGAGGGAGAAGGAGCCACTACCCCTCAAACGTAAGGAATCACGGGAGAAATAATGGATGTTTATAAAGATTAATTAGAAATAAAGTCTTATCTAACCTCAGAAGAGAAGGAAATAACGAGAAATATTATTGACAACAACTTGAAGAAAGATGGATAACTCCTTGAGTTATGTTATGACTTTATAGCAGAAGATAGGGGTCGAGGTTAGATCTGTGACGTCAGACAGCGGAAGGAAGGAGGAAGTCACGTGCTAGGTCAAGGCGAGGTGGCCGCACGCAGTGACAAGAGCGAGGAGTATCAATCAAGCAACACAGTTGAGTTGAGTAAGTTGTGCGGTAACAGTAGGTGCACGCAACAAGTCGTGGAGCGATACAGTTTATAAGGCAGTACAGTACGGCGAATTACATGCAGGAGAGAGTCGCTAAGCAAAGCCGGCAATGTAATCTTAGGAGTTCGGTATTGGAGCACAGGCTGTCTGAAGGGCGAGTCAAGCAAGCCGTTAACTTAAGCCAGGAAGCCGGTGATTAGACACATGTTATTTTCAACATTGCATTCACATACAGGTGGAACAGCAACGCTTTTACAAGCTTATAACTTACCGAAGTAACACGCAGTATTCCACTAGGAATGAGAAACATTATTTCGGCTACATTCTCAATGAATAACCGCGTAGCGAAGCAGTGAAATGAGGCCAGTGTTTAACCTCATGTTACACATGGACAGTGAAGCGGAACGTGTCGTGCTGTGGGCGACATTTTGTTACGATGTGATAGTCAACGAGTTGAACATTATACTCTGACATTTTTCATGTTTGAGATGTTGGGAATTGGATTTCAACAGTCCAGTCGTTCAGTCCAGTTACAGTTACACATTTTTCTACGGATAGTCAGATGGACTTGACTTATTTCAGCGGTGTTACAGCATATTTTATAATGCATTTGAACCGGACATACTTAAGGCGATCATGGGGCCGTTCAAACATTACTGCTTTAGGCAAGTTAAGATGTGTGATCTTCTGCACTTTGTGAATAGTGGCACGTGCAGTATAAAAGTTACACGTCATGAACATTTATAAAATTTACTCACAAATTACTCTGACAAATAAGTACACTTTTTGAAGTCATAATTTTCTACCAGTGCAATTCGATCATAGTGAAGACGAACATTATTAATGAATGTCGATCGAACATTTTACTGAACAGTGGCGTAACACATCCGTAGAGAGAATGGGGTACTCAGTGTTTTCGAACTTTTGTTGAGAATTTTGGACAATATCCATGATGGATACTCTTCATTTCATCATGTCGTGCAAGGCGGAGACGGAGACGTGATGGCAGCTCAGAGCGATGGATTCGGCTCCTAACGAAGAGGATAACTACGACATCAAGTTCACTTGGATGGAGTCAGGTGTTAATTCAGTGATTAATACAGCGTTTTTCGTCGATCTTGCGAGAAATCTGTGGCAAACACTTGGATTACCGACGATCTTTGAATTTTATTAACATCTGGAATATGAAGGTATTGTAAGACTTATGGCATTACTGATATGATTTTTACATGAACACTGGGCACACTCGTACTTTTGATAGGAGTGTTATTATTACTTTTTTTTACATGGCTTGAATGTTTTACCACTCCGTTTGCTAAAATATGGTGTTACCATATGATATGGCAGGCACATTTATCCAAAGTTCTCACTATTGATTGACTTTATTAAGCAGGATTTGATCTTTATATTTTTCTATGAGGATAGTATTTCTCGATTATGGATATTTTTAGCGAGTGTTTCGAACTCGTGTTCTGCAATTGGATAGTTAGAACTTTTCGTCAGTTCATTGCATACTAGCGAGCATGTAGAGTTCATCAGCAGGGATATTTTTCTTTTATTGGATTGTTTGGTGATATTAAATTTTATTCACTCATGTGAATGCATATTGCTTTTATGTGCCAATTAGAGTCTTGTTGATTCCAATCGTGTACACTCATTCACTAGTCTACGAGACGGGGCCTGTTACCTTGAGTAACTGTGTGGTGGCACTCACCTAACCTGTCATTTTAGGGATATTTCATCTTAGTCTACGAGGCGGGGCCTTTTACCTTGCGTAACTGTGTGGTGGTACTCACCTAACCTGCCAATTGAGGGTCTCATATTATCATCTGAGTGTAATTATGATCATAAGAGGATTAAACAATAAACTACCAGTCACATATTAGTTGATTTTTTTTAAATAAGTTAAAAATAATTGTCAGCAGGGTTACACTTTGTAATTCTTGTTTTGCCAATCCAATAGTTTGTTGCAATTCTCTTTTGAGAGCATATTCATTTAACAGTTAATATTTTTGATACTCTTTGTGAGTGATTTCATACCTTTGAGAAGGATTTCAAGTAATTGAGTCTTGTAAGACGAGTTATTTATTGTCAGAATTTATTTTGAGGCAGATCATTATCAGATATTTTTGATGTTAATATAACACATTGGTGTTTTTTTAAGTAAATCTTGAGGATCTTAAGAGAGTTTATGCTCTGAATTAAACCAAATCTTGAATTGGATTACAATTACTAAGGTAATTTTCCTATTGTTTAAGAAGTTGTCTAAACATGACAATATTAATTGCAGTTCTTGTAGATTATTTTCGTTAACCATCTGAAGCCAGTTATATTTTTTTGTGGATCATGCTACGTGATGATGTGAGGGATATTTTGATAGGAGTTTTTGAGGTTGCCAGTAGAAAGTTTGCAACATTGCCAATGATAGTTTCGAGGCAGACATGAGGTCGTTGAACCCAGTCTAGCGTATTTTTGAAATTCATGCTGTATGCTGAATAATTGTGGTGTTATGTGAAATAATTATGGTGTTCAAATGTGATATTTGACAACGAGGAATTATATGGTGAAGTTTTGGATAGTGAGATCCAACATGATTTTGTGAAGGCAACGTATTATTTTGGCATGATAATTAAGTATAAGGTATAGCTTGGAACTGGTAAAATTTTAAGACAACGTTCTATAACCAATATTAAACAATTTTTAGGAAATTAAATAATAAATAATTTTTTGATAATCCAAGATTTTCTAATAATAATAATAATAATAATAATTTATGGAATTATAATCTGAAGTTTAAGCATATTAATGATCTGACCCGATGAATTAAATAAATTAATAGTTGATTAAACAGCTGATAAATTGAATTAAATAGTGATAATTAAAGGAGCTGATAACAATAAAATTTAAATAAATTTAAATAAGAGATATGATTTAAATAAACTGATGAATTGCAACTTAAATTAATGAATTAAATAATTTAAATGGATGGATTGAGATAATTTAATTTAAATGAAATGTGAGTGTGTGGGTGAGTTGCAAATGATTTAATGAATTGATGAATATAATATTTATTTAAATGCTCTGATGGTAATGAATTAATAATTCCGATTTGAATATAATGAATAACGGGATGATAGCTGATGTGAGGAACATTTAATTATTTTGACATGATAATGATGGTGATGACAGATGAGTAGTGAAGTTTTTTTTTGATTCACAACCGAGTAGTGGTTACCGATGATGTAAATATGGTGTATAAATTAATTGTTATTTTTTAAGGGGTGATTGTTGAGATTTCCAACTTTGATTAATGCCATTTAAGCCATAAATGATTGAATAATTAAATATAAGTGTTTTTATGATATTTTGTGTTAGACAGATTAACATTTCTTGACATCCACATTACTGATGTTACGTTAACGAAAGTTAGGACTCAGGGATCACGAAATGTCAGTGACGAAAAGACATAGTGCTACGGTGGCCCTGAGAACTCAAGCGAACTTAAGTTATTTTTATTTTTCATGTGGATGAAAATTATGGTTCGATTTGTGAGGACTATAACATCATAACTTTTACATTCGACCATACTCTTAGGCAGGGTTTATGTTTCTTTTCCTGTCTGACTGATCAAGTTTAAATAAATTTTGTTTTTATCTTAGTTGTGATCTGATGATGATGTTTCCCAATCCTTTCCTTTGTCTCAATTAAGGCTTAACCAGAAAGGATGTGGTTTGCTAGGGGTTCAGTTGATGGCGCCCATTTCTATTTGCTATTATGACTAAATTTAAGCCCGTACGACCCTAGAGATACTTTATCTCGTGTTACCCTCTGCTTTTGTGATATTTCAACTGAATTTCCGACACATTCCTTATTTTATTTCATGTTCATTTAACTCCACTCTGGCCTGGGATGCCAGGTATGCGATATAATGGCAGATGGGTCATCGCATGCCTCGGATGAACGGGTGCAAGGTACAAAGTGGGGGGTCTTCCCTTCTCATCAGATACGAGTGGGTGGATCTTGTATGATCTATCCTTAGCCTACACAAAATGACTGACTCTCTCGGTGACCGGAAAGAGCTCCGCCATATGCGAGTAGTTCCCTTGATCGCTCTCAGTTTACTGGGCAGTGGGTCAGCTAGCCACTGACTCTCCCAAAAAGCCAGCTAGCGGGTACCCCGGTACCCCCATTGGTCGAGGTGGTAGTGATACCGCCTCTTTTGCAGCTTGAACCGCTAACTCATTTCCCACAATTCCCATGTGGCCTGGAAGCCACAGAAAGGTGATTCGAGTGTCAGCATGGCACAGCCCTGCTAATAGGTCGTGGATACGCTGCACTAGAGGGTGTTGCGGGAAGCATGTAGCAATTGACTGCAATGAACTCAAAGAGTTGGTACATACGAGAAAGTGGATTCGTGCATCCTGTAGTGCAAACTGCAGAACTTCATAGATGGCAACGAGCTCCGCAGTAAACACACTACAGGCCTCAGGCAAAGAGATCTTGGTATTTGCACCATCAATAACCTAAGCACAACCCACCTTCTCGTCCACCTTCAAACCATCCGTGTAAAGAATGCCAGCGTCCGGAAATTGTTGAACTATGCTGTGGAACTGCCTCCGGTAAACGGAGGCATCCGTGTTCACCTTAGGACCTCGGTGCAGATCTAACCGAAATTCCGGACGCGGGACTTGCCACGGAGGCACCTTGCTAGATGTCCGGATCATATAGGGACCTACAGCCACTCCTATTTCGGTACACGAGCTATCAAGTCCAATACCAACCGGCCGAGGGGCACGAGGCCGGTTGGCGTACCCCTGGTGGTTTTGGGTACCGAAGAGAGCTTCTTAGGTCGGATGTTTCGGCATTTGACGCACATTAGCAGCATATGATAACAGCATATGTTGGCGTCTATAATTTAAAGGTGCAACACCCGATTCAGCGAGTAGGCTGGGTATTGGGCTGGTCCGGAAGGCACCGGTAGCCAGCCTAACACCACTATGGTGAATACTGTCCAGCATTTTCAAGGTTGCCGGCCTTGCTGAACCGTATGCCGCAGAACCATAGTCTAGCCGGGACAGGACGAGGGCTTGCTAGAACCGTAGCAGCACCGCACGGTCAGGCCCCCACGTAGTGCCACTAAGAAACTTGAGCATGTTCAGTTTCCTGAGACACGTCATTTTCAATTGCCGTATATGGAGCTGCCACGTTAATTTGCTGTCAAAATGGTGCCCCAGGAAGCGATAAGCGTCAACCAACGGCAACGCAGCATCCCTGAGATGTAGTTCAGGGTGTAAATGTAGCCTCCGGAGCTGACAAAAATAGACGACGGAGGTTTTCGCTGCTGAAAAACGAAAACCCCGGTCGTGAGCACACCTGTCGACCCGGTTGATAGCTAGCTGCAATTGCCGTTCCATGACTGCCATACTCCCAGAGCTGTAATACAGAGCTATATCGTCTACATACAGCGATGGAACTACCGCGGACCCGGCGGCGGCAACAATGCTATTTGTAGCAATCGCGAACAAGGTGACACTCAGCACAGAACCCTGAGGAACTCCATTTTCATGAGTATAGTATTGCGATAATGTCCTACCGACCCTTACACGAAAAGAGTCGGACGGACATGAAATTCGCAATGATGTCGGTAGATTACCACAGAGTCCCCACTTGTGAAGGGGGGAAAGGATCTCGTAGCACCATGTGGTGTCGTAGGCTTTCTTGAGGTCAAAGTAAACCGTGACTAGGTGGTGCTTTCGGAAAAATGCCTCCTGTATGGCGCTCTAAAGTCGCACCAGATGGTCAGTGGTGGACCTATGAGAGCGAAATCCACACTGGTACTTAGACAGGAGACCTTTCTCCTCCAAGAACCACACCAGTCGACGGTTCACCATCTTTTCGAGCAGCTTACATAGGCCATTTGTCAGACAAATGGGCCTATAGCTGCTTACAAATTTGGGATCCTTTCCAGACTTAGGAATCGGTATCAAGATCCCCTCTCGCCATTGAGATGGAAACTCCCCTTCCATCCATATACGATTGAAGAGGATCAACAGTTGTTTTATACTGGATTCGCACAGATGTTTTAACATTAATTGATTATGTATGTTATCCGGTCCAGGAGCCGTATCCCAGCACAGTGCAAGTGCACTGCGCAGTTCCCATTCAGAGGATGGTACATTGTAGGACTCCGAAGCAGCAGTGGCAAAGGACAAGGGGTGAGTCTCTGCCTCCCGCTTCAGAGTCAGAAATGTAGGATCGTAACTCCCAGAGCAGGATACATCGGAGATGTGCGAGCCAATACTGTTGGCAATGGCGAGATGGTCCGTGATGATGTCTCCATTGATGGATACTCCGGGTATCGACAATGATGTCAGGAGTCCGGAGATCTGACGAAGCTTTGTCCACACTTGAGATGAAAGAGTATGCGCCGTCATAGACGACACATACTTTTCCCACGTCGTTTTCTTACTCTCCCGAATCAGATATCGGGCCCTAGCACGCACCGTTTTGAAGGTGATAAGGTTGGCCATAGTGTTTTGTCTCTGATAGCATTTGAAAGCACGTCCACGATCTTTAATAGCTGCTCCAATCTCGGCTGTCCACCAAGGGACAAGCTTCCGGCATGAGTTGCCGGATGAGGAAGGTATTGTTTCCTCAGCAGCAGCCAAAATACCATTCGTTATGTGAATGGTATGATCGTCGACACTCTCAAAGGTATCTTCGGCAAACACCGCACGTGCCGTGAAAGTTGGCCAATCAGCCCGACGGAGAAGCCATCGACTTGGTAACTCGATGGCTCTCTAGTTCGGAAAAGTAACGATAATTGGAAAATGATCACTATTACAATGGTCATCGTGTACACCCCACTGTAGCAGGGGAACCAGCGCACGACTGCACAAGGTAATATCGTTACTTGAATAAGTACCGTGTGCAATAGAGAAGTGCGTAGGTTCCCCTGTGTTCAACCAACACAGGTCAAGCCGCCTGATAAGCCTCTCAAAATCTCTCCCTTTACCGCCAGTGGTAGCGGAGCCCCAGATGGTGTTGTGGGCATTAACATCTCCCAGAAGGAGAAAAGGAGGGGGGAGCTGAGAGACTAGATCCACCAGCTAGTTGTAATCCAGAGGAGAATCAGGTGTGATGTATACGTTACATACTGTTGCCATTACTGGCACCGAAGTACGAACTGCAACTGCCTCTAGCTGAGTACGCAACGGCACCTCTTCACCAAAGAGGCTAGAGTGAACTAGAGTGCAGACGCCACCAGCGGCTATAGTTCAGTCCACCCGGTCTTTAGTGAAGAGTTTGAAGTGACGCATTGTTGTCTCATGTCCAGGACGAAACCTGGATTCCTGAAGACAGACAATGATTGCCGAAAAGGAAGATATTAATTAGCGTAACTCAGCGAGATGAACAGAATAGCTATTACAGTTCCATTGTAATAGTGCCATGGTGTGGACTTAAGTAGAAGTGGGTCTTCTACTTATGCTTGACCGTCTGCCACCCCTCCCCATCTCTAGTTGGAGATGATGGGGCAGGAGAGCACACCTCCATCTCCACATCACCTTCCGAAGACTAAGAAAATGGAGCGGGCGCTCTCTTGGGTTGCAAGCGGTCTTCGTCACTATTCTCGCTCTTGGGGAGGAGCGGTGTCGAGGGACCTTCTCCCTGTCCGAAGACTGGGTGCTTGTCCCCGACACGTCCCGAGCATTCTTCTTTCTAGACCGATGCGGACGTCTACTTGGGGAAGTAGGTGGTCCCTTCCCCACAGACGTCAGGTCCTTGCAAAACGAGGCCACTCCAGCTGGCACCGCTCCTTTGGTGATGGTAGGAGCGGAATTGCCAGCAGATGGCTGAGCTACCTTGTCTGCAGGAGAGGAAGAGAAACAGCGCTGAACCGCCTCTCTCTTCTCCGCCGGTGACTTATTTTTCCTATAGGGGAGTTCCTCCACTCCAATGGGTTTGGTTTCTGCGGGCTTCACTCCCTTGATGGTAGAGGGAGCGGAAGGGCCAGCAGATGAAGGTGCCATCCCATCAGCCGGAGGTCGAGAGAGACGGCGCTGCACCGTCTCCCTCTTCTCCACTATCTTTGTCTTATCAGGTGGGCTGGATGACGATCCAGACCCGGTCGCAGAAGTCCTCTTTGCCCCGTTGGCAGGGGAAGACTTCTTCTCCAATTGCACCGGTTTAGATGGTATAACCGGCGCCTTTTTCACAATGGCCGAAGATGGTGGTGTGACCTTCTTCAGGCTGACAGGTCTCGCTTGGACAGTGAGGGGAGACTTTACGATCTCAAGAGTAGTTCGTCGCCGAGGGTACAGGACGGGGATCGAAAGTGGCAGGGGTGACAGGTGGCGTCACCTTAGCCGAGAAAGATACCGGAAATTCGGGTGCAGTCATATCACGGTATCTCTTTCGAGAGTTTTGATATGAAAGCCGATCCAATGTTCTGATTTCTTGGATCTTTGCTTCCTTGCAGAACTCAAGGCACTGCTTCGACCGCGGAGAGTGACTTCTTTGGCAGTTAGAACACGTCGGGGGAGGCGTACACCCCCACACCATCATGTGTCCCCTTGCCACACTCTCTACACACGGCCTTGGCAGTGCACCTGGCAGAAACATGACTGAATTTCTGGCAATTGTAGCAGCGCATAGGTGGAGGGATGTACGGTCTAACGTCACAATGGTACGACGTGACCTTCACTTGCTTAGGCACTACATCACCCTCAAAATGGAGAATGAAAGCGCCAGTATCGAACCTGTCATTTCCAATTTTCCGGGTGATGCGCCTAATCCAGGTGATGGCTCGCTTCCCCAGATCCCGCGTCAATTCTGCGTCGCTGTTTAAAATGAGGTCGCGATGGAATATAACTCCACGGACCTCATTCAGCGTTATCGTGCTTTGTGATCTTAATGGGGATTTCGCCGAAATGCGTGCATGCCAGCAATGCTTCGGTTTGCTGCCGGTCAACGGTATGCAGCAGAAGCTGCCCGTTCCGGAGCTTGGAAATCCCGTTAAGGTCACGATATTTCCCCTTGATTTCCTCTGTTTAAAATCTTCCCCGTCTGTCCTGGTAGCTACCAGGTAGCGAGGAGACCTATCAACAGGGAACTTCTTATTAAATGCCTCATCCCAAGGCGTATACACCTTGGGATTCGGTCGACACTCCAGAGACGGCTTTTTAATGGGGCCACCCTGTACAGATGTCCGTGAGCGCTTAATAGGCATCCCGGACAAAATCCTCCCCGAATACTGCTCACTCCGAACGGGGGCCATCACTGTGGGCGTCACCCAGCCAAGGCAATACCTACCTGGCATATCAGGTATTGCCCGGGGTCCCAGTGCCTCGAACAGGCACTTCCCCCTCGGCATGCACAGTGATTTATGCAGCTCCAGTATTCGGCCGTGCAGGGACCTTCGTTGTAAGGCGGATACTACCGAAAGGGTACATGGCGCACCCACCTGACGGTATGGGGCATACCGTCTAGCCTATCTGGCCAGATGGCCATGTTGGTGGCCCTTCCCCTTACAGCATGCATGTTTATTTTTATAGGTCAAACCAGAACTGGGACCAGAAATCCAAAATCGACCTTTATAAGGCCCCCTCTAAGTCGCCTTTTACGACAGGCAGGGAATACCGACGATGAATTCTGCCCTCCCCATCCACAGGGGGTCTGAACAAATAAAAAACTGGCCTGTTATTCGGCCATGTCAGCCCTATTAGTCGCCTCCTACGACAGGCAGGGCATACCGTGGGTGTATTCTATCCCGCACCCACACAGGGGATGATGGAGAGGCTCTGAATTTTCTCAGGGTTTGAACCAGCTTGTTGTGCCAACTTCTACCTGCTTGTCGTAGGCCATAGACAGACTTCCTCAATAAACTTACATTGTTGCCTCTCCGGAACTCTGTCAGCATATGGCTTGCTTTATTCCCAATTGCAGTACCTTTTTCTATCTCCACGATGCCTTGTAAAATCTCTTCAAAGTTCTTCGGCGGTTTTATGAAGATCTCTTCCTCCAGGTTACCATTGAGGTATGCTGTGGCAATGTCGAATTGTCGGATTTTCATTCCGTACTTCGTCATAAGTCGAATAGAACTCATGCCTGTGATTGGTGCAAAGGCTTCAGAGTAGTGGACTCCAAATTCTGGTCTTTATTATGTCCACTGTACAACACAACTTAACTTTGTTTGAGGTGCTAACTCCGCTTCAGGGGCATGTTACGGACTTCCAAGCAGTCCCATCTTCAGCCTAATTCAGTAAATTTACGGTCTAAAATATTCACCTTGTTGCTGATGGTCACGCGTGCCAAAATACATAAATGAGGATAAAATGACACTGATTGGTGGATGAAAGTAAAGAGGAACAAAAATTTCCTTATCATGAGCTTGTAGGTGCAATTACCTACCTGTCTACAACCACACGTCCAGACATCTCATTCGCCGTCAGCTGCTTAGTTCAGTTTAATAACTGCTACGGGATGGAACACTGGAGGGCGGCCAAAAGAAATTTAAAAGAAGGATAAAAGTTTAAAATGCGTCGCTCTAATTGTCGGTGCAGCAGAATTTGACGATGGGAAATTGTTCTGTAAAACAAGGAAATCTTTATGAGCTGATGGGTGAATGCAAATTGCATGAATCAAGTTCGTGACTTTCCGTCTTACGTGAGTGACGGGAGGTCCGCGTTGACCGTCTTCTAATGAGTAACTGGCAGAAGCTTGCTCGCTAACCTGTGTCGCGCTGGGGAGGCGTGGTATTTAGATGTTGTGACATAGTGGAGTGTGCTGTCCTTGACTTGTCTTTAAGCCTCGCAACTGTGTTAAAAAACACATTGTCACAGATTTTTTACTGATTCCAATTTTTGGTTGACGTGTATTTCCATGTTTTCCAATATATTGAGGAGTTTGCCTTTGTTCTGTATATGTAGTATTTTTAAGTCGTTCTCTATGGAGCCAAATTCGTGTCTTTCTTCCTCCATATGTTTTGCCATAGCGGAGAATTTTTTGTACTTTATTGCGTTAGTGTGTTCTGCGTGTCTGATTTTAAAAGACGTCCCTGTTTGTCCAATATAGTTACAACTGCACTCTCTAAATTTTAATTGATATACACCTGACTCATTGTACTTATCTTTTTTATTGACAGAGTTGTAGTAAAAAAAAATTGCTATTGTTGTTGGTCCGGTGTGCGATCTATATGTTGTGTTTCTTCAGGCGCGGATTCAAGGAGGGCGTCACGGGGGTCATGACCCCCCCCAAACGGAGACCAAATTTTTTTTGCAAACTCAAAAAATGAAAACACAATAACCAGACAGATAAAACTTAACGAATTTTAACTGAAAAACAGCTTTTTCATTTTATTCAATACTGAAAATATCTTTATTGCAATTATTATGTTCTGTTACAACTGTACATATTTACAACTTCATACCTGTTATATGAAAAAGATTATTTATATAACAAAATCAACTCGTCTATTTTGTTTAGCAAACCTTGTGATTACCGAATCGATGTTTATAGTGATGTCACGATGAATGTGCAGCAACGCACGGATAGGAATTTGGGGCTTTTTTCGCACCAAACAATTTTGCCGACGTCCAAACTGCAAGCTTGGTTGGCAATTTAAGCTGTGTTTTTCTCCCTTTGTCGGTACCAACTCGACTTGCCGAAACTGTAACGTACCTTCATACTTTTCTCGAAGCTCGATGTGAAAGTCGCAAAACACGCCGTTGCAATTTGTACGAATATTTTTGGTGCGCTAAACGCATCAAATTTCTATCCATGTAGCTTGCAAAAAAATTGGTCTGGTTTTGTACGTTTGTTTATTTTGGGATTGCATTTTTAGTGATACCATTTTTCTTATCAATTTCGATTCTCTGACCCCCCCCCCTATGCCAAACTCTAGATCCGCGCCTGTGTTTCTTATAGATGTTAGTAACTGCATGCATTTTGGAGTTGATATATTGCCGTGCGAGTGCAAGACTACGATATCTGCAAAAATCATTTTATTGAGAAAAACGGGTTTGAAGTTTTCTGCAACTTAGTATTAGCCTTTCGACAGTGTGGAAATCTATAGAGAATTTTGAATTTTGGATATGTTTCGGTTGATTGCATAGTGTACAATGTCCTTTTAATTAAAATTATAAAGTTTGTAAATAAGGCCCACAAAAAGGGCTAAAATGCAATGTCGTGGTCTTGCACTGACTGTTCTGTGAAAATTGTTACACAATTAATGAATTCCAACACTTCAGTTTAATTTTTTCCCTAGTTTACTGCTATATTTGAACATTCTATACACAATTCTATATACATTCTATATAGAATTATAATTTGAAAAAAAAAAATCACTTGTTATTGAAAATAGGCACACTGAGGCAAAGATGGAATGAATGTTGGAAAATAGTTCACAAGTTCAGCATGAGCACGTCATTTGCTTCAATGGTCAGAACCTCAGTCCTTCTCCGCTTCCAAAGTAACGAAGAATGGGTGATGCGTCTTCGGTATTAGATTTTGAGCACAGAGTGAAATAAGGTCTTTCTTCTTGCTAGCTGATATTTTTGGAGACTTTCTATAAGCTGGTTTGAGTTTGAGAGTTTCGGGATGATGATGTGGACTGCTCCTCTTTGTCTTTCTGTTAATATGCACTAGTTTATATTGCTTTTCGTGGTAGGAAGTTTTATAAAAGAACACCCCAGGGGAATTCTTCTTCACCATTATCTCAGTGACAGCATTCCACGAAACTTTCTCCCCATCCTCATTGATGGAAAAATTGTTGCCGAGGTCATTGCATAATGACTTGCAATCTATGAAGTCAGTTGTTTCCATTTGTCTTACAAGGTAAGGTTTCCCAGTCCTTTTTGCAAGACTTGCGATAGTAGCAACCTGAGAGGGAACGTAAATAGGACCGGATTTCAGAGCTCTTTTCTTCTCATATTCTATGCGAGAATGCATAGCGTCTCCCTCATTTTGTGTATGTCCTACTACTAAAAACTTATGTTGAATAGACGAAATTTCTAACTTTAGAACAGTGTATAAGTATGCAGATAACACAAATTTGTTCTTATTATGTCCAACACAATTGTCGGAGTAGAAAATCACTTCTTGATTTGGGTATTCTTTCAGAAACTCTATTATGCAGCTACCAACTTCATTTGCCCCTCTTCCAGCTTGACCTTCGTGCCACATGTAGCATCTTCCAATTTTAGAGACAGCTTCGTAAATAGTGAAATTAAATAAATTAAGTTTTCTTTTATAATAAAAGCTTGATATTTCACCACTTGGCAGAGGTGTAACAGCTTGAAAATCAAACACAGCCACCACTCCACGGTTTTCCTCTGTGGCCTGATGAATATCATTTCCTTTCTCCCGTCTCATTGCTTCTTTCTCTGCATGATGTCTTTCAGTTTTGTCTTCAAGTTTTTGCTTTTCTTCTTCAGTAGAATTCTTATATTCTTCACAGATCATACACTGATCCTTCTTAGGTCTATGAAACCCGATGTTGAATTCCGTATTAAATATTGTTTCGTATACGTGCTTCTTTGCAATCGGTTCATTTTCTAAATTACATTTCTCAATATACATCCGGTATAATGTGGATATATCCAACGAACCTTCAAAATAATCTCGTGTTGTATCAGCTCGAATGTAATGGGACTCCATTCTTGGAATTGAATTGATGTGTTGCCTCACTCCTTCCCTTATCATTGGGGGTAACTTCTTTTGCTTTCCATGCTTCCCCCTTCTTTCTTCTTCAAGGAAACCATCCTTGTTCTTGGAAATAACTGTAGAAATCATGGTGTTTCCCACGCCAAGGGTATCCATGAACATCTTCTTGCAAACCTTTATTCTATCTCCTCTTATGGTTAAACTGTAATTCATATTGCAAGACCTTCCACCTCCAGGAGTGATTCTTCGCTATTTCGGCTTCACTTGAGTCATATTATGACTAATAAATTGTCTCTGCCTGTTCAGATCTCCAAGATCCCAGAAGCTCTTAAATATTGAAATCCTGTCCTCCTCTGAAAGTGAACATTTAAAATTGCAGTTTCCTTGGCATACTTTCTTTAATGTTTTATCCTTCCTACATGTACCATTTTTGTTGTTTACTAACTGTCCTGTATTTACATAAAGGTTTCTTATGTTTCGAGCCCATTTATGTTCTTGACGACGACGCTTCTTCGGGTGTCTGTCTTTCTGAGGTGATGTTGCTGCTGGTGCTGTTGTTGTTGAGCCTGATCCTTCAAATTTGCTCACTAAGTTGGCACTTTCCGAAGGAACACAGATGTCTGATGTTTCGTCAACGAAACTTTCCTTCAAAGGAAATGCTGAAGTTTTAGAGCTTTTGAGTTCTTTGCTAGTTGATGGTAGTTCTTTGTCTTGTATACTCATCTTGTCTGGTTTGTTATCATCATAGTTATCTTCCTCTTCTGAACTACTGGTATCAGGAATATAGTCATTATCATCAACATCATCTTCTGATTCATCCTCTTCTTCTCTTCCTTCTCCTTCTGAACTTGTTTCACAAATATAGTTCATCTGCTTTAGAATATCATTACTGTGTAGACTTGAATTATGTGCATTATCGGTGGAGCAGTCTTCCGTTCCCAGGATATTCGTCTGAAAAATGCAAGAGTTATACATGAATTATTACGAGCATTAAAACACACATCATTAAAATCGTGGTTTATTTCTATTTTATAAAAAATGGAAACCAATCCAATTTGTTGGCCTACTCACAGTATCATTAAACTCAAGCGTATGTTCTGATGAAGACAGCATCTCTGCAGAATAACCTGACGGCTGAGGTACGACGGTGTTGTCAGAACACGTTGCTTGGTATATCGAACTTTCATGTTCTATTTGTTCCGGAGCAGGAGACATTTCAACTTTATTTGAGCCTGGTGCATCCGGTGGGAGAAATACCTCCTTTTCAACCCTTGTCGTAAAGGATGGTGTGTTTTCTGAAAGTCTGACCTAATGGAAACAAATAGAAACCATCCTTAAACATTACAAATTAAAACACAAGTCATTAAAATTACACGTGGACCTACAGTAGTTTACTTCTATTTCAGAAAAAATCATGGTAACCAATCTAATTTGTTAGCCTACTCACGGTATCACTAAACCCGTGCGTTTGTTGTGATGAAGTCAGCACCTCTGCAGAATACCTTGAAGGCTGAGGTACGTCGGTGTGGTAAGAACACGTTGCATGGTACATCAAAGGTTCGTATTCTATTTCTTCCGTAACGGGAGAAAGTTCAACTATATTTGAGCCTGTGTCATCAGGTACGAGTACCTTCTCTTCAACACTTCTCATAATGGGCGGTGGGTTTTCTGAAAGTCTGGCCTAATGGAAAAAAATGCAATCCTTCATTATGAACATTTATTTTATATTTAACATAACACTACGTAGGCTGAGTATAATCCTAGTACTATACAAAGAAACTAAAATAATCATTGAAACAACTAGTAATGGCATTCGCATTTGGAAACAATTAATTGCTTTATCAGAAACTAAAGAGTAGGCCTACATACCTTTTTAACCAAAGCTAACAACATTTCATCACGACTGCGATATATCCTCTTCATATTTATATAATCCAGTTTCAATCCCTTCACTATAATACACTCACTACCACACTGAATGAGGCTTGGAACAACAGTGAAGTGAATGAGCGGGAAAAGAAGAAAATCTTAACTTGTGTCAATAGAGACAACTCAAGAATGCATGCCAGATTCTAAACAATCCCGCGCAAGACCGCGACAATTGCAGATATCGTGGTCTTGCACTAAAGGTAAATGAATTCTCCTTCAATTTCCAGTGTAAAACAGATGCATCTGCAGATGACTCTGTATTGCACGGAGCATCTTTAAAAAAATACTCCAATGCAAAACCAATTCATTCTACATCAAGGGCCCAATTATATAAATTTTGAAATTTTTGCACTTTTACATTCAAGATCACACAAAAATACACTGATTCATGTAAAAAAATTAAAATTGAAAAATTTGCACTTATCGTGGTCTTGCACTGGCACGGCGATATGTGAAAGTAGCATATCTATCCTTATCCTTTTTATTTTCTTAGGTTAGCGTTGATTGGAATTTGTTTTGTATTTTGTTTCTGATGCTATGTATCCATTTTTCTTTGCTATTGTGTACTGTCAAACGGGGTTACTTGCAACACTTTTCAAATTCAAAGCCGTGTAGAATAAAAACTAAATGGGAAATGTGAAAAGTTATTTTACACACAGTTTAACCCGTTAAGTGGGGAGCGAATTCTTCCACATGACCACTACGGTGGGGAGAGGTTTTCATATTTTTTTAAATGTTTAAATAATTGGATTTACGCAGCTCGACATGTATCTGTTTAGTATTGCATGTATATTTTGACAATAAGACACATTAATTTCAATACTGCAACGAATATTTACGAAATAGAATGATTTTTAAGCGAATCATATCTTAGTGCAACAAAGGCATAAGTCTCATATTACTATTTTTTTCACTGATGAGCATTGTAATCGTTACTTTCCGAAACTTGTACGTTAGCAATAAGTATTTACGTATCCAATAAGATCGGATTTTTTGGAGTGACCTCCTGAGAGGCCTGGTGCAGGTCTTTCTAGTCGACGCCCGTGGGCAACCTACGCTTCGGGATGGGCAAGGATGTGTTAGGAAGAGGCCGTGACCAGTCAGTAGGTACTGCCCCAGCATTTGCCTGGTGTTGAAAATGGGAAAACCACGGCAAACCATTTCAAGGACGGCCGATGGAGGGGCTCGAACCCACGCATATATCGAGTCAGGAGATAGCTGGGCCCTACGGCCTAACGCTACGCTTTAGCGAGCACAGCCACTGCTGTCGATAATAAAAGATAGATGTAGTCCCACAAGCGCAATAAATATATTTCACACTATAATTACACTATTGAAGAATACGCTAATGACCTGATAACAATGTACTCACCTAATATGTACTTTCTTCTCGTGTTGTGAATATGCAACTGCCGAGCCACTAATTATTCCATTCAGAGGTTTTCTCTATTTATTATATATACACACACACACACACACACACACACACACACGAATTTACACATCAATGATAATCAGTATTTACAATACACGAGGAATGGACACCTGTCAGTTCAATTTTTTGCGGTGTGATACATTCCAAAGCAAGGAGCTGGGCACAGTGCTACATCGCACATTTTGCAGCAGTGCTGTGTCGCCTTTATTTTATTGTTTGCTTTGCAGAAAATACATCTCTTGCTTGCAATGGGTTTCGTCTTTGAGGGAGGATTGAAATCCGGAAAATGCCTTCCCGAGAATCGATCTGAAGGATCATTTGATAGTGACACCACTGATCTGACGGGCTGGGCTTCAGTGGGGGTTGATTTACCATACATGTCAAAAAGCTTCTGAATAATTTGCAAACGAAATTGTAAGTGAGTGAATTTTCCTCCATGATTCTGATAAATAACGAAGGAATTGAACATTGTTATGTCCAACAAGTGCCTGAAAATCTTTTGGTAGAACTTCTTTATTCGCTTTCTGGCTGTACTGTACGGAACAATGCACTGATCAGATAAGTCGACCCCACCCATTGAATCATTGTAATCTATACACATGACAGGCTTTACTATTGTGTCCCCTTTTCTGTTTTTCACAGTGCGCATTTCGGCATCATGTATGCTACTTAGCATACACACATCCCTCTTGTCTCTCCACTTGAGAGCAATGAGTTTGTTACGATAAGCAAACACAATTTCACCCTTTTTTAGTTTTTTTGCCATAACATCTTTTGGGAGTTTTTTTCTGTTAGATCTTACGGTGCCTACAGCATCTGTTTGTAGATCATTGAGCAGGTCAAACAGCTCCGGACTACTGTAGTAATTATCCACAGCTATTAGATAGCCCTTATTCAGGAGATCTTCGGCCAGTGTAAAGACAACTTTGGAAGGCTTAGTGTACTCAGAAATATCAATTCCGCAAACTTCGTTTACGAGATTAGTTTCCTTCCCAGTATACCATAAGATGTTCCACACATACCCAGTCTTAGCTTCACATAACTTATATGACTCCATACCAAAGTGCGACCTTTTCTTTGGTCTACCTTTCCACAATAAGAGGCTCTCATCTATAGATAAGCTATCGTCTGGAGTATATGCAGTTCTGAATTTTGATACAAGGATGTCTAGAACTGGCTTCACTTTATACAATTTGGGGTGGACCTGCCTGTTATAAGTTTCATTGTCTGCAAAATGTAAAAATTTCAGCAAAAGGAAAAATCGCTTCTCAGACATAATTTCATAAAATACGGGAGTAGCTAGCAGTTTATTTCGAGAGAAGTAATGGGCTAGTTTCGGCTTCTGAACAATGCCCTGCACTAATAAAATTCCTAAAAATAGTTTTATTTCATTTTTGTTAGTGGGTACCCAGTCTCTCTCACGACACCTTCTTTTCACTTTCGCCATCAACGAATTCGAACTGATTGTTTGCTGTGCAATAAGCTCACAAAATCCGTCGTCTATAAAAAAATCGAAAATTTCTTCCGGGTCCTTCTTATCTAAAAGTTAACCCTGTATTCCAGCATTGTAATTAGCTGGAAATCTTCCCCGCCTGCAACCCCGTACGTCCCATTCACCTTGTACAGCAGGATTACCATCATTCGCGATTTCAGTGTCACTGCTGTCACTAGAACTCGAACTCCGTACCGATACACTGTGTCTTGGAACCCCACTTAAAAAAAATAGTCCCTGGAGTATTTACTAATAACCGGAGTTTCTTCGTCACTTTCTGAACTGGACTCACTACAACTATCATCATCGCTATGTTCGAGCATATCACGAATAACACATTCACTTGGAATATCTCTCGAACGTTTAGACATACTGTAGTACAATATAAAACAAAATAAATCTCTAAAACATTCTAAAAACCACAATAGGAACACATCAAAGCTTCTGTATCTCGCGAACTTAGTACCGTGTACGAACCATACCGGCTACTAAAGACGCACGGCGCTCGAGTTGAGTGTGACGCGGCATTTGAGCGGTTATTGCATTGAGCAAATACGTACCAAATAGCAAGGGGATTCCCTATCATAAAACCATAGTAGCTACGTAGTTCAAAAAATATCGTAGAGATGGCAGCACCTCCCAGAGCCTGTGAGGAAAGTCTCAAGCCTGGCGCGTAATTATAAAGGCAAGAAAAAAAATAAAACCCGTCCTGCGTCTGGAGACGCGACACCCACCCAAGCGCAAAGCCTTAATCGCAGATGGAGCCGCGAGCCCCGCTCTACGGGTTAATAATGGCATAGAAAACAAGCTAACATAACATAGAAGAAAATATTTTGCAACATTCTTTTTCTGGGTGCTAAAAATAGATGTGTTGGAAGTGGGGTTACTTGCAAAAGCCATTTCAATTTCATACAATGTGTGAGTTTGTCAACAACTGGGGTTACTTGCAACAATTATTAATTTCTTCTAACATTCTGAAGGTCTTAGGTTACAAGAATACTGTACCGATGGTACAAACTACCACGGGTTATTCAGGATCTTCTTCATCCTGAAAATAAAATATGTACTTCCTCTTTTCCCCAAAATAAACTTTCAGAAACTAGAATGTGTCAATTACCCAATTTTGCAATATTGTGAAATCATGTGGTGCACAAACTTGTGTGCCACCCTGAACCGCACGTGTCGACCCTGCCACGCACTAACTAAAACGGAAACTTACGTCAAAACTGCACTTTCAGCAATATCTGGGCGGCGCTAGTGTTCCAGTTGCATTTGTTCAAGTTCTGAGATACCAATGTAAGTACAAAACATTGTGACTTTGCTCATGGCAAAATTTTCACTTTACTAAACTTTATGGTGTCACGCCTGGTTTGGACTCGAGCGAGCACGGGCATCAGCAGTTCGTGGATTGGACTGAAAATCATCAGGAAAGCAATCATCAAATTAAGAACATGTCTGATAAAATCATACAACAAAAACTTAGCGTGTGAATAAAATATGGGGAGGTCATTCGGATTCCTCCCCGATATCAAAGAAGAAGGACGATATGAGTTAAAGCTGGACTGAAGGGTGTTTTTGAAATGTAATTTTAATTTCTCTAACCGGGAATATTTAATAATGGGGTCAACTATACCTGGTGTGTCAACGTGGTCAATGAACAGGTACCTTGTTTGAAGGTTAGGTTATATTAAATGTTTGAGGTTAGTTGATCTTGGTTTTTATGAAGTACCATAATCTGTTTCGATTTAAATTTGTGCAGTTGTTTCCGCGAATTAAAGTAGGTAGTTTTTGTGAGTTCTGACCACATGAGCACTCGTAGAAGAACAACAGTTGTCTTTCATATTTATTTAAGTAAATATTTGTTCTTGATAAAGTAAAAGTTATTAACCGGGGTTGATCGGTTAAATTAATTTTTGGTTTTGTCTTAAAGGTAAGATTTGTTGATAGGGGTTGCTTGCTTAGTTTT
Organism: Meconema thalassinum; assembly: GCA_946902985.2. NCBI lineage: Eukaryota > Metazoa > Arthropoda > Insecta > Orthoptera > Tettigoniidae > Meconema > Meconema thalassinum. The sequence continues at coordinate 1,628,237,220 of OX336388.2, forward strand.
GGTTTGGTTTCTCATCATTTTAGCCGCTAATTTTCGGCGGGAGGTCGATGTGACCATGAGTCGTGTTCTGGTCTAATGGTGATTGTCGGAGTGGTATTTGCTTGAGCTTTCTGAGGCACAAACAAGTAATTGGTGGATCATTGTGAATTGGGTTGTTTTAATTGCCTTCAGGGGAGGATTTAATGTTCTGTGTGTCTTAGGCATCCAGTTTGTAAGACCTAAATGTTGTGTGTGTTCTAGGCATCAAGTTTGTAAGACCTAATTGTGTGTGTTGTAGGTTTGTTTGACCGCTGGCAAGAAGCTTCGTGCTTTTCCATTCATTTGTACTTGCAAGGGCGATTTCTTCCTAACGTGTATATTTGAGAGAGTGATCCTTTTATGTTTTAGTGCGAGATTTCTGTGATGACAGGTGTGTTATTTAAAATGAAGGTAACCTTTACCTCCTGCCGCTAGTTTCTATTATTCTACTATTCTGACGTGCGGATCGTTTACCTCTTGTTCGTTTTTGGTGTTCTATTGATGTATTGAATTCGGGGGGAAGGGGGGTGTTTTTCCATATTGTTGGTTTTTTTTATTTGTTAATTTCTGTTTAACCAATATTAGTTTAGAGTATGATGTGAGTGAGTATGCCGGCTGTGTGAACGAGTTTTCCTTTTCAGGTTAGGTTAAGTTTTGCGCCTTGCTTAAGCAGTATTCATTTTAATCGTCGAGTCTTCGTACTTATTCTACCGATATGTAAAACAACAAATTAAAGTCAAATTAAATGTAAATGGGTGTGACGTAGGTTAAGGTTCTTTTCTTTGTACTGTTTCTAATAGAATATATGTGTGTTTGTTAAACTTGAAATCTCTTTTAGTTGGCGATAATCCCTTGGCAACCTGTTTTCCTTTTTCTGGACCTCTGAGATTAGGCCCAACTTCCACCGACGAACTAGTCTTGATACTCCTCATTACGTCCTCAGGTAGCAGGGTAAATTGCAGGACACACACGGATGAAGGGGGGGGGGGGGGGGGGGGGGGTACAAATACCAATACGGTACAAAAATTTTGAGAAATTATTTTAATGTATTTTATTTAATAGGTAATAAGAAATATTTATAAATTTTAAGCTAACATTGGAAACCTGCAAAACCCTCAAACTCTACTGTACGGAAACATGAAAATATTCATTGAAAGAGTGATGTTCCCTGTTAAGTGTTGGGGACTTCAAAAATGTTATAATGCTTTCCAGATTCACGTCCATGACGTCATCAACCAAGGGAAAAATTAAATTGTTCACAACCTTTTTACTTCTTCTCAAAAAAGAACAAGTAATGTTCTCCTTGTCTTTTACATCTTTTACTTGAGCCACAAACCACAAGAATTCCTTTTTGTTTCTTCTGACTTCTTAATCTAATTTTACAAGAGGAAGATTATGAAGTCAGAAGAAAATAGAAGGAATTCAATGGCATGGTACCCTAGTACCAACAGATCTGCAAATGAATGCAAACGATCCGTGTTACTAGTGTACTCTGATAAATTCAGAGCTGAATGCAAAGCTCCTAAATTAAGGACATCTATGTTGCAAATTACTCCACATGGGCACTGCCAAACAATAAAAGAATATTTCCATATGAAGTTTCAAAAACTGTTAATTTCTTTAACGTCATTTTGTCAACAACTAAAAGGTATAGTAGGACACTACCCAGAAAAAATATGATTAGCAATTGTTTGAGTAGAATAGATGACTATATTCAGGTTAGTTTTATCTCGAAAACCAAAGAGCAACTTGCCAGTAGTAGAAAGACACAACAGAATAGCGTAAGGCATCCATTAAAAGCACCGACACATGGAGTAACTGGCCAACAACAATGTTTTCAACACATCTGACTGAAGTGTAAACTTACAGGCTTGTCAGTGTGAAGAAACGAAAAGGGAGGGAAAATGTTGCAAGTACCGTTTGACGGTATGTGATTCTTAGTTCTTTGTTGAAATTATCATTTTTTAATGGAATATTCATACCTCTATTTAATCGACTGTAGAATGCTGTCCTTTTTTGGTTGTCCGGATGATTGGAGTTGTGCTTTATATTTACGTCTGTTTGAGTAGGTTTTCTATAGATTTCATACTCAAGTTTCTTATTGGTTTTGGACACTTTGAGGTCTAAAAAAGCAGATAGAATGTTCTTTTTCAGATTCCAAAGTGAATTTGATTTCGTCTATCTTGTTCAGTTTTTCTAGTACCTGGTCCGCTGTTATTATATTTTCATCTATTATGGCAAACAAGTCATCCACTACCTGCCCCAGTACTTTATGTCTCGAATATGGTTGGTTATGCTGGTGTATTCTAAGTGGTCTACATAAATGTCTGCTATGATGCGCGAAGCTGGTGAACCCATGGCCAAACCTTTGCTTTGTTGGTATATGACCCCATTGAATGTGAAATTGGTGTTCTCTAATGAAAATTTTATTAAAGACATGAACTCATCTATTTCAAAACTGCTTAGATTGCCATATTTCTTTATGTTATTGTGGGTGACTGATATGGCTTTCTTTACAGGAATGCTTGAGTACATATCCTGGATGTCAAATGAATGTAGGGAGTGGTTATTTTCTAAGGTTAAGTTCTTAGTTTTGTTGCTGAAGTCTATTGAATTTCTTAAGTTCAAATTTGTTTCAAATTTTAAGTGTTTCTTCAAAAATTTTTGTATGTATTTTGCAAGTTAGTATGTTGTGCTTCTTTTGAAGTTTATGATTGGTCTAATGGGGTTGCTGGGTTTATGGGTTTTCGGAAGAGATCTGGCTGTGGGCAAGCTGGGGTTCATGGTCACTATAAAGCGTCTCTACCTTAAAAGACAGTACGGGATTAAATGCACTATTTGCCTCTCACTCGCATTCATATGTCCTGCAATTAGCTTCGTCCTCTTCTACTCCGGCGATGTTGCCTTTTCCCAATAATGCAAAGTGATAAATCTAAGAAAACTTTTTTGCTGTTGACTTCACGTCGGTGACTAAGCGAGAAGAAATGTTCATTAATATTTGACAGTTTTTAAAACTTATAGAGAATTTTCCGCACTTTATGATGTAAAATTGGAGGCCATAAATAATTAACACATGGCCCAATTTTCAAAATTACGATATTTTAGCGTGAATCTATTCTTATGCACATATAAAACTTATTACGACATAGGTAATGAACTAATGATCACAACAGATTAAGAATTTATTTTTATATTGCCTGATGTTCGTAGAAGATATCATATTTCTCAGGGCAGTAATTTGTTTCATATAAAGAAAGTTATAATTTTTTTTAAAATGTTACTTGAAAATTATAGGATGGTATCACAGAACAGTTAGGTAGCGAGAAACTTTTTTGCTGTTGACTTTATGTCGGTGACTAAGCGAGAAGAAATGTTCATTAATGTTTGACATAGTTTTTAAAACAAACCAGAGCTCGGTATCAGATAGCATTCATAAGTTATTGCACTTAGCGTAATGCTCCCGCTCTGCACTAATTGATGCAAGCGAAAGATTGTTTATTCAGGCGGGCTCGTTATCTTCATGACTGCATTTGACGAGTGTAGGAAAAGATCCTGTGCTACCCCAGAGCTCAGTGTTATTAAATTTGTTGTGTAATAATAATAATAATAATAATAATAATAATAATAATAATGTTATTGGTTTTACGTCCCTTTTAACTACTCTGGCTTTTAGAGAAGCCGGGGTGCCGGAATTTTACCCTGAAGGGGATCTTTAACGTGCCAGTAAATCTACTGACACGGCTGCCTCGCATTTGCACACCCTCAAATGCCAGCTGACTGAGCCAGGATACGAACCTGCAACCTCGGGCCCAGCAAGTGAGAACGTTACTGCTGAGCCACGCAGCCAGTCAAATTTGTTGTGTGTGAAGTTCAACTGTGAAGTGAAGTGGTCCTTGTGTTTTTTACAAATTGTGCTAATTAATATTAAGTTTAAGATGGTTTGGTAATGTCAAACGGATGAATGAAGTAAGTCTACCAAGACGAGCTCTGTAACGACGGATGGCAGGGAAGAGAGGACAAGGAAGACCAAGAATGCGTTTGATGGACTCGGTGAAGAATAGCATTAGTAAACGGAACCTGGATTGGAACACCATGTCGGAAGAGGAATGGTTGAACGACAGAACAAAGTGGAGAGGAACCTTATTTGCCCCCACCCAGTGTCAGCTGGAAGAGGGGAAATGAAAGTGATGATGATGGGGGGAATATTAAGATATTATTATATTTATTATCATAATATTCACTATGAATATAGCAACTAGAAAGCGGCGTAGTATTGGCAAATTGCACAGTAGAGAACGGATTATAGTACTGAATATATTTAATTATTCCATAAGGACGTGCGTTACTGAGGCAGTTGAAAAGACAGCAGAAGCTACCAGGTGTTCAAAACGTTTAGTATATAGAATAAGAAAGGGGGGGGGGGGGGGGGAAGGACGGTCCTCTGAGAACGCCAGCAAAATCAAAACCTAATAGAGTGAGTAAACAAAAAAATGCTAGGTTAATAAAGTATGATAGAATAGTCCAACCCCTCGTCCACGTCGTGGGAGATGGGCAACGGCACAAAGTAGGGGATTGCCTGTAGGGGCGAAGTACAGTGGGGACTTCGTGTGCCCCGGGACCGTTACGGTAGCTGTGAAGGTCCTACAGGAACCCTGAAAAGTGACGGCTAACGGGGCTCTGGTGAAGCTACGATAGGCCCAGCAAGCCAGTAGTGGATAAAACCAAATGCTTTCAAAAATGGAACGAGCCTCGGACAGGATGGATTTAATAGACGACGACACGGCTGTACACACGGACTAAGATTTGGAACTTTAAACCTAAGAACGCTGACGGGGAAGGTGGAGGAGATGGTGGATATGATGGAAAGAAGGAAGTTGGATTTATTGGGATTGGCAGAAACAAAGTGGAAAGGGGAAGGAAGGAGAGTACTGAGAAAAGGCTATAGACTGTACTGGAGTGGGAACGAAGAGGGAAAGAGGAATGGAGTGGGAGTAGTAGTACGAGATGGTTTAAAAGAAGAAGTGAGGAGAATAAGTGATAGGATGATGAAAGTGAAAGTAGCACTGAGGGGAGAGACCGTAGAAATAGTGCAAGTGTATGCTCCACAAGTAGGCTGCGCTTCTGAAGAGAAGGAGGAGTTTGAAGAGGAATTGCAGAAGCAGCTGGTAGGAAGAAATATGATTGTTATGGGGGACCTCAATGCCCATGTAGGAAGAGAAAGACAAGGTTATGAGAGTGTTCTAGGACCAGAGGGTTGGGGTGGAAGAAATGAGGAAGGAAAGAGACTGTTGGACTTCTGCCAGAGGAACAGCCTGCTAGTTGGGAACTCCTGGTTTAAGAAAAGAGAGAGCCACACAATCACATGGTACAGTGATGACTTGACCAGGAAGTCGGTGGTCGACTATATACTGTATGAGAAAGAACTAAATAAGAACATCACGGACATCAAGGTTATACCATCGGAGAACCTGGATAGCGACCATCGATTACTGGTAATGAACCTGAGAGGGAGTAAGGAGAAGAAAGGGACTGAGAACCAGGAAAGACGTATAAGGATATGGAAACTGAAAGAAGGGGATAGAAGGGTCGAGTACCTCAAAATGGTAAAGGAAGGAATTCCAACAGATGAAGAAAGAGGGGTGGAAGAGGAATGGGCTAGATTTAAGAAGACACTAGTGGGTGCAGCAGAAGCAGTATGTGGGAGGACAAGTAGTAAGAAGAGGTGGAAGGAAACACCATGGTGGAATGAGAAGACAAAAGATATAGTAAGGGAAAAGAATAGAGCCTTTAGGAGGTGGTATCAAAATAGGACGGTAGAGACAAGGGAAGAGTACCAGGAAAGAAAGAAGGAGGCGAAGAGAGTGGTGGCTGAGGAGAGAAGGAAGTGGATGGAAGAGTGGACAAAGATGATGGAGGAGGATAGTGAAGGTACAAAAAAGGTCCTGTATGGGATGGTAAAAAATAAGAGGCGGAAGGATCCTACGGATTATGTTAGAATGGTGAACAAAAGGGGACAAGAGATAGAAAATAGGGAAGAACTGAAGAAAATGTGGAAAGAATATTTTGAAGAACTTCTGAACCCAAATGGAAAAGATGGTGAGGAGGAAGAAATCGGGGAAGAGGAAGATGAACTGCAAACAGAAAAGGACTTAACATGGAAAGAAGTGGAAGATGCAGTGAACAAGATGAAAGGAGGGAAGGCACCGGGTGTGGATGAGTTGAGTGTGGAGATGGTGAGAGCAGCAGGAGAGGTGGGGATACAGTGGCTGTACCGAGTGATGAGGACAGCATGGAAGGAAAGGAAGACCCCAGAGGACTGGAAAAAAGGAATCATTGTCCCGATCTTCAAGAAAGGTAGTAGAACAGATTGCAGAAACTATCGGGGAATAACACTGATGAGTCATTGTGCAAAGATCTTCGAGAAAGTTTTGGAAAAGAGAATTAGGACAAGGATAGAAGGAGGGATGAGGGAAGAACAACATGGCTTCAGAGCAGGAAGGTCCACAGTGGATTTGATTTTTGCTGTAAGGCAGTTACAAGAACAGCACTATGAGTATGGAACAGATCTACTGATGGCCTTCCTGGACATTGAGAAAGCATATGACAGTGTATGCAGAAACAAAGTATGGAAGTCCCTGGAGGATAGAGGAGTAGAGAAATGGACTATAAAGAGGATAAAGGAGATGTACAAGGGAAGCGTGAGCTGTGTGAAAGTGGGAGGAGAGAGATCTGACTGGTTGGAACAAAGAAACGGCCTGAAACAAGGAAGTGCACTGTCACCGTTACTTTTCATTGTGGTGATGGATGACATAATGACCCGAGTGGCACAAGTAATTGGGGACGGAAAGATGAAAGCAATGGTGTTTGCAGATGATTTGATGATTTGGGGAAACAAGGAGGAGGAGGTACAGGAACAGTTGGACGTGTGGGAAGGAATAATACAAGGATATGGGATGAAATTTAGCATAAATAAGAGTGAGATGGTGATCACAACAAGGAAGAAGGAAAGAACCACAACGGGAATAACAATTGGTGGGGAACAGCTGAAGAAAGTGGAGAGTTTTAAGTATCTGGGAAGCCTGATGCAAGATAATGGAAGAAACGATAGAGAAATAAATGAGCGGGGGAGGCAGGCAGAAGCATTTCGGAGGAGTGTGAGAAGCATGTTATGGAGCAAGGATGTCCCTCAGAACAGCAAAAAGATCATATATCGGACGTACTATGTCCCTATCCTGACGTATGCCTCGGAGACCTGGGTTATGAAAGGGAGAAGAGCAAAATACAGGCCAGTGAGATGAGGTTCTTGAGAAGCAGTATTGGAGCTACAAAGATGGACAGAATAAGAAATGACAGGACCAGAGAATTAATGAAGGAGGAACCATTACAGGATGGTATAGAGAAATCTAGACTTAGATGGTATGGACATGTAAAACGAATGGAGGAGAAGAGGATACCCAGGAGAGTACATGAGACGAAGTGGGAAGGAAAGAGACCGAGGGGAAGACCGAGAGACAGGTGGCTGAAGGGGGTGGAAGAAAGCGTGAAGAAGAGAGGAGAAGACTGGACAAGGGTGGAGGCTGAGAGATGGTGGGAAGACAGAAGACGTTGGAGAGGCTTGTGTTCCAAACAGACCCGGCCAGTGGCTGGAAACTGTGCAAGATGATGATGATGATGATAGAATAGTACAAAGCGGAGTCCGTCGCATCGTTCATTCATTGTTCTTTCAAAACATACCACCAATATTAAATATAGTTTTGAGCAGGGTAAACAGTGATGATACACCGCCAAATTTTTCAAGGTCCACTTTAAATAGATTTCTTCATGACATAGGGTTTGAATATGTAAGAAGAGCCAACAAATGTGCCCTGATTGAAAGGGATGATATAATCAGGTGGCATCATGAGTATCTTAAGGACTCGGAAAAGATTTAGGAATGAAGGCAAATCTATTGTTCTTACTGAAGAGTCTTGGGTGAACATGGGCCATACCGTGACAAAAGAATGGAGAGATACTAAAATTAAAAGTGCTCGTCAGGCAGCAATTGAAGGTGTTAGCACAGGTCTTAGGACACCTAGGGCTCGTGGATCGAGGTTTGCCTTGGTTCATGCCGGGAATGAACAAGGGTTCGTTAATGGTGCCGAGTTAACTTTTCTGTGCCAAAAGAACACGGCAGATGCCCACGATGAAATGACAGGTGAACTGTATAAAAAGTGGTTTGCCGAGCAATTGTTGCCCAATGTTCCCGAAGGATCTATCCTAGTAATAGACAATGCAGGCTATCACAGTCGGAAAAGCGAACTTTTACCTACAACTTCATGGAGAAAAGACCGGATTGTAGACTGGCTCACTGAAAAGGGGATCCCTTTTCGAAATGATATACTAAAGCGGAAGCTTCTTTTTATTGTGAATCAAAACAGAGAGAGATATGATAAATACATCATTGACGAGATGGCCAAATCAGCAGGAAAATATGTTCTTCGCTTGCCACCATACCACTGTGAACTTAATCCCATCGAAATGGTATGGGCGCAAGTGAAGAACTATATAAAATTGAACGTCTCATTCAAATAAGTAATGAAGCCTTTAATTTCGGCTACATACCACTACGTGACCACACAAAATTGGTCAAACTACGTGAACCACACCAAATAATCGAAACTGAACTCTGGAAAGCAGATGAGATTCAAGATGACGAGGAACAATTTATGATACGCATGTCATCTTCATCATCATCATCTTCGTCTTCTTCCACTTTCAATGGATCGCCTACTGGTTCCGATTCGGCTGAAACTGGACCATCCAGGGACACGGACGAATTTATGGAAGGGTTAACACCACTCCCAGAGGATAGTGGGCAGGCCTGAAGGTATGTGATGTGTTTTTTTAACTTTCAATTTTCTGACATTATTATATTCGTGGAAAATGTCATAATATAATTTATTATAACCTACAGTATGATATTCGAGAAAATGTAATATTATAACATATTATAATATCCCAGGCTGAGTCTGGTTCTAAGTCCCAGGCTGAGCCTGAGTCTAAGTCCCTGGCAGAGTCCGAGTCTAAGTACCAGGCTGAGTCTGATTGAAAATTATAAATTATAATGTGTGCATTAAAATTGTGCTTTGAGGTTTGGTGTATCATATCTAAATTTTGTACTGTCGTTCGCTGTAAGTCAGTACAGTTCTTCTTCTACTTAGTGTTTTCCCGCAGGGTCCGCTGTCCGGATCTTGGCTCGCCACTTGTTACGATCGCGAGCATCATAAGGTGTTAGGCTGAGCGCCTTCATATCAGCATTTATCTTATCATGCCAGCGCTATTTTGGTCTCCCACGTGGTCGTTGCCCATTGATTTCCAAGCACAGGGTAGAATTGGCTACTGCTCCTGGTGCAGCACGTAGGACGTGACTGTACCATTAGAGACGTTTTTGCCGAGCCTTCTCGGTGATGGGTGAAATGCCCATTTGCTGACGAATTATGTCGTTTCTTACATGGTCCAGGAGTGTGATGCCCATTCACCAAAGGAGCATACGCATTTCCATGCTGTGTAGTTGGCGCTCTGTAGCTCTGTCAGTTGGTCGACATTCAGTGCCAAACAAAGCAACAGGACATACTATCATGCGATATATTTTGGATTTCAGATGTAGTGGCATCCTTCTGTCTCAGAGTACACCTGTAACTTCCCTCCATCTCATCCAAGCTGCATTTATCCTGCTTCGCACTTCATCACCTATCTCACCATCAGATTGTAAGCGAGATCCTAGATACCTGAAGCTTATGGTCTTAGCTAATGTCTCTCCGTCAACTTGAATGGAGCCGTTGCTTGTGATGGTTTCAAGGTATTCGGTCTTCTTCTTATTCAGTCTGAGACCATATTGCGAAAGACGGCTGTTCCAAACTTCAACTTGATGCTGCAGTCCTCCTCTGGTGGTATCAGCACATGCAACATCATCTGCTTGTAAGAGAGTCCAAGGAACACTCCTTCGCAGGTCTCGTGTGATTGTGTCCATGACTAGGATGAAGAGCAATGGGGACAATGAGGATTCCTGGTGTACACCAACTTTCACTGGGAAGCTCTCGGAGGTGCCGACGGCGAAACGTACACAACTGGTGGTGTTTGTGTATAGCATCTTGATCCAGCTGATAAGCTTTTCTGGTACACCATGATCACGAAGTGCATACCCGATCAGACGATGTGGAACACTGTCGAAAGCCTTTTCAAGGTCAAGGAGGGCGATATGCCGTGGATGTTGTTACTCACGGTGCTTTCCAATGAGCATTCTGGCAGCGAAGATTGCCTCAGTTGTTCCAGCACCCATGACGAAACCACACTGGTTGGTACTAATGCTGATGATGTTTCGCAGTCGTCGATCGAGAATTCTCTAAAAAATCTTCATTGTGTGCGACAGGAGGCGTTTGGACAGTAATTTCCACATTCTGCAGGGTCACCTTTGTGCTTCAAGATAGGTACAGTGATGCTTGTAGTCCAGTCAACTATAGCATTGAAAAAGTTTGTCAGCCAGTTTATCACGGGTTGTTCTGATTCCTGCAACTTCCAGAAGTCGGCCGGAAGGTTATCTGTTCCTGGCGCTTTCAATTCCTAATACTTCTGATGGTGCTGGTGACTTCATCTGATGTGATGTGATTCTGTTAGATTACCTCCTGGAATTGGAGGATGTGGAAACTCAATGTTGGAAATTTCTGCGAAGTGCTGTTGCCAACGTTTGAGGATGTCCTGTTTGTTCTGTAATCACTGACCATCTTTGTCTTTTATATACACATAGTGCTCAATGTCAAGTACTGACTTTGCTCTAGCCTTGGTTAGCCTGAAGATAGTTTTCTCTCCTTCCTTCGAGTCCAGTGTTGTGTCTCTCCTTCCTTTGAGTCCAGTGTTGTGTACAGGTCACTATAGTGACTGTGCCTGGCTTCAGCGACAGCTTTCTTAGCCTCATGCCCTTTTTTTGCATGCACCTTATCTTGGACTTCGACTGTTCATAGCCACGTTTGCTTAATAATGCGGCGGGAACTAGGTTTTGTTGTACCCAGGGTTGCTGTGGCGGTTACAGTGATAGATTTGCAGAATGTGGTCCAAGTTTTGTCAATCGCATTCGGGTTGACGGGAGGAAAATTTACATTCTCTGCTAACGTCTCCTTTTGGTCTTTAAGCTTTCACCATTTAATCTTCACCGGAGCATTTATCCCACTGCCTCTACTATGTTTAGAGATCCTTAAATCTGCCGTGAGTAGCTTATGTTGAGGGGCTACAGTCAGTTGGTATGACTTTCACATCTAAAACTAATCGGAGATCACAGCGTCGGATAAGAATAAAATCAATTTGGCTGCTATAGTCACTGGTGTAAGTGATGAGGTGGTTAATGCACTTTTTGAAGAACGTTTGCCAATAGCCAAGTCGTTTGCCTCTGCAAAATCCAAAATTTGAGTTCCAACACCATTTCGGTTACTGTAGCCATTGCCACCATGGCAATCTTCTTAGAATGTAGGATGTACCGCACCCACTATTAGGCGGAACTTTTGCCACAATTAATACTAATTCTCAAATTTGTCAAGAAATATAATTCTGGTCTGAGGCAACTCAATTATCCTGCAAGTGGTTTCCCACTTCTACTTCAGGCAAATACCTAAATTAAGGGCATGGCTGCCTCCTTCCCAATCCTCATCTGAAATACCAATAGGCTACACACACTAATCACAATAACACTATTCATCATACAAATTCCACACACGCCCAAGAACACGGGACTACTTGAACATACTATCGCAACGACAAATAACTCTTTATCCACACTGGTGCAGAGTATTCAGTGACAGATTATGCGAAGTCAGCAGCTGATCAACAGTGAGTATTGGTGTTGGACCCTAAGTGGAACCACAAAGCTTCCACAAAATGTCATTCCGCGTCTTGCGGTTGTCGGCAGTCTTTGTTAGATAATCTTTGAAAGATAGCGTTCTCTCATAAGTTTCATCCAGTGTAAACAGTACACATGCAGTTTACACTATACTGTATATATAAGTCTGCCTCGTTCCGTTGCGTAGCTAGTGGCTGTCACCACGGAGACCCGGGTTCGATTCCCGAGGCAAACCCGAGAAGAGGCGGGTTCGAATTCCGTTTCAGCCATCCTGGAAGTGGTTTGCAGTGGTTTCCAAATAATACTCCAGGCGAATGCTGGGATGGCATATGAATTACAAATACACACACTAATATACCCATTGCAATGACACAGGTTATCAGACAAATTCCACACACACCCAAGCACACACGCTACGTGACCACGATGTTGCAAAGCCTCTTAATTAATCAACATACCATATATAAAAACTTTACGAGCCTTACAGCAGTCGCATATGATGTGTAACATCTGACATAGAAGAAACCTCACATGAAATTGTTGATACACCGGTATTGTATGTCTACCCCTTATTATTCCCGTTTTCCTATGGGGTCGGGGATGAGATGCGATGGAAGTATTTGTGGCGGATGGTGTTTACGGCCGGATGCCCTTACTGACGCCAACCTCACGAGAGGAGTTAATGAGAGATGAAATGAATGATGGTGAATGCAACTAGGTAAGGATGTGGAAGGAAGCGGCCGTGGCCAGTCAGAAGGTACCGTCCCAGCATTTGCCTGGAGTTGAAAATGGGAATCCACGGAAAACCATTTCAAGGACAGCAAATTGTTGATATAACTTTGAAAGAATAATAAAATTTCCGCCTTTCAATACTGTTATTCTTCATGTCATTTGTATGTGCTTATACAAGGAAAGTTTTTCCTTTGTGAAGTTTTGTTGGACAGGCTGATGAAGGGGGAGTATTAGCCCCCGAAACATGTCCCTGTAAGTAATGCAATAAACAGTATTGAAAGGCGGAAATTTTATTATTCTTTCAAAGTTATAGTTACGTCAATACGGACCTGAATAATCAACATTATGAAATTGTTGATACACTGGTATTTTATAATATTTTTGGCACAAATATAAATCTATTGTAAAAGGGAGTGTTTTGCAGATATTGTAGTTGATAATAAGGAACTCATTTTATTAGAGGTTTTGTAGCTTCCACCAGTACTAGCCTAAAGAATACGATATGGATCAACTAGATTAATAGACGCGACACCACTCTTAGCCTAAAATTCCCTATAAATAGGCCAACTTGCGAGTAAATGCAATGTGCACAGCAGTAGATCATGAAAGGCTTGCCCAGTTCCCGGACCTCTTGATTCACAGACCAACACGTAATTTCATATGGATTCTGTTATAGTGAGTCATATTGATATGATAAATATCATTTAAAACAATAATCTGGTAGAAAAAATATCTAACCCGTCCGGGATTCGAACCCGAGATCTCTAGTTAATGACGCTACCCACGGCTATTTCGACCACACGAATGTTAGGTGCAAGATGGCGACTTATTTTCACGTACCAATAATACTGCATTATGGAATTAGGTTTCGTTTATATTTTGCTTGTTTCGATAATGTTCCTGCGTGAAATTGAGTTTAAAATGCCTTATGAATAGGCCCTCTTGTGAGTAAAGAGAAGGTATTCAGCAATAGTTCATGAAGGCTTGCTCAATTCTCGTATAACCACAACGATTATATTATATTGATGACTGCATTACTGTTATGTGGGTTTTATTTGAATAGCCATTGTGCAGAAACATAATACCTGCAATGCCGACTACTTACAATGTTTTTATATTAAAGCATTTTATCATTTAAATACTGAGGCTGTGTCCAAAGCTACATTTTCAGCAATAGTGAACTAGATAGTCGACTAATATCCCGGATGTGACGTCACAAGCCATGATCCAAAGGTGCTTAGCACATAGCAATCAAGTCTATAGTAGCTAGTGAACGAAAGTGCAAGCTAGCTTGGCCGACTTGTTGACTTGTACAAGAAAGTCATAGAGAAATTGAAGGTTATCTTTGGTCTTAATTATGAATCATCTTTCCTTGGGACTTGGCCTTTACTTATTGCCAACTTCTCAACCGTGTTTCAACCCATGTGCTCTGTTGTTCTGTTTACTTCATTTATTATAAAGTATACTTGGAGAGATCTAAAACACAACTAAGTGATGACTTAGAGGTGATAATTAATAAATTGAAATCAGTAGCTGAAGAACTTGCTCCCATTAAAAGGAGGAAGAAACATGCTTGGTGGAACGAGAAGTGCGATAAGGCAATTCAAATGAGGCACGAAGCATGGTTAAATGATCAACAAAGAAAAACCGGCGAATCCAGAAAAGAACTAACTAATGGTAGAAGACGAGCAGCTAAAGAAATTCGAAGAATTAAAAGGAATCATCAGAATGAAATGCTCAGAACAATAGATGAATCATTCAAGCAACATAAAACAAGGGATTATTACAAGACGTTTAAACAGTGTCAGTCTAAGTATACCCCACCTACACTTATGCTGAGAAATGAAAATGGGAAAATGGCACATAACAACCACGACAAAGCAAATATCTTGGCAGTCTACTTCAAAAAATTACTCAACTGCGAAGATCCAAGAGAAAATCTGGAGTTTGACCCCAAACCTAAAAACAAAACACCACTAGAAAAGGTTATTCCACCAACATATGAGGAAGTGATGAAAGCCGTAACTTGCTCAAGCAGCAGGAGAAAATCAGTTGGTTGCAGAATTATGGAAGAATGCAAATTATCAAACTCTCCGAAACTTACATAAACGTATTATTGACATATGGAACTCTGAAAAAATGCCTGAGGAATGGAACACAGCAATAATCCACCCCCTACACAAGAAAGGTGATAGGTCAGATCCCAATAATTATAGAGGAATATCCCTTGTTGATGTCACATAAGATCTTTTCAAAAATTCTTCACTCAAGAATACAGGAACAACTGGACCAAGAACTTGGAGAGTACCAAGGAGGATTTCGGCCAGGCAAAAGTTGTCCAGATCAAATCATCAGTCTTAAGTGGATTATGAAGCATCACAGAGCTCGAAGTAAGAACCTAGTCATCACTTTTGTTGACTCAAAAAAGCTTATGACAGTATTCATCGGAAGTCATTACTGAATACTCTTCAAGAATTTGGTGTTCACAGGAAATTGATCAACCTTATTGGAGTGACTCTCAAGAACACTAAAGCAAAAGTTACATTTAGAGGAGAATTGTCAAAACCATTTACAATCACAACCGCCCTTCGGCAAGGGGATGGTCTCTCACCTATTTTGTTTAATTGTGTACTGGAGAAGGTCATGAAAGAATGGAGAAAGAAATGCCAACCAAACATCAAGATTGGTAGAAATATTAAACTAAACTGCCTGGCATTTGCGGACATCTTGCACTACTGGCAAATGATATGGAAGAGGCTAAAGTCCAAATTGAACAACTGGAAAACATTGCAGCAAAAGTGGGATTACAAATTTCATTTGAAAAGACAGAGATTATGCCAACCTTCGAGGTGACACCCGTCCTTCAACTAAATGATAACAAACAAATTAAGGTTGTAAAAAAGTTCAAGTATCTTGGGGAAACTATAACTTGGAACCTAAATGAGAAAGCCGCAATAGCGTACAGAACAACAAAACTGAGACAAGCACGAGTCACATGGTCAACTTATAAGAAGAAATCTCTCTCGATGAACGCCAAATTCAAACATTATGGTTCAGTAGTTAAACCTGAAGCAACTTTTGCAAGTGAAACCCTGTTTAAGATAAATACCAGCAACAACAGATAAAATCCAAAAAATAGACAGAAGGATCATCAGGACAATCGTCAATAAAAAACATCAAGTAAATGGACAATGGAGACTGCTGCCTAATGAAATAGTCTATCGGAAAAATGAATCAATTGTGGATACAATGCGAAAAAGGAGAATTGCCTTTTTCAGCTACATAGTAAGACTACCAGACACCAGACTACTGAAACAATATTATTCAATTTCTTTTGGAAAAGTAAAACCAAGAACAACTGGTTCGTTGAGGTCCAAAATGATTTAGACAAGCTAAAAATTACAATGAAACAAATTGCAGAGAGAAAAGAGAAGAGGATTCTGAGAAGTAGGGATAAAAGATTGAAATTAATAACAGTCAAACAAAAACAGTACACCATTACAAATGAAGAGAGGGCGGCCAGGTCGGAGAGATTAAAGAAGCTCTGGAAGGAGAAGAGGAAGTTGAGAAGCCATTACAACTAATATTGTAAAGACTGTAGAGTATATTGTTACGGCTGTGAGTTTGTGTCATCACTTGCCGCATGAGTCACAACTGCCCCAGGGCTGGGCTGTGCCCTTCCTCCTGTATTGCGTGCGCCTTATGCAACAGGGCTACTAGGACAAATGGATAGTCCAGAATATTCGTGACTGGACCAGCGATGGAAACCTCGAGAAGCCGTGAACCCTGGATGGATCTAGAAGCATTTATTGAGTCAACGGCCTGCTATATAAGTGCGACCTGTCAAGCAGTTGTTGTTGTTGTGTTTTACGAGCTAGTGCGAGTGTTTATCCCGGGCGACAGAAGTGTGGTGACTTGCGAAATCCCTAGTGAAGCTGATTCTCTTGACACCGAGGAAGTGATTGTGGTGCTTGTGAAACAGTGTATAGTACAGTGACAGACCCAGTGCAGCTATTTCCAGCTAGCGTACGGGACCGGACTCATTAGCGAAGAGGATTAACTGTGGTCTGTTGAGAAGTGAAAGGGAAAGTATTCTCGACGTGAGGAAACTGGAGTAAGGTAATAATTACTGTTGGGTAGTGTATTTTTCTGGCTGCAATAAAATTATTTCTTTAAGCAGTAATTGGTGTTGTGCTTTATACCCACCGTAATCCAGTTAACAAAGGTGCCACTAGGGGGTGGCACGTAACAACTGGTGTCAGAAGTGGGATTACGAACTCAAGCACAACACCTGACGGTCCTGGTTTCAAAACCCGAGTAGGTCATTTTCTCTAATTTTCCTGTGAGTGCATGCCCTTTACAAGGCAAACAACTAAAATGGAGGCGCAATTGGCAGCATTGCTAGAAAAGTTAAATGGCATAGAAGACGGCCAGAAGAATTTAACCAAGGAGCTAACTGCCAAATTAGAAGACGGCCAGAAGAAGCTAGAAGACGGCCAGAAGAAGATGGAGGACGGCCAGAAGAAGATGGAGGACGGCCAGAAGAAGTTAGCCGAGGACCTAACTGCCAAACTAGAAGACGGCCAGAAAAAGATGGAAGACGGTCAAAATAAGCTAGCGGAGGACCTGAAGAGGATAGAGGACGGCCAGAAGAAGATGGAAGACGGTCAGAATAAGTTGACACAGGACCTGAAGAAATTAGAACTGGGTCTGCGTGAGGAAGTCACGGCAGTGGAAAAGAAGTTCGACGCCTTACAAGTGGAAGTTGCCGAGCTGCGCCAACGCCCGCTGATGGGGGTGGAGGAGAAATTCAACGTCTTACAAAAGGAAGTTGCCGAGCTGCGCCAACGCCCACTGACGGGGGTGGAGGAGAAATTCAACGCCTTGCAAGTGGAAGTTGCCGAGCTGTGCCAACGACCGCTGATGGGGGTGGAGGAGAAATTCAACGCCTTACAAGTGGAAGTTGCCGAGCTGTGCCAACGCCCGCTGATGGGGGTGGAGGAGAAATTCAACGCCTTACAAAAGGAAGTTGCCGAGCTGCGCCAAAGCCCACTGACGGGGGTGGAGGAGAAATTCAACGCTCTACGAGAGGAAGTTGCCGAGCTGCGCCAACGCCCGCCCACCGTTACACCGGGAATATCAGGAACGGGACATAGCAGAGTGACGCCCCCAACCTTCGACGGAAAGGTCCCGTGGAGCACCTACTTACGTCAGTTCGAGGCGGCCTGTTCCATAAATAACTGGAACAACACAGAAAAGGCTACAGCTCTCATTGTAGCACTGAGAGGTGACGCCCTTAACGTCCTTCAGGCCATCCCGACTGGATCCCAGGACTACACTTCCCTGATCGCCCATATGGAGTCCCGATATGGAGATAGCCATCTTCAGCAGGCCTATCAGATGCAGCTCCGGACCCGGGTACAGAAGAACGCGGAAACCCTGCAGGAGTTCGAGATGGACATCGTACGCCTCGCAAGGCTCGCCTACCCAACAGCGCCGGCCGACTTTCTGGAGCAGATAGCGACGCAGACTTTCACCGACGGGCTACGGGACTCGGACACTCAACAGGCGCTGCGTCTCGCGCGCAATAAGACCCTGGCAGATGCGCTGAGCCACGCACTTGAGTTCGAGACGGCGAAACAGGCATCCAGAATGCACGCGCGGGTGCGTCAAGTGGACGTCGACGAACCAGTAAACACCAACGAGACCAAGCCCCTGGCCGACGAATTAATGGAGGCGCTAAGCCGTTTCTTCGATAGTCGCGGTACCACCAGCAACGACACAGCCGGAAGACAACCGGAGAGGCGGCTCGGAAGAGGACTACCGACCTGCTGGGCCTGCGGTAATAAAGGCCACCTGAGCAAGGACTGCGGTGATCGCCGCCTCCGAGGGTATCCGACGGGAAATCAGTCGTCTGAAAACCGCGCGGCCCAGGGAAACGAGTATTAGCCAGCCTTGGGGGGCAAAGGTTGGCTTGTGACAGTCGTCAATCCCTAGCAGTCCAAGTGCGTGTGACAAAGTTCCGGAGGGACAATAGCAGCCTGATGGTCGACGGAGTCGTCAACGGAGTGAGCTGGCCCATGCTGATCGACACGGAAGCGTCGAGGACCATCGTCAATCCCACCGTGATCCCGAAGTGGAGAGTGCAACCCACACAAAGGAACCTCCAGCTAATAACCGCGACCGGAGAGACCGCACCGCTACATGGCGAAGCATCACTGAAGCTCGTCAAATGGTCGACGGGTGGTGAAGCATCCAGTGCTTGTGGCTGACGTATCAAACGAAGTGATCATCGGACTGGACTTCCTGGACCAGAACAACATCATCTTGGACTTGAGTACCAACACTCTGCACTTCGGAGGTGAGGAACTTGCTTTGCAACCAGCACACGAGGCCGTCACCGCACGACGAGTAAGGCTGAGAGAGGACGTCATCGTTCCTGCCAGGACGGAGGTCAGCGCCGCCGTAATTGTCGACGGAACTGCTGAGGGAGTGGTGGCTGTCATCGAGCCAAAATATGAGGACATTCAGACAAAAGGATTGCTAGTTGCCAAGACCCTCATCAACACGACGCCTCGGCCGTACGTCCGCCTGTCCAACCTGAACGACTACGATATTACGGTTCACCGGGACACCAACCTAGGAGTCTGCGAGCCCGTTACCTGGATTGCCCGCATCACAGAAACGACGGACGGACACCTGCAGACGGACAACCGAAGAAGACGCGCCCTGCCAGAAGAACTACAGAAGCTGTACCAAGGATCCCAGGACCATTTAGACGAAGAGCAATCACGCCAACTTCAGGACCTGCTACGCGAATTCCAGGATGTCTTCTCCGTGGGGAGTCAAGACTTCGGCAGGACAAGCTTGGTCCAGCACAGAATCGACGTTGGGGACAGCGCACAGATTAGGGCCCTATTCCGACGTGTCCCGCTCACCAAGCAAGCCGAAGTCAACCGGATGGTAGAAGAGATGAAGGAGCAAGGGGTGATCGAGCCATCACATAGTCCTTGGAGTTCTCCGGTCGTGCTTGTGAAGAAGAAGGATGGTTCCACCAGGTTCTGCGTGAACTACAGGCGGGTGAACGACGTCACGAAGAAGGACAGCTACCCTCTACCCCGGATCGACGACACGCTGGACACCATATCAGGGTCAAGATGGTTCTCCACCTTGGATTTGAAGAGTGGCTACTGGCAGGTGGAGGTCCACCCTAAGGACAGCGAGAAAACGGCGTTCTCTGTGGGCAGCGGGCTCTGGCAGTTCACCGTCATGCCATTCGGTCCGTGCAACGCCCCTGCGACCTTCGAAAGGCTAATGGAGTCCATTCTGAGGGGACTACATTGGAAGACCTGCCTGGTATACCTAGACGACGTCATCGTTCTGGGGAGGAGCTTCGAGGAGCACTACAGCAACCTGAAGGAGATCTTGTTGAAGCTACGGGCTGCCCAGCTGAAGTTGAGCCCCAAGAAGTGTCAGCTCTTCCAGAAGCGGGTCCAGTACCTTGGGCATATCGTCTCCGAGGAAGGGGTGCGCACCGACCCAGAGAAGACCGCAGCTGTGAGGGAGTGGCCAGTTCCGAAGGACAAGTCCCAACTACGAAGCTTCCTGGGACTCTGCACTTACTACCGTCGCTTCGTGAGGGGATTCGCCGACATCGCCAAACCTTTACATCGACTGACTGAGAAGGACCAACTCTTCACGTGGACAGCAGAATGCCACAGTGCCTTCGAACAACTCAAGCAGGCTCTGTGCACCGCACCTATTCTGGCCTACCCCAGACCTGGAACAAGGTTCATCGTCGATACCGATGCCAGCGACTTTGGCATAGGGGGAATCCTGTCGCAAGGAGTGGACGGCGAGGAGAGAGTAGTGGCCTACTTCAGCAAGGCCTTGTCAAAGCCAGAAAGGAACTACTGCGTCACCAGGAAGGAGCTGCTCGCCATCGTGAAGACCATTGAACTCTTCCACAAGTACCTGTACGGGCAAGAATTTCTCATCAGGACCGACCATGCATCCCTGCGGTGGCTCCTGAACTTCAAGCAGCCCGAGGGTCAACTCGCGCGGTGGTTAGAGAGGCTTCAACAGTACAACTTTGAGATTCAGCACAGGAAAGGCCAGCTGCATTCTAACGCCGACGCCCTGTCACGAAGACTGCACCTTCTGTGCCCGAAGGGAGGAGAACACCGGGACACAGTGCCGAAGGACTACCGTGGAACTTCAAGGGAGCTGGAGCCGCGAATCTTTCACGCGGGCACAAGCAGATGATGATGACCTGGGACTGATAGCTGAATGGAAGGGGGCCTGTGTCCCCAGACCCGGGTGGAACATTGTGAGTGACTGCAGCCCAAAGTTTAAGTCCTACTGGGCGCAGTGGGACTCGCTGATTGTAAGGGATGGCCTCATCTGCCACGCCTGGGAGAGCACCGACGGGAAGACATATCGGGAACAAGTCGTCGTTCCAAAGGCTATGACGGAGGAAGTCCTGAAGGAAGTTCATGGAGGATCATCTGGTGGACACCTAGGGATAAAGAAGACTCTGGAGAAGCTGAGAGAGCGGATCTACTGGATCGGATGCCGAACAGACGTGGAGAACCACTGCGCGAGGTGCCACGATTGCGCAGCCAGCAAGGGCCCAGGACGAAGACGACGGGGTCCATTGAAGACCTACAACGTGGGCGGCCCCATGGAGAGAGTGGCCATCGATGTTGCTGGGCCATTCCCGTTAAGCGAGGCAGGGAACCGCTACATATTAGTAGTCAGCGACTACTTTACCAAATGGCCGGAGGCGTATGCGCTCCCTAACCAAGAAGCCGCGACGATCGCAGAGACCCTGGTGAAGGAATTCGTCAGCCGGTACGGAGTACCCCTGGAGCTGCACTCCGACCAAGGGAGGAACTTCGAGTCGCAGGTGTTCCAGAACCTATGCCAGCTGCTGGGAATCCGGAAGACAAGGACAACGCCTCTACACCCTCAGTCCGACGGGATGGTAGAGCGATTCAATCGCACCATCGAGAACCATCTCCGAATAGTTGTCAGCGAGCACCAGAGGGATTGGGACAAGCATCTTCCACTATTTCTCCTGGCCTACCGCGCCGCCGTGCATGAAGCCACCGGGTGCACACCAGCCCGGGCCATGTTTGGGAGGGAGCTCCGTCTACCCGTCGATCTTGCCTTCGGCCGACCTGGGAATGATCCGATCCCGGTAAGCCAGTATTGTCAAGAACTGGTCGACCAACTGGAGGACGTGCACGCGTTCGCGAGGAGGAAACTGCAGATCGAGACCGACCGAATGAAGACCCGATACGACCAGCAGACGGATGCCGGAGGATTCCACGAGGACGACCTGGTCTGGCTCTTCAACCCATTACGGAAGAAAGGCCTGTCACCCAAACTGCAGAAGTCCTGGGAGGGCCCGTACCGAGTCGTGAAACGGATCAACGATGTCGTCTACAGGATCCAGCGGAGCCCGAGGGCGAAGATGAAGATCGTGCATCGAGATCGCCTGGCAGCCTACGGAGGTACACAGACGGACCAATGATTGATCGGGACGATCAGCCTTTTTAGGAAGGGGGTGGTGTTACGGCTGTGAGTTTGTGTCATCACTCGCCGCATGAGTCACAACTGCCCCAGGGCTGGGCTGTGCCCTTCCTCCTGTATTGCGTGCGCCTTATGCAACAGGGCTACTAGGACAAAGGGATAGTCCAGAATATTCGTGACTGGACCAGCGATGGAAACCTCGAGAAGCCGTGAACCCTGGATGGATCTAGAAGCATTTATTGAGTCACCGGCCTGCTATATTAGTGCGACCTGTCAAGCAGTTGTTGTTGTTGTTGTGTTTTATGAGCTAGTGCGAGTGTTTATCCCGGGCGACAGAAGTGTGGTGACTTGCGAAATCCCTAGTGAAGCTGATTCTCTTGACACCGAGGAAGTGATTGTGGTGCTTGTGAAACAGTGTATAGTACAGTGACAGACCCAGTGCAGCTATTTCCAGCTAGCGTACGGGACCGGACTCATTAGCGAAGAGGATTAACTGTGGTCTGTTGACAAGTGAAAGGGAAAGTATTCTCGACGTGAGGAAACTGGAGTAAGGTAATAATTACTGTTGAGTAGTGTATTTTTCTGGCTGCAATAAAATTAATTATTTCTTTAAGCAGTAATTGGTGTTGTGCTTTATACCCACCGTAATCCAGTTAACAAAGGTGCCACTAGGGGGTGGCACGTAACAATATGGATTGATTTAAGTGCTCCAATGTGGGCGTAAACTATGTAAATAAATAAATAAATAAATGGATAGTTCTTCTGAAAACTCTCTTCACGTGGAAAGTAGAAATGGTATGGAATTTAAATGCTTGGTTTTTCGGAAATCACAACAGAGGATTGAAAAGACATCTCTAGCACGTTTTTTTTTGACGGGTTGTTGGTAAACATGAAAAATGGGTGCACGGAAGATTCTGATGTTGTTTGTTCTAAACAAGTTTATGTTCAGTTTAATAATAATAAAATGTTAATAATTTTACGTCCCTTTCAATTACTGAAGCTTTTAGAGACGCTGGGCTGCCGGATGGGATCTGTAACGTGCCAGTAAATCTACTGACACGGCTCCCTCACATTTAGACCTAAGCACCCTGACTGCATCAGCATTCGATCCCTCTACCTGGGGAAAAGCAGGCGAGAAAGTTACCGCTGCGCCACTCAGCCAGTCTATGCTCAATTTACTCAATCTAGTGGACAAATGGGAAAAGGAATGGATTACGCGGCAAAGTAAGACAGTGTATTTTCAATTTTTCTGTTGACCACATTTTACGTACGGATACACAAGACATTAAAGGTAAAACAGACAAAAATACATTAACGCTAAAGACATGTGCAAACAAACTACGCTTATCAACCACGACAGGAATGAAGGATATGGGCAGAAAGTAAAACAAGCGATTCGGGAGTCAGGCGACAGACGAAAGTAGGCCTAAATTAGTTTAAAATTGTAACTCAGAATCACTTTCAATACGATCTGCATTTACATGTTCCTGAATAGGCCTACCTGTTTGGATACGATTCGATCCCACAATTTTACCGTATCGACCTTGAAACTTCATACAATCTGAGTCCCGTTTACATGACCGTATTCAATACGGTAAGTGTACTCAAATCGATTTGAGCTCGCCATGTAAATGCAGTAAAGGGCCTCGTCTCAAGTTTTCAACTTGCCACTGCCTTTTTAACATGATTGCCCTTCTTCTCTTCCTCCTGACCTGAATTCGCTTAATCGGCCAAACACAAACCATAATTATGTCTCCACTAAAAAGTGATATGCCAGGCGCATCCATGATGGTATCCAAAGAATTGTATCGATATTTTAAAACAGCTGATATCTTAAATTTGAACCTTCGATCGAGATTTGAACACTCCTCACTCGTCATCAAAGCGCAAAGAGCTTACAAGTAGTAGCAGATCACCATCATCTTGGGTGTTGGTTTGGTACCAGCATGTAAGTCCAGTGCGTTTCAGAACACAAGTCTATGAAGGAGGCTGTGATCAAGCACACGTCCCAAAGCTCCGTAGTGCATAGTACCTAGTGAGTAGTTGCTAGCAGCTAGTCAATAGCAGACAACTTGAGCGGCTTCGGTGGCGTAGTCGGTAGCATGCTGAACTGCCGTGCCCAAGTTAGCGGGTTCAAATCCGACCGAAGTCGTCGGATTTTTTAAGAGCGATAAAAATCCTTCAGTGTGCCTTCCTTCGGAAGGGAAGTAAAGCCGGTGGTCCCATGTCATACATTTATGGCATGTAAAAGATCCTTTCACAGACTAAATTTGTGTAAAGCAAAAATTGTTAGGTTAGATTTCGTCAGAACGCTCTATCAAAGTTCCAACATTCACCACTAGGTATCATTGATATCTGGTGGCGAAAGTTGGAACTACTTGAAATTGAACGGAACTTGTAGCTCACCCTTCAGGGTGTCCGCTGGAAGCAGCTACAGACTCAGGCGAGCCGAACATGTCCTCGGACACTCCCGGCATAAAAGTCATACAATAAATAAATAAACTTGAGCTTTGGGACACAGCCTCATACGAAGACTTCGAACATGTGCCATGTGCTTTGTTTCGACCACTTGACACCAGAGTTCGCATGAGCGTTTACCATCAGAATGAAAGTGTTCAGCAATGCGATCCAGCTGGCAGTGCGTCTTACACACTTCCGTTCGATTCACCACTGCCAGCTGGATCGTCCGATCCACTTCCGTCCCATTTTTCAAAATTACTCCCACAAATATCCAGCAACCGAGTGGAAAGATGTTACACATCAAAAAGAAAGCCACAAATTTATACAAAATAGTATTGTACCACTCTGGTGGATTAATGGTAAGGATATAAGACTTTCCAATACTTTTAATGGTTGTTTGATTCATAACCGATGAAGTTACCAGCTCAAAAGATCTCCAGGAGGTAGCTTAGGTCATATGATAATAATAATAATAATTAGCGGACCCGTGCGAGAAACTTCGCATGTTCATAAGTCATACTTTCCCCAATCTATCTATATATATATAAAGCTCAATGTTTGTCTGTCTGTTTGTCTGTTATGTATACAAATCCACACCGTTTCACCGATCTGAACCAAAATTTGTATACTTACCCTTTGGAACCCTGCGGGTAACCCTGTCCACTTGAAATTTCCGACAGACCACCCTATTCCCTGCATTTAGGCCCTTTGGCCCAAATCTACACCGTTTCACCGATCTCAACCAAAATTTGTATACTTACCCTATGTAACCCTGTGAATAACACTGTCCACTTAAAATTTCGAACAGACCACCCCATTTCCTGCATTTAGGCCCTTTGGCAAACATCTACACCGTTTCACCGATCCAAACCAAAATTTGTATACTTACCCTTTGCAACCCTGCGGGTAACTCTGTCCACTTGAAATTTCGGACAGACCACCCTATTCTCTGCATTTAGGCCCTTTGGCCCAAATCCACACCGTTTCACCGATCAAAACCAAAATTTGTATACTTACCCTTTGGTACCCTGCGAGTAACACTGTCTGCTTGAAATTGCGGACAGACCACTCCATTCCCTGCATTTAGGCCCATTCCCGGAAAGAGGACAGGGTCCGTCCCAAAGGCAATGAAGAAAAGGGGTAAAACCGGACCCGCTCAGGTAACCCTCAGGGTTGCCAGCTCCCGAACTCACCAGCCATGAGCTCTTGAGGATCTAGCACTATCCAGGGTGCACCAGAAGTGGTGGAGCTACACACACCCTGCCTCCTTGAGGGTCTTGAGCAGAAGACATGAGATATTAAGAAAAGAAAAAGAAGGCTGACACCTCGAAGAATGAGGCTATCAGGAATGATTAGACAAGGGCCAATTAAGGCGGGAAAGTGAAAGAGTCGCTAGGCCTCGGATACCCTGATACCATCAGGGACAGAAGAGAACAATAGTTTGACCAAGGGAGGCTGACAGGAAAGAGAACTGAAAGGAGCCCGGCACCCGTAAGTAGAAGCAATGCCGGACTCAGCTGGGGTCCCGTGGTCGCAAACCCAAGTCCCACAAGTTGTGAGACCCTGGAGGGTGGAGGGGGGAGGAGGGGGCAGGTGTGAGAATTGTAACCATACATACTTCTTTCTGGGTTATCGGGGCGTGGTTGTTATTTCACAATTAGGGAGTTTTCTTTTAAAAATAACATCTTTCTACATTTTATTCTTCTAGTATTTAACACTAAGCATCAATCACGAACACTTCACTTCTCGGGATCTTTTCACACAAAACCTTATCTACTTCCAAGACCAAAAACACAATAAACATCTCAACAGATACTAACATGGAACAATACCCTATCTCCAAAGATAAAAAGGACAGATACTCTAATACAAAATCTAGCAGTATGGACTTTAACAAGAATAGACATAGATATATCTAAAAACAAAACAGCATCAAAAAAGGAACATATAAAAGAAACTATACAAACCATCTAACTTCATTGGCAAGGCCACCTGCCATGCAACACAGAGATGCAAACTGCCCTCCCAGCATGTGCCATTTCCTTACCTTACAAACCCAAAGAAAATGAACAGTGACAATACGCCCCCCTATATATGTAATTCTCGCGTATGAAACACGTGAAAATCACACACATATATATATATATATATATATAAAAAACAAAGAATAAATTACTAAACATATCACACATACACAAAATTAACAAACACACTAACTAAAATTATCCCTAAATTACGTTCACATTATTCGGATGTTACTATTAAGTTTCTTAGATCATTCAACAAAACACTGATATTGCAAAGATGGAATGTCACTGTTTTCTCTGAGCCTGTTTAAGTACATACCATAATATCTCTTCTCTGGACTATGATACCAATCACTTGCTTCTGAATTGTGCTTAGTTTCAGATATCCACTCTTTTAACATTATCGAGTACAAAATGCCGTAACCCACTGTTCTCAAATCTCTCAATGTTGAAACACGTCGTCTCCACCATTCCTGTCTCCTTCCCTTCCTCATTTCCTTCTTCTTCTTCTTCTGATCTGTCAATCTCTTATCTTCCTTTACCTGATATCTCATCTTCTTCCTACTCCTTCTCTTTGCTTGCCAACTCATCCTTCCACATTTTCCCCCCTCTTCTTTTTCGTCTGTCTCATCTTGCTCAACAGTTTCTTTCTCTTCTTCCACCGTTTCTTCTTCACCTTATCTTCTTCTAGAATGTTGTCTCCTTCATGATTCACTCCCGCACTTTCACCCTCATCTTTAGCCTCTTTTTCTTGACTGCTACTGTCCTCCTCATAACCAACCTTATCTGATTCTTCTTTCTCTTCTTCAGTTTCTGCCATATCACCTGCTTTCTCACGCCCTTCTGTTTCACCTTCTTCCTTATCCGTTTCTCCTTTCTCTTCTGCCTTTTCCTTTCTTTCACCTGCCTCCTCTCCTTCAGTTTCTTCCTTATCACCTGCTTTCTCACGCCCCCCACATTGCTGATAATTTTCTTGCTTTCCTTCAAGTGAATCACTTATCTCATTCACTTCCTCCTCTTTTATCTTATCCTCCACTTCTTCCTCCTCTACAGTCACTTTCAAGGATTCCAACTCCAAACTACTATTAAGTACAGACTTATGGTCCTGTATTTCTTTCCTGAGACTCTCTATCCTTGTGTTCGTGGCCCTGTTGCTCTCCTGAATTTACTTACTTACAAATTCCTTCACTTATACTATCTGTTTGGTCACTGACACTACATTCTCATTTACAGAGCCTACCTGCTCCTTAATCTCCTTACTCATAGACTCCTTCACTTCTACCATCTCCTTACTCATAGATTCTCCTTGCTTCTTAATCTCTCCTTTTATTTCACTCAGTAGCATTTGTATCAAACTATCGTTTATAACCCCCATTTGTTCCCCTCGTTGGTGTGTCATCTTGTAATTTTTCTAACTTCCCTTTATCGAGCACCACGTTGAGGCGCAATAATTGTAACCGTACATACTTCTTTCTGGGTTATCGGGGCGTGGTTGTTATTTCACAATTAGGGAGTTTTCTTTTAAAAATAACATCTTTCTCCATTTTCTTCTTCTAGTATTTAACACTAAGCATCAATCACGAACACTTCACTTCTCTGGATCTTTTCACACAAAACCTTATCTACTTCCAAGACCAAAAACACAATAAACATCTCAACAGATACTAACATGGAACAATACCCTATCTCCAAAGATAAAACGGACAGATACTCTAATACAAAATCTAGCAGTATGGACTTTAACAAGAATAGACATAGATATATCTAAAAACAAAACAGCATCAAAAAAGGAACATATAAAAGAAACTATACAAACCATCTAACTTCATTGGCAAGGCCACCTGCCATGCCACACAGAGATACAAACTGCCCTCCCAGCATGCACAATTTCCTTACCTTACAAACCCAAAGAAAATGAACAGTGACAGAATAGCTTGCTGATTCATCGCGAGGTGACATGAGGGAAATATCCAGACCCCGCCGTGTTACCTGGTATTGCTGACTATGCTGATGTTCATACAGGGTCTTTGCTCAAACCACTGTAGTGTTACGAAAGAATGAGTGATTCACCGGTCATATGAATAGGACCGGGAACCCCCCCGAACATCTGTCATCATTAGGGCCCGGATTTTTTAAAACTGCATATGCGCATATGCATATGCATATTTTGACATATTTTGAGGTTTAGTGCATATTCTAGACGTAACAGCATATTCCGGTATTGTGGTGTTTGAAGCCATATGTCTGAATTTAAGGACAATTACAAGAACTACTAAAATAAATCTGTTTTGTGTATCCCTAGCTAGTTGCCTATATTATGTGCATCCCTCACTAATTGGTGTTTTCGACTCTCTGTGTAATGGCACTTTACTTTCACAACTGACAATGGCAACAGATAGCTTAGGTATGGGTAGGCAGGCTGGCTGGACTTCCCGGAATTCCTTTCTCTACCACAGTAGATAATAATCTCAGGGGGTTGGGCAATTGGTCAGGACAGAAGTATCTTCAATTCACTAGTTACGTTCCAGTTTAATGCCCTGCATCTCAAGTGTTAGTTTCTAAAAATGCCTAAGGAAAAGAGCAGGAGAAGAGATTTACTAAATCAGTGGGTGTCGGGTAACAGGGACTATTCAACAGATGGTGTCATCGTGTACTGTCAAGTTTGCTCAAAGGAAGTAAAATGTGAAAAGAAATTTCAGCTTGAACAGCATTCAAAAACAACTGCACATATTAAAGCAAAGGAGGAGAAGAACAGCACACCACAACAACTACTTCTTACGCAGGTAAAGCCTAAGTCCGGTATTCTTAATACATTTTCAAATGATCTTTGTAGGGCTTTCGTATGCAGCAACATTCCATGGAATAAATTAAACAATCCAGTTCTGCGATCATTTCTTGAGAAATATTGTGTAAATCAAAAAATACCAGATGAATCAACTCTTAGGAAAAATTACCTACCTCCGCTATATGAATCTACCCTGGAATTGATCCGTTCGGATATCGGAAGGAACTATGTCTGGATATCGGTGGATGAGACAACGGATTCATGTGGCCGTTACATAGCAAATTTCGTGGTTGGTAAATTACATCCAGACGAACCCGGTAAGCCGCATCTTCTTGCTTGTAAAGTACTAGAGAAGCAAGGAAGCTTGTAGTTTAACGTGACCGTTAATCTGTAGATTATGAGCCACGGGACCTCCTTTTTACGTGGAATCCGAACCACAGGACATGGCATTTCACTTCGAAAATCTCACATGCATTGACCGGGAATCGAACCCGGTCCGCCTTGGTGAGAGGCATACAAAGTACTAGAGAAAACCAACCATAGTACAATAGCAAGATTTGTAAATGATTCTCTGTGACTATTGTGACCATCTGAAATTGAGGATAATTGTTGTAAAGTGCTTGTACTGCTCACAGATGCAGCTTCGTATATGTTGAAAGCAGCAAAGGCCCTTCAATTATTTTATCCGAAACTCATACACGTAACCTGTTTAGCGCACGGATTACACCGCATTGCAGAAGAAATACGCACACAGTTTCCAGCTGTTAACAATTTAATTGGATGTGGGAAGAAGCTGTTTCTGAAAGCACCAGCTCGTGTCCAGTTCTACAAAGATTGTCTACCTGAAGTTCCTTTGCCACCTGAACCTGTCCTGACTAGGTGGGGGACATGGTTATCTGCAGTATCATTTTATCAGGAGAATTTTAATGAAGTGAAAGAAGTGGTTACAAAACTTGAAGATGAGCATATTGCGTGTGTCCGTGATGCAAAAGTTGTGTTTGAAACCGCTACTGTTTATCAAGACGTCAATTTCATTCATGCACATTTTTCTAAACTTCCAAAAGCCATTGAGAGCTTAGAATCTTCTGGTACTCCCCTCCATGAATCACTTGATCTCGTTGAGAAAGCTGCATCTTCATTGAATTCTGCTCCAGGCGAAATTGGAGAGAAGATTAAATGCATGTTAGAAAAGGTGTTGAATTCGAACCCAGGACTAAAGAAGATTAAGTTAATTAGTCAATACTTGAGTGGAACTAGGGTATCCTTGCCAGATGTATGCTCCGAAACTTTGGTGCCCGTGTATAAGTACTGTCCAATCACGTCAGTTGATGTAGAACGATCATTCTCAGCCTATAAACTCATTTTGACGGACAATAGACATAGTTTGTCTCCAGAAAACATTGAAAGACTACTAGTTACCTATTGTGATGCTTCTTTTTGCAACAAATGATACCTGTAAATTGGTAAGTGAATAAAATTGCATGTTTTAAGTGCATATTTCATTATTTTCCATACATATATTCTAACTTTTTAGTGCATATTTGCATGCATATTTTCAGTTTTTTTTAGTGCATATAAATCCGGGCCCTAGTCATCATATATAGTCATCATCTGCGATATTCTCAGGTTCGTGCAGCTTGGACCCGAGCAGTACTCGATAAGCTCTTTCACTACACGCATCGAGTATAGGCCTAAGCCAGAAAATAACGTTCAGACTTTGGAAGACATCGAAGGTAGAAATCTGAATTACCTATATCAGATTTAAAATTACACCATGCTCGTTTAGTAGTCATTTTTCATTACCTTATTATTACCATAAGGGCAAATGACCTAGATGTTACGCCCATTATACCACTAATCACCACACACAATAAGTCTTCATCGCCTGTGAATTTTGTAATATTTCTTTCTATCACGGTAGTTTGTAAGTTTGTCGTGTCAATTCAACATTAGTTTTCATTACCATCCTCATCAAAAGGGCAAATGACCTAGATGTTACGTCCATTATACTACTAAGTAACACCACAGTCTTCATCGCCTGTGATTTTTAAAATATGTATTTCCATTAGATTGTAAGTTTGATATACCCGTACAGTAGTAGTCGTCTTCATAAATAAATATAATTTATCACGTAGAGTGTTAAGGAGACTGAGATACTATCATCATTCCACCGGGCGAAGCCGGGTACTACTGCTAGTAGGTTTATAATGAGTGACTTAAGGAGAAAGGTTGTTATGTTTTTATTTCAACCAAATGATTATAGAACACCATTTTCATTTCAGTTAGAATTCCAAGCTGTACGTTCTCTAACTTAAGAAGGCAATCACTGAAAATTCGATCATCATAACACTCACCAGTTATTCGATATTTATGAAAGCATCTTGGTCAAGATTTCCTGCTTTATCTTGTTGGCTGAGGAGCCTCTTTCTCCCTTATCAAGACAGCCCTCGTTGGAAAACTTCTTCATGCCCCGCTTATAGTGAGGCTTCCTTGTTCCCAAGTGCAACGATCAGCGTTAAACTCCTTCGCACACTGCTTGCAGGGCAGCTTTCTCGGTCCTGTGTGGTACAGTAGAGCTCAGCGCTAAACTCCTTTACACGTTACCTACAGGGGTGCTTTCGATTTCTTGAGTGGAGCGTCAGCATGAGAGCGTGCTGTAACTGGTTTCTTTCTGTGAGCATTGTATGCTGCTTCTTTGATCTCATTTTCCATGTTTTCCTGAAGTCGGGTTTTGATGTATTGTGTTACGTCCTCGACCTTTTCGGCAAGGGCGGCTATTACCACCCTACAGGATTTATTCATGCCCAGTGCCTCAGGTTTACATGTTTCACACAGCCATATCAGTTTCCTGCTCTTTCTTTCAAGGTCTCTGACTTCCTGACCAATGAGGCCAGTACAGTTCTCGTGGGTCTTTTCTCTGCACCTATCACATTCGATTGTGCTGTCCTCATTAGTGGATTGCCTCTGACATATCGGGCAGAATTCCTTTTTGTTGCTTCCGGGTGCACTCCGGGCAGAAAGCATCTTGGTAAAGATTTCCTGCTTTATCTTGTTGGCTGAGGAGCCTCTTTCCCCCTTATCAGGACAGCCCTCGTTGGGTAACTTCCTCACATCCCACTTATAGTGAGGCTTCCTTGTACCTAAGTGCAACGACCAGCGTTAAACTCCTTCGCACACTGCCTGCAGGGCAGCATTCCCGGTCATGTGTGGGAGCGCTCAGCGCTAAACTCCTTTGCACGTTACCTACAGGGGAGCTTTCGCTTTCCCGAGTGGAGCGTCAGTATGAGAGCATGCTGTAGCTGGTTTCTTTCTTTGATATTTATGAAATTAGAATGCAATTCGTCACTGTTAATGCCATTAGTGTGCTGAGTCCATTGATAGACAGCTTAGCCGTAACACTCACCGGTTATTCGATACATTTCAGTCAGAATTCCAAGTTGTATGCTCCCTAACCTAAGAAGGCAATCACTGAAAATTGGATCATCATAACACTCACCGGTTCTTCGATATTTATGAAATTATACGATTCGAGTACTATTTGAGTACTCAATCCATTGATTTACTGTTTCTGAAATCCATGCAAAATGATAGAAGAAAAACTGTAAGAGAATTAACGTTCAATAGTTTTAAGGTTTTAGACGACAACTCATAATTGCAGCATGTTACAGCAACAGTATTTGCAAATAGCACACTTCTTACAAAAAATGTTATTTATGAAATTAGAATGCAATTCGTCACTGCTAATTTATGAGGCCTATATGATGATGATAGTTTTAAGGTTTTAGACGACAACTCATATTGTAGCATGATACAGCAACAGTATTTGCAAAAAGCACACTTCTTACAAAAATCGATATTTATGGAATTAGAATGCAGAAGAAAAACCTGTACCCAATCCACTGATTTACTGATTCTGAAAACCAGATAGAAGAAAACTGTAAGAGAATTATCGTTCAATGGTTTTAAAGTTTTAGACGACAACTTGTAATTGCAGCATGTTAGAGCAACAGTATTTGCAAAAAGCACAATATTCTTACAAAAATCGATATTTATGGAATTAGAATGCAGAAGAAAAACCTGTATCGCAGCATATCAACGAAACTGGAAATGATAGAACAGAGAACTGTAAATAGTTCTCAGGTTTTAGACGACTTAACACTCACCGGTTATACGATTCTAGTACTGAATCCATTGATTTACTGTTTCTGAAAACCATGCGAAATGATGGAAGAAAAACCGTAAGAGAATTAACGTTCAATAGTTTTAAGGTTTTAGACGACAACTCATAATTGCAGCATGTTAGAGCAACAGTATTTGCAAAAAGCACAATTCTTACAAAAATCTATATTTATGGAATTAGAATGCAGAAGAAAAACCTGTATCGCGGCATAGGCCTATTAACAAACCTGGAATTTAATAAATCCATTGTTTAGACGGATGAGCTTAAATCATGTGTGTGCTAAGTCCATTGATTGAAAGCTTAGCAGTAACACTCGCCGGTTATACTATTTGAGTATCCTATCCATTGATTTAGCCTACTGATTCTGAAAACCATGGGAAATTATAGAAGAAAAACTGTAAGAGAATTAACGATCAATAGTTTTAAGGTTTTAGACGACAACTCATAATTGCAGCATGTTACAGCAACAGTATTTGCAAATAACAAACTTCTTAAAAAATCGAGATTTATGAAATTAGAATGCTGAAGAAAAACCTGTATCGCGGCCTATTAACAAACCTGGAATTTACCAAACCTGAAATTCTATAAATCCATTGTTTAGACAAATGAGTTTAAATCATGTGTGTGCTGAGTCCATTGACTGAAAGCTTAGCAGTAACACTCGCCGGTTATACGATTTGAGTACTCAACCCATTGATTTACTGATTCTGAAAACCATGGGATATGATAGAAGAAAACCCTGTAAAAGAATTAACTTAATGTTCAATAGTTCTAAGGTATTAGACGACTTAACACTCACCGGTTATATGATTAGAGTACAGGTACTCAATCCATTGATTTACTGTTTCTGAAAACCATTCGAAATGATCGATAATTATGAATTTAGAATGCAGAAGAATAAACTGTAAAATAATTAATGTTCAATAGTTTTAACGACAACTCATAATTGCAGCAGGTTTGAGCATCAGTATTTGCAAATCGCACACTTCTTACAAAAATTTATATTTATGAAATGAGAATGCAATTCATCACTGCTAATTTATGAAATTATACGATTTGAGTAGGGCCTACACATTCCTTTCATTTACTGTTTCTGAAATCCATGCAAAATAATAAAGGAAAGACCTCAGAATGTTAAAATGACATAAAACGGGCATCACAGCAACCAAAATGTGAAGTGGACAGAAATTATGGAGCGTATCTTCATGCACCCACAGTATTTGCAAATCGCACACTTCGTATAGTTTTTTAAAAGTCAATTTTTAAAGAAATTATTTATATTTATGGAATTAAAGTGCAATTCATCACTGCTAATGTCTATTCTCATTCATTTGAATGCTCGTTTTCACGATCGGTCGCTTGTGAGTGCCGCAGGAGGGAGCTATACTATTGAAATAATATACAGTATATAACAATTTCTATAAGTTACCGTATATATTTCCCATTTTGTGGGTTCGGGGACGAGGTGAGGTAAATATCTATGTGGCAGTGGTTTTCACGGCTGAATGACCCACCCTTCTGACGCCACCCTCAACACAGAGCTGGATGGGAAACGAAATGACAATAGGGCAAGGGGTTGGAAGAAAGCGACCAAGGCCTTTCAGGAAGTACTGTCCCGAATCATGTTTTACTAAAAGTATTTTGTATTTTGAAATTTAGTTTAAAACACTATTTTGTATTTTCAGGAATTATATAAGTGTATTTTGTATCTAAAATCCTTTCTTGTGAGTATTTTGTATCGAAAATACATTTTAGGAGTATTTTGCCCAACTCTGACTCCCGCATTGCACACAATCATTCAGTTTTATGTTTATTACCATAAATGCTTGTAGTCACAATTGCATCTCATGTTCTTTATTCAAAGTAAAACATATTAACATGACTAGTAAATCACATGATTCTTGGCATGCATTTGATACTTTTTATAGCTGCCTATCTATAGCAATTCAAAGACTAAATGTTTACTGTTGGGACAGAGGTTTCTCCTTTACAAGCACATCACAAAATTGAAATTGTAAACAAAGGAAATTTTAAAAGATCTGAACCTCACCATGGAGGGCAGGAGTCTCATTCATCCTCTATACCTAGTGTCAACTGCTGAGAGCATAGGTAAAGTAGTATTACAAGCTTACGAGCAAACCCTTTCTCCATTTTTACCCCCTCCTGCATGAAAATAATTGACAACTGGAGCAAACTACCAAGCTTATAAAGTTTTTGGTTTTACTGTATATGGAACTTAACCTTGCAATCATAAACCATGGGTTTTGCATGGAATATAACATACCACATGCATTAACTAGGAACTGATACCAGTCCACCTTTGTGAAACACAAGCAGCTTCACCGCTGTGCGATCACTAGGAATCGGAAAAATTCGCATTTGCGATAAATGCGAATATTTGTAATGTGTGTTAAAACCATTTTTTTTTATAGTTTTAAGGTGTTCTGAAGCACTGTGGTACCTAAATTCAAAATGCAAAAAATTGCAAAATTAGTACAAATATGCGATTTTGGTGCGAATTCTGTGAAAATGTGTTATTTTACTGGCGAAAACCACATATTTCGGCGAAATCATGAGAAATACTGCAAACATGACGCATAAATCTTTCGACCGCTCTGATCGATATATATAGAAAAGTAGTCGATCGATCGCTGCTTGCTGACTTTAATCGATATTTACAATGGGAATAGGATGTATCTATTATTCTCAAAAAGTAAATCGAGTGCCACGGAAATAACGAAATAGACGCAGCGTTGTTTTCCTGTTGTTCATACTCTTCGTTCAAAGTTGAAACGGTTTTCGTGTAAGGTGCGTGTGAATAGTGGAGAGAAGAATATCAAGCGATTGTTTAGGTTATGGGGCGCACGACGATAACTGCGCGCGAAAGGGCTCAGCAGTATGCAAAGGATGGATTATATGTAAGGGCCTTAATTTTTGGTGAAATAAAACTGTTGATTTCGGTGTTAAAACTAACACCATTTCAGTGGGTATTTCGCGAAATAAACTGTCACAATGATCGATGTTTCTGCTGCAATCTTCCACATAGTATGGGGTAAATTTAACAAATTATGTGATAAGGGGTTTTAAAGAGCAATCTTTTAATATAACCTTGTTATTAAATCTTAGAACAACCAAATAGGGTATACCAAATCTTATCAGTCGCGAACTCTCATTGCTGTATCTACGACCACAACGCCATTTGATGTAATCGATAGCAGATACTTAATCTATTTTCATCGATAGTCTTAGAGATTGTGGAACTGATCACACATACTTCCAGTTTTATGGGCATTTGTGTAGAGAATATGCAGCATTCATGCAGTACTATCAATCAAATAAGAAGGAAACCACGAAGCATTTAAACGTTATTGGAGAGCTTTTTGGATAATATTTAGCATTTTTCGTACAAAGTGGAGTATATTTCGTGATAATTTGTGCAATTCACACAATAAATAAGATTTCGTGATATTTTGAGAGTTCAATTTGCTAAAATACGGTACTTTAAGTACCTAGAAGGTCATATATAGGCAAGAAAGGAGATATGAAAAAAAAGTTCGCGCGTATCGCTATTACCAAAAAATACGGCCCCTATTTACATGCCACAGATTCAGTGACAGTGTTTTGTAAATATTGTAATTGCCGAGTTGCGTGGGAAAAAAAGAATAGCATTGCGAAACATGTTAAGTCGGAAAAACACGTGGGTAAGCGACGCGATAACAGAAGTTCAACCCTTGCTGCTAGTACATCTCAAGGAATGCAAACTTCTGTGCTTACACAGTTGGATAGTTGTAAACGACGAAAAATTTCCAGAGATAACTTCTCGAAATGCACAGTTGAAGTATTTGCCAAAGCTGGAATAGCTTGAAAACAAAGAGCTAAGAGCCTGGATTACTGAGTTTTAAAATGAAGAGCTGCCATGTGTGAAAACACTACGTGAATTATATTTACCAGGTTAGTTTCGACTTCATTGATCGGGTACCGTTTAGATATCACAACATCGAAACCACACTCGGAATTGAAGGAGACGGAATTTGAGCGCGATTTCCGTATCAAACTATCTTACCCGTACCCAATTGATCCAGTAATTTTAAATTATTTTGTTATAATTTGAGGTCTTTCTTCCTTTCTAGAAGTTGCATCTTACCACCAGAAAAGAACAGCAGAGGCTCTAAACTTGAAATTGAAGGGTCTCTGTATCCTACCTCTCATCTCCTTTACCCCAAATTGCATAACCTTGACACCAGTCTTACCTTAATTTGTGCAGAGAATTTTTCTGCAGCAACTAAAAGTGCTTTGATTAAGCTCACTCCTCTAGAGCAGGCTGCATGTAGGGACACATTTGTCAAAGCTGCTCATTCTTCAAAGTGCAAGCTAGCCACATTGAAAGTTAAAGACCCTAACCATAAGCATTTTGTGTCAATTTCTCAAGCTCTGTATCCAAAAAATATAATTTTGAATAACATTGATAAATTAGCTGACAAGGGGAGGATACGATGCATGGGTCACCGATTCGAACATCTTTAGTACACTTGTAGGGCATGACTAGGCGCATACCAGGTGCAAGTAGTAAGGTGCGCTTCTCAGCCGATTCCGAGAAATTAATGATTAATTATTCGTAATTGCTGTATGGCGTTCATGTGCATTTTACGTTAACATGAAGCCAACGAGCGCGTGGTGCAGCGGTAAGAGACCTGCTTCGTAAGCGCGGGATCACTGGATCAAATCCTACCAGTGAGCCTTTTTTTGTAAACATAGGCAATTCGTACAACTGTAGGTGTCGTGAATAATGTTCATTTTGCAGTCAATTGTAATAACGTGTTATGTGAGCGGCAAAAGGGAGTCGGAATAAATCGTACAGGAGATTGATGAAAGAATACCTTTATTCACAGTATTTTGCTGTTAGTACAAATGCCCACCGTTATCGTTTGTTTGTGTGCAGGTGACCTCGCCAGGTCTGAACACTTTCCAACCAATACCCATAGCATGAGACACTACTTGCGGGTACGGGGTGGTCTGATGGTTCACTGACGTGCAATGAATGGAACAGACTGGGCTTTCAGTGTATAAACGTATACATACGAGGGCAATTCAGAACTAACCTCCGGTTGATTGAAAAAAATACACCAAGTTAAGTAAAAATATTTTAATATATACATCTTACAACTACTACTTTGCACTATTTTTCGACATAGTCTCCATAACGATTGAGGCACTTATCGTATCTCTTCACAAGCTTTGAAATTCCTTCTGCATAAAAATCACCCGCTTGTGCCTTGAGCCAGCCTGTGACCGCATCTTTGAGCTCTTCGTCGTCATCAAACCGCTGGGACCCGAGCCATTTCTTCATATGCATGAAGAGGTGATAATCGCTTGGCGCCAGATCTGGGCTGTAAGGTGGATGGTTGAAAACGTCCCACTTGAAGGACTCAAGAAGGGCTGTTGTTCTGCGAGCAGAGTGCGGACGGGCGTTATCGTGCAAAAAAACGATACCGGAAGTCAGCATACCACGGCGTTTGTTCTGTATAGCCCGTCGTAATGTTTTTAGTGTTTCACAGTACACGTCTTGATTAATGGTCGTCCCACGTTCCATGAATTCAACCAACAACACCCCCTTTGGCATCCCAAAACACCGTTGCCATCAGTTTTCTGGCAGAAAAATCTTGCCGGGCTTTTTTTTGGTTTGGTAGGCGAATCTGAATGTGCCCACATCTTTGGCTGTAAAAAAACGTATAACAGCACGCACTTCACATTTGGCGGGATTTTCTATTGCAGCACACATTTCAAACTGCCACAAAAACTAAACTAGCGCAGGTACGATGTTCACTCGACTACGGCTTGCTGCCGACTGACCTGCTGAGCGCGTGAATGCACAGATGGCGCGCTACTCCCCCCACTACCCGCACTGTGACCAATCGGAGGTTAGTTTCTGAATTGCCCTCGTATAATAGAATACACCTGACCATGTATAGTACCATATGTATTTGCAATGCCCCGACTGTACATTATGTAATGTCACAAACGTTCACCCCCATACGATGATTTCAGAATCCCTTTTCCCGCTCACAAAACACGTTATTACAATTGACTGCAAAATGAACATTATTCAGGACACCTACAAAAAAAAAAAAAAAAAAAAAAGCTCACCGGTGGGATTCGATCCAGTGATCCCACGCTTACGAAGCAGGGCTCCTACCGCTGCATCATGCGCTCCTTAGCTTCATGTTAATGTACAGCGCACATGAACGCCGTACAGCAATTACGAATAATTAATAATGAATTTCTCGGAATCGGCTGAGAAGCGCAACTTACTACTTGCACCTGGCACACGCCTAGTCATGCCCTACAAGTGGAGTAAAGATGGTTCAAATCGGTGACCCATGCAACGTATCCTCCCCTTGTGAGCTTGAGAAATTGTTTGGAGTGCTCTCACAAAACGAAATCTGGTCTGGTTACTGTTCTCTGAAAAATGCAATTCAAACCCAGATGAAAGAAAGTAAAAAATGTGATATCACGCTTGCATTAACTGCAGTTCAAACAGAGTTCAGCATATTTGCTAAATACTGTTTTGAATTGTTGTGGACCCCAACGAACAATGTAGATAGCGAGCGTGTGTTGTCCCATTACAACACAGTGGTTACAGACAGACAGTGCAATTTGAATGAAAGCAATGCTGAAGTACTAACAATGCTTTCGTTTGAGGACTATAACTGCACTTCATAAACTTGGAGTCGTTAAAATAATATTACAATTTGATAATTTTTAACTTTGTAAATAGATGCTAATTTTGAAGAAAATAGATGTTAATTTTGAAACCACAACTGTTAAAAAGGATAGGTTTAAAACATGCTCAGTTCATAGCAACTTACCCAAGAATTAATAGAATGAAGCAGCATAAATGGGCACTACACTGATTCTCAACCACTATGGAAGTTTTAATATCTACTTGGCACACTGGACAAGTTATCTTCACTGCCTTAGGTCCCACAGGAACTCCACCAAGATAAACTGGAACAATGCAATAAATACAAAACATAGCAATTTTGGATCTTGGCTGAAGTTCAAATGAGAAAAATATTTGGAATTTTGAACAAGCCTGGAATAGTGTGCAAGTAAATGGGTAGAGAGAGATAACCTAAAAAACATAAAAAGGACAAGGTAATCTCCAAAGCTGGACAATGCCACCTTCAAAGCTGACCATTCATGCCATAAATCCAGTCAATAGCTTTTCAATGATAGAGCCCCCAATGAGCTTGTTTCAAGCTCCTACCCTAATCAGAAGAGAGGCCAGCAACCAGTTCTTTGCTGCTCACAACAGTGCATAGCGGGCCGAGGTGGCCCTAGCATGGTTTCCAGGTGGGTGAGATCTTATTGTGGCACCCCCCTCCCCTGTGGAGACTAAATTGTACAGGGTGTCTACTGTAAGGATGAAGTAAAAATTAACTACTTTTTATCTACCTTTTAACCCTTCAATACAGTAATACAGTAACCCTTCGTCGGGCGCACCTCCGCGACTCCCGAGTTCGGGCGCAGTGCGCCTGACAGGCCCTTATTGTATAGACGTCATTAACACTCAATTAACGCAATTATTTTTTAAGTGATAAGTGGCATTCATTAGGATATACATAGGGAGTTTATTCAACATCAGGTTTTTAAAAACATACTATAATTTATTGCTCACAATCAAACTTTAAAATAATAACTCGCATTTACAACCCACCACCAAATTGTGTTCAGTTTTCATGTGAAAAATTCAAACAAATATTAAAATTACGAGCAAAACTTAAATAATGTTCTTATTACAAAATAAGATACAGCACAATAGAGTCAGTCTTAACAAAAAATTAGTGCTTTTCAGTCGGTCAACACTATTATGTTGACCGACTGAAAAGCACCAAACTTCTGTTTACTAAGGCAACACTGAAAACTGGCTTCAAACACCATAAAGAGTCAGTATTACTTGGAATCATTGTTGGAATGCTCAGCAGTAAAGATACATTGCCCCAGTAAAGTGCATGGTTGGCAAGTCATACTGTATCTGACAGATTGCTTTGTGACATTCAAAGCATTCATAATTCGACATCCTTTGACCCGTTTATTCCACGAAATAACCACAATCTATGTATTTCTTATTCATAAAATGAGGAAAAGAAGTAATTATGCGATGGAATAATAAGGAAATACGAACCTTCCAAAGTCGA
This sequence comes from Meconema thalassinum, assembly GCA_946902985.2. Lineage (NCBI taxonomy): Eukaryota > Metazoa > Arthropoda > Insecta > Orthoptera > Tettigoniidae > Meconema > Meconema thalassinum. The sequence continues at coordinate 1,628,279,023 of OX336388.2, forward strand.
ACGAGTTCGGGCGCAATGCGCCTAACAGGCCTGGAGAGTACTTACTGCGCTTTACGGAGGAGGTGGGAAAACTAACAGGGAGCATTCGGAAAGGGACCTAGAGATAGGAAAATACTAGGGGCAGGTGCATAGGTGCCCTCGGGGAAGATGGGGGAGCAAGATTAGATTTTCGGGGCCTGACAGGCCAGCTGCGCCCGACGGAGGGTTAATTAACTTGTAAATCAAGATGAGTCTGCGGACTGGAGTTCCTTGCATGGTGAAAAATGAACAGTGTTCAAACCGTTAAATAAAATTCACTTGGGGTGTTATAGAAATTAAATAAATAATAAATAAATAAATAAATAATAGATATTTAATATTAAACGAGTTGTTTCAGCTAATATGTCGTCTTGTGTATAAGAAGTTGTTATGATTATGAAGAGGTTGCTCTGCTCTTGGTCGATTGAGGAGATTCCCTCTGTCTCCACAGTAGAGCACGAAGAAATATATGCGACGCTACGCGATAGTCACTGAATTCTGCCTTCGCAGTCAATGTAATAATAATGTTATTGGTTTTACGTCCCTTTTAACTACACTGGCTTTTAGAGACGCTGGGGTGCCGGAATTTTGCCCCGAAGGGGATCTTTAACGTGCCAGTAAATGTACTGACACGGCTCCCTCGCATTTGCGCACCCTCAAATGCCAGCTGACTGCGCCAGGTTTCGAACCTGCAACCTTGGGCTGCGAGAACGTTACCCCTGAGCCACGCAGCCAGACGCCTTCGCAGTCAAGTATGGAGAAATATTGAGATGATAAACGATCAGCGCTGCTCTCAGCCGTTTGACAAGATTCCCGTAGTCTTCACAGTAGAACACAGAGAAACATAGCAATTTACATCATCGGTGTCACTTTTAGTCGTTTGACAAGATTTCCATTGTCCTCGAGGTCGGACACGGGAAAATATAGTTTTATTATGCAATCCGAGCGGCTTGCTGTCCGTTTGACAAGAATCCAGTTGTCCTCGTCATTGCATGTGGAGAATTATCGCAAATGTTACGCAATGTCAATGGCCACTGCTCTCGGGCATTTTACGATATCACCTCCTCATAGTTGGACACTGAGAATGCGTTATTATGCAATCGGCACCGCACCTGGTCTTTCAATGATTGTCTGCCTCTCTATCTGTCCTAGCAGAATGGCGGAGGCAAGTTTGAGATTGGGCATAGTTAAAATTCACGAGCAGGTACGGACATGTATGCCACTTGTAAGTGGGGTGCCTCGATTCCTGCTGTGGTTGGGAGTTCGCAGTGGATCACATGGAGAAATTAGTATTGCGATGCTATATAGTCAATGTTGCTTTAAAGTGGGTTGATGCACTACTCGCTCCCCATACACTTTTAAGTATACGGTCATGGGAAAACTGGTGAGTAGGTTTTGTGATGAGCACCCACTCACCTTTAACAGGATTCCCGCAGTCATCGTGGTCCAAGTTTGTGATTGGGTCTTATGATTTTGCGCAATCAGCATTGATCTCGGTCCATTCGACGGGATTCCCGCAGGCAAGTCATGCGGTCAGCTGGGCGTCTTGAGTTCACAATAACGATTCCATAACCATGCTCATATTTATTATTTATTTATCGTGTGGCTTTTAGTGCCGGTAGTGTCCGAGGACATGTTCGGCTCGCCCGAGGCTGTAGCTGCTTCAAGCAAACACACATAGGGTGAGCTACAAGTTCCATTCAATTTCAAGTAGTTCCAACTTTTGCTACCAGATGTCAATGATACCTAGTGGTGAACGTTGGAACTTTGATAGAGCGTTCCAACGAAATCTAACCTAGAAATTTAGCTTCACACAAGTTTAGTCTATGGAAGGATCTTTTACATGCTATAAATCTATGACATGAGACCGCCGGCTTTACTTCCCCTCCGAAAGAAGGCATACTGAAGGATTTTAATGCTCTTAAAAAATCCGACTACTTCAGCCAGGTTTGAACCCACTATCTTGGGCACAGCAGTTCAGCATGCTACCAACTACGCCACCGAAGCCGGTACGATGCTCATAGTACGAAAGCCTTCCACCAGATGATGGATATATCAAGTGACATGCTATTTCACATAATTCTATATCAAAATTAGTTTGCATTGTGTTTTCTTTCAGCTATATTCTATGTTGCCTATTGCCTTAATTCATACTTTCTCCTCTTATAGTATGTTTATAATTCAATTGCATATTTTGTGCTCTAATACATTTATTACCGGTATGATATTTTATTCATTCTCATTGAGTATTCCTACGGATCACTTCAACCTGATACACCTAACTGCACTTGCAAAAACATTTATGCTGCCTGTTCACATGAATATTCATGTAAGTTAAGTTTCTTTTTAATATTGCCTTAATTCAGTGTATCTTATTCTTAGTATTCAACAAATATTCCAACTGATGATGTCAACCTTAAACACATGAACCCCTTTCGAAAAAATTTACTTTGCCTGTCCACAGGAATATTCATTTTAATTGAGCGTAGGAATCAAATAAAGAGTTGTATGGTTTATTACGACATGAACTGTATCAGAAAATTAAGTTAAGATAAATGTTGCATGTGGCCAGTAAGCTATTGGGCAACTTACGTGTAATGTACTGGTTCGTTTGGACATAGTGGGCCTAATTGACTACTAAAAGGAGCTAAACACACGTGAGGAAAGTAGGTATATAAAAATATAGGATAATGCTCAAAAACCTCCAAGGAGAGTGTATCTACTCTTTGGGCAGTAACACAGCAGAAGTAAATGACCTATTTTGGGGGATGGGTCCAATCTATTTTGCCAGTTTTCCATCATACTGTAATGTTATTGATATGAAAGCATCTAGGTTTCTACAGTGAGAGCCCTCCGTATAGAATGGAGCCTCGGGTAGACCGGGTGACGGCCGGGGCACTGTGGCTCGCCGCCTGCCGAGCAGGGCACTGGAGCTAGCAGCAGCGTAGCGTAGCGCTCAACTAGTTGAACACATTTACACTTTTTAATGTATTTAAAAATCATTATTTACATGAATTTCAGAGTAGTTGCTGGAAATGCTGTCCATTTTCTGAACACACATTGCACCAACGTAAGAAGTTTTGATACACTCGCTGTAACTCATCCTCACTGATATTGCATATCTGTGCAGTTATTTCGTTCTCGAGTCTCCAGAGAACGCTGATAGTTTCTGTATACCTATTGTTTGAGATACCCCACAAGTAAAAATCGCACGACTCTGAAAACACATTTGAAAGACTTCTACTTGAGAAGATAAGTTTCCACAAGGAAAATTTGATGTTTTGTTCTATACTAATGATGTTCACAGGATACAGTACATCACAAGTCTTAACTCTCTCCACTAAGGTATCTTGCCAGCTGGGAATGTAATCAAGCTATGACCAGACGCAGGGCTTTCCGGCGTGCTGTTGTGTAATGGCAGATGATAGTCTATTGGCGCTGACTCAATACGCTTCGCCCGTCATGCTGCGAAAGCAATGCTCCGTTCTATGGGGAAGGCTGTCACTGTAGTATGAACACCACATTGTTCCTCTGGTTGCAGTCAAGAAAGTCAAAGAGTGATTTAATAATCCATCCCAATACCAGTCTAAAAGAAACCAGAGTAAGTGTAGGTCAGGGAGTCAGTACCCGAGGTGGTGGAGGTCCAAGGAAAATGTACGAACCTAAGATCAGGATCATTTAGACTGCAGTATTGTTCTCCTAAAAGGTACATTTAAGATTAAGAACTGTGAGCAGAAAGTGGGGTATGGGTGCATTATGTGGATCTGTTGCACCTGGAATGATGAGCTCATGCCACTTGAACCACCCACAGAATCCCTTACGATTGCCAATTTCCATACCTAGGAGACTGTTGCAGGAAAGAAATATTGTATGCATACCGAGGCCTACATTAGTACTAAAGAACAATCAGTAGGCCACTGAAATTTTATTCTTCCAACTCATTATCCCAGAACAGGACTACATTTTAGCAATATTTACCACTTGTTGGGAATATTCCACTTTTCTTCAGATTAAAGTTATTCAATTGACCATTTTTTAAAATATAGGCTACCTAGCCTAATACAGTGAGATTCTTTTCCTGGAGCGAAGCCAGCGTCCAGCCACCAGGTGCGCATGCCCTCCGCCAGCCAACCGAGCTCGGGCCGCAGAGGCAAGCTAACCAGGGTCATTAAAGTCACTAAACCTTCATCAACAAGGGTGTGAAGTGTCAGCGCACAGATAAGAAGGTAACATAAACAACAGCTTCCTGCAAGGTTTAATCAAAGTACAGTTTTTCATTTTAATTTCTTGGGAATCTGGATGACCTCACGTCACCAGTTAAAGGTTAGAACTTGCCTTTCCACAGAAGACGCTGAAAATGTTCTCCTTCAGCTAACAGATAGTAACTTTGGAAGTTAAATCGTTACGTTATGTAGCTACTCCTGTAGCCCCCTGCATGTTTATTGTAATTAATCGAAGCACGGACCTAAGCCAGTTTGATGTTTAATTGTGGGGTAATTTAAAATAGGAAGTGTATAGATCAATTACCCGTAATCTAGTGGAGCTGGAGAACAATACACGGCAGCAGATATCCCTCACAACAGAAGGGAATTACGTGTAAACGCTAATTTATTTACACGGTACAATGCCTGTCTGTCAGCTGAAGGAGAATACCCTCAGCATCCTCTGCAATAAGGTAAGTTCTTCAAACATGATTTGTTGGTGAATTTACCATTAAGTAATGTACTTCGTTATGGTCTCCACCTGCGCAGAATCCGTGGCCCAAGCTCGGCCGGCTTTTGGAAGACTTACGCGCCTGGCAGTCGGCCGCCAGCCCTGCTCCAGCAAAAGAATCTCCCTGTACCTTCAGTTCTAAATGAATATAGCCCAAGTGTGGAAGCGAGCACAATGTAATATTCACAATAACTCAAAAGCTCCTCCAAGATTCTACACAGGAGGGAGGTGGCACACAACAAGGACTATGATCTTTGATTGGAGGGGTACTCCATCCCCACAATACAGGGTCATTGAAAAAGGTCGCAGCAATTTCAAAAAATCATATCTCCCGTTGTGAGATAAATTAATAATTCGACCTGAAAATTTATCAGGAACTCATCGAGTTTTAGTTTTAGATGTGACTGTACTCCTCCCGTGACCTTCAGCCAATGCGCAGAATGAGTGCCCAACAGGAAGCTGCCATGCCGGTCCTATTCAATGGCCGGCTAGAAGCCCCAACTTGACACCCCTAGACTCTTTTTATGGGGATACGTAAAATACATTGTATTCAGTGAACCGGTCAGAGATCTGCTACATCTAAGACAACATATCACTGCTGCTGTTGCTATTATCACGCCTGAGATGATCCAGCACACTTGGACCAAAATCGACTATCGACTGGATGTTTGCAGAGCTACCAAGGGAGTGCATATAGAAATATTATCAGGTATGAGAGAAAAACTTTCAGTTGATGAATTTAACAAAAAAATACTCGTTTTAATATCTCAAATAGTTCCTGAGCTAAGAGTGTTAAAAATCCCCCAGTATGCCTTCCTTCGGAGGGGAAGTAAAGCCGGCGGTCCCATGTCATAGATTTATGGCATGTTAAAGAACCTTCCACTAATTACATCTGTGTGAAGCTAAATTGGATAGGTTAAGAATGTAAACAACGCTCTTAGGTTTCTACGTTCATTGCCAAGAGCCGACTGTGGTGGTGTCTAGTAGCTAAGTTCTGAACTTGGCCTAGTAGTCGTTGATGGTGGCGCTTGGCGGCAAAAGTAGGAACTATTTGAAACATTCTAAGTTGCAGTCGGTACTTAAATTAAAAAACAGATAACACACACTAATACAGTCATCACAATTAACACCGGTTATCAGACAGATTCTACACACCCAAAGTACACGGGTCTACATGACAGCGTTGTCGCAGCCCCTAAACTTAAGAACCAACCAGTTCCTGAGCTATGATGTTTTGAAATTGCTGCAACCGTTTTCAATGACTCTGTATATAAATCACACTCAAGGTATTAATACATGAAGGAAGGAGGAGAGGAAAAAGCAAGCAACATCTTATCCCTAAGTACTACTAACTGGAATCTACCAACTACATTGAAATATGACGTGGATAACATTACTCTCACCTGAATTCTTGTCATTCTTCAAGGTTCTCATCGCATACATTAGTATGAAAAAAAGTAAAAGTCTACAGTCTAATTGAGCAACCATGTTAGGTGTAGGGAGAAAAACACAAACCTTGGTGTAATAGGAGGAATGCCTACTGGCTCTGATTGGAACAGTTATGAGGTTAGGACTAGCAGCAGTTCAGGAAACAATGCTCGAATCACACACAATGTTTTCTTAAACCGATTATTATTCAAATAGAACATTTCATTTATAACATAAAATAAAAGAATTGAAAAGCCAACAGTTTGCATTGCATTGATAGTGCTCCTGTGGAATGTCATAACTTGTCCGTCCATGAAGAGTGTCCCGTTGCAGACATACAATTCAGTTTCTTTCTTCTTGTTCTCATGCTGACCAGATCACTAGAAGGTGTTTCAGAGATTTTTTGACAGACAATCCTGGGAAATGGAAAATTATTCAATGTCAGTGTTACCAGTACTGTGACAATAAAACTCAAAACAAATTTCTAGATTTATTTTTGTATCATGGCCAGGAAATGTACTCATGTAGCCGATACATTTTTAAGTGATGCTACATTCTTAAGACCCAAGTTAGCCATGATAGTATAACAAAATAATTTAAACCAGCTACATCCTTTTAGAGAAAACAAGAAATAATTATTTTAAATAGTAATAATACTGTAATCCACGAACCTACTACGTTGTCGTAGGAAGGCGGAGAGGTGATACTCCGACGTGGCGCGTCCCAGGTGGCGGATAGGGGGGTCCTCACCAGTTTTGCTGGCGGACTTGAGCGAAATAAAATAGCTCTCGCGGACCAAACACACTCCCATTTCTCATCAATCATCCTATCATATTCCATTCATCACCTTTCCAGATCACATCTGGAATTGTAATCCCTGACTACGGTCAGATCATGGGTCCTAGACCAGACAATCAACTCAAGTATGAACAGTCTTCTAATGAACTCTTCCACCGCAAGGCACCATTCGGATACGGTGGGGTGCCGCTTAGAAGAGTCAGGTGAGTCGGAGCGCCTGGAAACCCGAAAGTCCAAATACAAACTCAAAATTAACAAACATAGGGAATTTTCATTCTTTGCAACATTAAACATAAATTCGTTAATTAAAATTGGAAAACTTAAGCATTTAACCGATATATTGGACCAACACAAGATCTTAATAACAGCACTTCAAGAACTTAGAAACACAGATCAAGACCCCATTGAATCTGGAGGATACCGTCTCTACAAGGGACCTCCAGGACCACGAGTTATGAAAAATGTCCCCCAATTTGGTATGGGATTTTTAGTACATACCAGTATTATTGATTCAGTGGAAGACTTTTCGTCGAACTCATCAAGGTTAGCAACTTTAACAATTAGGACAGGAAACAAAATATACTCTTTGATAAACGTTCATGCCCCAACTAATGAAAAGAATGTCAAAAAATTTAGAGATGAAACGGACAATTTTTGGGAAGAACTTGCCTTACTAATATCAAACATTCCAGACACTCATGTTAAAATCTTGCTTGGGGATTTTAATGCAAAAATTGGTCAAGAAAGAAAATTTCGTCCAATAGTAGGTAAGTGGCCAGCTCACAAATTCACTAACAAGAATGGTCAAAGATTAATCACCCTTTGTGAAGAACATGGCCTACGTCTCGAAACTACTAGATTTAAGCGAAGACCACAGAAACTTATGACCTGGAAATGCCCTAATAGTGCACTAGGGGAATTCCAGATAGACCCTGTTGCAATGGATAAAAAGTTCTACAAAGAAATATGTAACGTGAAGGTACTACGTGGGGTCGATGTTGACTCTGATCATTATATATCCAAGATAAAGATCAAGTTAACTCCACGACGTAAACAAAAATCGTCAAACTCGACCATGCAAAGGCAATATGACCCTAGTTATTTAATAAATAATGTGTCCTATAAGGAAAAGTTTAAAACTCTCTTAAGTGACAAGCTAGAAACGATGGTTGACACACTGAAAACCGTTGCTGTCGAAATTGCCCCTATTAGGAAAAGGAAAAAGCATGCATGGTGGGATGCGGAATGTGATGCTGCAATTCGGAAAAGACACACAGCATGGCTCAATGATCAGCAAAAGAGGACCACACAATTGCGAGAAGAATTAACCATTGTTCGAAGGGAAACTGCCAAAGAAATTAAGAGAATTAAAAGAGAAAATCAAAAAAAGTCCATACAAATTATTGATGATTCCTTTAAGCAACACAAAACAAGGGACTATTACAGGACATTTCGTCAATATCATTCTAAATACAGCCCTCCTACACTATTAATGAAAGATAAATCAGGTAAACTAGCCCACAATGATACTGATAATGCTAAAATTCTAGCAGATTATTTTAGAGAACTATTAAATGCTGATGAACCTAAGGAATATCTTGATTTTGAGCCTAATCCAAAAAATAAAACAAATTTACAGAACATTATTCCTCCTGACTTGACTGAAGTATGTGCAGCGATTAATTGGCTCAAAAATTATAGAGCAGCAGGAGAGAATTCATTGGTAGCAGAACTATGGAAATATGCAAATGAACAAACCATCTCCAACCTCCATAAACGCCTCATCGATGTATGGAATTCGGAACAAATACCAGAGGAATGGAGAATGGCTGTAATCCACCCAATTCATAAAAAGGGTGATAGATCAGACCCGAGCAACTACCGTGGGATTTCTTTGCTTGATGTAACATACAAGATTCTATCTAGAATTATCTTGACAAGAATTCAACAACAACTCGACCAAGAACTAGGAGAATATCAAGGAGGGTTCCGACCAGGTCGCAGCTGTTCGGATCAGATCATCAGTCTGAAATGGATAATGAAATATCATAGAATGAGACAAAAGGATTTGGTCATTACTTTTGTGGATTTTAAGAAAGCTTATGACAGTATCCATCGAGGGTCATTACTTAACATCCTTAGGGAATTTGGGTTACATCAAAAGCTTATCAACCTCATCGGCGTTACTTTGAAAGATACTAAATCAAAGGTTAGATTTCGAGGCGCCTTGTCTGAACCATTTGATATCCGGACTGGACTTCGACAGGGAGATGGTCTATCACCGTTATTATTTAATTGTGTTCTTGAAAAGATCATGCGTGAGTGGAACAAAACTTGTCCTCCAAATGTAAAGATTGGTACAAATATAAAACTGAATTGCTTGGCCTTTGCGGATGACCTTGCACTGCTTGCAACCAGTATAGATGAGGCTAAACACCAAATTGAAGAACTTGGGTCTATTGCAGCAAAAGTAGGACTTCAAATTTCATTTGAAAAGACTGAAATCATGGCATCCTTTGATGTGGAAACACAAGCTATTACATTGATCAACAATAAAGAAATTAAAGTTGTACATAAAGTTAAATATTTAGGAGAGATTATAACATGGAATTTGAATGAGAAAGCGTCAATCGAAAATAGAACAACAAAGTTAAGACAAGTGCAATACATTACTTGGTCTAGTTACAAAAAAAAAATCACTCTCCATAAATGCCAAATTACGACATTACGAATCAGTTATTAAACCGGAAGCAATATATGCTTGTGAAACACTTTTCAAGTTAAACACTCGATCAGTTACTGACACATTACAGAAGATTGATAGAAGAATTCTCAGAACTATAATTAATAAAAAACATCAGGTGGATGGTCAATGGCGTCTATTACCAAATGAAGTGGTTTATAAAGAAACTGAGTCTATAGTCGATACTATGCGAAAAAGGCGAATTGCTTTTTTTTTGTCATCTCTCACGCCTGCAGGATACCAGACAATTAAAAGTATTATTTAATTATTTTTTCAAAAGTAAAACAAAGAACTCTTGGTTTATGGAAATTCAAAATGATCTGGATGAACTCGGCTTGACAATGTCCCAAATTGCTAACAAAGATGAGAAAATATCTTGAAAAACAAGAACATCCGACTTCCCTTAAAAACCTTTACCCACCAAACTTACACCATAAGCGATGCAGAGAGAGCGGCAAGGTCGACTAGAATGAAAATGTTTTGGGAAAAGAAGAAAAATAAGAAGCTGAATCATTAATATTGTTTTTTGAGATATGTATATACTTGTTTTGGTTAAGTGCTCCAATGAGGGCGTAACATATGTAAATAAATAAATAAATAAATAAATAAATACTGTAATAATTTTTTGTTTCATTTTTTCTTCTTCACCTATATAACAATGTACTGTAAAAGAGACAGGTTTTATGGTCTCAGAGTTCACACAAGACATATCACCTCTCCTAAGAATACTTGGGCTCACTTCAGTTTTGGATAGTCTTGTTTAGTATTTTGGAAAATTTTCTAAGCTGGAAAGTGCCTGGTATTACTCTCCAGAAATAGGGACTTAATGAGAAAAATGCCAACTTATTATACCACTGAGCAGGACCAAGTGCACTAAGTACAGCATGTCATGTCTTTTCTAGGGCTATGGTAGTTATTGAGGTTTTAAGGGGCAGAACTACGAGGTCATCTGCCCCTTTCTAGGGCTATGGCATGACTAATGATCTCGGAGCTTCTTGGCTACCCCTGTCCGGCAAAGCCGATGACGTGAACTGGGCGTGTTTCCCTGTCCAGGCAGTCAAGTTACCACGCGCAAGTATTTACACGCACTATCTCGACTTGGGGAACTAACTTTAGGCTACACCTGACCTATATTTATCACTGTTCACCTGGGCATTAAGCCCTAATTTCAGGTGAAGAAGGGCAAGAGAAATTCAAAGCAAAGTATCTAATGCACATTAGGTAGGCATTCGTCTTCAAACCTATCTCCTTCTGACAGTTATTCCCATAACCTAGAAACAAGTTTCTAAGGCTGACAAGACTGACTACTTAACCTGCCACAAATATGATTCAAATTCTACAATTATTAAAATTAGAGTTAATTCTTTCCAACGCAGAAAAAATATCACTTCAGCAATAAATAAAAATGCTACCATCATTAGATCTCCTACGTGTGGCATCTGAAAAGAAAAATATGTATAACATTACACAAGACAATATTATTTACCTTAATCGTCAAAGATAGCTATTTAAAACTTGGAAGAATCAAAAATATATTGTTTTGTACTTACCTTAGCCCTTCTTCAATGAATACCTTAATATTCAAGCCATTAAGTGTTCGCTTCCAGCTTTGATTTATAACAAATTCTTAACCATCAGACTAACAAGTCCTCGGGACAGATCTTTACGTAAAGACCTCCGTCACAACATGGTTATGATTTCGCCTTACAGAATACCAATTCGACCACTAACCAGTCTTTACGAGTCACAAAGACTGGTTATGGTTTAACCATGGCTTACAGAATCGGGTTCCATAATATGGCTTAGCACATTCGTATTTCTGCACTGGTCGGTTGCAGATGCTGCTGCGAGCTTACAACCTGGTATGACCTCGTCCAAAGAAATGGGAGTCTGTCTCTCTGCCTGCAGGCTATAACTCTCGCTACGCAAGTGGTCGGCACGCTACACAGTGCTCAGTGCTAGTTCAGTGGAGTGAAACTTGTACAGACCCAACACTTCCACGAATTGACCTCCGGTTAACGAGATTCAATATGCCACTGTACGAGGGGCTGCTAGCCCCAGTTTGTCCATGTGGAAGCAGACTCTACTGCTATTGGCGAGGAAATACGTACTTTTTCCTATGTAGGGCTATATTGTCGGTTGGTTGTGTGTTAGGGGATGATAGCACCTAAGCTATGCCAAAAAAATTTGGAAAGGTCATGTTCTTGTTATGCAATCAACAATATCACACAAGTTATACAAGGTGAGGCTGATTAATGACGATGATGATGATGATGATGATGAAAGAATCTTACTCAAATTGGTTTGTTCCACTTCATCTTTTTCCGTTTTCCAGCCTAAACCGGGACGGAGCAAATATGACACCCCTCCACCATCCTTCCCCAACCACTTACTGAACTCCACTCCAGGTACCATTCGCTCACACTGTCTTTTACGAAGTCCAATCAACGTACTCTAGGTCTTCCTCGGCCCCTCTTTCCAGTCATCTATCTCTTCAGCATTCGTCCTTTTCACATGTCCAAACCATCTGAATCTGTTCTGCTCTAGCTTATCATTCACTTCCTTCCAAAAGTCTTTATTTCTCACTCTCTCTTCTGGTCTTTTGTACCATACTCCTTAGGAATTTCAACTTGGCTGCCTGTATTCTACTTTCATCTCTCCTGGTCATCAGCCAGGTTTCTGCGCCATAAGTCATTATTGGTAAGTAATAGGTCATTACATCACTTCTTCAGCCTTTAGTGGTGTATCTTTATCCCAAATTCAAATCTGAACCTGATGATATAAAACACTCGTATTCTCTTGTTGATGTCTATACCCAATCTTGTATTTACCATCAATTTATTTCCCAAATATTCAAAGCGTTCTACTACTTCCAGATCTAATCTTCAATTTTAACAATCCCTTTTCCTTCTTTATTTCCTCTTGTCATTAATTTTCTCTGCACTGACTTATTTCCCATTTCTCAATATTTTCCTTCAGTGCATCCAGCTGTTCTTGGACCACATTGTTTCACTTATCAATACTATTTTAATTATGTTTAGTATTTAGTACATTTTTTGGTCTCTTGTTTATCTTAGATCTTAAAATCTGTTTGACACTTTTTTTAAATACGATCTTAAAATCTGTTTGGCACTTTTTTTAAATACATTTGTTAATTTTAGACTTTTTATAACAAAATCACTTGGAGCATGCTTTTCGATCTTCATTACTCATTTTCTCAGAGAAACCCACTATATGTAGATACATTATATGTCCATCATTCACAATCTATTTTAACAAATGCAGAACTTGCTTGCTTTGAAGGATGTGTTCAAGTTTTTTGGGACTTATGCATGCGACTAAAAATATGTACCATTGATATACACACATCAAAAAAAGTTTTGCATCACCTCGGTTCCCAGATCTCCGGCATATAGACGTTGACTGTGTATATTGTATCCAAGATACAGTCCCTTTGACTGTTCATAGATGTCACTAAAACTGCTCAAAGATGTAAACAACCATGCATGAGCAGGGCCTATTAGACGGAGGGGGTACGACAGCCGATCAGTTCCAGTCATTCCACCAGGACGAAGGTACGCTGCTCATGTTGTCTGTAGTTCTACCATGCCTAGAAGGTCAATACCGCAGTTCGATCGCGTCCGCATTGTTACTTTGTGTCAAGAAGGGCTCTCAACAAGGGAAGTTTCCAGGCGTCTCAGAGTGAACCAAAGCGATGTTGTTCGGACATGGAGGAGGTACAGAGATACAGGAACTGTCGATGACAGGCCTCGCTCAGGCCGCCCAAGGGCTATTACTGTAGTGGATGACCGCTACTTACGGATTGCCGCTCGGAGGAACCCTGACAGCAATGCCACCATGTTGAATAATGCGTTTCGTTCAGCCACAGGACGTCGTGTTTCAACTCAAACTGTGCGCAATAGGCTGCATGATGCGCAACTTCACTCCCGACGTCCATGGCGAGGTCCAGCTTTGCAACCCCGACACCATGCAGCGCGGTACAGATGGGCCCAACAACATGCTGAATGGACCCCTCGGAATTGGCATCACGTTCTCTTCACCGATGAGTGTTGCATATGCCTTCAACCAGACAATCGTCGGAGACGTGTTTGGAGGCACCCTGGTCAGGCTGAACGTCTTAGACACACTGTCCAGCGAGTGCAGCAAGGTGGTGGTTCCCTGATGTTTTGGGGTGGCATTATGTGGGGCCGACGTACGCCACTGGTGGTCATGGAAGGCTCCGAAACGGCTTTACGATACCTGAATGACATCCTCCGACCCATAGTGCAACCATATCGGCAGAATATTGGAGAGGCATTTGTCTTCATGGACGACAATTCTCGACCTCATCGTGCACATCTTGTGAATGCGTTCCTTCAAGATAACGACATCGCTCGACTACAGTGGCCAGCATGTTCGCCAGACATGAACCCTATCGAACATGCCTGGGATATGTTGAAAAGGGCTGTTTATGGACGTCTTGACCCACCAACCACTCTGAGAGATTTACGCCGAATTGTCGTTGAGGAGTGGGACAATTTGGACCAACAGTGTCTTGATGAACTTGTGGATAGTATGCCACGGCGAATACAGGCATGCATCAATGCAAGAGGACGTGCTACTGGGTATTAGAGGTAGTGGTGTGTACTGCAATCTGGACCACAAATGCTGAAAGTCTAGCTGTATGATGGTACAACATGCAATGTGTGGGTCTCATGAGCAATAAAACGAGCTGAAATGTTGTTTGTGTTGATCTCTATTCCCTTTGTATTTAACGGTTCCGGAACTCTTGGAACCGAGGTGATGCAAAACTTTTTTTGATGTGTGTATGTTATAAACCGTCATAATTCTCTGCTGTATTACATTGTGGATACACTAGAAAATAAACCTTAGTAACTACAGTTTGTTCTAAATATATTTTAAATATACACAATTTCATATTATATTAAGTACATTCCAGTAATATAAGTTTTTGCAAGTCAAACTTCTCAGCTTGTCATCGTGTTGACGTTATATAAAAACGTATTTATTAACATTTGTTTAAGATGTTATATAAATATAATACATAATTTACATGTAATGTACATTATATATTAACCAGTGCCAATAATATTTTTTTCTAAAACTTTGTACATATTAATCAGCTATCGATTATTTCTCCTTAATTGAAAATCCCTCATATGTTGGGATGTCTTTATTCTTTCTTGAGTCCTGAAACTAATTTATTGAGAAATTGAACACAAGCCTATTACCTTTGGGGCTGTGTTATGTTGTTTTCATTAGTCTCTGGATGAATTGTTGTTATTTGTGGTGTTTAATCTTTCTAGTAACGTTCCTATTAAAAAATGTACTTTTAAATCACATACATTTTCATTTCAAACTGTTTTGCCTTTCAGCATTCAGTCTAGTCTGCAAGCCTCTAATTGCAAAATTATGGTATTAAAATTATGGATTTCATGTGAAGGATATTTCACGACCTGAGTAATCTGTTGTCATTATGACCATATTTCCTCGCATATATTTATCCCAAAATTCATGGCAGAAAAGCGGGCTGCAACGATTATGTGAAGAATATTTTAGTTCAAAGAAGAAAACTACATTTTAAAAATATATAATTTATCATTATTTGCTGCACCCTTGTGCACTTTGTTAATATTATTTGATTATGATGTAATCCCGTGTATTTCATGTTCATCAAGATCACCGTATAATTCTTGAATCTTCTCATTCTGAACACCATGACTGCAACATCATGCATGGGTCTCAGTTGGCTAATGCTAAGACTGGCGTGAGGTGTCCCATGCATAAGTTTCCGCCAATAGCAATTGGGCCCGTTTTCACTTCGGGTAACTGGGGCTAGCAGCGTTTCATACGTTGGCTTATTGAAACTCATCAATCCAAGGCCAACTCGCGGAAGCGATGGGTCATACAAGTTTCACTCACCTGGACTGGCGCCGAGTGTAATCACCGCTTAGCATGCCGTTCGCATAGCGTGAATCAAAGCCTGCAGGCAGAGAGATAGACTCCTTTCTTCTGTCGAAGGTCACGCCAGGTTATACACTCGCGGCAGCATGTGCAACGACCGGCACACAAATACAAATGAGCTAAGTGACAATGCTGGCCGCTCTCATTGCGTGGCCATAGCCCGCAGGCACAGAGACGAGATTACTTTGTTCTGACAAAGTCACGCCATATTATAAACTTGCGGCAGCGTGTGCAACCAATTTGTGCATAAATACGAAAGTGCTATGTGATGATGCAACCACTCGCATAGCGTGCTACATAGCCCACAGGCACAGAGGCAGGGACTCGTTTCTTCTAAGTCATGGCAGGTTATAAACTCGCGGCAGAGTGTGCAATTGACCAGCTTACGATTAGGCCTGTGATGAAATTTTATAAACCAATTTTTTGTTTGAAAAGTGGGGTGCGACGATTACGTGAGGAAATATGTTAATATTCCAATAGACATGATTTCCAGTGGTGTAATTAGTGGTGGCTTGTCATATTTGAAAAGTTTTAGCATGTCAATATTGGTTTTCTTGCTAGGATGGCTGAAGCGAATTGACTTACTTGACTTAAGTCCTGTTGTTCGCATCGCTGGAACATAGGGCTTCAACGAAGCATCGCCATCGGACTCGGTTGCGTGCCATTGCCTTCACTTCTCCCCACGTTCTCCCCGCTTCTGCAGCTTCCCTCTCCACTGTCCTCCTCCAAGTTTCCCTCGGTCTTCCTCTTCTGCGATGTCCCTGAGGATTCCAACTCAGGGCTTGCCTCTCTATTGCCATCTGGTTTTTGCGCAGTGTATGTCCAACTCACTTCCACTTTCTTGCCTTCAACTGTAAGTCCACGGGCTTCTCGTTTGTACGATTCCATAGTTCTTCATTGGATATTACATTTGGCCAAAACACCCTCAAGATTCTTCGTAAGCATCTGTTTATAAAGGTCTGGATTTTCTTTATGATAGATTTTGTTACTTTCCAAGTCTCACATCCGTATAGCAATACTGATTTTACATTGCTATTGAATATTCGGAGTTTAGTACGTGTGGAAATCTCATTGCTTTTCCAGATAGGATGCAACTGGATAAAGGCTGCATTTGCTTTCTTGATCCTGCTGCTCACATCCTCTTCTGCTCCTCCAGTTTTAGAAACGATGCTACCAAGATAAGTAAATTCTTTAACATCCTCTACGTTTCTTCTGTTTATTTGAAACTTCCTATCGCTTGTTACGTTTAATCTTAGCGATTTGGTCTTCCCTGAATTTACAGTTAACCCTAGCCTTCTTGCCTGTTCCTGTAGATCTTTCAGTTTGGCATTCATGTGCCGAAAGCTTTGTGAGAGGAGACACACATCATCAGCAAAATCTATATCTTCTAGTTGATCTGTTAAATTCCAACTTACTCCTCTTCTTTTACCTTCATTTGTTTTCCTCATCACTTCATCTATCACAATTAGGAAGATTGATGGAGAGAGAACACACCCCTGTTTTACACCTGTTCTTACTTCAATGGATGGTGTCAATTTCCCTTGGTGCATTACTTTGCACGAGTATCCGTTATACATTCTTGCATAACTCTGATAACCTTTCCCGGAATACCATAATTTGCAATTATTTTCCACATGCTTCTTCTGTTTACTGAATCGAAAGCCTTTTCAAAGTCTATAAACACTAGATATAGACTGGCCATAAATTCCATGCTCTGTTCAAGGATAATGCGGAGTGTATTAATCTGATCGACGCACGATCGGTTTCTGCGAAACCCTGCTTGTTCTCTTCTTAGGTGGATTTCAAGGTAGTTTTTCATTCTGTTGAAGATGATTCGTGACAACACCTTGCTAGGAATAGATAACAGCATTATTCACCTCCAATTATTCCAATTTGTCAAGTCGCCCTTCTTCGGAAGTTTAACTAAAGTGCCGGTCTTCCATTCTTCTGGTATTTCTTCCCGGTTCCAGATTTTTTCAAACAGAGGGTACAGTAAATCTACTGTTGTTGCTAGATCTTCTTTCAAGGGCTCTGGCGGGATGTTATCTGTTCCCGGCGCTTTGCCACTTTTCGTTTGCTTTAGAGCAGCTCTGATCTCTTCTCTACTAGGTGCTCCACTCTTGATTCTACCAAGAACGTCACATTCATTTCGATTTCTATCTTCCTCTGCATTTTCATCTACACCTCCCTGTTCTTCTCCGTCCTGTTGTTCTTCTTCCTCTGTTCGTACCTCTCTATTCAGCACTTCTGCAAAATGTTCACGCCATCTTTCCAATTGCTCATCTTCAGTAGTCAGCAACGCTCCAGTTTTACTTCTCACAGGACGATCTATAGGTCCCTTCCTCTTTCCTAGCAGTCTTGTGGTCTGGTAAAGTTCCTTCATGTTTCCTTCTCTGGCAGCCCTCTCCGCCCTTGATGCGAGATCACTTGCCCACTTCCTTCGGTCTGATCTTGCACTCCTTTTCACCTCCCGGTCTACTCTCGTGTACTCTGCATGAAGATCCATCTTTTGTCTCCTAGTTTTTGTGGTATTCATCTTTGCTTTCAGTTTCTTCCTCTCTCCCACCTTTTCCCAGGTGTCCTGGCTCATCCAATCCTTCCTTTTGTTATCTCTGAATCCCACT
The DNA here is from genome assembly GCA_946902985.2 of Meconema thalassinum. Classification (NCBI taxonomy): domain Eukaryota; kingdom Metazoa; phylum Arthropoda; class Insecta; order Orthoptera; family Tettigoniidae; genus Meconema; species Meconema thalassinum. The sequence goes on from OX336388.2 coordinate 1,628,297,332, forward strand.
ACTTTCTCTGCAGTTTCTAGGATTGCTCCTTTAATTTTCTGCCATTCTTCTTCTACTCCATCTTCTCTTGTATTTAGTATTTCGTATCTGTTACGCAGTTCTAATCTAAATTCGTGTTTGACGTTGGGGTCCTTCAGCTTATGAACATCAAACCGCTTTTTTGGAACATCAAATTTCTTCTTTGCAGCTATGATTTTAATGCGCACCTTGGCTAACATCAAATGGTGATCACTACCTATGTCGGCTCCCCTTTTGTTTCTGACCTCTAACAATGATCTTTTCCATTTCTCACTTATGGCAAAGTGGTCAATCTGATTCTACTGAAGCGAATAGTAAATAAAATAGTGGCGATTCATATTCTGATCTGCATTGTTTGACCGTTGGCTTCTTAATGGTAAAACGTTTTGCTTGCCCCGGTCTCTCTGCTCATGTGTGTTGGGGATTGGGTGGGAAAAAATTAATAAGTGAGGTGCATTTCAGAAAATGTGTCAAAAACAGATTTTAAGATCTAAGAAACCAACAGTACCAAATGTTTTAGCTGAAGAAGGCCAAAACATGTACTAAATATAAAACATAATAAAAAATTGAAAAATTTGTGTAAGTTTACAAGCATCAATACGGAACCAATATGGCCAATTACATAGCAATGTACATAAAGAATCAAACTAAATTTGTACTCTATAGTCAATGAACATGTAAACATCAGATACAACAGAGCTCAATCAACTGTTCAATAGGCGAGAATCAAGAATGAACCTTCGCCAAAACTACTTATAATTACTTTACGAGGTATGCAGTGAACACAAGACAACATGAAGAAAGTACCATTAGACTAATTGGTCATCGCATAATTTTACAAAAGAAACTATCATAGTGTTATAAGTTTTTTCCAAACCAGGAAAAAAACAATAGTCTTAAGAGATATTGTAAATGAATAATTTTACTAGAAAAAAAAAGTACAATTAAAACAGTTTGTTGTGACATTGTGAGGTTCGAAGCCATTTTTCAGTGTTGCCTAAGTAAACAAAAGTTTGGTGCTTTTCAGTCGGTCAACACGAATGTACCCAAATAGAGCTGGGTTATGCCCTAATCCTGAAATAAATTACATAAGATTAATAAATACACTAGGATGACCAGTTTCGATCGTCAAGCAATCATCATCAGATCCATTCCACTTAGGCTATAACATCTATGTTTGAGACTACAGGTGAAAAATATATACAATATGTACAATTATTTAGTTGCAGTGTTGGTAATGCAACAGTCGGTGTATGCTAAATGTGGTATATCTAATGTTAGGGGAACTTCTAAAATAGTGATAAAAATCCAGAATTTGTCCGTTAGGGGTGATTATATGGTTATACAAAATCAACTATGGTTATACTGTAATAATGCAGGCTTATACTTATCGGGTTGTCTCCTTAACTGGAACTTGAAGCAGTTGCATGTTTCCTCAGGCACCAGTTATAGTCGATTGCTGGTAATGAACCTGAGAGGGACTAAGGAGAAGAAAGAGACTGAGAACCAGGAAAGACGTATAAGGATATGGAAACTGAAAGAAGGAGATAGAAGGGCAGAGTACCTCAAAATGGTAAAGGAAGGAATTCCAACAGATGAAGAAAGATGGGTGGAAGAGGAATGGGCTAGACTTAAGAAGACCCTAGTAGGTGCAGCAGAAGCAGCATGTGGGAGGACAAGTAGTAAGAAGAGGTGGAAGGAAACACCATGGTGGAGACAAAAGAAATAGTAAGGGAAAAGAATAGAGCCTTTAGGAGGTGGTAACAAAATAGGACGGTAGAGACAAGGGAAGAGTACCAGGAAAGAAAGAAGGAGGCAAAGAGAGTAGTGGCTGAGGAGAGAAGAAAGTGGATGGAAGAGTGGACAAAGATGATAGAGGATAGTGAAGGTACAAAAAAGGTCCTGTATGGGATGGTAAAGAATAAGAGGCGGAAGGACCCTACGGATTATGTTAGAATGGTGAACAAAAGGGGACAAGAGATAGAAAATAGGGAAGAACTGAAGAAAATGTGGAAAGAATATTTTGAAGAACTCCTGAACCCAAATGGAAACCACGGCGAGGAGGAAGAAATTGGGGAAGAGGAAGATGAACTGCAAACAGAAAAGGACTTAACATGGAAAGAAGTGGAAGAAAAAAGGAAGCTTGTAGTTTAACGTGACCGTTAATCTCGCGATCATGAGCCACGGGACCTCCTTTTTACGTGGAATCCGAACCACAGGACATGGCATTTCACTTCGAAAATCTCACATGCTGTGACCGGGAATCGAACCCGGTCCGCCTTGGTGAGAGGCATACAGCTTGACCGCTGCGCCACCACGCCCCCGGAAGAAGAAGAAGTGGAAGATGCAGTGAGGAAGATGAAAGGAGGGAAGGCACCGGGTGTGGATGAGTTGAGTGTGGAGATGGTGAGAGCAGCAGGAGAGGTGGGGATACAATGGTTATACCGAATGATGAAGACAGCATGGAAGGAAAGGAAGATGAAGATGATGATGATAATTGTTGTTTTAAGGGGGCCTAACATCGAGGTTATCGGCCCCTAATGATCTGGGTGATAGCGAAAATGATAATGAAATGGAAACCAGAACAAAATTATCTGAGACGGAAAATACTTACAAAAAGGAACTCGGATGGAAACAACTCACAATATGGTCTTACAAAAGGGAATTTAGAACGAAAAGTTGCACAGAAAGAATAGATTGAAAAAGACCCACAAAACTGAGGCTAGATTCAAAATATGTACAAAATGCAATGTAGCGTCGAAATACTTACAAAATGCAACTGAAATTCAAAATACTTACAAAATGCAAATGAGATCGAAAATACGTACAAAATGCAATTGAGGTTCAAAATACTTACAAAATGTAATTGAAATTGAAAATACACAATGCAATTCAGATTGAATTAGGGCCTATCCCAGTTCCAATCCAAATTATTCACAAAGTACAACTGAAATTCAAAATACTTACAAAATGCAATTGAAATTGAAAATGCTTACAAAATGTACGGTAGATTCAAAGGACTCTTGTGGATTGACAATACAGTGGAATCTCGTTAGTACGTTTTTCAAGGGACTGAAAAATTTGGACGTCATATGCGGGAAAACGTACTACCGAAAAACGCCATACTGCATTTACAACGTATAAGAAAGAATGCGGCGTATATATGGACGTTCAATCGCCGACCTTAGTAAGTGGTTGTATGCACTACTACAGTCACGACATAAACATAGGTTATCAGTAACTTACACGCAATAAATAACATAAAAATGAATTACTGTACCTCTACACTACAGTATAATACAGGGTCTTTATTTTTGCTTAGCAAGGATATTTTCGCTTTCGCTCTCGCGCTCCGCCAGTGACGGCTCAGTTGCCGGCGACCGAGCACGCATATGTAGGCCTACGGCAGAATACGGTGCTTAAAATCAGTAGCCTGCCATGCAGTTTTACTGGCCATGATTTACAGTAGATGCTTAAAATGTTCCCCATCAGCTTCCCAACACATACAATACAGGGTCTTTCTTTATATTTGATCAGCAAGGACATTCTCGCGCTCCGCCAGTGACGGCTCTGTTGGCGGCGACCGCGCACGCATATGTAGGCCTACGGCAGAATACGGTGCTTAAAATCAGTAGCCTGCCATGCAGTTTTACTGGCCATGATTTACAGTAGATGCTGAAAATGTTCCCCATCAGCTTCCCAACACATACAATACAGGGTCTTTCTTTATATTTGATCAGCAGGGACATTCTCGCGCTCCGCCAGTGACGGCTCTGTTGGCGGCGACCGCGCACGCATATGTAGGCCTACGGCTGAATACGGTGCTTAAAATCAGCAGCCTACCATGCAGTTTTACTGGCCATGATTTACAGTAGATGCTGAAAATGTTCCCCATCCGCTTCCAAACACATATAATACAGGGTCTTTCTTTATATTTGATCAGCAAGGACATTCTCGCACTCGCGCTCCGCCAGTGACGGCTCTATCGCCGGCGACCGCGCACCCATATGTTTGAAGCACGTGCTTGCTTGAACCACTTCAATAAAGAGCTTTCTAGTTCAGGAAACTGTCCCTCTCGCACACGTTTCCTTTTGCCACTCACCCCTTCTTCAAATGCACGTTCAATTTCCTTCCTTTTGCTGAGAATCGTGTTCAGTGTAGACGGAGGAATGTTCCACTTTCGCGCTATATCCACACGCTTCATGTGAGGATTGCAGTCCACGTCTCGAATGTATTTAATCTTCTCATCATTAGTTGTCTGCCGTACTTTCTTCTTATCCATTATGAAACACGCAATAAAATAGGTCATAACTGGATGTGAACACTAAGAACTAGAAGACAATAGTGCGGAACACGGAGACAATAATGCGCCTACGTGAGAAATAAACAAAAGGATGGGATGGAAGGGCAGCGGGAGAGAGACACGTCACCTGTGTTGCATCATAGCTATAGCCACTTCTTCGCCGTCAAACACAATAAAATCACCTACACTGTCAATAACTATCAGAGAATATGAGGCAATATCGCGTCGTGTTTTCCAGAAGCCGAATTTTAAAATGAAATAAGAATAAAATACGGTTCACTAACAAATAGTTCAACGGAGATTTGATCGTTGTAAGCGGGAATAGAGAACGTATTAAGGGGATATATCAACATGAATTTAGTAGGATAGGGACTTGAGAAAGGAGAGAAAGGGCAGCGGGAGAGATACACGTCACCTGTGTTGCGTCATTGCTATAGCCACTTCTACGCCGTCAAACACAATGAAATCATCTACATTGTCAATAACTATCAGAGAATATGAGGCAATATCGCGTCGTGTTTTCCAGAAGCCGAATTTTATAATGAAATAAGAATAAAATCCGGTTCGCGTACAAATAGTACAACGGAAATTTGATCGTCGTAAGCGGGAATAGAGAACGTATTAAGGGGATATATCAACATGTATTTTGTAGAATTGGGACTGGGACTTGAGAAAATCATCGCGCTAAGCGGGAAAACGTCGTAACCGAGAACGTGCTAACGAGATTCCACTGTACTTACAAAAAGCAATTTAGATTGAAAATACTTGACAAAATGTAATTTAGATTCAAAATACTAACAAAATGCAATTGAGAAACAAAATATGTGCAAAATGCCCACCAAACAAAGTGCAATTTAGATTCAAAATCCGTACGAAACGCGGTTTTGGTTGAAAATACTTACAAAATGCAATTGAAATTCAAAATACTCACAAAGGTCCCTCCGCCATATTGAAAGACTTACTAAAAAGCAATTTAGATTGTCAATCTTTACAAAATGCAATTGAGGTTGAAAACAATCGCGAGATGTAATTTAGATCGAAAAAAAACATACAAAAAGCAACGTAGATTAAAAATGCCTTAAAAAAGTAATCGAAAGAAGGGAATTTAGATACACGGTGAACCAAGTAACAAAAACAGTGCGGGAATCTTAAAGAGAAAAGTAAATATAATAAAAAGAGGAGAGGAGAGGAGAGGGGAGAGAGAGGAAAAGGTCCACCCCGAGGTAAGGGACAAAAGGGGAAAACGGACCCAGCTCAGGAATCCCTCGGGGTCGCCAACTCCCGAACCCACCAGCCGTGAGCCCCTGAGGGTGTAGCATTATCTACGGTGCACCAGAAGTGGTGGGGCTACATACACCCTGCCTCCTGAAGGGCCTTGAGCACAAGGCAGGAGGTAAAAGGAAAAGAAAAAGAAGGCTGACCCCTCGCAGAAGGAGGGAATCAGAAAAGATGAGGCAAGGGCCAATTAAGGCAGGAAATGAAGAGACTTCCTAGGCCTCGGATACCCTAATACCGTCGGGGTCGGAAGAGAACAAGAGTTGACCAAGGGAGGTCGACAGGAAAGTAGACAGAGAGGAGCCCGGCACAAGTAAGTGGAAGCAATGCCGGACTCAGCTGGAGGAAAGGAAGACCCCAGAGGACTGGAAAAAGGGAATAATTGTCCCGATCTTCAAGAAAGGTAGTAGAACAGAATGCAGAAACTAGCGAGGAATAACACTGATGAGTCATTGTGCAAAGATGTTTGAGAAAGTTTTGGAAAGGAGAATTAGGACAAGGATAGAAGGAGGGATGAGGGAAGAACAACATGGCTTCAGAGCAGGAAGGTCCACAGTGGATTTGATTTTTGCTGTAAGGCAGTTACAAGAACAGCACTATGAGTATGGAACAGATCTACTGATGGCCTTCCTGGACATTGAGAAAGCATATGACAGTGAATGCAGAAACAAAGTATGGAAGTCCCTGGAGGATAGAAGAGTAGAAAAATGGACTATAAGGAGGATAAAGGAGATGTACAAGGGAAGCGTGAGCTGTGTGAAAGTGGGAGGAGAGAGATCGGACTGGTTGGAACTGAGAAACGGCCTGAAACAAGGAAGTGCACTGTCACCGTTACTTTCTCCTGACAAGATCACGCCAGATCAGGCCTATAAGCTCGCGGAATGTGCTAAGTGACGAAACTGGAAGCTCGCGTTTCAGTTCATAGCCCGCAGGCATAAAGACGAGATTACTTTTTGCTGACAAGATCACGCCAGATTAGGCCTATAAGCTCGCGGAATGTGCGCGGGCCGTTCGCGTCACAGTTCATAGCCCGCAGGCATAAAGACGAGATTACTTTCTGCTGACAAGATCACGGCATATTGGGCTTATAAGCTCGCGGAATGTGCGCTAGCCGTTCGCGTCACAGTTCATAGCCTGCAGGCATAAAGACGAGATTACTTTCCCCTGAGAAGATCAAGTCAGATTAGGCCTATAAGCTCACGGAATATGCTAAGAGATGAGGCTGGCCGCTCGCGTCACAATTCATAGCCTGCAGGCATAAGGACGAGATTATTTTCACTTGATGTTACAAACAGTTAGGAACAGGGCTCCGAGTGAAAGCCGAAGTTAAACGATTGACTTCGCATCACCACATGGTAGCTTTATGATTGGTTACGAAGTGAGAAGCATATTATCCTCTCTGTTTCAAAATAAATCATGTTTTATTAATCTCATGTAATTTATTTCAGGATTAGGGCATAACCCATCTCTTTTGGGTACATTCGTGTTGACCGACTGAAAAGCACTAAACTCTTATAAATCATGTGATTGTGCCAGAGCTTATCTATATTTACGACACTTTACTAAATGTAAAATACAGTAGTGTAATATTCAACATTATCATATTCTCAGAATACATTACATTGAAGTACCTCCATTTTCTGCACAATGCACGTCGCCCTGTTTGTCTAGGGGTAAATTCCTGCTTCGGGCGCAAGAGGTCCCGGGTTCAAAACCTGGAATTGCCCAGCATTCTTACTTTTGTTTTATCTCTTGAAAAGATTCAAAAAGTGTATAAAAGAACCTTAGGAACGTTCTTTTTTTCGGGCGAGACTTTTACTTCTACCGGTAATATAAATACATAGGTTGAGGTAAACGCTTCTTTTTTTCTCGTCGGTTTATCCTCCAGGTTGGCTCTTCCCTCGGACTTAGGTTGGTTGGTTGCTTCCTCACTTTAGGGGCTGTGACAACGCGGTCATGTAGCCCCATGTACTTTGGGTGGGTGTAGAATCTGTCTGATAACCGGTGTTAATTGTGATGGCTGTATTAGTGTGTGTTATCTGTTTTTAATTCAAGTAAGGACTGCATACATTGATTTTTTTCAAGTAGTTCCTACTTTTGCCGTCAAACACCACCATCAACAACTACTAGTTCAGAACTTGGTTACTAGATGCCACCGCAGTCGGCTCCTGGCAACGAACGTTGGAACGTAAGGGTGTTATCCGAACTTTTAACCTATAATTTAGCTTCACACAGGTTTAATTACTGGAAGGTTCTTTAACAATGGGAATACTAGTTGCCATTTCTGGTCCGTATTGACGTATATAAATAGTTTAATCAGTTGAAACTTTCCGTCAAATCAATACAAAATATTTTGCGCTATTATTACGCTAAGTTAGGTACATGTTTCGAACCTTGCAAGCCGGTTCTTCATCAGCCTCTCACACAAATGGCAATACATCAAAAAACACTGAACAAACTCCAAAAAATGCATGCACACTAATAATACATATTAAAAACATTACATTAAAACTTTGTACGAAACATATTAAAAACACATGTTAAAAGTTCTGAGAGTCCATTTAACTTTAACATGCCATAAATCTATGACATGGGACTGCCGGCTTTACTTCCCCTCCGAAGAAAGGCATACTGAGGGATTTTTAACGCCGGCTTCGGCCAGGTTTGAACCCGCGATCTTGGGTATAGAAGAACAGCATGTACCAACTACGCCACCAAAGCCGCTACCCTTCCTTGGACTCAGCGAGGGATCCCACCATAACCGCCGCCTGGGCAATGTCCTGGAGCTTGAAACACCTAGTTGGGGGATACCACTGGGGAGGTGGGGCCACCCTCCTTGCCTATCCCTCCCAATCTTCCCCTCACTTTCCATCCCTCATGAGGCCCATGTTCGCTTTGCAGGTGAGGCCGCCTGGGTGAGGTGCTGGTCCCACCTCCCCAGTTTTATCCCTCGTCCAGGTGTTTCAAGCTCCAGGACACTGCCCTGGCGGTGGTAATGGTGGGATCCCCCGCAGAATTAGACGGAAAAGCCAACCTGTAGGGTAAAGCGACTAAAATAAAAAAAATTGTGTTTGACCTCAAACTATGTATTTTCATTACCGGCACACAGTAAGTACTGTACAAGTCTCGCACGAAAAAAAACGTTCCTAAGGTTCTTTTATACACTTTTTGAATCTTTTCACGAGATAAAACAAAAGTAAAAATGCTGGGAACTTCCAGGGGTTAGAACCCGGGACCTCTCGTACTCAAAGCAGGAATCAAACCCCTAGACCAACAGGGCGACGTGCATTGTGCAGAAAATGGAGGTACTTCAATGTAATGTATTCTGAGAATGTGATAATGTTGAATATTACACTACAGTATTTTACATTTAGTAAAGTGTCGTAAATATAGATGAGCTCTGGCACAATCACATGATTTATTTTGAAACAGAGAGGATAATAAGCTTCTCACTTCGTAACCAATCGTAAAGCTACCATGTGGTGACGCGAAGTCAATCGTTTAACTTCGGCTTTCACTCGGAGCCCTGTTCCTAACTGTCTGTAACATCAAGTTTATTTTCTGCTGACAAGATCACGCCAGATTAGGCCTATAGGCTCGCGGAATGTGCGCTGGCCGCTCGCGTCACAGTTCATAGCCCGCAGGCATAAAGACGAGATTACGCCAGATTATACGCTCGCGGAATGTGCTAAGTGACGAAGCTTGCCGCTCGCATCACTGTTCATAGCCCGCAAGCATAAAGACCGATATTTTTCTTCTGACAAAGTCGTGCCAGGTTATAAAGTTGCGGTAGCATGTGCAACTGACTGGCGCACAAATATGAATATGCTAAGCGTCGATTATGCGATGAAATTTTATAAACTTATTTAGTGTTTGAAAAGTGGGGTGCGACGATTACGCGGTGGTGACAATTATGCGAGAAAATATGGTATATAATAATAAAAATGAAATGGTTACAGTGGTTTCTCCTCTCATGAAATCGGGGGTCAGCAACACATCGATCGCGACCTGCTGGTAGATTGCCAGCATTGATTTAGTACATTGCAAACATTATTTAGTCAAACAGTAATAAAGAGTTGATCGACTGTGCCAAATTCTGACAACGGATATCATATTTTGCATTTTAGCCTTCCATTCAAAGAATATCAAGCCAAATTTCCTCGCAAATTTCATACTTTGTAATTGTATTTTAATTATTCATCGCTGGACATTAGGACATTTATGTCTATAAACAATTTTTAACTAGTACTAAAAATGATTCTTACTGTCATATTGCCAACAGCCTGGCCATTATGAAACACCGGATCCCATGAGAACTCTGCAGTTAAACAGCATTGGGCGTGGTTGGTCCTTGGATGGGCGGAGACCCCCTCACGCCATTAGAATCGTTCTTGGACGGAATAACGGTTCAGTGGGACCACGTGCTGTTGGCAGGGAGAGGGGGAGAGGAAAGGACCTGGCCACCCTACCACACGTAAACTCCGGCTGAGGATAGCCTCTTCGGAGGCACAGACCTGCCTTTGGGCAGAATACCAACTACAGTAAAACTCGGTTAAGAAGTTCCCGCATAAAAAGTTTTTCCGCTTAAGACGTCCGATATTCTCGGTCCCGTGATTCGTCCCATAAGATACATGTATATTTTTCCCGTTTATAGTGATTGTGCATAAGAGGTTTTCCCAGTTAAATAGTTCAGATTTTGTATTCCCTTAGAGCATAAGACGTTCACTGAGAGACAACTGACTTAGAATCAAAACTCGCCAATCTCTGCGGAAGATACATCCGGTGTTCCGAATGAAAGAATACAAGAGTTCCGAGTGTTCCCGGGTCTCTGACCGGGCCCGGTGTTCCGAATGAAAGAATACAGCCGTTCCGAGTGTTCGCGGGTCACTGACCAGGCGAGCATTTCAAGGCTGAATGACGTCACGGTATGACGACACCCGCCCAAGACCGACTACAATATACAGCATCATGCTTTCATTCGTGGCTTTTATCGCTGTTCTGTGTGATCTAACTTGTTAGCCAAGCATTGCCAGACGTAGCATAACATTATTGAGATTACGAGAATTGCGTCGTCAGTGAAGTAAAGTTTTCAAATCATTGTGAAAATGAATGGTTCTCAGATGAAAGGCATCAAAAGAAAGGCACTTTCTATTAAAGATAAAGTGGACATTATAAGAAAAGTAGAGTCGTCTACTCTTTCACGTGTTGCTCTTGCGAAGGAGCTCGGAATGCCGCCGTCTACTTTGAACGGCATCATAGCAAAGAAAGAAGGGATCTTGGCTTCTGCCGGGAATACTTCGGCAAGCTGCAAGAAGATTAAAAGCGGGAAATACGAAGACGTAGAACAAGCTCTGCTCGTGTGGTTTAAACAGCAGCGAAGTTTAAACATTCCTTTGAGCGGGATTATCATGAAGGAGAAAGCCGAAGAAATCGCGTGTCGATTACAAGTGCCTTTTACTGCGTCGAATCGGTGGCTGGATCGCTTTAAAAATCGGGCTGGCATAGTTTACAAGACTATTAGTGGTGAAGCTGCGAGTGTAAGTACAGAGGAAACGGAAGCGTGGAAGGAAACACTGCTGCCGGCAAAAATCAGTAATTACAAACATTGTGACGTTTTTAATGTTGACAAATTCGGACTTTTTTATCAGGTTGTTCCGGATAAATCTTTGGTTTTGAAGGGAGAAAAAAGGGACAAAAAAGTGTTTTCAATTCAGTCTTAGTCGTTGTTTATTTACATTCTAAAATGTGTCTATAATTGTAGTTTGCTGGAATATATGGTGTGTGCTCAAACAGTTATTGAAATTAATTCTATTAATGTGAATTGTGAGGATTATGCCAATTAATTTCTCTTAATGTGAATTGTGAGGATTATGCCAATTAATTTCTCTTAATCTCTGGTCTGATAGTCAGATTTTAATATTGGGGCTTCTCTTTTTCTGGCTTTTATATAGGCCTATGTACAGTATATTATAGGATCCTTCACAAACAACAAAAATGTGTGCGTTTCACATGCATTTCAGGCCACTACCCTTTTAAGAAGTTTCCCTGTTAAGAAGTTTTTTTTAATGGTCCCTTGAAAAACTTCTTAACAGAGTTTTACTGTACCTGTCATATGGTGGCGAAGTGGATAGGCCACTAGCTTTTAGTTTGAAGGGACCAGGAATCGAATCCCAGATAAGTTGTGGATTTTAACTTGGGAGGGATTAATTCCCCTGGCTGGGGGACTGGGTGTTGGTGTCGGCAACAGATATCAACTCAAAAGACCTGTACCAGTTCTCTCCAAAAGCCATACACCATCATACCGTCATGTTCAGTTTTCTTAAAAGAAATGGCTAGGAAATTATGATCATTGTAAAGGTAGATAAATTCAAAACGTGAGAACCATCAGTATATCACCAAAGCTTTCAGGCTGCTATCCCATAAGGTACCTTATCCAGCTGTAAAACCACACAGCAAATGGGTATTCACGTCATCCTGACCCTGTTGAAACAGGAATAATAAGAGGGTAAACATACATTTAATAACCGTATTTACTCGCCTAAAACACCCCCTTTCTCCCCCGAATTTTTGGCTACAAAAAAAAGGGGCAGGGGTGGTGGTATAATAGGTGAAAATTTCCCTTGATATAGATTAGGATGGCGTGGTATAAAGGCACACAAAGGAGCACCTAGTACCCTTAAATCAACACACAAAATAGTTATTTTAACCTAGACTTTATTTACCATGAAAGTGATAATAGCCCATTTAAATAGCCACTATCTTGCATCATCACAGCTGACTGGCCACAGGACTAACAGCACTGCAGCCGCACAGCATTGAATGCATAGAGTTCAAGGTTACGCAGTGTTGCAATATGATATGCGTCAAATTGGCCTACCTGAAATACGGAAGATTTGTTTCTAATACTGACCACATTTTCGTACTTTCCTTTTTTCACACCGCGGAAGGACTTAGAAGGTTTCTTGGTTCCCAATAATTTGTCCTTCTGGTTGCGCCAATAACGAATCATACACGGCTGCACTTCGTATTTACGACTCGCCACTTTCGCTCCATTTTCTGCAGCAAATCACTTTCAACTTGAAGTATGCTGTAAAACTTGTTCTCTTGCTCATTTTCAGTAAAATTGAGGGGACGTTATAGGCGAGTAAGGTATATAAATAATTATCCATTGTTGTACTGAACTGCCCTAAGTTTAGTAAATGTACGAATCATGTTAATTAACTTTTATAGCTTATGTTGTCTATCAGAAATACACATGTATGCAGTCCTGAGTATGTTTGTATTAGTTGCTGTGCTTATTAATTTTGAACTTCGTAGCCATTATTCAGTATTGCCTTATTGTTAATTTAATATTGCAACTTTTCAGTCGGCCAACAAAATATAATCCCAATTACTGGGAAATGTGAAAAACAATCTGAAAAAATTACAAGTGATTAAAAAATATTTGTTACGGATTACAGAAGACTGAGAAAACTATAGGATGACATGTTTCATTCGACAAGCGAACATCATCAGGCTTCAAAATTCAAATCTACAACCCAAATTAGCTTTACAAGACACCATTAGGTCCCTCAATGTCATTCACAACTCTGAAAAGCGCTGCTAAAAGAACCCTCATAAGATCGATCTTCTGTAATCGGTAACAAATATTGTTTAATAACATGTAATTTTTTCGCATGTCCCAGTAATTGGAATTAGATTGTGTTGACCAACTGGAAAGTTGCAATATTAATTATCTTTAAATGCTACAAAATGCCAATTTTCTTTAATTCGGTAAGCTGAAAATGACATATACAGTGGTGGAAATATTTATTGCATTGACTGTCTGTGGCTAAAGATTATAACTACGTTATTGTTATAGTAGTTTGTGGATTGCTTAATCATTTTGCTACTGGTTCAATGAAATGAAATGCTTCAAAGAATGACAGAGCCCGAGTATAAAGCTACAGAGAAATTAAAGGCAAAAGTGAAAGACACTGTAACCTTGGGCTTGGAAGAAAGCTAGCAACTAAGATATGTCAGACAGAAGTATCGTAAGGGGAACACAGCTGTGTCGTTATTGTCTCACTACCTGTAAGGCCATAAAAAAATATGCAATTCTATATAGAACAATGGATATGCACAAGGTTTAAAAAAAAGAATCAAGCAGATGATTGTACCAGTTGTGGTCGTTACACGAGTAGGTGGGGCTGGCTGCGGCTGCTGCTGATGCTGCTGTTGCTGAGGATGAGGCATCACCGCTGGGGCAATATCTGTTGAACACCAGTATATATTCAGTAAACTTCATGATATAAAGAAGTAAGAACACTAACACACTCAGATGAAGCTTCAGTAGGCCAACATCATCATGATCATCATCCCATTCTATACCAAAATCATCATCCTGATCATGAACTTCAAATGTCTCAATTACCATTTCACCCACTATATCAGGCAGTTCCAGTTCCAGTTTATCTAATGTAGAGGAAGATGAAAAGGACCTGACATGAACGAAGTGGAAGAAACAATAAGGGTCATGAAAGAAGGAAAAGCACCTTGAGTGCACGAAGTAAGTGTCGACATGGTGAGAGCAGGTGGCGTTGTAGAAGTGCGGTGGCTTTATCGGGTTGTGAGAGTTATATGCAAGGAAAGGAGAGCACCTGAAGACTGGAAGAAAGGGATAATTGTGCCAATTTTTAAGAAAAGCAAGAGCAATATAGTCCAGAACTATAGGGGAATCACTTTGATGTGCCATGCTGCGAGGATATTTGAGAAGATCCTGGAAAGGAGAGCGCGGAGAGTAGTAGAAGAAGGGTTGAGGGAGGAACAGTATGGATTTAGGCCAGAAAGATCACCAGTGGACCTGATTTTCAGCGTTAAGACAGCTCCAAGAAAACACCATGAATATGGAAAGGATTTGGAAATGGTGTTTCTGGACATAGAGAAGGCATACGATAGCTTGGCTAGAAGAAAGGTGAGGAAAACCCTAGAGAAAAAGGGAGTTAAAAATCGATCAAATGAATGGTATATGAACGCATGCGGGACTTTGTTGAAACGATTCACGCGCCGTCACCCATTTGTTGAATCTACTCACATGCTACCTATTGTAATATGGCATTACTAAGTCAGAAACCTTTGCAGGAGTGTACACAATAGCTCACCAAAGTTTCATCGCAATCGGATGAATGGTAGGCTATATGAACGCATACAGGATTTTGTTGAAACGATTCACACGCCGTCACTCTTTTGTTGAATCTACTCGTGCACCACCTATTGAGAAATGGATATTCTAATTCATAAAAATTCGCAGGAGTGTACACAACTCACCAAAGTTTCATCACAATCGGATGAATAGCATATGAAAGGGACCTTGTTGTAACGATTCGTCCGCTGTCACTCATTAGTTGAATCTCACTTGTGTGCTACCAATTGTAAAATGGATTTACTAAAACAGAAACCTTCGCGGAAGTGGAAATAACAATACACCAAATTTCATTGCAATTGCACGACTGGTATATGAACGCATGCAGGATTTTGTTGAAACGATACGCGCTCCGTTATTCATTTGTTGAATCTACTCGTGCACTACCTATTGTAAAATGGATTTTCCAAATCTGAAACATTCGCAGGAGTGTGCACAACAACTCGTCAAAGTTTCATCGCATTCATATGAATGGTATACGAACGCATACGGGACTGTATTGAAACGATAGTGCGCTGTCATTCATTAGTTAATCTACTCGTGCGATATCTATTGTAAAATGGATTTACTAAGTTAGAAAACTTCGCGGGAGTATACACAACAACTTACCAAAGTATCATCACAATCGGACGAATGGTGAAATGCGAGATTTTTTGAAACGATTCATGCACCAATACACATTTGTTCACACTACTCGCGTGCCATCTATTTAAAATTGGATTTACTATGCTTATAACCATCCGGGGAGTGTGCACAACAACTCACCAAAGTTTTATTGCAATCAGATGGATGGTACATGAACGCATGCGGGACTTTGTTGAAATGAATCGCACGCCAACACTCATTTGTTAAAACTACTCGCAAGCTATCTATTGTTAATTGGATTTACTATACCTATAAGCATCCCGGAATTGTGCACAACTCACCAAAATTTGATGACAATCGGATGAATGGTGTAAGAACGCATAAAAAACGAACGAACAAATTCAGAATTTGAGCCAAAGGGCCTAAATGACAGGAATGGAGGGTGCTGTCCGAAATTTCAAGTAGATAGTGTTACTCGTCTTGTTCCAAATCGTAAGTATCTACTCGTGCCCTACCAACTGTGAAATGCGAGATTTTTTAAAACGATTCGTGCGCCAACACTCATTTGTTCACACTACTCGCGTGCAATCTATTTTAAATTGGATCTACTATGCCTATAACCATCCCAGGAGTGGGCACAACAACTCACCAAAGTTTCATCGCAATCGGATGGATGGTATATGAGCGCATGCTAGACTTTGGTGAAACGAAACACGGGCCAACACTCATTTGTTAAAACTACTCGCACGCTAACTATTGTAAATTGGATTTAATGTGCCTATAACCAGGGCTCCCATCCACTCACTCGTCCAAAAATAGTGAGCGTTTTCTTCCAAAAAAGTGAAAAAAAGGTGAGTTTATGCATGAAAAAGTGAGTAAATAGTGAGTACATTCATAGCATTATTCGCATTTATGGCCGTATATCTGGTTCATTTTGATTTTTTTTGATATCTGTAGGCGCAATTAGGCAGGGGGGGGGGGGGGCTTGGGTGGCTAAGCCTCCCCAAAACCAACCATAGCCCCCCAAAAAAGTGACAAAACTGTTTTGAAATAGACAAAGTTTTAGGAATGGGTATCTGAAAAACAAATTAGACGCCCAAAAATGTCAACCAAATTGCACCTATGTTAATATCTCTGAGTACTGTTCGTGATTTTTCATGTAGTTAGAGAGGACACTTTGAAATAATGGATTGTAAAATCAATGCAACACTCAAGAAATTTAAATCGTAAAACAAAACTATAAATCTGGAATACAAAACAATGTGAATGTTATAATGCACACCTTACTAGAAAAAAAAAACATATAATAAATAATAACCCCTGGCACTACAGCCTGTGAAGGGCCTAGGCCTACCAAGCAACCGCTGCCCAGCCATTTGGCCTGCAGATATTGGGGTGACACACGATCAGCGCATCGGATCCGCTCAGCCATTAATCTTGGTTTTCGTGATTGGGGCGCTGTCTCACTGTCAGACAGCTACTCAATTTTCCTCACGAGGCTGAGTGCATCCCGTTCCAGCCTTCATGTCAGTTTCTAAAATCCCTGACGGAGCCGGGTGAGAGGCAGGCGCGCTACCCCAACACCACGGGGCCGGCCCAGGAAAAAAAACACTGTAAAACAAATAACACTGTCGTACTGCCACATAGAAAGAAAAGTAGATATCATCAGTCGTAAGATAAAATTCACAAGTTGTCATCAGTCTTAAAAATAAATTCAAGTGTCGGGGTCATCTGAATAGTCGCTGTTTTCATCGCGCCGTCGTTTCCCGACTTTCTTCCTTAGTGGCTCCGACTGCTTTTTGCGGAGATCTTCGGCCCGGGATCGCATGCTGCGGGCACCTTCTCGCATACCTTGGCAATTTTTGCACTTTTCAGATCACCCTTTACCAAAGCAGCTTTTAGCTTTCGGTTGGCCTCATCAATTAGGTCATCAGAAGCTTGTCTCTCCTCTTCTTCCGCTTCTTTTGCCTTCCTGAACTCTTCCTGTAATTTTCCTATCTCCTTTCTTTAACTTTAGTTTTTTCCTGCTCTTCTTGCTTGCGCCGAATATCCTCCGCCTCTTCCTTTCTCCTTTGCTCTTCCTCTGCGCTTAGCCTCTAAATAGTTTTCATATTTGCTGTGAGCGCCAGCAGCCGCTTTCAGAAGAGCCTTTGTGATGGGAACTGCTTCAGCCCGCCCACCGAACTCCTTCATACCGTCACGAATGTTCAATCGAGCATTCAGGGTGCGCTCTTCCATTGCGGCTCTATCTGCCGGAAGTTGATTTCTTGATTCCGAATTCCACATTCCACATCTGAGCTTCTATGAGCTGCTGGTAGGATGGCTTTCACGACTTTGCTCACAAGCGTATATTTTGCCTGCCCAGTAAAGTCGAAAATGTCAAAAATTTGATGCCAATAATGGTCAATCCTTGGACTTTCCATAAAACGTTGGAGATTTTCAGGCTGCAACAGCTTCCATTCACTGCGAAGCTTCTCTTCGTACACATCTTTTAAAGTCAGCTGCAACATTTTGTAAACAAAGACAATGCTCATCAGACACTTACTTTCTTTGATGGCCTGATGCTGCAAGCATTTCAAGTGCTTGGCATCCTTTCCAGTATTAAGGATGGACTTGTTAAGCAAGTGCGTTGCCGCCTCTTGATGAAACTTCAATACTTGCAGTTCACTACAGCTCTAATCGATCAGGAGACGTTCAGCACTCTTCCCAGTCAACATTTTTCAATTCCATAAAATGTTTGCCATCCATGATGAAAGATTCTTTCAAAAATTCACTGGTACTCATCAATGCTTCTGCCTGGCAGAACCTACTCAAGAGCAATATGAATAAATTTGACACTTCTCCATACAGAACATGTATCATAGGTTGCTGTAATTAAAATACTTTTGAAAATGTTTCAAAAAAATTTGCACTATATACTACAAACGCAATCTGAGTGGGGCAAGTATCATCTTTTAGAGCACTAGCAGTAGCCTGATAACATTTTGATTGCAGGAATTTTTCAGCATCCTTTCCCTTTTTAAGTGACAGACGGGGTCGGTATGTCATTCTAAAACCGACGGAAAATTCGTCAGTGTAAGGCCAACTATTGACTTACCTTTGATAAATTGTGAAATACTAGAATATACGGTGACGCCACGCTCCTTTCCGTCACAACACTTTTGTTAAAATTTCCGTTGATCGCTGCACGGCTCCGGCTGTGGTATTGCACCATGGAAGCTTTTTATGCTTTCTGGCCGCCTGGCTCGCTGCCGGCAGCGCACTCAGGCACCGGTGGCAGAAAAATGAACTACCCATTCATGGGTATATTATGTGTCGTTTCTAGCAATCTGATTGTGCACAAGACCATTTTATCATTTTAAATGATCTTGTCGACTTCGTCGTTACGCTGGGATCTGGCGTTACGTTATGGTGACGGACGAAATGCACCCAGATGCGCTGAGGTGTGTGACGTCATAGTACCGCTTGGTGCATGTGTACCCCGACAATCTCTACTTCGTTAGTATAAGACAAAAATCCCCGATTCTCGGATGTCACGGGTAATCTCGAGAACCACTAGATGGATTTTGATGCGGTTTTCACCATTCTGTAAAGGATATCTCGAGGAAAGATTCTATAGAAAATAAGTTATGTATGATCAAAGGAAGCCAAGCAGTAATGATTTCAGTGGAAAAGTCGAAAACAAACTTGGCGTCCGTGCGCTTCTTAAGCTTACGCTGGCCAAACCGTTAAAAATATCAATATACTATGAGCGTGAGAATTGGTCAGCATGAAAAGTTCTACAAAAAAGTCCGCGAGAGCATATCTCTATCTTCAATTCATCGCCCACTATAAGTGTTTTTAGACTGGATGGAAGGGGCAAGTCCCCGCGAATTTGAAACAAGATAAGCAAGATAATGCAGATAATTTTCTAACATGTCAAGAGTCTTTGGCTTCGAACGAAGCGAGAAGCCTCCAGCCTTTCTAGCATTTTTCAGCATTTGTAGCACTTAAAATGATACAAAGTCAAGTCTTTCAGACTGACTGTCACTTTTTTAACGCAGAATGTGACCAGTTTTGTTAAAAAAGTGAGAATAGTGAGTAATTTCATCAAATAGTGAGAAAAGTGAGGCTGCTTTGAAAATAGTGAATAATAGTGAGAAAAGTGAGTCGCTGGTAGCCCTGCCTATAACCATTCCGGGAGTGTGCACAACAACTCACCAAAATTCGATCGCAATCGGGTGAATGGTGTATGAACCCATAAGAGAAGAAAAAACAAACATACATTTTTAGATACATGATGACCTTGATTATCCACCCCTCAAACGCTACCACCATCTACATCGCTTTGTGTAATATTATATATTTTTCTTGATTTTATATTTTCCTCATAACAACTACCATATCTCAAAAATTGTGATGTGTAGGCTACAGGGAATTTTGAAACATATTCCTAACCAAATAATTATGTACTTAATTTTTTGACATTCTGTTATCATTGCAGTAAGAACCCATTTTAGCTATAACTATGCATCTACAGTATAATAGGATTAATCTTGTTTCTTTTTACAGACATCATTACAGTAGGCATAATTATCCGGGTTGATACGCTTTCAGGATTTCAAATTTCCCTGACTTTTCCCAGGTTTCCAGACCAAAATTTAAGAAATTCCCTGACCACAGAGTCTTTTATTTCCCCAACTTTTCCCGATTTTCCAGAGCAAAGTATAGAAAATTCATTAACCACAGGGACGACATTTACCTAGCTTTTCCTTAGGTTTTTCAAACCTAGCAAAAGTGCATTTACCTTTAGGAAACGTTCTTCTGTATGATCGATTAAGATTAAGTTAGAAAAACTGATTAGAGACTAATATTTGTGCAAGGCTATTCTTAGACGCGAGGAGAAATGTTGTAGTAGATGAAAATAATAGTGATAAAAAGATATCCGAGCAATGTTTCATTATACAAACCGGACTTATATGTAGCTCTTTGTATAAGTTAACGAGTTTCTTTAAAAGTATAAAAACAAATAACAAAAGATAGTTCCTTACTGTAATAAATACCCTTTATTACGATAAGAACAGGAACACATTTTAACAATAAATGTTAATTTGCTAACATCAATTTAAAAAAAAGTATTGTGCAGAAAGCAATCAATCACCAATTCTTACTTTCTAGTCAATCACAATAAAAGTATCTATAAACTGTCAACTGATACATTTTATTCTAACATTACATATTTAATATCAAATGAGTTGTTTCAGTTAATATGCCGTCTTGTGTACGAGAAGTTATGATTACCAAGAGGTTGCTCTGATTTTGGCCGCTTGGGGAGATTTCCTTTGTCCCCGCAGAAGATCACGAAATATGCGAGTAGGGGGGTGAGGGGGGTTCTGCTTCACTGGACGCCGCTGTGTCCAACAAACCAACATGGCCGCAGTGCAAGTTGAAACATTTAAATAGACTTTTCTCCCGAACCTGTGGTCGGAGATTCACGAATGAGGTGTTGTTGGACTCGGGTTGACGCCCTCTTTCCAATGGACCACTCATTTCAACCCCTAAATAAAACCTACCCCTACTAGGGGGTGAAATTGTAATTTTTAGTGAAATTCTCTTTTCAAATGCGACATGTATAAGGTGCGCTGCTAAAATGAACTTAAACGTTGTTGCTCATATAGCGCATGCGTTTTTCTGGCTGCCGCTATGGATGAACATTTTTGTTTTTGTTTTATACGCATCCGCACTGGTGATTTTTGTAAGAGGGCGAGGTCTTTGAAAAAAATGATTGATAAGAAGAGGTTTTGGTGGTGAGGAGAGAACCAGATAGTCGCCTACTTTCCTACGAAGTTTGCCGATATCTCTCGAACGCAAGGTCAGATTTGGACGTGTGACGTGTCAAATCGCTTGTCTCGAAGCTCTATATATGTTATTAATAGGTTAAAATTTTGAGAATGAGGGAAACAGGCTTTTTGGGGATAAAACCATGATTTTAGACTTTTTCCGATATTTCACGAATGCATGGTCGGATTTGGTCCTATGACGTGTCAAATGGCTTGTCTCGAAACCCTCTTTATTTTGGTAATAGGTTAAAGTTTTTGAGAATGAGGGAAACTGAATGTTTTGGGGTAAAACCGTGATTTTAAACTTTTTGCTATATCTTGCGAACCAATGATGCTAGAGGCGTGTACAAGGGGTCCAAGGACTCGGGCTGACGTCCTCTTTCCTATAGACCACTCGTTATATTTTTTAAAAAAATTTGGAAACTCGATTTTGGGGTAAACAGGTGTTTTTTGTGATTTTTGCTGATAACTCACGAACCAATAAGCCTAGAGACAAGTGCGAGGTGACATTATTTTCACCGCGTTGCCCCCTTGCCGAGGATGTTCGTGATGAGCAGGAATGAAAAACCATGTTGAGGTAAAACCATGATTTTAGACTTGTTGCTTTATCTCGCAAACCCATAACGCTAGAGACATGTACGAGGTGTCCTAGGACTCGGGATCACGCCCCCTTTTAGAAACTATGTTTGACATTTTGACAAAGGGCCTAACGCCATACATGTTGAAAAAAAAATTCTTAACCGATACCTGTTTATAATGTTCATGAAGCGTAGTGGTTGAGAGAGATGATACTTCTGGATGTGTGTGTTTCAACGAACCTGTCGATGACCACGGTGGCTGTGCTCAATAGATCAATCGCTATTTCGACAGGTCGGTTTATGACAGAGCGAGGGTGCGTTTTTTCTGATACTTTACTCCGAAGATGATCTTTAACGTGTAAACGGTGATGAGAACTTGGTTCTATGTTGGTCGAAGCGAGTACAAAAAACAAACTTGCAGAGGAGCAGGATGTGAATGTCATTTGAGCTTATTGGAATGCGTTGATCTGACTTGACAACAGTTGCAACGGAAAATGACAAAGACGCTGAGGACACTTGAAGGTGAAATAATCTGACCATCGTGGTGGCAGGGAAGAGCAAAATGCATGCATACACGTGTGAGATGACATGTACGCTAAACAAGTTACATCCTGTTTGCTTCGTACGTGACAAAATGCAAGTTCATGTGAAATTTGATCTGCCACAAGTGTTCACCTTGGACGTTATCTGTCCACGTGCATGATAATAGAATGTTCAAAGCGTGGGAAAAAATGATTATACATGCAACGTAACATATATAAAGACATGTCGTTATCAATTCCTCTCTCACTTAGCCTTTGAACACATTGCGTTGCGTGAAATCCCTGGTCTTGTTTAACAGTTTTGGTGTTGGTGGAAAATACTTATTCTTGTTGTGAGGTAGGTATATATTTATTCATTTATACATTTATTGATTTATATATATTTACAAGCAATTATTTATTGATTAGGTAATTATTGATTTTTTTAATTTATTTGTTTGCAGATAATTGGTATACCTTACATGTCTGAGAGAGAAGATATCATTGCACTTTTAAGCCCATTAGAAGGAAACAGCATTAAGCCACTGCAAGTGAAGGTGGGATTATTTTTTTAAACTAACTTGTTTCATATTTTACTTTATAAAATGCATGTACTAACCTGAATTTAGGTATTTATAACGGTTTATTTTATTTATTTTTAGAAACTTGGAAAGAAAAGCCTTACCGCCATAGCAGTCGCTGAAAACCCGAGACGCAGTAAAGTGCAACCATTGTTTCCAGGCAGTGAACTATTTAAAACTCAGGTAAGACTAACATAAAATGCTATACCATTTTACCACTACTGAAAACTAATAGACAAAAAAATTCATTACCTGTACATGACTAGGACGATGATTGCTTTCTTGATTAATGGCTATGTTGTTGTTGACTGGGAAAAGTACAAGGCCATGTTGGATTTTCTAAAAACAAAAATTTAAATTTAATTTTTGGGTGGTTCCCTATGGACTCAACGAATATCCACAGGTTTGAACATGATAATGTGAACAAAATGACATGACATTCATTTTTGTTTATATATTGGTTAAAGGGGGGATGTAAATGACTGTAGCTTTATAAAAAGAAAATAAGTACATGTGTTACTGTTAGTGCCAAAATATAGTTTATTTTTAATGGTGTTTTGATTTATTAATGCCAATTAATGTTAATGTTTTATTTACAAGTATTGATTGATTGATGGGTTATTTTGTTTGCTTTTAGGTGTCGTCATGCACCATTAACGTAATGAACAGACAGTGAACAAGCATACATTGTGCTTTAAAGTACTCTGTGCAACGATAATAACTTACAATAAGAAAAAGTTTTATTATAACACATGGCGTTAGTACCAAATACAACAAGTGAGCAAGTTGGTTTACCACGTGGGTTAGATTTAAAATCAGAACATGACCGTTGGTTAACATTTGAATCCTGGCCTGTAGGCTTTTTGTCGACACATGAACTTGCAAAAGCCGTTTTTTTTTACTTGAACCGAGAAGATGTGGTGCGCTGTGTGTTTTGTCGTATTGAACTTTCACACTGGGAAGAAGGGTTGATCCCTTTAGAGACCATTTGCGATGGTCTCCTTGTTGTCCTTACATGCTTGGAAAGCAAGTGGGTAACCTACCCGTGCATTCATTTTACCAAACCACAAGACCATTGGCCGCTACTTACGTTGCTGAATCACAAATAAATAATAATGATCTATTGCCAGTCAACAAAGGTAGTGTCGATATATGTGGTCCATATGCCATGGACAGTGTTGAATTGGCATGTGCTTTTGAAAAATTGGGAGTTTGCAAGACTAAAGCACTAGCACACCCAGAGTACAGCTCTGTTGAAAAACGTTTAGAATCTTATAAACTATTTGGCCATTAATATTAAAACACCTTACCAAACAACTAAGTGAAGCTGGATTTTTTTATGCTGGTAAAGGGGATAAAACAATATGTTTTTTATTGTGGATTTGCTTTAAAGGATTGGCAAATGACTGATGACCCTTTTGTGCAACACGCTCGTTGGTTACCTAACTGCAAATACATGGTGTTGCTTAAAGGTCAGGAATTTGTGAACACTATTCGTAAAGAAAACATGATTGCAGTACAAGACTTAAAAGTGTCTTTAGAGTTAGAACATGCAGAGCAAATACACAAGGCTGAAAGAAAAGACTTGTCTCACGAACAGATAGAAAAGTGTGACCAACAATTATGTAAAATTTGTTATCAAGATGAACTAGGTGTTGTATTTTTGCCTTGTGGACACATGATAGCCTGTGTCAAGTGTGCATTAGAACTCAACACTTGTGCTATATGCAGAAAAGCAGTATCTGCTACAGTTAGGGCATTTCTTGCATAAGTAGTAAAATTTATCAGCCATGCATAGTGCAAAATCCCTTATTGCACAATATTATTAAAGCTGTTTTAGAGTGGAATAGATATGCTTTTCTTTTGTTTATAGACTACTACAATGAATGTTTTGAATGCTGTGGGTCAAGCATGTGGCTTAGAGACAAAGAAGCTCAGCGAATTGCCAACGCATATTCCATTCCGCATTATCAAGATTCCGAAATTGAAAACAGCATATGGTGATCGTGTACTTTGTGTATGTGAAAACTTTGAGACATTTCTGCCTACACGGTTTAATGATATGTCGGAGAGTGTTTTTGATGAAGTCAATAATGCTGTACAACCTGTACACTTAATTTATGAAGGTTTTGAAAACAATAGGTGGATGGTTCGTTTTAATTAAATATAAAAAAACAAATGTCAAATAATAATGGAAGATATAAGTCATGACAATGAACTGAAAGAAAAATATGTGTATAGATAATAATGTTTTAGTGTTTAGTATTGTCTTAAAAAATATTATCATGAAGCAAAACAAAATGTATATAAAGTTTGTAAATAAATGAAAATAATGGTACAATGTTGTTTTATTTTCTATAGAAGTCAGAATATTTAACATTGCAGAGTATACATGATTATGACAATAAAAAGCACACTTAATACAAGTCTTTGCCTTTACGATAGTGTGTTATAGTTTAAAAACAAAGCTTGTTGTAGATCTTTTTTCTTCCACGATGAACAATAGGCATGAAAACGTTATTGTCTTGTTTTGGATCATTATCACTATCATAATCATAAGCAGCATGATCTATATCACTATTATTATAATCACTATAATTATCCTCAACATTACTAAAACCAGTTAAATAATCCTGCTCCTCTTCCTCTACAGTGTCCTCATGTAGAGTCTGCGTGGCTTTTGATAATGTTAAGGGTTTTTTGAACATTTTGAACATTGGCAAAAAGGAAAATGTTTTTGTGTAATAAAGTCAAGTCCAGCCTCCCACCGCCATTCATCTGTGACGTCATAGCCAGTCTCAAAGCAAGTCTATACTTTTAGAACAAGTCATGTGACAAGGTTAGGTTTACTGAGCTGAGGTTAACTTAGGTTAGCTAGCTCTATCTCACTCCTAGCCAATCATTAACCTTAAAAGCACTCTAGAGTTCTTGGAATCTGTTCATGTAATTATTATTCTTGACAGTACTTTGGAAATTACACCCTGAAAAATATCAATCCCTTGAATTTTTTTTAAACTGTTAATATTATTATTATTATTAGCCAAGTCACTTTACTAAAATTTAATTCATGTGTATTAGTTGATATGAAAGTCTCTACAATCAGCCATGCTTGCACCCACTTTTTGCTTTCACTTTTGCTCCCATATTAATGCCAACTCTTATAACTATAAGCAACAGCAAAATGTAAATGGAATAATATTTCTGATAATGATCAAAACAAAAGTCCTGAGGTCTTGGGTTTGAATTCTCAACTATGGTTGTCAGCCAATGAGTTACACTACAGAAAACTTTTTATTTTTGTGTTGTGTTGCATGATAATTTGCCCATTTCGCGGTGTAGTGGCTAGTATACTTGGGTGTTATCCCAGAGGTTTGGGTTCCAACTCGACTATGGCCAGAATTTAATTTTTGATCTGAGAGTTGGAAGGTTAGGTTAGGTGAAATTAGGTTGGGTGAAGTTAGGTTAGGTTAGGGGAGATTGTTTTAGTAAAACACCACATTTGACCCCACTTTGTGGACTCCCTTTTGCTCCCACTTTTGCTTTCACATTTGCTCCCATATTTGCTCACACTTGTTTGCTCCCACTTTTCTTTGCCCTCATATTTGCTCCCACTTTTTTTTCTCTCACTTTTCTCTCCCCCTTTTGCTTTCACATTTGCTCCTACTTTTTTATTTGCTCTCATATTTGCTCCCACTTTTGCTTTCACATTTGCTCCCACTTTTGCTTTCACATTTACTCTCATAATTGCTCCTACTTTCTTCAGCTCCCAATTTTTGCTCCCACTTTTTGCTCCCACTTTTGCACCCACTTTTGCACTCACTTTTGCACCCACTTTTACATTCACTTTTGCACTCACTTTTGAACCCACTTTTGCACCCACTTTTTGCTCCCACTTTTTATTTGCTCCCACATATGCTCGCACATTAAACTATTGTTCTTATTACCAATTTGTCTTTACTAGAGCTTAGTCTAAGCTTGACAGTTGATATGGAAGTATCTGTGACTAGGTATGGTAAGCCTCATGCATTCTATAAAGGATATTCATATATTGTGAAACGAACCAATAAAAATGGAACTGTTATTTGGCGTTGTACAAAACAACGTTCAAAACAATGTCGCAGTGAGCTAAAAAGCAAAAATAGTGTGGTTTTAAGTGTCAGTGATCATCAATGTAGTGTACTGCATGAAACACTGTTTCTGTCAACAGAAAATCATGAAAATGTTAAAAAGCAAGTGCTACAAAACAATACTACTATTGAAAATAATTCAATGTTCAAAAAACCCTTAACATTATCAAAAACCACACAGACTCTACACGAGGACACTGTAGAGGAAGAGGAGCAGGAATATTTAACTGGTTTTAGTAATGTTGAGGATAATTATAGTGATTATAATAATAGTGATATAGATCATGCTGCTTATGATTATGATAGTGATAAAAATTCAAAACAAGACAATAACGTTTTCATGCCTATTGTTCATCGTGGAAGAAAAAAGATCTACAACAAGCTTTGTTTTTAAACTATAACACACTATCGTAAAGGCAAAGACTTGTATTAAGTGTGCTTTTTATTGTCATAATCATGTATACTCTGCAATGTTAAATATTCTGACTTCTATAGAAAATAAAACAACATTGTACCATTATTTTCATTTATTTACAAACTTTATATACACTTTGTTTTGCTTCATGATAATATTTTTTAAGACAATACTAAACACTAAAACATTATTATCTATACACATATTTTTCTTTCAGTTCATTGTCATGACTTATATCTTCCATTATTATTTGACATTTGCTTTTTATATTTAATTAAAATGAACCATGCACCTATTGTTTTTAAAACCTTCATAAATTAAGTGTACAGGTTGTACAGCATTATTGACTTCATCAAAAACACTCTCCGACATATCATTAAACCGTGTAGGCAGAAATGTCTCCAAGTTTTCACATACACAAAGTACACGATCACCATATGCTGTTTTCAATTTCCGAATCTTGATAATGCGGAATGGAATATGCGTTGGCAATTCGCTGAGCTTCTTTGTCTCTAAGCCACATGCTTGACCCACAGCATTCAAAACATTCATTGTAGTAGTCTATAAACAAAAGAAAAGCATATCTATTACACTCTAAAACAGCTTTAATAATATTGTGCAATAAGGGATTTTGCACTATGCATGGCTGATAAATTTTACTACTTATGCAAGAAATGCCCTAACTGTAGCAGATACCGCTTTTCTGCATATAGCACAAGTGTTGAGTTCTAATGCACACTTGACACAGGCTATCATGTGTCCACAAGGCAAAAATACAACACCTAGTTCATCTTGATAACAAATTTTACATAATTGTTGGTCACACTTTTCTATCTGTTCGTGAGACAAGTCTTTTCTTTCAGCCTCGTGTATTTGCTCTGCATGTTCTAACTCTAAAGACACTTTTAAGTCTTGTACTGCAATCATGTTTTCTTTACGAATAGTGTTCACAAATTCCTGACCTATAAGCAACACCATGTATTTGCAGTTAGGTAACCAACGAGCGTGTTGCACAAAAGGGTCATCAGTCATTTGCCAATCCTTTAAAGAAAATCCACAATAAAAAACATATTGTTTTATCCCCTTCACCAGTATAAAAAAATCCAGCTTCACTTAGTTGTTTGGTAAGGTGTTTTAATATTAATGGCCAAATATTTTTATAAGATTCTAAACGTTTTTCAACAGAGCTGTAATCTGGGTGTGCTAGTGCTTTAGTCTTGCAAACTCCCAATTTTTCAAAAGCACATGCCAATTCAACACTGTCTATGGCATATGGACCACATATATCGACACTACCTTTGTTGACTGGCAATACATCATTATTATTTATTTGTGATTCAGCAACGTAAGTAGCGGCCAATGGTCTTGTGGTTCGGTAAAATGAATGCACGGGTAGGTTACCCACTTGTTTTCCAAGCATGTAAGGACAACAAGGAGACCATCGCAAATGGTCTCTAAAAGGATCATCCCCTTCTTCCCAGTGTGAAAGTTCAATACGACAAAACACACAGCGCACCACATCTTCTCGGTTCAAGTAAAAAAGTGGCTTTTGCAAGTTCATGTGTCGACAAAAGGCCTACAGGCCAGAATTCAAATGTTAACCAACTGTCATGTTCTGATTTTAAATTTAACCCATGTGGTAAACCAACTTGCTCACTTGTTGTATTTGGTACTAACGCCATGTGTTATAATAAAACTTTTTCTTATTGTAAGTTATTAACGTTGCACAGAGTACTTTAAAGCACAATGTATGCTTGTTCACTGTCTGTTCATTACGTTAATGGCGCATGACGACACCTAAAAGCAAACAAAATAACCCATCACTCAATCAATACTTGTAAATAAAACATTAACATTAATTGGCATTAATAAATCAAAACACCATTAAATATAAACTATATTTTGGCACTAACAGTAACACATGTACTTATTTTCTTTTTATAAAACTACAGTCATTTACATCCCCCCTTTAACCAATATATAAACAAAAATGAATGTCATGTCATTTTGTTCACATTATCATGTTCAAACCTGTGGATATTCATCGAGTCCATAGGGAACCACCCAAAAATTAAATTTAAATTTTTGTTTTTAGAAAATCCAACATGGCCTTGTACTTTTCCCAGTCAACAACAACAGAGCCATTGATCAAGAAAGCAATCATCGTCCTAGTCATGTACAGGTAATGAATTTTTTTGTCTACCAGTTTTCAGTAGTGGTAAAATGGAATAGCATTTTATGTTAGTCTTACCTGAGTTTTAAATAGTTCACTGCCTGGAAACAATGGTTGCACTTTACTGCGTCTCGGGTTTTCAGCGACTGCTACGGCGGTAAGGCTTTTCTTTCCAAGTTTCTAAAAATAAATAAAATAAACCGTTATGAATACCTAAATTCAGGTTAGTACATGCATTTTATAAAGTAAAATATGAAACAAGAAAATTAAACAAGTTAGTTTAAAAAAATAATCCCACATTCACTTGCAGTGGCTTATTGCTGTTTCCTTCTAATGGGCTCAAAAGTGCAATGATATCTTCTCTCTCAGACATGTAAGGTATACCAATTATCTGCAAACAAATAAATTAAAAAATCAATAATTACCTAATCAATAAATAATTGCTTGTAAATATATATAAATCAATAAATGTATAAATGAATAAATATATACCTACCTCACAACAAGAATAAGTATTTTCCACCAACACCAAAACTGTTAAACAAGACCAGGGATTTCACGCAACGCAATGTGTTCAAAGGCTAAGTGAGAGAGGAAATGATAACGACATGTCTTTATATATGTTACGTTGCATGTATAATCATTTTTTCCCACGCTTTGAACATTCTGTTATCATGCACGTGGACAGATAACGTCCAAGGTGAACACCTGTGGCAGATCAAATTTCACATGAACTTGCATTTTGTCACGTACGAAGCAAACAGGATGTAACTTGTTTAGCGTACATGTCATCTCACACGTGTATGCATGCATTTCGCTCTTCCCTGCCACCACGATGGTCAGATTATTTCACCTTCAAGTGTCCTCAGCGTCTTTGTCATTTTCCATTGCACCTGTTGTCAAGTCAGATCAACGCATTCCAATAAGCTCAAATGACATTCACATCCTGCTCCTCTGCAAGTTTGTTTTCTGTACTCGCTTCGACCAACATAGAACCAAGTTCTCATCACCGTTTACACGTTAAAGATCATCTTCGGGGTAAAGTATCAGAAAAAACGCACCCTCGCTCTGTCATAAACAGACCTGTCGAAATAGCGATTGATCTATTGAGCACAGCCACCGTGGTCAGCGACAGGTTCATTGAAACACACACATCCAGCAGTATCGTCTCTCTCAACCACTACGCTTCATGAACATTATAAACAGGTATCGGTAAAGATTTTTTTTTCAACATGTATGGCGTTAGGCCCTTTGTCAAAATGTCAAACATAGTTTCTAAAAGGGGGCGTGATCCCGAGTCCTAGGACACCTCGTACACGTCTCTAGCATTATGGGTTTGCGAGATAAAGCAACAAGTCTAAAATCATGGTTTTACCTCAACATGGTTTTTCATTCCTGCTCATCACGAACATCCTCGGCAAGAGGGCAACGCGGTGAAAAAATGACACCTCGCACTTGTCTCTAGGCTTATTGGTTCGTGAGTTATCAGCACAAATCACAAAAAACCCGTGTTTACCCCAAAATAGAGTTTCCAAATTTTTTAAAAAAATATAACGAGTGGTCCATAGGAAAGAGGACGTCAGCCCGAGTCCTTGGACCCCTCGTACACGCCTCTAGCATCATTGGTACGCGAGATATAGCAAGAAGTTTAAAATCACGGTTTTACCCCAAAACATTCAGTTTCCCTCATTCTCAAAAACTTTAACCTATTACCAAAATAAAGAGGGTTTCGAGACAAGCCATTTGACACATCATAGGACCAAATCCGACCATGCATTCGTGAAATATCGGAAAAAGTCTAAAATCATGGTTTTACCCCCAAAAAGCCTGTTTCCCTCATTCTCAAAATTTTAACCTATTAATAGCATATATAGAGCTTCGAGACAAGCGATTTGACACGTCACACGTCCAAATCTGACCTTGCATTCGAGAGGTATCGGCAAACTTCGTAGGAAAGTAGGCAACTATCTGGTTCTCTCCTCACCACCAAAACCTCTTCTTATCAATCATTTTTTTTCAAAGAGCTCACCCTCTTACAAAAATCCCCAGTGCGCATGCGTATAAAACAAAAACAAAAATGTTCATCCATAGCAGCAGCCAGAAAAACGCATGCGCTATATGAGCAACAACGTTTAAGTTCATTTTAGCAGCGCACCTTATACATGTCGCATTTGAAAAAAGACTTTCACTAAAAATTACAATTTCACCCCCTAGTAGGGGTAGGTTTTATTTAGGGGTTGAAATGAGTGGTCCATTGGAAAGAGGGCATCAACCCGAGTCCAACAACACCTCATTCGTGAATCTCCGACCACGGGTTCGGGAGAAAAGTCTATTTAAATGTTTCAACTTCGCGCGGCGGCCATGTTGGTTTGTTGGGCACAGCGGCGTCCAGTGAAGCAGAACCCCCCTCACCCCCCTACTTATGCGACGTTACGTGATCGTCACCGAATCATGTCTTCGCAGTCAATTACGGAGAAATATCGAGACGTTACACGATCGGCGGTGATCTCAGCCGATTGATGCTATTTGTAGTTTTCCCGATCGAACACGGAGACAAATCACGATTTACATAATCGGTGTCACTTTTAGCCGTTCGACGAGATTTCTATTGTCCTTGAGGTCGGGCACGGAAACATATAGTATTATTACGCAATCGGCGCCGCTTGTTGTTTGACAAGAATCCAGTTGTACTCGTCATCGAATGGGGAGAAATACCGAGATGTACTGCAAACGCAGCCGCTCTCGGTCGTTTTACGAGATTCACGTTGTCCTCGCGGTTGGGCTCTGACAACGTGATATTATGCAATCGGCACCGCATCCGGACGTTCAATGATTGTCTGCCTGTCTATCTGTCCTGGTGGAATGGCGGAGGCAAGCTCGAGGTTGGGCATGGTTAAAATTCACGAGCAGTTATGGACATGTATGGTCGGCGCCGTGATTCCCGCTGTCCCTATGCTGTGGTTGGAAGTTCACGGTGGATCACGGGGAGAAATGAGTATCGCAATGCTACGTAGGCTGTTATTTCCAAGTGGGTTGATGCACTTCTCGCTCCCCGTACACTTTCAAGTACGGTATACGGTAATGGGAAAAGTGGCGAGTAGGGTTCGGTATGTTTCGTGATGGGTGCCCAACCACCTTTGACAGGATTCCCGCAGTCCTCGTGGACACAAGTACGCGACCGGGCACGGGTTTTATGTCTTTTAAGCAACTGGCGTCAATCTCAGTCCGTTTGACGAGATTCCCGCAGGCAAGTCGTGCGGTTAGCCGGCCGTTTTGAGGATGTGATTTTGGATGATGAACATTCGAAGTAGGTAACGGATATTACGAATTATTCAGAGAGGATTGCACGAATAATAGGACAAGAGGCACATTTTCTTTCTAATTCAAATTATACAAGTTTTCGAGATAACCGGTTAGATTATATATCCAATGGAACCAAAGTTCGAAGGAAAAATAGGCATAAACGAAGTTTCGAATTAACCAAACTGGATGTCGCAAAGTTACGAGACAGATAGATTTTTAAAATAAACATCTCGCACAAAGTCAGGTTTCCAAACCATACAGAAAAACATTTCAAACAAAATTAAATTCTCTTCTTGATGCCGAAAATATACTTTGAACCGATGTGTACAGTACCACTGACGGTATCCTCAGTATGCATTTCCTTGAGGCCATGCACGTGGAAGCCTAAGCAATCGGCGCCGCTTGCGTGACACTTGCTTCATCACAATTTGTGAGCCTAGCGGCGCGGGTTTACATGATTTAAACCGACCTCAGCGAATTTTCGTTACTTTCATTACCGGCAGACACCCTGGTATACCAACCAAAAAATAACAGTCAAACCTTAATAATTCTTTTTGATTTTTTTTCTTCTTTCTCACTCTTTTCTTTTTAATAAAATTCCCTGACTTTTCCCGGTTTCCCCTGACCGCAACAACAATCCCTGACTTTTCCCGGTCGCGTATCGACCATGAATTATATACCAATTATATCAACAAATGGGCATCTTAAAAGTTTACAATTTTCTGAAAAAGAATACCCTTTGCAATACTGTATATAGCAAAAATTAATTTGCCCAGGAAGAGAATGAACTCACAGTTCATTTGTGGCTGGCCTGGCATGGGACCCTGTGCATGCACAGGAAGTGACATGGGCATGGGCATTTGCATGGGCATGGGCATAGCTGGCATGGGCATTGGCATAGCCGGTTGTACTGGATAAGATACTTGAGGCTGCATGGCTACGGCTTGAGCATATGTTGGTGGAGCACTTGGCATCTGTTGGGGAATCACATACTCTGGTAGAGGAGCAGATGGTGCCATTGATTGCTTCTCCATGATGGAAGGAGATTACCTGCAAATATAGAATCAGAAATATAAGTGGTACTTCCAAATTAACAAGTTATTAATTACAGAGTGAGAAACAAAGATATTAATACAAAAACATACTCGTAATTTTAATGGTAAAATATAAGATAGACACATGAGTGTAAATGGCTGCCCACACAGAAAGTAATGGGAGCCTACTGATCAGCCACTGTAAACCAATTTATTTATTTATCGTATGACTTTTAATGCCGGGAGTGTCCGAGGACATGTTCAGCTCGCCAGAGGCTGTAGCTACTTCAAGCGGACACCATTAGGGTGAGCAACAAGTTCAGTTCAATTTCAAGTAGTTCCAACTTTCACTACCAGATATCAATGATACCTAGTGGTAAACGTTGAAACTTTGATAGAGTGTTCCAACTAAATCTAACCTAGTAATTTAGCTTCACACAAGTTTAGTCTGTGGCAGGATCTTTTACATAAGCCATAAATCTATGACATGGGACCACCGGCTTGACTACCCTTCCGAAGGAAGGCATACTGAAGGATTTTAACGCTCTTAAAAAATCCGACAACTTCGGCTGGGTTTAAACCCGCTATCTTGGATACAGCAGCGTTATCAGCAATAACTGCACCATGTGGTAAAAGTGCCATGGGACAGTCAACCAAAAGCTTCTATAACAAAGGGACTTGTTTCATGTTATTTATGAAATACACCAACAAAAAGAGTCCCTCAAAATCATTCAGAACATAGCTCTGAAAATGCCAGTTATACTTTCCGGAGAAACATCCAACATTAACAAAAATTACAACATATGCCAACAACCCAATAAGCTGTTTAAAAATGGCTTTTTAAATCTTCACAAAATCTCTTATGTAAAAATCAATTGCCGTACATTAGTCTCGCAAAAACTCAAAACCTGCTGCTCCAATTTCGCTGAAAATTTTACATTTGTTCTCATTATGACGAAGAGTGTTTAGAAAGTGGTTTGAACAAAATCGGATAGGTAAGTTAGTTTTTTTAAGTTATTTTACTATTCTTCAAATTCGATGTGTATAGAATGCCAACGGATTACGTGAACTAGCACCAATAGATAGCACACAGGTACTATGCGGGATCATTTTGTTCTTTAGTTCAAATAACACCTAATAGGCTGTTACACACACTTTAGAATGAAAATTTATTGTATTAGCTGGCAGAAAATTTTCGCAGAAGATAAGTCCAAATCTCCTTGGTGACACAGCGCAACCACTTAAAAATCTTCTTGAGCCAAGAAAACATCCCCACATTCCTCATCAATTTAGCCAACTGAATTCAAAGTCAGTAATGATATAGTCTATTGAACGTTCCTCTACCCTCTCATGTGTGTCTGTGAATCTCCTATGCATCGAGAATGAGTTTGCTAGCACAGAAGTCCAATAAACATTTCCCATTGGTGATCGCTTCCCTATCTTCACCCCACTTACCCCTAAGTTCTATTTCCTATCCTTGCATTGAAATCCCCCATCAGTACTACACTATCCATATTGTTAACTCTCACTACCACAATCACACAGTATCTTGTAAAACCCGTCTACTTTGTTCTGATCGTAAGTGTACACTGAAACAATCCTGACCAGATTTCCTGACATTTCCAAATCTATCGTTCATTCACGTACCTCACAGAAACTATGTTATGCTCAAAGTTTCTCTTTGTCATACAGCCCTACTTCCTACTTTGCCCTTCCTCGTTTTACACTTGTCAAGTATACCTTGAAATCTCCTCTAAAGCCATTGGTCACTACTAGGTTAGCCATCAGCCTGGACGAAACCATTGGTGGCTACTAGGTTAGACCACTGTCTTGACAGAAAATTACTACAGTACTTGTATTACAAGCATGTGAAATGAAGTTCCTTAGATCAGCCCTACAAAAAAAAAAAAGCAGAAGAGACAGGGTAAGGAATGAATATGTAAGGAGAGACATGCAGGTGAACTTGGCCACAGGTGAAAGGATGAGTGTGGCGAGATTAAAGTGATGCAGGTGAACTTGGCCACAGGTGAAAGGATGAGTGTGGCGAGATTAAAGTGGTTAGGTCATGTGAAGCTATGCATCAGATCCGAACTCCAAGCCAGTATTTGATGATGGAGGTGCTAGGAAGAAGACCAATTGGACGTCCTAGGATGAAATGGACAGACCAGGTTAAGGAAAACCTCATAAGGAGAGGAACAACATGGGATGCTGTGGAGAGGGGAAAGCTATACCAGTACAGGACTAAATGGAGGTATATCATTCACAATGTTCCTACCCGGCTCGCTGGAAGGATATCCTGATGATGATGATTACAAGCAATGGGATCTGGGGTGTAAGTCCCAGGTTAGGTTTGTGTTTGTATGTAAAGCCTTATTGACACATAAAATTTAACAAGTATGCATCACTTAAAGCTTTTAATGTCTTCCACATCATCATGGATGCCGCAATTTCGTGCCCAGGGGAATATCTTAGTGCAAAGATTCACGATCTATACTACTTCCAATCCCAATCCATCCACCTAAAGAAGAAACATAACGAGTCTACATCACACAGGCCAAATAGTTTAAAAATTAGAAAGCATTTAAGGTAACTGTACCGGTTTTCGTCACTGAGTCAGTCTCGTCACTCTCGTATATAAGTACAAAAAATAAGCATGTCAATGGGTCTTTCTCAATGCACGAAGTCTTACGAGATTCGTCATACCTTCGTTGCCGATAAGGAGCAACTTGCGAAATCATGCGTGCGATGTAATAGGTGATTCCCAGCGTCAAACATCTCGTGTGAGTTGAGCCGTCTTGACGCGGCGTTTTGCTTCTCGCATGTGCTAAGCAGGCACGCGAGTTAATTATGTGCATACGTGTTATGTTCCGACATTTTAAAATGTTACAAGTGTGTGATATAGTTGGTAATTGTTTCTGTAACATATGCGATTTGCTATTTCTTGCTCACGTTCATAGTTAGGTTAGAAATGCTGGTGACGAACACTGGATTTAAAAACACGCAATTTACCAATGCTCGCAATTTGTGACGAAAACTGGCACATTGTCATTTCTCCTTGTAAGACCTAACTAACAGTGGCAATATACTTATAATGCAGTTCTGAAGCACCCTGCATTAATTAAATTGTAGTTTGATCATAGTGCCCAATAGTCAACATAGCTGACGGTCTTTAGAGCACATGCGTGACGAACACTAGTGCACGATAATGTTAAAGTTTGCATTAACGTTTCAGTACTAATAAACATTTACAGTGTGCTGTTATTATGTAGATCTGTCTCTTTGACGGCCGTAGGTCTACGCTGGCTGCGTGGCTCAGCGGTAACGCTCTCGCCTGCTGTTGCAGGATCGACTCCTGGCGCAGACATCTGGAATTAGAGGGTGCGCAAATGCGAGGGAGCCATGTCAGTCGATTTACTGGCACGTTATAGATCCCCCTTCGGGGCAAAATTCCGGCACCCCGGGGTCTCTAAAAGCCGCAGTAGTTAAAAGGGACGTAAAACAAATAACATTGTTATTATCAGTAGGTCAATGCCTAGGGTTTTTAGGTGAGCTAAAGGGGATTCTTTTAAGTTGAGATAAAAAATATATTCTAAGACTAAATCTTTGCTTTCAAGTAATATGTCGAAACGCACATTTCTCAACTAGCCTACGATATTCAGCAAATGGAAGCTGCTATTAAGGTCGTTGAGGAGGACGACATGAGTATTTCAACGGCCGCGGAGAGGAATGGTGTTCCGAGAAACGCCTTCTCGGACAAAATTAAAGGAAAAACTAGAGAGAGGAAGATGGGGCCAAGTTCCTTTTTAACAAAGGGTGTTAGTTAAATGGGTTATCTCACTAGGAAAAGCGAGGTTCCCGGTAACAAAGGATGATTTGCAAAATAGCGTCCAGTGCCTCACAAAAGAATTGAAGAGGGACTCTCCTTTCAAAGAAGGGTGGCCAGGGAGGAAATGGTGTGAATCCTTCCTAAAAAGAAATCCAAGCCTGTCTTTACGAATCCCTCAAAATTTGACAGTAAACAGTGCTGCAATATTACAGAACATCAAATTAAAACCTACTGTTATTAGGTGGAAAATGACTTACAGTCTATCTTGTCAGACCCTCGGCGATTGTTCAACGCAGACATTATGTTATGCCATGGTCTGGTCTCACGTTTTGTGTGACTACCATCCCCCGTAAAAAAAAAAAAAAAGATCACGGCATAACAGCCCAGAAAATGACCATTCGCTCTTGAACACCGGTCGGGGAAGCCTACATCAATACACGTTCTTTTTAATTCGAATTTCAATTATTATTAATACTGCACATTAAGTTAATACAAAAATAACTTACAATAAATGTGTTTAGAGCAGAATTACGATATTTTCAACCCCGTATATCCTCTACCCGCCATTCCCGCTTCCGTCTTTTATTTTTAATATTTCATTTTTTATTTAAAAAACATAATTACTGATACTGTTTAAATAGTAAATGTTAGCCTCCAAGTCGATAAATCGGTGTCTTACGCAACAATTGACAGAAATGCATTATAAACAGCATACAAGGAAAACTAACAATGTGACGGCAATTGGTGTAAACAGGTGACGAATATAGGAAAAATCCAAAGACATCGTGCCGAGGACTAGGGCAAAAACACACTTTTTTTTAAATAAGTAATTTTTCCAAAAACGAATATTTTCGATATTGAGATTTTCCTAGTGTTCGAGTAGAGTTTGAGGTTAGGTACAGTGCTTTTGTTGATTAAATTTACCAAGATGTATATATTTTCGTGACTAAATCTGTCTTAACATGACGACCATTGGTGCATTTACCTTATACTGAACGGCAGTGGGTTAATTGTAACCAAATTATCTCCAAGAAGAACTCTAGCACATTATGGAAAAGATGCCACACCACACAATCAAACTGTAATCGCAATTCCAAAGATACAAATAGAGGAATAAAATTATCATGACAAACATTATGAAAAGACGGCAGAACTGAACTTAGGCATAATTCTTTTTCTTAACTCTCACATGGTAACTTGAATAAATAGAGCTACTTAGGATTATCATGGACAATCATTGTCTAAATAACAGTGTTTTATAGGAACTTAACATGCTTATTTTGACTTTGATGCCTTATTTTAAGTATTTTTTGTTCTTTAGGATTATTTCTAAGTTTTATAATTTTATATTTTGCTTCATACTTCCACATCTGTCAACTATTTTTTCGTAATAGCCTGTACAGCTTACATTCCAAGACACATAAAAAAACTCTTCCATAAATTCAGCCATCGGTGAGACAATAATTAATTACCTGAGGCCAGTGGCATTACTACCATGGGTGATTAGGGGTATCAATCCCCACCAGAGCAAAATAATAAAAATATGTAATTGGATGAAAATTTCATTTAAAAGAAAAAATGTTCGGATTGATGACAAACCACTGGATTACGCTATATACGTTTATACTTACCATTTCAGGACCATTTCTCAGTAAGAGTTCAGAAGAGGTAGGCTACCTTTCGCTCCAAAATTCTTAAAGTACTGAAATTAACCAAATTAAGTTACCTGAATTAATAGTCGGGAAAGTATCTGGAGATGATGTAGTACCTTAATATGTTTACTCCTCAACTGTTTGTGACCCGCACAACCATCACAAATATGAACACTACTTATAGGCAAAATTCCAGCTGATTCAGCAATTTTAAGCATCATATACCGTATTGCCCCCAAGCATTCGGTACTATATCGCATCCGGCAGGCCAATTGTTTTCACCTAGACCAATGATGGTTAGCGTGGTCCTGTGGGCCGCGTTAGCTAGTATAAATAGGCCTACCCCTGGTTTTTGTCATGCACAGTGGGGGTAGTAACGCATCAATAATCTTTTCCAGGCCAATGGTTTTGACATTTATTTCATTATTAACTGGTCGTGTTGTGTATTTTGTATCGGACATGTTGGCAACGAGTATGACATAGTGTACGACGTCAATGTGTCATGGTGGCGGTTGTCAAATCAACAAGAAGGAAAATGATTCATTTACGTAATAAAATAAATATTTCTGGTGCTGCAGTGACCATTCAAATTGAAATGAACGTCTAATGACTCCCAGATAGGTAGGCTATGTGAATCATAAATAATACATTTCCAATAATCTGCCTTGTAAAAGTTGTGTAAACCGAAAAGTACCTCTTCTGAACAATTAATCATTTCTCTTTAGCCTACTAGTGTAAAACTTGTAGCGCTACCTAGACTTAACGCTTGTTTATTTTCAAGCTTTTGCACATTGATAGTTGCAAATAAAACATATCAAATGTTATAGAGATCAAACACGAAAATATGTAGTTTTGCTTCCATTCATTATGTCTCACTTTGCCCCCACCAATGTAAATTTGACTCCACTCATCTCCCTGCATAAGCAAATCACAGTTACGCCACTGCCTGAAGCCCAACCCTTCCTAATGATCCAGGTTTCACCAAGATAACTAGAAACATTACAAATTGATTGGGTGTGAAACAAGATGGTGTGGGGCTAAATGTCAGCTTTGGGTGTAGGTGAGCTAACTAGTGCTTATTAAGGACATCTTGAAAACGGAAGGCTACCTACAGTAATATTATATGCCAAAGTTTATGACAAAGTGTACAAAAACTATGTTCTATCAAGACAAGCGCATCTCGCACAATGTTCAGAAGTATCTGATCTACAATTGCCCTAAATAGCTCCATCCTACACCAAAAGTTCAGAGAACCCAACCAAATTCACAAGGGCTGAACTTGACAACAAGGTTCTATTTAAAGCTAGCATGCCACGATGTTTGAAGATTATTAAGGGTAAGGGTGGTCAAACCAGTTATTGTGTCCCAATAATTTTGTTGGGAAATTATATTCATATCTGAATTACCATAAATGTCAAGAAATATCTCTTTCTCATGACTGTTAGCAGATCAAAGCACAACATTGTTCATGAAATGGCCTATAGCCTATACTTTTATTTCCTTCACAAAATGCCTACATTACGATAACCTACGATAATACAGCATCAAATATCAAGTGTCCGAACAAGTTCGTCACTACCTGCAAAGCCCTGTTACATCTTCGCATAAACCCATAATCTCATCTTATCTCGCTAAAGAAGGCACCTACTGTATACACTTCGTACGATGTTTACTTTGCCTTGTGCCTTACCTCCTGCCTAATACTGCTGCAGGAACATACTTCAGTTCCATACACTTCCCAATATGCATGTTACACCAATCAACATCTATTGTATCAAGCATCACTTACCTATTCAATCAGATTAGGATTATTTGCGAATTGAGATAGATATTTGTCAAACGAGACCGAAAACCAAATCAAAACTACCTAATACCAACCTAACCATACCACAGCCAAAACGTCACAGCTTTATACCGTGTATGTTGGCTGTGCTGTACTCGGAGAATACAGGGTTACTAACTTGACATCGTATGATAGTTGCGCTTAAAGCTGAAAATACTCGGTTTAGAGTATGAAAATAATTATACCACCTGAATTAATAATAACTCTCATCATTGAGCACGTTTATCACAATTGTTTGGTTCATAAAAATAATTTATAGACAACTATTGTCTCACAGGTGGCTATACTGTATTCAGTCCGTAACGTAATGCGGCAGTGAGGGTTTTTATTTTCACCACTGAAACGATTACATGAAAAGTTTATTTTAAATTATCCATTACCATAAAAACAATGAATTCATGTCAACAGAAATTCTCAGATATTCGCCCTCTACTTTTTTTAAAACTATTTCTCACGCATTTGTACCGGTTAATTTATTAGGCAATCGCGCATACCATTTGATGGGGAGGGGGCCTCGGATCCCCCGGATTATCTTTTGAGTTTTGGTTGGCAATGGTACCATTACACCGTGGAGGAAATTCCTCCATGCATTGCACTTATCAGTTACGTAGAGCAACTTCGTTTTGCTTTATTGCGCAGTGATATCATCGCGGAGAGAAGCGAGTGGGATTCTCATAGTGTTGTATGCAGTGGTTTAGTTGGACCGGAAAATATCTTCCCGCTTTAGAATGACGTAACAATTTTACATTCAGTAAGAAAATCGTTTATAATCTATACATAGCGCTGAAACGTCACGGGTGTACTCTAGCGGACTAATATCGAACCTTACGGTTTTATGTTCATAAAATACGGTCGCTTTTACACTCCTGGGCATTTTTCTGATTCTCTAAGGTTGACTACACTGCTATTGGATACGGAGAGCGGGAAGTGAGCACAACAACTTTCTTCCGCTCGTTATGTTTGTGTGAATCCAAGTTTTATTTTATGTTTTGCTCGATGTGTTGCTGTGAAGCAGATATTACGGAATCTCTCTGCAGTTAATGAACATCAGTAGCCCCGTAGTACCTTTCAACTTTTCCAGGGACTGCGAAAGTGAGTTGTGAGTCACAACTTGTGACAATGAGTTTACTTAAGTGGCTGGGTTCAAAAAAAAAAAAAACGTGCTGGGGATGATGAAGAAGAAGAATCAAAGAATACTAAAAAGGTGTGTGATGGCTCAAGTAAAAACGAAACTAAATGGAGTTCCAAGAACATTAGTTTCATTAAAGACGTGAGTATAGAGATAGACCCTGGGTTAAATGTTGCTGAAACGTATGATGCAGATTCAAGGGAGAAACTAGGTTATGGTTCTACACCTTCTACCATCGACTGTGAAATTCAAGGACCCACCTACCGAAAACAAGATTTTCCAGACTGTTGGAACGAGTCTCAGTACCGTTATTTTTGTCAGAGAACGAGTGGTTATTTGGAGGAAATAAAAATTTAGACTGCAATATATGTAAAGAGGAAAGTAAATTAGGATTAGGAGTTTCTAAAGGGGCAGGACTTAAGCTAATGAAAGTATGGGTAGAAAGCAAGGTTCATCCCAACGGAAATAATATTAATCAACAACAAACAAGCCTTAGGAAAAAAATATTTGAGCACAAAAATTCAGAATCTCACAAAAAAGCTATGTTACAAAAATCAGAATCCAATAAAAAGATATTTGAAAGTTGCTTGGACACTATGAATGTCAAACACCTAGAAACCACCGTTCGAGTATTTCGAACAGCATACTCAATTGCGAAAAGAAATAGACCCTTCAGAGACCTACAGGCTTATGTTGAACTTCAACAATTGCATGATTTAGATGTGGGACGAGTTCTTCATACAAATTTTAGTTGTGCTAATATAATTGAACACATTTCACAGGAAATGAGAAATAAAATAGCAAAATCTATAACAGAAAATCAGAAGAAAATCAGTATTATGATTGACGAATCAACAACAGTTAGTGTAAAATCTGTGTTAGTAGCCTATTATGTTTGAGATGTGCTCTTTCAGATAACTCTGAAGTTGTTTCCTTTTTCTGGGACTTGATAGAACTTGAATCAACTACAGCAGATGTTATTACTCGAGAGATATTGAAGAATCTTTCTTCATATGGGATGAATGAAAACTTTCTGGCAGAACATTTAGTTGGTCTAGCATGTGATGGGGCCTCTGTAATGTTAGGCAGAAAAAATGGAGTTGGAGCACAGTTTTTAAAGTTATTTCCAGATATAGTAATCTGGCACTGTTTAAACCATCGCTTGGAATTGGCCGTTTCTGATACAAGGAATGAAGTTACAGGTGTTAACCATTTCCATTCTTTCTTTGACAAATTGTATTCATTATACAGCATGTCTCCCAAAAATCAAAGGGAACTTAACATTTGTGCTGCTTCACTGGAACAAAGAGTTAAGAAGATTGGGAAAATATTTACAATAAGATGGGTAGTTTAGAGCCAGAGAACTGCAAAAGCTGTCTGGGAAAACTACAGTGCTCTAGTAAAACATTTTAGTGAGGCCAAAAATGACCACCAGAGAGACTCCAAAGAAAGGGAAAAATTCCAAGGTCTACAAAATATGTTAACTTGTGTAGAATTCTAGAAAATATTGCAAATATGTATGATGCTCTTGTTCAGTTAGCTGATTTGTCATTAGAGTTGCAGAAAAGAGAGACAAGTCTGACAGAGGCTCAACATGCAATCAAGCGCACTATAAAAGTGTTTGAATCTATGTGTAACTCAGCTTCTGGAGAATACTACAGAACAGTTCTTAAAGCAGCAGAAAACAAAAAGTTTAAGAACATAGGATTACATGATTCTAAAAAATTTGTAAAAATTGACAGA
The DNA here is from genome assembly GCA_946902985.2 of Meconema thalassinum. Classification (NCBI taxonomy): domain Eukaryota; kingdom Metazoa; phylum Arthropoda; class Insecta; order Orthoptera; family Tettigoniidae; genus Meconema; species Meconema thalassinum. The sequence goes on from OX336388.2 coordinate 1,628,341,438, forward strand.
AAGCAGTTTTTCAGAAGTCTTGTGAACAATTTAAATAACAGGCTTATGGAAAATGTGTCCACATCATCTCATCTTGGTTCCAGCTCTAGTCAGCAGAGACATGAGAGAATGACAAAAGTTATCAGTACTATACAAAAATAATTGGTCCTCCACTTCTACTTTGGATATCTGCTATGGTGATGAGAGTGGCGACAACCTTTGTGACTTTTTCCACATGTCAGACAAGAGGAGGTACATTAATGCTTTTAGAAAGTATGTCGAGACCAAGGAAATTCCAGTGGAGCTGATGCCTTTAATCAAGACTGTACAGACCATTCCCATCTCTTCAGCAGAAGCTGAAAGTGCTCTCAGTACCATGAACGAGATCCACACCGAAAAGAAAAATAGGCTGCTGGTTGAAAGATCAAGCGGACTTATTTTCATTAGCAGCGTAGGACCTCATGTGCATTTATTTAACCCACAACCATATGTCAAGTCATGGCTACGAAAGGGGAGACGTTCAGCTGATGAAACAACTTGTCGGAAACACGAGGCCGCTGATTTTGACACCAAATACGAGTCCATTTGGAAATTAATAAGATGAGTTCCTGTAAATATTTTTTTCCAACTAAATCACTGGTTGTATGTGACAATTCCTTTCGAATTAATATAATTCCTTCATGTTTCCATGATTGGAAGTAAGCCTGGTAACATTGCAGGCTCTTAGGCTGAGACATGTGTTTTATATGCCTCCAAAGAACTACCTTTCGGTATTTAGCTCATTAATAGCCCGCTCTCCCTGTCCGTATATTTCCGATTTATTTGATGATACCGGAAAGATGGGTAAAAAGCTTTTGTTCTCTCGTACTGTCCAAGGTTATATGGTTGTTCACAGCTTGATATAAATACTGATACAGAGCTGATGGATGTAGGCTACAGATTATTGGATCAAGAGGTGATCGCTTGTCTCTCATCCTGGAAGTGGTTTTCCCACTTCTACTCCAGGAGAAAAGGTTGGGATGGTTGATGGTTCCTATAACTTAAGGCCACGGCCGCCTCTTTCCTTATCCTATCCCCAATTTACAAATACTGTACACACACTAGGGTAGTACAGCCGTCGCAATAACACAGCTTATCACACAAATACTCGGCTATATGACCAAAATGTTGCAGCCCTTAAAATAAGCAACAAAAGATAAGTAGCCTACTGCGTCTCACTGCAGAATGAGCATTTTTGCTATTAACACTATATTCTATATATATATATATGAGGGGTCCAAAGAAGTAGGCTATGTGCTCGAGCTCTCGGGAACCGAATGACATAGACCTTCCATTCACGCACTGTAGTTTAATGTTTTCTCAAGAGATGCACACGAGTCTTTGTATACTCACTCTTTGATGATAATATCTCAGATGACTTTCCATTCTCGCGTCATTGAATAGGCCTACCCATCGCGGTCTCCAAACCTGACACTCCTGGTAGCAGCACATTTACAACGCATGCTGAGCTTCTATGCCCAAGGTCGCGGGTTCAAACCCGGCCGAAGTCATCAGATTTTTAAGAGCGTTAAAAATCCCTTAGTATGCCTTCCTTCGGAGGGGAAGTAAAACCGGCGGTCCCATGTCATAGATTTATGGCATGATAAAGAACCTTCCACTAATTACACCTGTGTGAAGGTAAATTATAGGTTATCTTTGACTAACGCTCTTAGGTTCCAACGTTCGTCGCCAGGAGCCGACTGCGCTGGCATCTAGTAACAAAGTTAGTCGTTGACGGTGGCGTTTGGTACCGTAGCAAAAGTTTGAACTACTTGAAAATCGAATGTATGCAGTCCTTACTTGAATTAAAAACAAAAAACACACACTAATACAGCCATCACAATTGACACCGGTTATCAGACAGATTCTACACACACCCAATTTACACGGGGCAACATGACCACGTTGTCGCAGCCCCTAAACTAAGGAACCAACCAACAACACTTTTTAACGTATTTAATAATCATCATTACTTATATTATGAATTTCAGAGTAGTTGCTGGAAATGCTGTTCTTCATTTTCTAAACAAACATTACACGAACGTACACCCGCTGTAATTGATCCTCTCTGATATTTCGTTCTAGAGAGTCTCCAGAGTACGCGGATATTTTCTGTATACCGAACATTTTGTTTGAGATTCCCGTACAAGTAAAAATCGCACGGCGCTGAAACGTACAAACACATTTACTGTAAGACTTCTTCTTGAGAAGATAAGTTTCCACTGGGAAAAATCGATGTTTTGTTCCATACCTAACCATATTCACGGGATACGAGATAGCTTACAGTACTTCACCACAAGTCATAATTATCTCAACTGAGGTATGTCATCAAGAAAAGACCGACAGCAGTGGCTACGCTGACTAAAGCGCAGCGTTAGGTCCTGGGGCTGACTCGGTAGACGCGTGGGTTCGAGCCCCACCGTCGGCCGTCCTTGAAATGGTTTTCCGTGGTTTCCCATTTTCAACACCAGGCAAATGCCGGGACGGTACCTTCTGACAGGCCACGGCCGCTTCCTTCCACGTCCTTGCCCAGTTTCATTCATCTTCATCCTTTCCATCTCTCATCCCGACGCGCAGGTCGCCCACGGACGTCGACTTGAAAGATCTGCACTTGGCCTCTCAGGAGGCCGCACGAAAAGAAAAAGAAAACAAGGAAAGGAAAGCAAAATTCATGGGACACATACTCAGACATGACACTCTCCTCCAGGTATTTTTTTAAGGAAAAGTTTTGCGACAATCGTATCTCAAGAACATTGTCAAGGAGATGGAATGTGACTCGTATGTCCATATGAAGAGAACTGCTGAAGACCGTAAGAAATGGCTACAACGACAAGGCGTTTAGCCTTTAGAAGCTGCTGCTGCTGATGATGATGAAGGTATCTTGGCAGCTCTGTATGTAATAAATGTAATGACAGAATTCGGGGCTTCCCGACCCGCTCTTGTGTAATCGACAAATGCTAGTAAACTGGCAGTGACTAATCACTCTCCGTCCGTCACACGGCCTGGCGAGGCTCCGTTCTATAGGTAAGGCTCTCACTGTATATACAGTGGTTCAACGGAACCAAACGGGACTCTCAAATTTTTCCGTTAAAGATAGGGTTTCGGTTAACAGAGGTAGGCATATGCTAAAATAATTTAAACATGAACATGCATATAATGGACATGCTGAGAAAAAATAAAATGGTGTAAGCCTACCTTATTCAATGTTCTATTTACATATTTCTTCAACGAATTAATCCAGTAGACTACTGTATCAGTTTTACTCTCGTGTTAAGATCAACTACAACTCTTACTTTCGAAGCCATAATGACTACTGACGAACTATGTCAGTAATTTAAGTTGAGAAGTGCTCAGTTAAAAGCTGAATTATAAGCTGATTGACGAGGACCGACACAAAGACAGACATTGTTGATTGACAGCTCATTCGGAAAAAAGGAAACAGGCAATTAGCCGTACGATTTAGCGTGTATGTTGGAGAACAAAAGATGGAAGACTTATTCGCACATTCCTTGATAGCTACAGAAAAAACTGTTACAGCAGACTAGGTAGACTTTGACAGGGTGCCTGAAAATTTTCTAAACAGCATTACGGAACTTGGAAATACAGTATATTTCGTATTCCATTGTACGCGTAACACAGTTTCCGTTTAATGAAGGGAATTTAACCCTTTTTTTGCCCCTAAGTTCACGGGGCCGACAAATAGCCTATTTCCGTTTAAGATAAGTTTCCGTTCAATAAAGGGTCCGTTGAAGGCAAGTTTTACTGTATAGGCTATATACGGTATGTTTTGAATAATAATTAGTATGTCTCACAGATAGTCTGTACTGGATTTGCCGTCAGATTCGTGAGACATATCACAACATGTACATTAGTAGTAGGTCTATTAAATAAAATTGAAATTATTATTAGCCTATTGAAAATCCACAGCCTGCTTCCAGTCTCCGACCGGGCCAGGAATGGTATGAATGAAACCCCCATCTAGCGGCGAGGATATGAACTGTGCCGGCTACCGAGGCCTGACGCACTCCCCTGGGGAAATGATTAAATGAATGACAGATGAAATGAAATGAGAGTGGAGAGTGTTGCTGGAATGAAATTTTTACAGGGAAAACCGGAGTACCCGGAGAAAAACCTGTCTGTCTCCGTTTCGTCCAGCACAGATCTCACATGGAGTGACCGGGATTTGAAACACGGACCCAGCGGTGAGAGGCCGGCATGCTGCCGCCTAAGCCACGGAGGTTTCATTATTACTTGAAAATGATATTACGCCTTCTCAGTATGCTACTGTGATCGTTGCGCGGTAGTTGTCTACGGTCGACGACTCACAGTGATTCTCATATTGAGTATCAGCGTTTACAAGATTTACGTGAAGTGGGAATCTTAATTCGCATGTGAACATAATATTATAATTTAGAAGTCTATTTGTTACGGTGATTGAGCCTCCGTGGCTTAGGCGGCAGCACGCTGGTCTCTCACCGCTGAGTCCGTGGTTCAAATCCCGGTCACTCCATGTGAGATCTGTGCTGGACAGAACGGAGGCAGACAGGTTTTTCTCCGGGTACTCCGGTTTTCCCTGTCCAAATTTCATTCCAGCAACACTCTCCACTATCATTTCATTTCATCTGTCATTCATTTACTCATTGCCCCAGAGGAGTGCGTCAGGCCTCGGCAGCCGGCACAGTTCATATCCTCGCCGCTAGATAGGGGCTTCATTCATTCCATTCCTGACCCGGTCGGAGACTGGAAGCAGGCAGTGGATTTTTCATTTGTTACGGTGATAAATAATATTAGACCTGCTCTGCTTGCGTATGTACGTATTTTTATAAAAAGCGTATTGATCGTGATGTTATAAAATTTACGGTGTGTAAAGCGACGAATGCTTTGCAATAATAATCTTATTGGTTTACGTCCCTTTTTAACTACTACGGCTTTCAGAGACGCCGGGGTGCCGGAAATTTGACCCGAATTGAATCTTTAACGTGACAGTTAATCTACTGACACGGCTCCCTCGCATTTGCGCACCCTGAAATGCCAACTGACTACACCAGGATTCGATCCTGCAACCTTGGGAACAGCCGACAAGAAGTTACCGCTGCGCCACGCAGCCAGTCCGAATACTTCGTATTTTCCCTTTCCCCATTAACGACCGGCTTGCTTTTGAAAGCTAGTTAGTTATTGTTGTTTTAAGGGGCGGAACTACGAGATTTTGAGAGCTAGTTGGGCGTCCATATTTACATTCCATGTCTGCGGGAACCAGGGCTTTCCCAGTTCGAGGCACAGCGTTGTCAACTTTCCACCATAGCCACTGAGAGCAAGCAGCGATACTTGACAGAACTCCGTACAACCGCGCAACACTGGAGACCTGACAAGTGAGCCGGAAGCCAGGACTGGACTGTGTACTTCACGTGGAGAGTTAGAGTAAGCATGCTATTGGTCAGCAAAGAACAATGGTTATTGTCGGCGCCCAACGTTTGAGTCGCCGGTGGTTAGGCGGAAAGTGAGTGAACTATTTCAGTATTGTGTGTCCTATATGTAGGCTAGGCTAATGTGAAAGGTTCATTAACGTTGCAACTTAGAGTAATAGCTTAATGCCAAACTGTGCTGTGGCTACGTGCCAGACACGTATCGAGGTTTATTTTTCGGAGGGGGCTTAATTCATACAAATCGGCAGCATGGATAAATTTACAGGACCTTGATCCCATCTCACTATAACATTACCATATAATAAAGGCACGTTTTAATAAAATCAATACGGTTTTCAGTAAGGCAGTTAAAAATAAGTTAATATCACTCAATATGGATCATAACACTTTTTATAAAATGTGAATTTTTATTTCCATAATCTTGAACAGTACATTACATTAGTTAAGCCAGATAAAAATAAGTACTTGCTAGAGTATGGATTTTGTCTGATAACATGAATGTGTTTTTGAAAGTGTGTGTAGTCTAAATGTATTTGGGATAGACCCCCCGGAACTACTTGAAATAGGGCACCTGGATTGTGAAAAAGAATAGCCTAGCTGTTGTCAGCGCCAAATCTCCGACGTTCATCTATTCAGTCCAGCCTTAGACCGCTCAGCTATGTTAGTGGGTTTACTAATATTCATAACAATATTTACTACTATACAGTCAAAGATTGAAACAAAACTATGTTTTAATAACGTCAACGCTGTTTTAAACTACCATATCTGTTTGTTATGGATTGACATCGAAACTACTGAAGCGAATGGCATGAAACTTCGTATGTAATCAGAAGGCACTCCCAAAATAAAACTAGGCTTAAGCCTTGCTGACATCGGGAGAGCGTGGGCTCGAATTCCACCTCGGCTGTCTTGAAAATGGTTTCGTGGTTCCCCATTTTCCCCACCAGGCAAATGCCGAGATGGTTCCTTTCAATGGGTTCACGGCCGACTGTCATGACAACAAAATAAATGGCCATTGGCTGCATTAATGAAATTATTAATGTCTCATTGTTCTATGAATTTCAGGAGCATTTTGGAGCATTTAGTCCCAATCTCGAGCCTGGATTCGCCCCTGCTAGGCGTGGAATCTATACAGTAATCACAAGACTGAAGTCACGAACATCACCTATCATAAATTTCCTAAAGATCCAACCGTTAGCAGATTAGTGGCTTCATGCTTGCATGCCGAAAGCTCAGTTCTTTCTCAAAGCCGTAGAAACGGAAATAATAAAAACTAGATATTATTATTATTATTATTATTATTATTAATGAGCTACAACAAAATGTTTGGAATAATTGTATTTGAGGGTAGCTTATGCTTCCTCGTTGTCCCTTAGTCAGTCACCTGTGTTGTCCATATACTGTCTTCAGGATTGCTACTGTGAACGATAGGCTATCACCGGAAGCTTGTATATAGTATCTCGAATGAGATGTTTGCAAAGCAATCATTGATTATGTCGCACGCGCTAAAACTTGTGTGGGCGCTTGTTATTCAATATGCCTGTGGGCTGTCGCTCTGCTGGTTGCCAGGAGACCGAAGGAAGGACACGTAGACAATGAGACCTTGACCTCAGATCAGACTACTTTACCTTACCCCATCGGGGGTTAAGGACTTTATTCTCAGAAGATGACTTTTAATGATTAACACATATACTGCACTTCTATATCAGTCCGCCTTGATGCGTCACCACGGACGCCCGGGTTCGATTCCTTTTGGCTAGCACTCTTGGCTGTCACTGCGGAGGCCCGGGTTCGATTTCCGCCTCTGCCAAGAAAATTAATTCTGGTCTAAGGGCTGGAACGGGGTACACTCGTGAGGCAAAACTGAGAAGAGGCGGGTTTACTTCAGGTGAATGCTAGGATGGTTCCTAAATTAAGACCACGGGCACCTCCTTCCCAATCTTAATCTGAATTTCAAATACACACACTGATACAGCCAACACAACAACACAGGTTATCAGTCAAATTCTAACCACAGCCGAGTACACGGAGTTAAATGACTACGATGTCGCAAAGCCCCTCAATAAATCAACAACAACTTTTATATCAACACGTTTGTTTACCTTTAGTTATAACTTTGAAATAGGTTCTTTCTTGAGTATGCGCCAACAGTAAATTAGCAACTGTACGCCACTTCTTTCTAAGTTTATAAGTACCGTAAATATACTATTACGTTTCGCACTTCTACTACCTAATCTAATGTAACTATGAAGACACAACAAAGCTCGTAAAATCAACACGATATCTCGTTCAAATTGATGTAAATTGTCTACACATAAAAATCTAAAAAAACACAAGAAAAACAGCAACTCACGTATAAATTTTACATGCCTGATCGGGCTCGCCGAATGTCCTCTGTACTGTCCCCGTATATTCTAGAGGCGGTCTGTTGGATATCCGATGCCACAGCTGGATTCGTAGACCCTGACTGCTCCGGCGCAAAATACTAGTCAAGGATCTACGTCCAACTAGGCCCTCGCAAATATACGTGGCGGAGATTGAAATACAACTGTGAATTACATGAAAAATACACTTAGCTCGCAGTAAAACACCTATCTTATTCTCGGGGATCTCGTGGTCAGCCTCTCTGGATCTATAATGGGTTTCACAGTTGCATCTCCTTATATCTAAAATAATTCATGACGACACGTCTTCTAATAAAACTAAACGATTTAATAACAAAATGTAAACTAGGGCTAAACATTCACACGACAAAATAAAATTACACATTCCCATTCGCTCATCTCTACACTCACGCCACTTAAAGAACTGCGTTCTATGAACATAATGACAAAATTTGGTGTAGCTTGTGTCCATACATCAAGCTGTACAATGGTTACACAGCTCTGTGTATTTACATTCTTCTGGCACGTTCCCAAGCATATATGGGCGCTCGGCGCACGCGACCCTCGCCACGTGTCCGATGACATAACATTCACCGTTGCATTCCCAGTCTAGCTGGTTTAAAAAAGAAAAAGCTCGAGCCGTGCGGTTCGCGAAATCTCTCCCCATTTGTGCGGCCTGGCCGAGCTATGGCCTTGGCTAGAAACGAGTTTTAAAGAAGTCCTCGCTTTTCCCGCCTGGTCCACAAATGTGCTCTCCATAACAATAAAAACTGTGTTAAAATAAAGCAGATTCACGTCAGACAAATACGTGAACTGTACTCAAATCCTACATGCTACTGACATAAAACTTCTATACACACTAACATTCATACTCTCGCATTGTGACGTCCCAATGGAGTTCATTTCATTCGCACTGAACAAGAAACAAACCACATACAGTCACATACTCATTCATACTCTAACCTCTACGTTAAACAAACTATAAACTTCCTATTCCTGACATGTTATACACTCGATTGGCAAATAATAAAGGTTAACACTAAATGAATTTATAATGATGCTTATAGCACCAGCTATAATCCCTTCAAAGTAAAAGCGTCTAAATACACTCGAGCCTGTGCTCTGATCTAGCAGTTATGTCAAAAACAGTGAACTGTGATCCTTAATATCTTCCACATCACCAGAAATAACCACCAACAGTCTCTCCTCTCTGATCTGGTGTCAAAATACACACATCAAAAAAAGTTTTGCATCACCTCGGTTCCAAGAGTTCCGGAACCTTTAAATACAAAGGGAATAGAGATCAACACAAACAACATTTCAGCTCGTTTTATTGCTCATGAGACCCACACATTGCATGTTGTACCATCATACAGCTAGACTTTCAGCATTTGTGGTCCAGATTGCAGTACACACCACTACCTCTAATACCCAGTAGCACGTCCTCTTGCATTGATGCATGCCTTTATTCGTCGTGGCATACTATCCACAAGTTCATCAAGACACTGTTGGTCCAAATTGTCCCACTCCTCAACGACAATTCGGCGTAAATCTCTCAGAGTGGTTGGTGGGTCAAGACGTCCATAAACAGCCCTTTTCAACATATCCCAGGCATGTTCGATAGGGTTCATGTCTGGCGAACATGCTGGCCACTGTAGTCGAGCGATGTCGTTATCTTGAAGGAACGCATTCACAAGATGTGCACGATGAGGTCGAGAATTGTCGTCCATGAAGACAAATGCCTCTCCAATATTCTGCCGATATGGGTGCACTATGGGTCGGAGGATGTCATTCAGGTATCGTAAAGCCGTTTCGGAGCCTTCCATGACCACCAGTGGCGTACGTCGGCCCCACATAATGCCACCCCAAAACATCAGGGAACCACCACCTTGCTGCACTCGCTGGACAGTGTGTCTAAGACGTTCAGCCTGACCAGGGTGCCTCCAAACACGTCTCCGACGATTGTCTGGTTGAAGGCATATGCGACACTCATCGGTGAAGAGAACGTGATGCCAATTCTGTGGGGTCCATTCAGTATGTTGTTGGGCCCATCTGTACCGCGCTGCATGGTGTCGGGGTTGCAAAGCTGGACCTCGCCATGGACGTCGGGAGTGAAGTTGCGCATCATGCAGCCTATTGCGCACAGTTTGAGTTGAAACACGACGTCCTGTGGCTGAACGAAACGCATTATTCAACATGGTGGCATTGCTGTCAGGGTTCCTCCGAGCGGCAATCCGTAAGTAGCGGTCATCCACTACAGTAGTAGCCCTTGGGCGGCCTGAGCGAGGCCTGTCATCGACAGTTCCTGTATCTCTGTACCTCCTCCATGTCCGAACAACATCGCTTTGGTTCACTCTGAGACGCCTGGAAACTTCCCTTGTTGAGAGCCCTTCTTGACACAAAGTAACAATGCGGACGCGATCGAACTGCGGTATTGACCTTCTAGGCATGGTAGAACTACAGACAACATGAGCAGCGTACCTTCGTCCTGGTGGAATGACTGGAACTGATCGGCTGTCGTACCCCCTCCGTCTAATAGGCCCTGCTCATGCATGGTTGTTTACATCTTTGAGCAGTTTTAGTGACATCTATGAACAGTCAAAGGGACTGTATCTTTGATACAATATACACAGTCAACGTCTATATGCCGGAGATCTGGGAACCGAGGTGATGCAAAACTTTTTTTGATGTGTGTAGTTTTAATACATTCAACCACTTAAGGTGAAACATATGCCGTTACAAGTTTGGGTTTAATAATCTTGATAAGAGTATAGCATAACAGCTGTCATCATCAATTTCCGTTCCAATTTCAACCGTGACCCTTCCTGTCCTCTCTAAATCCCAGGTCGTGTATAACAAAATAAGGAGTACTCTCTACTCACACTTTAATGCCATGCCAGTCCTAGTCATGCCCACGCAATGACTGTACTTTAAAATGCCGAACACACCTTCGCAATAACCTCGTATGCCAACTACATACAGAAATACATAAAAACCACTATCAAATGGTTATCAACTCCACTTCTTTCAACCTGGCATTCCTTACAAAAGGGAATAATTTCTCAGCGTTGTCACCACAATCGCTTGTCTCATGAACAATAACAACAATTGTTAATTTATTAATTTATACATCTTAACGACCTCTAGAATCTACGATACTGACCTCCTCACTTAATACTCTTGAAATGATACTCTGATAAGTATAACCTGTCGTGCATACATTTAATAAAAATACTACATCTCATCTTCACACATCTGGGTTCGACTTTAATCGAGGAAGGAATATTATGTCTACAACGTGACATGATATTACTCCTCGTAAATATTTAATCACAACACCATATCTATGTGTCTGTCCAACAAGAATCTATCACGACGATGATATCGAACGGTAACTACCCTAACGTCGGATGATAATTAATCTTCCAAGAAGATTCTAGCTTCCAATAAATTAAATGACTGAAAGTTCCTAGCTTTCTTCAATAAAAACATACAGTTAGTCATATTCGTGTGGGGGCGTGGTGGCTCAGCGGTCTAGCTGTATGCCTCTCACCAAGGCGGTCCGGGTTCTATTCCCGGTCAATGCATGTGAGATTTTCGAAGTGAAATGCCATGTCCTGTGGTTCGGATTCCACGTAAAAAGGAGGTCCCGTGGCTCATGATCTCAAGATTAACGGTCACGTTAAACTACAAGCTTCCTTTCCTTCCTTTTTCATATTCGTGTTCTCTTCATTCAGAACGAATGACTTTGAGTTCTGACGATAATAATCGTGTCCACGTTAAATGTTTCTTTTCCACAATGTGACATGATATTTCACAATATATCACTACCAAGATCTTCTTTCTTGACGTTTCTTCTCGACGGATAAAATGCCCAAATTAAACTAATAAAAATTAATTTAATGGGGTAACATAGACGAAAATGTCCATCACCTGCATTCAGAATGAATACAAAAACGTCGAAAATAAATTTCTGTTCCATAAAAGAAATGACAAAATCTTGTTCCTCGAACAAGTAAATAATCTCAGTTCAGAAACTGGATTCCTAACAAACGAAGTTAATAGCGTTGCAAGACGATCACTATAATAAATTTCGAAGAATAAAAATGCTATACATGGAGTACATAAATACTGTATCGAAAAATGGATAAAGGATTTGCTCAGAAAATGTCACTACAAGCTCTAACTACAAGGTTAGTGAACACCGCTACCTGGTCTCGAAGTCTAGAAGATCAAGATAGAGTATAACAAAATACTAGGATGTTACATCTCCCAAAGATCTGGGCTGGATCCTAGCTCGTCTCCACGAACTCGTGACCTCAGGAAAGGAACGAATTCCCCCACAGGAAACAGCAAGCTCCGACCGGAATCGAACTGCGGGCCTCCAATCATCATCTTCCTTGTGACCGGGATAACCCTGGACCTCTTGATAATCTTGAAGTTTCTTCTATCTCCGCCACAGCACAGTCTCATCATAACAGTGAGTAGCGTCGAAAGTTCTGCTTTCCACTTCAAAAGGCAATTGAAGAGAAAGTCTTGGACCTCACTCGTATAACGAACATTCATGTAGATGGAATCTGAACATCGTTCTATAGTCTCTGATGTTAATGTTGAGCTCATGTTTGACAAGAATGCACTAGAATAGAGTTGTGCATCAAGCTTCATGAACGCTCACTAAGTAGACATTCACGAACAGTCTCCTCTAACGAAGCTCCATCGTTGACTATATTGCTTCTATCAGCTTATACTCCTGGCGCACATAATAATTTAGTCCATAATAATCTTCATAATACTAGACTGAATATTGTTCTTCACTATGGAATACATCTCCATCCTAAGTGTTGTAATACAGTTCCACACAAGCAATATTAATATGCACTCGTATTCAATAGTGGCTGTTGCCTGAGCTGCAGTCGCTCGGACAAAGTGTCGTATCGCGCTGGAAAGAAACACTTTTCTCGCGCTTCACAAAACTGCTTATAATTGCTGAAATACTTCTCTCAAACTTCTGAAAGTTCGTAATATACAATATCTGCTAGTCAGCTACAATATGTAGTTGAAATAAAGTCTCTGAAGCCGATCAGCCGAAGTGATTGCGGTATATGTGTTCCTCGCAACTTCACCTAGATTCAAGGCGCAGTCGTTTCCTAATTCCGCCCTTGCTTAAGCCTTATCTCCACGAGTCACCTTCTACTAGCTCGGTGAAACACTCGGAACTCCTTTCTCTACCAATCGAACACGTCTGACCTCTTCGACGTTCATATAAACAAGAGCCCCGGTGCTTGGCGTCTCCCCTCCAAGTCTACCGATTCTAGCCGCCTTTTAGAGTTCCCTCTCGAATTCACGCGGGCTCTAGCAAATCGCTTATTTCTTCCAATAGCGACCTGCTATTGACTTATAAAATATTTCCAATATTTTATTATCATATTCTTCTCTTTTCCAATATATGAATTCACTTTCTAAGGGCTTAAATGAATTAAATATCCATAAACATTTAGTTGCTGGAACTCCCGTCTTCTCTAAAACTTCTTCCTATTGGCTGTAAGCTCATATCCAATGGGATAATTTATAACAATATTTAAACAAATCCTGGGAATATTCGCTGTTGCTAGGTCCATTCCAAGCTTCTAGAAACTTCCATTGCGCAATACAATCACGTGACGGAATTTCCCTCCTAGCTCGACGTCGCCTCACGACTGGTTTCTGCCAAGTTCCAGCCATCATATTCCTTGGTTAAATTTTATCATGGGCTTCGAAAAAAAATGTATGATTCCCATTTTCACCCCTTATAATTTATTTTACGGGGGCATTCCCCTCCCATCTCAGTTTAAAAACAGTTGCAAAATTGTTTTTAACCACTTCGAATCAGGACCTTTGATATGTCACTGAACTCGAAAATGAATTATAATTTTCAGCCTACTTTCTTAAAATATTTCTTCAAGTTCTTTGCATTGTATTTTCCCAAAATGATATTGTTCTCTTCATCATACAGCTCATAACAATTATTCCCATAGACAGTCTCAATTCGGAACGGTTTTTCTCTCTTCTTTCTTCTTTCCCTGCGTCCGTCTCAGATATATTTATTGGACCGTTCTCCTCTTCTAGTCTTGCGTGGTGGTATTTCTGCTCTCCTCCTACTTCTCACGTCGTCCTACCGGTGTTCCTCCATATTTCCTATACGAGTCTTTCTCATTGGGTTTCTCTTTACTCGTACTGGGAATCGGATCTTCACGCAAGTTTGAATTACTTCCGTTTCCGCCTTCCTTTTCTCTTAATTCCTTCAAGTATCGCTTTCCTTCTTGATGGCGTTCATCGTAGTTCTCTTTGGTCATAACCTCATTTCTTTGTGGTCCATCGCGGTTCTGATTCTTGTAATTGCGGTTGTTTCGACCATTATATTTATTGTTATTGCGATAATTATTACTGTTGCGGAAGAACTCGCTTCGTCGATTCTCCTGGTAGTTTCCACGTCCTTGCTGTTGTTGATAGGGACGGCCACCACGGAATCTCCTATACCTTGGTTCAGGTCGCCTATCTCTAAAATAGGTATTTCTTTCTGGACCTACATTTCCTTTCTCCCGTTCTTTAGGGCTTTCTGTTTGCTGTGTCTGATCAATATACACAGTATTGATATCTTTGTAGTCCTGACGTTGATTTCTAGCTACGACATTGGGCGTTGGACTAGTATAATCCAATTTCCGAAGAAGTTCGTCCATGCCGGCCAAATCGCTGATTCCTGACGAAATTATCAGTCTCCTCACTTCAACTGGCAACATTCTGGCAATGGCATCTATCAATTGTGCCGTAGATAGAGGGGGTTGCAAAAAACGTAGCCGGGCAAGTTGCGTTGTGAAGAAATCGGCGTAACGCGTCGGTAATGCACCCGAATACTTCCTCGAGTATACTTCTGCGCGTAAACTGTTCTGCGCTTCTATGGACCAATAACGTTTCATGAGGGCTTCAGCAAACTCCTCAAAGTCCACAATTGTGTACCTGAAGGCGCAAAACCATTCAAGGGGGCCTTCTCCCATATAGCGTTCCACTATCTTCATCTCGTTCTCTCGGAATGTGAGCCTCCGCAAAATAGTCACGGATATTCCTGATATACTCAATTAGGGTGTAAGAATCGAGGTTGGTAAATTTTCGCGGTTTGTCCTCAAAATTACGGATTACCGTCACATTTCTCTGTTGAGAATCTTGGAAACTGGGACGATATTCCTTCCTTTCTCTTTTGGGTTCTCTACTCCTATCTTCGAGTCCTTCATGGTGTCTTAACATCCTTTCTTCTGGTCTCACTTCTCTATCTCCTGTTTCCGTCCTGAGTTTTCTACGATAATCTCCATAGTCCTCCATTTCTATCTTCTCCCTCTCTTATATCTCCGCAATCAACTCTTTCACTTGCTTCTCAATTTCTTTCTTCATATCCTCCTTATAGACTTCAAGATCTGCCACGTCTCCTAAGCTCAGATTTTTCAATTTCCCTCTAATGTATTCCTCAATATTAGTGGATTTTCCTTCCTTAATCTCATTTACGACGGTGACCACTGTGTCTATCCTTTCATCTAACCGTTTACTACGATTTTCTAACGTCCCTTTTAACGCTTGATTTTCCTCGACCGATTGATTCTTGTCGTCAACCTGTCTCTGTAATAGTTGATCAATACGCTTCCCTAGATCTGACCTAACAGACATTACATCACGGTTGATCTGTAATTGCGTATTGGCAAGCTTACTTTCAACTTTACCCTGAATTAGCTTAATATGTTCTGCGCTCGACTTATCCCATTCGTCTTTCCAAATGACAACATTAGCCTTCAACATCTCAGCTATATCTAGTTCAATGTCCTCCTTCAAATTTTTATTGTGGTCTATCACCTGACTACGCAGAGTATCAACATTTGTCTTCAACTCGGCTAAAGAAACAATGGTCTTTAGAGAATCGTCAACAAATTGCAATCTCAAAGCACCTATACCTTCTGAACATTGTGTTTTAGACTCTTCCACTTCCTTCCTGATATTATTAATGTCTCCTTGGACCTTAGTTACATCAACAAACATAGAATTAACTTCAGACTGTACTTTACCGATATCATTTTGTACACTAGTTATTTCTGTCTGGACATTATTAACATCGATTTGCATGTTATTTAGATTCTCCTGAATCTTATCTACTTTTGTTTGGACATGGGACACATCTGACCTTACATTGGCGACTTCTGATTGTACGTTAGCAACATTAGATTTTACAAGCACAACCTCAGTTTGAACATTTTCGACGTTGGATTTTACAAGAGCAACATCATTCTGAACATGGGCAACATTGGACTTCACAAGAGACACATCATCTTTAACAAAAGTCACATCATCTTGAACCAGGGCAACATCAGAATGCACACCCTCTACTTTAGATTGAACATTGGCAACATTATTTTTCAATTCAGCGGAGCTGGTCTGCAATCCCTGTAAAGAATTTTGCATACCCTGAATATCTCTTCGGAGGCTTGGACCTGCTTTCGGACAGAATACCAATTAAATTTAAAGCATTAAACCTTCGGAGTAAGTGAGACTCCGCAGTTTCTCCTACCAGCTGTGAACACTTTATGATGTGTATTATAATTGCATGAACCTTTATTTCATGGCTTGTTTTCGTTTATCGCAAAGTGTTGTGATGGCTGCGCTAGAATTATCAGCTTCGGTACGCACACAGGTGACGATATTTGTTACATTATACGGCAATAAATAATTTAAAAAAATCAAACTTCTCGTATACTACACAGCTTGGACATTCTTAAAATTGTGACGAATGTGACTTTACGTTCCGTTTGCATACCGGTACTATGATGAATGTAGAGATTGAATTGGAGATATGCTCCTGTCACACTTGTTTCAACAAACATCATATATTATACTGTAAATTAAGAGGAGGGAATAAACCAGAGTCAATAGTCGATCTATAGACTACTAGAAATGATGTTCAATACAATCAAATTTCTCAAATCCTGCTTGCTGCAACATATTGTAATAAAAATGAGATAAATCGTAATTTCATATAGATTCTGTTAAAATTACTCGTAATGAGTCCTAATAATATGATAAATATCGTTTTAATCGATAATCTGGTAGCAAAAAAATTGATACGACTGGGGTTCGAACCCGAGATCTCATAATTCTCAGACCAAGACGCTATCATCGCACAATTTATAACGATACGAATATTGAGTACAAGACTGTTACTTATTTTCACGTACCATCATATTTTATGCTCCATGAATATTATGCTATTTTATTTTCGATAATGTTCCTGCGTGGAATTGTTGAGTTTTAAATTAGTTATGAATACGCCTACTTGGCAGTAAAGGGAATGTGTACCGTGGTCCATGAAAGGCTAGCTCAGTTCCCGTATTACCACATAGATATATATTATAATGATAACTGCATTACCGCAATGTGGGTTAATATCTGAATAGCCATTGTGCAGAAATATAATACCGGCATTGCCGACTAGTTACAATATTTCTTAAAATCATATCATCATTTAAATACTGACACGAAGACTGGAACCATGTGGTTTGTGTTTCAATCAGTTCTCACCAGAATTCGCATGAGCGTTTACCATTCATAATTCAATTTTGATCAATCACATAACTCGTACTGTAGGCGTTTATTGATACTTATGTCGAGTAGTAGCTCGCCGAATAACTTTGCATTGAAAAACGTTTCGAATACCGAAGGGATAAAAGTGTTGAGCAAAGTTACTCGGGGAGTGGATGCCCATCACTTTTATCCAGAGATTGAAAAACAGACCCTGAGTAGGAAATTGGTATGTAGAATGCAAGAGTTCAAGTTATCTGGCAGCAAGCGAAAACTAAGGAACTACAGTATACATACCTGAACAACTCGAGGCTGGTTCGTATTGACTGGTCATTGTATATTTCGATTGCAGTTATCATCAAAGAATGTTTGTGGTGTTCAGTTCGAGTTCTTTGCCAGTAAAATGTAATACACTTTGGTCGAGTTGAAATTAAACTGTGATACAATCATTTCAATTTCATTAATGCGATTCGAGTACCAGAGATTCCAGATATTGGATTTATATTCTATCTGCTTCTAACAAACGAATTGAACAGTATTTTTATACTTTCTAGGTTCACAAAATCTTTAGAATTTCTTCTTATAAAGCCTAACATTTTATAAGCATTAGGTACCATTTCATGCGAGTGCAATGAAAATATCAATTTTGAATCAAAATGGTCTCCTATGTATTTGATAGAATTACTAATAGTGAGACACGTATCCAATATTCGGTACCTAAACATTACCTGGAATTTGTTTCTAGTAAATCTCATAACTGAGGATTTATTTATATTGAGGTCCAAGCGATTTAACTTAATCCAGGATGCAACATTATTGAGATCTTCTTGTAGTAATTGACAGTTCTCTGTCCGAATTCTTAACATTTTCACACGGTCCGCGAATAACAAAACTTTTGAACATACACCTTGCAAGATAATTGAGAATTGACAAGCAGCAAGAATAAGAGAGGGCCTAAGTTTGAACCTTGTGGGACACCTGATCGAGCATAGCATAAATAGGATTCACAACAATTGCAAGCAACAAACTGCTTTCGTTCACTGATATACGAAGTGATCAATTTCAGCGTATTGTCGGAGAAGACATAATATGTTAACTTATTTAAGAGGATATTATCTAATATATTGAATGTCTTCGCATAATTTATATAAATTACATCACCTTGACCGTCTTTGTCGATTGCTGCTGATACTTCGTGAACTCCATTAGATTTGTTACCGTTGATCTCTTAGGCATGACCCCATGTTGGGAGTCACTTATAATGTACTGCACGTGATGAAACTCTTTAAACTTTTCGCAATGAAAGTCCTTATTGGCTTGTTCCTTACGCATTTTTAGCCTATTTTCAATTTTGAAAAAATAGGCTTATGAGATCACCTTTTGTCCGTGTGTGTGTGCGTGTGCGTGTGTGTGTGTGTGTGAGGTGTGTGTGTGTGTCCCCCTAATAACTTTTGAACGGCTGGAGCGATTTCTATGAAACTCGGTAAGTTCGTAGTACTATTCCGGGTGACCTCGACCGGGCCCTTCAAATTTTGTTACGTCTCACCAATCCAACATGGCGGCTGTGCGAAATATTTCACCAGCATTCAATATCTCCGAAACTATTACCGATATCACCCTGGAATTCAGTACGGTGATAAAGGGAACTACTAGAGGTTCACCTATGTGACTTTTGAAAAACTGGTCACTACAAAACCAACATGGTGGCCACGCGAATTTGCGACTTTTAAATAGACGTTTCTCGCAATTTAACCAACCAAACGCAATAAAACTTGGTACAGTATATGTTTATACACATTGTAATGTACCGACATCTAACTTGGTTCAATTGCTTACATAACCACAAGATGGTGGATGTGCGAAATATTTCACCGGCATTCTATATCTCTGAAACTATTAGCGGTATCACCCTGAAATTTTGTACAGAGATAAAGGGTTCTACTGGAATTTTATCTATAAGACTTTCAGAAATCGGTTAACTACAAAACGAACATGGCGGTCAAGCGAATTTGCAAATTTTAAATAGAACTTTCTCGCGATTTAATGTTCCAACCGCAATGAAATCTGGTACAGGTAATGTTTATACACATTGTAATAAACTGGTATCTAATTTAGTTCAATTGTTTACATAACCTCAAGATGGCGGCTGTGCGAATTTTAAAATTAAGTTTTAATTTCTTGAGTCGTAATCAAGCGATCGAAGTGAAAGTTTGAATAATGAACCTACGCAATAATTTTCCTTCAATGGTACATGACTCTATGGCCTTTACATTTAACAATCCAAAATGGTGACCATCCAAATTATTCAGACGTCTCCGAATATCTACGAATTTATTATAGCAATCAAACTGATTTTTTTATGTTCATAGGGGCTGTTCATAGGGGCTATGAACTTAAGTTCACCTATAGGACTTTACATAACCTGGTGATCAAATATCCAACATGGCGGCGACGCGAAGTATAAATATTCACATGGACGTTTCTCGCAATTTAACCATCCGAGTGCAGTGAAACTTGGTACAGTAAATCCTTTTACGAATGTTAATCCTCTGGCATCTAATTTATTTCAATTGTTTCCATAACCACAAGATGGCAGCTGTGCGAAATTTTAAAATCCCCTTATTACTTCTTGTGTCCTAATTATGCGATTGAAGTTTGAATGCTACACGTACACAATAATCTTCATGTAACAGTACATAACTCTAGTACCTACATAATAAAATCCAACATGGCGACCATCCGAAATATTTAGACGGTACTCAATATCTACGAATCTATTACAGCAATCAAACTGAAATGTTGTATGTTGATAGTGGCAGTTAATATAAGTAGCATATATGAAAATAGGCTGTATAGTTCTTCACGGAACTAGTTGTTTGATGTGTAACATCTTTCCACTCGGTTGCTGGATATTTTTGTGGTAGTGATTTTGAAAAATGGGCCGGAAGTGTGTAAGATCCAGCTAGCAGTGGTACCATGTGGAATGTTTATCACATACGGATTACTTCAAGGTTTGGAGGCGCCATTACAGATATTTCTACCATAAACCATCTTCAAGTTGCCGTTCTTTGGTGTAAAAATATTAATTATATCTTGTTTTCTGTAAACAATTATGATTTATTAAGAGTCTGTTTTTCAATCTCTGGTTAAAGTGATGGGCATCCGCTCCCCGATTAACTTTGCTCAACACTTTCATGCAGAACGGTAAACGCTCATGCGAACTCTGGTGTCAACTGATTGAAACACAAACCACATGTTAAAAAGTCTTCGTATCAGTACATAAATGATGTTATGCTTTAATATGGAACATTGTAAATAGTCGGCAAAGCCGGTATTATGTTTCTGCACAATGGCTATTCAGATATTAACCCACATTGCGGTAATGCAGCAATCAATGTAATATATATCGGTGTTTTTATACGGGAACTGAGGTAGCCCTTCACGGACCACTATAGGAATTTCCTTTACTGTCAAGTAGGCGTATTCATAACTAATTTATAACTCATTTCCACGCAGGATGTTTATCGAAGAAAAGCAAAATATTCATGAAGCATAAAAAACACTTCCATATTATTACCGGCACGTGAAAATGAGTAACTGTCTTGTACTCTAAATTTCTATGGATGTAATGGCTTCGTAGATAGCATCTTGGTCTGCGAATCAAGAGGTCACAGGTTCGATCCCCTGTCCCGGCAATTATTGTTGCTACCGGATTATCGATTTAAACAATATCTATCATAACATTATGCGTCATTTTAACAGAACCTACATGAAATTACGATTTATATAATTTTAATTACAATAGTTTAAACCAAGCAGGAGTTGGAAAATGTGATTGTATTGAACATTAGTTCTAGTAGTCTAATGAACCCTTGAATAAAGAACTGTTTTAACAAGATTCTGTCTTCGGGGTAGCGTTCAGTCCTTGTATACTTTTAAGAGAGCTCAATACAAAACAACTTGCTTCATACGTCTCAAGGATCATAAGAAAAACTATAAACCAAGAAAAGAGTGAAAAAACAGATAAAATAAACATCAATTAATAACTGAAATAAGAAATACTAACAACAATAACAACTCAAAATTCCTCCCTTAACTCTGACTCCCACATAAAACATGAAATTAATAAATTTGAGTGGTATAACTAACCCACTCCTCTCAATAAACACGTGGATTTAAAGGTCCACTGAACTGGTTAAAATGTATGCGCGTGTGCACTGACAATTAGAAAAGAAATGAGTACTTAGATGACAATTCGTTCACAACTGGAAACAGCCAAGTTGCTCACGAATCCCCATTCTGCAAACCATCATTATGGCCATGGGACATACATTAAGCAAAACTATACATTAATATTAACTACTGACACACGCAAACCTAAATGCAATCTAAAATTACTTGAATCTCCCACCGAAATTCCAATCTGTGCCAGAGAACAATCAAAACAAATTGAGAGTGCGTAAACGGCCAAGTGCTCAAACAAAGTAAGAAAACAGCGTGACGTGCAAACAAGATGGCCACTCGGGGTCATCGAACATGAACGTAAACAAAAATCAAGCAACAACGAAAATATGCCTCAACGGGCAGATAATTACATGAAAATAAAGCAGGAAAGGTTAACGCTAGGAAATAACATAACAACGTGGACATCGCCCATGTAATATTCAAATGCACTTACAATTAATCAGACTTTTTCTGAATTCAAACAAAATATTACCAAGAGGTACAGGAACCTAGCCTGCCTCGCTAATGACCACAGGTCGTTCATATCTGATCGCAGGCTCGCCCAGTTGTACGCTCCCCACTCCACAACACATCTGATATTTTGTCAGTCGCCAAGCCCGTGTCTAACTACATATAACTGGTGACCTGCTAGTCCCGTTATCTCCAAACCTGGAATCGCGTACAATCACAACAATATCTCGCCAATTCTCTGGGAATTGCAAGAACAACAAAAATATATCCTACACATTCGCCTCGCAAGGTTGGAATGGGGATCTGGAGTGCGGCAGGTCGGAAAAGTATGCTACTTATTCCCGCAAGCAACTGCCAGTAAAAATCCCACAATGGACACAACGAGGCTCGGACTGACACAACAATATACCACTCAGGTCGGCACTGCACCAGATATCCTTAATATCGTGTCTAAAGACATTCAAAAATTTAAATCAAATAATGAACACTCGAGTGAGCTTATGGCTACTAGCATAAAGAATTGTGACATGGCAATTATCAAACAATTAGCCTGATTAACCATAAAATCTACACTCAGTAATAATTTAACCACCAATACTACGTTAATGCTAAATTAACTTGGTTCCACTTGTGTCGTGATGTTGATTTCCAAATCACGCAACATAACCGCATTTACGGGAACATACACGCACACGGTTGTACGTGTCCTGGTCCTGTGTTGCCATCTCGGTGCTGAATAGAAATATTTATTAGTTCTCCACACGCTAAATATTCCTAATTAAATTTGAACAAAATAAAATCACACTAATATTTACAATACAAATCGTTAGGCTGCCCCATGCAATAAACTGTGTGCCAGTAACATGAAAAACAAAAATAAGCTATTTACAAAATGTTAGTCCCATTAAACCATAATTGATTTGTCTAAACAAAATGAATTACTTGGTACTCATTCTTTTCTGGATTAAGCATCAAAGGACGTCGCCGGCTATTCTCCCTTCTAATGGACTTAAGCTCATGTCACCCATATCGTGACTAAAGAAACATTGGTTCGAAACTCCATCCTGGTCCTGTGTTGCCATCTCGGTGCTGAACAGAAATGTTTATTAGTTTTACACACGCTAAATATTCCTAATTAAATTTGCTGGTTTAGGTATTACTTTCCCCAAATGTAGCAAAATGTTCGAAGATACTTTCCCTAAACTGTAGTTTGATAAACTACTTAAATCACTGAAGTAAATAATATGCAAACTCCGTTGTGCGCACACAACTCATTTTATACAGTTTTCTTCACAATAGTTTCAGTGTCCTCACGACTCGCAAAGTAGAATATATCAGTGTCCTCAGACACACAAAGTAGAAGTTGGAGTCTAAGTCGCTCAGTGTCCTCAGACACCCCAAAAAGAAGTCCCTGTTTATCGCCACTCGGGCCACTATATAAATGAATTTGGCTAGAAATCACATGGAAAGGGAAATATTAAAACAAATTCCCAAAATAATAGTGAGTGGTTAACTGCACGTTTCACCTCTCATATTCAAGCATCTTTTCTTTCTTGACGCTAGCAGACAATGAAAATACTATTCACATGAGTCATCCCCACGCTTCCTTGTGTCTGGCTGCACCTGCCATCGTTTTGACATCATGGGCTGGTCACCCTGTCATAAATACCTTGCCCTGTTCGTTCTGACTGTCGCCAACAAATCCCCAAACTTTCTCAATCTCTGTCTGGCTTCTACATGTTGCTGGTAGTAATTTCATAGAATTCTTCTTCTTCTTTTCGTTTGGGCCTACTGAGGACCACGGGGCTCATTTTGACTTCTTGTAAGGAATTTATGTTTCTTCTTAGCCCAGGCAGCTTTCATCTTCTGGCTGTGTGTCTGCTTTCTTTCCTGTGTCCACTTCGGTCTGGTAGTCCCTGTACTCTTCCTGCTGGTGAGAGACACTGGAATGACACCATGTTGAATCATCTGTCGGAATTATAATTTCATAGAATTATTAATAAAACATAGAATCTTTTATACGAATAGCGTATGAGGGGTTAACTATAGATAGGCTAGAGACTATGGTTTCATTCCTCCTGTTAATTGACAATATAATAGGCCTATGTTATGTTTGTTCAAACAAGTGTGACAGTAGCATATCTCCAATTCAATCTATACGTTCATCATAATACCAGTATGAAAACGGAGAGTAAATTACCATTTTAGGAATGCCCAAGCTGTGTAGTATTCAAGTAGGATAACATGTCAGATGACTTCACATACATTTCATCTCAATTTCATAGTAGGATAACATTTCAGATGTTACATATTATATGCGACTACTGTAAGGCTCGTTTCTTTTTTATTATTTTCTGATGGTAAGATTTTCCCCGGATGTTTAGGTAGATTTAATTAGAACGGCTACCTACTGCAATGGGTACCATGTTTCGATTTCCGGAAAATTCCGACATATCTTCGCGTTTCACATCTCACAGACCCCAAAACCACCGTCAGTTCTAAAGTTTGTATATAATTTATGATTGCATTTACCGGGTGGACCGCCAGCTTGGGGATAGTGTGACCACAAGTATAAAAGTGGACCCCAAATGACGAGAAGGTCAATAAGACAATAAGACAATAAAATATTAAAAATATGCATAATAAGACAAAAAAACAAAGTTAATTATGCTCCAATTGTAAAATAATTTCTCGCAATGAGGTGTATAAAATGAGGTCTGATCCTTCTAGGAAAACCTCCATATTTTGCCTATTTTCACCTATTCCCTAGTTTGCCCAATGAAATCTACCTCCGCCTTTCGGGGTGCCGAGAGGGATTTTTATCATATCTAAATTAAACCAGGATAGATACAGACCCAGGCCAACCTCCACAGGTTTATATTACATTTTCATTCATTCATTCATTCATTTATTTGCAATGGGGGGTGTGTCCCCCGGTGGCAAATTGTATATACATAACAAACAAATAATTATACATAACAATTCAATAACAATTATACAACAATTAAACTGGATTATTTACACAAATAGTCAGTCTTTTCATAAACACACCTATATGTTTGGGAAAAGGCTCTAAGACTGCGGCAGGTAGAGAGTTCCAGTTATCAATGGCACGGTTTACAAAAGAATATTTACCATAATTTGTTCGCTGTGGTCGGCCCTTAACTTTGAAAGGATGATCGCTCCTACCCATGTAAGTCGGCTTTCCCAATCGTTTGCTAAGCTCACCCCATGCTGGTTGATTTGTATACGTGTTGTACATAGCGCAGAGTCTAGATTTCATCCTCCTAGCCTCCAGTGATTCCCACCCAAGTTTCTTTAACATACGGCTCACACTGCTCCTGGGATTAAAGTCACTGAGCACAAATCTAGCGGCCTTTCTTTGTACCATTTCCAACTCATTGATGAGCCCTACTTGATATGGATCCCAAACCGCCGAGGCATATTCCAGAATAGGTCTTACAAGTGACAAATAGCCTAATTCTTTAGCAGAGATACTACTTCCTTTTAATACCCTCATTACAAAGTGCAGAGATTTGTAAGCTTTTGAAACTACACATCCTACATGACTACTCCATTTCATATCATTCCTTACGTGAACGCCCACATATTTGCAAGAATCTTCTTCTACAAGTATTTCCGAGCCAATGTTATATTGAAAATCCTGCCTTCGCACTTTCCCTATTTTTAAGAGACTACATTTTCTTGTGTTTATTTTCATTTTATTTACAATCGCCCACTTATAGACCAGGTTCAGGTCCTCTTGAAGCACTGCATTGTCTTGTGAGTCATGTATCTTTCGATATATTACACAATCATCCGCAAACAATCGACAGTCACTGCGAATCCCATTTGGTAAGTCATTTATAAACGCCAAAAATAACAAAGTTCCGATTACGCTGCCCTGAGGGATACCCGACGTTACGGTAATTTCATCCGACAATATGCCTTCGACTTTCACTTTCTGGGAACGACCCGTCAAAAATTCTTGGATCCATAAAATTCCTCTTCTATCAATCTTCGTCGAAGCTAATTTATGGAGTAGCATGTCATGCGGAACGACATCAAATGCCTTTGCAAAATCTATAACCACGGCGTCGACT
Organism: Meconema thalassinum; assembly: GCA_946902985.2. Classification (NCBI taxonomy): domain Eukaryota; kingdom Metazoa; phylum Arthropoda; class Insecta; order Orthoptera; family Tettigoniidae; genus Meconema; species Meconema thalassinum. Next base: position 1,628,367,652 of record OX336388.2, read on the forward strand.
GAAACTCCATGGTCTAACGATTCGCTAATGTCTTGAAAAAGTGATAGCATCTGACTCTCGCATGAGTAACCTTTCCGAAATCCATGTTGCCTATCATTAAACCATGATAATGTTTCCCACTGTTCCCTCAAGTAGTCGCAAATGAGATGTTCCATCTGTTTACAAACGACGGACGTAAGGCTAACCGGCCTGTAGTTGCCCAATTCAAGTCTGCTCCCTCCCTTGAGTATTGGGACTACCGTAGCTCTTTTCCAGTCATCTGGGATTTGCGCATTGTTTATGGACACATTAAACATCACCTCCAAGTATCGTGCCAAGGCCCTACCTCCTAGTTTAAGTACTTCACTAACAATATTATCAGGACCCTTGGATACATTGAAACGCAATTTTTGTATTAGCTTTACAATTGCTGACTGGTTTATTTGGAACAGGGGAGCCCCTGATTCGTCGTTAAGGTCCAACACACAGCTATTGGATTTATTGAACACACTACCGTAAAAGACATTTAATTCATTAGCAATGGCCTGTTTCTCAGTAATTAATTTACCGTCACCGGACATTATCATCGACAAATTATTTGAATTTCCCTTTCTTCTCCTAACATAACTGTAATTTTTTTTCCACCCATCACCTCCCGAACCAAGTAAACCTTGCATATAACTGTCATGAGCAGCCCTCTTTTTTAAGACGAGCTCTCTTGATAAGGACTTAAATTTCAACATATACTTGTCACTATCATGTCTTTTATTGTATAATTTCCTAATTTTCCGTTTTAGACTCCTAATTCCTCGTGTGTAATACTCAGGATATGGGTTTTGTTTCAGCAATTTAAATGGGACAAATTTATCAACAGCGCTATTTAAAATTTTCAAAAAGTTAGTCCACAGGATATTAATGTGATTTCCTTCCGATGCCCATCCTACAAATAGCTCATTCAAATACCCCTGAAACTTGCCCTGATCCGCCCTGCGATACTGGAATATGATCTTTTTTGCTACATCAGAGTCTAATTTTGTAATGTCGCCATATCTAATATTTAATTCAACCCCAGAATGGTCACTAATTCCTGGTACTCTCAGACAGTTAATATACAGCTCTACAGGCCTTACGAGATAAACATCTAAGGTATTATTGTCTCTAGTTGGGAAGTCAACTACTTGGGAAAATCCCCCCTCCCTTAAGAATTTATTTGCAGCGCTCTGAGCCTGACCACAGCTAGTTGACTTACCAGACCAGTCTACTTTGGGGAGGTTTAAATCTCCAGCAATTATTATGCTCTTTTTCATAGCATTACCCGTACAAGTTTTATCATACAGTGTTTCGAGGAGAGAAATGTTATCTTTCGGTGCTCTATACGCCCCTATCACCTAAAGAGGGAATTTATTTCCTTTATCCGAAATTTGTACACATAACATTTCATGATCCATATCAGCCCACTTTAAGAAACTAGCTATATTTTTGCGCACACAAATAAATAGCCCACCACCTCGCTTCCCCCGATCCCTTCTGTACATCTCGTAGGTCCCTTGAATTATTTCGCTACTATTTACGTCCTCATATAACCAAGATTCAGTTGCAATGACAATGTCCGGAGAATACGTCTCTACAAGATTCCAAAATTCAATTAATTTATTTCCTAAACTCTGACAATTAACCTGCAGTAATCTCAAAGTCTTACCTCCGCAGCAAATATCTCGAAATAGCTCCTTCTGTTCCCATCGGCCTATTTGAATTGCAGCCAAAGGCCATAGGAGAGCATTTCAATTGAACGCCCTTAGGCTCCCCCAACAAGTTCAATTTCAAGTAGATCCAACTTTGGCTACCATACGCCTCTGTTATTGACACCCAGCGGCAAACGTTGGAACTTCATATAGCGTTTCTTACCAAATAACCTACAAATTTGACTACAAACTACCAATTGTGGTGGTAGGTTCTTTTACATGCCAAAAATCTATGTCAAGGGCCCGCCGGCTTTACTTACTCTCCAAAGGAATGCATACAGAAGCATTTTAAGGCTCTTAAAATCTTAAAAGATTTATACTTGTTATGAACCGCCAGGACTACTGTACACCCCCTCCTAGCTTCTTGCTGGTTATATTTTATTCACGGTTATTTCTGAGCCCAACACCCCGGTACCTCTCATCAAAGAGCTCGGACGAATAGATTGAAGAAATAGCCAAGCTTATGATAATTTAGGATTATTGTAGACAATTTTTTACAATTTTATTAAAAACTAGCTGTACCCGGCGTGGGTTGTAATGCCAATCAAGGGAAGTGTTGGCGATGTAACTTTGTTGAATTGCTTTTGGATACAGAATATCTCTTTTTTTTCAGTTAACTGCCTCAAAACTATTGTAAAATGGATTTACTATCTCAGAAACATTCGTGGGAGAGTGCTCAACTACTCACCAAAATGTCAACGCAATCGGATAAATGGTATATGAATGCATTTTTTTTTTAACGATTAGCGTGCCGTCAAACATTTATTGAATCTACTTGTGCGCTACCTATTGCAATATGGATTCACTAAGTCAGAAACCTTCGCAGGAGTGTACACAACAACTCACCCAAGTTTAATTGCAATCGGATGAATGGTGTATGAACGCATATGGGAGTTTTTTGAAATTATTCGAAGCTGTCACTCATTTTTGAATCTACGCGTGCGCTACCAACTGTGAAATGGATTTACTAAGTCAGAAACCTAAACGGGAGTGTACACAATAACTCATTAAAGTTTCATCGTAATCAGATGAATGGTATATGAAAGCATACGGGATTTTGTTGAAACGATTCGCCTGCCGTCACTCATTTGTTGAAACTGCTTGCGTGCTACCTGTTGCAAAATGGAATTCCTAAGTCACAAACATTTGCAGGAGTGTACACAACAATTCCCCAAAGTTTCATCGCAATCGAATCATTAGTATATGAAGGCATACGGGAGTTTGTTGAAACGATTCGTGCGCCGTTACTCATTCGTTAAATCTACTCGTGCGCTACCCATTGTAATATGGATTGACTAAGTCAGAAACCTTCCAGGAGTGTACACAACAACCCACCAAAATTTCATCGCAATCGGATGAATGGCATATGAACACATGAGGGACTTTGTTGAAACGAATCGCGCGCTATTTAGTTGAAGCTTCTCGCACTCTTTTGTTGGAGCTTCTCGCGCGCTATCAAGTGTAAATTAGATTTACTATATCTATAACCATCCCGGAAGTGTGCACAACAACTCACCAAAATTGGATGGCAATCAGATGAATGGTATAAGGTATAAGGGACGAACAACAAACATTCATTTTTAGCCTATTTTCATTTATGAAACAAAAAGTTCCGTGAAGAATTCTACAGCCAATTTCCATATATCCTACTCATGTTAATTGCCTCTATTAACATACAAAATTTCAGTTTGATTGTTGTAATAGATTCGCAGATATTGAGAACCGTCTAAATATTTCAGATGGTCGCCATGTTGGATTTTTATTTATGTACTTTACATGAAGATTATTGTGCCCGTGTGGTATTTAAACTTCAAACGCATGATTAGCACACAAGAAGTAAAAACGAGATTTTAAAGTTTCGCACAGCTGCCATCTTGTGGTTATGAAAACAATTGAAATAAATTAAATACCAGTGGATTAACATTCGAATAGGCATTTACCGTACAAGGTTTCACTGAACTCGGACGGTTAAATTGCGAGAAACATCCATTGAAATATTTATATTTCGCGTCGCCGCCATGTTGGATTTGTGCCCACCAGGTTATTGAAATTCCTATAGCCTCTATGAACATAAAAATTTCAGTTTGATTGCTGTTAAAGAATCAAAAATACTGAGAACCGTCTAAATATTTCGGATGGTCGCCATTTTGGATTGTTATATTTATAGGCCATAGAGTTATGTACTGTCCCCGTATATTCTAGAGGTGGTCTGTTGGATATCCGAAGCACTGCTGGATTCGTAGACCCTGATAGCTCCGGCGCAAATACTAGTCAAGGATCCACTACAATAAGACCCTCATGAATATACGTGGCGGAAATTACGACGCAACTGTGAATTATATAAAATGAACTTAGCTCGAAGTAGAATACCTACCTTTCGTTCTCGGGGATCTCGTGGTCAGCCTCTGGACCTATAATGGGTTTCACAGTTGCATCTCCTTATATCTAAAATAAATCATAACGACGCGGCTTCTAATAAACTAAACAATTTAATAACAAAGGTGTAAACTAAATCTAAACATTCATACAGTAAATAAAAACACACTCCCTTTCATTCTTCTTCACATTTACGCCAGTGATAATCCTGCATTCCATGAACGCTGTGACAAATTTTGGGGCAGCTTGGGTCATTACAACAAGCTATACAACAATTAGAAACCCCTGTGTATTTTACATTCCTCTGGCGCGCTTCACAATGAACATCTGGGCGCTAAGAGCACGCGACCTTCGCCACGTGTCGGATGACATAACAAACTCCGTTACATTCCCAGAGCTGGCTGGTTTAAAAGCTGCTTGCCTGTCGGTCCGCAACAACTCTCCACATTTGTGCGCGGACGAGCAGTGGCCTTGGATGGAAACGAGTTTTAAACAGACCCTCGCTATTCCAACCTGGTCCACAAATACACCTCTCCATCGAATCACAAGCTATGTTAAAATGGAACAGATTCACGTCAGACAAATACGCGAATCATACACACATACTACACGCTAATGAATCAAAACTTCTATACACTATTCCTTTCATACTCTCGCATTGTGACGTCCCAATGGAGTTCATTTCATTCACACTGAACAAGAAACAAACCACATCCAGTCACATCAACATTCATACGCTAACCACTACGCTAAACAATTAATAAACTTCCTATACCTAACATATCATACACTCGATTGGCAAATAAAGAAAGTTAATACTGAACAAATTTACAATGACACTAATAGCATAGGCTATAATCCTTTTAAAATAAGTAGCGTCTATATACACATGAGCCTGAGCTCCGATCTCACAGTTATGTCAAATACAATTAACTGGGATCCTCATAAGCTTCTATAGCTCCAGAAATACTACCACTATTCTCTCCTTTCTGATCTGGTGTCATAATAGGTCAAATACGTTCGACCACTCAAGGTGAAACATATGTCGTTACATACTTGGGTTTAATAATCTTAATAAGAGTATAACATAACAGATATCAATATCCATTTCCCGTTTCAATATCAATCGTGACCCTCCTGTCTTCTCTAATCCAAAGCCGTGTATAAAATAAGGAGTACTGTCAACTCACACCTTAATGCCTTGCCAAACCTAGTCATGCCCACGCAATGACTGTAATATAAAAAGCGGAAACACCTTCGCAAAAACCTCGTGTGCCAACTACACACGGAATTACATACATATATATATAACCACTATCAAAGGGTTATCACCTTCATTTCTTTCAAACTGGCATTCCTTAAAAAGGGCATAATTCCTCAGCGTTGTCACACCAATCGCTGGTCGTATGAACGATAACATCAATGTTAAACCAATAATCTATACATGTTAACGACCTTTGGACTAATCGATACAGGCCTCCTCACTATTACTTTTAAAACGTTACTCAGATAAATTTAAACTAATGTGTATACATTTAATAAAAATACTGAATCTTAACTTCACACTTCTGTGTTCAACTTTTACCGATGAAAGAATATGTTTTTTACAACGTGACATTATATTACTCCTCGTAAATAATTAATCGCAAAATTATATATGTGTATCCAACAAGAATCGATCACGACGAGGATATCAAACAAGAATTTCCCTAACGTCGGATAATAATAAATCTTCCAAGAAGATTCTAACTTCAAATTATTTTAAATGACTGAAAGTTCATGGCTTTCTTCAACAAAACATACAATTAGTCATATTCGTATTATCTCCATTCTGAACGAATGTCTATGAGTTCTGACGATAATAATCGTTTCCACGTTAAATGTTTCTCTTCCAAATGATGCCATCATATTTCACAATATATCACTACCAATATCTTCTCTCTTGATGTTTCTTCTCGACGGATAAAATGCCCAAATTAAACTAATAAAAATTAATTTAATCGGTAACACAGACGAAAATGTCTATCACCTGAATTCAAAATGAATTCATAAACGTCGAAAATAAATTACTATTCCTTAAAGAAAATGACAAAATGCTTGTTCCTCGAACAAGAAAAATACTCAGTTCAGAAACTGGATTTCAAACAGACAAAGCTAAAAGCGTCGAAAGACGATCACTACAAATAATCTCGAAGAATAAAAATACTATGCATGGAGTACATAAATATTGTGTCGAAATATGGATAAAGGATTTGCTCAAAAATGTCACTACAAAGCTCTAACTACTAGGTTATTGAACACTGCTACCAGTTCTGGAAGTCTAGAAGCTCAAGATAGAGTATTACAAAATACTCAGTTGTTACATCTTCCAAAGATTCGGGTTGGATCCTAGCTCGTCTCCAAGAACTCGTGACCTCAGGAAAGGAACGAATTCCCCTACTGGTAAACAGCAAGCTTCGACCGGGATCGAACTGCGGGCCTCCAATCATCATATTCATTGTGACCGGGTTTACCCTGGACCTCTTGATAATCTTCATGTCTCTTCTTACCCCGTCACAGTACAGTTTCATCAAAACAACGAGCAGTGTCAAAAGTTCTGCTTCCCGTTTCGAAAGACATTCGAAAAGAAAGTCGTAGACCTCACTCGCATAACGAACATACATGTAGATGGAATATGAACATAGTTCTGCAGTCGCTGGTGTTAATGTCGAGCTCATGTCTGACAATAATGCACTAGAATACAGTTGTACATCAAGTCTCATGTTCGCTCATGAAGTAGACATTCATGAACAGACTCCTTTAACGAGCTCCATCGCTGACTATATCGCTTCTATCTGCTTATATTCCTGGCGCACATACTAATTTAGTCCATAATGAACTTCATATTTGCAGACTTAATAATGTTCTTCAACATAGAATACATCTTCATCTTATTGGTGTTGTTATACAGTTCCACAAAAGCAATGCTAACATTCACTCTTACTCACTTGTGTCTGGTGCATGCGTTGTAGTCACTCGAACAAAAGTGTCTTATCGCGCTGGAAACAAACACTTTTCTCACGCTTCACAAAAACGCTTATATCTTCTGAAATACACTTCTCAATTTTCTCAAAGTTCGTAATATACTAAATACTATAGCAAGCTACAATCTGTAGTCGAAATAATGTCTCTGAAGTGGATCAGACCGAAGTAATTGCGGCATATAAGATCATCGCAACTTCACTTAGTTTCAAGGCGCGGTAATCTCCTAACTCTCGCCTTGCTTCTACCTTGTCTCCACGAGTCAACCTTCTACAAGCTCGGTGAAACACTCGGAACTCCTCTCTCTTCCGGCAAAACACGTCTGACCTCTCTAACATTCGGATAATAATAAAGAGCCTCGATGTTTGGCGTCTCCCATCTATGTCTATCGATTCTGGCCGCCTTTTTGCGTTCCCTCTCAAATTCGCGCGGGCTCTAGCTAATCGCTTATTCCTTCCAATAGCGACCTGCCATCGACTTATAAAATATTTCCAATATTTTATTATCATATTCTTCTCTTTATAATTATATAAATTCACTCTCAAGGGGCTTAAATGTGTTAAATATCTATAAAAATGTAGTTGCTGGAACTCCCGTCTCCACTAAAGCTCATATCCAATCGGATAATTTATAACAATGTTTAAACAGTTCTTGGGATTATTCGCTGTTGCTAGGTCGATTCTAAGCTTCTGGAAACTTCCATTGCGCAATACAATCACGTGACGGAATTTCCCTCCTGCTCAACTTCACCTCTAGACTGGTTTCTGCCAACATCCAGCCTCAATATTGCTTGGTTAAATTTTATCATGGGCTTCGAAAAAATATTCCCATTTTCATCCCAAATAATTCATTTTACGGGGGCATTCCTCTCCCATCTCAAATTAAAAACAGTTGCAAAATTGTTTTTAATCACTTCGAATCAGGACCTTAGACATGTCACTGAACTCGAAAATGAATTATATTTTTAGCCTACTTTCTTAAAATATTTTTTAAGTTCTTCGCGTTATATTTTCCCAAAATGACATTGTTCTCTTCATCATACAGCTCATAACAATTATTTCCATAGACAGTTTCTATTCGGAACGGACCAATAAATATAACTCCGAACTTCAGGTATATTTTCTTGCCTACGTCCGCTTTGACAGGTCGGCGCAATAATACCATGTCTCCTACTTCTAAGGGCTTACTAAATCTCTTCCCTTCCACTCTCTTCGTGCGTTTATCAGCCGCCTTATGGAGCTTTTCCTTCGCTCTGTCTATCCTCTCCTGTCTTCCTACATCTGGATCTTGAGGAATAAAATTAAATGTGTTGTCCCATGGTCTTTCTGGCTTCCTTCCTAAATGTAAGACCATTGGAACTTCTGCCGTGCTCTCTTGAACTGTGGAGTTCAAACATTCTTCAATGATAGGCACATACTTAACCCAACTGGGGTGATCATTAGGGCAGAAAATGCGACAGAATTTTCTAAATTCAGCCATATATCTTTCACTGGAATGTGATTCAGGATAACGCACGCTGGAAAATATGTGTCTTATCCCTAATCTTTCCATATCTGCTTCAAATTCCGCTGAGGTGAACTGGGCTCCGTGATCAGATAAAAAATATTCTGGTCTTCCAGCCTTCCGAAAAACAGAATTTTCCAACCTGCTTACTACATTTCTTGTGTTTGCTTTCTGCATTGGGTCCATCGTAACAAATTTGGAGAAGACATCCACCGTTACTAACAAGAACTGGTTCCCTTGGTAACCCTAAGGACAGGGGCCAAAAATATCCGCCGCCATCAACTCATGTGGTTTAGAAGGTATCATGGGCCTTGGTTTACCCTTTAGCAACTAAGATGTGAATTTCCCTCTTTGACATTCTTCGCATGATCTTATTATCCTCGCAATAGCGGATCTCATGTTGGTCAGGTGAATCTCTCTTTGAGTGTACTGAGAGTCTTATTTAAACCACCGTGTCCTATTGAATGGTGCGCTAACCACACTAATTTCGAGACCAAATTAGGGGGCACAACTATGCGTAGTTTTGTATGCCTGGCGTCATTATACTTGCATACTAGATAACCGCTCAAAACAAAGTGGCGCGATCGTCTTTGGGTTGCGATATAATCATCATCTGCTATGTCCATGAAACCTTTTAAGAACCTGTACATTTTCCTTATTGGAGCGTATCTCTTCTGTGATACACCGATTCGGGATAATCTGCTAACGGTCTCTAGATCTTCTTGCTCCAATTGTACATGACTAATCTGCACATTTTTAATTGGGTTTCTCGATAATGCATCAGCGAGTAAGTTATCTTTCCCTGGCTGGTGGACAATAGTAGCGTTACACTGTTGAGTGAAAAGGACCCATCGTGTTAACCTATCACTCGATATTTCAGTTTGAAGCATAAACTGCAACGCCTTGTGGTCGGTCACGATAATGATCTGATGACCGATCGAGATCTTCTTCCAAGCCTGAAGAGCTGTAGCAAAGGCTAACGCCTCCAGTTCCGTTGTACAGTAATTCTCCTCATGTCGTTTCAACTTTCTATCAGTGAAAGCGATATAGTGCCTTCTTCCATCCTCATCCTTCTGACAATAGATCCTCATCCGTCACTTCGTATACTTCATTTATTAGAATCTGGTGCAGTGTAGAAATATTTCTTTCTCCATCTAGTTCCGTTTCGAAAATGAAGTTTTTCTTTGTTCCTGAGCGTCATTCTCACGGTTTCCTTGATGGCTAGTACCGGGTTTAGGATCCACGCTCAAGCTTGAATTACTTCTGTTTCCACCTTCCTTTTCCCTTAGTTCCGTCAAGAATTGCTTTCCTTCTTGATGGCGTTCGTCATAATTCTCTTTAGTCATAACCTCATTTCTTTGTGGTCTATCGTGGTTCTGGTTCTGATTATTGCGATTGTGTCGACCATTATAATTATTATTGTTCCTATAATTATTATTTTTATGGAAGAAACCGCTCCTACGATTCTGCTGATAGTTTCCACGTCCTTGTTGTAGTAGATAGGGACGGCCACCACGGAATCGCCTATACCTTGGTTCGGGTCGCCTATCTCTGAAATAAGTATTTCTCTCTGGACCTACGTTTCCCTTCTCCTGTTCTTTAGGGCTTTCTGTCTGTTGTGTCTGATCTATAAACACAGTATTTATTTCTTTATAGTCCTGACGTTAGTTTCCATCTACGACATTGGGCGTTGGACTAGTGTTATCCAATTTCCGAAGAAGTTCGTCCATGCCGGCCAAATCACTGATTCCTGACGAAATTATCAGTCTTCTCACTTCAACTGGCAACATTCTGGCAATAGCATCTATCAGTTGTGCCGTAGATAGTGGGGGTTGCAAAAAGCGTAACCGGGCGAGTTGTGTCGTAAAGAAGTCAGCATAACGCGTTGGTAATGTACCCGAATACTTCCTGGAGTATACTTCTGCGCGTAAACTCTTCTGCGCTTCTATAGACCAATAACGCTTCATTAGAGCTTCAGCAAACTCTTCGAAGTCCACAAATGTGTACCTGAAGGCGCAAAAACCACTCAAGGGGGCCCTCTCCCATATAGCGTTCCACTATCTTCATCTCCCGTTCTCGAGGAATGTGAGCCTCCGCAAAGTAGTCACGGATATTCCTGATATACTCAATTGGGGTGTAAGAATCGAAATCGGTGAACTTACGAGGTTTGTCCTCAAAGTTACGAATTACCTTCACGTTTCTCTGATGAGAATCTTGGAAACTGGGACGATATTCCCTCCTTTGTCTTTCGGGCTCTCTACTTCTATCTTCGAGTCCCTCATTGTATCTTAATACCCTTTCTTCTGGCCTCACTTCTCTATCTCCTGTCTCCATACTGAGTTTTCAATGACGAATTTCATAGTCCTCAATTTCTATCTTCTCCCTATCTTCTATCTCCGTAATCAACTCTTTCACTTGCTTCTCTATTTCTTTCTTTAGATCCTCCTTATACACTTCAAGATCTGCAACGTCTCCTAAGCTCAGACTTTGCAATTTCCTACTAATGTATTCTTCAATATTAGTGGATTTTCCTTCTTTAATCTCATTCACGACTGTGACTACTGTATCTATTCGTTCGTCTAAACGTTTACTACGAATTTCTAAAGTTTCTTTTAAAGTTTGGTTTTCCTCGACCGATTGATTCTTATCGTCAACCTGTCTTTGTAACAGTTGATCAATACGCTTCCCCAGATCTGACCTAACAGACATTACATCACGATTTATTTGTAATTGCGTACTGGCAAGCTTACTCTCAACCTTGTATTAACTTAATATGTTCTGTGCTTGACTTATCCCATTCGTCTTTCCAAATAACTACGTTCGCCTTTAACATTTCGGCTATATCAACCTCAATGTCCTCCTTCAAGATCTTATTGTGGTCTATCACCTGATTACGCGGAGTATCAACGTTAGTTTTCAACTCAGCTAATGAAACAATAGTCTTTAGAGAATCGTCAACAAATTGCGATCTCAAAGCACCTATACCCTCAGAACATTGTGTCTTAGATTCTTCTACTTCCTTTCTTATTTTATCTATGTCCCCTTGGACCTTATTAACATAGACAAACATAGAATTAACTTCTGACTGTACTTTACCAATATCATTCTGTACACTAGTTATATCTGTCTGGACATTGTTAACATCTATCTGCATGTTGTTAACTTTCTCCTGAACCTTATCTACCTTTGTTTGGACATGGGACACATCTGGCCTTAAATTGGCAACCTCTGATTTAACAAGAGTTACATCATCTTTAACCAGGGCAACATCAGAATGCACACCCTCTACTTTAGTTTGTACACTGACAACATTGCCTTTCAATCCAGCGGAGCTGGTCTGCAATCCCTGTAAGGTATTTTGCATACCCTGAATATCTCCCTTGAAACTTTCACCCACCTTGGCAACAATCGTGTCAATATCTACCTGGCGATCTTTCTTCAGCTGCTCTCGGTCCTTCTTCGCCTCGTACAATTTTCTCTGTAAATCAATGACATTTACCTTCAGATTCTCTTTAATCTGATTTTCAACACTGTCAAATTTCTCCTTCATGTTACTGTCCATTTTCTCCATCATCTCGTTCATCATCTTCCGGTCATCCTCCGTCACCATTGTTGCCATTACAACAATCTCAATAATAAAAAATAGTGCTATAGGAATATAAACAAATAGAGCAATACAGCAACACTTTAGAGCATCCTTTCAATCCATGTATTTGGGCATCTTATCCTCTCGCCTTAACATTAACTTAATGTTAGATTACCATACATTCTATTTCTAAAATACCAGTTCCTAAAACGTTCGCGTTTGATTTATTTTAAATATACTACAATAAAGAACATTTGCATTTATCGTCATTAAACAAGTTAGCTTTATATTAACATGACTATCAATAACCATGAGCCGGTAAAATGAAAATAGATTCAGATCATAGGTCATTTCGAAAAATATTACCTATTACTCCTTTCTCAGGCTATCCAATAGATCTGATCCTTCGTTTGAGTGCAATTTTGTTAAAAACAAAGCAAATTACGTATATAATTACACTCTAGCTCATCGCAGATGATATGGTTAAATAATCCTATAAACTTAAAAGTTAAGTTATCATCTGGATAGCTTCCAAATGGCCTCACGAAGCTATTTTCGTGGCCCCAAAGACTAGGGTGTCATCTTTCCACTGTCCCCGTATATTCTAGAGGCGGCTTGTTGGATATCCGAAGCACTGCTGGATTCGTAGACCCTGATAGCTCCGGCGCAAATACTAGTCAAGTATCCACTACAATAAAACCCTCATGAATATACGTGGCGGAAATTACGACGCAACTGTGAATTACATAAAATGCACTTAGCTAGAAGTAGAACACCTACATTTCGTTCTCGGGGATCTCGTGGTCAGCCTCTGGACCTATAATGGGTTTCACAGTTGCATCTCCTTATATCTAAAATAAATCATAACGACGCGGCTTCTAATAAACTAAACAATTTAATAACAAAGGTGTAAACTAAATCTAAACATTCATACAGTAAATAAAAACACACTCCCTTTCATTCTTTTCACATTTACGCCACTGATAATACAGCATTCCATGAAAGCTGTGACAAATTTTGGGGCAGCTTGGGTCATTACAACTAGCTATACAACAATTAGAAACCCCTGTGTATTTTACATTCCTCTGGCGCGCTTCACAATGAACATCTGGCCGCTAAGAGCAAGCGACCTTCGCCACGTGTCGGATGACATAACAAACTCCGTTACATTCCCAGAGCTGGCTGGTTTAAGAGCTGCTTGGCTGTCGGTCCGCAACAACTCTCCACATTTGTGAGCGGCGGAGCAGTGGCCCTGGATGGAAACGAGCTTTAAACAGACCCTCGCTATTCCAACCTTGCCCACAAATACACCACTCCATCGAATCACAAGCTATGTTAAAATGGAACAGATTCACGTCAGACAAATACGCGAATCATACACACATCCTACACGCTAATGAAACAAAATTTCTATACACTATTCCTTTCATACTCTCGCATTGTGACGTCCCAATGGAGTTCATTTCATTCACACCGAACAAGAAACAAACCACATCCAGTCACATCAACATTCATACGCTAACCACTACGCTAAACAATCAATAAACTTCCTATACCTAACATATCATAAACTCGATTGGCAAATAAAGATAGTTAATACTGAAAAAAATTACAATGACACTAATAGCATAGGCTATAATCCTTTTAAACCGACTGTAGTGGCTACGCGGGCTAAAGCTCCGCGTTAGGTCAAGGGGCCGAGCTCTCTGCTGACTCGGTAGACGCGTGGGTTCGAGCCCCACCGTCGGCTGTCCTTGAAATGGTTTTCCGTGGTTTCCCATTTTCAACACCAGGCAAACGCTGGGACAGTACCTTCTGACAGGCCACGGCCGCTTCCTTCCACATCCTTGCCCAGTTTCATTCATCTTCATCCTTTCCATCTCTCATCCCGACGCGCAGCTCTCAGAAGGCTACACGAAAAAAAAACTTTTTAAAATAAGTAGCGTCTATATACACATGAGCCTGAGCTCCGATCTCACAGTTATGTCAAATACAATTAACTGGGATCCTCATAAGCTTCTACAGCTTCAGAAATACTACCACCATTCTCTCCTTTCTAATCTGGTGTCATAATAGATTAAATACGTTCGACCACTCAAGGTGAAACAAATGTCGTTACATACTTGGGTTTAATAATCTTAATAAGAGTATAACATAACAGATGTCAATATTCATTTCCCGTTTCAATATCAATCGTGACCCTCCTGTCTTCTCTAATCCAAAGCCGTGTATAAAATAAGGAGTACTGTCAACTCACACCTTAATGCCTTGCCAAACCTAGTCATGCCCACGCAATGACTGTAATATAAAATGCAGAAACACCTTCGCAAAAACCTCGTGTTCCAACTACACACGGAATTACATACATATATATAACCACTATCAAAGGGTTATCACCTTCACTTCTTTCAAACTGGCATTCCTTAAAAAGGGCATAATTCCTCAGCGTTGTCACACCATTCACTGGTCTAATGAACGATAACATCAATGTTAAACCATTAATCTATACATGTTAGTAGTGTGTTTTGGACAGTTCCGCACCCTCCACCTCCACATTCCTCCACACAAGATGGCGGCGGTGCGATATCTCTTGAACGCATGGTTGGATTTTAAAAAATGAGGTGTTGTTGAACTCGGGCTAACACCCCCTTTCCAATGGACAACATATATCAACCCCAAAAATAAAACCTACCCTACTAGGGGTGAAAATTGTAATTTTTTAGAAAATCTAGCTTTCCAAGTGCAACATGTGAGAGTTTGCATGCCGATATGGATATAAACGTTGTTCCACATAAAGTGCATGTGTTCGGTAGATAGCCACTATGAATTAACATGCTTTGTTTGGTTTTGTTTTTACGCATGCCCACTCATGGCTTTTGTAAGAGGGTGGGGGAGTGGATCCCTGTGGATGGGTTATTGTTGACAGGTCATTGTTGGCAAGTCATTGATGACAGGTCCTTGTGGACGAGTTCTTGTGGACAAGTCCTTGTGGACGAGTCCTTGTGGACGAGTCCTTGTGGACAGGTCCTTGTTGACAGGTCCCTGTGAACGAGTCCTTGTCCCTTTGGACTGATCCCTTTGGACGGGTCCCTTTGGCCTGGCTCCTACGGACTAGCCCATGAATTTATTTAAATTATATCAAAGGGCCTAACTACATTTGTGTGTGTTGAACTGACGTTGTTCACTAATCCCTCACTAATATAATGTAATAACGATATGAAAGGAAAGTGACGAAATACATGTGAACATACAAGGGATCTAACTTGGTGGATGGATGTCTTCTAACGAGTCATTTTCAGTTGAAAGGGAATAATACATGTTCTTAAGATGTTAAAACTGAGGAGATGGCATGTACAGTAAGACGTCTTGTTACTTCCTGTGTCATATTACAGACATGACAGAGAGCGCGCAGATCTGTTGCTATGACTAACGATGCAGTAATTTGAAACCGCAAGTGTTCATGAAGACAATGGATGATGATCATGCAAAGTTAGCAGTTATTGGATATTACACAGGTGTTCCTTCCGGTGTCATGTTGCTGACATGGCAGGGAGCGCACACTGCTGTTGCTATGACTGACGCTGCAGTAATTTGAAACCTCAGGTGTTGATTAAGACAATGGGTGATGATTATGTAAAGTCAGCAGTCATTGGATACCACACAGGTGTTCCTAGTGTACTTTGGACTCTCAGCTGTATTTGGAAAGGAATTGCAATGATCTGCAAAAAACTGCTGACACGAGCGATGAGAGTTTATATAAGAGAGGAGTCCTATATTTCCCTACTGTCAGTCTTTATTACTCGCTTTGAGTGAACAGTGCTCTATTACTGCTCAAGAGTTGTAAGAAAGCCCTTTTGGTAGAAAATCATTACATTATTTTGCAAGGTAAGTACTTGTTATTAATGGATTGTAGTCTTTTATTACTAATTGATGTTGAAGTTATTGATTGGAATGTATTTATTGATTGATTGTTTGATTGTTTTGTTTACAGATAATTGGGTACCTGTAGGCTACCAGATTTCTACAATCTGTTCACTCAGTGGCAGCAGTTGATAAATTATAAAAAGGTAAGTGCCCCTCTCAGAACTTTTAAACAGTTAGAGTGATATTTTCCAATGTTCACTACTAGATGTCAGTGAAAATGGTATATTTGGCAGTCAAAGGTTGGAACTACTTGACCATGGTGTGTAAAGCTAATTTTGTAGGTTAGATTTTTGTTACGTGCAATGCCCGTCCCAATGTTTTTAAAATCCCTCTTCCCTGTATTCTGGTGTTCCATGACATTTTGAATCGACCGCCTGGTGACTTGATTCCGTTTGTGGACACGAGATAGCAGCTGCTGTCGGACTTCGGGATTCCTTCAAGTAGTTCCTTCTTCTCCGATAGAGAGTGTTGCTTGTGCCTTATAAAACTATTTCTATTCGTGGCATAATTGATGGCAATTATATCCTACGTCATGAAACAAATGCCTGGGTATTCATGATACCGCCAAATTATTTACTTAATTATGACATTGTTGATTGATGTGTCAAGCCTTGATTGGACGATAAATATTTACATAAATGCAGTTCGGTATCTGACGCGGGATTCTCGGCCATCTTGTGGAGTCCATTGTCTGTCTACCAAGAAGAAATTTAACAGCTGGTGTGAGAGAGTATCTCTTCGTGGGCTGGTGGCGCCCTTGGCCCCCAGTTTTTACAAATATGAATGCCAATTCTACTAGGAAATTGCCTGTGCTCTTCAAGCTTTGAATTTCATCGTTTCGCCGTGAAGAGGACGTGTGAAATGTAATCGCATCTCGATGCAGACCTGTGCTTGTGACCAAAACGAAGCATGTGCTGGGTGGGCCATTTTCAAGGCAATTAGTGCCGTATTATATTTTATTTATATGGTGTGTTAATTATTTTATTTTCATTGTGTCTCCACCGAGAAGGATGTAAGGTACGTTATTATTTAATGTATATATATATATATATTGTTATGGAGCTCCGATATCATCTTATAGTAATGTTTTAATTCTGTACCTTATTTGTTTTATAGGCCTAATTTTATTTCTGTTTCTCAACGTTACCTGATATTAAAAAAAGGGTTATTGTTTTCTTCGTACCTTCTGGAGACACATTTATAAGTTTATTTTACGTTTTAAATTATTATTTATTTTCTTTTGGCGATCTTGGGATTGGCATATTTTTTATCTGATGTAAGATCCGTCGCAACATAAACCGACTAGTGTTAATAGTTTTTAGATGTAATTGTTTTCCTCCGTTCTTTCTTTCTGCTGAGTTTAAAATTTAGTTTGCTAAATTGTTTGCCGTAATTCGATCAGACATGTGGTCTCCTTTTTTAGTGGCCATGTTTGTTTTTTGTTTTGACGAGATGCATTCTGGTCTCGAGGTCAGTCTCTTGGCGCCGACCACGAAGCTCAAACGTGTTGTGGTGTTAGCTTAATATTTTTTAAAAATTTAATCTTGTTGGTTTATCATTGTGTTTTTAGTAAATGTTCCAGTGTTTTTCTCCGTCATGCAAATTAATGAATCGTTTTCTGATCCAATTTTATTTTGTTAATTTAATTTGTAATTTCTCGTTTCATCGTGGTCAGGATCTCCGCATGTCGGATCGATATTGCATTCCCTTGTACATTTTCAAGCCCCTTCTCTTTTAATTATGCCTGTAATTTTATTTTAATCTTTGGGCTTTATAACATTTTAATTTTTAATTTAATTCTTGTCTTTTTGTTTTGCAAGCATGCATGTTCTGTTTCTGGTGGAGGTGTTTCCTTTTTAAATTTTAACATTAAATTTTTATTTTAAATTTTTAATCAACTGTTGTGGCATTATTTCGTCGGCAGCAGTTCTGTTGGTTATTGGGGGTGTCTGTAGAATAGCCTGTGCGTTCCCCTTCTCCACCTTCCTTCCACCCCTTTGGAGCTCTTCTGTTGGGACATGTCATCTGTAGGTGATTTTGCTGTGGAAGTGACGCGGACCTCTAAAACAGGTAAGTAGGCCCACCACCCTGGCCATGCGGCGGTGTCATTCTGGTGGCAGACCGCGCTCGAGTTCGCTTCCGTAACTATTCCCCTCCTCCATACCCGCAGGCTCGTTTTATGGACCCCTCTAGTGCTGATGGAGCGGTTGTTGATGGGATCTTGTCAGGCCATTGCACTTGATGTTATGTAAAGCTAATCCTTGTCGTTTGTTGTATTTCATGTTTGCCTCAGGATATCCATGTGCTGTTATGTAAGTGACCGGTCCTGAGCGAGGTGGTTGCTGCTGTATTTTATCCTGTTTGTCTGCAAAATCCCCACTGAAAAAGAAGTTCGGTGAGTGACTGACATGTGTTCTTGGCATGGGAAATGGGGATTTCTTAATATTCTGATAGCCTACTTGCTTCGAGTGAAGGCATCCTGGAGCCCTGTCGGAAACTGTTAGCCATATGTTTTGTGCCAATTTTTGTAATTTAGCTTCCAGTTCTCGAGCCAAGCAGGCGGTGACGTATGCAGTTCTGGGCAGCATTGTGCATGATTTTGTGTAGTATGGTGGCTGTGTTCGAGTGTCAGCCTAATCTATGGTGTTGGTAATTGGTGGTTGTGGTACTGTTGTGAAAGTGTAAACTGTCCTCGTAATTCCTAAAATTTGTTTCCTTCTGTATTGTCTGTCTGCATTCTGTGTTCTTTAAAATGGCCGACAACAATAGTGTTTTCGATTTAATTGACTTAAGAGATAACCTTGTGAATTTGGAGAGTTCTTCTGGGGTTGAACGTGAATCACCTCTGTTTACTAGGTCTGAGGTTTTGGGATCGATTACTAGTAGTAGTTTGCCTGCCCCTCTGTTGCCTGGCGCTGGCTCGTCCATACCACTTAACCCTGCATAGGTCATTCTTCTCACGTTAGGTCACCTAATGATTTCCTGGGTACTGCCGACCCGTTGCATCCCAGTTCCTTCTCTAGTAATGTAAATGTTTTGTCTCCTGTAGAGGGTGTGCGAGCGGGCTACCCCGGTAACAATGTCTCTTTTCCTAATGCTACATTCTCGCCTACCGTTAATTATGGGTCGATTCCTCATCCTATTTCTGGTTTCTTAACTATGTTAAAGAGTTTCAACCTGGATGACGTTACCCAAGTGGTCCTATTTTTAAAACAATTAGTCGAATTGGGTAACCATGCCTCGATTTTTTGATGTCGGAAATTCACATTTTCCAACTTTTGTATCCAGTTGCATCCGGTATGCTGCGCGATAAGCTAATTGAGGCTATCCACCTCCGCATGTCCTTAGCCATGTTTATTAGGGAAGTGTTGTGTTTTTTTGTCCCTGCGAGTGCCCTTAGTGCTCTCGAGCAAAGGTTTTTATATCGTGTCCAAAGGTTGGACGAGTCCCTTAGCGACTATGTCAGCGACATTAAGGTGTATGCCCAGGTATTTGCATCCCCTTTAACTGAACGACAGTTGGTGTCATCGATTGTAAATGGGTTTTCGCCTCAATATAGATCATACATGACTATGTGTACCAGGCCTTCGTCATTTGTCGAGCTGAAACCAGTCGTTATTGAGGCTATGGCTGTGAAACATGCAGATTCCCTTCGTGTAGCTAATGTTCCTCCTCCTTCCTTGATGTCTCGGCCCCCTTCTTCCTTGATGTCTCGTCCCCCGCCTAAGGTTATGTTCCACCCAAGACCCAACATTAAGTGCCACACGTGCGGTGGCGTGGGGCATGTCAAGAAGGTGTGTCCGAGTAACCAGGTTGTGTATCGCCAATGACGGGATGTTGTGGAGACCAATTCGGGTGTTACTTCCAAGGATATTTCTGTGCATAAGAGTTTGGGAAAACCCTGTGAAGTTTCTGGTCGCCCTACCAATGAAAGTCTTGATTACTATTTGAAAACTAAATCTTCACGTGCTAATTCTGCTTATGTCGCTGACCTACCTAACCTGTCGGTGAGCAATGTCGTGGCAAGTCAGCCTAATTCTAAACGTAATGTGAAACCTGTGGTGCGGGTGTCCTCGTCATCTAATTGTAATCGTTTTAGAGTGAGTAATGATTTTGGAATTTCTCCTGTGGCTAAAGGAATATCCCCGTTTATTGAAATTTGTGTTAATGACGAGCCCGTTTCTGCATTGCTTGATTCTGGTAGTGTCGCATCCTTTATAAGCGAGGACTGGTTTTTATCTATGAAGTGTGTTTGCAAATTTCCTGAGTTAGGGCCTAACAATGAATCTTTTATTTCGGCAAATTGTTCAAACTTAAATATTTTGGGTAGTATGACAGTCAAAATCCATATTCTAAATTTTTCTTGGAAGTTTAAATTTTTTGTTGCCAGAAATCTTTCTTGTTCTGTGGTCATTGGAGCTAATTTCATGTCACACGCTGGTATGCTTCTTGATTTTGGTGCTCGCAACTTATGGTTTAAGTTTAATCCGCAAAGTAAGTTATCGTTTAACCCGGTTTTATCTTCTCCTGCTGTCAATTCTGTTAGTGAACCTATGACTATTGAGGATCTCGATCTGGAAAATTTAACGAGTCTTCAAAAGGATGCCATTAAGAGGTTATGTCAGGAGTATTGCGACGTATTTACTGACAAGTTGGGTGTAACCCATTTGATGGAGTACAAGATTGAGCTAACCGATTCTGTGCCGGTGCGTTCCAGCCCGTATCGACTTGCCCCGCCCAAGATGGCTGAACTTCGTAAGATTATCGATAAGATGTTAGAAGAAGGTGTAATCCAACCCTCCTCTGCCTACTCATCCCCTGTATTTCTTGTGCCAAAACCTAACGGTGGTTTTCGGCCGGTGGTCGGCTCTTAATCAAAAAGTTGTTTTGCAGTCCATCCCTTTGCCGGACCTTCACACATGTTTTAGTTGGTTTCGCAACGCGAAGGTGTTCACGATCCTCGATTTAAATTCTTCTTTCTTCCAAATTCCCCTCTCTCCTGAATCCAGGCATGTTACTGCTTTTTCCACTGACTGGAACCTGTTTGAGTATCCCCATGTCCCGTTTGGCCTATCCACCGGAGCCGCTGTGTTGAGCAGACTTCTGGACAAGGTGTTTTCTGAAATTAAATTCAAGTTTGTGTACCACTACCTTGACGATGTGGTGATCTATTCTGAGTCCTTCGAGCAACACGTTGATCATCTGAAAGTTGTACTTGATCGGTTGCGTGACGCTGGCCTTACCGTCAAATTGTCCAAGGTTTCCTTTGCCAAGCCCAAAATGTCCTTCTTGGGACATATTGTTTCTGAATCTGGTATCTCCGTGGACCAGTCTCGTACGCAGGCCATCAGAGATTTTAAACCACCCAAGAACGCCAAGGGTGTTGCTCGTTACATTGGTATGGTGAACTTCTTCCGTAAGTTCATCAGTAACTTTGCCGACCGTGCTGCTCCTCTAAATCAATTACGCAAAAAGGCTGTGAAGTTTGAGTGGGGTCCCTCTCAGCAGGCAGCCTTCGAAGATCTTAAGCTTGCGCTCTCTAACGCCCCTGTGTTAGCCATTCCGGATGTTGGGAAGCAGTTCATTGTACAGACTGATGCATCTGGTCGTGGTGTTGGTTGTGTCCTACTGCAAGAATCGGATCTGGGTAGGCAGCCCATTGCATACGCTTCTCGTACCTTAACGGACGCAGAGAGGAAGTATTCCATATACGAACTTGAGGGTTTAGCTGTGTTGTTCGCTCTAGAAAAATTCCGTATGTATCTTGAGCACACTAGGTTTCTCCTTGAGACCGATAACCAAGCCTTGAGCTGGGTCTTAGGGAAACCCCGTAAAACTGGTAGGATTGCCAGGTGGGCAACTAGGATTCTGTCATTCCAGTTCACTGTCCACCATATTCGTGGGTCCGAAAATGCGGTGGCTGATTCATTAAGCCGCATGTATGAGGAAACAGCAGAAGAGGATATTCAGGGATGTGAACCCGTAAACCTTGTATCACCTGTACATTGTGTCAATGTCGTTCTCAGCAATTCCCCTGTGCTTTTTGAAGATGTGAGAAGATTCCAGAAAGAAGACCCCTCCTTATCTAGCCTAATTGATCGAATCAATTCTGGTGAAGTGATCAAGCCCTACTCTCTAAAGGATGGTGTATTGTGTTGTTCGTCTCGTCATGACCGTCTTCCAAAAATTGTGCTCCCGTCAGTCCTCATTCCGGAAATCTTTCGTTACTATCATGAATCTCCTATTGGTGGCCACCTAGGAGTATTCAAGACCCGAGCTAAAATCAGACAGTTTTTCATTTGGCAAAGTATGGATGGTGACATCAGGAGGCTCATTAGGAACTGTGCTGCTTGTAGTATTAGCAAACCTCCGGTTTCTACTAAGGTTGGCCTGTTGTCATCTGAACCGGCATCTAGACCCATGGAGAGGCTTTTTATCGACCATGTTGGGCCGTTCCCTCGCTCTGGTCGGGGAAACCAATTTGCTCTTGTTTGCACTGACGGTTTCACCCGGTTTAGTTGGATTTTCCCCACCAGACAGGCTACGACCAGTTCCGTCATAAAGTGTCTTAATTCCATCTTTTCATCTTTTGGGCCATGTCAGTTCCTGGTGTCAGATAATGCCAAGTGCTTTGTATCTCATCAGTTCCGTCAATTCTTATTTGATTATGCTATTTCGCATGTAACCACCCCTCCCTATTTTCCAAACCCGTCTCTCGCTGAGCGAGTCAATCGTAATCTCCGTTCTGCTCTGATTGCTTTCCACCACGACGATCATTCCAAGTGGGATTCTAATTTGCATTGGCTCAATTATGCTTTCAACACCGCCGTGCATGAGAGCACGCAAGCCACCCCTTTTTCGTTAATGTTTTCCTTTATGGCTAATTCTCCGTTGTCCAATCTGTGGAACCTGCACGATCTCCTTCCAGACAGTTTCACGCCCGAGGATATGAGGGCGAAATTCGACAAGGCTAGAGAGAATATTAAGGTATCACATGACCAACTTGCCAGGCGACACAATGCCTGTCGCAAGCCAACGGATTTCGAAATTGGTGATGTTGTGTGCGTTCGCAATTTCGAGCCCAAGGGCGTCAGTAATCTAGTTTCAAGCAAGTTGACCCCTCGTTTCAAGGGCCCATGTTATGTAGAGGCATTCCTGACTCCCGTTACTCTGCTTATTAGAAACCCCAAGGCAAACAAAATTTCAAGAGTGCATCTGTCGCACATTAAACGAGGTGGAGAGGTTTCTACTGAGGAAATGCTACCGTAAATTTTGTAAAACGAATTTTGTATAATGTAGAGTATCCCTAACCTCCATTGAAGCCTACAGGCACCTGTTCCTTCTGGAATTTTGAACTGGATATGAAAACTCTGATGGGATACAAAATGTAACTGTTGGATAATTCCCATTTTATGGTATGTTGTAAAATTGAAACTAAAATTTGATGTTTTCATAAAAGATGCTAGCATGTAAGTTGGGCTCGGTGGGAGACCTAACTCATGGTAACCTTGTATTCCTGTTCCCTTTGGGAATTTAAGTGGTCATTCCTCTACCGTAGTTCCTTCTAAATGTATAGTCGTTTAACTCATGTAATCTTGAAAGGTACTTCTAGTCTGTAAAAAGGTAAACTTGTTAATGACTTTTTGTAAACACGGATCTATTTTCTTCATATAAATTCAACTTTGTTTCTCTTTGTAAAATGTAGTAAGAAATTGTAATTTCTGTAATCTTTTTTGAAATAAGATTAACTTCTGTTTTGTAAATGGCTGCCCACGCGTCGAATGATATATGGCACATTGCTTCCACCTACTTCGTTTAAAGCTAACTACATTGGATTTGTTGAAAATTTTCCTAACGTGTCTCGGACTATGAAAGCACTGCAGGTGCTGGTGTTCTGCGTTTCTGAAGAATTATGGACACAGGGAAGCTGTTAACTAAGTGGTTTGCGAGGTGATCAATTATCCATTCCCTGATAATCTGACCCTGCACTCTTCCTAACCAAAACGATGCGGTTTTTGTCCATCAATTGGAGTTAACTGGTGAAAATTATCTTCTGGAAACATGCTTGGTGAATCGACTAGTTAAGGAGTTCTGCCTATGTCTAGGCATATTCGTGAACAGTGTTCACGCTTAAGGGAGGGAGACTGTTACGTGCAATGCCCGTCCCAATGTTTTTAAAATCCCTCTTCCCTGTATTCTGGTGTTCCATGACATTTTGATTCGACCGCCTGGTGACTTGATTCCGTTTGTGGACACGAGATAGCAGCTGCTGTCGGACTTCGGGATTCCTTCAAGTAGTTCCTTCTTCTCCGATAGAGAGTGTTGCTTGTGCCTTATAAAACTATTTCTATTCGTGGCATAATTGATGGCAATTATATCCTACGTCATGAAACAAATACCGCCAAATTATTTACTTAATTATGACATTGTTGATTGATGTGTCAAGCCTTGATTGGACGATAAATATTTACATAAATGCAGTTCGGTATCTGACGCGGGATTCTCGGCCATCTTGTGGAGTCCATTGTCTGTCTACCAAGAAGAAACTTAACAGCTGGTGTGAGAGAGTATCTCTTCGTGGGCTGGGGGCGCCCTTGGCCCCCAGTTTTTACAAATATGAATGCCAATTCTACCAGGAAATTGCCTGTGCTCTTCAAGCTTTGAATTTCATCGTTTCGCCGTGAAGAGGACGTGTGAAATGTAATCGCATCTCGATGCAGACCTGTGCTTGTGACCAAAACGAAGCATGTGCTGGGTGGGCCATTTTCAAGGCAATTAGTGCCATATTATATTTTATTTATATGGCGTGTTAATTATTTTATTTTCATTGTGTCTCCACGGAGAAGGATGTAAGGTACGTTATTATTTAATGTATATATATATATTGTTATGGAGCTCCAATATCATCTTATAGTAATGTTTTAATTCTGTACCTTATTTGTTTTATAGGCTTAATTTTATTTCTGTTTCTCAACGTTACCTGATATAAAAAAAGGGTTATTGTTTTCTTCGTACCTTATGGAGACACATTTATAAGTTTATTTTACGTTTTAAATTATTATTTATTTTCTTTTGGCAATCTTGGGATTGGCATATTAGCCTACTTTCGATTTTTGCAAAAAATGAAAGTAGACTTATGAGATCAACACAGGGCGAAAAAAGTGTGTCTGTCTGTGTGTGTGTATGTGTGTGTTTGAGTCTGTGTGTGTGTATGTGTGTGTGTGAGTCTGTGTGTGTGTCTGTGTGTGTGTGAGTGTGTGTACTCTGAATGTCTGTCCCCCCCTATCAATTCGAACACGGTGAATGCGAATAGAACGAAATTTGGTACAAAGGTAGCACTAGCAAAGGACACCTCAGTGTCATGTTTTATATCGCCGCCATCTTTACTAAAACTGAATGGCGGCCACTCAAACGTTCAAAACGTAAAATCAAATAACGACTAACCAAATCATCCGATCTCTACCAAATTTGGTAACAACATACCTTCGTATAGGATGCGTCTTGTGACCAAACTACAAGGTCGTCCGCCATACCATTTCAGGTTGGCGGCCGTGCGAATTATGCAAACTTTATAATCCATATCATGGGACCCACCAGTTCCGATTATCGAGCCGAGAATCGTTTTAACTGTTCTAAAGGAAGAGGAACGTTCGAAATTAAAAGTTTATTTTGTAATACTATAGTGCAGACGTGATTTCAAAAAGCTGAGCTGATTCAGTAATAAGACAAGATGGCAGCGGATATCTTGTGCCTGACTTATATTTCACTAATTTGAGTATTGTATGCAATATAGCGTACTGATACAAAATAAATAAACTTTGTATGAAATGCTTTATATATAAATAATATACTCCAGTGATGAAATCGTTTAGTATAAATCATTATTTGCTAACAAGTTCTATGTAAGTCGTTTTATATAGAACGATATTTGTTGACACAATTAGCTCAGTGGTAGAGCGTTAGCCTATCGCTCAAATGCCTATGGTTCAAACCCGATCAGAGCTAGATCTATTGCTTGAAATGTTATATGTTTATTGTTTTGTAATGACTCATATGTTTTAAAATTAAGCGTTATATTGTGCATATTATGGTGTAAAATATATTTAATTAAAACATAATTCGCCAGCAGATTTACTCGAGACATCTAGCTGCCAAAAAGGTAACTGCACGCCGACATACTTATTAACTTCCAGATTTTATTGAAAAGTTTCTTCTTCTGGCCGCTAGAATGCACTCGCTCTGTTAGGATTATATTGTTCGATATTTCACCACTAGATGTCACGACTAGTCTACGTGGGGCTCCATTGATTACTATACCTTTGGCATTCTATGCGCATCGAATTTGAAGAATGACAAGATGATACTACGATACATTTTTACTTTTTATTTTAAAGGGTTTGTAACAGCCTATTTTGCGTTACTTGGAAATGTTATTTGAAGTAAAGAACAAAACTATTTCACATAGTAACTGAGTTCAAGCCGTTGGTATTAGTTCAGGTATTAATTACTACTTTTATTTCAGGCAAATAGCAATCGAAAATATCCACATAGTTTGTATACACACGTCTCTGTAGGGTCATGGAAAGATTTGTTAATTCAATTAGGGTTTTCGATTCCCGGTCAATGCATGTGAGATTTTCGAAGTGAAATGCCATGTCCTGTGGTTCGGATTCCACGTAAAAAGGAGGTCCCGTGGCTCATAATCACAAGATTCACGGCCACGTAAAACTACAATCTTCCTTCCTTTTTTTCAATTAGGGTTGTGAAAGCCCTGCACAACCAGACGTGTAAAGACATGCCTCAACTCAAAGTTGGATGTTGCCCACGGCAGGTCGTATATGTAATAATAATAATAATAATAATAATAATAATATATATTTTTTTTTTTGCGAAGAAATGCATTTACGCACAGAGTGTCGGGCTCCTGCTACTGAGTAGCAGACTACCGACTAAAACTCCCCCTTTACTTCTGAACACTAGCCTGGAACCGTTTAGCACATTAAAACAATACTACTACTACTACTACTACTACTACTACTACTACTACTACTACTACTACTAATAATAATAATAATGTTATTGGTTTTACATCCCTTTTAACTACTGCTGCTTTTAGAGACACCGGGGTGCCAGAATTTTGGCCCGAAGGGGATCTTTAACGTGCCAGTAAATGTACTGACACCGCTCCCTCGCATTTGTGCACCCTCAAATGCCAGCTGACTGCACCAGGATACGAACCTGCAACCTAGGGCCCAGCAAGCGAGAACGTTACCGCTGAGTCACGCAGCCAGTCCGGTCGATTATGTCTCCAGATCCATAACATTCTTGATATACTTCTTATCTTTCTTTCTTCAATGATGGTAGCAGTTTTTATCTAGGTTGTGGCGTTTGGTAGAGGTAAATCGTTTCTATGGTCTTCAACAAAGAATAGTTCTATTATACTCTTTGATAATAACAACGAGTTATAACTATACTCATGCATTTAGGAGAAAGTAGGCTATATGTTCTTTACTGAACATCTTGTTTTTTTTATCTGATGTAAGATCCGTCGCAACATAAACCGACTAGTGTTAATAGTTTTTAGATGTAATTGTTTTCCTCCGTTCTTTCTTTCTGCTGAGTTTAAAATTTAGTTTGCTAAATTGTTTGCCGTAATTCGATCAGACATGCGGTCTCCTTTTTTAGTGGCCATGTTTGTTTTTTGTTTCGACGAGATGCATTCTGGTCTCGAGGTCAGTCTCTTGGCGCCGACCACGAAGCTCAAACGTGTTGTGGTGTTAGCTTAATATTTTTTTAAAATTTAATCTTGTTGGTTTAACATTGTGTTTTTAGTAAATGTTCCTGTGTTTTTCTCCGTCATGGAAATTAATGAATCGTTTTCTGATCCAATTTTATTTTGTTAATTTAATTTTTAATTTCTCGTTTCATCGTGGTCTGGATCTCCGCATGTCGGATCGATATTGCATTCCCTTGTAAATTTTCAAGCCCTTTCTCTTTTAATTATGCCTGTAATTTTATTTTAATCTTTGGGCTTTATAACATTTTAATTTTTAATTTAATTCTTGTCTTTTTGTTTTGCAAGCATGCATGTTCGGTTTCTGGTGGAGGTGTTTTCTTTTTAAATTTTAACATTAAATTTTTATTTTAAATTTTTAATCAACTGTTGTGGCCTTATTTTGTCGGCAGCAGTTCTGTTGGTTATTGGGGGTGTCTGTAGAATAGCCTGTGCGTTCCCCTTCTCCACCTTCCTTCCACCCCTTTGGAGCTCTTCTGTTGGGACATGTCATCTGGAGGTGATTTTGCTGTGGAAGCGTCGCGGACCTCTAAAACAGGTAAGTAGGTCCACCACCCTGGCCATGCGGCGGTGTCAATTTTGATTACCGCTCTATTAAGTCCGAATGTTCGTTGCTAGGTGTCAGTGACCTAGGGAATATTTAAAGTCTTAACCTCAGTTCACCTAACATAACCTAACTTTACCTAACTTTACCTAACTTAACCTTATCACTTGACATATTTTACAAGTTTAGACTTGCTTTATAACTGACTATGACATCACACTTAGCTCACTTAACTGGTGGCTGCTGGTTTCTATCGCGTGACATGTTCTACAAGTTTAGACTGGTTTTAAGACTGGCTATGACGTCACACTTAGCTCACTTAACTGGTGGTTGCTGGTTTCTATCACGTGACATGTTCTACGAGTTTAGACTTGTTTTAAGACTGGCTATGACGTCACACTTAGCTCACTTAACTGGTGGCTGCTGGTTTCTATCACGTGACATTTTCTACAAGTTTAGACTTGCTTTAAGACTGGCTATGACGTCACACCTAGCTCACTTAACTGGCGACCGCTTGTTTCTACCACTCTATCAAGTTCCAATGTTCACCGCTAGGTGTCAGTGACAGTGGTATATAGTAACCCCCAGTTAGAGCTACATGAAGTTAGACTAGCTAGGAGTTCACAGATGATCGATTTAAATACCATGCTATAACCATTGACTGGAATATAATTAAACTATTGATATTGTACTTCGTTTTATCATTTATTAACGTTTATGATTTCTTTCTTTTATAGGTAATTTCGAAAGTGATCATCATGTTCAAGTGTGGTGACTGTAAGAAACAGTTCTCAAGACCTGACAACCTTCAAGGACACGCAAATGCTAAACATAACATTAAAATGTTTGTGTGCAGTCATTGTGCTACCACATTTAACAGACAGGGTAGTCTTGGACGGCATGTAAATTTAAAGCATGTTAGTTAAGCACCATTTTCGTGTTCAGTTTGTAAACTCGGTTTTTCTGCTGTAAAGCGATATCAATCCCACATGGTTGAAGTGCATGGAGAGCAACAGGAAATGAAATCTGTAAAACCATCAACTAGCACGGAATCTTTAAACGAAAATGATGCTCAAAAGCGTAAACGTTCTCAAGATTGTGAAAATAGTTGTGCAACAAAAAGAAAGAAGAATGGTGAACCTTCGATATCACATTGTGATGTATGTAATATTGATATACCTTTTTCATTCATTCATGGACATTTACGCAGTATTCAACATAAAAATAACGCTTGCCATGAAAGAAATTCTGGAAATATTCAACAAATTGGTAGTGCATTTAAAAGTCGAATTGCTAGTTATAGACTTTATAGCGAAGAAAAAACTCAAAGTATTGAACCATTTTTAAGAAATGTTCAACCTACTGTGTTTGGCTTGGTAGAAAATGTTTTATTAGAGCATAAAACAATTAAAATGAATTTTGAACTTTTTGGACTCTATGTAAAAACTGGGAGTGAAGGTGAAATTACAGATATCAAATCTTTTAATACAAAAAACTTAATTGCTAGCGAATCAACTAATATTAGTGATATATACCAAAATATTTCAAGTGCCATCATTGTGAAGAGTGAAGAGTTCCAGGGAAGAGAGTCAGGCTGGGCGTTGGTTGAAGTACTTTATTTAGAAACCAACATGAATAAATATAATCCCCTTCGAGCATCATCATATATTGATTTGCCAGGATGGATCAAACGTAAGAATGCTTGTGTAAACGTTATGAATAATGATGACGCATGCTTTGCATGGGCTGTAACCTCAGCTCTCCATCCAGCAGTGATGCATGAGAATAGAACATCATCATATCCTCACTATTCCTCAGTGTGGGATTTAAAAGAAATGGAATTTCCTATGGCGTTAAAAGACATTCAACGTTTTGAAGAGCTGAACAATGTAAGTATTAATGTTTATGGAATTGAAAATAAGAGTATAGTTGGTCCTCTATATTATACTCAGGAAAAAAAGGACGCTCATGTAAATTTACTGTACTTAACTAAAGGTGAAAACGCCCACTATTGTTGGATAAAACATTTAAGTAGACTTGTTGGTAGTCAGATAACAAAACGCGATGGTAAGAAGTGGGTGTGTGATGGCTGTTTGCTGCATTTCAGAAAAGAGGACCAACTAACTCAACACCAAAAATGGGGATGTAATCATGTGTGTAAGGCATTACCAACTCCTAAAAATAACATTCTAAATTTTAAGGATTATGAGAAACAGCTTCGAGTACCATTTGTTATATATGCTGACTTCGAGGCTTTGCTAAAACCATTTAATACATGTTCATCAAATCCAGCCCAACCTTTCACCAACACAACTCACATTCATGAACCTTTTAGCTTTGCATATTATATTAAATGTAGTTATGATGACTCTTTAAATAAGTTTGAGCTCTATAGAGGACCTGATGCACCTAAAGTTTTTATGGAAAGGCTTGAGAAAAATGCCATTCGTATATCCTCTATTTTAAATAAGATCATTCCAATGGAGCCACTAACTTCCACAAAGCAACTGAATTTTGAAACTGAAACTAATTGTTTTATATGTGGTGAATGTTTATATACAGACAGGGTTCGCGATCATGACCATTTAACAGGAAAATAACGTGGTGCTGCTCACCAAGAATGTAATTTAAATTATAGAGTAAGTAAATTCATTCCAATCATTCTACATAACGGTAGCAAATACGATAACCACTTTATCGTTAAAGAATTTGGAGCTTCAGATCTGAAAATTGATGTGATTGCAAATAATAAGGGACAATACATATCGTTCACAAAATACATCAAAACTAGCAATAAAAAACCATTAAACTGCGATTGTTAGATTCATTCCGTTTTATGTCGAGTAGTCTTGATAAGCTGGCTAGTAATTTAAAATCAGATCGGTTTCATGAAATTCAACGTGTCTTTCCTAAAGAAGATGATTTTAATTTGATTCGTCAAAAGGGAATATTCCCGTATGAATATATTAACTGTGTGGAACGTCTTGAGGGGTGTTCTTTACCACCGAAAGATGCATTTTACAGTTCCTTAAACACAAGTCATATCAGTGATCAGGAATATTTACATGCACAACGTGTATGGACACAGTTCGACATTCAAACTTTAGGAGATTTTTCAGACATATATTTGAAGACAGATGTGTTGTTATTAGCAGATGATTTTGAAAATTTTCGGAACGTTTGTATGAAAACTTATGACCTTGATCCTTGTCAGTATTTCACTGCTCCTGGGTTAAGTTTCAGTTCAATGTTGAAAAAAACGAAAGTAAATTTAGAATTAATGACTGATATAGACATGATCAATTTTATAAAATCATCAATTCGAGGTGGATTAAGCCAATGTAGTGGACGGTACTATAAAGCGAATAATAAATACATGCCTATCTACGACCCTTGTAAAGAGTCAAAGTATATTGTCTACCTCGATGCAAATAACCAATATGGTTGGGCTATGAGTCAATATCTACCACTGAAAGATTTTCGCTGGCTGACACAACCTGAAATTGATGTCTTACATGTTGACACTCTTAATGATAACGATGATAAAGGATATATTTTAGAGGTAAATCTTGAGTACCCTAAAGAGTTACATGATGATCATAATGATTTACCATTTTGTCCTGAGAATATGAAATCTCCATACATCACATCACGAACAAAAATGTTAATTGCTAACGTAAATGATAAATGTAAATATGTAATACATTATCAAAATTTGAAAAAGTGTCTACAGCATGAATTGAAATTAACTAAAATTCATCGCGTATTGCAATTTCATCAGTCAGCATGGCTCAAACCGTATATTGATCAAAACAATAATTTAAGAACACAGTCAACAAACGCGTTTGAAAAAGATTTTTATAAACTCATGAATAATAGTGTTTTTGGAAAGACTGTGGAGAATGTTGATAAACGAGTTGATGTAAAGCTGATAACAAAGTGGGTGAATGATGGTAAAAGGTATGGTGCGAACAACTTAATAAGCTAGCCTAACTTTCATAGCTGTTCAATTATTCAAGAGGATTTAGTTGTAATACAAATGAATCGTCTTAAAGTAACTTACAACAAACCCATATATGTGGGTTACACCATTCTGGAATTATCAAAAACACTTATGTATGAATTTCACTATGATTATGTAAAGAAAAACTATCTTGATAATGCTAAATTACTCTACACAGACACAGATTCTTTTATTTATGAGTTTAAAACTGATGATTTTTACGAGGATATCAAAATTGAGCTAAATAGGTTTGATACAAGTGACTACCCCAAGGATAATATTTACCATTTACCTCTAGTAATCAAAAAGGTTCTTGGAAAATTTAAGGATGAATGTGCTGGTGTTATTATAGACACCTTTGTAGGCACAAAATCTAAATCATACAGCTATATGACAATTGATGATGTAGTAGTAAAAAAAATAAAAGGAGTGAAAAAGAATGTTGTTAGTAAAGAGTTAGATATAAGTGATTATAAAAACTGTATAGTTAGTAACCCACCTATATTATATAAGAAAATGTGTTTATTTAGAAGTAAAAATCATCAGCTACATACCAATTTGTTGAACAAAGTTGCTTTAAGTAATGAAGACAACAAACGATTCATTATATCCAACACATTTGATACTCTTGCTTGGGGAAACAGTCGCATTGACGACTATTACTTTACTTAAGTCTAATGATCACTATATTGTAATATTTGTAGTGTGTTTTATATTGTAATATTTTTTGTAAAAACTGTAAGTAGAATGTATAATGATAGGCTACAGTAGTTTAGTAAAAATAAGATAAGTAATACATTTTAGTGTAAAATGTTTGCTTTTGTATATTACGAAAAAGATTTTAAAAAATTACAGAATGTGTGAACTAAACAAGGGGAATGTAAAAATGTAAAGTGGAAATTGTAAATATCCATGTGTGAAAAAGTGAAATGGCTATCACCATTTTAAAATTAAAAAGACATTGTGATCTGGTAAACCTTGTTTTTTATTTCACAACAACAAAAATGTACAGAATGTGTAAACTAAACAAGGGAATGTAAAAAATGAAGAAATGGCTATCACCATTTTTAGAATTAAAAGATATAGTGATCTGGTGAACCTTATTTTTATTTCACAACAAAAAATAATGTACAGAATGTGTGAACTAAACAAGGGAATGTAAAAATGTAAAGTGGAAAATTTAAATATTCATGTGTGAAAAGATGAAAATGAAGAAATGGCTATCACCATTTTTAAAATTAAAGGACATTGTGATCTTGTAAACCTTGTTTTATTTCACAACAAATAGAGCTTTACAAAAATAGAATACAAAAGAAAATACCAATTCCTCAATCCTTTTCAATGTTCATGTCCACTCATCATTAACTTTCCTTATATAGCACTAATCACAATGAGGGCTGCCAACCTCTCTCCCACTGAGACATCACAGGATGTCAAACATTGTTTAGCTTTTCAACGATACTTTATCCACTACACGTCTTAATGCGGGATGACTGTGGTGATAAGAAAGGTGCATGCTCGATCCAAAAGGTTAATAGGTATATCACCACGCTGAAAAAGGTTCTTCAAGATAAGTTCCAGGACCACACAAATAATAACCAGGTAGGTAGATTTCGAAAGTCAAGTATTGAATTACTTTGTTAATGACGCCATTGCCAGTACAGGTCTGGCATATCCTTTTCCATAGGTGGAGAAAAGGTTTGATCCTCCTCCTCCTCCTCTGTGGATGATGTTTGTTGTTGCTGCTTTTTTTCTCCATCACACCCGTAGAATGAAGAAACAAAGTCTTTACACTGACTTTTATGACCATGATACAGTTTGACCAGCTGGCAAGTAGCACACTGTCGCATAGAGGGTATTTTTGCCATAGCCACTTGCTTATGGTGATCATAATCCGTACATGGTAGCAATTCACTTAACACAGGGTCTTGAGTCCATGATTTTGGTACATGTTGCCAGATTTCTTTCACTGCATTTGCTGCGACGTAATAAATGAATGATTTTGGAAGAGCCAATAATTCTTCTTTAGTAAAACTGTCTAGTTTCTTTTTGCACACGAAGAACTTTCCAATCGCTTTATCGGTAGCATCCCCTTTCTCCATGGTATCACGTTGATGTCTACACGTCACTTGTAGAAATCTCACTGGTGGCCTTCACAGTTAAACCTTTACTTTTAATTTTATTTAACAACTCCCAGCAGGCATTGGTGGTTAGCCAATGAAACAATTGCCACACCTGTGCCAGGGCTTTATGGGTAATATTGTCACAGGGGCAGCGGTCCATGAGTGTTTGCAGCGAGGGACAGGCCATGTCCATTAAATCGATACATTGACAGTAAGACGCTAAAAATGGTTGTAGCCATTGACGTTTTTCACTACCTTTCACAAATACTACATGGGCAGAAGACAAGTGTGCTTTCATGACCATGTCCAGGTACTTATATGAAATGGTTCCTTGCTTCCAGTCTAGTTGCATATGAGTTTCAATCCACTGGGTTTGTTTACGGTCTTTATCACACAACAAATCAATTGCATAAGGTGGTTTAAACACCAAATGGGTAGCTTGCGATATCCAAAAAGTGGAACAATCAATAATAGCCACTTCTTTAAATATAAATTTGTTATCTCCAATTTTAAAACCTTGACAGTCGACAATCAGTGTACGCAACATGTTCACTCTTGTCTGGATCAAGTCCAACTGACCACAGACTGACAATTGTTCAGTAAGGTGTACCCATGTCATTTACTTACATTCCATTCTAGTAAAAGAAAATAAAAACATCGAGTAGTCACTATAGAGGTTAGGATATGACAGGGGGGCATAAGAAATAATAATATAACAACAACAACCAATTTTAATTACATTATTTCATTAGCATAACAAGTTTTACATTCTTTTTTCATTCTAGGATAGAGGCGGTACCATCTCAAACAACAAAAAGTCTTTTGTGTTTATAGTGTCCATAACATCGACGATATTCTATTGTCTCTAAACTGGGTGTTTTTGACTATGAGCTGCTCACTGAAGCACTGTTGACACCATAAAGTCCACACGTATCATAACTTTTTTCATCACTTAGAGGCATGAGTGAGGGGTTACTTGAATGACAGGGTATATTACCCACCTCCATTCTGCACAGGTAGGGGCAGGCAGGTGACCAGCGCTGATGTTCCTGCATGGGTTCATCGCTCTCTTGCCTTTGGTCTAAGATGATGGGACAAAACACACATTTCACTTCATCTCTTCTTTTTAAATAGTAGAATCCAGCGGCCGCTAAGGCTTGAGGGTTTATAAAAGGCACCGGCCACGTCGCAAAGGTCTTGAAACGTTGTTCCTCAGATTTTAAATTCATGGATGTAACTTCTCTTGAGGCTTGAAAGCAAGACATGACTGAGCGGTTTGATGTGGGTTGACCTGCTATTTATACACTTGTCACTTGGTTGGACAGTGGATAATAGTTGACTTGTTTGTGATGAATAATCAAACAGTAGGCCGTGGTATTGGCTGGAACATTGTCATGCGTTTCAAAATCTAGTCGAATGTCAATATTGGATGGTTTGACAGACTCTTCCAAGTAGGAACAGTCAAAGACAATCAGTGGCGCCCTTGTCTTAAAAGCTTGGGGTGACAACATTGGACATTTTTTTTTGATAATACGACCATCTACATTTAGAAAACAAGTCGTATAGGGGGCCAAACTTATTTTTTGAAAAATCTAAATCCAACCCTTCATAGGGAAACACAGCACCGTTGAGGAAAAGACGTGCATTTCTCAATTGCAGGTGATCAAATTGCGTGACATCTTTGGTTTGTTGATACTTACGATTCGTTTGAAAACCCACAATCATGTAGAGAGGTCTCTCTGTATAGCGGGCTGTTTTTATAGACCAACTGTGTGTGTTGGTGGTGGGCAATAACGGGTACTCATGGAGTGCCCAACTTCTAAATTCTATGAGTAGAAGTATATCTCTCTTTACCATTTTGAGTATGTCCAGTTTTTTGCTATCGTTAAGGGTCACATGAGGCACTTTCCATAGCAAGCGTTGTAGTTGAATTTTTGAATCAATGGGGGCATTGTCGGCTCCCTTGAATGCATTATTATCACTCCTGTCTCTCACGAGATAAAGCACTTGCCTTGCGTTGACCACAATGCGCTGGTGATCTTCAGCAAAGCCTAAAATCAGTTTAAGAGGTAAATATCCAGTAAAGGTGCCATCGGTGTGTACCAACCAGTCATTGGTCGAGTCAGGACACCAACCCGCCATGCAAAGTGTTTTAGCTTCTTCCTCACTATAAGGGGGATATAGTTTCATGACACTGGAAATACCCACATTTCGAGTGCTATCCACCACGATATCGTTAATGACATAACGTACTTCAGAAAACAGGAAGGCGAAAGCATGGTTGGCTAACTTGGATGTAGTAGGTGGAGAGCCATCGGCTTTGGTGAGCCGACCTTCAATCTGAATAACACTTTCATGCGGTAGAGTGTAAATATCTTGGTTGTTGATAACAAATTGAATTTCATCATTGTTATTGAGTCCAGGTGTTTCAGCTTGATAAGAATGCAGATCAATTCTTACCACTCCTGGTTTCTCCTCGATGTGGTTCGCTACCTCTAGGATAGAATTCATCGCGGGGTTTAATGTGGTAACCCAAATGCTGTAAAATCTGCTTGTTCTGAGATGTTAACGTGTATTCACGTGGTAAACAACTAACACTATTCCTAGACGGTGCTGTTGCTTTATATACTAAACTTCATAGTGGTTTTAGCACCAACTTGCAAGTCACTGGTGTGGTAGAATCTAGATCAATGAGTTGTTGCTCTCTATTGATCAGTCTTAATGTTAAATTACTAATACCATCAACAGCCACAGAATGAAAAAGCACCACTGGAGGGTTTTCACGAATAATATAGCCATTGGGCGATGTTACAATAAAGTCATAAAGGGAATGCGACGGTTCTTGATTGGTGTACACTTGACTAATAATATTACACGTCACCGAAACATGATGGTCCTCAATGAATTTCACTTCATGGTCTGATTCATGTTTTTTGTTGGGCTCCAACACACGTGGTTTAAATACTAGTAATGGACCAATGGAATCGGGGTGAGTTTTAAAGTCAATTTTGAATGTAGAAAAAATACTGCAGCGATGAGTGTTGGTATTTCCTACAAGTTCAAACTTGCGCGTTCCATCGAGAAATGACTTTAAACCATATTCATTGATCAACACCACATAAATGTGTTCATAAATGTCATCTATCGTGTATCCACCAGAGTTCAGGGTGAGCACAGAATCATCATAGTAAAACTTGTTGTTCACATTTTCACGTATGTTGTATATTCGATTGTACATTTCAAGAGAAACAAGTCCTAAACCATAAGGTTTTTCACTCAATTCGATAGGTGGGTAAAAGTCTAGGCTCACTTCAGGTCCACGTCCATGCAGTGTAAACGTCTTACTTTCCACCGACATACTGTTGACGTTTTTGCTTATGTTGCGTCTTATATAAAAAAAATTAAACACAAACGTCCAGGCTGTTAAACGTTTGCTCACGTTTCACATTATAATATATCTTGATCCTGTTTCCAAAATAGACCACACGTTCCATGGGCGAGGGCAAATTCCCAAAACTGTCAAAGTACCATACAGTAGATCCCTCTTTGACATAAGCTACATAATGTGTTCCAGGTCCTCGGTGATCATCCAAATTCATAACAGCACATTCATGTTTCCTGGGTTGTGAGGGTAATTGGTTTCGCATAAACACACCTCGAAAATGAGAAAGCTTCAGTTGTTTAGCATAGCGTTCCACTTGCTGATGTGTCAGGGCATGTCTTGCTATGGCTGAGGTTAAAGATGTTTTATTTTATTTCGAAAAGGTGAAATTCCAAATCCTTCTTGACAAAAGGCTGGCTTCAAATTGACATTTCTAGCCCCCATAGCAATGGCCTCCATTGTTTCATTGTGTCGCTGACTTTCTTTGAGTTGTTGCTTGTCCTGTTGCACGGCTTTAATTGTTTTTGCCACTGCACTGGCGCCGCCTAAAAGTGAGCCTAGAGCAGCCAGACCAGCGAATAATGCAGGTAAAAATCCCGCTCGTTTGGGGACGGGAATCACTCGCCCTTGTTTTGAACCCTGTCGCTGACGTTTTGTAATAACATGTCTCTGTGCTACTCGAAGAGCTTTCCTTATGGTCAACACATAATTTTTAATTTTTTTCTTTCGCAAGGGCTTGTCCACGAATGTCATAAGCCCAGGCTTTGCCAAGGACAGGCTCATATTTTTAGTCTTTCTCACCACATATCTTTGTTTCACCATGATAATGATGACCAACAACCTTTCACAAGAAAGTTTAAGTCACAACTAACGTCAGATTGTTATTTCATGGCTGTCATAAAGTGGGAAATCATTTATGGTTTTTCCAGCTTGCTTTTCATTCCATGTCAACATGAGATGAAAGGATAATTCGTCTCCTGCATTGACCATTTCATGGTTATGGACCAACATCCTATGACCATTTATCTCTATTTGTAAATGGTTCTCATCAGGTATGGCATATTTGATGTGAATGGTTCCATTATAGTGTAGTCGATAGTGGCTTAAACCCGAAGCAAGCACATAGGTCAAGTGCTGGTCATGAACTAGCGGTATATGGTTTCTCTCATTCACAGGTTTTACATTTGTCAATAAATAATAATAATGTTATTGGTTTTACGTCCCTTTTAACTACCCTGGCTTTTAGAGACACCGGGGTGCCGGACTTTTGCCCCGAAGGGGATCTTTAACGTGCCAGTAAATGTACTGACACGGCTCCCTCGCATTTGCGCACCCTCAAATGCCAGCTGACTGCGCCAGGTTTCGAACCTGCAACCTTGGGATCAGCAAGCGAGAACGTTACCCCTGAGCCACGCAGCCAGACTTACATTTGTCAGATGCACTAAAATACAGATGGGATAAATTTATAAAGACTTTTCATTTCATAGGTCACGTATCGCTTGGTACAGACATCATCATCTTCTTGTGGGTCTTCCACGTGAATAATGCGGTGATGATTAGCGCTATAGCCATCCACCGTAAGCTGAGGCACTTAATCATAAAACTCATACACCTTGTTATCCACATACTTTTTTGTAGTAACGTCTGTAGACACTTGAGGATGTTTTACATGAGTTAACCGCTTTCCTTTAAAGTCGTAATCTCCTTGTTTTGTGCGTGGCACTACTGACCTATCCACATAGTGTTTATTAGCAGGATCTGTTTCTTGTTTAGGATCATGTATGGGGACAGACCTAGCTTTGGCCATCAACGCACGTCCAAAGACATCCATCGTCAACCTGTAGTACGAGTCTACTGTCTCTATGACAAGGCTCGTTGTCCTGTATATAGACAGCCCGCTAGCCAGTCTAAGCCTTAGTTGATATGAAGATTATCAAGCAGCAAGAGTCATTCCCCGTGGGGGACATGGTTTCCCATCTCTGTCCCACATCACGTGAACAACGCCATGGTTCACTGTTTCCATCTTCCATTCGCTGCATCATCGTAGGACCTTCCGGCTGTGGAAAGACCAATCTTTTGCTAACACTCATCACAGCGCCCAATGGTATGTGTTTTCAAAATATTTATATTTTCGCAAAATCTCTCTACCAACCCCTCTACTTGTTTCTGGATCAAGTCATGTATGGATTAAAAAAATGAGAATATTGGGTATTTTACATTTTCCACGCAAGAAAATG
Organism: Meconema thalassinum; assembly: GCA_946902985.2. Lineage (NCBI taxonomy): Eukaryota > Metazoa > Arthropoda > Insecta > Orthoptera > Tettigoniidae > Meconema > Meconema thalassinum. The sequence goes on from OX336388.2 coordinate 1,628,407,866, forward strand.
TTATTTCACCGGATGAGGTAAAGCCTGATTCACTCATGATTTTCGATGATGTATCCACTGAACGACAAGGTATCATTCAAAGCTATTTCAGCATGGGTCGACATAAACATATCGATTGCTTCTATCTTGGACAAACGTATTCTAAAATGTCCAAACAGTTGATTCGTGACAATGCCAATGTCATTGTTTTATTTCGTCAGGACGAGAGGAACAGTCGTTACATTTACACACATCAAAAAAAGTTTTGCATCACCTCGGTTCCCAGATCTCCGGCATATAGACGTTGACTGTGTATATTGTATCAAAGATACAGTCCCTTTGACTGTTCATAGATGTCACTAAAACTGCTCAAAGATGTAAACAACCATGCATGAGCAGGGCCTATTAGACGGAGGGGGTACGACAGCCGATCAGTTCCAGTCATTCCACCAGGACGAAGGTACGCTGCTCATGTTGTCTGTAGTTCTACCATGCCTAGAAGGTCAATACCGCAGTTCGATCGCGTCCGCATTGTTACTTTGTGTCAAGAAGGGCTCTCAACAAGGGAAGTTTCCAGGCGTCTCAGAGTGAACCAAAGCGATGTTGTTCGGACATGGAGAAGGTACAGAGATACAGGAACTGTCGATGACAGGCCTCGCTCAGGCCGCCCAAGGGCTACTACTGTAGTGGATGACCGCTACTTACGGATTGCCGCTCGGAGGAACCCTGACAGCAATGCCACCATGTTGAATAATGCGTTTCGTTCAGCCACAGGACGTCGTGTTTCAACTCAAACTGTGCGCAATAGGCTGCATGATGCGCAACTTCACTCCCGACGTCCATGGCGAGGTCCAGCTTTGCAACCCCGACACCATGCAGCGCGGTACAGATGGGCCCAACAACATGCTGAATGGACCCCACAGAATTGGCATCACGTTCTCTTCACCGATGAGTGTCGCATATGCCTTCAACCAGACAATCGTCGGAGACGTGTTTGGAGGCACCCTGGTCAGGCTGAACGTCTTAGACACACTGTCCAGCGAGTGCAGCAAGGTGGTGGTTCCCTGATATTTTGGGGTGGCATTATGTGGGGCCGACGTACGCCACTGGTGGTCATGGAAGGCTCCGAAACGGCTTTACGATACCTGAATGACATCCTCCGACCCATAGTGCACCCATATCGGCAGAATATTGGAGAGGCATTTGTCTTCATGGACGACAATTCTCGACCTCATCGTGCACATCTTGTGAATGCGTTCCTTCAAGATAACGACATCGCTCGACTACAGTGGCCAGCATGTTCGCCAGACATGAACCCTATCGAACATGCCTGGGATATGTTGAAAAGGGCTGTTTATGGACGTCTTGACCCACCAACCACTCTGAGAGATTTACGCCGAATTGTCGTTGAGGAATGGGACAATTTGGACCAACAGTGTCTTGATGAACTTGTGGATAGTATGCCACGACGAATACAGGCATGCATCAATGCAAGAGGACGTGCTACTGGGTATTAGAGGTAGTGGTGTGTACTGCAATCTGGACCACAAATGCTGAAAGTCTAGATGTATGATGGTACAACATGCAATGTGTGGGTCTCATGAGCAATAAAACGAGCTGAAATGTTGTTTGTGTTGATCTCTATTCCCTTTGTATTTAAAGGTTCCGGAACTCTTGGAACCGAGGTGATGCAAAACTTTTTTTGATGTGTGTATAATGAACATGTGAATCCGGATATGACCTTTCAAATGTTTACAGAATTGTGTGGCAAGTGCTGGAACACACAACGTCATGCCTGTTTAGTGATTGATAAACAAAGTGAACTCAACCATGGGCGGTATCGCTTAGGGTTTGATCATTTTATTGCTATTTAAGGCACTGTATCATTCCCTCTCAAGTCATTTGTCACGACATCATGGCGTTAGCAGAGAGTCAATTGAAAAAGCATATTATTAGAGCAAAAAATACTATTCGACAAAAGTTTCGTCAATTGAAACGATCGCGTGCGGATCATGCTTTGTTTATTCAACAACATTTAGTACCTCCGCTAAAAGCCATGTTGAAACCCTCTTTCAAACCATCAGAAACGCTACCTACCGTTTCACAAGCCACTCAGACGCACCACGAGGACCCTGAGGAAGAGGAAGAGGAACAGGAACAGGAAGAATTAACTAGTGTTAGCGAAGTTGAGGATAATGAGGAACAAGTGTTTACGCCTCAAAAAAAAAGGCATCACCCCTTGCAGAGTTTTTAAGAAAAAGGAAATCCTTGGCCATGGTCGAAACCCCTTGCCCTTCCAGATTGTCTCCATTTTCACAACTCTTGGCCACCCCTCAAAATAAAGCTCAACTGAAAAACATTTTAATAAAATATTGTGGATCAACACTGGAACCCTATTTCACCAATCTATTTGTTGGAAACACAGATACCACATATGGCGTTCGCTATGAGGATGATAGTTTTAAAATTGGTGATTCATCGATTAAATTTAGTCGTACTAAAACTGTCATTACAAAGATCAACTATAAATTAACACCAGGACTGTTAAAGCTACTATTCTCTCGGACTCCCTCATCTCAAGATTATACGCCAGAGGACCTTAGTAAATATAAATCCATTTTATTGGATACCCATGCTCACAAAAGACAGTATGATCCCACTCAACAAGTGAATGCCAATATATCTCAAAAATATAAAACCATCATTGCAAAAATGTTCCCCGCTAGTCAAAGTGGTCGTCGTAAAGTGTCCGCTTCAGAGGTAACATTTAAACCATTAAAACCCCTTGTGGATGTTACCTACTGGCACAATCCAAATAAACTCGTGCAGCGACTACAGCTGTTGCATGCTTCACGTCAAGCCGGCCATACTGGTCACGATTGGGAAATTCAAGAAATTGAGGAAGAGCTTCGAAATGCCAAAATTATTGTTTAAGCCCTCACCCATTAAACTGGGTATTGCTCACGAGTTGCATCGTCCAGCTAGACGTCACTATCAGCGACTCAATGTGATTTCACAGGGTGTGGATGAACTTTGGCAAGCAGACTTGAATGAAATGATTCCCTATGCTAGCGTTAACAATGGTGTACGCTATATGTTGACGGTCATTGATGTTTATTCTAAAATGGCGTTTGTTGAACCTGTGCGTCGCAAGTCTAGTCCGCTAGTCACCAAAGCCTTTCAACATATTATTCAACAATCTAAACGTCAACCTCAGCTGCTACAAACCGACCAGGGAAAAGAATTTTTCAACAAGGATTTCTCCAGTTTTCTCAAATCTAAGGATATTCACCATTACACCACGTACAGCAATCTCAAAGCTAGCGTGGTCGAGCGGTTTAACCGAACATTGAAAACCCATATGTGAAAAGCGTTTACCGCTCAGAGCACTTATCGCTGGTTGGACTTGTTACCTGTGTTAGTGTCACGTTACAACAACACCAAACACAGAACCATTGGGACCAAGCCACGCCTCGTGACCAAAAATATTCAGCGATTGGATAAACTGTTTAACCCCATAAAAACAGCAGACCCGAAACGTCATCGCCTTAACATTGGGGACCATGTTCGTGTGAGCAAATTCAAGTCCGTCTTCGACAAGGGCTACACCCCAAATTGGGGGACTGAACTATTTCGAATTCGTCACGTCAACCTCAACCATCAACCCATAAAAGGCAGGTTTTATCTTCAAGAACTCCAAAAGACAGCGTTTCCTAAACATTACCTTGTGGAAAAAGTGTTGAAACAAAAAGGAAATAACTTATATGTAAAATGGTTGGGATTTAGCTCAGCCTTTAATTCTTGGATTAATAAATTACATGTTGTGTGAACATGTGTGTCTTGTATTTATTTATTCAATCATGTTGTACTTAACCTACAGTCCTATGTACAGTCCTCAGCTCTACATGTATTATGAGCAATACATATTTCTTTCTCTCTTCACCTGTGTTCTCTCTTACACTTACCCCCCTTCACCTCCCACCACTGTCAAAACAGGTTGTGACTTGTTAGCTCTTATCGTGCGCGTGTACAGGTGAACACCTGTGTGTTAGATCATATTACACATGAACTCGCATTTTCTCACATATGAACCAACACAGGATGTGACTTGTTTCACAAGGAGGACGGTAATAAGGTCATCTCACACGTGTTCACATGTATTTCGTCACTTTCCTTTCATTCGTTATCCCATTATAGTAGTAATGAACAACGTCAGTTCAACACACACAAATGTAGTTAGGCCCTTTGATATAATTTAAATAAATTCATGGGCTAGTCCGTAGGAGCCAGGCCAAAGGGACCCGTCCAAAGGGATCAGTCCAAGGGACAAGGACTCGTCCACAGGGACCTGTCCACAAGGACCTGTCCACAAGGACCTGTCATCAATGACTTGTCAACAATGACCTGTCAACTATAACCCATCCACAGGGATCCACTCCCCCACCCTCTTACAAAAGCCCTGAGTGGGCATGCGTAAAAACAAAACAAAAAAGCATGTTAATTCATAGTGGCTATCCACCGAACACATGCACTTTATGTGGAACAACGTTTATATCCATATCGGCATGCAAACTCTCACATGTTGCACTTGGAAAGCTAGATTTTCTAAAAAATTACAATTTTCACCCCTAGTAGGGTAGGTTTTATTTTTGGGGTTGAAATATGTTGTCCATTGGAAAGGGGGTGTTAGCCCGAGTTCAACAACACCTCATTTTTTAAAATCCAACCATGCGTTCGAGAGATATCGCACCGCCGCCATCTTGTGTGGAGGAATGTGGAGGTGGAGGGTGCGGAACTGTCGAAAACACACTACTCATGTTAACGACCTTTGGACTAATCGATGCAGACCTCCTCACTATTACATTTAAAACGTTACTCAGATAAATTTAAACTGATGTGTATACATTTAATTAAAATACTGAATCTTAACTTCACACTACTGTGTTCAACTTTTACCGATGAAGGAATATGTCTACAACGTGACATTATATTACTCCTCGTAAATACTTAATCACAAAATTATATATGTGTGTCCATCAAGAATCGATCACGACGAGGATATCAAACATGAATTTCCCTAACGTCGGATAATAATAAATCTTCCGAGAAGATTCTAACTTCAAATTATTTTAAATGATTGAAAGTTCATGGCTTTCTTCAATAAAACATACAATTAGTCATATTCGTATTATCTCCATTCTGAACGAATGTCTATGTGTTCTGACGATAATAATCGTTTCCACGTTAAATGTTTCTCTTCCAAATGATGCCATCATATTTCACAATATATCACTATCAATATCTTCTCTCTTGATGTTTCTTCTCGACGGATAAAATGCCCAAATTAAACTAATAAAAATTAATTTAATCGGTAACACAGACGAAAATGTCTATCAACTGCATTCAAAATGAATTCATAAACGTCGAAAATAAATTACTATTCCTTAAAGGAAATGAAAAATGCTTGTTCCTCGTACAGGAAAAATACTCAGTTCTGAAACTGGATTTCAAACAGATAAAGCTAAAAGCGTCGAAAGGCGATCACTACAAATTATCTCGCAAGAATAAAATGACTATGCATGGAGTACATAAATATTGTGTCGAAATATGGATAAAGGATTTGCTCAAAAATGTCACTACAAAGCTCTAACTACTAGGTTAGTGAACACTGCTACCAGGTCTGGAAGTCTAGAAGCTCAAGATAGAGTATTACAAAATAATCAGTTGTTACATCTTCCAAAGATTCGGGTTGGATCCTAGCTCGTCTCCAAGAACTCGTGACCTCAGGAAAGGAACGAATTCCCCTACTGGAAAACAGCATGCTCCGACCGGGATCGAACTGCGGGCCTCCAATCATCATCTTCATTGTGACCGGGTTTACCCTGGACCTCTTGATAATCTTCATGTCTCTTCTTACTCCGTCACAGTACAGTTTCATCAAAACAACGAGCAGTGTCAAAAATTCTGCTTCCCGTTTCGAAAGACATTCGAAAAGAAAGTCGTAGACCTCACTCGCATAACGAACATTCATGTAGATCGAATATGAACATAGTTCTGTAGTTTCTGGTGTTAATGTCGAGCTCATGTCTGAGAATAATGCACTAGAATACAGTTGTACATCAATTCTCATGTTCGCTCATCAAGTAGACATGCATGAACAGACTCCTTTAACGAAGCCCCATCGCTGACTATATCGCTTCTATCTGCCTTTATTCCTGGCGCGCATACTAATTTAGTCCATAATGAACTTCATATTAGCAGACTTAATAATGTTCTACAACATAGAATACAGCTTCATCTTATTGGTGTTGTTATACAGTTCCACAAAAGCAATGCTAACATTCACTCTCACTCACTTGTGTCTGGTGCATGCGCTGTGGTCGCTAAACAAAAGTGTCTTATCGTGCTGGAAACAAATATCAATCGTGTCCCTCCTGTCTTATCTAATCCAAAGCCGTGTATAAAATAAGGAGTACTGTCAACTCACACCTTTATGCCTTGCCAAACATAGTCATGCCCACGCAATGACTGTAATATAAAATGCGGAAACACCTTCGCAAAAACCTCGTGTGCCAACTACACACGCTTCACAAAAACGCTTATATCTTCTGAAATACTCTTCTCAATTTTCTCAAGGTTCGTAATATACGAAATACGATAGCAAGCTACAATCTGTAGTCGAAATAATGTCTCAGAAGTGGATCAGACCGAAGTAATTGCGGCATATAAGATCATCGCAACTTCACTTATTTTCAAGGCGCGGTAATCTCCTAACTCTCGCCTCGCTTCAACCTTGTCTCCACGAGTCAACCTTCTACAAGCTCGGTGAAACACTCGGAACTCCTCTCTCTTCCGGCAAAACACGTCTGACCTCTCTAACATTCAGATAATAAAGAGCTTCGATGCTTGGCGTCTCCCCTCCAAGTTCATCGATTCTGGCCGCCTTTTTGCGTTCCCTCTCAAATTCGCGCGGGCTCTAGCAAATCGCTTATTCCTTCCAATAGCGACCTGCTATCGACTTATAAAATATTTTATTATCATATTCTTCTCTTTACCATTATAAAATTCACTCTCAAGGGGCTTAAATGTGTTAAATATCTATAAAAATTTAGTTGCTGGAACTCCCGTCTCCACTAAAACTTCTTCTTATTGGCTGTAAGCTCATATCCAATCGGATATTTTATAACAATGTTTAAACAGTTCTTGGGATTATTCGCTGTTGCTAGGTCGATTCTAATCTTCTGGAAACTTTCATTGCGCAATACAAATACGTGACGGAATTTCCCTCCTGCTCAACGTCGCCTCTAGACTGGTTTCTGCCAACATCCAGCCTCAATATTGCTTGGTTAAATTTTATCATGGGCTTCGAAAAAAAAAATCCCATTTTCATCCCAAACAATCATTTTACGGGGGCAGTACCATTAAAGAAAAATTATTCCGTAGCTTCATTATTCAAACTTTCACTTCGATCGCATGATTACGACACAAGAAATGGAAACTTAATTTTAAAATTTCCCACAGCCGCCATCTTGAGGTTATGTAAACAATTGAAGTAAATTTGATGCCAGTGCATTAGAATGTGTATAAATATTTGCTGTACCATATTTCACTGTGCTCAGATGGTTAAATCGCGAGAAAAGTCAATTAAAATGTTCCAACTTCGCTTGGCTGCCATATTCGTATTGTGCTTTACAGGTTTTTGAAATTTACTTGGATGAACTTGTAGTAGTGCCCTTTATTACCATACAATATTTCAGGGAGATTGTGCCCAGTGGCATAGGCGTATGTCTTAAGCCAAGGACACATTCCATTACTGGAAGATATGAATAGGGCAGTATCATAATAGCAAATACTGTGGCGTGAAAGTTCGAGCAACATGTGGAACGATAGTAATAATTTTGCTTGAATCTTTTGCTGTGTTGAGAGCTGCGAATGTTGTGAAAGATTTAGCTGTCTCCGCAGGAGGAAATTTATGACTCCAACGCAATGGACCAGGCAGGTGCACTAGAAGTTGCTGGTACGCACTTTTCAGAGTGCGAGCACTCCGGAGAATTCCCAGAATCTCATTAAAGTTCATTATTTCTTCTTTGGCTGGCACGTAAAAGTCACTTGGCTCTGCCCTCGAAACGCCCATTTCATTAATTTGAGAGATGGAGAAAATATATGAATTATCTGGAACGCCTATCATGAATCAAAATATTAACAAGATTTTTGGGGGTAAAGTAACTATTTAATTGTATCGGTATTCATCAAAAGAATCTAGTTCTGCGCGCATGGAATTTTGGCATCATTGGAGGAGTGAGGGAGAGCGCTGAGCGTCTTCAAAAGCCAAGTTAGACCCACCGGAGCGTTGTTAATAATTAGCGTATGATCGAATTCTATCGTGAACCATATAGTGTGAAGGGCCATATTTTTATGTATTAGTTAATATACCTGATGATTGTATTGTGTTGTTGTGAGAGGAGCACCAAGTATCGGAAGTGTTTAGTAGGGAATTGGCGACCATTTTGGCATATATGCTGGTGATGAGGAATGGGGAGTCAGTCTTTTGGCTCCCGTTAAAGCACACAGTCCATGCTGGTCTGATGCAGAAATAAGACAAAAAAATTCAAATATTGAGCTGTAAATGCCTAGAATTGTGAAATTCTATATAAATTAAATTGTGAATATAACACGGAAATGTGCCCGAATCGAGTTTTAAATGAATACAAGAATTTGTAATTATGTGATGGAAAGTGATGCAAAGTGTATTAAATCAGAGTTTATTGCATAAAAAGGGTGCTGGCATGAAGTAACCCGGTGTTATAAAGAAAAATACAGTGGTAATAGGAAGTGTTTTTATATAATTGAGATGGAAGCCGAAGCTATGATGGAAGTTATGTGCTTAATTATTGGAGCTGGGCCGTAAGGTCCGACTTGTGCAGACTATGGAAGAAGTCATCGATATGATAAGTACCTCTTGATTATTATTACTTTTAGTCAATAATTCATAGATATTATCGTCGTAAGTTAGTATATCATTTTCTTTTGATTTATTTGTGTGTGTACATTGAATATGTATGGCAATCTCAGTTGTACTTCTAACAGAGTTGGGCTCGCTCATTGTGTTTTCTTAATCTCATTAATTATTCAGTGTATTGAAAATGCCCAAGTAATGTAAGGATTTCTGAATAAACGTATTAGTAACAATGACACACGATACGACTTTCTGTTTGTTTATTAGTGTGTGTTAGAATTGTCCCTTGTGTTCTTTATCCTGAATAGGACGGACAAAGCATGATATTTTCATAGAGGTTCTTTCCAGGCAAAATTTTATGATTCGTGACAATAACCAGAGGTAGTAATTTATTTATTTGCTTACCGCATGAATTAATATCCGAGGATTATTATTTTTCTGGGACAATATTTGAAGGACCATGGTGTAGGTGATGGATTGAATTATGTTATATTATGGTGTAGTAATGATTGGAATTTAGTTAACAGCATGCAATGATGTGAAGTATTTAAGAGGTGATAGCAGATTCCAGCTTCACTGTTCGTTATTATTAATATTATTAAGTACAATGCAAGTTTCCCGACGTCCCGTTGGCCCGGCGATTTCAACGTGAAACCGAAGAAGGGACACAGGCGATAAAAAAAATAAGTCCTGGAAATATTTGTCCAAATAAAAATCACCATAACAACTAGCTCGGGCAGGCAAGGGATCGAATATCTCGGGTCGTTTAAAGGGATAGGCATGCAAGGTTCAACAAGACAAGTACCTCACAAACAAGAAAAAAAAAGTATCCATGATTCGGGAGAAGTTCAAATCTACAGGAATAATTTGAAATTGTTAAAATCAAGATCCTAAATTTATTTTAGAGCAGATGGACATAAGAAAGATATATACACTCCTATCACTCAAGGCAAATCATTAGGTAGGAAAACAAGTATCCAAAATGTCCATCTGTGCCGTTGAGTTGCCCTATTTCACTTAAATGGAAAGTTCTCACAAAAAAATTATCAGAGTTCGAGAGTTCGATGTATAGTTGAATATAAATTTTAAAAAACACTTCACTATCAGTTTCAGCTTTGTAGAAAACAAAAACAACTAAAAATTATTTTTTCTTCCCATTAAACAAACTAAATTAATAATTCACACACAAATTAAACACATCCTTGATATTTACATACATTGGATTGACATTAATGACCGTTAATGAATTAATTGGATTAAATTAATTATAGGAAATACATTATTATTATTGTTATTATTATTATTATTATTATATTACCACAATAATTTCAAGTTTCCTTATGGAAAACATCTCAGCTGAAAGTAGCATTGATCTATCGTAGCCACTCCAAAATTGGTTATCAATGGAATTCTAATCACTTAAGTCATTCTCAAATAAGAAATTGGTTTTAACATGTCCTTATGGGATTAATTAAATTATTCAGATTGCGATGATGTAACAGTTACATTTTAAAAAATTAGAATACTGTAGAATTGCCTGTGATATGCATAATTTATCAATTCTAAATTGACCAGCTCATTTAACTCTGACAACAGTGCACAAAATGAAGATTAATTGGAAAGGGAAAAAAATAAAACTGTCATTGCACTATTTCCCAAAATTGCAAATATTAAATATAATACTAATATAAAGCAATATTAATACCATTTGACCTAGGACTGCATAGACCCTTATACATCCTGGCATAATCACAAACATTTATATCATCGAAGACATTCATTAATTATTAATCTATTAATTAGTTGGAATGGAATATCTCATTTCCAACTGTTGCCAATCTTAGACCATAATAAAGTGTCTACAACTCATTACTAATTGTGCTTTTATTAAAAGTGCATTTCCAAATTCCTTTTGACATGATATTAAGTGATCCTTAAACCATTATAAATGTTGTTAAACGGCAATCATATAACTGGTCAGAATCTTTTGAAGTTAACAATCATTATAGGCTTCGTATTTTTATACAATCTGAATTAATTACAGTTAATTACAGATGATAATTACTGTGCCATAAATTAATTATGAAGCTTAAAAATAGCTCTGAAAAAGTCTACTGTTCCGATTGCAATCGCCTTCATGGTAAAATCCGCCATGACGAAGAACGAAACTAAGTTAAGAATAAGTTAATTAAATATTGGAATTCAACCATAAAACAGATTATTAAATATCGCAATATATGTGTGTGAAATTACTCTTAATATCCATTAATTATTTGCTCTTTAGTTTGGAAATTCATTCGAAATATTTCAGTCACCTGGAAGAAATGACATAATTATTTCATGGTAACGGCTTGACATATAATTTCAGACGAAAGCGGTCTGAATGCATGCCCTGGTTGACGGTGAAGTGTCACCCATGTGTTTTCCCACGACGGGGTTAATCTGGGTCCTATTCTTAATTTTGCAAGATCGTCGCTTAAGGTACACTTGTAATGTCTTCATCGTCGTGACGTGTGATCTATCGTGAATTCAGTTCCTCAGATCCCGGACTCATCCCTGCCATTAAGTTTCCCTGTTAATAGTTTAAGCTATCATCTTGAATTGTAAGAAAGTCTGTATCAGTGTTTCCATGTTCCCGTTCTTTATTGCAAGTAGCATAGTGGATGACTTCATACACCCCCTAAGTAAAATTAGGTGTACGCCACTGTTTAAGAACTGTTCCCAGTATTTTATAAAAATGGAATAAGTGATGTAATTGCAATACTGTTCATTATTCATGAATGCACTTGCTAGCAATTGAATTAAATGTTGACCGTATTCTGTTGAATGTGGTACAATAATTGTATCGGAAAAGTTCAACATTGTCTATCCGTGTGCCTTGTGTCATAATGCGACAAATGTGTTGCGAGCTGTAACAAGTTGCATATCCATGTCTACTGGCCTGCGTTCCCCGGTGAATATATCCAGTCCAATATGGTGCTGTGAAAGTGTCAAATGAATAATAGTTCAATTATTACTTACAGTATTTCAGCCACTAGTAGAATAATTCTGATTTTACTTTACTGGCAACTGGTAAACTTCAAGTACCAGCATATCACTAGCAAATTGTGATGCTTAGTTATATAGTGCAGACACACGCTTTCCGAATGCAATAGAAACATCGCCTTCGCGCACACATGTGTGGAACCAGCGAGAGAATCCACTCGAATGCCTGGCCTATAATAATACCAGAGCACACACCGCATGGTCACCTGTGCATTCAAAGCAGTGTATGGGGAAACTATCAACCCTCAAGTGTTGCGTCACGGCCGGTCAAAGACTTTGGGAGTGCCTTCCCTTGAAGATGTTCGACTCTCGCTTGCGATAAATACTAACCCAAGGCCATAAGATAGTCCCTTTTATTTCAGATTGAATAAATATGAAGAATGTTTCTTAGCTCTGGGTCTGTTATAAATGCATGCTGGAATACATTTCAATATGTTGCATACATCAAATACTTTCAAGGTTGCTTTGCGAATCTCGGTAATTAAATTATCCACAATCGGAGCAGAGCAACATGGTGGATTTCGGTCACATGTTCTCCTCTCCTGGTTTTTATAAGTTTTGGTAAGAAGACTTATAAAACATCATTAGGCTAAGATTATGTGAAGAAATCTAACATGTCTGTCCAGTCTTAATCCTCTGGTTTGAAATATTTTCTTAGTTCCAGCGTTGAAGTTTCAGATCACTCGGTCGGAGTGTATTTCTGCCAAACGATAACTTTTGTTGCCGAATACTCTTACAATCCTTACTGGACCATAATAAAGCTTAGCGAATTTGTTATAGACTCTCATAGGTAAGTTGGCGGATACTGGTCTCCTTATCAGGACTAAATCGTTTTCCCGTAGAGGTTCTCTGAATTTTCTTCCTGCCTGTCTTTTCTTTCTCTTTTCGGCATGGCGTTCCAAGCTCTCTCTAGCCAAGTCCATGCGCGTGGGGATGGATTGAGTTATTTCCGGCGGTGTGGAAATAATCCCATCCCATACTCTCTCTGGTTTACATCCTTAATGTAATGTGTATGGCACCTGCGATGTACTTTCATGTATAGTCGAATTAAGGCATTCTTCAATGATGGGTATAACCTTCATCCATTTATCATGATTATCTAAACGGTAAAGTCGACAGAATTTTGCAATTTCAGACATTCCTCTTTCTGCGGGATTTCCTTCAGGATATCTGATATTATTGAGGATATGCTTTACGTTTAGCCTTTCCATTGCCTGCTGAAATTCTTGACTTGTGAATTGGCTCCCATGATCACTTAATAAGAATTCAGGTTTGCCGGCTTCTTTGAAAACACAGTTCTCCAGCCGCCTTATGATGTATCACGATGTAGCTTTCTGAATCGGGTGCAACATTGCCAGTTTAGAGAATACGTCTGATGTAACCAAGATATACTGGTTTCCTCTATACGATCTCGGAATTGGGCCATAGATATCCGTTGCATATAATTCTCTCGGTTTGGACGGAATTATAGCAATCGGTGATTCCTTAGCTAGCTTCGATACATATTTGACCCGCTGGCAATTATCGCAGGATATTATAACCTTGCGTATGGTTTCCCTCATACAATTCCAAATAAAAGACTCATTAGCCGTGTGCAGTGTCTTATCCAGACCGGAGTGTCCCGTTGAACGATGGACTAGCCAGATTACTCTGTTAACAAGTCTGTTGGTATGCCTGTTCTCAATTTCGTATGATCCCTGTCCGCATATTTCATGACAACGTCTCGCACGATGTGGTTGTCTCCCGCTTGTCTCGAAGTTGAGCTGAAATTCGGATCATGCTGGTCCATTCTCTTCCTTAGTAATCGATACATGTTTCTCAAGGGTTCATATCTCTTCTGTGATGCTGCAATTCTTCTAAGTTTATCTGAAGTATCCGCATCTTCCGGAATTACCTCAATTAGGTGTATGTCTTCCCCACAAGGATTACGGCTTAGAACATCGGCTAATAGGTTCAACTTGCCCGATCGATGAACTAGTTCTACGTTAAATTGCTGCAAGAACAAGGTCCATCTGGTAATTCTATCATTAGCAAGATCCGTTTTCAACACGAATTGCAAAGCTTAATGGTCGGTGATTATTGTGACTTTATATCTTATCGATATCTTTCTCCAAGTCCGTAAAGCATATATGGCAGCTAATGCTTCCAATTCGGTCACGGTGTAACTAACTTCATGGCTTTTAAGTTTGCGGCTGGCAAATGCGAGATGGTGATGTTTTCCCTCGGCATCCATTTGATACAATACAGCACTCACACCAATCTTTGACGCATCAGATTCTTTGAAGAAATTAGGAGAGAAATCGGGGTATTCCAATTTAATATGATCAACCAGTATTTGTTTAGCTCTATCAAACGCCTCACTACATGCTTCGCTCCATTTCCATTTATTGTTAAATTTCAACAGATTCTGGAGTGGTGCCATCACCTCCGTATGGTTAGGGCAGTGCGTCGAAAAGAATTGATACATTCCTAAGAATTGTCTAACTTGACGTACTTTCTTCGGTTGGGGAAACTCTGCAATTGCCTCAATCTTTGTAGGATTAGGCCTATATCCATTTCCGTCGATGATGTGACCTAAAAACTTGATTTCTGTGTGAAAAAATCTGCACTTGTCACGGTTGACTTTGAAGTAGGTTGCTTTCAAATTTTCAAACAATAATCTGAGGTGTTGTAAATGTTGTTCCCCGTCTGTAGATGCAATTATTATATCGTCTATGTAGCATATCACATTCGCTTTGACTTCTTGCGTTAAGTTGGAATCCAATGCTCTTATCATCACTGGACCACTGTTCTTCAAACCGAAAGGCATTCTCCTGAAAGCATAGGTTATGTTGTTAAATAGGAAACCTGTGTATTTGCGGCAATTTTCAGACAACGCTACGTGATGAAATGATAAGGTCAAATCGAAGGTAGAACAAGCAGTTCCGTAAAGAACTATACAGCCTATTTTTATATATGCTACTTATATTAACTGCCACTATCAACATACAACATTTCAGTTTGATTGCTGTAATAGATTCGTAGATATTGAGTACCGTCTAAATATTTCGGATGGTCGCCATGTTGGATTTTATTATGTAGGTACTAGAGTTATGTACTGTTACATGAAGATTATTGTGTACGTGTAGCATTCAAACTTCAATCGCATAATTAGGACACAAGAAGTAATAAGGAGATTTTAAAATTTCGCACAGCTGCCATCTTGTGGTTATGGAAACAATTGAAATAAATTAGATGCCAGAGGGTTAACATTCGTAAAAGGATTTACTGTACCAAGTTTCACTGCACTCGGATGGTTAAATTGCGAGAAACGTCCATGTGAATATTTATACTTCGCGTCGCCGCCATGTTGGATTTGTGATCACCAGGTTATTTAAAGTCCTATAGGTGAACTTAAGTTCATAGCCCCTATGAACATTAAAAAATCAGTTTGATTGCTATAATAAATTCGTAGATATTCGGAGACGTCTGAATAATTTGGATGGTCACCATTTTGGATTGTTAAATGTCAAGGCCATAGAGTCATGTACCATTGAAGGAAAATTATTGCGTAGGTTCATTATTCAAACTTTCACTTCGATCGCTTGATTACGACCCAAGAAATTAAAACTTAATTTTAAAATTCGCACAGCCGCCATCTTGAGGTTATGTAAACAATTGAACTAAATTAGATACCAGTTTATTACAATGTGTATAAACATTTCCTGTACCAGATTTCATTGCGTTTGGAACATTAAATCGCGAGAAAGGCATATTTAAAATGTTCAAATTCGCTTGGCCGCCATGTTCGTTTTGTAGTTAACCGCTTTTTGAAAGTCTTATAGGTGAGCGTCCAGTAGTGCCTTTTATCTCCGTATAAAATTTCAGGGTGATACAGCTAATAGTTTCAGAGATATAGAATGCCGGTGAAATATTTCGCTCATCCGCCATCTTGTGGCTATATAAACAATTGAACCAAGTTAGATGTCGGTGCATTACAATGTGTATAAACATATACTGTACCAAGTTTTATTGCGTTTGGTTGGTTAAATTGCGAGAAACGTCTATTTAAAAGTCGCAAATTCGCGTGGCCGCCATGTTGGTTTTGTAGTGACCAGTTTTTCAAAAGTCACATAGGTGAACCTCTAGTAGTTCCCTTTATCACCGTACTAAATTCCAGGGTGATATCGGTAATAGTTTCGGAGATATTGAATGCTGGTGAAATATTTCGCACAGCCGCCATGTTGGATTGGTGAGACGTAACAAAATTTGAAGGGCCCGGTCGAGGTCACCCGGAATAGTACTACGAACTTACCGAGTTTCATAGAAATCGCTCCAGCCGTTCAAAAGTTATTAGGGGGACACACACACACCTCACACACACACACACATACGCACACACACACGGACAAAAGGTGATCTCATAAGCCTATTTTTTCAAAATTGAAAATAGGCTAAAAATATGTCTTTCCTTCGAATTTCCTCAGAATTCCCCGAATTTTTGGAGGTCTATCGTGTTCCAAGAGCAGGCGTTCTATCAATCATCTCGCATCTAGACATAAGCGTAGTTGTCCATTCGCTTTTTGCACAACTGCCAGTGGATTAAGGAAAGGCGTGGGCATTCGACAAATGATGTCATCATCTTCCATCTTCAGGATCATGTCTTCGATTTCAGCTTGCCATTTTTCCGGAATCGGATATAATTTCTTCCGAAAAGGAGTAGCATCAGTTAACTGGATTTTATACTCGAAATTTTTGACTAGTCCAGGTTAAATGTTGAAAATATCATCATATTCCTCTATTAAATCATTCAACTTCTGTTGAGTTTCTGGGTTGATTTTTCCTCCTTCTATATTCCTTTCCTCTGTTTCCACTGAATTGATAATTTCATTCATGACATCCATATTTCCAAATTCCCATACTTCGCTTTCACGAGCCTCTTCTCTCAGTCCCTCGGTGGAAGTAAAATATATATATATCGGTTCTTCATATCAATGACTAGACCACTGTCAGAGAGTAAATCAACTCCGAATATGATATCGAAATTTGAATTTGATAAGACCAGGAAGATGTGTTGTATCTTCCTTCCGGTAAGTTTCATATCTAACATAACCTGTTGTTTACATTTAATTACCCTGTCAGGGATAACTCCTCTAATCTTTACAGTTGATGCAGGAATGTCAAGTTTTCCTTTTGACTGGAGCAAGTCAAAGCATGACTGTGATATAATGGAAACCATGATCCTGTGTCCACTAACGTCTTTATTTGGCATCCCATTATTTTTAAAGAAGTAATCGGTGATTCATATCTGATCCCACGGCGTACCTCTTCATTTTCAAATATGAGGTCTTCATCCTTTATTTCGTATAATTCCTGAATTTGTACAATGTCAGAGTGGATTAGAATTTCATTGCCTATTGTTGATTTGACATTTTCTTCTTGGTTCAGCCCACTAGTACTAGGCTGGTTTTACTCTTCTTCTGTTGCTGCTGAAGGTTAAGTATTTATTAATTATTCTATATATTCTCGGCTTTTCTGATACCTGGTGTCCAAATTGTTACTGTCTTGCTTGTTCCTCTCTTCTTGAGATCTGTTATTCTGGTTGGAGTAGCTGTTAAACCTTCCGCGTTGGTACTGTACCCGTTGGAATATCCACAGCCCCAGCTGGATTGCCTATTTCTAACAGCACCGGCAAATTTCTTAATTATAAATCGCTCCAACGTGGTCTTTAGGGATTTACATACAGCAATTACAAGAATATTGTGGAAAAAACAACAAACTACACGGGTCACATTTACCTTTACTTACGTTTCTCGGGGAATGAAAACTCAGCTTCGCCTACCATACATCCACAATACTCTAATCCTGATATTTATAATGAATCACACGTCAACGATGAATGACAACGAACTGTGCAAATTTATTAACAAGTGTAAACAAATTTAATATAATCAAAAATAACAATAAACTATTCTAAATAACAAAAAAATAACCATACAATCATACACACTTCTCTTCCACTACACATCTTACTGCAATTACTGTGTTATAAATTACAAGCATAAAAGGTTTGAAATATTTAGGCCTACTATACGTGAATAAAACGTTTAAAAGAGGCTCCTACATTCATAACATTCCTTACAACTGGTTACCTTTTCCGCCACGCGTCTAGAAATGCACCTGCATTAGCATGTTTCATCGATGAACGCTAGCAGAGTGCTACGCTATAAAACTGTTCCATTTACAAGGCAGTGGCTGACCATCTAGCTTCACATTATATATTAACATGACCTCGACTGCGAAGTTTCATCTTTCTGTTCACATTTGCTTGTATCATTGCTGTCTGGCTCACGTCTAAAAGCCTCGAATAAAAGTTACATTCAGCCATTATAAAAACGCTCATAACTTAAACAATTCTCTACCAATCATACTGAAATTTTAATACACACTTTCATTCATACTCCGTAATCGTTCTAGACAGACTAGGTTGAACAGTCACTCTTAACAGGTGGTAAGCATCCATAGAAAAACATTCGCTCACAAAAACACTCTATTCCAAAAACATTCTGTTAATTAATCCTAATGAAAATTATTTAAATTATTAAATCATTACGGAAAATATTTACAAGTAATTTGTTCATAATAATAGACAATATTTAACGTTGCTAACACGCTACCTTCGAGATTCTGGATTCTCTGTTACTATACAACTTGCAATTAGTTATTTACAATGTTTCTCCACATAAACATTTGCTAACACTCTTTAGCTTTCATATACTGCTCAAACATCGTCTTATATAGGTTTCATTACATTGTCGATCTAATACATTCGACTGACAAAGGTTAACTGTACGTATTTACACAACTCAGGGTTTAATAAAATTGAATAATAGTATCAATGACATGAATCGTTCTCTAATTGCTTTCCGCTTAAACCCTTCTGTCAACACAGCTAAAACGTTACTTCACATGAACTGCACTTCTTGTATACAACGACTCTTATCATGATCCATGTCTTTTCTTATCAAAGAACGATAATTTCATTGACATCCCTTAAAATGCGGAACCTCCTTCGCACGAGGTCACCATTGCTTGACAAATCCTCATATAACAGTATATATGGCATAAACAATTATCATCCACTATGTTAAACAATAACCAAAAACGGATTAATTGTTATTAACATTTCTTCTGTAGGAACTTCTCTCAAATAACGGCATGATCCTCAGTGTCGTTACACATGACTACCGATCTACTATTATACATCCTTAAGTTCTTCAAACGAAACTTCCAATAATAATGAACGATATTAGACTGTCGTGATTGACCTCCTAAAGTTTACTACACAAAAAGATAATTAACTGTTAACTCGTATGTCACAAATACATGTAATAAAATAATAATCTGTCTCACCTCACTTATCAAGCTTTAAATTGCATATCGTTGCAATATCAGGTCTACATTATGACGTGATATTACACAAATAGTATAAAATAACATACATGTTATTTAAAGTGTCAAATATAATTCAATCTTGACCGGGATAAATTAGCTTTGAATTCCTAGCCAAAGATTTGAATAATCTTCTATCAATAGATATTTCCTCTAACAATAAATGAACAATGCATTCAGCTTTACAAATAATGAAAAGGTTTGTCAACTTCGTAATATCTTTCCACTCTACACAAAGAATGTCTATAGGGATTAAGAATTCGGTCTTATCAAACGACTAGTATTTCCTAGATCGCCGAAAGTTTATGTACAATAATGATATGATAATATCATTCGATGTTTCTTCTGGTCTTGAAGTTGAAGTTGTTACATTAAAGTGCTCAAATTAAATTTAAAAGAATTTAATTTGCAAATATGACACAATGTCTGAATTCTTGGTTCAAATAAAACGACTCGTCTTCTATGATGCAATCTGATTCCTCAAACAAAAGTTTTAATGTCAGTTCAACAACTGATCCGTAGAATAAAATTGAAAAAAATATGAGGAAAGGCAATCATCTCTAATAATATTGAAGCATAAAAACTTAACACACATCTGAAGTATAAAATACATGAGAACACTGAAATACATAAAATGTAAAATATGGAGTAAGAACGTCGGCTCTATACTAAAAGTAAATGACACTGCTACCTTATTTGAACGATATCTTGAAGATCTGGGTAAGTATTTACACAATACCTTACGTGTTTCCTCAGTTCAAGATACTCAGATGGATCTGCACTTGAACCTCGGACCTGCTACCTCAGAGATAGGAAAACGTTCCCTCTCCGGTATTCACTATCCTCCGTCTGGGCTCGAACGACATCCTTCTGGCAAATCCTTCTGTTGTTGCTGGGATACCCTAGCATCTTGACAATCATTTTCTGTAGAATCTTCATTCTCCATCGCAAATATAGCAGCATCATCGTTGAATAATAATTTATAGAAATATTGATGTAGGTGGTGAATGAATTATTTCTAACGCAAATTGATGTTACATTAGTGTTCGTAGTCTTACGAAAATGTACAAGGTGGAACGCACACTACGTCTGTTTTCTGCAATACGTTGTCTATCGAAGCTCCATTGTTGTATCTTAACTCTGCATTAAATATGTCTCTGGCGCATGACTATTTAGTTCATCATTTCAACAATATTAACAATGTCGAATGAAACTAATCGAAGACTAATGGTAGCCATTATGATAATGTTCATTTGCTGCGCCAATGTTAAAGTTCTCTACTCTACTGTTCACTTGAACTGCGTTCGCCAACTTCACGTTGCAACTAAAATGATATTTAGCTTATATTTCCATCACTTTTGAAAAACTGTCTTAACAGGCTTATTTCGTCGAAATGGTGTGACTTAGTTAGTTAGTTATTGTTGTTTTAAGGGGCGGAACTAAGGTGTGACTTAGAACGCTAGACTTTCAATAAAATACAGTATTCGATTTGTACCTTCTATATATTCACTGGGCTGAAGTCTAGTCTCAAATATATATGAGATATTCTACTTAAAATATTCCTCTCAACTTCGCTTATAATGCTAGTGCGGTCCCCCCAGGGGCTCACATCTTGTGGGCGTGGGTTGGCGACCACGGGGCCCCAGCTGAGTTCGGCATTGCTTCCACTTACTTGTGCCGGGCTCCTCTCTGTCTTCTTTCCTGTCGACCTCACTTGGTCAACTCTTGTTCTCTTCTGACCCCGACGGTATTAGGGTATCCGAGGCCTAGGGAGTCTCTTCCTTTCCCGCCTTAATTGGCCCTTGTCTCATCTTTTCTGATACCCTCCTTCTGCGAGGGGTCAGCCTTCTTTTTCTCTTCCTTTTACCTCCTGCCTTGTGCTCTAGGCCCTTAAGGAGGCAGGGTGTATGTAGCCCCACCACTTCTGGTGCACCCTAGATAATGCTACACCCTCAGGGGCTCACGGCTGGTGAGTTCGGGAGTTGGCGACCCCGAGGGATTCCTGAGCTGGGTCCGTTTTCCCCTTTTGTCCCTTACCTTTGGGGCGGACCCTCTCCTCTTTCACTTTCCTATATGCCTTTCATGGCTCTCCTTCCTTCCAAGTCCCTCAATCCGCCTTCTCCGAGGGTTGAGGGCATTTCTTTTCCTTCTGTCCTTTTATTTGCCTTATTCTTCTTTAGTTTTCCATTTCTTCTTCTAGTATGTAGGTTAGTAGTTAGTTTTAGTTTTAAGTTCGCTTTTCATTTTCATCTTCACGATCACCCAACCCATCAGGGGCCGATAACCTAGATGTTAGGCCCCTTAAAACAACAATTATCATCATCATCAATGCTAGTGCGGTAATCTCCAATGTTCTACCCTGCTAACCTAGCGTCTCCACGAGTCGACAATCGCCGCACTCGGACAAAGCTTTGGGATCTCTGTTAACCCAATAAAAGCACATCCTCACTCTTCAAAGACTGCTGGAATAAGAACCTCGATCCTTGGATCTCCCTCTCCAAGTTGAAATTTTGGCGGCCATGTCAATCTCCCACCATAATTTTAGCACGTAGATTACTAATGCTTATTACTGCGTAGATTAACCGATGTGTGGTTTTCTATCAGATATATTTTCTTTTAATGTTCTTTTCATTACCAATTAAGAAAATCTTCTTCTAAGGGCCTAAATGCATAATTTCACCAAATTATGTAGTTGAAGTTAATCCCGTCTTCAATACGACCTCTTCTCAGTGGCTCTGGGCTGGGATCCAATAGCATAATTTATAACAATATTTATAATATTTTATGGATAACTCACTGTTGCTATGCCGATTTCAACCTTCTAGAAGCGTCTATTGTGCAATATATCACGTGATTGGGCTCTCCCACTGCCTCGAGCTTGTAACACGACTCTCTTGTGTCACACTTCCAGGATTTATATTTGCTGGTTAAATTATATCATGGGGACGGAAAATACTCTCATTTTGTCCCAAAATAATTCAATTTTCGGGGGCGGTACCAGTTATTTTGTCCTTTGTTACGATACCTTGAATATCTTCGATTGTACGGGGTATTTCTCTGATTATTATAATCGTTTCAACGGTTGTAGTGATCAAGAGATTTAGTGCTTTTCAGTCGGTCAACACGAATGTACCCAAAAAGAGATGGGTTATGCCCTAATCCTGAAATAAATTACATGAGATTAATAAAACACTAGGATGACCAGTTTCGATCGTCAAACGATCATCATCAGATCCATTACACTTAGGCTATAAAATCTATGTTTGAAATACAGGTGAAAATATTTACAATATGTACAATTATTTAGTTACAGTATTGGTACTGCAACTGTCAGTGTATGCTAAATGCAGTATATATGATGTTAGGTGAAATGCTAAATGGTGACAGATGTCCGGACTCCGGAGTTTGTAATTTGGAGTGATTATATGGTTGTAAAAATCAACTATGGTTAAACTATAATGTTATAGGCTAACTACTTATCTGATTGTCTTCCTTACTAGAGCTACGCGCAGTTATCGTGTTCACTGTAACTCACGGTGCGGTGGACTGCCTTTTTGGGTACATTCGTGTTGACCGACTGAAAAGCACTAAAACTCTTGTTTACTAAGGCAACACTGAAAACATGGCTTCAAACACCACAAGGTTGTAATGATAATCATTTTGCCGTTGGTCAGAATCCCTGGATGTCTTCTTTTCTTGTTGCACTGGTCTTTCTGTTTGGGCTGTTCTATCCATTAAGACTGCATTTATTTCCGACTTTCCTTTCTGTCATGTCTACCGTTTTGGCCTAGTGTCGCGTGATCCATACGCCTAAGAACTTCTTCACAATCTTCCAGGATTCTACTCCCGATACTATCTGCATATGCTGTACTTCGATCGGAAATTGCCTCGTTAAGGCTCTTATCAGTTCCTGGCGTGGTAAAGGTGGGGTTAGAAACTGTAGCTACGCGAGCTGCGGGGCGAAGTAATTCGTATATCGTGTCGGATGGGACGTAGCATATTTCTTAGAGTACATTTCCGCTCTATAAAAAAAACTAAAAAATATATTTTTTAAATAAAAGTAAAGAACATAGAGACCATTATTTTAAGCCTATAGAACATTTTTAGAACGTTTGGTTCTAAAACTATAGCCTACTTTCAAAATTAAACTTTTTTCACTTTTGTCCTACAGACCTAGGATTTGGTTTACAGGTAGAGGGGGTAAAGACCATTGATTTATATCAAACAAAACTTTTGGTAAAATTCATAATTTAGGAAATACACCCCCATTTTCAGAAAATAATTTTGTTTTGTCCCAGAGTCCTGAGACTTGGTTTACAGGTAGAGAGGTTAATGGCTATTGATTTACGTCAGACAAAAGTTTTCCGAAAATTCATAATTTTGGAAATATAACCCTTTTTCAAAAAATAATTTTGTTTTGTCCAAGAGGCCTGGGACTTGGTTTACTGGTAGAGGCGTTAAAGGCCATTGATTTATGTCAAACAACCTTTTTGTAAAATTCATAATTTTGGAAATATAGCCCATTTAAAAGAATAATTTTCGTTTGTTTTCGAGACTTGAAATTTGGTATGGGGATGGAGGAGGGGGGGTAAAGGCCATTCATTAACGTCAAACAAACGTTTTTGTAACATTCCTAATTTTTAAATATAGCCCATTTAATATATGTTTTGGAAAAAAATTAAAAATACACTATTTTTGGATTGAGAGTGCGACAGAGGTATGTGTGTTAACATATGACAAAAGCCAACAAGAAAGCCAACAAAAAGCCGACAAAAAAGCCATGTAGCATGCTGGTAGTTGAGTGAGTTGTTACATTCCATTTATTTTTTGGAAACATTTGAAAAATACACTATTTTTGGTCTGAAAAGGAAGGAAGGAACCTTGTAGTCTAACGTGACCGTTAATCTGTAGATTATGAGCCACGGGACCTCCTTTTTACGTGGAATACAAACCACAGGACATGGCATTTCACTTCGAAAATCTCACATGCATTGACCGGGAATCAAACCCGGACCGCCTAGGTGAGAGGCATACAGTTAGACCACTGAGCAACCACGCCCCTATTTTTGGACGGTGAGTGGTATAGGTAGGTGTATGAGTAACGATATGATTTATTTAGGAATTTTAGTTGAAACAAATAGCCTACTTTCCCAATAATTTTTGGAAAAATTAAAAAATTCACTATTTTTTTGACTAGGCATAGGATAGAGGTAAGTGTAACAGTTGAGAGTCAAGGATAATCCTTAGAGTACTTTGGATTTTTTGGGAATTTAGTGTGTTGTTGTGGTTGTTGCTTACGAAAATGGCTGTAAGCATTATGCAGACATAAGAAGGGCTGACATACTTTCCAAGACCAAATAAGCCAACAAGCAAGAGCAAATATGAGAGTGCTAATACAAAAGCCAACAAAAAGCCGACAAAATGTCAACAAAAGCCAACAAAAAAACCAACAAAAAGCCGACAAAAGAGCCATGTAGCATGCTGGTAGTTGAGTGAGTTCTTATATTGAACGCTAGGTAGGATGCTGGTTAGTGAGTGAGTATTGATATCGACTGCTAGATTGCATGCCGGTCGTTTAGTTAGTGTTGATATGGAGCGCTAGGTACAATGCTGGTCGTTCAGGTAGTTCTCATAGTCACCGCTAGATAGAGGCAATATACTTTGCATGTCACATTTGACTGTCTGATAAAGTTTTACAGCGTGAAAACGTGCTTCTATAAGCTGTGTATATAGATTTAATATAAAATTAACCACTAAGTGTTTAGAACTAACATGTATAGCCTTGTGTAGGGAATATAGGGATCCTTAGAAAGAAAGAGTGTCTAACCAACGAGTGTACAGCCTTTTGATATGCAGTAAGTACCTGATAATCTTGAGTAGGGTGTAAGAATATATTCAGTTGACTACGACCTTTTACAGTGTTCACATTGTGAAAGAATGTCTCACCGACAAGTGTACAGCCTTGTCATAAGCAGTAACCAGCTGTTACCCTTGACTATTATCTCTCACGGTGTTCACATTGTGAAAGACCGTCGAAACAACCATTATACAGCCTTGTACTACACCGTAAGTAGCTGTTGGTCTTGACTATGGTATATTAGAGAACCCTTAGCAAGAATAAAATTAGTTTACTACTACTTGTTACAGTGTTCACATCGTGAAAGACCGTATCACTGTCCAGTCTACAGCCTTGTCATACCCTGTAAAAAGCTGTTGGTCTAGTCTAGGGTATATTAGAGGACCCTTAACAAGAATATCACCAGTTGACTACTACCTCTCACGGTGTTCACATCGTGAAAGACTGTTGAAACAACCATTGTACAGCCTTGTACTACACAGTAAGCTGCTGTTTGGCAGAAAGCAGCATCCTTAATGGAAGAAACCATTCCTAGCTATATGTGCAAAGTGTGTGGAAAAACTTTTCTTCGAGACTATCATAGGAAGCGACATGAAGTATCGTGTGGTGAATTCCATGAGTGCAAGGCCTGTGGTAGTATATTCAACAATGTGTACAACGGACGTCGGCATGAAGAATGTTGTAATGTTGTGTCGGCAGCTAAAAGACAGAAAGCGGAGCCTACAAACCATTACCTACTTTCAATGGTCCCAGACAAAAATGGACTTCTTGAATATGATACATCTTTTGAAGGTCGACTAAAATCCTATTTCATACGTTGTGATACGTGTAAGGATTTAAATTCATACCTTAAAGAGTCCAAACAGCAAATAATACAAGCTATGCAGAAAGAACTAGCAATGCACAAGTCGATAAAAGTTAATCTTGTGGCTGAATGTAGATTCATTCATTTATCTACCAATGAAATTACTGATCGTGCTTTTAAAACACGAAATCAGGCCCTATATTTGGAAACAGACGTAAGTAGTTTCTTGGAAACACAATTTAAAAAGTTAACTACGGAAATGGAAGAATCTGAGCTAAAAGGCAGTACTTGGGCTTTGTTAGCAGTGGAAGGAGTACGATTGAAAATAAATAAGTACGATCCCTTGCGTGGTAGCGCATATATTCCATTACCAGCAGCTATAAAAGCAATAAAAGCCTGCATTAATCCTCAAAACTTTAAGGACGAGAGGTGTTTTATGTATGCCATTTTAGGTATGATTTTTCAGTAATATCGTTTCCTACATCACTAGCTGACATTCCCAAATTTGAGAAAGCCAACGACATATCCATAAATGTATTTGGACTGGAAAATGATAATTAAACTGTTTCCTCTAAAGGTTGTGGATCATGAGCTACAAGACCATCGCGACCGTCTTCTGCTGAGTTCTTCATCCGGCCAGAACCACTGCGTCTTTATCAAAGATTTTGATAAACTAGTAAGACATCAGATTACCCATCATGAACATAAGATATATACGTGTAAACGGTGTTGTTACTCACTTCGATATTCAATATGGACAACAAGGAATGGAAAAATGAAAAGAACATAGAGCTTTGTGTGTCCAGCATGACATTGCTCGGGTTGAAATGCCAATTAAAAACCCAATTGTTAAATTCTTAAACGTGGAAAAATTGCTTAGAATACCTTACGTTATCTATGCAGATTTTGAAAGTATACTGTTACCATATCAAACATGTCTACCTAATCCTGAGGCAAGTTATACAATGACCAGAGTCATGTTCCTATGAGCTTTGGTATATACGTTAAACTCTCACCGGCTGTGGAACACATAAAGACAAACCTTCCGAGCCAACCTGTTATTTATCGTGGACCTGATGCTTCAGAAAAGTTTATGGACTCTTTGATCTCAATAGCTAATGAAATTGATCGCCTTTACAGCTTAAATGTTCCAAAGGATCAAGAAGCAGAGTTCCAATGTTCTGAAACCTGTTACTTGTGTCATAAAACATTTACCAAAGAGGACTGGAAAGTTCGAGACCATTGCCATATTACAGGGGAATACCGTGGAAGTGCTCATAATAACTGTAATTTTAGGTGTAAAACACTCAACCCCGTTACTGTATTTCTACATAATGTGAGTGGCTACGATGCAAATTTCATAGTAAAGCAATTGGGATGTACTACTGAGAGAATGGATGTTATCGCTAACTCCAAAGAAAAGTACATTTCCTTCACCAAATATGTGGGACATGTTAAGCTTCGATTTGTGGACACGGTTCGGTTAATGCCGAGTAGTTTGGAAAACGTAGTTTACAACTTAACATCATACCCTGAAACAGATAAGTACTTTGGAAAAAAAATGCAACGCTCATGATTCGTAAAGGGGTATTTGGTTATGATTACATTGATTCATGGAAAAAGTTAAGTGAAACGTGTTTACCTCCAAAAGAGGCATTCTTTAACAAATTAAGTCAAGAAGATGTTAGTCAAGAAGACTATGAACATGCCAAAAATGTCTGGAATCAGTTTAACATTAATTTCTAGGGGAATATAGTGACCTCTACCTAACTTCAGATGTACTTCTTCTTGCAGACAGCTTTGAATCGTTCAGAAACAAAACATTAGAAACACATCGAGTGGATGCTGCACACTCCTTTACTTCGCCTGGTTTAAGTTTCGAGGCAATGCTCCTTTATATTGGAATTGAACTGGAATTGCTACAGGATTATGATCAGATACTTTTAATAGAGTCTGGAATACGTGGAGCAATTTGCCAGGCGTCTCATCGGTATGCTGAAGCTAATGATAAACACTTGGAAACCTATGATTCCGAGAAACCATCACAGTTTATAACCTATGATGATGCCAACAACCGATGTGGGTGGGCTATGTGCCACTCCCTTCCTTATGGTGGATTTCAAGGGTTTCTCCAGATACTGTTTATCTAGAAACGCTAAAGGAAGACGACCCTGTTGGATACATTCTAGACGTTGATGTTGATTGCCCATCTAACCTTCATGATCTACACAACGATTTACCTTTCCTACCAGAGTGTACACAACCTAAGGATTCGCCTCTCAAAAACTAATTCCTCATCTTGGAAATCGAAGGCGGTATGTTGTTCATTGCCTGGCACTTAAACAGGCTTTAGATCATGGACTAAAATTGGTAAAAATTCATCGTGTGTTAAAGTTTAAACAAAGGCCTTGGCTAAAGGCATACGTTGATGTTAATAACAACCTTCGAAAAGAAGCCAAAAATTATTTTGAGAAAAATCTGTGCAAATTATTCAACAATGCCATTTTTGGAAAAACAATGGAAAATGTTCGTAAAAGAATAGACATAGAGTAGAGTGGGGCAAGTGTACGCACTTAAGAATCAAGGACTTGCAACTGGTTGGGGGTGTTCATATGATCAGTCACAAAATTCTTAAGAGAGAGCTAACTATGTGACTTTATTAATAATACTACATAAAGAGAAAAAAAATGAATTCCTGGATTATGACAACAGTAAAATGTCAATGTTGTAAAATGGGATTCTTACCCCACATGCGGGGCAAAAGTCCTTTTGTGTTGGGGTAAAAGTCCGCACTTAGCACAGGTCACATACAAATCGACCTTCGTCTTCATACGCCGTGCATGCTTCATGCCACCATTCCTTACACTTCTCGCACTGAATCCAATCTTCGCATGGAGGATCCTCATACTGTTCTTGACAACCTGAACACGCGACATCTAGAGACTTGCTTATTTTTGAATTCTTCTGTAGATTTTTTCCTTGGGTTAGATTACGTTTTGCAGTCTTTTGACTTAGTGGCTTGATTTCCTTTTCGTCTTTCTCCTTTTGTAATCTATCTTTATATGGTGAACCAGATAAAATTTCAGATTTTTTCCCTTTAGACATTCTCTTTTGTTTCTCTGATCTCCTTGGAAGAGGAAGAATTTCCCGCGGGGAAGTGGGCGACTTTTGAAGAGATATTGGTCGACTGCAGAGTTCACTCACAGGGTTTAAATCCTTGAAGCAACACGGCTGTTGATCATTTCCACTATTCATGGGTTCAGTTGTGGAATCACGAATAGGGCTTAAGTTCTTTGTGCAACATGGTTGTTCAGACTCTACGCTAGTCGTTAAACTGATGTCTTGCACCGATTCCTGATTTACTTCATATTCAGGGAAGTCGGTCACCTTTGATGGCAGGAAATCCTCTTCCGTAATTACATCACGGTCAATTGGCCATATGCCGCAAGCTTGGAATGCTTTAATAGCCCTCCCCATAGTGGAGCAACGTTCATATGCTTTTCCAAAGAGCGATGCAACCTGGTAGTGGGTAATTTGCCTGCCTGGGTTGGTAAGCATCCATTTGTCACACTCATCAGAGTAAAAGTCCTTCAATGACTTGAAGTAACATCTGTCCAGTGGCTGAACTTTGTGGCTGCTGTGCGGTGGTATTGTGAAAAGGTGAAGATTTTCGGATCGACAAAATGTAACAGCTTCCAAAGTAACATGTGATGAATGATTGTCAAGAATAAGTAGGGCGGGGTTTTCTGGAGTAGCTCTGATATGTTCTTGAAAATGATGCAGCCATTCGATAAAAAGTTCTGAGTTTATGTACCCAGAATCAGAACACATTCCAGTGGATTCAGGGGGTGCACCATCCAGTAACTCGGCTTTCATTCTTTTCCTGGGGAATATTATGGCAGGTGGCACATAGTTTCCGGTAGCACTGAGAGCACAGACAACGGTTACTAACTGGCCACGTTCCGCAGAAGCTGCCTTCCCTACAAGTTTCTTACCTTTAGTACTGAGCACCTTAGGCACTCTGTTAGGAACAGTAGATATTCCACTTTCATCCATACTAAAAATACGACTTGCTGGAAAATGGTGCTTGCTATACAAGATCGACAGGTTATCAAAGAATCTATTGATTTGAACTTTATTGCAGCCCATCATTCTTGCAATGCTGGTCTGTTGTGGAATTCTCAGTGACAGTTTATGGGTTTTTATGAATTTATATGCCCAGTCTTTGCCAGCCATTTTTGTACTGGCATCGAATGGATGAGGAATGTTGTTGGCTGCAGCAAAATCGTATGCAAGTCTCCGCAGAGACTTCATTGTTAAACTATAGAACATTCCATCTAAGTCTCTGCAGTGCTGCGCTAATTCTGTTTCCATTACTTCATTAAAAACAGACTGGAACCTACCCAGTGATGAAACGCCTTGACCGCTCTTCAGACGTTTGCGAAGTGTTGATTCGTCTATTCCTAAATCCTTAGCTACCTGTCGTTTTGAAATTCCCGCTGCCAGTTTTGATTTTGCAGCTGCCAGCATCTCAGGGGTGCAGACGTTCCTCTTACTCTTTTGCTTATATTCCCTAAAACAAATGTAGATATTCAATAATAACGCTCTCAAAGGTATGCCTAAGTTAATCAATATTCTTAACTATCCGTATTTTTCAATTTTGTACCCTAAATGCTCGTGGCTACAATCATTTAGCAGTAGCAATGTATTACACATAACAAAAATATGAATGGGGCAAGAGTACGCATGCGGACTCTTGCCCCCAGTTAAATGCGGACTTTTGCCCCATATTGGTTATGAGACACAAACGAGACTAGTGCTGCTATCTCTTGAAGAAACAAGGAACTCTTTATACTTGAACATGTCAACAAGGAAATAAGCTGTAGGTATATAGAAGTGCGATTACCCCAAACTAATGATCTCTATCACAAAATCCTTAAATGCTGAGACGAAAATATTATATCAAAGAGACGAAAATGGAAACTTACCTCATATTTCCAGTATAATTCAGCACACTCCAGCAACGTCTTCTACAGGCTACTAGCACAACAGGATACACAAAATGGCAGTAACAGTCTTGCCAACTTCTGTGATATCTTTCTGAAATTTAAATATAGGACTCTTGCCCCACGCGGACTTTTGCCCCACTCTACTCTACGTCGTGTGACTGACAGCAAAAGAGCTGAAAAGCTAATAGCAAAGCCAACATTTATTGACAGAACAATTTATAGTCCTAAACTAGCTGCTTTCCACATGGCTAAACGTAACATTGTATTCAATAAGCCTATATATATTGGAATGTGTATACTGGATATTTCAAAAACTCTTATGTATTCCCACCACTATGATGCCCTACTACCCTATTATGGAATGGACAATCTTAAACTAATGTATATGGATACGGACTCGTTCATTTATTTGATTAACACCCAAGATGTATATCAAGACAAGTTGAATTTCCTAGAACACCTGGACACATCAGATAATCCTACAAATCACATATGTTACTCTGCATCGAACAAGAAAACGTTGGGAAAATTTAAAGACGAGGCTTGTGGACAAATTATTAAAGCAGTTGTTGGACTTAGAGCTAAAATGTATGCTTTAGACATAAATGGTAAAGAAATCAAAAAGGTTAAAGGTATTGGCAAAGGTGTTGTCAAAAATTGTACAAGCTTTCAAGATTATATGGATTGTGTCATGAAAAACAATGTATAAAGAATACCAATGAACATTATCGCTTCTAAACAACATGACATATCATCTATAAGACTAAACAAAATTGCTTTTTGTCCTGGTGATGATAAAAGAGTGATTGATTCGGATGGTATAGCTACACATGCCTATGGTCATTACTCAATCATTGACCATGCTTAAAGAGTTAAGTTGCGAATATCAAAATCCTCTGCCTGCATTTAGCAAATACATACAACAAAACAATTTAGGAAATAAATCAATAGCATTTCAAAATAGAAAACACAAAAAAATGGTATTCATACTCAAAAATAAATAAAAATAGAAAACAAAATAAAAACAACTGTACAATTTTTAACAAATGTATTATGTGTAAATAGTGTAAATATATTTAAAATGAATAAAAAATATTGTATGAACACTGCTTGTACATTTTTAATTAGTACCCTCCTCCCACTCCTAATCCAAACTGTTAACCTCTAGTAATTTTGAGAAATTGCTTTAGTTAGCTAAAACTAGGTAGTCAAAAGTATAGTATAACCCATGTATTACCTATATGCTTTGGGATAAGGCATACAGTCTTGTTATATGTAATAAAAATTCGCGTTTGGCAAATATGAACTTGTACATGGATTAAAAAAAAACAACATGTAAACAACAAAATGGGACAATCCATGTTTCCATATTGAAAAGATTAAAAAAAAACATTAAACTGAAATTTAAAAAAACTGGAAATAGGAAATTAGTAAATTGACAAATGTGTAAACAGCAAGAATGGAAAATCGATGTTTTCAAAACAAGAAATTCGAAAACTTAAAACTAACATTTTAAAAATCTGGAAATGGTAAATTGGTAAATTGACAAATGTGTAAACAGCAAAAATGAAAATCCATGTTTCCATTTCATGAAATTCGAAAACTTAAAACCGACATTTTTAAAAACTGGAAATAGGAAATTGGGAAATTGACAAATGTGTAAACAACAAAATGAAAAAAAAAGCCGGTTGGGGTAGTGAACATGTTTTACAGTAGCCTATAAGAGTAGCATAAGGATAGTTGCATGTGTCTTATATACAGTACTTTGTGTACGTGCGTTTGGATTAGCTTAAGTTATGTTTGGTAAAATTAGGTTAGGTTAGGTGAGATTAGGTATGTGACCTTGTAGTTAACTCTTTTCGGAAAATCTAAAATGTAAAATCTAAAATAAAACAAGTAGTTCCGTGAAGAACTACACAGCCTATTTTCATATATCCTACTTATGTTAATTGCCTCTAACAACATACAAAATTTCAGTTTGATTGCTGTAATAGATTCGTAGATATTGAGAACCGACTGAATATTTCGGATGATCGCCATGTTGGATTTTTATATATGTAGGTTTTAGACATATAGATATGTACTGTTACATGAAGATTATTGTGTACGTGTAGTATTCATACTTCCATCACAGAATTAGGACCCAAGAAGAAAATACGAGATTTTAAAATTTCGCATAGCACAGAAACAATTGAAAAAAATTAGATGCCAGTGGATTAACATTTGTATAAGGATTTACTGAACCAAGTGTCACTGCACTCGGATGGTTAAATTGCGAGAAACGACCATGTGAAAATTTATACTTCGCGTCCCGCCATGTTGGATTTGTGATAACCAGGTTATTGAAAGTTCTATAGGTGAACTTATGTTCATAGCCCCTATGAACATTAAGAGATTCAGTTTGATTGCTGTAATAGATTCGTAGATATTGAGATCCATTTAAATATTTCGGATGATCGCCATGATGGTTTGTTATATGTATAGGCCATAGAGTCATGTACCATTAAAGGAAAATTATTGCGTAGGTTCATTATTCAAACATTCACTTCGATCGCATGATTTCGACACAAGAAATAAAACTTAATTTTAAAATTCGCACAGCCGCCATCTTGAGGTCATGTAAACAATTGAAATAAATTAGATACCAGTGCATTACGATGGGTATAAACATTTCCTGTACCAAGTTTCATTGCGTTTGGATCAATAAATCGCGAGAAAGTTCTATTTAAAATTTTCAATTTCACTTGGCCACCATATTCGTTTTGTAGTTGACCGGTTTTTGAAAATCGTATAAATGAACTTGCAGTAGTGCCCTTTATCTCCATACAAAATTTCAGGGTGATACCGCTAATAGTTTCATATATATGGAAAGCCGGTGAAATATTTCGCACAGCCGCCATCTTGTGATTATGTGAACAATTGAACGAAGTTAGGTGTCGGTGCATTACAATGTGCATAAACATATACTGTACGAAGTTATATTGCGTTTGGTCGGTTAAATCGCGAGAAACGTCTATTTAAATTCGCTTGGCCGCCATGTTGGTTTTGTAGTTACCAGGTCATCAAAGGGCACATCGGTGAACTTCTAGTTGTTCCCTTTATCACCGTAAAATATTCCAGGGTGATACCGGTAATTGTTTCGGAGATATTTGATGCTAGTGAAATATTTCGCACAGCTGCCATGTTGGATTGGTGAGACGTAACAAAATTTGAAGGGCACGGTCGGGGTCGCCCGGAATAGTGCTATTAACTTACCGAGTTTCACTGAAATCGCTCCAGTCGTTTAGAAGTTATTAGTGGGGGGACACACACCATCACACACGCACACACAGACACTCGGACAAAAGGTGATCTCATAAGCCTATTTTTCATAAATGAAAATAGGCTAAAAAAATGTAAAATCTAAAATCTAAAAACTCAAATATAAAAATAAAAAATCTAAAATGTAAAATATAAAAATATAAAATCTTACATGCAATAATTTAAATCTTTTAACGAGGTTTCTGTAGGTTAGTGTAGGTTAGGTGACGTTAGGTTTGGTTAGGTTATAACTAAGTTTATTATTTGTGCTCTTACATTTGCTCTCACTTTTTTTTTGCTCGCACTTTCAAGTTAGGTTAGTTTAGGTTAGCATGCCATATGTGTAAGTGGTTGTGTGCAGTGACCATTTTGTGAATTAGTCCTGTGCTAAAAATAATAAATTAAATATTAAATAAAAAGTTATAAGTTAATAACAAATAACAAAAAGGAATGCCCAATGAGACCAATAGTCAATTGCAGGAATGCCCCTAATCACAAAATCAGCAAAGAGTTACT
The DNA here is from genome assembly GCA_946902985.2 of Meconema thalassinum. Lineage (NCBI taxonomy): Eukaryota > Metazoa > Arthropoda > Insecta > Orthoptera > Tettigoniidae > Meconema > Meconema thalassinum. The sequence continues at coordinate 1,628,442,764 of OX336388.2, forward strand.
AAAAATCTTAAAATGCCGTCTTTCCAACGACAAAATAACTCTGTAAAGAACACAACAGAACTAGTAACAGCATTGAATACCCTACAAATGAAACCTAGCTTCAGGCTAGTATCCTTCGATGTAACAGACATGTACACCAATATTCCGATTATTGAAGCAATCAACACTATCGAAAACAACTTAAAATCCAACAATTCGGTAAAAGAAACTGAAGAGATTGTGAGATTACTGAGGGTCGTTCTCACCCAAAACGTGTTTCAATTCGACAATAAAATATACACACAGAGAGAAGGCCTAGCAATGGGATCGTCACTAAGTGGGTTAATCGCTGACATCTTCATCAATGCACTAGAAAATGCGTTCCTAGAAAAGATTTCAACAAAGGGAAAAGTAATATGGAAAAGATACGTAGATGATGTAATTTGCATCTACGATACTGAACTAACAAGCGAAGAAACAATTCTCCAATCCATTAATAGCCTACACCACTCCATCAAATTCACTAAGGAATCCGAAATAGACCGAAAAATAAATTATCTCGATATAACTATTGAACGTAAAGACAACGACCTTTCATATTCCATATTCCGGAAAGCAACACAAACCTCGCATGCAATCGACAATCAGTCTAATCACCCCAGTACGCACAAACTAGCGGGTTTCAATTCAATGGTGCACAGGACTTTAAACATACCCATGTCAAAAGACAACTATAAAAAGGAAATAAGAACTATTAAGCAAATAGCAAAGGAAAACAACTTCCCGCCAAGCAAAATAAACCAAATTATAGCCAAACATAAAAATAAAGATAAAACGATTCCCAAACCGGACAGTAATGAAAAAAAAATGCGCGTTTCAACTATGTGAATACGAATACATATAAAATCACTAACCTATTCAAAAAGCAAGGCATAATGATAGCTTTCACGACGAAAAACACAACCGCTAGGCACCTCCTAAATAGTAATCTAAATAAACGTGACCCGTATTCAAGGTGAGGGGTATATTCTATAACGTGCCAAGACACCGGTTGTCAAGCTAATTACATCGGGCAGAGTGGAAGACGAGTCGACACATGGTATAATGAACATAGGAATGCGATAAGATACGGAACACATTCAGCCGTGTGCGAACATATGTGTGACGCGGGGCACAGCTTTACCAACATAGAGTCGGACCTAAAAATAATCCATCACGAATCGAATGGCAGAGCTCTTGACATAAAGGAAGCAATCGAGATACAACTAGCCAAACGAAACAATCCCAACAATCTAATTGAACACACGTTCATGGAGAGCTCACCCCTCTTCACGCTACTATAAAACACACCCTGTCGGAAACAAGACACAATTTAGCGACACAGCCAAGCTAGATAAGAAGGGGGAAATTAGGGGTTTTTAATAGGTGAATGTTATCTGGATCAGGTGTACGATGTACTTTTCTTCCGCAATAAACCAAGGCCCATATTCGCGGCAGTATTAAAGGTGCCGGGACGTCCTCATAAGACCGTCAACGCTTAGTTCGAATGGCTTATGGTCCACGCGTGGTGAGGGCTAATCCACGGTCTTTAATAGTTGTAGACCCACCTCATTCAATAACATATATCTTATCTAGGTTGGCAACACCTCACATAAACACATCGCTACCACTCCCCACAGCACGTAGGGGCAGGGGGGAGAAGGCAGGAAAAAACCAGTCGTTAAGATAACCACCGCAGTCGACCGCACAGTGAGTTCCAGTGAGCACGAAAACTGCGAGTAGCTGTAGTAAGGAAGACAATCAGATAAGTAGTTAGCCTACAATTTTATAGTTTAACCATAGTTTACAACCATATAATCTCTCCAAAGTACAAACTCCGGATAGCTATCACCATTTAGCATTTCACCTAACATCATATATACTGCATTTAGCATACACTGACAGTTGCAGTACCAATACTGCAACTAAATAATTGTACATATTGTAAATATTTTCACCTGTATTTCAAACATAGATTTTATAGCCTAAGTGTAATGGATCTGATGATGATCGCTTGACGATCGAAACTGGTCATCCTAGTGTTTTATTAATCTCATGTAATTTATTTCAGGATTAGGGCATAACCCATCTCTTTTGGGTACATTCTTATTGACCGACTGAAAAGCACTAAACTCTTGTAAATAATAATTTGAAAAGTCCGCCATTTAAGAGTGTGGCATCGCGTGGCGGCCATCTTGCCCATTAGCCCCTGACCCAGCTATGACTGTCCCCTCCATAAGAATAACATAGAAAAAAAAGGAAGCTTGTAGTTTAACGTGACCGTTAATCTTGAGATCATGAGCCACGGGACCTCCTTTTTACGTGGAATCCGAACCACAGGACATGGCATTTCACTTCGAAAATCTCACATGCATTGACCGGGAATCGAACCCGGACCGCCTTGGTGAGAGGCATACAGCTAGACCGCTGAGCCACCACGCCCCCTAATAACATAGAGTGGTTGCGCGCGGCAGCCATCTTGTCCATTAGCCCCTGCACCAGAACCGCCTTATATTACCTACTCACGTGCTCGCCACGCGCCTCTTGGCTGACCCCTGCTCTCAACGGCTACTGGAATATCTATATTTAGCTTGGCTTTATCTTGGCAGGAAACTGAAGAAATATCTTGTCTCAACCAACTCCCTGGCTCTTCAGTAATAATGGCCACACAGTACTGTAACTGCTGCAGTATTTTATGAAGTAGAATAAAATATATATGAGACATTAATATTAGGAGCAATATTAAGTTGGTGAAAATCGAACTTAGAATGAGTCGAGTTTCACTTCCATAATTTACCAGTGTCAAGAAAGTGGCTGTCCACCCCAAATCACACGTTTTTCTGCACGCCACAACAGCCCTCAAGTGCTTGCCTCCTCTAATCTCATTAGGACATTCCTGGCTACGCGCTGCCTCAGGCATGTCTCGTCACGGACTCGTTCCCTCTCACTCACTCATGTCAACACAGACTAGGGCTAGCCGTGCGCTCATCTCAACTTGTAAACAAGGCACTGTTTACATCCTGGTACCAGACTCCTCTCGTAGCCCCGTGTAGTTGGTGCTAATCTACACGTAATTGATTTGTTGCTGCGGTATTTCTCTCTCTAGGTTCCCATGGCTCACGTTTATGATACAATTTCTTGTTTGCAATTTTATAGACGGACATTGTACCGGTGCTGAGTTCTGTCATGCGGTACGCGTTGTTACCCAAGTTCTTCACGATGCTGAACGGCCCAATATAACGCTTGCTGAACTTGTGGAACACCTCGTTATATGGATCAGATATCGGGGGCTTCTTGATTAAGACAAGTTCGTCTTCAAGAAAGTCCCGGTGGAACCTCTTCCCTCGTACTCTTCTCAAACGTCGGTCTGCTTGACTTCTCATGTGGACTATGGTGTTTTGGACCCTCACATCGTGAGTTGGCGCAGGATCACGTGGGCAGTTGACTATATTGTTCCAAGATCTCTCTGGGTACTGGTTATGATGTAGGACCATGGGTATTTGTCCCGTAGACTCAGGGATAGTAGAGTTAATACAGATCTCTATATCCTTAACTCTGTCCACCCACTTATTATGCTCATGTGGTATAAATACGCGGAAAAACATAGAAATATTCCTCATAACACGCTCACTAGGATTAGCGCTAGACTGTCTTTTAGATGAAAGAATATGTTTAATGTCCAAGTCTAGCATTCCCTTCTTAAAATCAGCGCTGATGAAGTACAGTAACTTCCGTGGTCAGATAAAATGTACACAGGCTTCCCTAGTGTTGGTATCACCTTTTTCTTAATCCTGCTTAGAACCTGTTTAGTTGTAGTCTTCTGGATAGGACATAGGACTACGAATTTGGAAAATACATCTAGGCACACTTGTAAATGTCGGCATCCTCTTCTTCCCTTAGGCATTGGGCCGAACGTGTCAATCGCGACCAGCTCACACGGCTTCTGTGTCAATAATGGTTTAGGAAAGTGCTTCATTACGTAGTTATTCGGCTTGGTGCGCTGATACGCATCACAAGTCTTCACTACTTGGCGGATGGTTGTTCTCATGCGCGGCCAAGTAAATGTTTCTGCAATCGTCGCTTCAGTTTTGTCTATCCCGATATGCCCTAGACATTCATGCACGTGCCAATAAAGGCCACGCTGCAATGAAGCTGGTACCATAATCCTCAATTTAGTATGATCGTCATCAATAAATTTATGCAATATATTGCTCAGATATATGTATTTTCCTGCCTTCGCTCGTGCTTCACTGTGACCAGGTGTTCCAGGCTGCTACTCTCCTTTTAAGTAGCGAATCGTTAACATCATCCACTCTTCAGCTTCCTGTTCTCTAGTTATTTCAACTCCTCCAAAAATTCACGATCCTTAGTAGTTAGTTCGATGTGTTGCACAAAGAATTCTTCTTCCACGTCCGCTTCAGGATTTCTACTAAGTGCATCCGGGATGCCATTCAACTTTCCCGGACAGTGCTCAATTACGATGTCAAACTATTGGATGTAGATTGACCACCTCGTGACTCGCTCGGTTACCATGGTGGTTTTAAATAAAAATGTATGAGCTTTATGATCTGTCCTGATAATAATTGGATAACCAAACACAATTTTTCGCCATCGTTGCAGAGCATGAAGTATTGCCAAAAGCCACAGCTCTGTAACGGTGTAATTATGCTCATGTTTTCGCAATTTGCGAATTACAAATGCTAGGTAAGATCGGTTTTGAAGGTTGCTCAGATCTTCCTGAAAAAGCGTAGCTCCAATGCCAATTAGTGAAGCGTCAGCTTGAATGATAAATTTGCGGTTGATATCTGAGTAACCTTACTTGATGCAGTTTTGAAGTAAAAGTTTCGTTGCTTGGAATGACTTGTCAGATTCTTCATTCCAACTCCACCTGTTATTTTTCTTCAGACGTTCCTGCATGGGGACTACGGTCTCAGTGTACCCCGGGCAATCTTCCTTGAAAAATCCCGTCACTCGCAAGGAAGCTCTAACATGTTTCACTCTCGTTGGTATGGGGAAATTCTTAATCGTTTCGATCTTGGCAGGGTTTGGTCTCACACCCTCCTGATCGATAATATGGCCCAAATACAGTATTTCGTCCTTAAAGAAGTAGCACTTTTTCAGATTAATTTTGAAGTTAGATGTCTGAAGGTTCTCAAGTACTTTATCTAAATTATTCACGTGTTCTTCAATGTTGTCGGAAGCCAATAAAATGTCATCTATGTATATGACAGTCATCTCTTTCACCTCATCGGTTAAGTTTCGATCCAAGGCCCTTATCAAAGCGCAGCCAGCGGTTTTAACTCCAAATGGCATCCTCACGAATGTGAAAGTTTGATTGTCAGACAAGAAGCCAGTTAATAGCTGTGATTTCTCGTCTAATTCAATATGGTGGAAACTGGAAGTCATGTCCACACTCGAATAAATACTTTTGCCTTTAAATCCCTTCAGGACGTCCTTTATTAACGGCGTTTGGTCATATTCTAGCAACAAGCAAAGGTTGAGCATTCTCACGTCAAGGCACAGCCTAATCGATCCATTTGGTTTTGCGGCGGCTAATATAACGTTCAGAAAAGGTGTGGGCATCTTCCTAATAACTCCTGCTTCCAGCATTCCGTCTATTAAATCCTTGACTTGGCTATGGTGTTTTTCAGGTATCGGGTACAATCTTCTTTTGAATGGTAACCGGTCATCCAACTGCATAGAGTACTTAAAGTTCAAAATTTTGCCTGGAACCGTGTCAAACACGTCCTTGTGTTTTCTAAGTATTGCTTCTAGCCTCTGCTTGTCTGCACCCCTAAGTTGGACTTCCTTAAGCCGCCCCTGAAGTAACTCTTCGAACTCGTCCATGTTGCCATCTTGTTCTGCTAACAATGTCCAGATGTCTTGTGCTTCTTCTTCTTCTTTTCCTTCTAACTCCACGACTGCTGCCATGACGCCATCGGAATCAGCCTCCAGTACATCATTATCTGTCTCTTCAGAAATCGCCTTGAGCTTCCAAGTGTTTACCTCCCTGCCTGATATTATCTCGTCCATATTTAACCAAATGTTTCTCATGCCTTCTATATCCTTAAAACTTACGGTGTTTTCATGCAAATCAATGACCACCTGGTAATCACATAAGAAGTCTGCCCCTAAGATGATATTGAAATCCATCTTTTGCATAATAATAAATGTCTGAGCGAAAGTGTGTTCTAAGATCTCCAATTCCAAATATGCCTGCTGCTTGCAAGTAACGGTGCGTTCAGGAATGACGCCACGCACTTTCATTAATGGGACCAGAATAACGGGAACTTCGTGATTCCACCCAATCTCTCTTATCAGAGCCTCAGATACTAGGCTAACCTGTGTCCACTAATGAGCACACCCTCAATCCGTTAATTCGTGCATATATTATTGGCAATTGTTTTAATGTTTCATTTAGCGGCTTACAATTTCTGCTAGTCATTCTTCAGGCCTTGCTATTCACTCAGCAATATGTGCTACAATCCAACCTTCCTGGTCCAAATACCGATTGTTCCTGAGGCTATCTTCTTCCTACTTTATTGGACTTTTTTATAATTTCGACCCCCATTTCCTTGAGGCCACCCCTTCTTTTGCCGATCTTGTTGAGCCAACAGACATTCCGCACCCTCATTAGTGTATTAGTGTACCAATCTTGATTTTGACGATGATACATGGCGCGTTTCCATCGGGTTTCTTCATTCCCTCCAGTGGAATGAAGTTCTTCCAAGTATTGTTGTGTCTCGGCATGTCTTTCTTCCCAGTTTCTCTGTCCGTCCCATGGATCTGATTTGTCATTATATCGCCGGTTATCATGATTGTCATATCGATCCTGGTATCTCTGATCCTGAGTTGTATCTGTCATTATTTCTGCGATATGGCCCTTCTTGTCTCCTATCAAATCTGCCTTGCTGATATCCGCGCTGATTGAAGCGGTTCTCATTACGGTAATAGTTATTGTTCCCCCGGTCTTCATATCTCAGTTGACATCTAAATTTCTGCTCGTCATTGTTTCCTCGTCTTGGGGTAAATCCGGTATTTGTGGACTGAGACTTGGTATTTGTGTGGGGACCTTTAATTTTTCAGCCGTGTTTACTAACTCTACGAGCCTTCTTTCCCTGACCACGAACTGGTTTGATGTCTCATCAAGTTTGCGAAGCACTGCTTTGGATTGCACGGCGGTACTTACGTTGGCAGCCACTAAAATCCGCTGGACATTCACGGGGAGCTGTTAACCGATAGTAGTTATTAGGTCTAATTCGTTTGGCGGGTGGTCAAGATGGCACAATTTCAATATCTGACTCGTGAAATATTCAGAAAATTTTGTTTGTTTTGTCGAGTGATATTTTCTCGAGTACAACTCCATCCGCAAGCTTTGTTGATGCGAGGCTGTCCACAATTTCTTTAAGAAGGCTTCCTTGAAGCCTGCCATCGGCTCAAATGTATAGCGAAAGCTAAGGAACCAAATAAGGGCAGATCTCCCCAAAATTTCTCTATCAAGCGAAGTTCAGGTTAACATTCTGGTCAATATAAAAATCATCCAACTCCTTGGGAAAGGCTTTAGGGGTGGTTCCGGTCTCTGGTATAAATTTATTTGGTTTGAATTAATTGGCCCTGATGACTTGAATCAACTGTGTAGGTACCTGCGTGTCTTGTGGCGTTCAGCTCCGACCCTCGTAATTATGGAATACTTGAGTGTCAATAGTTCTTGGACTTCGACCCTGCTCCTAGCTGTATAATGTTCCCTCTCTCTCTGTGCTTTCGTCCTTGGCTTTGTCCGTTAATGAGGCTAATATCGTCCTAGACTCAAAAGATTTCAACTCAGTTTTAATCAGACGATCTTCTTGTTCATGAAATTTGACCTTCATTTTTTCCTCAAGTGCTTGTATTCTCGAATGATTGTTGCCTAGCCTTTTTATAATGGATAGCCTGTCATCCTTCGATTCAGAGCTCATTTTCGTCCAGTCTTTCCTGATATCCTCTTTAATCTTACCGAATCTCTTCTCTACTTCATTCTTAATGTCCTCCTGATTCGCTTCTATCTTCTGTAGACGTTCCCCTAAGGTACCGTTATTTTGATCTATAGTTATTTTCAAACATTCCTGTTCTGTTTCTAACTCTTTCCAACGATCTGCGGACTGAATTTCTAATGTATTTAGTTCTTTCACAAGCCCGTTAACATTTTCGTCTATCACATTTATTTGGCCTTGAACAACTTGACTTCCGTTCTCTACTTTTTCAAACCTTTCTTCTAGTTTCCCCTGAGCTGACTTGATTTCTGCCGTATTAGTTATGCATGCTTGTTCAATCCGTCCTAACTTGGCAATCACTACGTCGTCCAACCCCAGTAGGTTCTCATTAAAGGAATCCTAGATTTTCTTTATTTGACCCAACTGTTTTTCATTGTTTTGGCTGACGTCCTCCGCTAATTTAATTAATTGTTCTCTCATATGCTCTTTAATTTCAGTGGTAATTGCGCTTAACTGTCGATAATTTCGCTCTTCCTGCACTACTAACTGCACCTTCACTTCTTCGGCTAACTGAGTTTTTAAATCGGTAACCTGCTGATTTACAGTGTCTTTCATGTCCGCTGTTTGCCTGTCCATACGCGCACTTTGCTCTTTAAACTTCGCTTCTTTGTATGTCGACTGTTTATCGAGACGCGCGCCCTGCTCTTCAAACTACGCTTCTAAGTCCGCTAACTGTTTATTTATGGACTCGTTCACCGTGATGTTCATCGCAGTTAACTGTGTATATAATTCTACTGATTGTTTGATACTAGTTTCATTAATGTCATTAGTAATTTCCCTCCTTCAACTGTTCTTGGGTATGACTACTTGCCATCTCAATGACGGCCTTAATCTCATCCAAAGTAGCCATCACTCACACAAAATATATATCACACTGAGAATAATGGACAATGGCATATAGATGCCATCTTCGACACTCACGCACACACATGAAAACAACACATGAACCAATTAATTTCTCAAATCATTTACATTTAAATTAACCCCCACAACAAAAGCATCATTGAGAATAGTTACTTATTTACCATATAATCTTATCCCTTGATTCAGTCATTAATTCCCTAGCCTTTCTTCAAGCTAATAAAATAACCTATCAATGAAATATCAATTAGTTCTTAAGTTATAACCTTCCTGTCATGTATAAATTAGGAGTTTGAGTTTCTAAACAAATCTAATTTAATAATTGGGCGCCTGGAACATTTTCTATCATTTAATAATAATAATCCAACAAAACATTATGCTCCACTGGCGGTAGTCCTTCGCCTCAAACTACGTTATTAAAATTATCACATACCGGTGATCTAACCATTTCGTACAGAAGGACATTCATTGGCCTAGCCATTCTAAAATGCTTCCCACATGTCCGACATTCCGCGCCCTTGTACTGAGACTGCAATAGCCTCCAAAAATAAAACACTTAGCCCTCACATTTTACGAACAAAGTTCTCCAAAGTGAAATGCATAAAACACACTAGCACGGCAGTGCTATCCTCAAACCCCACGTTGAGCGCCATGATTCTCCTATGTGCCCTTGAAAGAAGCAGTTTAACAAGACTCTACTTTCGGGGCCATGGTCCGTTCTTGTATAAATGTAAAGAGGATAAATTCACTTCTCATAAAACTCAAGGATTCATAGGGGAACGATGATTATGAATAACTTACATGACACAGGTTAACTAACACAAATTTAATAACTGAATTTTAAAAAACATAAATAAAAGAACGAAAACCACCCAGACTTCATCCCAAATGTCACAAACCTCAAGGTCTCACTGATATAGCAAAATCAGTGTTTAATTAATGCACAAACTTAGCTTAGACAGCTCAAATAAAAGTGTGATCAAAATATCACACAAATGACAATTATTAAAAATACACAAATAAACAAACATTTCAAATTGTATGTGCGAGATCGGAGCTGAAATCAAGTAACGAGTACATTTGACGAGAATCCATTTCCCTCCGACCACTTACCTAGGTTATGGATCCCCGTTCTGCGGGTAGGAATTAAGTTAAATTGGGGTCAAACTCTTAAATGGCAAACCTAAAATCAAATATGCTGACATGCATGAACCCTTTAGAAAGTAATACAATAAATACACTACTGTATTTTTAAAACAATGCCAAGCGAACTGGCTGTTTTAAGCCGGCAAAGAGATCTGAGTAAAAGCGAGACACAACAATAACACTGGTTGGCCGTTGTCACCGTAAAATTATCACTGATACAAACTTGGCTAAAAAAGTGCCAGGAGACACAACCTCATAAACATACCTAAAACAGGCGTAAAAGAAATAATACAAGGTGTAATTGACATAGCATAAAATAGTGGAATCAAGGCGTGGATAGCTCGAACGTTAATATTCAATAAACTACCATTATTCAGGCTAGGATTACAACCCTACGATGCAGGAACAACATTACGGCAAATAGCTCACTAATGAGCTTGTCAACACTTGTCTGGTTAGTTATCAGTCACCCCTCTCAAATACCATGTGTGCTGTGCCGAAAATAGCCCAGTGCTCAACTACAGGAGCTGGGATCTCGAAGGTCATTGTCTCCACGGACACTTGTAAAACGCGTACATATAAATCCAGTTCACACAATATCTCAATTATCCACATTAGGGATATCAAGAACAGCAGTCATCGGCTAAATTGCCACTCAGGTAAAATTACCGGAATTAGCGGCACGTCGGCGATTGAACCCTGTTCATCACCCGCAAGCTACACGAAGAATCATACATGGCACACACAACCACATATCATGGCACGCAGACACACCTCTTGTAGACCAAGGCTAATGACCTGAGGTCACACAGACCAGAGTGCAACTTAAAATTTTCATCCAGATGTGACAAAAATAGAACGACAACTGATTCTAAAGCAGCGAGGCAGATGACCTCCTGTATCAATATAAGCAAATTGCAACACGGCATAATGAACTAACCACTGCCTGATTAAAATTAGCTATGAAAAACAAAATTTTACTCCCAAACCTAGTTTTAACTTACTCCTAACAAAAGACCCACTTATCACCTGGTTTTCAACATTTTCGCCATGAAAATACACGCAAATAGTACACGGTTTCCATGCATAACGACGCAACATAAAAACATGTACTCAAATTACAATAAATAAGTCATTACATTAAATTACACATTAAATACAACACTGTCACGTGATACCCAAATAAAATTAAATGTCAGCAATCAAAAACTACAGAATTTACATTTACACACAACAAAGCAAATATTTACAATAAATCCCATAATGAACGCAGCCCTCCCGTCCAAAATTAATTAATTCATTTTTGAGTACTCATCACTGATCCTATCCTGTGTCAAGATAGCATCCCGCCATCATCCATTCATAGGCCTTAGCCCATAGTTAACCTTGCTGGACTGGATGAAACGTTTTGCTGTACTTCTTCCAAGCTGTATATTTCCATGTTGCTACAATTATTCACAATCACAGTCCACGTTATATACAAGTTCAACCTCGGAATAGGAGTTGGGGTAATCGCTCCTCAATAAAAGTCGAAGAAAATGTCCTATCACTTCGAGTGACCCCTCGTTCTTCTTGTAAACATTAGCACATCAAAAATATGTCCGCGTGCAGAAAATAAGATCGTGGAGTCCTGAGATATCAATTTCGCGGGCAATTTATTTTCCCGCCGCCAAACGGCGTCGTACCTCTGATTTGTCACACTTTCAAATATCGGTCGCGTGGGTCTAATGGCTCCTCCCACTCGATGCGACAGAAAAGTATATCTTTCTTCCTCACACCTCAATTCGCTCTATGTCACACAGTTCTACAGACAATGAGAATTCACCACCGTCCAGTATCACGTGCTCGCCACGCGCCTCTTGTCTGACCCCTGCTCTCAACGGCTACTGGAATATCTATATTCAACTTGGCTTTGTCTTGGTAGGAAACTGAAGTAATATCTTGTCTCAACCAACTCCCTGGTTCTTGAGTAATAATGGCCACACAGTACTGTAACGTCTGCAGTTTTTTATGAAGTAGAATAAAATATATATGAAACTTTAATATTAGGATCAATATTAAGGGCGTGTGTGTGTACCTAAATGTGTGTATGTGAGTGTGTTCGTCCGTGTGTGTGTGTGTGACACCCCTAATAACTTCTAAACAGCAGGAGCGATTTCAATGAAACTCAGTAAGGTCTTAGTACTATGAGTCCGTGCCCTTAAAATTTTATTATGTCTCACAAATCCAACATGGCGGCTGTTCGAAATATTTCACCTGCATTCTAAATCTCCGAAAGTGTTACTGACATCACCCTGATATTTTGTACGGTAATAAAGGGTTCCGCCGGCCCCGTGGTGTTAGGGTAGCGTGCCAGCCTCTCACCCAGAGGCCCCGGGTTCGATTCCCGGCTCCGTCAGGGATTTTAGAAACTGACGTGATGGCTGGAGCGGGGTGCACTCAGCTTCGTGATGACAATTGAGTAGCTGTCTGACAGTGAGACAGCGCCCCGAACACGAAAACCAGATTAATGGCCGAGGGGATCCGATGCGCAGATCACGCGTCACCCCAAATGGATGGGCAGCGGTTGCTTGGTAGGCTCCCTTTACTGGCTGTAGTGCCAGGGGTTTTAATAAAGGGCACCACTAGAAGTTCATCTAAGAGACTTTCAAAAACCTGTTAACTACAAAACCAACATTGCGGCCAAGCGAAGTTGAAACTTTTAAATAGACTTTTCTCACGACTTAACCATCCATACGAAATGAAAATTGCTTCAGCAAATGTTTATACACATTGTAATACACTTTTATTCAATTGTTTACATAACTCCAAGATGGCGACTGTGCGAAATATTTCACCGGCATTCTATATCTCCAAAACTATTACTTATATTACCCTGAAATTTTGTACGGTGTTAAAGGACATTACTAGAAGTTCATCATTGAGACTTTCAAAAACCTGTTAACTACAATACGAACATGGCGGCCAAGCGAAGTTGAAACTTTGAAATAAACTTTTCTCGCCATTCAATCATCCAAACGCATTGGAACTTGGTACAGCAAATGTTTATGCATATTGTAATGCAATGGCATCTAATGTAGTTCAATTGTTCACATAACTTCAAGATGGCAGCTGTGCGAATTAATTCACTGGCATTCTACATCTCCGAAACTGTTAATGATATCACCCTGAAATTTTATACTGTGATAAACCGCACAACTAAAAGTTCACCTATGTAACATTCGAAAACCTGTGAATTACAAATCGAACAGGGCGGCCAAGCGAAGTTGAAATATTTTAATAAACTTTACTCGCGATTCAACCACCTGAGTGCAGTAAAACATGGTATAGTAAATGTTTATACCCATTGTAATGCACTGCCATCTAATTTGGTTCAACTGTTTACATAACCTCAAGATGGTGGCTGTGCGAAATTTTAAAATTAAGTTTTTATTGTGTCCGAATCATGCGATCGAAGTGAACGTTTGAACAATGAACCTACGCAATAATTGTCATCTAACAGTACATAACTCTATGGCCATCATATATAAAAAATCAACATGGTGACAATCCGAAATATTTAGACGGTTCTCAACATCTATTAATCTATGACAGCAATCAAACTGACATTTTGTGTGTTGATACAGGCTATGAACATAAGCTCACCTATGGGACTTTCAATAACCTGGTGAGCACAAATCCAACATGGCGGCAACGCGAAATATAAATATTTAAATGGGCGTTTCCCACGATTCAGCCATCCGAGCGCACAAAACTTGGTACGGTAAATGCTTATATAAATTTTTAATCCATTGGCTTCTAATTTATTTCAAAAACACTTGTCAAAAACTAACAAGCTAAAACACACTAAACATTAAAGTAAATGATTTGTAAACATAACAAAAAGGAAATACAATACAAATCTAAATACTTGCATTGAAATGACGTCACAGATTCAAAGAGAGATACTTTTACTACCATTAGGGACACATGCCACTAGTCCAACTCCTTCAAGAGGAGGTTGTGATCTTAATTGACGCTCCTCTTGCACCGGAGAGAAGCCCGTGTATCGAAAGTGTTGTAATATTTATTATGAAATCACCCCCGCAGACCGGTAGAATTCACCCCAGAATCTAGTGGTAGAAAAACTCTGGAGAAAAAATCCAGGGAAAATACAACATTCCCTATGGCCACCTACTGTCGTGTGGTCTGTACTCTATAGATCCCTTGAACATTGGGTGCCTGGTTTTCCCCTATTTCGAGCCTTATACCCACGTCAGGATTCATGTAAGATAGAGTTGAAACCTTGAGGCACCCCACCTCCTATGCGTACGCGGTGTACACTGTACGATTGCCTTGGGATGTTTGGCGTGCCGTGGTCGCCATAATAATACACAGCACAGTATATTTACATAAACAGCCCATTGTCACTGGCGGGATATTTATACGCCGAAAACAATACTCATGTAGCATATTATTATTATCATCATCTCAAGTGCAATGTGAAAGTGTGTGTTACGTAAAACACGTTTCGTAACGCTGTGCTCGGGTTATATCACTAATATATTCAGATACAATTACCCATTTCAAGGCCTTCTGCGACCCACATAACAGTTTCGCTTTGTTCATCAACAGAGTAATTAAATTTATTTCGTATTCATGCATCTGTCGTTGGCCTACAGACACGTTCAGAACTGGTAGCAAGCTCCTTAAGGCGAGGGGTTTTCATTGTCTGCTGAGTACACCGCATGGTGTAGTTATTAGTGCTTTAGTCTGCCACTCCAGAGGCCCAGGTTCGATTCCCGGCTCTGCCAAGAAATAATTTAATTCTGTTTTGAGGTATTGGACGGTATCGTTTGACAAGAAATTTAATTCTGTATCGAGGAAGTGGACGATATCGTTGACACGAATGTTTGACAAGAAATTTAATTTTGTTCCGAGGTATTGAACGGTATCGTTGACATGAAAATCTAAGAAGAAATTTAATTCTGTTTCGAGTTAGTGGACGATATCGTTGACACGAATGTTTGACAATAAATTTAATTTTGTACCGGGGGAATGGACGATATCGTTGACAAGAAAATTACCCAGGCCAGTGGGCTACATGGCTTTGTGGATATATCACTATCCCATTTACTGAAGGGCCGTGGGTTCCATTCCTGGTCAAGCCGTGAGATTTTAACTTTGGTTGGTTAATTTATTTGGTTCGGGGAATAGGTGCCTCACTTCATCCTCATCACGAGGCGTAAATCACCTACAGGCGTCCACTTGAAACACCTGCATAGGTCTCTACTTCTTCTTATTATGGATAACTTAGATAGACTTGCTCGGGCTTCGCCTCCTTCTTGCCCTTCCGCTCCTGTATTTTAACATTCGAGGATGTTGAACTCAAATGGCAGCAGTCAACGACGATATTTGACATGTTGAGGCATTACACCAACCTCCATGACGTCATGATTGCGAAGTCATCTCCAATAGTCCTAAAAATTACATATATAGAAATGTATCTGTTGTATATTGTTAATGGATTTTAGAAGCTAGGAATATCTTAATCATCAACCCCGTGTATTTGGATGTGTCTAATAACCTATGATTCTGTGGTAACTGTAAATGTAATTATTAGGTTTGGGAATTAGGATGGTGCCCCAGAACTTGAATTAAGGTACCATCTTGGCGTTTGCCTAGAGAGAGTGTGGAAAAACACTGGAGAAATGCGCAACTTAGGTTCAGTATCGGAATTCACTTGCTGCAGTCCTCCACCGTAGTCATGCTGCTCAGTTTAACGGGCATGGCTACACCGTGGTGCATCACAGTGACTGTATGGATGATACAAAACCTGATTTTGCGTTAGGACATTATAGCTTACGAAATAAAGAGTTGATGTTATTGTTTATTGTAGGGGCTGCGATATTATATAACCCGTGTAGGCCTCTTTGGGTGTGTGTATGCAATTTGTGTGTTAACCTGTGTTATTGTAATGGTTGTACTTGTGTGTGCATTTATAAATTGGGGATAGAATTAGAAGTTGGCGGCCGTGGCCTTACGTTAGGAACCATCCCAGCATTTGCCTGGAGTAGATGGCTGAGGTGCGGATAGAACCCTCTTCATCTTAGTTTTCCCTCAGGAGGCTGAGTGTACCCCGCTCCAACCCTTAGACCAGAATTAGAATGTATTGGCAGAGGCAATACCTCCTGGACGACAGCCAAGAACGCTAGCCGCTACACCATGAGATGGCGAAGAATCTGCACCTTACTGTGGGAGCAGTGATCCCCACAAAGTAGAGCCATCGTGGCAGTCTGGAGATATTCATCACCTACGTGGTGTAAGGGCAGATGACCTCGCTGTTTCTTCCCCTAAGACAACGATACTAACTTACGTGATGCAGTCTGTGCCAACGGAGAAGTGCGGCATCCGAGCGAATCTCGATTGGCCATGCTTGAAAGCAAATAGTATAAATTATTAATACTGAATACTCATGGATCCAATACGTAGACGTCTGGCGACACATCCTGTAGGAGTATTGCAAACTGTTTAGTTTAGTTTAGTTTCCTTTCCCATGACTCGATTCAAACAAACCGTCACGCGCCATGGTCAATGGCCACCACAGGGTAGCAATATCCTTCTGGGATGTTTAGCCGACATAGGAAAGGAAGTTATCCTAACATCATTTTTATGAGTTTGAAACATTCAACTTATAAGTTCTACTCTATGTATAATTTTATTTCTTTTGAACGATAAACAAAGTCTCCTAGAGATTGACCAGCAGCAAATGAATAGAAAAGAATATAGAAAGCTCCAAATCCTAAGAATAGCTTCTTACTCCCTCTTCATTTCTAATGTTGAAAAAGCTCCTTTAAGCTTCAATTTCGGGGATTGTAAAATTTCTCTAAGAGGCCATTTGGCAAATTTAATTGGGAAGTGGGTAGGCTACTTTAGTTACATTATTATGTCAGATGTAGCCTACAGTAGAATCATCCTGCACTGTAATCTAATGTCCGCAGCACAATTAACACATATGTAAAGCGGGCAGTATAGTGAGACGGGGCGGCGAATATAAAACTAGGCGCTAGTTAGCTTTCTTTGCTTTGAGTTTGAACATTTTCCACCCACAACATCTCCCACGTGATCTGTGTGATTACACTAATGTACCAGAAGTCCCCGTGATGTAGGAATAGCGAGATTCATTCTTAATTATCACAATGTCCGAGCCCCTCAAAAGAAACAACAGTAACTCTTAATTAGTGGGTAAACCACAAAACTAACGACCCATAGCTATACTTAGTGTTATATTTATAAGCTTCAGAAATAGTGGTATACAGTAGAATATGTGACAAAATCTTAGAAAGCTTAGGAAACTATAAGAGGCAGGTTTTTGACCGCATCATGGTTGTACACACCAGGTTCTTTCCCTTCGTATTTTCATACAAACTGACTTCCAGAATCAAGAGGACATATGAATGGTATTCATTGTCTTAACAGCTTCTCATGATACTGTGTGAACGCAAAGCGTAATTTTGATGCTGATGAAGTCATCCAATGCCTAAATAATAACAATCTTGTCATCTGTTGGAAACCTTTTCGCAAATGAAGGTTGCAACTGGAGTCAGGAGTTTCATCTTTTTTTATCTTGACAGCAGGCTGGCTACTTAGGAGCTAAATGCACAACTCACACATACTACAAAAACCTTAGCTATAAAGAGCTCGTATTAAGAACGAATGCCAAAATTCGTACTAGTAACAATAATTTACAGAAAAGACGTGGCTGGTTTTCGGGTTCTTTGGCCTCAAGACTCAGGGTGTATACTCATAACCTGGCGTATCCAGTGATGTGTTCCCACTTAGATAAGTACATCCCATACCAGAGTTGTAGACGCTCATCTAAATTAAATCACTCAGTGGCAGTGACCATAGTGCTCTGACTTGGAAAAATATAGCCCATACCAGAGTTGTAGACGCTCATCTAAATCAAATCACTCAGTTGCGCTGACCATAGTGCTCGGACGTGGCAAAATATAGCTCATACCAGAGTATTAGACGCTAAACAAAATCAAATCACTCAGTGGCGCTGACCAGAGTGTTCTGACTTGGCCAAATACTGTTCATACCAGAGATTTAGACGCTCATCTAAATCAAATCACCCAATGGCGCTGACCATAGTGCTCTGACTTGGCAAAATACGGCGCATACCAAGAGTTGTTGACGCTCATCTAAATCAAATCACTCAGTAGCGCTGACCATAGTGCTCTGACTTGGCATAATACAGTACATACCAGAGTTGTAGACGCTCAATAAAATCAAATCACCCAGTGTCGCCGACTATAGTGCTCTGACTTGGCAAAATATAGCCCATACCAGAGTTTTAGACGCTCAACAAAATCATATCACTAAGTGGCGCTGACCATAGTTCCCTGAATTGACAAAATACAGTCCATACCAGAGTTGTAGTCGCTCAACAAAATCAAATCACCCAGTGACGCTGACCATTGTGTTCTGACTTGGCAAAATATAGCCCATACCAGAGTTTTAGATGCTCCACAAAATCAAATCACCGTGGTGCTGATTAGAGTGCTCTGACTTGGCAAAATACTGCCCATACCAGAGTTGTAGACGTTCATCTAAATCAAATCACTCAGTGGCGCTAACCATAGTGCTCTGACTAGGCAAAATGCTGCCCATACTGTTCCCATCCGAGGGAGGCACGAAAGGATACGAGCTGAGGACCATGGATATTCTCAAATAAAAGCTATAGGCTAACTAAAGAACTCGGAACCAGAGAAATGACAGCGGAAAATAAGACGAGATGTGAGGTCTTAAAAGAATACAGTGGTATTATGAATAATGTCAGGTCAGTGGGCCGACATGGGAACAGTATTCTTGATGTTTTAACCGTAAGTCAAGAAGAGATTCATATGTGTTAGGAAATGACACGCAAGGGAAGCTTAGGATGAACGAAATGATTCATAACGCTGGCGTAATCTTGCACGTGGGCCGATGAGTTCACACCAATGATTCACATCATGCGATAAGCCCGGGACTATTTGCAGTGACGCGTAACACGCAATCGAGTAGGGAATTAACCGATCAAAGCTGACCTAGCGATATTTTCGTGATATCAGTGAGAGGCGGGACTTAAAAGGTGACGTAAGTATTAGAATGTTTGGATTTACGCAAAATTTATAACATATGAATATACCATAGTGGTAGATAATTGAAAAGAGAATTTTTGAAAAGGCAAAAATGTGTTATATTTGAATATATAAGAAGTGATGACAGGGCATTACGTCAGAGACTAGTGGCGTATGATTCCGCGGAGAGTTATAAATAAAAAGGACCGCCCACATAGAACACGTAATACTTTACGAATTTTTGAAGAAAAACTAAGCGATCAATTTTTGATTTGAGAAGGATATTTGAAACATATGAACTCCGTAGTTCACAGGAGTATCTTTAACGCTCTACGAGCATTATCACAGAAATTAAGTTTCAAGAATATGAAATGGACTATATTTTTAGTCAGATCAAAAAAATAGGCCGTGAGCCAACGAAGAAGTATTCAGTC
Source organism: Meconema thalassinum (assembly GCA_946902985.2). Lineage (NCBI taxonomy): Eukaryota > Metazoa > Arthropoda > Insecta > Orthoptera > Tettigoniidae > Meconema > Meconema thalassinum. Next base: position 1,628,462,357 of record OX336388.2, read on the forward strand.
TTTGTGAACCCGAGGAGAGGGTGACACTGTTTCGATAACATTCAGTCTTGGTGAACCCGAAGAGAGGGCCACGTTACGCCGATAATCGCGTGTTCTGAGCCCGAAAAGGACAAAGTTATAAACAATCCAGTCATTTGAAACCCCCGGAAGGGATACGTGGGTTCAGCAGTCTGTTGAGGCCGGAGGAGGTCATAACATCAGTTCGAGAGTCGAAGCTTTGCCCGTGCTTGGGAAGGCTCACGACAGACGTCGGTCCGAAGGGACATTAACAGAAAAGTAATAGTTACATATCGCGAGTCGTTTAACAGTTCGAACCGAGTGAGGCCTTCAGAAATAGACAATTATATAATAATCCCGGTGAGGATTACAAGTTATAAACAATTACTCGTGGGACCTGAGTGAGGACCACATATTGTAAAGTTATTCGATTGGTAATACCTTACACATAGGGCAAGTTATTAGTTCGAGGCTAGGCTACGGTTCTAAATGAACTTTTATATAGGTAGAACCACGTTAAAAGAACGTTATTGTAGCAACAAGGAATAAGTTTCGCACCGACACATGTAAGTTCCGCGCCGATAGATACCATAACAAAGACTTTGAAAATAGAACTCGCCGAGGTGACTAGGAAACCGACGGAGTTAGGAGTTCAGAGACTATCATTCGTTCAAGTTAGATGTCTAGGACAGAGAATAGAAATACGCTAATACCTGCATTTCCCGGACGAAACGAGTGAATACAAAGTGTAAAAACGTGTAAAATAGAAAGGACTATAAGCGCACGAGAGGTATAGGAGCAAGCCATCTACGGTATGTCAAAAGTGAAATTTATATATTTTTATAGTGTTAAAATAGAAATTTTAGAAGTGTTAACGTATGTGTTAAACATCCTAAGTATGGATGATATCCAGTGTATTTTAACATAGGAAGTGTCTTAAAATGTGTATTAAGTATTGTCAGAAATTGTGTGTCGTGTATTGTTGTGAAATGTGTCGCTAAATTTATTGAGGGATGGGTGAAAGGTGCCATAATCATTGGCGAAGACCAACAGATATGTAAGTACTAACTATTTTACATTATGATTGTTGGTGGGGTCGTGCATTTTTATAAAGTATGTCACATATATGCGGGAAAGATGAATATGTGTGATATGTTTGTATGTAGAAACGGTGATTTGAATCTAGGTTTGGCAGGACAAATTGAATTTGAATTTCATAATTGTATCGATTGATAGAAACCCAATAATGTTGTTGAAAGGGTAGGAACATTTACAAATAAATATTGATCAGTTGTTGATAATGATATGCCAAAGTAAATTTTATTTTTGAGGATATGAAGGACGGCTAACAGGAGTTGTATAATTCTTCATGAAAGGTTTTAAGAGGAATATAGATTGATACTGCTGATATAAGCGAAGAGTAAAGTAAGGAAGAATCATTTCTAGTCGTAGTTGTCGCAGCAGTAATAGTCGCTGTATTGTCTAAGGACATTTGGGGAGCATATCTGTATTCGCACAGAGGACTGGCGTGTGTCCCGTTCTGATCGCAGAAATTATATTCCGCAAAGATAATTGTGATATGTTCCGCTCTATTTGGAAGGTTTGCTGGCGTGTCCCACTCCCGCGGTATCTTCGAAAATCCCAGTAGAAGAAGTTTGACCCTTGGGTTGGTTATTATACTACGCCGTAGGTTGCATAGTTGGTGTTGAGGCCCCGTAATTAAAGACCGCATATTATGCCAGACAATGTGGATGTCCATGAATTGATCAACTTACCTGTGTGAGCTGAATGTTTGCTAATAAGCAAGAAGAAATAAATAGCAGTTAGGACTAAATGTGTTAAAACCTTTCATATCGAAGGATTCTGTTGTATGTGTAGCTTTGTGATGACCAGCTGGTGCCACAGTTCTATAAGGATATCCCAACGTTAAGGCTGTTAAAAGCGAGACTAAAGGTCGTAAATTATGTGTCGGGCCCGAGCCACTTGGAAGGGTCACTGATCGTCAATGGCTTGTCCGAGCCTACAGGTAATTAAAACAAAGATGTTTTAAATAATTGTTTGGCTATATCAATGAAGGCGTGGATATCTTAATCCATTAGCATATGTTATAACAAGTATTTCCTGCTAAAAATCTCGTTCAAAAGCCAGTTTTTAAGCAATACTATATTCCAGAGTAATTACAAACTTCCCAGGTGTGACGTGTAAAAATGATAGACGCGTCGGGGAGGCGCGATCTCATTAAAATATTCAGTATGTTTAATTTAAGGAATGCCGGACTACCCACGGTTATAGTACTCATTCCATTGTATGTGAAAGAGAAAGAACATTTGATGAGTGTAAACCAAAGTTCAGAATATTGTGGAACTTAAAGTAAATATTGGTAAAACACATTTGAGAAACCCAAAGCTAAAAATGTTGATAATTAAATCATTTGTAGATGAGTAATATAGACAGTCAAACGACCAGTTGGGGAATTACCCTAAAGATTTTCTAAGTTATGTAGAGTCAGTATGATTCAGTAGAACATGAAGTGTTTGCATGCCCTATGGAAGTGAAATCAGACATGGTTTAGGCTCAGTGAAGCCGTATTAACATTGTTTTAGACCTCCTTATGTGTAGTAGTTATTCCTTATGGAAACAGGAATAAGTTTATGTATTTGTCGAGTTTGAATTTTATTAATGTCATTTTAATTATTTATTAAAATTTGTGGTGTGCCATATTTTATAATTCAATATGTTTTATGAAAATTTGGTTTTTATTTTTAGTGTTGACCTGTGTTGCTCATGATCCCAAAATATATGTGTCATATCGTGGGAAATGAACGTACCATCCCCGAACTGATTGAACTAGACAAAGTAAGACCACGGGGCCCCAGCTGAGTCCAGCATTGCTTCCACTTACTTGTACCGGGCTCCTCTCTGTCTTCTTTCCTGTCGACCTCACTTGGTCACTTGGTCAACTCTTGTTCTCTTCCAACCCCTACGGTATTAGGGAATCCAAGGCCTAGGGAGTCTCTTCCTTTCCCGCCTTATTTGGCCCTTGTCTCATCTTTTCTGATTCCCTCCTACTGCAAGGGGTCAGCCATCTTTTTCGTTTCATGTTATCTCCTGCCTTCTGCTCAAGGCCCTCAAGGAGGCCGGGTGTATGTAGCCCCACCCCTTTTGGTGCACCCTAGATAATGCTACACCGTCAGGGGCTCACGGCTGGTAAGTTCGGGAGTTGGCGACCCCGAGGGATTCCTGAGCTGGGTCGGTTTTCCCCTTTAGTCCCTTACCTTTGGGGAACACCCTCTCCTCTTTCCCTTTCCTATCTGCCTTTCATGGCTCTCCTGCCTTCCAAGTCCCTCAATCCGCATTCTTCGAGGGTTGAGGGCATTTCTTTTCCTCCTGTCCTTTATTTGCCTTATTCTCCTTTAGTTTTCCATTTCTTCTTCTAGTATGTAGGTTAGTAGTTAGTTTCAGTTTTAAGTTTGCATTTCATTTTCAGCTTCACGATCACCCAAACCATCAGGGGCCGATAACCTAGATGTTAGGCCCCTTAAAACAACAATTATCATCATCATCATCATCATCTTCTTTCCTGTCGACCTCCCTTGGTCAACTCTCGTTCTTTTCCGACCCCGACGGTATTAGGGTATCCGAGGCCTAGGGAGTCTTTCACTTCCCTGCCTTAATTGGCCCTCGTCTCATCTTTACTGATCCTTTCTTCTTCGAGGGGTCAGACCTCTTGGTTTCTTTTCATTATCTTTCCTATTCTCTTTAAGATTCCCGCACTTTTTTTTGTTAATTGGGTCCCCGTCTATCTAAATTCCATTTAGCGTGTTTTTTGCATCTACACTCCATTTTTAGGTGTTTTCAGTCTACGTTGGATTTTGTAAGTCTTTTCGATCTACAGTAGATTGCATTTTGCGAATGTTTTCAACCTCACTTGCATTTTGTGAGGATTGGCAATCTAAATTGCGAAATTCAGTAAGGTTATAGTACTATTTCAACTGACCCCGACCGTGCCCTTCAAATTTTATTACATCTCACCAATCCAACATGGCGGCAGTGCGAAATATTTCAACGGCATTCTATAGATTTATTAGATATAGAGCATTGTTTCATTAGACTGTGATGTGTGAGGATGCATGTGAGTGTGCCTGGTGACAGACTGATTAAGTGGTAGTATTTTGTTGTTGGTAGAACTTGAGTATTTTTTCGTTAGTAGAATTTTGGCATTTAATTGGTAGTAGAAGGTTAGTATTTTTGTTAGTAGAAATGCTCTATTATTTATTCTGAAAGGGAGTAGCAGCCTTTCAGAATAAATCAATTCTTTACTTGTCTTATAGACGGCTAAGATATTGATAATATAAGCCAGCTAATGGCTACACTCCGATCTGCTGCACGGCTGAAAGCAACGGGAAACTACAGCCATAACGCTCTTCCCGAGGATATGCACCACTCTATGCATAATTACATGTGATGATGGCCCCCTCCTTTGTAAAATTCCAATCCGGAGGTAAACTAGTCCCCCGTTCGGATCTCCGGGTGGGGACTACTCGAGAGGGGGTTAACATAACAGAAGTGGCAAAGAGGAAATCTGATATTCTACGGATCGGAGCGTGGAATGTTAGAAGTCTGCTAGGAAGTGGAAGGTTAGAAAACATGGAAAGGGAAATGGATAGGTTGAGGTTGGATTTGGTTGGGATTAGTGAAATGCGCTGGCAGGAAGAACAGGACTTTTGGTCAGGAGACTGTAGGGTCAATAGCATTAAATCAAACAATGGCCAAGCAGGGGTTGGTCTCATATTGAGGAGGAAACTTGGACAGCGGGTGGAATATTATGAGCAATATAGTGAACGGATTATTGTAGCAAAAATCAATAATAAACCTATGTGCACCGCAGTGGTACAAGTCTATATGCCTACCATTCAAGCTGATGACGAAGATGTTGAAAAGGTCTACGAAGAAATAGATGAAATTCTGAGGTATGTCAAGGGTGATGAAAATGTTATAGTAATGGGAGATTGGAATGCTGTGGTAGGAAAAGGAAGAGAAGGGAAGATAGTAGGAGATTTCGGATTAGGTGAAAGGAATGATCGAGGAAGCAGGCTGATAGAATTCTGCACCGAGCATGAGTTGGTCATAGCTAACACCTTATTCAATAACCACAATAGAATAATATACACATGGATGAGACCAGGAGATTCAGGGCGTTACCAAATCGAATTCATTATGGTCAAGCAGAGGTTTCGAAACCAGATTTTGTAAAACATATCCCGGTGCTGACATAAACTCTGACCACAATCTGGTTGTTATGAAATGCAGATTAAAGTTGAAGAAACTGAAGAAAAGTCAAAAGCCAAAAAAAGTGGGCAATAGATAGACTGAAAGAGAAGGATGTAAACGAAAGATTCAAGAAGAGTATAAAGGAAGGACTAATGAAAACCCCTAAACAAACTTCCATTGCATACGAATGGACACTTTTGAAGAATGAAATAACAAAATCCGCAGAAGAAAACATTGGTAGGAAAGAAAGAATAGGCAGAAAACCGTGGATCACTCAGGATATACTAGAATTGATGGATGAAAGGCGGAAACACAAGAATGTAAGAGACGAAAAGGGGAAAGCAGAATACAGACGTTTGAGAAATGAGGTTAACAAGAAGTGCAAGGTAGCGAAAGAGGAATGGTTGAAAGAGAAATGTGCAGGTATAGAAAATTCTCTGAAATTAGGAAAAGTAGACAGAGCTTATCGAAGGATTAAGAATACATTTGGGGGAAAGAAGTCTAAGTGCTGTAATATTACGGACACAAATGGAAAGCCTCTAACAGATAGGGAAGTAAATGTTGAGAGATGGAAAGCTTATATAGAGTGTTTGTATAAGGGAAAGGAGATTGAGAATCATGGAATGGAAAGGGAGGAGGAAATTGATGAGGATGCAAAAGGAGATTTAATATTGAGATCAGAATTTGACAGAGCATTGGAACACTTAAGCAGGAACAAAGCAGCAGGTATAGATGACATACCGATTGAGTTGCTACGCTGCATAGGAGATGAAGGTCTGATCAGGTTATTTCACTTGGTGTGTAGGATTTATGAGACAGGTGAGGTACCCTCTGATTTCAAGAAGAATGTTATCATCCCTATACCGAAGAAAGTAGGAGCTGACAGATGTGAGGATTACCACACAATCAGGTTGATTACTCATGCTTCAAAGATCATGTCTAGAATAATATACAAGAGGATGGAAAGCCAGATAGAAGCGGAGTTGGGTGAAGACCAGTTTTGTTTCAGGAGAAATGTAGGAACAAGGGAAGCTGTACTAAGTTTTAGGCTGATTTTGGAAGATAGAATAAGAAAAGATAAGAGAACGTTCATGGCATATATAGACTTAGAAAAGGCCTTTTATAACGTTGATTGGACTAAATTGTTTGGCATTTTGAAAATGATTGGAATAAAGTGCTGGGTTAGGAGGGTGATCTACAATCTGTACAGAAACCAGACAGCAGTCATTCGATCTGATGGACATGAGAGAGAAGCTGGTATTCAGAAAGGTATGAGGCAAGGCTGCAACTTATCACCCATACTTTTCAATCTTTACATTGAACAAGCAATGAAGGAAATTAGAGAGCAATTTAAAGTGGGAGTGAAGATTCAAGGAGAAATAATTTCAACTCTGAGATTTGCTGATGACATCGTCATCTTGGCCGACACGCCTCAGGATTTGAATGAGTTTTTGAATGGTATGGATTCCGTCTTGAGGAAAGAATTCATGATGAAAATTAATAAATGTAAAACAAAATTATTGGAATGCAGCCGCAGTAAATCAGAAACCTCTATGGAAATCAAATTGGTAGGGGAGAAACTAAAGGAAGTAGGAGTCCTCTGTTACTTAGGAAGCAAAATAACCAGCGATAGACGAAGCAAAGAGGATTTAAAAAGTAGGTTGGCTCAGGCAAGGAAAGCATTTCTACAGAAAAGGATCCTGTTGACATCGAATATAGATTTAGGTATTATGAAGACGTTTTTGAAAACCTTTGTCTGGAGCGTCGCACTCTATGGAAGTGAAACTTGGACTATTGGTGCAGCAGAAAAGAGGAGAATCGAAGAGTTTGAAATATGGTGTTACAGGAGAATAATGAAGATCAGATGGGTAGATAGGGTTACAAACGAAGAGGTATTACGACGAGTGGGAGAGGAGAGATGTTTCTGGCGACTGCTAATGAAGAGAAGTGATAAGTTGGTAGGACACATACTAAGACACCCAGGAATAGCAAGCTTAGTTATGGAAGGACGGGTCGAGGACAAGAACTGTAGGGGTAGACCAAGGTTAGAATATGTTAAACAGATTGCCTCGGATGTAGGGTGTGGTAGCTATGTAGAGATGAAACGATTAGCTCAGGACAGGGAGGCATGGAAAGCTGCATCAAACCAGTCAAAAGACTGAAGACTCAAACAACAACAAGTATGACCATATATTATTCCTACGGAAGGGTGCAATACCAGAGTTGTAGACGCTCATTCAAATCAAATCACCCAGTGGCGCTGATCATAGTGCTCTGACTTGGCAAAATATAGCCCATACCAGAGTTTTAGACGCTCAACAAAATCAAATCACTCAGTGGCGCTGACCATAGTGCTCTGACTTGGCAAAATACAGTCCATACCAGAGTTGTAGACGCTCAACAAAATCAAATCACTCAGTGGCGCTGACCATAGTACTCTGACTTGGCAAAATATAGCCCATACCAGAGTTTCAGACACTCATCTAAATCAAATCACTCAGTGGCGCTGATCATAGTGCTCTGACTTCGCAAAATATAGCCCATACCAGAGTTTTAGACGCTCAACAAAATCCAATCACTCAGTGGCGCTGACCATAGTGCTCTGACTTGGCAAAATACAGTCCATACCAGAGTTGTAGACGCTCAACAAAATCAAATCACTCAGTGGCGCTGACCATAGTGCCCTGACTTGGCAAAATATAGCCCATACCAGAGTTTCAGACGCTCATCTAAATCAAATCACTCAGTGGCGCTGATCATTGTGCTCTGACTTGGCAAAATATAGCCCATACCAGAGTTGTAGACGCTCAACAAAATCAAATCCCCCAGTGGCGCTGACCATAGTGCTCTGACGTGGCAAAATACAGTCCATACCAGAGTTTTAGACCCTCAACAAAATAAAATCACTCAGTGGCGCTGACCATAGTGCTCTGACTTGGCAAAATATAGCCAATACCAGACTTTCAGACGTTCATCTAAATCAAATCACTCAGTGGCGCTGACCATAGTGCTCTGACTTGGCAAAAATACAGCCCATACCAGAGTTGTAGACGTTCATCAAAATCAAATCACTCAGTGGCGCTGTCCATAGTGCTCTGACTTCGCAAAATACAGCCCATACCAGAGTTGTAGACGCTCAACAAAATCAGATCACTCAGTGGCGCTGTCCATAGTGCTCTGACTTCGCAAAATACAGCCCATACCAGAGTTTTAGACGCTCAACAAAATCAAATCACTCAGTGGCAGTGACCAGAGTGCTCTGACTTGGCAAAATACAGCCCATACCAGAGTTTTAGACGCTCAACGAAATCAAATCACTCAGTAGCGCTGACCATAGTGATCTCACGTGGCAAAATACAGTCCATACCAGAGTTTTAGACGCTCATCTAAATCAAATCACCCAGTGGCGCTGACCATAGTGCTCTGACTTGGCAAAATATAGCCCATACCAGAGTTTTAGACGCTCAACAAAATCAAATCACTCAGTGGCGCTGAGTTACTTTTCTATAGAAAAGGTGGGAAATCACTAAAATGGATGAGGTGGGAATCAAACCGATCTCTTCTCAGTTGGTCTCTCGAAGCTGAGTGAATCCCGATTCAGCTCTCAGATGAGCATTACATTTCTTTGAAGAGCCGGGAATCAACCTGGGCCTTTTGGAAGAGGAGTCTCGACACGTGTTGTAGATCACAGATATATTGTAGGAATTTTAGACTAGGGCTTACGACAGCTCGTCAGAAATGTTGTGACAATGATCATGCTAATAACATCCGTGAAGAGCGGGGTCTATTAGGGTTTTATATAATGGCAGTTAACGTACAATAAGAGGAAATACAGACTTTAAACTGTTTGTTTTTTTCCGCTATGCTAATACCTGTAGACTTTATGTAAGGGACAGAGGACTAACACCAGGTGAAGAGCACCTCAATCTGCTCTTAACCGGTACAGCTCTCAGGGAACTGAGAGGGGTAGCCACCCCTGAGTCCATGTATAGTTACTGCCCGCCGTGGACATATCTTCAGCTATTATGGCAGGACTAAATATTATCAGTCTATATCAATCGAATTATTTTCGATTATTGATTATCCTGCTTCAGTTTAATGTTGCCTGTTTGTTTTATGAGTTTGTGTGCTATTGACTATTACTTATGAAGGGGAGGAAAACTTCTTCATATATAAGGGTGTCGCCTCCGTGTGAGCTCGGGTGGGTGAGAGCTCCTCGAATGGGGCTTTGCCCAAACAGTTGTCCCAGCGAGACTACACGTCCTTTTTCTTTCTGTCATAACTAGTCCATTCTTGCAGTTCCCAATTTATTACTTATTCTCCACCAATCGATTTCTAGTATTGCTGCGTACAACAATTACGCGCATGCCTCGACAACTAAACAAGAAATGCACAGTTCTACCCTTTATCAACAGATGATTGAGTTAGTCATCCAATGAAGGTTGGTTTGCAGATGTCTCTATACTTTAATATGATAAACGACTGTTTCAATAATAATAATAATAATAATAATAATAATCACTCCTTCCCCGCTTTGCAGGAGCCAACGTGTTCTATACATGATTCATAAGCCCTACGAATGATACAATTTTCTATGTTTTAGCGTTACCAATTCTGCTCTCTTATCGCTAGATCTAGCGACTTCATTCTCCTTTTCAGGGATTATAATGGTACATTATAATCGTTTAGTTAGAAATGGAGAGCTTTAAACTCCATTTAGCCTTGGAAACAAACTCCTTATTGATGAAGACCTTCTGTTATTTTTGCTGTAAAATTGGGGATAAGACGTCAATTTGAGTAAATGTTAAACGTTTGCTACGAAGGTTTGTTGTTCAAGCGTTTGTTAATAAGTTCAATCACCATATAAATGTACAGTAATACATTTTTAATCCACGCCCAACTTATATGTAATTTGCCTCCCTACATAAAATGTCCTGACAACCCTCTTGGCGTTTATTTGTTTAGGGGCAAATGACCTCGCTGTTCCACCCCTTAAAACAACAATTACTAATTTACTTTATTTGTTTTTGTGTCTGTGTGTCTGTTTGGTTGTCTGTTTATTCGCTAGTTTGTGTTGTGTAAGTTTTTTGTCCAGTTCACTATTACAGTATTACATTATTACTTATCTAAGGGAGAAGGAGTTTCTCTCAAGTGGGACACACACAGATGCTATACACGTCTATCTATATAAATAAAAATCTTTCAGTACGTTCATTTATAATTTTTTCCCAGATGAAGTGCATTATAAAGGCAATTTATTTTAATTCTTGTTAACTCATTTGTTTCTACTAGTTACAGATTCACTTCTAAACTAATTGAGTGTATACTGTGAATGAAACATAGAGTTGGCCATAGGCTAAAATGAAACTTGGTAGAAACAGAATAAGAAGTGAGAGGCCAATGAGGAAGCTTTCTATAGAAATTCGTTATTATTTAGGGACAGGGTGAACCCGAACTCTACCGACAAGTCCTCGGAGGATGCTGAGGGACGTTGTGTGGGGCACTCGTTGTCTCTGATGGCTCGTTACATAGTAATATAATAATGTTATTGGTTTTGCGTCCCTTTTAATTACCGAGGCTCCTAAAGACATCGAGGTGCCGGAATTTTCGTCCCGGAGGGGATTTCTTTATGTGCAAGTAAATCTACTGACACGGCTTTCTCGCATTTAAGCACCCTCAAAAGCCAAATAACTGTGCCAGGATTCGTCCTGTAACCTTGGGCACAACAAGCGAGAACGTTACAGAGTAACAATGTAATTTTGATTTAACTGGTTTGTTGCCCCAAACACCTTTGTTTCTGTGAAAAATCTTTGACAACAGTGAAAAGGCCTGTAATATGCAATAACCAAAACGTTCAACACAAAACACTGAGTAATGCAACAACCCTTCGATGAAACATGGAAACAAGAACCTCTCTTATCCGGAATAGGTGGACCGATGGTAATCATGATCAAAATTCCGGATAATCCGAAAGCAAACTAATAAATGAATATAAAATACTAATCTATACAAACCTCATTTTTAACACTAACAAAAATTTAAAAATCACTTGTTTGACACACAAATTCAATACTGTACGCCCTGTAATTACTTATATTAGTGTGTAAGTTTCTTGTGTGGCTTTTGAGAGCAGCACGATCGCGTGGAAGTTTCACCAACATCAGTTCGGTTGGAGTTGCTGTGCAAACAGAACAACTGTATTGGTTCACATCGACAGGTAGTTGAAGTGATCTACTTGTTCTAGAAGCATATTGGAGATATAAATATTGAAATCTGGAAACGCGGTTCCACGAGCTAGCTGAGTAGGTACCTTTCTTTTAGGAATGTTGATGGCTAAGTGTACAGTATTATTCGAAGGGTGTACATATTTACGTGTTGAAAAATAATTTTTAAAAAATACAGAAAATAAAATATCAATATGGATAAACCGAAGATCCGGATTAATGAGGGCCGGATAAACGAGGTTTTGTGTACCTGTAAGGGAGCAATTCTGTATTTGTCACTGTACAGTACACTGAGAGAACGGATTAATGAGGGCCGGATAAACGAGGTTTTGTGTACCTGTAAGGGAGCAGTTCTGTATTTTACACGTACTTCACCGTACAGTACACTGAGAGAACAGATTGAATACACTGTGATAAAAGTGTACGTGTTTCATCGAAGAGTTGTTTCATTACTCTATGTTTTGTGTTGTACGATTTGGTTATTGCATATTACAGGCCTTTTCACTGTTGTGAAGGTATTTTCACATAAACAAGGATGACTGGGAAAACGAACTGAAAAATCACAATTACATTATTACTCTGTAACGAGCCATCGAAGACCACGGGTCCCCCACACCAATAAACTCGCAGGGCGTCCCTGATTATCCACCGAGAGATTGTCGGTGGAGTTCGCATTCACCCTGTATAAACTATGAGTGATTAACCATTTAATACATTTTGGGCAGTTGTACATTTTTGGATGAATGAATTTGAAGTGAGATAGAAGTGAATCTGTTTTGAGGAGAAAAGGAATAACAGTGAAATTTAGTGTTGTGTATTCACCGACAGTGGTGGCTGCACTCGCTAAAGCGCTGCGTTAGGTCATGGGGCCAAGCTCTCTCCTGACTCGGTAGACACGTGGGTTCGAGCCCCACCGTCGGCCGTCCTTGAAATGGTTTTCCGTGGTTTCCCCAATTTCAAGTCCAGGCAAATGCTGGGACGGTACCTTCTGACAAGCCACGGCAGCTTCCTTCCACATCCTTGCCCAGTTTCATTCACCATCATTCATTTCGTCTCTCATTACAGTAACTCCTCTCATGAGGTTGGCGTCAGGAAGGGCATACGGCCGTAAAAACCATCCGCCACAAATACTTCCATCGCATCTCATCCCCGTCCCCGTAGGAAAACGGGAATAATAAGGGCTCGACATACATTCATGTAAGACCACGGGTCTTTCATGTATTCATGTAAATACGTCTGGCAAGTTTATTATCAGATATATGACACGAGTATGAACGTTAAAAATAAAGTTCAATCCTCATTTCAGTTCCGTAGAATATTCTGACCACCTGGCAGCTATTAGAAAAATAAAGCTATAGGTAACTCGAACGTATCTATATACCATAATATATCATAAGTTAATTCTATGAAATGCAATGTAAGGAGTGAAATCATGGTTTCACTCCTCCCCAAGCTTGCCACGGTGGGTGAGTGGATAGCATGTCAGTCTACTAACCCCAAGATTGCAGGTTCGTTCCTGGCCGTGGCAAGTAATTTCTGAAAGGCGGCAAAAATACGATACGCATGTCATACGATGTTGGCATGACAAAGAACCCATTTGAATTCAGTAGGCCGTGTTCATAATGGCAAAATTAATCTCGGGAGTTTCCGCCAACACAAAGTTCCTCATTTCTCTACCAGAAAGCGCTATAGTGTTCAAGGAGCTTAGATATCTAACCTACTTGACTTTCATAGTGATTCAAGGAACAACGAAATTCGACATGCAAGCTAACCTCTGGGTGTCGAATTACTAATTATTATAATTATTATTATTATTACTCCTCCCCAGCCATGAAATCGATGAGGTCATATGATGTTCTACGAACTCGTCAACGATGGTTACGCACAATTGGTAACACATACGTTGCAATGAAGTTTCCATATTTATGCTGATTTCCACTGCTGAACTAAATGACAATTTATTATTGTTGTTGGTAATTTCTATTAAATCGCCTATCCTCCAAGCTCGGCTTCACCCACGAGCTGTGCGAGGAATCATTCCTTCTACCGCCACAAAGACAGTGTCTGGGAGCTGAACACACTTTGACAGCAGATACAACTGGGGGTGGTGACAGGCCGATCGCCCTGGCGACCGCTAACTTTGGTCTAATAAGGAAAGCTCAGGGAAGGGAGTGGGAAGGAAATCGGCCGTGGAACCGGCATTTGCCTGGGGGTGAAAATGGGAAAACATGGAAACCATTTTCAGGACGGCCAAGGTGGAGTTCCAACACACGCTCTCCCGATACCAGCGAGGCACGAAGAAGCGCGTTAGCGTTCTTGGCCACTGCGTCCGGTTGGTACAATCTGAAATCTACTTTTTCATAAATCAATGTTCAAATCTATTATATAAAACAAAGTGTCCTGACTGACTCATCATCGCCCAGCCAAAGCTATTAAAGTTAGAAACATGACAATTTGGGGATGTGTTCGTTGTAAGTCGAAAACGCCCACAAAGGAAGGATTTTTGGATATTCAGGTTCTAAAGGGGTGTTATGGGGGGTAGACCTGCATTTCATTGAATAACAATATCCCCCGATTGGTTTCATTGGGGGATGTGAGACTCGGCATATAAACTCATCATTAAAAATAAGAAGATACATGTCTGAGGGATTTTCGATGTGATGTATATTATGAGGTTAAAGGGATGATAAGAGGGGGGTTGAAGGATTCCTAACGGAGCAAGAATCTCTTAAACGACAGAGGCAAAAAGTATGGAACTCGGGGGGAAAAATCAGCTTGAAAAATATGTAAATAGGTGTTCGACCGTTTTTTCATAATTCCAATTTAAGGGGCCCATGGGGAGAGGTGAAATTCTGGGGGGGGGGGAGGGGGGAATAGGAAAGAAAGTGTCCTAACTGATTGACTCACTCACTCATCAAACTCAGGCGGAAAAACAGTTTAAAATAATTAAATAGGTGTTCGACAGTATTTTTTTTTCATAAAACCAATTTAAGGGGTTCATGGGAATGGGTAAAATTCTGATATCTATCATATAAAACAAAGTGTCCTGACTGACTCACTGACTCATTATCGCCCAGACAAAACTATTGAAGTTAGAAACATGAAATTTTGGGGATATGTTCTTTGTATACCAAAACATCCACAAAGGAAGGATTTTTGGATATTCAGGTTCTAAAGGGGCATTAAGGGGGTTAGACCTGCTTTCCATAGAATAACAATATCTCACGATTGGTTTCATTTGGGGATGTGTTACTCGGCATATAAATTAACCATTAAAACCGTGCAGACACGTGTCTAAGGGTTTTTCGTTGTGGTGTATATTATGGGGTGAAAGGGGTGAAAATTGGGGGTTGAAGGATTTCTAATGGAGCGTGTATCTCTTAAACAACATAGGCGAGAAGTTTGAAACTCAGCGGTAAATAATAAGCTTAAAAATAAGTGAAAAGGTGTTCGACTGTTTTTTCATAAATCCAATTTAAGGGACCTATGGGGAAGGTTGAAATTCTGAAAGGGAAAAAAAGGAATGATAGTGTTCTGACTAACTGATTCATTCACTTACTCACTCATCAAACTCAGGGGAAACGAATCAGCTTAAAATAAATAAGTAAATAGGCGTCTGACCGTTTTTTCATAAATCCAATTTAAGGGGCCCATGGGGAGGGGTGAAATTCTTGATAAAAGGAAAGAAAATGACTGACCGACTGACTGACTCACTCACTCATCATCGCCCAGCTAAAACTATTGAAGTTAGAAACATGAAATTTTGCGGATATGTGCGGTGTTTGCCGAAAACATCCAATAAGGAAGGATTTTTGGATATTCAGGTTCTAAAGGGGTGTTAAGGGGGTTGAACCTGATTTTCTTAGAATAATATCTCACGAGTGGTTTCTTTTGGGGATGTGAAACTCGGCATATAAACTAATCATTAAAAAAATAAGCAGACATGTGTCTAAGGATTTTTTGATGTGGTGTATATTATGAGGTGAAAGGGATGAAAAGAGGGGATTGAAGGATTCCTAACGGAGTGCGTATCATTTAAATGACATAGGCGAGAAGTTTGAAACACAGGGAGAAAATCAGATTAAAATAGATAGATAAATAGATGTTTGACCGTTTTTTCATAAATCCAATTTAAGGGGCCTATGGGGAGGGGTGAAATTCTGGAAAAATACGTCCACTAAGGAAGGACTTTTGGTTATTCACTCATCATCGCCCAGCCTAAACTATTGAAGTTAGAAACATGAAAACTAGCAGATATGTTCGTTGCATGTGGAAAACGTCCACTAAGGAACGATTTTTGGATATTCATGTTCTAAAGGAATATTAAGCGTGTTAAACCTGCATTTCATTGAATAACAATATCTCACGCATGGTTTCAATTGGGGATGTGATACTCGGCATTTAAACTAATCATTAACAAGAAGTTCCATGACGAACTGAAGAGCATACTTTTCTTAAAATTTAAGATTCATGACAATTATTAATCACTATGGATCTATCTAGAATAATGACAAAATTAAGTTGGTAAAATAGAAATTTCAAATTAGTTCGAAATACTCTATACCTGGCATAATGTAGACTAATGTAGCCTAATAGAGACTACAGTTGGCAGCGCTGGTGACTGAATATATTCTCAGTTCCATCTCTTAAGGTACAGAATACAAAATTTGGTTGAAGTCAAATGGATAGCATGGACGTTACATGCAGTTAAACATTGGATCTAACAGCGCGCGTAAAATCATGTAGGCAACAATGACATGCATGTATCGGTCAGAAATAATCTGAAATAATACGATCTATTGTTGTGCCAATTTTGAATGAAATCCATTAGTTAGTATAGAAGTTACATGCGTCTTTTCTAATTGGACCTATCAGCAGGCTTAGAATCATGTTGGCAGCACTGACGTATGTTAGTTACTCCAAATTAATCTAGAATGCCAGGTACTATACGTGTGCAAAGTTTAGAGCTGTTGGCTTGCATACTTACTGATATATTGATATTAGGTAACAAAAGCTTGCCACGGTGGGTGAGTGGTCAACATGTCGGTCTACTAACCCCAAGCTTTCAGGTTCACTCCTGGCTGTGGTAAGTGATTTTTGAAAGGCGGCAAAAATTGCGACACTCATGTCATACGATGTTGGCAAATCAAAGAACCCATTTGAATTCAGTAGGCCGTGTTCATAATGGCAAAAGTAATCTCGGGAGTTTCCGCCAACACAAAGTTCCTCATTTCTCTACTAGAAAGCGCTATAGTGTTCAAGGAGCTTAGATATCTAACCTCCTTGACTTTCATAGTGCTTCAAGGAACAACGAAATTCGACATGCAAGCTACCCTTTGGGTGTCAAATAACAAAGCTTGCACCCGGCACCGAGGCCATACGATATTATTATTATTATTATTATTATTATTATTAATAATAATATTATAATAGGGTAACAAAAATAGAGACAGCATTTATTAAGAGTTGGCAGCCCTGGTTGCTCTTAAGAATACTCATAGTCATATCCGTTATTTTACACATAGCACATACGAAATTTGGTTGAAATTCAAATGATAGTATATAAGTTACATGTATTTAAATTTGGACCTCACAGCATGCTTAGAATCATGTTGGTAGCACTGACGTATATAAGTTACAACAAATTAATATAGAATGCCAGGTACTATACGTGCGCATAGTTTAAAGCTGTCGGCTTGCATACTTTCTGATATATTGGTATTTGGATAAAATAAATTGAGAGCAGTTATTAACAGTTGGCTGCCGTGGTGGATCTAAGAATACGCTCAGTCATATCTGTTTATGTACACATTAGTACGTACGAAATTGGGTTGATTCCAATTGATAGTGTAGAAGTTATATGCATTTTAAAATTGGACCTATCAGCTGGCTTATAATCATTTTGGCAACACTGCCATGTATGGCCTCCTGGAAATTAAACTGAAATGTTATTTATACGTGTGCCAATTTTGAAATAGCTCCCATTCATACCTTCCAAGATATCCAACATGGAGCTCAAATTTCAATTGCGATTTTTCAGCAGTTGGTAGCACTGACTTCATTTTCAAAAACGGCATTGAGATATTCAGGTATAGACTCCTACCCAGGTTTGTTTCGATTGCTGCAGCCGTTTAGGACTTGATAGGGGGGACATACACACACAGCCAGAAAGACAGAAGGACAGACAGACAGACAGAAGGACACGACCTTCAAGCAATGCACATTTGTTTGCTTTCGATCTTTGCAAAAATTGAAAGTATACTTATGAGATGTACCCGATTCAAAAGTTCGTGTGTCTATGTGTGAGTGTGTGCATGTCTATGAGGGTATGTCTGCCTCCACCTCCCAACAATTCATACACGACAAAACTGAATTAAATCGAATTTGGTACCGTACAGAGGTAGCACCAGCAAGGGGAACCTCAGTGTCGTGTTTTATATTGCCGTCATCTTAACCAAAACAAAATGACCATCACCCAATTGTTCAAAGCTTAAATCAAATTACAGCTAAATTAATCATCGGATCTGTACGAAATTTTAAAGACAATATATCTTCATGTGGGAAGAGCCTGTCGCCCAAACTACAAGATCATCGGCCAAACTACTTCTAGATGGCTTTTGTGTGAATCATGCAAACATTATAATCCATAACTTCAGGCCCGGTTTCAAACAGAGGATAGTTTAAACTGTCCTCAAGAACGTGACCTTTTGGTAATTACGATATGTGGAAATTTGAAGTCATTCGTTTTTCAGTATTGGCTATACAAATTGTCTCTTGCTGCTTTTTAATCGGTCAACACGATTGTGCTCAATAAATTGGGTGGGGGTACAAGTTATAAATATGTAAATACATTCCTGGAAAAATTACATGTATTAGTTAGTTATGAATAAAATAAATTAACCCCTGGCACTACAGCCCATGAGGGCCTAGGCCTACCAAGCGACCGCTGCACAGCCATTTGGCCTGCAGATATTGGGCTGACGGGTGGTCAGCGCGTCGGGTCCCCTCGGCCGTTAATATTGGTTTTCGTGACCGGGGCGCTGCCTCACTGTCAAACAGCTACTCAATTGTCCTACGAACCTGAGTGCACCCCGTTCCAGCCCTCACGTCAGTTTCTAAAATCCCTCACAGAGCCGGAAATCGAACCCGGGGCCTCCAGGTGAGAGGGTATTAGTTAGTTATCACTCTTAAAAGGGCAATTTAAGAGTGATTTTAGTGAGATAACTAACTAATACATGTACTTTTCCAGGAGTGTGTTTACATATTTATTACGGTATTTTATTATACAGTAGCAGTGACTTAAGGGTCATTGGAATGCCAAAAATCTTCAACATTTTCAAAATGTTGTTTCTTGCGCTGTATTAATCTACGGGCTTTCAGCTTTCTAACAGTGAATGTATGTTTTTATATCTCATTCCTGAGACTACTTTCGTCACTCTTTCCACAATCGTACGTGCTAGTAGTAAACCCGCCAACCTTTTATTGTACCTATTAGACAATGCACATAAAATACAACTTTTACGAGAGGGGCTGTGTTATAGGGAAGGGCAAAGGGGCATGGAAAAACGACAGAATAATAATAATAATAATAATAATAATAATATTTTTATTAGTTTTCCGTTCCTTTTAACTACAGTGGCTTTTAGAGACACCGTGGTGCCAGAATTTTGCCCCATATGGAATCTTTAACGTGCCAGTAAATCGATTGACACAGCTCCCTCACATTTGCGCACCCTCAAATGCCAACTGACTGCGCCAGGATTCGATCCTGCAACCGTGGGAACAGTAGGCAAGAACGTTACCGCTGAGCCACGCAGCCAGTCTCAACTGGAAGAAGAGGAATCCTGTGGTACTGGCATGTTCTAAAAATCTGGAAAAAGTTGTGATCACAAATTCTCGCTAAAACGTACTTCTTTAACTCCCCTTTCTTCCGGAACTTTTCACATACACAGCTGTAATTCCTCCTTATATGTGTTATATTTTAACAGAACCGTTTAACAAATTTTACTTTAGTAAATGGGAATGTTCATGAATGTGCTGTTAAAATTATGTCAGTAAAAACAAGTAGTTCCGTGAAGAACTATACAGCCTATTTTCATATATCCTACGTATGTTGATTGCCTCTATCAACATACAAAATTTCAGTTTGATTGCTGTAATAGATTCTTAGATATTGAGAACCGACTAAATATTGCGTATGGTTGCCATGTTGGATTTTTATTTTATGTAGGTCTTAGAGTTATGTACTCAAACTTCAATCGCATGATTAGGACACAAGAAGTAAAAACGGTATTTTAAAATGAAGCACAGGTGCCATCTTGTGGTCATGGGAACAATTGAAAAACATTAGATGCCAGTGGATTAACATTTGTAAAGAATTTACTGTACCAAGTGTCACTGCACTCGGATGGTTAAATTGCGAGAAACGACCATGTGAATATTGATACTTCGCGTCGCCGCCATGTTGGATTTGTGATCTCCAGGTTATTGGAAGTCCTATAGGTGAACTTATGATCATAGCCCCTTTGAACATAAAAAATTCAGTTTGATTGCTGTAATAGATTCGTAGATATTGAGATCCATCTAAATATTTCGGATGGTCGCCATGTTGGATTGTTATATGTATAGGCCATAGAGTCATGTACCATTAAAGGAAAATTATTGCGTAGGTTCATTATTCAAACTTTCACTTCAATCACATGATTACGACACAAGAAACAACAACTTAATTTTAAAATTCGCACAGCCTCCATCTTGAGGTTATGTAAACAATTGAACTAAATTAGATACCAGTGCATTACAATGTGTATAAACATTTCCTGTGCCAAGTTTCATTGCGTTTGGATAATTAAATCGCGAGAAAGGTCTATTTAAAATTTTCAACTTCGCTTGGCCGCCATATTCGTTTTGTAGTTAACTGGTTCTTGAAAGTCTTACAGATGGACTTCCAGTTGTGCCCTTTATCTCCGTACAACATTTCAGGGTGATACCGCTAATAGTTTCAGAGATATAGAATGCTGGTGAAATATTTCGCACAGCCGCCATCTTGAGGTTATGTAAACAATTGATCGAAGTTAGATGTCGGTGCATTACAATATGTATAAATATATCCTGTACCAAGTTTTATTGCGTTTGGTTGGTTAAATCGCGAACATCTATTTAAAAGTCGCAACTTTGCTTGGCCGCCATGTTGGTTTTGTAGTTACCAGGTTTTAAAAGTCACATAGGTGAACATCTAGTAATTCCCTTTATCACCGTTAAATATTCCAGAATGATATCGGTAATAGTTTCAGAGATATTGAATGCTGGTGAAATATTTCGCACAGCCGCCATGTTGGAATGGTGAGACGTAACAAAATTTGAAGGGCACTGTCGGGGTCGTCCGGAATAGTGCTATGAACTTACTGAGTTTCATTGAAATCGCTCCAGCCGTTTAGAAGTTATTAGGGGGGACACACACCATCACACACACAAACACACGCACACACAGACAGACACACGGACAAAAGGTGATCTCATAAGCCTATTTTTTTTCATAAATGAAAATAGAGCAAAAATTGATTATGATGTTTGAAGCCATTTTCAGTGTTGCCTTAGTAATCGATTTTTTTTCAGTCGGTCAACACGATTGTACCCAAATTTGATGGGTTATTCCCTAATCCTGAAGAAGAATTACCTGAGATTAATAAATACACTCGGATGACCAGTTTCGATCGTCGAGCGATCATCATCATATTCATAACACTCGCTTGTAAATAATGTAAATTCTTTCACCCATAATTTTAGACATAGATTTAATAATCCAAGTGTAATGGATCTGATGATGATCACTTTACGATCGAAACTGGTCATCTAAGTGTATTTATATGTACAGTAATTTGTTTTCAGGATTAGGGAATAACCCATCCCAATTGGGTACAAACGTGTTGACCGACTGGAAAACATCTAATTTCGATAAAAAATTCATGAAAATTAAAACACAATACATTTCATTCAAAGGAAAGGAAGATTGTAGTTTTATGTGACCGTTAATATCGAGCCACTTACGAGGAATCTGAATCGCAGGGCATGACATTTCACTTTGAAAATCTCACATGCATTGACCGGGAATCGAACCCAGTCCGCCGTGGTGAGAGGCTAAGAGCTTGACCGCTGTGCCACCTCGCTCCCTCCCTACTTTTCATTCAAAATGGCTTGAGGAGAGTCTTGAAGAACTTCCCTGAAAAACTGAGATTAGCTCCTGTTAATTATTTTAATTATTTCTGAAAAACATGCAAATATATAATATTTGGAATAGGTTCCTGTGCTGAGGCATCAAGGTCCGACTCCCGGATGTCAAGGATTTCTGTTCTAATCTGTGGATTGGAACGCATAACCCTGAGAAGCGTGAGAACTCAACTTAGTATATAGGATACAAGTCTCAATACGTACCCATGGACAAGGAGGGTGGCTGTCTCAAAGTACAACAAAGGAGACGTGGGTTTGAGTCTTGAGCCGGACTGTATTTAGACGATACAGCACACCTAATGTACAAGTTTGATATAATAAACGGTAGGTTCACTTTCACATTAATAGCGGTGAACTACAAACCTTCCTCTTGCAGTGGCCAGAAATCTTACGCCACCTCACGGTCTTTTTGAAACAGGGATTACGTGTTGAAGTTGCAAGCATGTAGCAACTGGCCGACCTCTATTGGGTTTATATAAGGATTGGGGAGGCTTCATGTTACGTAACACACCCACACCGTCTGCTTGCAAAATACTCAGGTGTTCCAGTTAGTTATATAAGAGTCAGGGGGCTGACCGGACGGCGAGGATCTGCGCTTAGCTTACAGGGCTCATACCTAGCTGGGTCTGAAGAGTTCCAGTTAGTTTTATGAGAGACAGAAGGCTCACAACTAGTGGGGCCCAGTGCTGGGTCTGTAGAGTTATAGTTAGTTAAATGAGAGACGGCTCACAACTAGTAGAGCCCAGAGCTGGGTCTGAAGAGTTCCAGTTAGTTTTATGAGAGACAGAAGGCTCACAACTAGTGGGGCCCAGTGCTGGGTCTGTAGAGTTATAGTTAGTTAAATGAGAGACGGCTCACAACTAGTAGAGCCCAGAGCTGGGTCTGAAGAGTTCCAGTTAGTTTTATGAGAGACAGAAGGCTCAAAACTAGTGGGGCCCAGTGCTGGGTCTGTAGAGTTATAGTTAGTTAAATGAGAGACGACTCACAACTAGTAGAGCCCAGAGCTGGGTCTGAAGAGTTCCAGTTAGTTTTATGAGAGACAGAAGGCTCACAACTAGTGGGGCCCAGTGCTGGGTCTGTAGAGTTATAGTTAGTTAAATGAGAGACGGCTCACAACTAGTAGAGCCCAGAGCTGGGTCTGAAGAGTTCCAGTTAGTTTTATGAGAGACAGAAGGCTCACAACTAGTGGGGCCCAGTGCTGGGTCTGTAGAGTTATAGTTAGTTAAATGAGAGACGGCTCACAACTAGTAGAGCCCAGAGCTGGGTCTGAAGAGTTCCAGTTAGTTTTATGAGAGACAGAAGGCTCACAACTAGTGGGGCCCAGTGCTGGGTCTGTAGAGTTATAGTTAGTTAAATGAGAGACGGCTCACAACTAGTAGAGCCCAGAGCTGGGTCTGAAGAGTTCCAGTTAGTTTTATGAGAGACAGAAGGCTCACAACTAGTGGGGCCCAGTGCTGGGTCTGTAGAGTTATAGTTAGTTAAATGAGAGACGGCTCACAACTAGTAGAGCCCAGAGCTGGGTCTGAAGAGTTCCAGTTAGTTTTATGAGAGACAGAAGGCTCACAACTAGTGGGGCCCAGTGCTGGGTCTGTAGAGTTATAGTTAGTTAAATGAGAGACGGCTCACAACTAGTAGAGCCCAGAGCTGGGTCTGAAGAGTTCCAGTTAGTTTTATGAGAGACAGAAGGCTCAAAACTAGTGGGGCCCAGTGCTGGGTCTGTAGAGTTATAGTTAGTTAAATGAGAGACGACTCACAACTAGTAGAGCCCAGAGCTGGGTCTGAAGAGTTCCAGTTAGTTTTATGAGAGACAGAAGGCACAAAACTAGTGGGGCCCAGTGCTGGGTCTGTAGAGTTATAGTTAGTTAAATGAGAGACGACTCACAACTAGTAGAGCCCAGAGCTGGGTCTGAAGAGTTCCAGTTAGTTTTATGAGAGACAGAAGGCTCACAACTAGTGGGGCCCAGTGCTGGGTCTGTAGAGTTATAGTTAGTTAAATGAGAGACGGCTCACAACTAGTAGAGCCCAGAGCTGGGTCTGTAGAGTTCCAGTTAGTTTTATGAGAGACAGAAGGCTCAAAACTAGTAGGGCCCAGTGCTGGGTCTGTAGAGTTATAGTTAGTTAAATGAGAGACGGCTCACAACTAGTAGAGCCCAGAGCTGGGTCTGTAGAGTTCCAGTTAGTTTTATGAGAGACAGAAGGCTCAAAACTAGTGGGGCCCAGTGCTGGGTCTGTAGAGTTATAGTTAGTTAAATGAGAGACGGCTAACAACTAGTAGAGCCCAGAGCTGGGTCTGTAGAGTTCCAGTTAGTTTTATGAGAGACAGAAGGCACAAAACTAGTGGGGCCCAGTGCTGGGTCTGTAGAGTTATAGTTAGTTAAATGAGAGACGGCTCACAACTAGTAGAGCCCAGAGCTGGGTCTGAAGAGTTCCAGTTAGTTTTATGAGAGACAGAAGGCTCACAACTAGTGGGGCCCAGTGCTGGGTCTGTAGAGTTATAGTTAGTTAAATGAGAGACGGCTCACAACTAGTAGAGCCCAGAGCTGGGTCTGTAGAGTTCCAGTTAGTTTTATGAGAGACAGAAGGCTCACAACTAGTAGGGCCCAGAGCTGGAACTGTGTCACACTGACTCACGTGTTCCAACTAGCTATAGGCTATAAGATAGCCTACAGTTATTTATTTATTTATTTATTTATTTATTTATTTATTGGAGATTTAAGGGACGGAACAGTGAGGTCATCTTGCCCTATATAAGAGATAGAGGGCTCACAACTAGTGGGGCCCAGAGCTGGGTCTGTGTCACACTGAATCAAGTATTCCAACTAGTTATAGGCTACAAGAGACAGTTAGTTATTTATTGGAGTTTTAAGGGGCGGAAGAGTGAGGTCATCTTGCCCTATATACGAGACAGAGGGCTCACAACTAGTGGGGCCCGGAGCTGGGTCTGTGTCACCCTGTCTCAAGTGTTGCAGTTATATAAGACGTAGAGCCAGAGCAGGATGATGGTGGTAATAATAATAAATATAATCATAACACGTTATCGAGGAGGCTGTGTTAGTGTTGGTTGGTTCCTCAATTTAGGAGCTGCGACAACGCGGTCATGTAGCCCCGTGTACTTTGGGTGTGTGTAGAATCTATCTGATAACCGGTGTTAATTGTGATGGCTGTATTAGTGTGTTTTATCTGTAATTCAGGTAAGAACTGCAGACGATCAATGTCAAGTGGTTCCTATTTTTGCTACCAAACGCTACCGTCAACGACACCTAGCTGGGAACTTGGCTACTAGATGCCACGGCAACTGGCACCTGGCGGTGAACGTTGGAACTTAATATAGCGTTAATCAGATCTAACCTAAAATGTTTTGCTTCACACAATTGTAGTTAGTGGAAGGTTCTTTTACATACCATACATCTATGGCATGGGCCCGCCGGCTTTACTTCACCTCTGGAGGAAGACATACTGAGGGATTTTTGTGGTCTTAAAAATCCGACGACTTCTGCCAGGTTTGACCCGCGATCTTGGGCATACAAGTTCAGCATGCTACCAATTACACAACCGATGCCGCTTACTGTGTTAGTGGTGTGTGTGTGTTTATAGTGGGGCTAGGATTAGGGTAGGAAGTTTGTAGGTTTACGTGACTGTTGAGCTCGCGAACATCAGCCAAGGGACCCCCATTTTACGTGGAATTCGAACCACAGAACCTGGCATTTCACTTTGAAAATCTCATATGCATTGGCCGGTAATGGAACCCGGTCCGCCGTGGTGAGAGGCCAAAAGCTTGACCACTGCGCCACCACGCCCCAAGGGTAGGAAGCGGCTGTGTCTGTAATCTAGGAACCATCCCGACATTCACCTGGAGTAGAAGTGGAAAACCGCAGAAAAACACTTCCAGGATGACTGAGTTAGGAACCGGACCCACATCAGTTTCACCTGGGCGTATCCCGTACATGCCCGCAGACCAGAGCGGGAATCGAACCCGGATCCTCGAGGTGACAGCCAAAATTACTAGCCATTGCACCACGAGGGGGTCCATTCTACTGTTGTGCGTCCAGATACATCGTATATGCCTTTCACGAAAGTATAGTTGGTTGGCTCCTCATGACAACGCGGTCATGTAGCCCCATGTACTTTGGGTTGTGTAGAATATGTCTGATAACCGGTGTTAATTGTGATGGCTGTATTAGGGTGTGTTAGGTGTTTTTAATTCAAGTAAGGACTGCAGTCATTCGATTTTCAAGTAGATCCAACTTTTGCTAACAAACGCCACCGTTAACGACCAACTAGTTCTGAACTTGGTTACTAGATGTCATTGCAGTCGGCTCCTGGCCACGATCGTTGGAACCTACGAGCTTTAATCAAATCTAACCTATAATTTAGCTTCACACAAGTGTAATTAATGGAAGGTCCTTTATCATGCCATAAATCTATGACACGGGACCGCCGTCTTTACTTCCCTTCCGAAGGAAGGCATACTGAGCGATTTGTAACGCTCTTAAAAAATCCAACGACTTAGGCCGGGTTTGAACCCGCGATCTTGGGCATTGAAGGTCAGCATGCTACCAACTACACCACCGAAGCCGCTCTCGAAAGTTTAATAAAGATGATGGACATAATGAGTCACTGTTCTTGAAGCGAGCAGGCCAACTAATCTGAATAGTCTATGCCCATTATGTAACCAAAATGAGATCATCACATAACCACTCAGCTGGTAAACATAGTCTTCCACGTCATCGCGAATGCGTGGAAAATAAAAATATTCCTTTAGTGCCATCGTCATCTATTTGTTATTTCCAGCAAAACATAGCTCATTTTACAAATGGTAAGTATTTGTTGTTGTTATTGGTGGTTATTTAGCCCCGTGTATTAGGGTGAGTATGGAATTTCTGTCTGATAGCTTGTGTTATTGTGATGGCTGTGAATTTTTAATTCAGGTGAGGATTGAGAAGAAAACGGCCGTTGCCTTAAGTTAGGTTTCATCCCGGCGTTTGCCTGGAGTAGAAGTGGGAAACTATTTCCAGCATGGCTGGGGTAGGAGTAGAACCAACCTCTTCTCAGATTTGCCTCACGAGGCTGAGTGGACCCCGTACAAGCTCTCAAAGATTTAATTTAATGGCAGAGCCGGGAATCGAACCCGAATCTCCAGGGTGACAGCCAAGAATACTAGCCGCTACACCAGGAGGTGGTCCAAAAGGTAAATCAAACTAATGTCTTCATAAAGGCATTCTAAAAGTCGGAAAAGCATGGATAATGTTGAAGGTTATTTGCCACATCATCGAAGTATCAAGGACAATGGAACCAGTGGCATTACTACGGGGGGTGATTAGAGGGACCAATCCTCCCAGAGCCAAGTAATAAAAATACCTAATCTTCGGATTGATGACAAACGACTGGATTATGTAAGTTTATAGTTACTAACTCGAGAACCGACAGTAGTGCTACGCTGGCTAAAGCGCAGCATTAGGTCATGGGGCCAAGCTCTCTGCTGACTCGGTAGACGCGTGGGTTCGAGCCCCACCGTCGGCCGTTCTTGAAATGGTTTTCCGTGGTTTCCCCATTTTCAACACCAGGCAAATGCTGGGACGGTACCTTCTGACAGGCCACGGCCGCTTCCTTCCACATCCTTGTCCAGTTTCATTCACCATCATTCATTTCATCTCTCATTAACTCCTCTCATGAGGTTGGCGTCAGGAAGGGAATCCGGCCGTAAAAACCATCGCCTCAAAGACTTCCATCGCATCTCATCCCCGACCCCGTTGGAAAACGGGAATAATACAATAGTTACTCACTCGAGAACATTTCCCTTCACTCGTGTAAACTGTTTGTCTTGCCTAAACTTAACATTTGCTTACGTAAGACTGTTAATTTTTGAGCATTTGCACTTTAATAGGTGCAAATAAAACGCATAAAATGCTATCGAGATCAAACAGGAAAGCGTGTAGTTTTGCTTTCATTGGTTATGTCTCATTTTGCCAAAGCCTCCCGCCCCCAGCAGAAAGCAAAAACCAAAATATCAGAAACGAAATAAAAACACAAAGCAAAAACAAAAAATAACAACATAAGCTAAATTAAAAACAAACAAAAAATACAGAAAACCAAAACTTAAAATAAAAGAGAAACACAACACAAACAAAAGAAAAGATTCGAAATAAAATAGTTGTGTCCTATAAATGGTTAGTTGAGTGCTCATCCCCCTCCAGAAGCAACTGTACTGAAGTAAACAAGGGACCGTATTAGGGTAGGTTGATCTTGACTAAGATAATCGGATGTCCAAAGGGTGACAGAACTTACTAGCACGTGAAAACACATTAAGTGACTACCGTTGCAAATTGAGGCCATGTGATATTATTATTATTATTATTATTCATTTGTTTCACCCAACTTTGGGGTACTTGAAATCAATCAATTTTTATTGTTTTGAGCTTTCCTTTTGGCCCAGTATTGCCTCATCCTTTGAGATCTTGCTTCCCTTTCTCGGTTTCCTTAAACCAAAGAGTTTTTTTTTTTGGTTTAATTACGGAAGTGGTCGAAGATCTTTTCGGTTAATCTATTTGAATTCTTCCAGAGGAAGTGCCCATAAAAATCAAATCTCCGTTTTCTTATTGTGTCCGAGAGTTTTTCATTTTTTTTTTTGTAAAGAGTTTCGTTCCTGACATCGATTACTTTGTTGTTATGAAATTTGGGGCCTAAGATTTTGCGTGTTATCTTTCCTTGACCTCCAGCCTTTCAAGCGGTCCCTGGGTGGTGAGAGACAATGTTTCGGCTGCATATAAGGCTTCTGGTTTAATTACCGTGTTATAATATTTTATCTTGGTATTCCAGGAGAGAGACTTCTTGTTATAAGTGTCCTTCGTAAATTGGAAGGCCAATTCAACTTTATTTCTCCTAGATTCCATTGCCTTTTTCTCTAGCACATTCCAGCCGATCAATTCTCCCATATATTTAATTTCTTTGACGATGTCTATGTATTGTTTGCCCACTTGAAGCGCCATCGGTGGCGTAGTCGGTAGCATGCTGAACTGCTATGCCCAAGATAGCGGATTCAAACCCGGCCGAAGTCGTCGGATTTTTAAGAGCGTTAAAAATCCTTCAGTATGCCTTCCTTCGGAGGGGAAGTAAAGCCGGCGGTCCCATGTCATAGATTTATGGCATGTAAAAGATCCTTTCACAGACTAAACTTGTGTAAAGCAAAATTTGTTAGGTTAGATTTCGTCAGAACGCTCTCTCAAAGTTCCAACGTTCACCACTAGGTATCATTGATATCTGGTGGCGAAAGTTGGAACTACATGAAATTGAACGGAACGTGTAACTCACCCTTTAGGGTGTCCGCTGGAAGCAGCTACAGACTCAGGCGAGCCGAACATGTCCTCGGACTCTCCCGGCACTAAAAGCCATACGATAGATAGATAGATGCCCACTTGAAGCTTTTTTGGTGTTTTTTTATGTTCGTCATTATTTTGGTCTTTTCAACTGAGATTTTGAGACCCATTTTTAACGCTTGCCTCTGGAGTTCGAGGATCTGTTCCTTGGCTTCTTGCATGTCTCAGCTAATAAGGCCATGTCATCAGCAAAAACTAAACAATTGACCTTAACGCCTTTCTTTTTAGTTCCTATTCTGATTCCACTGTGGGTCTTCACATTCCACTTTTTCGAGAGCAGAGTTAAATAGCAGTGGGGAAAGTCCATCACCTTGCCGTACACCTGTTTTAATCTCAAAAGGGGTGGAGAGTTTCCCCATGAATTTAACTTTGGAGAATGTATTAGTTAGTGTTTCTCTGATTAGGTTTGTAGTTTTGTTATCGAGGTCTAGTTCTTTCAGGACCGAGAATAAGGATTCCCTATCTATAGAGTCGTATGCCTTTTGGAAGTCAATGAAAGTGATAACATATGATTTAGCCCGTGCTTTTTGGTAGTTCATGATGTGTTTGAGGTTGATAATTTGTTCCGGACAGGATCTCCCTTCCTGAAACCCGCTTGGTATTCCCCAAGTTGATGGTCTAGTTGAGGTTCTGCCCTGTGTAGTAGGACTGTGGAGAATATCTTGTATGTTACGTCAAGGAGAGATATCCCTCTGTAGTTGTTAGGGTCTGTTTTGGATCCTTTCTTATGAAGTGG
The DNA here is from genome assembly GCA_946902985.2 of Meconema thalassinum. Lineage (NCBI taxonomy): Eukaryota > Metazoa > Arthropoda > Insecta > Orthoptera > Tettigoniidae > Meconema > Meconema thalassinum. The sequence goes on from OX336388.2 coordinate 1,628,492,185, forward strand.
ATGTATAAGAGCTGTTTTCCAGTCATCTGGGATTCTTTCATGTATCCAAATTTCTTCAAAGATATTTCTGCAAGACTGTATAGCATTTTCGTTAACATTCTTCCAAAGTTCAGCTGTGATTTGATTTTCTCCCGAAGACTTATAATTCTTAAGATTAGATATTATTGAATGGAGGTTGGTTGGAAGTTCTGAGTCAGTATTGGTTGATGGGGATATATGAAAGTCCATCTTTTCTATGGGTTCCTCACAGTTAAGGAGATTTTCGAAATATTCTGCTAATACTTTGCAGTTGTCTTTGTTGTCATGAGCAACATTTCCTTCTTCATCCTGGAGTTGTAGAGTTGGGGGACTGTACTTAGTCAATTTCTTCTTAAAATTCTTATAAAAGTTTCGTACATTGCTTCTGTGAAAGTCTTCATTAATTTGCATAAGAATGTAATCATCTCGAGTTTTTTTATTCTCTTAAGAATTTTAGTCACTAATTTTCTAACATTTAAGAAATTTTGTCTGTTGTGGTCGTTTTTCTGTGATTGCCACTGGTGCCATGCTTTCCTTCTTAGTTCAATGAGACTATCACACTTTTCCGTCCACCACGCATGTTTTTTGATTTTAGTTAGTGGAGCAAGTTTTTCTGCTTTAATTATTAGACTTTCTTTTATTTGATCCAAGCTTTTATTTTGTAAATCTGCAGTGGCGATTGAAAACTCTTTTGAGTTCATTATCTTTTCAGGATCGTATTGCCTATGTTTTAGTCTGTTAGAGCGGATTTTCCTATTGGGGATGATTCTGAGTTTTATTTTAGAAAGATAGTGATCACAATTTAAGTTAGCACACCTGAGTACTTTTACATTTTGTATTTCTTTATTAAATTTCCTTTTAACCGCTACATGATCTAATTGAAATTCTCCTAAGAGCGGGTTGGGTGAGATCTATGTTTTCTGTTTCCTTGATGATTTCTTAAATGCTGTAGATTTTAAGATCATGTCAAGTGCTTGGCAAAGTTCTATTAGTCTAACACCATTTAAGTTCGTCTTATTATGAGCTGAGTACTTCCCGACAATGCTCTTGTACTTCTTTTCTTTCCCTACTTGGGCATTCAAGTCCCCCATAAGTATGACATTATTTCTTTCCGGATTTATTTGGATAACATCATCTAATTGTTCTTTTTATTGTCTTCGTTTATGGGGGCATGCGCATTTACAACGGAATATATTCTATTAGCAGATTTAAAAGTAAGAGTTGAAAGTCTTTCAGATTGTGATTCAAAGCTAATAATAGAATCCAAAATGTTTTTGGCTATTATGAAGCCAGTTCCAAGGTGTGGTGCGTTTTTCATTATTCTTTTGCCTACTTTTCCTTTGTAAATTCTGAATCCTTCAGAATCAAAACAGTTTTCATCCAAGGATCTTGTTTCTAGGAGAGCCTTTATGATAATATTGTGGCTTTTGAGGGTGTTGGTGTATTCTTTGGAATACACGGTAAGACAGAGTTAGCCTTCACTGCTCTTTGCTTAACTTATTTCTTCCCTTTTTTCTCAAACACCAACAGTAATTTCTTACCTTTTCTTTTATTTGCGCACCTTGTTCACTCTGTTTAAAAGTTTGTTGTAGATATAACTTCCATGATCAACCTAGCGGCATCTAGCAGCCAACTGCTGAAGTTCCTCAACATCTCTATGCTCAAGAGGACTTCCTTCCCAATCCAGCCACAAGATGTCGCCGCTATCTTCAGCTAACATCTCCATGCTCAAGAGGACTTCTACAACAACCCCTCCACCAGGCTTCGCTATTGACGCCTACTATCAACTCCTTGAATATTACTTTTAGTTTTATTTCTAAAGTTGGTATTTCATATGCATGTTCCTTTGTTTTTCCCCCACCCCCTTCCCTCCTTGGTACCTCTGTGCTTCGTTGAGCGGTCCTCACTTGTGTGTCAAACGTTTACACGTAGAGTCGAAGCTCTTCCCGAGCTTGTCTCCTCTCCTCGAGAGACATCTTGTAAATCAGACGCCATGTTTGGATTTTGAAACCAACCGTCACCAGGAACATCGCCTACTCTACAGAAATGAGCTAAGTAAATCTTTAATGGTTTTCACTATGTTTTAATTGGTTTTAACAGCTAAATGTTTTAATCTGATTGTATAGACAGTGTGAAATTGCTATATGTGATGCAATATCTGCCTTCAAAAGATATTCTTGATTTATTTGTGACTACTTCAGCTAGCTTTCGAAATGAAAAAGTACTTCTTGTACTGATTATCTGGGAATGAGTTCTCACACTGTTGGAGTCTTATTAAACCCACTGTCTATAAAAACTAAGCTTTCATCTCCGCGGGATATTCTGCCCAATTCTACTGTTCTCACAACTCTAGAATTTTCTACAGCAAGTTATCTTTTTGCAAGTAATGCCGTCAAGTACTTTCCACCTAAATATGGAAACGCTTGTTCCTCACTGAGGAATTTATGCTGAAAATACCTCTAATCAGCATAATTTGTCTTCCTTCGTTGGAAATTGTCCGCTGCATTCAACTACAATCTATAAACGTCACAACGCAATAAACTTTCTCAAACTAAAATTCAACTAGTGATCTCCACAATTGCAATAACTTTTCGTCTTATATACTTTCCGTGTTGCAATAGTGAACTTTTCAACGGACTACAGTGCATAACAGTGCCCGTTCAACAACTATCCGTGTCGCGTTCGAACGAAAGCAATAAATACGGCCATAAACGTTCTCCAAAGTTCCTATATCCTTTTCCTAAACACCTCACTAACTTTATCTAATTAAGCTTTAAATTTGAGTCAGCTGATGTACCTATCTGTTTAAACTACAACTTATGTCAATTTCTAAGAGGCCTCGCTTGCTATCAAGTGCCCTCCCAACTTTGTTTCACATTTAACGAATTAACTTCTGCTTATCTGTGACAAGTCCACATTATAATTCTTTCCCTCTTCAATTGGGGAATTCTATTTTCTACTCATAAGTGAGTTTTCTAACTCTCCTTTTCCAGGTTTCACGAAAGGGTACTGGCCCCATTTTCCTCGTGATCCCTGTTTAAATACAAGAAGTTATAGAAACTTCTTCTTATTTTCTCTCTCTCTTTGTTATAATTTCAAATTGTTATTAGTTCATACTTTTAGAACTTCCATCTAGGAATTCTCAAAGTACATATATCGTACCTGATTTATTGTTAAAGTTTTAATTGCGCTAATTGTTGTTAAACTCTAAATTTGTTAATCTCAGCACTATTTTAAAATCTTATGTAGATTTGGTGCTTACAAGAAGTTCCAAACCAAATTTTGTTAATTACCTAGTGCAAACTTCAACAATTTTAGAGGTCTGAGACCTCAAAGGTTTAAAAATCAAATTGTACCTTTTATATTTGTTAAATTTATCATATTTCTACGCATTGTTAAATAAATCAAACCATATCCTTTTGCTTCATCATTTTCTATAAAATAACGATTAGGCAGGATCCTACTTCCCCTGACTCTACCCAAAAGCTCATGCTCGCGTTAAGAAAATCAAGCATCAAATTAAAAAAGGTTCCACTATTTGTTGCATTTGAACAAAAACTCTCCGCAAAAACTTTTTCAAAGTCACCCTTAGCTTTTTTTAAGCTAATTCTAACTAGCCAGTAAGGCAAGTATAGCTAGCTCCGCCATCTTCCTGCTTGTTGAGATTTTCTCTATAACTTATGGCTGGTTTTCCAAATTTAAGTTTTTCTTCTTGTCTAAACTTTTAGTCGGAGCTTGCTGGGTAAAAGCTTAGCCTTTCTTGAATGCAACCATTGGTGTTCTTACCAAAATTTAAAACCAAAAATTTTCAAAAACAATCAAATTGTTCCCAAAAGCACTATAACTGCTTCATCGCTACCCTTCCTGGAAACATTCGATCGCTCCTTGGAAATTCTTCAATTCCAAGAACTAAAAACGTCACGGTGAATTCAAATTATTTGCGCCTTTCAAAACCTTCTATTAAACCTGACTCCTTTGAAAGGATATACAGTAAACTAGTCGTTCTTTGTCTTGCCAGACTACCACCCTTCCCCATAGTAGTCAAATATAGGCTTGGAGGGGAAAGTACTTTCGTTGCTTGCTTACAAATAGCCCAAACTCCAGCCGCATCTCCCGTTAGCTGCGTCCAGGTCCATACCCACTTTAGGTGCTTCACGGGCTTTGCGGTGACACTCGTCACTGAATACTTGCTCAAATGCATTTTGTTTGGTGTTGGACTCTCGTCCTATTTACCCACACTTGTTCCTCAGTCCGAAACCCACTTCCCTTTCCTTTTCTCTTCATCTTCCCTTGGGGGTAGTGTTTAACCCTGGCCAAAACCTACCCAGGTGTCAGTAAGATGTTTTAATTTTCCTGTTAGTAAAAGAGAATTAACATTGAATGTAGCCATGTAATTAGGTCTTCTATACTTCATCTTGTTTGAGGTTCCAAAACGCTCCGACTCGTCTCTGTGTAATGCTGCAGACTCCCCAGAATCCGAATGTCTGCTTGTGCATCCCTGTGCACCTGAGGTACTTACATCACACTCTTCACAATCTTCCATGATTGATACTTTCTTGGAGGTGACTTCTAGAGCCACGAATTTACAACCAAGGTTGTGAGCCCTGGGCCCCATTTCATAAAACTCGACAAGTCGACATATGTCGGATGACATAAAATGTCTGACAATTCGATAGTTCGACAAGTTTCCGTTTCTCAAAGCATGACAATTCGACAAATGTGTCGCGATAATTTTTTAAATTGTCGTGACATATTGTCAGAAATCTGTTTCATAAAGTTGTAATGCCGACAGGTAGAAATCTGATAAATATGTCACATATGTCACTAGTTTTTCCTTATGAACTAATGAATATGTCAGCCGCTGTTGTACAATTGTCAAATTGTCATCGAAAATTCGACAGGCGCCTCGTTACATGTCGATTATTACCATAACCTATCTTTTCGTATCTCGGTGCGTTTAGAAGTTTCCCGTTACATTAACAGCCTACAGTGTTGTAAGAATCGTTAGAATGGAGCGATTAAAAAGCGGGAGTAGTAGAGAGTGATGAAGATCAGTGACGTAAGTAGGATTTCTTTCTGAGGGGTTTCATTCATACAGAAGGCCTAAGGTAGTAATACATTATTAAAATGATATTTCGATTATTATTCATAAATTTGACAGTAAACCGTGCTGCAATATTACAGAACATCAAATTAAAACCTACTGTTATTTGGTGGAAAATGACTTGCACTCTATCTTGTCAGACCCTCGGCGATTTTTCAACGCAGACGTTATGTTATGCCATGGTCTGTCTCACTTTTTATGTGACTACGCCTCCCATCCCCCGTAGAAAAAAAATAAATAAAAAAAGATCACGGCATAACAGCCCCGAAAATGACCATTCGCTATTGAACACCGGTCGGGGAAGCCTACATCAATACACGTTCTTGTGGTTATATTGTTCGAATTTCAATGATTATTATTGTATTTCTAATGCACTTTAAGTTAATACAAAAATAACCTATAATGAATGTGCTTAGAGCAGAATTACGATATTTTCATGCCCGTATGTCTTCTACCCACCATTCCCGCTTCCCGATTCCGTCTTCCTTTGTTTTTGTTTTTTTGAAATATGTATTTTTTTATTTAAAAAATCATAATTACTGCAGCTGGTACTGTATTATTCCTAAATGTTAGCCTCCAAGTCAATGAATCGGTGTCTTACGCAACAATTGACAGACATGCATTATAAACAGCAGGCAAAGAAAACTAACAATGTGACGGCAATTGGTGCCGAGGACTGGGGCAAAAACACATTTTTTTAATACGTAATTTTTCCTAAAACGAATATTTTCGATATTGAGAGTTTCCTAGTGTTTGAGTAGAGTTTGAGGTTGGGTACAGGGCTTTTGTTGATTACATTTACCAAAATGTATAAGGTGTTTATGTTTTCTTGATTCAATCTGTCTTAACATGACGACCATTGGTGCATTTACCTTATAGGCTATTCATGATTGTCAGAAAGGTAAATGGTTGACCTTTAATGTATTATTAGAAGCTGTAATGATAATCACATTTATGCAGTCAAGTTTATAATTATATAGTAATTTTGCACAGTTTGTGCGTGTTTCTTCAAATAAATGAATGTTTTAATAAATAGTAAATCCTTTATTATGATTATATCGCGTTGAAGAGTTCATGTGAATCGATAGTTATTGTACATTATCGATTCTCGGAACTATCGAAGTGTACATAACCTCGACAGGTTGATTTGACAATTTGTCAAGGTTATGGAAAGGGCTCTGTGACAGGCGTAAATTTTACAATATTTCTCTTGTCACACAATGACATATTGTCAGACAGAAGTGTCGCGACATATTGACAATTGTGTCAAATTGTCACAATTGTCGGACCTGTCTAGTTTTATGAAATAGGGCCCTGGAGGTTATTCTCAGCCGCCCCTAACCTGGGAAACAGACGCTGACCAAAGGCCGCCCAATCTGGGAACAAACACTTTTGGATTTGGAATGTTGTGTTGGTGGTGAGACCACCAGGCTCTTCCGCTCCATCCACCGTTGGGAATCCAAGATTCCTCTTCCGCTATCAGGACCGTTGACCAAGTTTCACCTTGTAACCCTTGGCAGGGGCCCTTACAGGGTGCTACCTGTACCGCCCCTTATCTTATCCACCCCCGAATAAAGACACTCAGAAAGAAAGGAGGTAAACAGGGATAACGGAGAACTTGCTCCGAGAGTGGAAGTGGACCCTAGGTGAAGAGGGGGGTTTACAATCTAGAGTAGAAGTGGCTCTGGGCGAAGAGGGTGGTTTAAAATCCATTAATATATAAAATAGATAATGCAGACAAAATATCCTGTATTTAAGAAAAAGGGAAAATACATATATCACCAAAATACACGTGGTCAAACTTAAGACAATACCCCTAGAGAGGAGGACGGTGACAAGCAAATTATTGAAAAACTGAATAATTAAAAGAAAATCCGTCACCTCGGTTGGATAACCGTATAATATAATGACATTAAAAACGAGACGGGGAGTTCATTTTCATGTGCTAGTGTAATCCAATCTATCTCAAGTCTTAATGGCGTCACCATCCAATTGTTATAATAACAGAATTAAAAACAAGGAACTTAAGTATTCAAACACTAGTAAAAACAAAGATATCACACTTCAGTCTCTATATGTCCGTTCACTAACAAAACCAAGGAGATCAAACATCTTCAATCTTCTCAGAGATTACACTGCTTTCCATGGCCCGGGCTTTGGCGATTGACGCAATTATGGGATAGTAGAAGTATTGTGACAGACCAACTGTCACACTACCATCCGGAGCCAGATGGACCCAGGTTTTTTAACGAGGTGTTAATCCTCCCCCTCCTCCTTCCTCATCGCTTGCGAGATGAGGCCCCGGGCTTGGGACCGGCAATGGCAGAGTTATTATTATTATTATTATTATTATTAAAGAGAAATATTTCCATTACACATGAACAGTGAATTAGTAGACATATTAATAAAATCCAGGAATTAAAATACGATTTTTATAATAAAATTTTTAATATTAATACTATGTGTCGCATCCGTTGTGTATTGGTCAACGTGGTTAGCTGCCACCCCGGAGGTACTGGGTTCGATTCCCGGCTCTGCCACGAATTTTTAAAAGTGGTATGCGGACTGGAACGGGGTCTACTCAGCCTCGGGTGGTCCAAATGAGTAGAGCGGGTTCGTTTCCCACCTCAGCCATCCTCGAAGTAGTTTTCCGTGGTTTCCCACTCCGTTTTCGGGAAAATACCGGGATGGCACCTACTGTAAGGCCACGGCCGCCTCCTTCCATATTCCTCCCAATCTTCCCATCTCTCATGAGGCCCCTGTTCGCTTTACAGGTGAGGCCTCCTGGGGGAAGTGCTGGTCTCACCTCCCCAGATGTATCGCCCCCGACCAGATGTTCCAGGCTCCACGACACTGCCCGTAGAGGCGGTAGTGGTGGGATCCTCGCCGAGTCCGTGGGAAACACCAACCTGGAGGGTAAAATCGACTAAAAATAATAATATTATTACTACTAATAATAAAATAATAATCTTCCGAAATCAGACGAAACATACAGCCCGGACATTCAGAAGGACTAAGAGACAATATGAACAAGACCAGCTGAAGAAAACGCAAGCAGATTTCCAAATGAATAATACACGGAACTTCTACCGGACGTTCAAATCGCGGTTAAGTGGTTATCAGGCATCCAGAATGTGCTTCAAGAATGAAGAAGGGAGGTTAGGAATGACCGACAAGCAAAACTGTGACATCCTCGCCAGATATTTCGACTCACTGCTTAACTGTGATGGTCCGCAAGAAAACCTGAAAATGGAACCACCAGAGGTATCATCTCCCAATTCTTTGCTTCCTGATGAAGACGAAGTTTTCCGGATTATTCAAGAACTTAAGGCCATCAAAGCTGCTGGTGCAGATGGTATCGTCGCTGAACTCCTACAACTGGGATCTACGGGAGTCGTAAAATCTTTCACACGGTTACTTGAGAACATATGGATAACTGAGAGGATCCCTGTTGACTGGCAAAAGGCTCTGAACCATCCCCTTCATAAGAAGGGTGATAAGATGGATGTTAATAATTATAGAGGCATCTCTCTTGTTTCGGTTCCCTGCAAGATTTTCTCGAAAGCGTTACTGACAAGAATAGAAGTGATATTGGATTCTGAACTGGGTGAATACCAGGCAGGCTTTCGGAAAGGGAGATCTTGGGCTGAACAAACCTTCAGCCTGAGGAGTATCATAAAGTACAAGATGTTGGGACAGAATAAATATGTTGCCGTCTTTGTGGATTTCCGGAAAGCCTATGACTCCATTGACCGAAAAACCTTATTGGCAGTTCTCGGGGAATTTGGAGTGGACAACAAGACGAGGAATCTAATTCAACAGACGAATAGAAATACTTTATACAAAATAAAGTTCAGGGGAGAGTTGTCAGAGCCTTTCGAAATCAAAACTGGCGTACGACAAGGCGACGGGCTATCACCAATATTATTCAACTGCATCTTAGAGAAAGTTATTCGAGAATGGACGAAGGGAATTTCGGATAAGGAGGCTTTCAGGTTAGGTAGAGGTAAAGCAGGTATAAGAACGGATTGTTTGGTATTGGCTGACGATGTTGTGATACTCACTAACGGTGTTGAAACAGCGACAAAAAGGACGGAAGAACTCCAGATGATAGCCAAGAAGACTGGCCTACAAATGTATTTTGAGAAGACTGTGTTTATGACCAATATCAAAGACGCCCCTCTCCACTTGGAGTTGAGAGAAGCCAAGATAAAGCGAGTTAAGTGTTTTAAGTACTTGGGAGAAAAATTGCAGGACAACTAACGAAGGATACATACAACAAAACGGGTCTATCCTTTGGGGCTAAATTGCGACACTTATATACTCTTGTCAGACCTGAATGTCTGTACGCAGCAGAAACACTAGATATGTTTGGGAAGGGTGGCATCGAAGACATCCAAACGAGGGAAAGGAAAATGCTCCGAAAAATCCTAGGCCCAAATATCAAGGATGAAGAGAGGAGACGCAAATCTAACAAAGAACTATACCTGAAGACAGAAGGAGAGTCGTAGCCCTAATGAGGAAAAGGAGAATACAGTTTTATGGACACTTGGTGAGGATGAACAATGCCAGATTGACGAAGAGGATTTTTGAATTCTTCAGGAAGAGGAAGACGGAGCCGAAATGGTTTCGTGAAGTAAGATTGGAGTTGGATCGGATGGGGTGAAAGAAGAAGACATAATGGACAGAGAGCGATTTAGACGGCTGGTTAAGGCGTTTGTAGGTTTCCAGGAGACAGGGGAGTTGTCAGTGAGGAAAGGAAGATCTTACACGGAGGAACAGAAGAAGGAAGTGGGAGAGAGGATGAAGCGATATTGGCCGTGAAGACAACAAATAATGTAAAAGCTGTCAAACGTGGTCCATAGTTGGCCGTAACGAATAAATATAATAATAATAATAATAATAATAATAATAATTGAAACGTCTAAACTCTTATAAAAGCATAACTTACGCTTAAGACCTTGTGGCGCAGCGGTTAGACCCATGATTAAATACCCAAAGGCTGTCTACGTGGAGCCGATAACTATATCTATGACTAGAAAATGAAACACGAATTACCTTTTTACACATCTAACGTCTATTAACAACTAAAATCAAAATACAAGCCAATATTCAAACCGGATAACATGCATCAATAAAGTATCACACTTACAGATCTGGCTTCCAAAAAAATATCATGAGGGTTTAGTTAAATTTTCTACAGTCGCAGCATCGTCATATTCCCCCGTTAGGATAATAGACCAGATAACATAAGTTTCAAATAAGAAAATCATTCGACGTACTCAAAACCAGGAAGAGGACCCTTATTACGTCATGAAAGTTTGATATGCTTTAATCATAAGCATAATGTCTAAAAGACAAATAACCCATTAAAATAATAATGAAGTCCCAAATATAAGCTCTCAGGTTCGAGGTTTCTTCAAATCTTTCTCCCAACTAACATGGTTACACCCCCTTTCTCTTTTTCTTTTCCAGCTGATTGTCAAAGGCCATTACAATTAAAACAAAACACGAGCGAACAGCCGAAAATTAAAATTGGGTAACAAGCAATTCCCACGATTAAATAATAAAGAAATATCTTAAAACAGATTCTTCCGAATATCCTACAGTGAATAAATGACAATAAAATAACCGACGCAAACATTAACACATTTATCCACACCACAAACTTGAAGGTCGCCTAGTATGAGAAGTCATCTGACAACAAGGTTAAAAGCCATTACACAAATCATGCCATGCCAACATATAAAGATTTACTTACTTCTTTTAGAAATATCGCACCTTATTCCTTCATAAATACTTACAATACTTCTTCCCATATCATACCTGACCTTTAAATAATAATCACGATCATATAACTTGAAGGTCATACGTCAACTAGTAACGTTTAAATATCGATACAAATCACACTTCATGTAAGTATCTCCCCAGGAGGTGTCCTTTCCAATGCGTAGTTTTAAATCTTCATACAACTCACATGTTCATGGCCCTGTCTACAAGTTGGCATATTCTGAGATAATTAACTTTAAACTGACAATTCCATAAGCTTCTTAAAATAAGTCTCTGCGTAGGCCATTTGTTGATAACTCTCGTCACAACAACATCCGGTAAATAATAAATATCGTTTCGGTAGAAGTAATCCAGCTCCGATTACTACAACAGAACTCGTCCGACTTCTTTTCAGACCATGTTCATAATAATCTCGTTTCGCAACAACGGTCTCAATTACCTCCAGTCAAGACAAAAGACATTCATTTGATTTCGACATCTTCCGCTCCACCTTCTCCTTGTCCGTCAAAGAACAACATCATAGCAGAACCGTGAGCTGCTACCATCTAGTGGCGACTTCCAGAACTAACTGAACCGACGTGAGCGCAGAGAAGTTGAGACCATACAAATCGTGAACTTTTCCATCACGTGTGACGATAGAATCGTTACTTTGTCGTCGGTTAAAGAACCAAGACAATTCGTAAAATCGAAGAACAGTACAGAAACATGCAGCACATGCAAATCTTTCCAACACCCAAAGTTTTTACAAGTACATGCATACAAGGTAGGAAAATGACTATGAAATACTTCAGAGAAAGTTCCTCCCACAATCTTTCCACCAGCAAGAACACACTCAGGTCGAACATAAATTTCTGACATTAGCCAGTAGTTACAATCGGTAATACATGCATAAAATTTGTACATCTTACAAATTCAGTTGTCACATCAATATTTAGTACAATACGACTCGCCAACATGTTATACAGGTCATAGTATATGTCGAGAACTGGTTCAAATCTGCTTCAGTCTTCAGGACGAAGTTTCCAATAATCCGGGCCCAGAAAATCTTCAAGTTCGCCAAAAATCTTCAACGGAGAACCAATTAATCGAAGCATCAGCTGAAATCAATTTCAACTGGGAAAGTACTTTGCTTATGGAATGCCTTACAAACACATTAAAGCAATTTAACCAACAAACAGCATCATTAATGGTGAAAATAAACCCTCAGACACCACATACATTTTCCGACCAAGTTTCGTCGCCACATCTTTACAAGAATATTAACTTAATTATATATATAGACGTTAGATGAAATAATAACAAAATTACAAGAAGTTATCGAAGATAACAGGAAAAATACAAACAAATCAAAAACCACAATAAATTAAAAGTTAAACATTATTCCCAAACAGCAAATGAGTTCTATTGTTAGAAACAAAAAACAAAAACAAGAGAAAACCCCTAATGGACACAGGCAAATGTCACATATCACACGCTAGCTTCAAGTTTATATTACAAAAAAAACTACCCAAACCGCCAACCAACCCAAAACAAATCAAGAACTCTAGACAAAACCCAAATGAAAAACCAACAAACCCTAAACGAGAAGCAAATGACCACACAAGCATACCAACACAGACACTTTCACCACTTTCATATCAAAACACATAACCTCAAATCCCAAATTACCAAAACTACAAGTTACCACCCACTAACATTTTCCCCAAAATCAACCAGAATATACATAGATGTCCATTAAAACGCCTACACAAAACACCAACACACTTACCAATATGTAGTGTCGGATGAGAATCTCAATATTCACCTCAACGACACAACAACACCACACCAATATGTAGTATCGGATGAGAATCTCGATATTCACTTCAACGATACCACAACACAACACAAATTATATCGTAAGTCCTTACCTTCAGTATCACAAGTAATATCAAATGACCAAAGTCATCTACTCGGAGTACCTAAGAAGAGGTTTTGTAACAACTTACCCTTTCCACAACAAATTACTTTATGTCACCTTCCTCTAAAGGATCGCAAAGCAAAAAGAAAACATTTCAACGAAACACCCATGTATATACTCGGTATTATATTAACTACGAACAAGTTAACATTTAAAGAAAACAACCTAACCTTATTTATCAACAAACAACAAATAACAACCCACCCTTTAATCAGCGAAGCTAAACAACACAATTATACAAGATACACTCCCATCCACTCACCTTAATGTGGTCAAAGATACTGCACAACTAGGAAGATAGTGCAGGCAAACACACACACACTAGTAGCACACACACTAATGTACACTAAAAGCATAGAATTCACCCTTCACAATTTTGAAGAAACGATACCTATTAATACCATTCAGTTGTTGTTACTTACTCCAGCATCACACCAGCGTACTATGTGATAATAGGATCCACATAAATCGCATCTCTTACCTGACCTGTATCTACCCCCACTAGTATGCCCCTGAAAAGCATTTCCTAAAGAAGAAACAGGAACCAGTTCCTGAGACACATTTTCCTGTAAATAATTGTGATTACTGCCTGAATCACGGAGTCTGTCGTTGGAACGAACTGCTGCCATCTGCTGGAAACCACCTGTGTAATCAAAATTATCCTTGGAAGCAAGAACATGGGTACCAGATAGATAAACATTACCCATACGCATACTATTAGCCCTTTTAATCTTCTCAGCAAACATAATCATCTCACCAAATTCCTTTAAATTGCGAGGCATGGCCTTCATCGATAAAAAAGATCTATAAATAGGATTAATTCCCTCTATTAAAGAATCAACAATTTGTTCTTCAGTGAGCTGAACCGCAAACACCCTCGCATAATATCTGACATCAATAAAATAATCATTCAACGATTCATCCATTCGTTGACTTCTAAACAAAAAATTATAATGCAGCTCAGATAAGGTACGTGGAGTAATGAAATAGTTCAAAGCATCCTTTTGAAACGAAATTAAAGATCTACCCGACCTCATACTATCAACCAGCATTTCACGAAGTAAACCAGCCGTGCATGGAAAATCAATTCTGAATACTTGAAGTTCAGAAAGGCCGAACACAATTCAATAAATTTTCTTAAAAATTCTATTAATAAATCTACGTCAGTTCCACCACAAGAATGAAAATCCCTCAAAATAGTTACCCACGGATTGGGGAGCATAGAAAATTTAATATCTCTGTCATGCATAACTTCACCAGGTACCAACCTTAGAGGCAAAATATCAGTATTGGAATAATGATCTACATTTCCCTGAACTATCCCGCTTTCAACGCACAAACTTCCGGTTGTCTGTACTGACTTAGTACATGACAAGGATTGAGACATTAGATTAGAAGGAATACACTCAGCACGCTCGTTATGCAAGGAAGTAGAAGCAATGACACATCCTTCTCCTAAATTATTCACATTAATAGCATCAGGCTCAGAATGACATGACCTGGCACTCAGTTGGTCAATAGGTGACCCAGTCAGACTATTCTCAACAGCAGAATAACTAATCGCCAAATTATTCATGTTAGGAATTACATTCATTAACGACACCGTTTCCAAATCCTCGGCAGAATTACTTTCATCTAGCACTTCACACGAATTATTACCTGAAGAACATTTACAGTCTGTCAACTCAACAGATTTAACCCTACTTCCACCATTGGGATCAGAAACAAGTCGATTAAAAAACTCCAATAACTTAGCCTTCAAATTAGATAATTCAGAAGAAAATACTATGTCACTTTCCGACCAAACGCCTATTAAATCCTCCAACCGCTGTAGCCAATGTAACACACGACACCTGATACTATTAATACGATACGCAGAAGAGTTACCAACCAAGACTAACGCATGACACAATTCTAATAAACTTGAAACACATGTAATGACAGATGACTTACCTAATGTCCAAAAGTCAGCATCTCTAGCAGGAAGAGTTACAGGTACAAGTTTTAATGACCTCAGTAATATGATATCCAATTCACGATGACCCTGCGGAGTACTTCCCCTAATAGCAATTTCATATCCCAATTCTTCTTTAGACAAATAAGAAATAATGGGAAGAACTCTTTGTCCATCAGGATAATGTTTTACTTCTCAGAAGTTTGTGGTGTTTGAAGCCATATTTTCAGTGTTGCCTTAGTAAACAAGAGTTTAGTGCTTTTCAGTAGGTCAACACGAATGTACCCAAAAGAGATGGGTTATGCCCTACTCCTGAAATAAATTACATGAGATTAATAAAACACTAGGATGACCAGTTTCGATCGTCAAGCGATCATCATCAGATCCATTACACTTAGGCTACAAAATCTATGTTTGAAATACAGGTGAAAATATATGCAATATGTACAATTATTTAGTTGCAGTATTGGTACTGCAACTGTCAGTGTATGCTAAATGCAGTATATATGTTAGGTGAAATGCTAAATGGTGATAGCTATCCGGAGATTTTACTTTAGAGAGATTATATGGTTGTAAACTATGGTTAAACTATAAATTTTTTGGCTAACTACTTATCTGATTGTCTTCCGTACTACAGCTACTCGCAGTTTTCGTGCTCACTGGAACTCACTGTGCGGTCGACTGCGGTGGTTATCTCAACGACGGGTTTTTCCCTGCCTTCTCCCCCCTGCCCCTACGTGCTGTGGGGAGTGGTAGCGATGTGTTTATGTGAGGTGTTGCCAACCTAGATAATATGTATGTTATTGAATGAGGTGGGTCTACAACTATTAAAGACCGTGGATTAGCCCTCGCCACGCGTGGAGCATAACCCATTCGAACTAAGCGTTGACGGTCTTATGAGGACGTCCCGGCACCTTTAATACTGCCGCGAATATGGGCCTTGGTTTATTGTAGAAGAAAAGTACATCGTACACCTGATCCAGATAACATTTACCTATTAAAAAACCCCTAATTTCCCCCCTTTTTTATCTAGCTTGGCTGTGTCGCTAAATTGTGTTTTGTTTCCGACAGGGTGTGTTTTTTAGTAGCGTGAAGAGGAGTGAGCTCTCCATGAACGTGTGTTCATTTAGATTGTTGGGATTGTTTCGTTTGGCTAGGTGTATCTCGATTGCTTCCTTTATGTCAAGAGCTCTGGCTTTCGATTCGTGATGGATTATTTTAAGGTCCGACTCTATGTTGGTAAAGCTGTGCCCTTCTAAGCCTGAACAGGTTGTCCCCGTCCTATCCCAGGATCTTCCCACCCCTCCTTCCGCCTCCCCTACCCCTCCCCCTACCACGGAGAACATCGTCCGTTTCGTGATGATGGTCCTCCAAAACGTCCTTCCCTTCGCCCGTCCACTCATTGTTTCCCAAGTCCAAGGTGTGCTGAAATGGGGTGTTCTCTGGAGTGTTATCGGGCGAGGATCGGGCTGTGGTATGCGAAGGGTAGTCGGGATTTCCGGTGTTTGTGTGTGCGTACGGGACCTAGTAACTTGTGGTTTATAGCCCTAGTGATAGCTGCATTGTTAGTTATTGGTGTGGAGTGGAAGTGAATCCAGGGCCTGTTACTCCAAATGTGAATCAGGCAAATGATCCAGTGGCATCTTTAAAGTGTTCGACGTGCAGTAAAACATTGAAGAATGGTGTTGAGTGTGGACTATGTGAGAAATGGTTTCACTTCGGCTGTATTAAGGTCAAGAAGGAGGATTGTGATGTCGGAAATTGGTTTTGTAAAGTATGTGATACGCCGGACAGTTTGAGGGTGCAAATCAAAGCAAGGGATCAAATAATACAGGAACTTAGAGCAAAGCTTCGTGAATCAGAAGAAACGGTGAAGGATGTGACTGAACGGCTTTCTACTGGGATCAGTGTGGAAGAGGGCGTGCAGGAGCAAACTGAGGATGACGTTATCATAATGGGTGATTCTATGATACGATGGAGTGCGAATATCTCGAGGAAATCAGGTGCGAAAGTGCGGTGTTACCCGGGGATTAAGATTGACCAGCTTGCCCAACAAGTGGGAGAAGCAAATGTAGAGGACTGTGACAAAGTTAAAGTGTTGTTGCTCCATGTTGGGACGAACGATTTGAAGAAGAGGGCTACAGCTGATTACATCATGGGGGAGCTCTACGAACTAGGCAGAAAAGCTAAAAGCAAGTTTAGAAATGCAAAAATTATAATGAGTGGCATTGTTCGGCGGGGAGATGTTCCGTTGAGGCAAGTTAAGACTGTAAATGACCGCATGGACTGGGTATGTGCACAACTGGGATTAGTGTACGTAGAAGCTGACTGCTGGATTGGTGGCCGTGACTTCGCCCGAGACGGGCTGCATCTAAATCGGCGCGGCGCTTTCAATCTAGGGAACCTACATGACAGGGTCATCGGTTCGTGCCGGCTTTTGTGAGGAGGAGCAGGTCCAGAGGTTGCCAGCCGATGGGAACAGAAGGAGCTATTTCGAGATATTTGCTGCGGAGGTAAGACTCTAAGATTACTGCAGGTTAATTGTCAGAGTTTAGGAAATAAATTAATTGAATTTTGGAATCATGTAGAGACGTATTATCCAGACATTGTCATTGCAACTGAATCTTGGTTATATGAGGGCATAAATAGTAGCGAAATAATTCAAGGGACCTACGAGATGTACAGAAGGGATCGGGGGAAGCGAGGTGGTGGGCTATTTATTTGTGTGCGCAAAAATATAGCTAGTTTCTTAAAGTGGGCTGATATGGATCATGAAATGTTATGTGTACAAATTTCGGATAAAGGAAATAAATTCCCTCTTCAGGTGATAGGGGCGTATAGAGCACCGAAAGATAACCTTTCTCTCCTCGAAACACTGTATGATAAAACTTGTACGGGTAATGCTATGAAAAAGAGCATAATAATTGCTGGAGATTTAAACCTCCCGAAAGTAGACTGGTCTGGTGAGTCAACTAGCTGTGGCCAGGCTCAGAGCGCTGCAAATAAATTCTTAAGGGAGGGGGGATTTTCCCAAGTAGTTGACTTCCCAACTAGAGACAATAATACCTTAGATGTTTATCTCGTAAGGCCTGTAGAGCTGTATATTAACTGTCTGAAAGTACCAGGAATTAGTGACCATTCTGGGGTTGAATTAAATATTAGATATGGTGACATTACAAAATTAGACTCTGATGTAGCAAAAAAGATCATATTCCAGTATCGCAGGGCGGATCATGGCAAGTTTCAGGGGTATTTGAATGAGCTATTTGTAGGATGGGCATCGGAAGGAAATCACATTAATATCCTGTGGACTAACTTTTTGAAAATTTTAAATAGCGCTGTTGATAAATTTGTCCCATTTAAATTGCTGAAACAAAACCCAGATCCTGAGTATTACACACGAGAAATTAGGAGTCTAAAACGGAAAATTAGGAAATTATACAATAAAAGACATGATAGTGACAAGTATATGTTGAAATTTAAGTTCTTATCAAGAGAGCTCGTCTTAAAAAAGAGGGCTGCTCATGACAGTTATATGCAAGGTTTACTTGGTTCGGGAGGTAATGGGTGGAATTTTTTTTACAGTTATGTTAGGAGAAGAAAGGGAAATTCAAATAATTTGTCGATGATAATGTCCGGTGAAGGTAAATTAATTACTGAGAAACAGGCCATTGCTAATGAATTAAATGTGTTTTACGGTAGTGTGTTCAATAAATCCAATAGCTGTGTGTTGGACCTTAACGACGAATCAGGGGCTCCCCTGTTCCAAATAAACCAGTCAGCAATTGTAAAGCTAATACAAAAACTACGTTTCAATGTATCAAAGGGTCCTGATAATATTGTTAGTGAAGTACTTAAACTAGGAGGTAGGGCCGTGGCACGATACTTGGAGGTGATGTTTAATGTGTCCATAAACAATGCGCAAATCCCAGATGACTGGAAAAGAGCTACGGTAGTCCCAATATTTAAGGGAGGGAGCAGACTTGAATTGGGCAACTACAGGCCGGTTAGCCTAACGTCCATCGTTTGTAAACAGATCGAGCATCTCATTTGCGACTACTTGAGGGAACAGTGGGAAACATTATCATGGTTTAATGATAGGCAACATGGATTTTGGAAAGGTTACTCATGCGAGAGTCAGATGCTATCACTTTTTCAAGACATTAGCGAATCGTTAGACCATGGAGTTTCAGTCGACTCCGTGGTTATAGATTTTGCGAAGGCATTTGATGTAGTTCCGCATGCCATGCTACTCCATAAATTAGCTTCGACGAAGATTGATAGAAGAGTAATTTTATGGATCCAAGAATTTTTGACGGGTCGTTCTCAGAAAGTGAAAGTCGAAGGCATATTCTCGGATGAAATTACCGTAACGTCGGGTATCCCTCACGGCAGCGTAATCGGAACTTTGTTATTTTTGACGTTTATAAATGACTTACCAAATGGGATTCGCAGTGACTGTCGATTGTTTGCGGATGATTGTGTAATATATCGAAAGATACATGACTCACAAGACAATGCAGTGCTTCAAGAGGACCTGAACCTGGTCTATAAGTGGGCGATTGTAAATAAAATGAAAATAAACACAAGAAAATGTAGTCTCTTAAAAATAGGGAAAGTGTGAAGGCAGGATTTTCAATATAACATTGGCTCGGAAATACTTGTAGAAGAAGATTCTTGCAAATATTTGGGCGTTCACGTAAGGAATGATATGAAATGGAGTAGTCATGTAGGATGTGTAGTTTCAAAAGCTTACAAATCCCTGCACTTTGTAATGAGGGTATTAAAAGGAAGTAGTACCTCTGCTAAAGAATTAGGCTATTTGTCACTTGTAAGACCTATTCTGGAATATGCCTCGGCGGTTTGGGATCCATATCAAGTAGGGCTCATCAATGAGTTGGAAATGGTACAAAGAAAGGCCGCTAGATTTGTACTCAGTGACTTTAATCCGAGGAGCAGTGTGAGCCGTATATTAAAGAAACTTGGGTGGGAATCACTGGAGGCTAGGAGGATGAAATCTAGACTCTGCGCTATGTACAACACGTATACAAATCAACCAGCATGGGGTGAGCTTAGCAAACGATTGGGAAAGCCCACTTACATGGGTAGGAGCGATCATCCTTTCAAAGTTAAGGGCCGACCACAGCGAACAAATTATGGTAAATATTCTTTTGTAAACCGTGCCATTGATAACTGGAACTCTCTACCTGCCGCAGTCTTAGAGCCTTTTCCCAAACATATAGGTGTGTTTAAGAAAAGACTGACTATTTGTGTAAATACTCCAGTTTAATTGTTGTATAATTGTTATTGAATTGTTATGTATAATTATTTATTTGTTATGTATATACAATTTGCCACCGGGCGACACACCCCCCATTGCAAATAAATGAATGAATATGAATATGAATATGTGCAGATAAACTTGCCAGCTGATTGAAATCGAATTCGTAGTTGACAGTGCGAACCGCTAGATGGCACGCATAATCGGTGTCGCCAGTTTCTCGTGGGAGTTTCCACTATCATCATATTAAGCTATTTGGACCTAAGAAGTTTCAATTATTGTTAGTAGTCGGTGTTAATATACTGGATTCGTACGTTGTTTGGAGTGTTGGTTGATGCGATATAGCTTACATTAAATAAGAATAGAGCAAAAGTATAAAGATTTTAAATCGTAATTGTTTTCAGCAAATATGATATAATGAATATTTTCACACCGAAGAACGACAACTTGTAGATGATTTATTGTAAGAATTTCTTTAATGGGGCCTCCAAACCTTGAGGTAAACCGTATGCGATTTACATTCCACATAGTCACATGGCTTACAGTACGTCGTTGTGCCGATCTCCGCCACCGCGCGCGCTCATTGTTTCCGTCCCATGCACTTCCGTCCCATCCACTTCCGTCCCATCCACTTCCGTCTCTTTTCCAAAATCACTCCCACAAGAATGTCCATCTACCGAGTGCCACAAAAATATCCAGATACCGAGTGGAAAGATGTTACACATCAAAAATACAGGCACGTAAACATCGGAGGACTTGGGATCACTTTGTATTTTGTAATGAAAACACCCATGCATAGCCCAAAAGCTACACTTCTAACATGTGCAGATAAACTTGCCAGCTGATTGAAATCGAATTCGTAGTTGACAGTGCGAACCGCTAGATGGCACGCACAATCGGTGTCGCCAGTTTCTCGTGGGAGTTTCCACTATCATCATATTAAGCTATTTGGAACAACGAAGTTTCAATTATCGTTAGTAGTCGGTGTTAATATACTGAATTCCTACGTTGTTTGGAGTGTTGGTTGATGCGATATAGCACTCGAGGTATCGAGTGCTTACATTAAATAAGAATAGAGCAAAAATAAGAAGATTTAATAAATCGTAATTGTTTTCAGCAAATATGATATAATGAATATGTTCACACCAAAGAACGACAACTTGAAGATGATTTATTGTAAGAATTTCTTTAATGGGGCCTCCAAACCTTGAGGTAAACCGTATGCGATTTACATTCCACATGATGATAACTGTTTTAAGGGGCCTAAGACATCGACTCTCTGTACAGTATCAAAGAAGCTGTTACGCTGACCGTGTGTCTTCAAATTATTACCAAACTCATCAAAATTCTCAGTGCTACGACCGGTTCTCACCAGTTTCTGCGTGTGCCCGTGCTAGCGAGTCTATACTTCACAGTGCTTGTGTTCGTGTGCGTCATGGTGAAAACACCGTCTGATGCGGCTAAAATGCCGCCTTCTGCTCAGGCTCAAGCTTCTACTCAAGCTTTTTATCAAGCTCCTTCCATGCCGTCGCTGCTAATGGACTCAGACTCTGACCACGAACAGCCCGAGGTGAGTGATAGTTAAATGGAAACTCTGCAGATTAAAATGGCCCGCAAGGACCGCATGCCTCCTTCCAGCGAGCGTGCCAAGAAGCCCTGCTATTCAGGGGAGAATTCTGGTGCCACTAGCACTACCCCAGGAGGAGCTGTTCCCACCTCGATCGCCACAGCAGAACCAGTCTCAATCTCGCGACGTCTATATGCCGGCCAATATTGTACCCGGCCCACTTCTCCTCAGCTACGCCGACGCAGCACGAAACCCCGCCTTACCCTCTGCTGTCCGTACGCGTAGTGTCACCGCTCCCTCCCTCATCCCGTCTCCCACCTTCTATGTTGTCCGTCTTATCAAACTCATGCCAGAACATAACCACCCCCGCCATCTCCACCAAGTCCTATCCAAGTTTATTCCCAACCTTGCTGCCTACAACCTCGAAATACAGAGGACCAAGGAGGGTCACAACCTCAAATCCACCGAGCCTCTGTACAGCATCATTGTTAACTCCATCGGTACAGCCCACTTCTCCCCCTCCTGTCGGGCTTATAATGTCACTATGCACAGCCATCACATCAGCCTCCCCCATCTCACCGCGCTCCTCCCATCATGTCAGCGGTTATATATGAGGTCGAGCGTTCGTACTCCGCCGACGAGGTTGCCACTCAGCTCCAACTCGCCGGCCTGGATATCTTCAAGGTGGTACGGATCCACAACGCCCATGGCCCCACCACCCTGGTGCGGGTGCTGTGCATGAACGTCACGTCCATAGACGCCCTTCTGCGCAACGGTGCATCCATCTATTGTAAGCGTCATCGCGTGGAGCCCTCCCGGACTCCCGCCCCTCAACGTACGCGCTGCGACCGGTGCCAGAAATTTGACCACCCCCCTGGAGCCATCTGCCCGAACACTCAGGTATGTGGTATTTGTGCACAAGAACACCCTACCGCTCGTTGCGTAAATCGGGAGCACCCGAAGTGCGCAACCTGCGGTGAGGTCCACCCCGCCTTCGCATACCGATGCCGGGGCCGGCCTCTTCCCGACCCTGCTAAGCCTGAACAGGTTGTCCCCGTCCTATCCCAGGATCTTCCCACCCCTCCTTCCGCCTCCCCTACCCCTCCCCCTACCACGGAGAACATCGTCCGTTTCATGATGATGGTCCTCCAAAACGTCCTTCCCTTCGCCCGTCCACTCATTGTTTCCCAAGTCCAACTCGCCGCCCGTCTCACTTTGAATACGCATGTCGACATGGCGTATAGCGGGAATACGATGCATTTTGCATTTATCCCGCTGAGTACCGTCCCTGCCTATTGATAAATGCCTAACCTCACCCTTTATTTCGTCAACATCCGCTCCCTCTTCTCCCAACATACCCCGGACATCATGATTTTTAATGAAACCTTCCTCAAACCTTCCCAAGCAATTCCCCCTTTTGACGGTTACCAACTCATCCGTGCCGATCGTCACTTTCAGCGGTCGGGTGGGGTTGTAGTTGCCGTTCGCAACTCAATTCCCACTCGCCAGCACTTTTTCAATTTTCCTGACGGCTTTAACGAATATCTCATTCTTGACCTTATCTTTCCTAACCAAACTTTCACCCTTGTCACTATGTATCTGGTACCCCGCTCCCCTCCCCCCATCGATTTCTTCCGCTTCTTAGAAACCACTTTTCCTACTTTTTTCTTTGCCGCCGATATCAATGTTACCTCCTACACCCCTGTCCAAGCCCGTCTTTTCCAGGACTTCTTGCCCATTAGCCGGGACATGTCCGTCCCTTTTCCCTCCCCCACGATTCCCTATTCCAATTCCACTCCCGATTTTCTTATGCTTACTCCTAATCTCGCCAATATTGCTACTGTTGCTGTCCTCCCCACTATCGGTAGTAACCACCTTCCAACCCTCATTTCCCTGTCTAACTACCTCCCTGTCCCTTTCCAACCTCCTCCACGACCTCCTCCAGCCCGTCAATACTCTAAAACAGATTGGAACGCCTACCGTACCACCTTAACTTCCTCCCTTACCCCCTTTCCTCCTACACCCCCTACCTCTCACCCTGCGCTCTCAAAACTCATCCATCGTGTCGAACAGGCCTTAATTACCGCCGATCTCCGCCATGTTCCCCGCCACTCCTATCACCCTTCGAAACCTCCTATCCCTCCCCGCGCCCTCCGTCTCCTTCGTACTGCCCATGATCTCTACCGCTCCTACTGCCGAACCCGCGACCCTGTCACCCTATCCGAACACCGCAAAACTCTTCGTCACGCTCGCTCTTTTATCAAAGTCATCCACCGCAAGCAATGGAATAACGCCTGTTCCGACCTTTCCCACACCCCTGACCCTGCCCTTTTTAGGAAAACTTTCTCCCGCCTTTCCCAACGTCACAAATCCCATCCCACGTACCCTATCCTCCGTAATGGTTGTCCTGTTCTTTCTAATCAAGCAAAAGCCGATATGTTTGCCCAGCATTACTCCCACGTTTTCTTCCCCACTATCGCCCCTCACCTCTCCCACCCCGACCCAACTTCCCCTCGTCTCACGCCTTCCTTTGCCCACCTTCCCTCCACTGATTACCAACACCCTCTCAATTCCCCTATCACCCCCCTTGAAATCCGCAATCTCCTAAAGCATCGCCGCACTACGGCCCCCGTGGGTGACGGCATTACTTACCGTCACCTTCGCGAGGCCCCCGACATCCTCTTCCTTTACCTTGCTCAGATCTACAACACTATCCTCTACACCGGACATTTTCCCCACCACTGGGGAAATGCCAACATCCTTCTTTTTCTAAAACCTTCTAAACTTCCCTCGGACATCAATTCCTACCGTCCAATCTCCCTTCTCCCTGTTCTTTCCAAACTTTTTGAACTTATCATCACCAAACGCCTCTATCCCTATCTTCACTCCCTTCACCTCATCCCCGCTCATCAAGCTGGCTTCCGCCCTAACTTCTCCACCCACGATCACCTCTTTCACATCACTGCCTCCATTGAAGCCTTCCTAGCCTCCCCCAATAAAAAACATGCCCTTCTCCTCTGTTTCGATATTGAAAAAGCTTTCGATAAAGTCTGGTTCCCTGGCCTCCTCTTCAAGCTCCTCCACCTCCACCTCCCCTTACCCATCACGTACGTCCGCCTCATTGCAAACTTATTATATCATCGCACAGCCCAAATCCTCATCCAAGGTACTTCTTCCTTCACTTTCCCTATCCACGCCGGAGTCCCTCAAGGCAGCCCTCTTTCTCCCCTTCTCTATGTCCTCTACACCCATGATATCCCTACCCCTTCTCCTCCGCTCCGTTTGTATCAATACGCCGACGACCTTGCCATTCTCGCCCTCTTCCCTCGTTCTCACACCCTCCAACGCCATGTTCAACGTTACCTTCATACCCTCCAAACCTGGTGCAATCACTGGCACATTCAAGTCAACCCCCAGAAGTCCCAATACATCCATATCAAACGCTCCCGCACCCGTCGCCGCCCTACCCAGCGCCTCCATTTCACCTTCAATGATTCTCTTATCCCTCAACTTAATCAGCTTAAATACCTCGGCATTACCTTCCAAAATAACCTCCAATGGAACCTTCACTTCGACTCAGTCTACAAACGCTCCCTCTCCCGCTTCCGCATTCTCCGCCTCCTCACCGGTAAGACCTGGGGCCTACGGCCCCCTCAGACCCTTAACGTTTACAAGACCTTCATCCGCCCTGTTTTCACCTACGCCTCCCTTACCTGGTGATCACTTTCGTGATGTTTTTAGTGTGTTTTTTTTCATGCCGCATTTGTCGGTCAAATGCTTTTGAGACCACCGAACTATTAATGTATTTAATCACATTTATGTTTATAATATATAATGTAATTCTCGAGTGATTACTCGTAACAAACAAAATTTCTAAGACACATACCTCAGCCTGTTCATAGATGTTGACTCTCCGAGCCACAAGTTCACTACTGCAAGGTGCTGCTTCTCGCTAGCCGCTACGTGGAAGACTGTCGTCACATCTCTGCTTCGGCCAATCAGACGCCGCCAGCCAGTGGGATTTCTCGATGGTTCTACGCCCTATTTAAGCAGTGGTTCTCCTCTTCAAGATCCTGTACGGCATTACCGCATTACCGCATCACTTCATGGAGTCTTCCAAAGCTTCGTTCCATGGGGCAAATACCTGACGGTACTCTTCTACAGTAAGACGGTGTAATCAGCACGTCACACCGATACGCTGGAGGTTACTACGCATCAATGTCACAACTAGATGAGCTGTTGCGAGGCTCAGATCACAGTTCTCATCGCTACGCAAGATGAAAGCTTGCTTATTACTTTCGCTCTTCAGTGATATGCTAAAAATATACTTTGGTTCTAAAGAAGAAACTTTCTTCAAGCAGATACTTTATTTCGAGATGCTGGACATCGCAATCACAAAGTATAGTGTTCTTAAACTACAAACTACAGCTGCCAAACCATCAAGCTTTGGCCACGGCCGACCTGCAGCACTGAAACCTCTCTAGTCAACATAAATAGCAACGGAAGATAAGTTACATTCTTTTATTTTCTATTTAATCACTTATCTTCTATGTTTTAAATGGTTTTAATATTGCTTGCAAGTGCAATTATTTCAAAAAATGTCGTGTCTTTCAAATGAACTCTTGCAAATAGCACCAAGTTGTGCCAACCTACTAATTTTTAAACCCATAGGGCTTCCAGTAATGTATAGTATTTATCACCTGTTTGAACGAGCAAGATGGCGGCGCGTGCCTGCTTCAAGGGAAGTGTGCTCCGTGTGATTTTAGTATTTTTAATGGTAAAATGTGCAGTGACTGTGGCAAGACGTGTTCATTCTGTGACCGTTAATGGTGAACAGGATCTGAGGAATCAACCCCTTATGGAAAAACTTCTGGTGAGTGACAAATGCACAATACATTCCTGGACATGGTGTGGCAGTGAAGGTCTGGGGCTGGCCACCATTAGCCGGCCACGCCGAGCGGGAGGGGAAGGTGTCGCAAGGCTACCTGCTACCGGGTTCTCGCTCTGCTGTCTAGCGCTTGCTCTAAGCGGCGACATAGAACTCAACCCTGGACCTTTGCAATGCGCAATATGTGAAAAAATCGGCCGAAAAAATCAATTATATATTCAGTGCAGTAATTGTAACATGTCGAGCCACAGGACGTGTGCTAAAATAAGTACCTCTGAGTTTCGGTGTATTAAAAAAGGCACGCGAACGTGGACATGTTGGCAATGTGCTATGCCGCCGTTTACCGACTCGTTGTGCAACAATACCAGTGATATTCCCAGTGACGCTGTAAATAGTGTAAATAACCTGAATAGTTCACTTGTAAATAAACACTTATCACTGTTCGCCTTCAATGCCCGCAGCATCACGCGACCGGGACGGAAACAAAACATTCATGCTACAGTGACCGCCCTAGATCCAAGTATTGTGTGTTGCAGTGAAACGTGGCTCTCTGGGGTGGTAGGTGATCGGGAGGTGTTACCAGACACATACCAGCTGTTCCGGAAAGACCGACCACGGACTTCAGGGGGCGGGGTTCTCATTGCTGTGAAACCTGAGTACAATGCAACTCGCGTCCATCAGCTGGAAACTGACGCTGAGGCCGTGTAGGTTGAGGTTCAATGCAGTAACGGTAAATATCTGATCGGATCAGTCTATCGCTCTCCGAAATCGTCCCAGCTGATGAATGATGAGCTGATTCTCTCCCTCAAACGGGTGCAAAACCTTCAACAAAATTATGACGCTGTCTACATTGTTGGTGATTTCAACCTACAAATCACATGGAATAGAAATGCCGCTCCTATCCCAAATAATCCTATATCCAACAACTTCCTTACAGCATTCTATGATCTATTCCTCCATCAACTCATATTTGAAGCTACCCGTATCACAGAGACCTCCCGTTCAACCCTCGATCTCTTCCTAACAAACTCTCCATCCTCAATTCAGTCTCTACAAGTCATCCCTGGATTTTGTGATCACCAAGCCCTCCTAGCTATATTTACCCACAAAAAGAACAGTCCAAAATTACAAACCAGAACAGTTTACAATTACTCCCGTACCAACTGGAAACTCCTTTCTGACATCTTACTTGACAGATTACCGGTCATTACACCTTCAGTCACCAACAGTGTAGATATAGATGGTACCTGGCATACTTGGAAGGAAATCTTTTTTCAGTGCGTCGATGAAGTGATCCCTAAGGTTACAATTAAAAATAAGAA
The DNA here is from genome assembly GCA_946902985.2 of Meconema thalassinum. NCBI lineage: Eukaryota > Metazoa > Arthropoda > Insecta > Orthoptera > Tettigoniidae > Meconema > Meconema thalassinum. The sequence goes on from OX336388.2 coordinate 1,628,520,069, forward strand.
AAATACACCTTGGATCTCAAAGGACATAATATCCAAAATAAGAAAGAGAAATCAGCTCTATAACAAGTGGAAACAGTGCCCAAGTGACAGCAGGTGGGAAAAGTATAGGCTGGCTAGAAATAGTACCAAATCTGCAATTCGTGAAGCCTACAGTACGTATATGGACAAATTAAGCTTTAATCCCAAGGCAATGTGGACATTCATTCGGAGCAAAAGTGGCAACACCGCACCACAGAGCTTTAAACATAACGGACTTTCTATTTCCAACCCACTAGACATAGCCAACTCATTCAACTGTAAATTCCAAAGTAACTTCTCTCCACCTGACACCAGTGAAGGAATGTTCCTACCAAGGACATCATCCCCTCTCTTTCCCCTAGCCAGTCTATATTTCACACAACAGGAAGTACGAGACAGCTTACGGAGAACTAGACCCCATGCCGCGACAGGACCAGACTTAATCCCTGCTCGGATCCTTCATTACTGTGCTGATGCCCTAGCACCCTCATTGTGCGCACTTTTCAACCAGTCCGTTAACACCGGGACTCTACCACAAGAGTGGAAACATGCTAACGTGGTCCCTGTGTTCAAAGATGGTGACAAGGAAGACATGGACAACTACCGCCCGATTTCTCTGACGTCTGGTATCTGTAAATGTTTGGAGCGCCTGGTTGCTAAGAACATACTGGAATTCCTGAGTGAGCGAGGCCTGTTAAATCCAAGCCAACATGGCTTCGTTCCGGGGAGATCTTGTACAACTCTTTTGACAAAAGTGATTGATGACTGGCAGAACTCTTTGGATCAGACTAACGTCTCCCAAGTGGACTGTGTGGCCCTGGACTTAAGCAAAGCTTTTGATCAGGTGCCTCATCAAAGACTCTTGTTAAAGCTTGGCAAATATGGCATCGGAGGCAAACTGATTACATGGTTGACGTCATTCCTGGTAGGTCGAACGCAGTGTGTCGTGTTTGGCGGGGCTAAGTCACCGAACATAGTGGTAACTTCGGGAGTATCACAGGGGTCGGTGATTGGGCCTTTGTTGTACATGGTTTTTACCCTCGACCTTCCAAGCTGTGTGACGTCCACGATGGCGCAGTATGCAGACGACTCAGTAATTTACAGAGCCATAAAAAATAATGATGACGTCAAAGCACTACAGGAAGATCTGGACAGTGTGGCACTGTGGTGTGATGTAAATAAGATGACCTTGAATGTAAACAAGTGTAAATATATTCGGCTAAGTAGGGCCAGACAGCCTATTGCACATAGCCTTTCACTGAGCGGCAAAGTTCTTCCCATGTGCAATTCACTGCGAATGCTGGGAATACACATTTCCAGCAATTTGAAGTGGAATGTACACGTTGAGGAATCTAGGTGTAAGGCATTTAGAATTCTAGGATTTGCAAGACGTAATCTTCTGGGATTCAGAAGCCGTGCACTCCGAGCGGTGTATCTCTCCACGATACGGCCCATTCTTCTGTACGGACTTCCTGCCTGGCATCCCACTACCGAGGAAAACATGAGGAAGTTAAGTGCAGTCCAACGTCGAGCAGAGCGACTCATTTACAATCAGGGTAACAAAGTTTTGACAAAACCATTAACATCCATCAATGACATATGTAGCCAAATAGATCTCACCTTTCTCCGAAAATCTCTAGCTGGCATCATTATACTGTACCCATTTCACCGCCTTCAGCTGTCATATCGTTCAGTCCGTAGAGCACAGGGTGTCACACTTGTTCCTCCATTCGCTAGGACAACAGATTATCAATCTGGATTCTACAATCGCTCTGCTCGACTTTGGAATGACCTGCCTCATGAAATAAAAGACCTTCCTCCACGACAATTTTGCCGCAAAGTGAAGGCTCTAAAGGGACTAAAACCCCATGTAAATTGAATTATATACTGTATAATGTAACTTTGTGAGTGATTGGGAGTGGGCGCGTGCGTGTATATATGTATGTATGTATGTATGTATGTATGCGTGTGTGAGCGTGTATATGTGTGTGTGCATGCCTGTGTCATCCCTTTTATTTATGAATTGTATGATATAGACGTCATGTACAGCAGATTATGTGTATATAGCAAATGTAAAGGTGTAAATTGTATAATGTAACATTTGAGATTTATTTAGATTTAATGAACGGAGATGGAGACACTGATGTGTATGTGGGGCTTGCCCTTTCTCTATCTGCCGTCCATAAATTGTAGGCACAATTTTTGGTAAATAAATAATAATAATAATAATAATAATAATAATAAACAACAAATAAAGTTTATATTATATTAATGCTTAAATGTTCAGTGTTAAAATTGAACTTAAAGTTGAGGATAAAGAACCAGGCCGCACTCCCCTAGCCCAAAATATTCAGTCTAACAGCTCCTTTCACAGTAGTTATTTTGTCCAGGCATTTTGCCTGATGCTTTCTCCCGTTTATGAGAGCGAACTTGGGCGGTTCTTCACATAACCATATGGTGCCGATAACCGGGAGTGCGTTTTGTAAACATTTGTTGAAGCAAGACTGTATATTGAACCAATCTCAGAAATTAATATTTGAACTAATTAAAAAATTTACCTCTCATACTGAACATTAAGTGTATAAATTGCTCAAAAATTGTGATTTCTAATTCTTTTGGAAAGTTTCAGCTCGGAGTTCATGCTTGGCACTGGAAGAGGAAACACAAAAACAAGTTCCACATTTAACCGTTGGAAGGGCTGCTTTCTCTCTCTTCTGGCAGGCTGTTGTACGAGTTCACAGGGAAGTCGTGAGTACCTTCACAACAAACTTTCACAATGCCAATTGACGAAAAACTCATTAATGCGAGGGCTTCGGTCAAGGGCAAACTCACGCGTTTTCGCACTTTTCTATATGAGCTCACGGAAAAAGAACGTAATAGTGACATCATTTCTCAAAGACTGAAAGGTTATGAACAAGCCTTTGAGAAATATGATGAGATCCAAAGTAATATTGAGACACAATATCCCGACCAGCAAAGTGACCGCTGTGAGGTTGAATTTTTTTTATTATAAAGGGTTCGCAGACGCAAAGCAACTTTTAAGAAGTTTAACATTGCAGGAAAAGCAGGAGAAAATTCCTTCAGAATCTTCTTCTTTTCCTTCCCGTGTTATATTACCGAAAATAGAATTACCTAAATTTACCGGAGATGAAACAACATGGGAGCCATTTTTTGAATTATTCAATTCATTGGTTCACGGAAACGATTCTCTTCCTTCAATACAGACGTTTCATTATTTGCGTTTGTCCTTGCAAGGCAACGCACTTAAACTCATCCAGGAGCTTACGTTGACAAATGAAAATTATGAAGTAGCTTTGGCACTTCTCAAAGATCGGTTTGGGAACACTCGTTTAAAAACTCAACGTCACATACAGGGTTTATTCAATTTACCTATTGTTCAAGCTGATAATCTTGCCTCGCTTCGTAATCTAATCGATGCTGCAGAACTTCATATTCGTGCGCTTGCAAATTTGGACCAACCAGTTGACCATTGGGATCTATTTTTGATTCATCTTATTTCTGCTTAATTAGACACTAAAACTTTAAAAGATTGGGAAGCAGATCTGTCGCAACATTCATTGTGTACCTATGAAGCTATTATTAAATTCTTAAAGGCGAAATGCCAAATTCTCTCTGCTGTAGCCAGCCAAAAGAGTAGCTCCACCTTTAAACCTCCTTCTAATAGTAAGGTCATCAGTCCCACTCAGAGAGTACTAAGGTCACATGCCTTTTCTACCAATATTCGGTCTCCCAATCAAGTACAAGCTTGTGTTTTGTGTCAACAACCACATAACTTGTACCAATGCGCTCAATTCAAATCTTTATCTGTGGATGAAAGACGCAAATTAATTACCACCCACAAGCACTGCTTTAATTGTCTATCAGGGACACATATGATAAGCAATTGTCATTCTGAACGGTTATGTTTTCACTGTAAAGCAAAGCATCATACTCTCCTGCATAGACATGAAAGATCGCGGTCATCAGCAACCAATAGTTCATCCGCTAAATCTAATTCTGAGACTTTGCCGAATAACGCTCAGTCTTTTACTCAAAGCTCTGCTTCGTTCAGTAAAACTCAAGTTTTATTGTCCACTGTCCAAATTCTAGTGAAGAATGTTCACGGAAAATGGGTTTCTGTAAGAGGATTGTTAGATAATGCTGCAACTAACAATTTTATCAGTGAATCGCTAGTTCGCAAGTTAGGTCTACAAATATGCCCTACTTCTATAGAAGTTACAGGAATTAATGATTCTAAATCGCAATCTCTGAGTTATGCTAAACTGGATGTAAAAGATTCTAATAATCTCGGCATTCATTTAAATTTAGATTTTTAAATTATCAAATCTATAGGTAATGACACCCCCATTACTTCTTTTCAAGTCCAGAATTGGAATATTCCGCATCATTTGCAACTTGCAGATCCAAATTTCAACAGAGCTTCAGCTGTAGAAATTCTTTTAAGTGCCAGCATTTTTTGGCAATGTTTACATCCGGAAAAGGTTAAAGTTGCCCGTGATGTTTTCTTTCGTAGAACCGATTTTGGTTGGATTGCCACTGGGCAAATATACCGCAACCCCGTTCAACAGAAATCGCATTGTCATTTTGTTGGTGCTGATTTAAATCAAGAATTAATTAAGTTCTGGGACATTGAGGATATTCAAGTCACCTCACCTCATTCTTGTAATAATGAGATCTGTGAAACATTGTATATAGAAACCACTGTTCGCACTACTGAAGGCAGATTCGTGGTTACTCTTCCTCGTATTTCTAACCCCCCTATTATTACAGAATCACATTCCAGAGCTCTCAAAGCTTTATTCGCAATTGAAAATCGCTTTAAAAAGATGCTCTCTTAAAAACTCAGTATACTTCCTTCATGGAAGAATACGAATCAGCGAATCACATGGAAGTAGTTCCAAAATCTGAAGAAATTAGTAATCCTCCTAAAGAAATAGTATATCTTAATCAACATCCGGTTTGGACAAATTCTTCCACCCGAGAACAGATAAGAGTGGTTTTTAATGGGTCATCTCCTGATGCTAATGGTGTTTCTCTCAATGACACTCTGCATTCTGGACCCACTATTCAGACAGATCTTACTTCAGTTTTACTTAACTTTCGTCTATTCCCCATTGCTGTCCTTGCTGACATTAAGCAAATGTATAGGCAAATTCTAGTAAATTCAGAACAACGTGATTTGCAAAGAATTTTGTGGTGAGACGACAATGCAAAACCTATAAAAATATTTCGTTTACGAACAGTGACATACGGTCTTAAGCCGTCTGCCATTCTCGCAATACGATCTCTTCATCCGTTGGCCGAACAAGATGGACATCTTTTTCATCCTCTTGCTTCTGAAGTATTGAAAACTGCATTCTATGTAGATGATTTTCTGTATTCTTTTCCTAGTATCTCTGACGCACTTCTTGTTTGTGAAGATTTAAATTCTCTTCTTTCTGGTGGTGGGTTTACCCTTCATAAGTGGAACTCGAATTCAACCGAATTTTTATCTAACTTTTCACAAGTAACTCCTGTTGACAAATGTGTTGCGCTTCTTTCTGAGGAATCAGCTATTAAAACCTTGGGTGTTTTTTGGTCTCCTGTTTCAGATACCTTTTCATATCAGGTACACTTATCTGAGTTTCACCCTCAAACGAAAAGGCAATTATTATCAGATATAGCAAAAGTTTTTGATCCCTTGCAGTACATTGCTCCGGTGGTTATTACTGCAAAAATTTTCTTACAAAAACTTTGGTTATTGAAAGTTGGTTGGGATGAAAATGTACCCTCCCCCCTTTTGGATGAGTGGTTAAAATACCGCAAGAGTTTGTTAGATCTTTCTCAAATTTATATTCCCCGCACTTTAATTTCCGACCTTTCATGTCAGTATTTCGATTTGCACGTATTTGCCGATAGTTCTGAAAAGGCATACGGTTACTGCGCCTACTTAGTAGGCCGCCCTTCCAATACTTTACCCGGATTTTCCAATTTAATTTGCGCAAAATCAAAGGTAGCCCCACTCAAATCCATATCTATACCTAGATTGGAATTATGTTCTGCTGTGATGGCTGTGGAATTAGCCAGTAAATTAAAAATCAGTTTAAATTTGAAATTTTCGAGCACATGGTTTTGGAGTGATTCTTCCATCGTGGTAGCTTGGATTTCAAAACCTTCTTCGCATTGGACCACTTTTGTGGCTAATCGCGTTTCTAAAATAAAAGAGTTGTCTCATTTTGACCAATGGAATCATGTTCCGGGGAAAGAAAACCCCGCTGATATAATTTCACGTGGCTGCTTGCCCAAGAAATTAATTTCTCTTAAATTATACTGGAATGGTCCGGCGTGGCTCAGTCAGGATTTTTCTTGTTGGCCTCGTTCATCTAATCCGCTCGCAGAAGATGTTCCTGATGCTCGCATTGTTACCGCTTCCCTTTTTCTAACTTCTATTGCTACTTGTCTTTTTCAGCGCTACTCTTCATTTAATAAATTAATTCGTGTGGTAGCATATTTATTTCGATGGAAATTTCTTGTTCTTGATCAGCCTGTGGAACCGCGACCCTTTCTCACTAAAATGGAATTGGAATTTGCTTCTCGTAGAATCTTGTTTCTTATGCAACAAGAAGTATTCTTTCTTGAGTAACAGACGCTTTTAAGCAAAAAAGCTCTGCCAAAGTCTAGTAGGCTGTTACCTCTAACCCCTTTTTTGGACCAAGATGGATTAATACGAGTGGGGGGGCAGGCTAGAAAATTCTAGTTACTCAGATGAGAAAAAACATCCCATTATTCTCCCTTATAGACATCCTATTACTACTCTCATCGTAAAGAAATTTCATTATCAGAATTTGCACGCTGGCACCCGCACCTTGCTTTGCTTAATTCGTGAGCAATATTGGCTCATTAACGGTGTTCATGAAGTTTCTTCTGTTATTCGGAAATGTATACCTTGTTTTAAGTCCAAGCCCCAGCCAATCACGCAAATTATGGGAAACTTACCATATTTTCGTTCCGAACCTAGTAAGCCTTTTGCCCTTACGGGTATCGATTATGCTGGTCCTTATGCCTATCAAATTAATTCCCCTTTATCTAAGCGAAAGTTGTTAGGTAAACTTTATATTTCTTTATTTGTGTGCATGGTGACAGGAGCCATTCACCTTGAGTTAGTTACAAGTGCTTCTACTCCTTATTTTATAGCAGCCTTTTCTAGATTTGCCGCTAGAAGGGGTGTTCCCTCTGAGGTTTTCTCAGATAACGCAAATTTTTTTGTTAGTACCTTTGATCTTTGGAAAACTGCACTTACCTCTCCTTCTGCTAAGGAACAGTTTTCTAATTTTTCTCATGCTAAGGGATTAAAATGGCATTTCACTCCCCCTTACGCCCCCCATCATGGTTGCCGTTGGGAATCTTGCATAAAGCTCACGAAGAGACAGCTGAAGAAAACCTTTGGTTCAGCCATCCTTTCCTATGAGGAATTCAATTCCCTCATTATTCAGGTTGAGGGTATCGTAAATTCTAGGCCGCTTACGCCTTTGTCTAACGATCCTAAAGATCTTCTTCCGTTAACACCTAGCCATTTTTTAATAGGCTGTTCTTTAGCTTCTACGCCTTCTTTGCTGAGTCGACGCTGTGATCTCGGGTTACCTATTTTCTGGAGAAAGTTAGAATCTTTGCGAAGCTCTTTTTGGCGCCGTTGGAAGCTGGAGTATCTCAGCTCACTCAACAGAAGAGAGAAGTGGCGGCTTTCCCAGCCTGGTGTGCGAGTGGGAGATATGGTTCTTTTGCGCGATCCAAGTCCCCCTCTCGTATGGAATATTGGTAGGGTAACTCACTACCATCTGGGTCGTGATAGGCATGTGAGAGTTGTAGATGTTCTCACTAGTAAAGGAGTCTATACTAGACCAATTTCTATGGTTGCTATTTTGCCTGTTGAGGCTTAGTGTCATCCTCTTTCATTGTTGTTCATGTTTTTTCCAACTGATTCTTTGATTGTCTTCTTTCGGGGGTCTCAGAGCATGATCACTTTCGTGATGTTTTTAGTGGTTTTTTTTTCATGCCGCATTTGTCGGTCAAATGCTTTTGAGACCACCGAACTATTAATGTATTTAATCACATTTATGTTTATAATATATAATGTAATTCTCGAGTGATTACTCGTAACAAACAAAATTTCTAAGACACATACCTCAGCCTGTTCATAGATGTTGACTCTCCGAGCCACAAGTTCACTACTGCAAGGTGCTGCTTCTCGCTAGCCGCTACGAGAAAGACTGTCGTCACATCTCTGCTTCGGCCAATCAGACGCCGCCAGCCAGTGGGATTTCTCGATAATTCTACGCCCTATTTAAGCAGCGGTTCTCCTCTTCAAAATCCTGTACGGCATTACCGCATTACCACATCACTTCATGGAGTCTTCCAAAGCTTCGTTCCATGGGGCAAATACCTGACGGTACGCTTCTACAGTAAGACGGTGTAATCAGCACGTCACACCGATACGCTGGAGGTTACTACGCATCAATGTCACAACTAGATGAGCTGTTGCAAGGCTCAGATCACAGTTCTCATCGCTACGCAAGATGAAAGCTTGCTTATTACTTTCGCTCTTCAGTGATATGCTAAAAAATGTACTTTGGTTCTAAAGAAGAAACTTTCTTCAAGCAGATACTTTATTTCGAGATGCTGGACATCGCAATCACAAAGTATAGTGTTCTTAAACTACAAACTACAGCTGCCAAACCATCAAGCTTTGGCCACGGCCGACCTGCAGCACTGAAACCTCTCTAGTCAACATAAATAGCAATGGAAGATAAGTTACATTCTTTTATTTTCTATTTAATCACTTATCTTCTATGTTTTAAATGGTTTTAATATTGCTTGCAAGTGCAATTATTTCCAAAAATATTGTGTCTTTCAAATGAACTCTTGCAAATAGCACCAAGTTGTGCCACCTACTAATTTTTAAACCCATAGGGTTTCCAGTAATGTATAGTATTTATCACCTGTTTCAAACAACAAATAAAGTTTATATTATATTAATGCTTAAATGTTCAGTGTTAAAATTGAACTTAAAGTTGAGGATAAAGAACCAGGCCGCACTCCCCTAGCCCAAAATATTCAGTCTAACAGCTCCTTTCACAGTAGATATTTTGTCCAGGCATTTTGCCAGATGCTTTCTCCCGTTTATGAGAGCGAACTTGGGCGGTTCTTCACATAACCACCTGGCTCACCGCCCACCCCCGCCTTTATTTCCGTCTCCTCACCCTTGACCGCCACGCTATCAGAATCGCCTATCATTGTAAATTAGATACCCCTTCCGCCACCCTCACTGGTATGCTTACTTTCCCTTCTGCACTCGCCCACATTCACTCCCTTCGTTTCTCCTACCTTACTCGCGCACGCCGCTCCCACGCCAACCAACCCCTCGAAGCTCTCGAGCTCTCCCCCTATGCCACTGCTATCCTCAATTCCACACGCACCCCGGAAACCGGTCATCTCTTCCCTCCACTCATCGACTAGCCCCCTCTCACGCTCCCATTCTTCTGTTCTGTGCACATTTTCCACATGTTCTACTTTCTTTTGGGGGGCTATAGTCAGCCGCGCCTCTTTGTTACTGTCGGCACCACAAGTGCCCTCTCATTGTTTATTTCTTTTCGTTCTGTTTTTATCTTATTCACATCGCCCCTGTCGCAGTTATATTAATTTTATTTAATCCCCACTTAACCTTATTTTGTCTACTTCGTTCTCCGGAATGGCTCCACGCATCGTCACACAGTGCTCCCAGTGCTCCTAAAATCTATCGGCCTTGTTGCCGCTACACCCCAGTGCTTCCAGTGATGCGTGTGCTTCTGAAATATTTTTGTTTCTCTTTCAGCATGTACAATAGACAATCTTTTGAACTTTAAGACATTGCAATTTATTCATTTTCTGAGCCTTTTCCAGTGTCTTTATCTTTTCCAGCCATACGAACAATAGACATTCTTTCTGGGCATTACTTTTCTGTTTGTTGTATCTACTTCTGTATTTTACCCACGGCAATCTTTATTTTCTGTATCTTGTATATTTTTTGAATAAACGGGGCTAGTGGGGTAAATTTCCGGCGAGTGCGGTGGGGGGCCTTGTCTGGGGGGTCCGCCTTGGGGTCGCGGTGTCTTCTGCGCCATTGCATCCTCCTTCGTCCCTCCTATCCATATGCCTAGCATATCTTCTTTCAAATATAAATTATTCTCTAACCCTTTCCTCTTCTTCGGCACAAGAGCTCCCTGTTGAGCTGGGTGCCCGCCCTGTCTCGCTTTGCGGGGCAGGGAATGACATAACTCCTGTTCCTTCCTTCCTTCCTAAGACATCTTTTTGCACTAATTAATCCCCGTGACTGCAATTTATAAACAGCGCAAGATGCAACTATTTTCGCAATTCTGCACCAGATCACTGGTAGGGGCGACGTGATGCTGCCCGAATTGCCAGCCAACAATAGATTTATTAAAAAATAATCTTACAGTTACACTACTACGGACGTGAATGGTTCTAGGGCCTTAATACGTAGTTTTCAAGTTCATTTTGTCTGTTATTCTAAATGTAGGGAAAGGAGAGCGTTGTTCAAAATATCTAGTGGACAGTGTTACCAGCACCGTTTCAAACTGAATGTAAAATTTGGTGCAATTAGGAGAAACGGTGTAGATTTGTGATAAAGGGCCTAATTTAAGGTGGACAGTGTCACTCGCATGGTTGCAAAGGGTAGGTTTACAAAATGTGGTTCAGATCGGTGAAACGGTGTAGATTTGGGCCAAAGGGCCTAAATACAGGAAATGGAGTGGTATGTCCAAAATTTCAAGCAGACTGTGTTACTCGCAGGCTTCCAAAGGGTAAGTATACAAATTTTGGATGAGATCGGTGGAACGGTGTATATTTGTGATAAAGGGCCTAAATGCAGGAAATGGAGTGGTCGGTCCAAAATTTCAAGCACATAGCCAAAGGGCCTAAATGTAGGGAATGGAGTGGTCTGTCCGAAATTTCATGTAGCCAGTGTTACTCGCAGGGTTCCTATTGGTAAGTACACACATTTTGGTTCAGATCGGTGAAAAGGTGTAGATTTATACCAAAGGGCCTAAATGCAAGGAATGGACTGGTCTGTCATATACTTCACCTAGACAGTGTTACTCGCAGGGTTCCAAAGGGTTAGTATACACATTTTGGTTGAGATCGGTGGAACGGTGTACGTATCACTAACCATAACGCCAGCGCATGCGGATAGAGCAGTTCGGGAGCGCTTGTTCTAGCGACTTACTGAACAAAAATCAAACTTTAAGGTTACCTGAGAGGTGTAGCCTAATGCTACTTAGCCTAAACTATTCCTCTTGAATCTGACTATCATATAAAAGAGAATTTTTCGAATCGGACCGGTAGTTCCGGAGATTAGCGCTTTTAAACCCACAAACACACAAACTCTTCAGCTTTATTATATTAGTATATATAATTTATAAATAGTCTCTCAATAACAAACAATAAATGTAATATTTTTGCACATACTCATTTCTTCGGAGCGTTTAATTTTCCAATCATATACTCATATCGACAAAGCTAGGATGTGTATAACAGAGTCGCAATGACAAATAAGTAGGTAAAATATTGACTTGATACGAGAATTTAACTGTAATTATTTGTGGTGATCATAGATAATGTCGCCTCCGTAGCGTAGCGGTCAGCATGGTTAGCTGCCGCCCCGGATGTCCTGGGTTCGATTCCCGGCTCTGCCACGAAATTTGAAAAAGTGTTCCAAATGAGTAGAGGGGGTTCGATTCCCACCTCAGCCATCCTCGAAGAGGTTTTCCGTGGTTTCCCACTTCGCCTTTGGGCAAATGCCGGGATGGTACTGCCCCCGTAATTGAATTATGTAGAGACCACGGTGGCTATATTTGAAATTATAATTTGAGTTATGGCTGTCATAGTTATGACGTGGGTAGTCATGACGTAAGCACGGATGACGTAAATGTTATGCCAGCAGGCTACTTGAGCTGAGATTCTCAGTGACGTCAGATTTTAGTCGAGAATGTTCCAAGATGTACGACGCAGTCGCAGGAAACGAGGAATTCTGCTGAGGAAGAAACTATGCTATTGGAGGAGAGGTTTGAACCAATCAACGATAGTTTAAAGGAAGACGGAGATTGCTAAAACTATGGTATTTTTATTACTTTTGGAATGCAGAATTGTGGAAATCCATTTGCAGTAAAAGCATTGATTTGGAATTTTGGTGAAATTTATTTTCAGTTTTTGAATTTTGAAAATCCGTCATGTATTAACGAAGTTGGAACTTCTAGCGATGACGCAGTATCACGCTCTGGAAGGGATGGTAACGCCCCTCGTGAAGTTAATAAAAGGGCTTGCGCAGAAGAGAGGAGTCCCTTTCGTTCTCTGATCATTCTGAGATCTCATTCTCAGAGCATCGAAGTATATTGTGAAAGTTCTTTTCTTATACATTCATTATAGTGAGACGTCGAAGTGAACAGCAGTGAAAAGAATCGTCTTTATAACGTGTGGCGAGGCCACTATATTAACGAGATCCATGTCAAACTAGGTGAAGTTGAAACGGACCTTAGAAAGCTTCTACAAGTTTAGCTTCGAACAGTTAGCGGTCTCCGATAAGCTAATTGTATTGTGCAGTGCTACATGCAGTAATAGAGAAAAGCTGAACAATTTCGACCGATTAGTTCGAAAGATATTAGCAGTTTTATACGACTGAGAAAAGTGATTATCTCGCCACAAGAGAAGCACTTTCGTATAGCCAGAATCAACGCAACGGCTGACGCTGCGAGTGGAATAGAAAGACTTCAGATTGCTTGGTTACAGAACAATACAGTATAATGGAGCAATTGAATACGGCAGTTTGTTCTTCTAACACTACAACCGAAGAGCAGATGGAAGGCTAAGGCGCTTATTGCAATTGGGACATACTTCAACGGAGTAAGATAGCGACATGGAACTTCGCTAATAGCTATTCCACACAAGCGAACATGCGGTGAATACCATCTACACCCATGTTTCGTAATTAAAGGCTGAATACCATCGAACAGCCATAGAAACAATTTCATACTCTGAATATGAATAATTTCTTCGGAAATTTCTACAAAACTTCATGGCGATTGTCTACTGGAACTTCAGGGAATTTTTCAAGAGAGGTCAGGGTGGACCCGACTCACAAAGAAGATTATTGCCGGAAGGATGTCTATTCGTCTTCGAGGAGCAGAGCGATTTCCGGAGAAGGAAGCAGTTCGATTCTCCGAGGGTGCTATTTCCTATTTCGAGGATGGAGCTCAACTTTAACGAGGTGAAATGGATCCATCAGCAGTCTTCTTTGGGGAATTTTCCTCTGGAACGTCAATCGGCAGATAAGGTAGTCATGAACGTTTATTGTATTTGAGTATATTAATGATGTTTGAGCAACCATTTTTCCCATATTTTTATCCTCATGTTTTTGCCCTATTTTCTTGTTGAGATTCTTATTCTCAGTACACCTTGATGAGTTTTGCATTTTTCGACGATTTATTAAGACATTGTTATGTCATGGGCATAGTTAATGATTTTGAATCAGTTGAGACTGATATTTAGAATTTTCAGTAATTAATATTTTTGTAGTCACGATTTGACTGTAAGTTAATGATTTTTAATGGCAGATTTAAATTCAGACAGCGTGTCACTTTATTAAAGTAATTCTACCCCTGTTTAATTACTTTGACCAATTTTCTGTCATCATCAAGAAGGAAGAACATTTAAATGATTTTAGAGCGTTAAAATCTCTTACGTTGTCGACGATCTTGGAAATACTAGTCGTTATTTGTATTGATTGCAACACAGACATTTATCGTCAGTTATGAATGAACATTGCATTACAGACACTTTTTTTTGAAAGAGTAACTTTAATAAAGAATTATTGAATGCATTAAAGTCAAGTACTTTTGTTAGGAGTTTTTCTCAATTAGAGATTTATAGAACGATGTTTGCATTCCCCAGTCTAATTGGATTCTATTCGACTACTTTGCTTTTTAGTCGCACTTTATTTGAAGATAGTATTTTCATACTACAATTTCTTTTAAGATGTTAATCTTAAATTTTGATAGACCAGATAGGCGTATATAAGCGTATTCACTATTAAATTTGTTTGTGATTGGCAAGTTTTGACTTCATTTCGGTTCATGAATGAAATCCACGAAGGTTAAATAGAAAAACAGTTTTGAAACAATTAATGATTATAAAAATTTTTAAGTGGAACTATGAATGTATAATCGCTAGTGCAGCGCGTGTTGAAAGTCGCTGAGATATAATGCCCTTGAATATGAAGGAAGTTCCCACAGGAATAAATGTTAAAGAATTATTTGTGGAAGTTTTGTAAGTTATGTGGAAGTTTAATGCCATATAGATTAATATATGATGATTTTGGGCATATTTTTAATGCAGTTTGTGCATTAACTTGTTAGCGAAGGATTTTCCGCTGGAGTAAGATTGTCATAGTTCGTTGAAAATAAATCAAGTGATTTACTGTTATAATTAACACGAGTTTTGAAAGAATTTGAGATAAGATTTTGAATGAAGGTTGCCGTCACAAATCATTATTAAAACCTTTATTAAACCAGATTGTGACATTAACATGTATAACTAACCTTCATTGGTCGATTATATTAAATAGGATTATGAAAATTACCAACCGAATGGACATGTGGTTAATGTATTTATTAAATTAATAATTTAAACAATTTAAATGTTACTATTGTAAATAATTGCTGTAAATATTTTTGAAAATAATGTAAAACGAGAGTGATGTTAAAGGCGTGCTTATAATACTTTTATTGTCTTTGACAAATAGTATAAACAATTTCTAATTGTTATAAATAATTTATGTGATTTTGTTATAAACATTTAAGAGCTAATTAAACAATTGGATGAGAAGTTAACAAGTTTAAGGAATTAACATAATGTTCCAATAGGATGTGAGCAAAGTACTTGAAAGATTTGCGTAAATATAATGTGATCTGTCTTGTAGACAGATAAAAGTTTGAGAGAGCAAGCTGTATGTTACGTAACAACAGCACGTGAGAAGGGAATGCATTTGACCAGTATGCAACAGGTTGGAGGGTAGCTCGCAGCTGGGCCAACATCTGGTTCACAGAGAGTGAGGTCGTCCACACTCCGGCCTTGCGACTATAAATACCATTCTCATGTTTATTAAAAGGAAACCAAATGCTCTATATATGTCACACCCTTACGTCCTTTTCCAATCCAATAGTGTTATGAATATTACGTTATTTGGAGCTCTTGGGAGCTAAAATGTTTTATATCATGTTGTATGATAATTTTTGCAAGTCCTACTGAGGACGTAGTCAGATTGACTTGGGCTACTGATAGCCACGTTGATTTTGTTGTGTTAGTAAAATCATACCCTTTATTAGAAATAAAGCTTTTGTACAGTTCAAAGTTCTCGTCTTCGTTTCTGGCTCATTTTTAAATGTCATGGTGGAGGTTATTGTGTGAACAGACTTTTAGTGATCCTGTTGTCAACTCAAACCCCGAGATAATTAAGAGGTAAGTAACGGTAAGTATGAACCCCCGTCTATTTTGGTGTGTTCCACAATGATTTCCTGTGAACTTCTGTGCTCTTATCTCGATAGTATCTGTCAGTGCCATTTTCATTGATGTAACTGTGCCGGTGCAATTGATAATTGGCAATCCGATTGAGGGGGCGGATATCTGACAGCCTACTATCCAGGTAAACGGGGACAGAAAGATTGGCGACCCAAGAGCGTGGGGCTGAGTCAACAGAAAGATTGGCGCACCTAAAACGTTGGGGCTCGATTCAACAAAACTGGATTACCAGGTTGAACGCCAGTAAGAGTGGCAAACCTAAAACGTAGGGTTCGATTAGACTCAAATAAAGAGGTTGATTCTTTGTTAGATGTCTAGGCCAATTGTAGTATTTAAGAGTGTGATTATATCGGAATTAAATGTTGTATTGTGTTAGGAAAATTACACTCAGAAAAGATCAGATCTTATACAACTTGAGAAAGGTTAAATAGGCTGGAAACTTAGAAAAATCGCCTATGATCTGGAATCTTATTTTATTTGACCGGCTTATGACATTTCTAGTCATGTTAAAGATAAAATTAATTATTTGGATTGTAAATGTAAATTATTTGTGTTAGGATATTTTAAAATGAGCCAGAGAAATTTGAACATGTGCTTGAGTTTGTTTCAACATGAAGTATCTTCGAAGGTTAATTATAAGGTAGTTATAAGTTAGATTTAAGACAGAAAATTGATCAAAATTATATATATGGTGAAAAGTGTTGCTCAAATGTTGTTATTTTGCTCTTTTGATGTATGTCCCTACAGCAATCCATTTTTGAATAATATTGTAATGGCAGATGACAGTTTGAAGAAAATGTTAGAGGAGATGTCTGCTAACATGAAGCAGATGATGGAGGAGAATGCTAGTAATTTGAATGCAAGAATGGAGGAGAATGTTAGTAATTTGTCTGCTAATTTGAATGCAAGGATGGAGGAGAATGCTAGTAATATGTCTGCTAATTTGAATAGTAGTATGAAGGAGATGGAAGCTAGGAATACTAGTCGAATGGAGGAGAATGCTAGTAATATGTCTGCTAATTTGAAGGGTATCCAAACTAGCGCTGCTAATTTAGAGGAGAATATGTCGCGTTTACAGATTAATACCCTAGGAATTGAGAATACTGTAACGGACATGCGTACAGACGTGTCTAATGTCCATAAAGATGTGTCTATTGTGCATAAAAGTGTTGATGATGTTAAAAATGATGTGTCTAAGGTACAGAAAGACCTTACAATGTTAAATCTAGATGTAGCTAATGTCCGAGGGGATATTTCTTGTGCTAGAGCCGAAGTAGTTGTTGTCAAAAACGATGTAGCGACTGTCCAAGACAAGGTCGAGGAAGTCCAAAAAGAAATTCAAAAAGCTAGAACTGATGTATCCAATGTTCAGGTAGACATTAATAACATTCATGCGGATATAACGGAGGTGCAAAGTGACATAACTAAGATTCAGGTAGAGGTCAACACAGTTTTCGTAGATATTACTAAAGTCCAAACTGATGTAAATAAAGTCAGGGAAGAAATCGAAAACTCAAAAACTCTTTGTACGCGTAATATAACTGCATTAGCGACTAGGTTAGTCGATGAATCAGTTAGAACAACAACGTCTTTAGCAGAGTTGAAGTATGATGTAGAGGTCATGAGAACACAGGTATTAGACCACAATAGAGTATTAAAAGAGGATATCGAAGTAGACATAGCCGAAATGTTAACAGCAAACGTAGCGGTATGGAAAGACGAGTGGAATAAGTCAAGTGGGGAACATGTAACCCAAATTCAGGAAAGGATTGAAAGAAAACTTGCCAGTACGCAGATAGAAATTAACAATGAAGTAGTACAGATTAGGAAAGATTTAAGCGTCAGGATAAATTCGTTATCCGAAAAACAAGTTGACGATAGAACACAACTAGATCAGGATATGCAAACTTTAAAATCTACATTAGAGGAACAGATGCATAAAGTTGTCTCGGATGTAAATGAAACGACGAGTAAACTGAAAAATTTGAAGTTAGGAGAGGCTAGTTTAATGGAGAACTACAAAGAAGAGATTATCAAGAAAGTCTTAACAGAAATCACTGACAAGGATACAGAAGGCTTAGCTTGCGGATTGAATAGGAATTATACTAGAAGACATAACCTAGAGCCAGAAGAAAGAGACGTGACTCCTGAAGAACGTGTATCCAGATTCAGAGAGGAGGATGACGAGAGGAATATGGAACCTGAGTGGAATTATCGAGATAGTGGGAAAAACTATCCGGATTCATATCCGAGGAACGTGACGGTCATTAGGAATTTCGAAGACAAACCACAAAAATTCAGTAACACTGAAAGTTTGACACCTATAGAGTATGTAAGGAATCTCAAAGATTATTTCATCGAAGCTCACATTCCCAGAGAAAGAGAGATGAAGATAGTAGAGAGATATCTGATTGGAGGACCCCTTGAATGGTTTCGCGCATTTAGATACACATTCAGTAACTTTGACGAGTTTGCAGAGGCATTAATCAAGCGATTTTGGTCTATAGAAGCGCAGAATTCGTTAAGAGCGGAGGTGTATTCAAGAAAATACTCAGGTACTCTTCCAACGAGGTACGCTGATTTCTTTACGAGTCAGTTGTCCCGCTTGAGATTTTTGCAACCCCCATTGTCCACGGAGCAACTTATAGATGCGATTTCTCGTATGCTGCCAGTTGAGGTGAGGAGACTTATAATTTCGTCCAACATCAGGGATTTATCCAGCATGGATGAATTACTAAGAAGGTTAGACTACACAAGTCCAATGCCTAACGTAGTCCAGAAAGGTCAAAGGCAGGAGTTTAAAGAAATCAATACGGTATATATGGACCAAGTCCAACAAACTGACAAGCCAGAGGAGGAGAAAAATGACAATGTAGGTCCTCACAGAAATAATCAGTTTAGAAATTACAGATCACAAGGTTACCGACCGTATCAACAGAGAAGAGGTTGGAACTACAACCGAGGAAACTACAATGGAAGAGGCAGATTTTACAACAATAATGGGTATAACCGTAACTATAATAGGAATAACCAAAACCAAAATAGAAACCAGAATACTCAAAGTCAGGTTATGACACCTGATCAGTATCAGCAAAGAGAAAAGGAAAGCCAGCAATACTTAAAAGAATTAAGGGATAAAGAAGCTGACAATCAAAAGAAAAGGCAGGATGTTGTAATCGATCCTGGACCTTCTACGAGCCAGCAGAACTTTGAAAATAGAAATACTGGTCAGAAGAGGAATTAGAGAGGAAAGGAATACATTAACCACATACAACCCAGAGTAGAAGAAATTTATGATTAAGGAACATAGAGGAAATATCATACTAGAGTAAGCCAGTAATAATTCAATTTCGTGTTCAAGAGAGTTGAGATACTTGTAACATTGAGTTTAAAAACAATTTGCAACTGTTTTTAAAACGTGGTGGGAGGAGAATGCCCCCGTAATTGAATTATGTAGAGACCACGGTGGCTATATTTGAAATTATAATTTGAGTTATGGCTGTCATAGTTATGACGTGGGTAGTCATGACGTAAGCACGGATGACGTAAATGTTATGCCAGCAGGCTACTTGAGCTGAGATTCTCAGTGACGTCAGATTTTAGTCGAGAATGTTCCAAGATGTACGACGCAGTCGCAGGAAACGAGGAATTCTGCTGAGGAAGAAACTATGCTATTGGAGGAGAGGTTTGAACCAATCAACGATAGTTTAAAGGAAGACGGAGATTGCTAAAACTATGGTATTTTTATTACTTTTGGAATGCAGAATTGTGGAAATCCATTTGCAGTAAAAGCATTGATTTGGAATTTTGGTGAAATTTATTTTCAGTTTTTGAATTTTGAAAATCCGTCATGTATTAACGAAGTTGGAACTTCTAGCGATGACGCAGTATCACGCTCTGGAAGGGATGGTAACGCCCCTCGTGAAGTTAATAAAAGGGCTTGCGCAGAAGAGAGGAGTCCCTTTCGTTCTCTGATCATTCTGAGATCTCATTCTCAGAGCATCGAAGTATATTGTGAAAGTTCTTTTCTTATACATTCATTATAGTGAGACGTCGAAGTGAACAGCAGTGAAAAGAATCGTCTTTATAACGTGTGGCGAGGCCACTATATTAACGAGATCCATGTCAAACTAGGTGAAGTTGAAACGGACCTTAGAAAGCTTCTACAAGTTTAGCTTCGAACAGTTAGCGGTCTCCGATAAGCTAATTGTATTGTGCAGTGCTACATGCAGTAATAAAGAAAAGCTGAACAATTTCGACCGATTAGTTCGAAATATATTAGCAGTTTTATACGACTGAGAAAAGTGATTATCTCGCCACAAGAGAAGCACTTTCGTATAGCCAGAATCAACGCAACGGCTGACGCTGCGAGTGGAATAGAAAGACTTCAGATTGCTTGGTAACAGAACAATACAGTATAATGGAGCAATTGAATACGGCAGTTTGTTCTTCTAACACTACAACCGAAGAGCAGATGGAAGGCTAAGGCGCTTATTGCAATTGGGACATACTTCAACGGAGTAAGATAGCGACATGGAACTTCGCTAATAGCTATTCCACACAAGCGAACATGCGGTGAATACCATCTACACCCATGTTTCGTAATTAAAGGCTGAATACCATCGAACAGCCATAGAAACAATTTCATACTCTGAATATGAATAATTTCTTCGGAAATTTCTACAAAACTTCATGGCGATTGTCTACTGGAACTTCAGGGAATTTTTCAAGAGAGGTCAGGGTGGACCCGACTCACAAAGAAGATTATTGCCGGAAGGATGTCTATTCGTCTTCGAGGAGCAGAGCGATTTCCGGAGAAGGAAGCAGTTCGATTCTCCGAGGGTGCTATTTCCTATTTCGAGGATGGAGCTCAACTTTAACGAGGTGAAATGGATCCATCAGCAGTCTTCTTTGGGGAATTTTCCTCTGGAACGTCAATCGGCAGATAAGGTAGTCGTGAACGTTTATTGTATTTGAGTATATTAATGATGTTTGAGCAACCATTTTTCCCATATTTTTATCCTCATGTTTTTGCCCTATTTTCTTGTTGAGATTCTTATTCTCAGTACACCTTGATGAGTTTTGCATTTTTCGACGATTTATTAAGACATTGTTATGTCATGGGCATAGTTAATGATTTTGAATCAGTTGAGACTGATATTTAGAATTTTCAGTAATTAATATTTTTGTAGTCACGATTTGACTGTAAGTTAATGATTTTTAATGGTAGATTTAAATTCAGACAGCGTGTCACTTTATTAAAGTAATTCTACCCCTGTTTAATTACTTTGACCAATTTTCTGTCATCATCAAGAAGGAAGAACATTTAAATGATTTTAGAGCGTTAAAATCTCTTACGTTGTCGACGATCTTGGAAATACTAGTCGTTATTTGTATTGATTGCAACACAGACATTTATCGTCAGTTATGAATGAACATTGCATTACAGACACTTTTTTTTTGAAAGAGTAACTTTAATAAGGAATTATTGAATGCATTAAAGTCAAGTACTTTTGTTAGGAGTTTTTCTCAATTAGAGATTTATAGAACGATGTTTGCATTCCCCAGTCTAATTGGATTCTATTCGACTACTTTGCTTTTTAGTCGCACTTTATTTGAAGATAGTATTTTCATACTACAATTTCTTTTAAGATGTTAATCTTAAATTTTGATAGACCAGATAGGCGTATATAAGCGTATTCACTATTAAATTTGTTTGTGATTGGCAAGTTTTGACTTCATTTCGGTTCATGAATGAAATCCACGAAGGTTAAATAGAAAAACAGTTTTGAAACAATTAATGATTATAAAAATTTTTAAGTGGAACTATGAATGTATAATCGCTAGTGCAGCGCGTGTTGAAAGTCGCTGAGATATAATGCCCTTGAATATGAAGGAAGTTCCCACAGGAATAAATGTTAAAGAATTATTTGTGGAAGTTTTGTAAGTTATGTGGAAGTTTAATGCCATATAGATTAATATATGATGATTTTGGGCATATTTTTAATGCAGTTTGTGCATTAACTTGTTAGCGAAGGATTTTCCGCTGGAGTAAGATTGTCATAGTTCGTTGAAAATAAATCAAGTGATTTACTGTTATAATTAACACGAGTTTTGAAAGAATTTGAGATAAGATTTTGAATGAAGGTTGCCGTCACAAATCATTATTAAAACCTTTATTAAACCAGATTGTGACATTAACATGTATAACTAACCTTCATTGGTCGATTATATTAAACAGGATTATGAAAATTACCAACCGAATGGACATGTGGTTAATGTATTTATTAAATTAATAATTTAAACAATTTAAATGTTACTATTGTAAATAATTGCTGTAAATATTTTTGAAAATAATGTAAAACGAGAGTGATGTTAAAGGCGTGCTTATAATACTTTTATTGTCTTTGACAAATAGTATAAACAATTTCTAATTGTTATAAATAATTTATGTGATTTTGTTATAAACATTTAAGAGCTAATTAAACAATTGGATGAGAAGTTAACAAGTTTAAGGAATTAACATAATGTTCCAATAGGATGTGAGCAAAGTACTTGAAAGATTTGCGTAAATATAATGTGATCTGTCTTGTAGACAGATAAAAGTTTGAGAGAGCAAGCTGTATGTTACGTAACAACAGCACGTGAGAAGGGAATGCATTTGACCAGTATGCAACAGGTTGGAGGGTAGCTCGCAGCTGGGCCAACATCTGGTTCACAGAGAGTGAGGTCGTCCACACTCCGGCCTTGCGACTATAAATACCATTCTCATGTTTATTAAAAGGAAACCAAATGCTCTATATATGTCACACCCTTACGTCCTTTTCCAATCCAATAGTGTTATGAATATTACGTTATTTGGAGCTCTTGGGAGCTAAAATGTTTTATATCATGTTGTATGATAATTTTTGCAAGTTCTACTGAGGACGTAGTCAGATTGACTTGGGCTACTGATAGCCACGTTGATTTTGTTGTGTTAGTAAAATCATACCCTTTATTAGAAATAAAGCTTTTGTACAGTTCAAAGTTCTCGTCTGCGTTTCTGGCTCATTTTTAAATGTCATGGTGGAGGTTATTGTGTGAACAGACTTTTAGTGATCCTGTTGTCAACTCAAACCCCGAGATAATTAAGAGGTAAGTAACGGTAAGTATGAACCCCCGTCTATTTTGGTGTGTTCCACAATGATTTCCTGTGAACTTCTGTGCTCTTATCTCGATAGTATCTGTCAGTGCCATTTTCATTGATGTAACTGTGCCGGTGCAATTGATAATTGGCAATCCGATTGAGGGGGCGGATATCTGACAGCCTACTATCCAGGTAAACGGGGACAGTACCTTCTTCAAGGCCACGGCCGCCTCCTTCCCTCTTCCTTGCCTATCCATCCTGACCTTCCATTACCTTCCCTCATGAGGCCCCTGTTCGCTTTGCAGGTGAGACCGCCTGGGCGAGGTGCCAATCACACCTCACCAGTTGTATCCCCTCCGATTAGATGTTCCCAGCTCTAGGACACTGCCCGTCGAGGCGGTAGTGGTGAGTTCCCTCGCTGAGTTCGTGGGTTCCACCAACCTGGAGGGTAAACGACTAAGAAAGAAAGAAGAAAGATCATAGATAATAATAATTGGGTTTTCCTATCAACAGATTATTCGTTCATAATTATTCCCCTCAACATATTCATAAGCTGCCCAACCATTCTTGTGGCAGACGCAACACATTATAACATATTTATTCATATTAATTCAGCTCACCACTGAATGACTACATTCACACATATTTCTTTTTAACCTACTTTCGATTTTTGCAAAAAATGAAAGTAGACTTATGAGATCTACACAGGGCGAAAAATTGTATGTCTGTCTGTGTGTCTATGTGTGTGTGTGTGTGTGTGTGTGTGTGTGTACTCTGAATGTCTGCCCCCCCCTATCAATTCGAACACGGTGAAACCGAATTGAACGAAATTTGGTACAGAGGTAGCACTAGCAAAGGGCACCTCAGTGTCATACTTTATATCGCCGCCATCTTTACCAAAACAGAATGGCAGCCACTCAAACGTTCAAAACGTAAAATCAAATTACAGCTAAACTAATCATCCGATCTCTACCAAATTTGGTGACAACATACCTTTATATAGGACCCAAAATTCAAGGTCATCGGCCGTGCTATTTCAGGATAGCGGCCGTGTGAATTATGCAACCATTTTAATCAATAGCTTAATTAAGACCCATAATTCCGATTATCGAGCCTAGGGTGGTTTAAGCTATCCTGAAGGTCGTGGTCCGTTATTTATTATAATTTAATATTATAATATTATACTGTATGAGTGCCTTAAAAGAGCTGAGCCGTCTGTGTCACACGACAAGATGGCAGCTGTTCTCATGTGCCTGTCTTATATTTCAGTAGTTTTAGTATGTTGTATGTGATATACCCTACTGATACAATAATATAAACTTTGTATGAAATGATCTTTAATGAAGATGTACTGCAGTGAAGAAATCGTTTATTTAAGTCATTATTTGCCAACAGATTGTATCTAATATGTCAGTTAAGAACACCATAATGTTAAGGATAGGGTTAGCTCTGGGCTAGCGTGTTAATGTCTGTCACGCAGTTGACTGGGGATCGAATACTGCTACAGTTAACTTTTTTTTCCAGTTCCACGTGCATGGACTTCCCTGCCTTATAGAGCATATAGTCTTGTTCACAGTTATGGCATAGCCATATTAGCTTACACTTCTTTTTATGACTTATTCTTAACACGTCAAATTGCCCTTTCTGAAGTTCCGTGCAAAATAGGTGATGCCATCTTGATGATGATGTTCGAGGAAAAGATAAGTCATGTTTAATACAATTGCATATTTTGTGCTCTAATAAAATTTATTTAACTTTTTTTTTCTTGAATTCTTTTACAAATGATGTTCACGAGCTCTTTCCACAGATACTGAATAAGATATCATTTAGCTCAAAGGTGAGGCTAATGTATACACTCGTTTATTAATAAAATCACAGCCCCAGCATCGCACATAAACAGAGGACATTAGGAAAAGGAGAATAGAAGAACTAGATACACGTTGTCATTAACCACAGCCTTCTTAATGCCTCTGTACGGTGCTGTCCTCTTGTGAGTTATGTGGGCAATATTGTTCCAAACATACCGCTGTGTAAATACCTGGCCTCTTGAAGTATGGCAATTTTGTAATACTGGTAGTTCAACTATTAGCCACGACCGCGCTCCGATTACCTTTAAACACTGCCAGCTGGATCGCCTCCCTCTTGGCTACTTTAAACTGCCTACTCATTCAACACCCATAGGCCACTGCCATCGTAGTACATTACGATGGCAGTGCATAGGCGTACAAGGTAAATATTAATTCACTGCTAGGTCGCAGCACCAACCTACTGTGATCGGCGCGGATTTTTAAAGGGGAAGATACCCAAAACGAAAGATTCTTAACTTTGCAGGCTGGCTTAATATAGAGATTAACGGACGTGAATGCATTACAATAAGTTAGTAGTTTTGTTATTCAATCATCATAAAGTATATAATATTGATTTTGACAATTACTGGCTAATTATCAATATAAAAGAAAACAAACAATACATGGTGGTAGAGGTGATTGTGTTAGGGACGAGGACAAAGAGTCATAAATATACCCATACATTTAGGAGAAAGTAGGCTATATGTTCTTTGCTGAACATCTTGTTTTTTCTTCTTTTCTATATCAAGCCCTTAGATCATACATCCAATAGATGGCTGATGACGTCACGTTGTTGAAACCAACATCTCGATCAGCTGACTAAAGGGAACTGCGGGTAGTTTAGAGCACTGAAATACTACACGTGATGATAGAATTGGGTTATTTAAAGTGAGTTCTATTCATTACTAAGTCAGAATGGTGTATTACTGTGTAACGTATGGATGTAAGGAGACGTTTAAAAAGGATCGGGCATTTCTTTCCATATGTATGTTAATTCATTGCTAAATAACCCTAAATTCGTGACTTAATTACTTGCATTTCTTTAGCCTGCGTTTCCTCTTAACTCCGAAACATGAAAGAAAAACAAGTAGTTCCGTGAAGAACTATACAGCCTATTTTCATATATCCTACTTATGTTAACTGCCACAATCAACATACAAAATTTCAGTTTAATTGCTGTAACAGATTCGTAGATATTGAGAACCGTCTAAATATTTTAGATGGTCGCCAGGTTGGATTTTTATTTTTGTACTATTACATTAAGATTATTGTGTACGTGTGGTATTCAAACTTCAATCGCATGATTAGACAACAAGAAGTAAAAACGAGATTTTAAAATTACGCACAGCAGCCATCTTGTGATAATGCAAACCATTGAAATAAATTAGAAGCCAGTGGATCAACATTTGTATAAGCATTTAACGTGCAACGTTTCACGGCACTCGGATAGTTAATTCGCGAGAAACGTCCATTTACATATTTATATTTCGCGTCGCCGCCATGTTGGATTTGTGCTCACCAGGTTCCTGAAAGTACTATAGGTGAACATATGTTCATAGTCTCTAGGATCATTAAAAAATTCAGTTTGGTTGCTGTAAAAGATTCATAGATATTGAGAACCGTCTAAATATTTCGGGAGCTCACCATTTAGGAGTGTTATGTGTATAGGCCATAGAGTTATGTACCATTCAAGGACAATTATTGCCTAGGTTCATTATTCAAACTTTCACTTCGATCGCATGATTACGACACAAGAAATTAAAACTTAATTTTAAAATTTCGCACAGCCGCCATCTTGAGGTTATGTAAGCAATTGAATTAAATTAGATGGCAGTGCATTACAATCTGCAAAATCAATTACTGTACCACATTTCACTGCGCTCAGAGAGTTAAATCACGAGAAAAGTCTATTAAAATATTTTAAATTCGCTTGGTCGCCATGTTCGTTTCGTACTTTACAGGTTTATGAAATATACATAGGTATACCTGTATCAGTACCCTTTATCACCGTACAAAATTGCAGGGTGATATCTGTAATAGTTTCGGAGATATAGAATGTCAGTGAAATATTTCGCACAGCCGCCATTTTGAGGTTATGTAAACAATTGAACTAAATTAGACTCCAGTGCATTACAATGTGTATAAACAATTGCTGTACCAAGTGTCATTACATTTAGATAGTTAAACCGCGAGAAAAGTCTATTTAAATATCTCAACTTCGCTTGGCCGCCATGTTGGTTTTGTAGTCACCAGGTTTTTGAAAGTCTCATAGGTGAACTTCTGGTAGTGCCCTTTATCACCGTACACAATTTCAGGGCGATATCGGTAATAGTTTCGGAGATATTGAATGCTGGTGAAATATTTCGCACAGCCGCCATGTTGGATTGGAGAGACGTAACAAAATTTGAAGGGCACGGTCGAGGTCGCCGGGAATAGTGCTATGAACTTCCCGAGTTTCATTGAAATCGCTCCAGCCGTTTCGATTTTATTAGGGGGGGACACACACACGAATCACACACACACGCACACACACACACACACACACACACACACACACACACACTCACACACACACGCACACACACACGGACAAAAGGTGATCTCATAAGCCTATTTTTTCAAAATTGAAAATAGGCTAATAATTAAACATGGAAATGCTGGAATTTATTATAATTTACCCTATCCCTTACTCCACTGAACAGGCCTGTATTTATGTTCGAAGGTATAGACGTTTTTCTTGGTGTTTTGTTGAGACTGCTAGTAAATGCATCTCTGAACATAAAAATGCTTTATGTCCCTATGCTGGATTAAGTGTACTGTGGACTACACAATGCAGTCGTCAATCATGTTCAGTGTCAAATTACAGGTTATGCTACAGATGTGACGGTGTAGTCTTCGATAATAAATATTAAACGTAAGTCATGGACAGTGCGTTTGGTTGAGGGAATTTTGAGATTCTTCTAGGATAGGCTACATTGCATCCCTAAATTAGTCAATTCTTCGTAGAATTTCAAAATTCTGGGTTATTTTTGCGAAGGTTTCTATGATTCATGGAAAATGGAATTTAAAAACAGTTCATTGATTAAAATATTTTCCTATGTAGCAAATGTAATGCATAGTAGTTAAAAACCAACGCTTACTAAATCGATAGACTTCCTTATTTCCATTTGCCCATGTTGTTTTGTTCACTTTCATAAAATACTGAAGTGGCAGGGTAACGCTGAATGAGAGCTCATCGTACGATAAAATGTTCTTACGTACCGGTACTAAAATTAGCCAAAATACATTTTCTAATTATGAAAAATGATTTGGGAAATGATGTAGTAAGTTAATAGATTGAACTTATTTGGAGCTTTCGGGCGTACAATCAAGAATGACCAGCTAGACAAACACAATTCTGTTCAAAAATCAGTAGGCCTAATTCAGAGTTGGATTTGTTATTAAGTATTTACAAGAGGGGATCCTGGATGTATGAGTATTACGGAATACGACAGCCACTTTTTTAGACAAACACAATTCTTTTCAAAAATCAGTAGGCCTAATTCTCAGAGTTGGATTTGTTATTAATTATTTACAAGATGGGATCCTGGATGTATGAGTATTACGGAACATGACAGCCACTTTTAACACCAAATATGTTACATTCTTAAGCTTTGCTACCTTCCGGTACGTGAAGCAACATGCGATGCTTTTCCCAATGACGTATAAATTACGAAAATGTATGTTTAAACCCTCGTTAAAAATCATTTTTCCACATACGCCTATAACCTTCCATTACGAGGTCCTCTTTTTACCCTTTAATCAGCTGATCGAGATGTTGGTTTCACGTCACAGTACAGGCGCAGTGTGGCAATGCGCACTCTATTGTATTTATGCTCTAAGATCAAGCCATATGCTTGTTCCATTAGGAAGCTTCACTGCTCCTCCAATAAGTCGTATCAATTAGATCATCACAAGAATGTACACATACTCGTGTCTCCCCCTGTTCAAAATTGCCATCGAATGACTTGACCATAATATTCCTCATTTACACAAACCCAAGAAAACCCAATGTTATACAGGCTTCTTTCGATCTTTTCGATTGCCTTCCGTGTCGTAAAGACACTATTTATCTCACACAACTACCAAAATGTTTAACATTATCCATTTATAAACAATATTTTCGTCAGATATGAGTGTGCATTAAACCATTGAAAACTGGATAATAATTCGCAAAATGAACTAAGCTGTTCCATAATCCTACAACTCTCTATTCAATATTGTTACAAAACATATCATCATCATAAATATCAAGATATTATTATTGTTATTATTATTATTATTATTATTATTATTATGAAAAATATAATTATTCAGAAAAATATGGTTATTATTATTATTCAGAAATATTATTTTTATGATCATTATTATGCTCCCACAACTGGAAATGTGGACTAAAACCACTTAAAATATCGAAGCTCGAAATCTTTGGACGAAAAATAACATCCTTTTCCCAGAAATAAATAAGTTAACTTCGAAGATCCTACGGCTGATGACCGTGATTACAAATACAAAAAATCTAACCAACGATTCGTGACACTGTCCGTAGACTTATAATAGAAGAACTATCGTTCAGAACATTCTAAAAGAAATGCAGGTTTGCAAAAAGCAAACAGAAAAGTTGTGTTGATATTTCTCTTCAAATGAAAATTTCCAAATACCACAGACTACGGAAGTAAATATTAGCTTACATTGCAGATATTCTTGCAGCGAAGGACCTCCTGGTCAGTTCCATTACGGTTCCATGTCCAAGGATTGCTCCATTTGCTCGTCCAGTCGAACGCGTACATAAAGTCTCGTATCGTATCCGTATCCGTTTAACCGCACATAATCGATCGTTTCATACTGTTCATTTGTAGCATTATTATAGCTTGTGCTATCTGAAAAGTCGGGGTTCGACCCGCTTGCTTCATAACATTCAGCCAGTCCTAATTTTGATACAGCTTTGACTAATACTGGTTTGATACTCTTACTGTCTTTTTACAGTGGTTCAAATGCAGTTCCTGTTGTAAGCTAGTCCTAACGGGTGAGATTATGCATCTCCCAGAACGCGCTATGCACGGCTGGTCCCAACGTCGGCTAATTATTTGACCATGTAAGACTGGTATCCGTAGATGAAGTATTTAAATCGTGGCTGATCATTCGAACTACCAAGACAAAGCTCGGCACTGATTGTTTGGAAACTCGACGTTCTAAAACGAAGTTTTATTTTATAGACAAAGTCTATCATATGCCAATCTGAAGAAAATGGCAAGTGTCAACTGGCAACTAACAGCCAAACAACTTCTTAAAAGTTCACACATTTTGCGAAGACTAACATTCACGGTGCTTCGAAAATAATAACTTCTACTCAGCGTGTAGAGTACTATCACAGCGGCTCGAAGAATGACCATACAGCGGTCTGGCGATAATGACTAACACACGTGCGACGAAGAATTACAGTAAGACTAGCACGCACGGTGCTTGACGAAGAATGACTGTAATCTCAGCGTGGCTCAGCGCTCTTATATACCGGTCCTGAGTTCCAGAAACTTCCTCATGGCCTGCGCGTCATAACATGTTGAGATGGGCTTGGCTCGATGATACGTCACAGCGAAGAAAATCTAGAACAATCCAACGTTGATATCTCGGCTTCCTGTGGAACGATTTTCTTCCGAGATGATTCAAACTCTTCCAAATTCCATTGCCAGAAAAATGTATAACCTGCGGTGTTTCCAAAACATCAAATAATAATTTGATAAAATCGAAGTTCGGTTGGTCTCACCGCGCGCGCCACCTGCCTTCAGTAAGTGCTTCGATTCCTTCCAGAACAAAAGTCGCGCGTGATTCAAAATTTGTAGCTCCACAAAAAATGTGCCTTGGATCAAAATATCACCTGTTGAATAAGGGCACAATATATACACTACTACATACTGTACTTCTCAAATGAAGTAACAACAACAACAACAAGGACTTCGTACGGTCCCTATCTACTACGTCCAGTTAGCAACAACATAACATTGCATCTTCAGGGTGCCTCAATATTCAGAGCTTTCGTACATCATAAGGCAGAAATGGAACTCGGTGTCGATATTAAACGTTGATCTGTGTTAGCCCTGTCCAACTGGTGGTCTGCGACCTATGAGGTACTCAGTGTTTTTCACTTTTGCTTTGTGCTTTTATTTTATTTTTATTTTTTGTTTTCGCTTTATCTTTATTTTGTTGTGCATTTATTCTTTGTTTTTGCTAACTAACATCTTATTTCTATCTATCAATGTACCAAAGCTTTGCTTAAGCAAGTGTTAGGTAACACTAATAAAAGTTTACACGAGTTAACAAATACGACGTTAGTTAGTTATTGAAGTTTCAAGGGGCGGAACTACGAGATCATCTACCCCTACAAATAAATCGTATTAAATGCTATCGAGATCAAACATGAAAACGTGTAGGTTTGCTTTCATTGATTATGTCTCATTTGGCCCAAGCCTACATAATGCAATATCAATAAAAACAAAAACGAAAAATAAAGAAACAAACACAAAATCAAAAACACAAAGCAAAAAGCAAAATCAAAAACCAAAGCAAAAAACAAGTACGAAACCATAAACTGAAACTACAATGCAAAAATAAATGCACAACAAAGCAAAAACAACAAAATGAAACTACAAAGCAAAAATAAAATTTGAAACAAAAACACAAAGCAAAAAACAAAGGATAAATGCACAACAAAACAAAGACAAAGCATAAACAAGAAATGAAAATAAAATAAAACCACAAAGCAAAAGTGAAAAACGAAAACAAAACAGAAACACAAAGCAAAAACAAAAAATAAATGCAAAAAAAAAAAACGAAGACAAAGCAAAAACAAAAAATTTAAACAAAATAAAATCACAGAGCAAAATCAAAATCCAAAGCAGAAAACAACAGGCACGAAATCAAAAATAAAACCACGAAGTAAAACCAAAAAATTAAAACAAAACAAAAAGCAGAAACAAAAATACAAAGCAAATATAAAAACAAAGGCCAAAGCAAAAACAACAAAAACCAAACCATAACCAAAATATTCAAAGCAGAAACAAAATATAAAACTAAAGTTAAATTAGAAGCAGAAACAAACAAAAATCCAATAGCAACAAGTAGTATTTCCGTGAAGAACTAAATAGCCTATTTTCATAAGTCT
Source organism: Meconema thalassinum (assembly GCA_946902985.2). Lineage (NCBI taxonomy): Eukaryota > Metazoa > Arthropoda > Insecta > Orthoptera > Tettigoniidae > Meconema > Meconema thalassinum. The sequence goes on from OX336388.2 coordinate 1,628,551,882, forward strand.
CACTGGATTTTCCATTAAAATTCTTCTGCCTATTGAAAGGATTTTCAATGCGATAGCTTTTGGTTCATGTATTTACCAACACCATTTCAATGAGAAGTTTTGTGCTTTCAATATCGGTGATTAAGAATCCTCCCGCGAGATGCTACCTCTCTGAAACGAACCACGGGAATTAATTTTTAGAAAAGTCTAATGCACGGGTTCTATGAATCGCCTGAATATGATACCTGTTGTATCTTGAAGTTTTGAAAAGAATTGAATATCATTTGTTGTCTCGATACTAAGCTCTGAATCAAGATTCACTGTGCCGATTTTCATTGCAATCGAGTGGTCAGTTCAGCAGAAAGGTTATTTGCAATATTTGTAAATCAGTTCGCCGTCATGATGTTTTGTGTTTTTCAGGATTAGGGAAAGTTCCATATTTGACCTTACTTAACAGTCCTCTAAAACCATACAAAATTTAATTTGATTGCATAAATAGTTTCGGAGATATTGAGAACTGGTGAAATGTGTCGTATGGACACCATTTTGGTTTGTTTTATATTTATGCTATAGAATTATATGTCAGCAGATGAATATTAATAATCGTGGCTCATTATGCTAACCTACATTTTTATCGCTTGTTTAGGTCATGAGAAATATAAACATGATTTTTAAAATTTTGCTCAGCCGACATTTTGAAGTTCTCATAGAAATTGAATTAAAATACACACCAATACATTAGCCCTGTATGAAGATTTACCGTGCTGTGTCACTGCTCTCGGATAATTAATTCACGAGAAGAATCCATATAAATATTTAAAATTCGCGTTGTCACCATGTTGGATTTGCGTTCATCAGGTTATTGAAAAACCCATATGTGAACTTATGCTAATAGTCTCTATCAAAATTTCAGTTTGATTGATGTAATACATTATTACATGCCCCTCCAGAATCAAATCCTAGTTACGCCACTGTTCCTGACTTGCTAGGTAGCCACCACGATTGACCTTGGCCTGATGTGGCAGGTGGTAGAGAAGCTGCAGCCAAAGAAGATCATTGACAACGTCAGTGAAGTTTGTGAGAAGTCCATAACGGATTATTTACCACCCAACCTTGGAGAGGATTGCGATTGCTTTGTGTGACCATGACACAACTTATGCGATATGTTAGCTAACATGCTTATGATTTGACCAATTACTCGTGTAGGCTTCTGCTGGGACGGATATTATTAGTAGCCTACTCATACGAGGAACCATCCAGAATGTAAATGAGTTATCCAAGGTAAGGAAGCTCATCAGTTATTTTGAAGCATCGACAATAACTTCGAAGAAAAGTTCTGTTCTAAATCCACATGTGTAGATGAGTGTGCTCAGTGAGTAGCGATAGCCTATGATTGAAGATCAGGGGGTTGATCTTGGCATTGAAAGGTGCCATTTTCAAGCGTAGTTTTCCCAGGTACCCCCCCCCCCCCTCAAACTCACTCCAGGAAAATGCTGGGATGGTACCGGTACCTTTTTTGAACTCCTTGAGCATCAATCCAATTCCGTGACTCATTATTACAGACATCACTATAACACAGATATCAGACACCTTCGAAGACAGTGTTGATGATAAAAAAAACTCGCAAATGAAACAATTGATTAGCCTATCGAATAATAATAACAACAACAACAATCAGTCTTTAAATGTTTGTTTTTGCGAGAAATGTTGATAACTTTTGTAAGATATAATACTTCAGCGTGATAATGCTGATAATTGCTTTACGAGGGGGAACACTGGGGTCATCTCTCCTTTGTAACACAGTTAAAATGCATTTTTCTTTCGTTTCAAATATGTAAGCGGACACATAAGAAAACAGTCTAATATAAATAAATACACGACACAATATAAAATTATTATTTTAATAATAATAATAATAATAATAATAATAATAATAATAATAATAATAATAGTAATAATAAATAAAATACCGGTAATAACATTACCAAACACAAATATATGGAATACAAACAAATATAATTTCAGATCAAAAAAGAACAAGTTCTTTGAGTCAAATTAACTTGTAAATTTAGATCCTGGCTCAGACCCACTCTCTCCCATAAAGCGGATGACAGGATCAATATCGGCTAATATGAGATTGAGCGTAGCGTACTGACCAAAGTATCTACGCAGACGTACATCCTTTGTTCCTTCCCCTCTTCTGATCACGTCACAATTTTCCCAACCATGGCCTCCATTTTCACGTGTCCTCGCCTCTTTTTAGTTCCCTCGTAGCTTAGACTCCGTGCGCATGACGATATCTGCTGGCGCCCCAAGCGGTAACTCCCTGTGACGAGAGTGTGTGATGGCTCGTGAGAGAGAAACGAGTATGACAGTAAAGGAAGTTATTCATTGATGATATGTCATCATCCAGAGAGAATTCTCTTGATTTAAAGATATTCGATAGGATACGTCTTATTTCAGGGCCTCTATGCTAAAGAAAGTTGGACATGTCAAATGAAATAAATATTGGGAGAAGACGTATCCAGTTTGTATTTGAAAGTTGGGGAAAACTCCAAGCTTCAGCGAGGAGCGAAATCGAGCCTCAATTGGTCACTCTTGCTATATCACACTGGAATACGAGAAATTCGACGACGACCATGATATTCAACACCTTAAACCAGCAGTCACCATTTTTACTTCTGCCCGAAAGTAGCAGAAGAGAAACCGCTTTGGAAGATGATAATGAATGAAGTATATAGAATTATGAAGTTGCAGAATCATGGATATATTTAAATTCGTCCATTCGTTCCGCGCACGCTTTGACGTATGGGAATTATTCTCCGTTCCTTGTATCTTGACGGTCGATCAAAATAAATGCACCAGGGCACGAATAAGGTTCGCCTGCAGTGATTGGTCCGTTTCACGTGGTAACCAGATGACTTCCGTGACCTGACCAAAAACAATGCATTTACTTCCAGAATAGTGCGCCCGTGCGAGCTTTCGCAACGTGAATGTAGGTTTATGGGGTAGTAGGGGAGAATGTGGGAGAAGGAAATTTTAAATATTAAAAAAATGTATTTATTGTTGTTAAACGGCATATGTACATGAGAAGAACACAAAATATATGTATAACAGTGTTTTGTACTTGTTACAGCACCTCTTTGTAGACAATATTCGATGTTACAACGAATTCATCGGTTATTGTTTGCTCGGGAGTTTCTTCTACAGCAATTTTTACATTTGCAAAGGATTGCACCCTAGAAAAATCGACATATAATTGCCCGTGTGAGAATACTGGATTTTGGTAGGTAAATGCCTGCTTTATCTAGAGTTTGACAGTGGGCCTTGTTTATTGTCCCCAAAAAAATGCGAAGGCAATCTTTACAGGGAACTGTTTTCTACATAGTTTGAATGGTATAGTTGGATCGGATGGCATCAATTTAATTCGAGGAATTATAACTAATTAATTGGAACCTACTGGTTTTGCGATAATATTGTGATCATTCAACTGTGTGACGATTAGACTTAATCCGTTTACTAATCCGCGTTTGGAGTTGAGGTTTCTTATGAGCATAATTATGGTATTAATCTTAAGAGTCAATTTGTGTGGAGGCTGTCCTGAGGGGTCAATGCTGTTTAGGAACTCGGTTGGATATATTTGAACATCTAGTGGATCCTGTGTTTGAACTGAATCCAAGCTGAGGTTGGTTTTGCGTTCGTCAGTAAGTAAGTTATGAACGATCTGATCATTGATTTTTCCGCAATCTTCATTTTTAGCGCAGAGGATTGCTGTACGTAATAAGGTATGGATGTTGTCCGCATTGATTTGTCTCCCGAAAGTGTGTAGTACTAAGTCCTGAGGGGAGCAATAGCATTGCTTGGGTATTCGAATACTGGTGGGATTGACGGTGTCGTGTGGAGGCAAGGTTCCATTTCCCATCTGGAGTAACCAATGAGAAAATTCTTGGTCACCGGCTGCTCGCATGTTGGTGGTGAGGCGGCGAAGTGCTACTTGCGACAACAGTGGCGAGGAATTGACACACGCCTCTACGATGGTGATTCTATTTCCGCGCCTCACAACTGGAAGAACCTGTCGGAAATCCCCTCCAAAAACGATAATTTTCCCCCCGAAAAGAATGTTTAGCCCTGTGATGTCCGTCAGGAGTCGATGCAATGAAGACAGTGCTTCTATAGTGACCATTGAAACTTCGTCCCATATTATGATTGCTGCGTCTCTAATTGTCTGCGCCTCAATGGAATTAGGTCTGATTGAGGAGACAGGCGTGTCCGTAATGGGAACGGGAATTTTGAAGACGGAATGGCCAGTGCGGCCATCTTAAAGCAACCTCGCCGCTATTCCAGTCCAAGCCACAGACAGAACAGTTTTTCCCTGGCCACTAAGTGTGTGTATGAGGGTCTGGTAGACAAATGTTTTGCCAGTTCCGCCTGGACCATCGACGAAGAATGAATTGTGTGCGTCGCAATGAACGCTCGCTAGAACCTCACCGACAATTGCTCGTTGCTGGTCGTTTAATTGGTTGTACATGATGTGTCCCTTTTCTGCGTCGGCTTGACGGTTGATTGGGTCTGGATTGGGGAGCTGTTGAAGATGGGGCACTGGTAAGCCGTAGTCTTGACAGGAGCGTCCGTGAACCTGCAGGAATTGCTGAATTTAGAGCATAGCCAGGTTATGCGCAACGTCAGGTACACAGTCCCTCAAGTAATCTTCGGCCAGATGTCCTTTGAAAGTGTCCCAAAGTTGCAGAGCGTCTACCGGTGGACAGAACACGCAAATGGAACCGAAGAGATCCCGTAGTTGCCTCGGCATTTGAAACGTCGAAGCTTCCGCGAGACATTGAAACCACACTCTGTCATTCTGCAGCAAGTTTAATCGAGTTGCCGCCTCGGAGAAAGTTTGAAAGACCACACCTTCGACGGTTCGGAGAGCTTCGTAACTGGCGGGTCCCTTGACATGAAGGAGAAGAAGGCGCTCTTTATCGGCTGGATTGACTGTGTAGATTCCACCCAGAGTTTTGGTGAACCTTTGCCTTGGCTTCCACTGGTTATTTCCCCAAACAATGTGTTGTAGTATCTCCGAGTAGAAGTACTCCCTCGCGCAAACATTGTCTTGGCACAGCTGAAAGAATGCAGTCAACTTTGTGTTTCACTCATTTCCCAAGTCAGGTATAGGATCATCGCCGACATGGAAGTACACTAACTGTTCCTGTGGTAAGTGGACAGGCAGACGCTCTATTGTGTGCGATTTTTGGTACAAATGACGTTAGCGGAGGCACCACATTGCCTCGGGAGGACTCACGTAGCGGCAGTTGATAAATCTTGCGGCCTCGTCATGATTCAGCTGTTCCCCTGGATCCTGTACTGCTGTCAAACGCATGGCCGCACAATCGTGGCCTATGTACACGTATTTGTACAGGTATTTGACGGAAGTGATAGTTGAACATATTTCTACATTAATGTGAGCATTATATTTTTTCGAAAACCATTTGTTGTAAGGTACAACCCACCTATTGTCTGGGGCGCAATTACCTTTTAGAACTGTACGACCGTAATTCCTCCTACGGTACAGAGGATAACCGTTCACGTTCATGACTGTCTCTGATGCGAATTCCTTAGGGAAACCTTTAGTACATTTGTCGCCATCCATGCAAGGTGCCTGTAAATTTAAATGACCACAGGGTCCATGTATCATGGATTGAGAAACTACTGCATGTAATCGCGGGTCTTCATTTGGGTCAGGAATTTCAGCGCAAACTATAGAATCAGCAGCTTCGGAATCCCTAATTTTATCGGCCTCCCGTAAAATGAGCAAAATATGCGCATGGGGCAGACTGCGTTTTTGGAATTTGATCACGCGAACATTTGCAATGGCAACTCCGAAAACGTGTCCTTTCAGGAGATCGTCTAAAATGAGTCTAAGTTTAGCGTGGGACCAAATCAGGCCTGTTAGATACTTCTTCAAATGGCTGAAGATTGTCAGTAATTTCTTTCCACTTGGGATTGCATGTAATGGTAACAAAGAGATCAGGTTTCCCAAATCTACTGACAATAATTGACATGGCGTCCTGGTAATTTTGAATCATATTTCGTGGGCTACCGATAAACGTTGATGGCAATATGACAGGGATGCCTGTTTGGAAGCCTTGGCTGTCGTTCAGCATATAACCAAGAAGGCCCTTATAGCTTTCAGCGTGCAATTCTTTCTGATGTGATTTTATATACGCAATTCTTTCCCCCTCTACTTTACAATAGCAATCAACAACATATTGCTGAAACAATTTACCTGAATAGTGCAATAAATTGAAACCATCATGGACAGCTAACCTCAAGCAGTAATATTGCAACTGAGTCGTTGTGTTTCGAGCCACTGTGCTACGTACTTGAACGTGAGGCATACCAGGTTTCCATCCAGCATCACCACAGGGAAACAGAAGGATAACACATGGGATATGAATGGGGATTGAGGTTGTTGATGGTGGAAAGTCGTCCCGTTGATTTGTGATATACAGTGAAATTAAATTTACCTGGTGGTGCACCATCCAATGAGGTAAATACTGCAGTATTTCACCTGGTGCTGTGGGAGCATTGTATTTACTCCTATCAAAGGTATTATTCACAGTGAAATGTTATTGAATGTCTTGGGAGTCTCTTACCATTGTTCCTACAGACGTGAACAGCTGTGTGTATGGATTGCATTTCTGTAACATTGTCTGTAAAGTTTTCATTACGACATGACAGCAGTCTTTGTTTGCTGCATGAGCCATACGTATTTGTAATGCTTCTTCAGAATCAACCCCTTGGTGGAAAATGTATTGCTTGCGCCTGAACAGATGCAAACGCTGATGCACTGTTTGTTATATTGCCTAACATTAGCAAAATATTCTTGTGTTTGCGTGTCATTTCTTTCTATGAGGTTCTTTAACACGGGAGGTACATCTAAAGGTGGCAAATGTATCTTACCCTTATGGCAGCAAATCTTAGACGATGTTTCCATAACCTCTGATTTGAATAGTAATGCACCGCAATACATACAAACTTTGCTCATACTGCCAATGTCACTGTCAGGCACAATGCAGCACAATAAGTTATTGGTAGGTGTTCTTCAATCCTCCTGTAGTTAATTGCCAAGGCAATCAGATCTTGTGGCGGCACAGTCACAGGCAAATTTTGTTGTTCTTCCTGAGTTGGCACTTGTGTGTGGTAAGAAATTGGTGGACGAACACTAATTCTTGTCGAAGACCTGGTTGGTGATGTGACACCTGAAAGTAGCTCGACAGGATGTGGTGAATGGATTGGATTGTTTGGAGCTGTTTGATGGGTTGACGTAGAAGGGATGCTGTTGGTATGTTGAAGTCCTGAAGTTGATGGATGTGCAGTTGTTGTCGGAGAAGATGTAACACTGCCAGTCACCAATGCAGTTGGCTTCGGGCTTGGTTGTGATTAGGGCACAATTTTAGTACCTGTTGTTTCACCATGTTTCTGCAGGTTGAGTTTATCTCTTGCAGTACGATAGTTTAGTGGCTTTTTCCTTGGTATATTTCACGCAGCGTGTAGGTTACTGCAAGGGAAATGAATGAGTAAACGTATTGTACAGACATCTGAGATTAGGTAGTAGTCTATTGTAGGTCTTACCTTGTTCACATATGTTCAGGCACATGAGAAGTAAACATGCCAATGCAATGCAAGAAATGCAAAGCATAAATACAGTCTGAAAATGTTCACATAAGTTTAGGCAAAAGTAAGCATGCCAATGCAATGCAAGAAATGCAAAGCATAAACACAGTCTGCAAATACAGAAAGACATTTAGGTTAGGTATATTGCCAATGCCGCCGCGATGCCCTGCGCTCTAGCGGCAGGTTCGCCTAGCAGTACGCCGCTGTATAAATAGTGTCAAGTCTTTGTTAAGCTCTACTGGGTTGACAGTGCTGTATGAGCAGTAGAGTAACTAACGAGATTTCTATACCGGTAGTGAGAGCGCTACTCGCATCCAGTTGGCCGTGTCTCGTCAAGAGCTACTGTTGCCTGGAAACGACATGACTTGCCATTCCTTCATGAGTTAATTTTATGACTTTATAAGCCTTTTCTCGAGCGCAAAATGGTATTTATTTAATTGTGAGACATTTAAGGAATACGTGAGTGTGTTTCCCGCACACATTGGGTTGTGCGGATCCTGTAGGTACCCCATATGTGTAGGTTGGTGTTAATAGGACCTTATTTTGCGGTACAAAACTGGAATGGGACCTTAGGAGAATAATATAGGGAGGGATGTTTACAATAATTTATCACAATGTTTTGATCGGAGATGATTTATTTGGAACAGGGAGCAAGTCCGCTTGCACTTGTTGCCATGGTAACTAGGTGTCGGTAGTTTGGTTACGTCTCAAAACTCACCAGCTAAGAATAGTAACAAATAGTATCAAAACTCACGACTCCAGTGAGTACGTGCATGCGATGGCCACGGGAGGGATAAGTTGGACGGTGGCTCACACAGCCTTTCAACCCATGTCGCGTATACATTGTGCGAGGTTACACGTCAATAGGTGCAAATATAAGAGGGCACGCAGTTCCGACTGGCACTAACAATGGACCTTTTCACACAATTCCGATTACATTTTCAAAAATCTACCGTGGTATTGTGGGTAGGGTGGGCATTTATCCATTCAAAGAAGAACTGGCCCAGCTCGTGAGTTTTGAGACTGGCCCAGGTAAAGGAACCGGTTAGAACCTACTCTCACAAATCCTCTTCTTGGATTCGTGAGTTTTGGTACTCGTCAGTTTTAAGACTCGTGAGTTCTGAGATGACACGGGTAGTTTGTTGCCCCAACACGCTTTAGTGAGTGGGATACGTCTGCTTGCACTTGTCGCCATGGTAGCTAGGTGACGGACATTTTGTCAACGCTAATTTTAGATAGACCCCAGCCCCAAAACATACCGTATCCGTATTGAAATGCAGTAGCCTATATCGTCGGTGAATTGTTATCATTATTATACTGATATTAGCAAGTGACGTTTTTAAGATATACTTTTCAAAAATGACAGAGTGTTAGAGATTGAATTAAAGTGTACTTTCTCCGATAAAAACAAGGTGTATATTTTTAAGAAAGCAAGATCGAGGTGTGTGGCATAGTTTGTAAAATATGACGTGGGACATTTGCTTCAATAATATATATCATTTGACAAGTTATAGAACTCTTTTGAGGACAGGAATAATCCGAATGCTATAGTATCTTTAATTCACTTATTTTCATTACAGTCTGTTATACAGGATGCATCATAATTTATAGTGCCAAGCATTGGCGATTCCTACATGTAGGACGTGAGGATCATTCTGCAGTCAGCTCTCAGCTGTAACTATTAAAAAATAGTAATTGGTTTGTAAAATAGTCCATGGTGCTAGCTTGCGCGTCCTCTCGATAAGGTCTGTCGCTCTGTCACTGTCAGTATATTTAACTAGTTCTACATTTCACCCCTAGATGGGTGAAGTGTGACCGTCGCGGCCCGGAGTAGAAAGCTGAGGAAGAAAGCTTTGCATCCAAAGCACGTGTTTATAGCTCAAGAAAATGTATGGGAGCCCTTGAGGGGCAGGTTTGGTCTGTTTGATGGCGCTCTGAGGACGTCGACTGAGATCCTCAAGTCTCGCTATTGGTTGAAATCAAACCAACACTACAGGCTTATCGGTTACGAATTCGCGCGGTCAGAATGGATAGTCTGTTTACAGCGTGTGCACATCTTTGGAGTGATATTCCATTGTATTGTATTGTGTAATGTGTCCATAATAGTGCTGTGCGACTGAAAAATTAATATTAGACTGAGACTAATATCTCAATTTAGCCTAGCTATAATAATTAAGTTAAGTTAATAAGTAGCCTACACTATTACATCCTTCACATTGTAGAAATCAGGAGTCGCCTCTAATGAAAAGTGCTACAGCTGTAAGCAAACATATCTTAGTAAACATGGGTCCACAAGAATTTGGAATTTGTGGTAACGAGCCACAATTGATCTCTACTAGGTGATCGTCTTATTGGGCCGTACATTTGACCAAACCAACTCAAAGGCGTACAAGGACGACACGTAGAAAACTTATTTTAACTACGGGTAAGTACACTGTACAGTCATTGTAACATGGAACTGAGCCATAGAGGGGGCGTTAACCAAATAATAATAATGAAAAAGGATTCCATAGCTTGCTATCAATCGCAAGATTAATGGTCACGCAAAACTTCACGCTTCCTTCCTTTCCATATGTTTGCACATTTACAGAAGATTAACATAACATTTCTCAAAAAATAAAAACCTACGTTATTTTCTGTTAGTTAACTAATGTTCGATTATTAACATTTCATTCCTGGGACATCCAAGCAAACACGCCAACGATAATGGAATTTTTTGACACAGAATATGAAGAAAACGTGTATTTAAGGCAAAATCAAGAAAAACAAGAAGTTCCGTGAAGAACTATACAGCCTACTTTTCATGCCAATGATTATTCTACAGTATATGAACCTTAGAATAATGACGAAATTAAGTTGGTAATATCGAAATATCTAAATAGTTCAAAATATACCTGGTATAATGTAGCCTAATAGAGCACTACAGTTGGCAGCCCTGGTGACTGAAAATATTCTTAGTTCCACCTCTTAAGGTACAGAATACAAAATTTGGTTGAAGTCCAATGGACGTTACATGCAGTTAGACACTGGATCTATCAGCACGCGTAAAAGCATGTTGCCAAAAATACCATGCGTGTGCTGGTCAGAAATAATCTGAATTATTATGATATCTTGTTGTGCCAATTTTGGATGAAATCCATTTGTTAGTATAGAAGTTACATGTATTTTAAAATTGGACATATCAGCAGGCATAGAATTATGTTGGCAGCACTGCCTTGTATTAATTACTCCAAATTAATCTAGAATGTCAGGTGCTATACGTGTGCAAAGTATAGAGCTGTTGGCTTGCATACTTTCTGGTATATTGATATTAGTGTAAAATAAATATAGACAGCATTTATTAACAGTTGGCAGCCCTGATTGCTCTTAACAATACTTATAGTCATATCTGTTATGGTACACATAGCACATACGAAATTTGGTTGAAATCCAACTGATAGTATGGAAGTTACATGTATTTAAAAATTGGTACTATCAGCAGGCTTATAATCATTTTGGTAGAACTGACGTATATAAGTTACTCGAAATTAATCTAAAATGTCAGAATATACGTGTGCATAGTTTAAAGCTGTTGGCTTGCATACTTTCTGATATATTGGTATTTGGATTAAAAAATAAAGAGAGCAATTATTAACAGTTGGCAGCCCTGGTGGCTCTTAAGAATACGCTCAGTCATATCTGTTTATGTACAGATATTACATACAAAATTTGGTTGAAATCCAATGGATAGTGTAGAAGTTATATGCATTTAAACATTGGACTTATCAGAAGGCTTAAAATTATTTTGGCAACACTGTTATGGTTGGCCTCCTGGAAATTAAACTGAAGTAGCATTATCTACATGTGTGCCAATTTTGGAATAGCTCCCATGCATACCTTGCAAGATATCCAACATGGAGCTCAAATTTCTAGTGAGTTTTTTCAGCAGTTGGTAGCACTGACATCATTTTCAAATATGGACGTGAGCTATTCTGGTGCACATCTTTACTCATACTAAATTTGGTTTTGATTGCTGCAGCCGTTTAGGAGTTGATAGGGGGGGACACACACAGCCAGACAGACAGAAGGACAGACAGACAGACAGACAGACACACATTTTCCCGGATCGATCTCATAAGTCTACTTTTTCCTCATTTTTGCAAAATGTGAAAAGTAGGCTAAAAATGCGGCATTTGAGGAAAAATGACTATTTTATCATTAAATAGAATGAGCGCACCTAACCCAACCATACATCTAACCGTCATTTCCCACCCACCGTCCCATTTTAGATAACGACTTATGTAGTAAATTCTAACTTTGCTCGCCATTATACGCGTGAATTATGGACAAATAGAGTCAACTTGCTACAAGAAAACGCGGGTTTTGCTTAGACCAATAATTACTAAGCGCGAACCATAGGCCGCATTAGCACAGTGGGAATAGGCTACACACGCATCAATACTTTTTAACAGACCAATTGTTTTGCTTCTTCACACAATTACAGCCTCGTTGCGTAGTGTCTAGCATTCTTGGCTGTCATCGCGGAGGTCCGGGTTTGATTCCCGTCTCTGTCAAGAAATGTAATTCTGCTCTGAGGGCAGAAACGGGGTATACATTAGCCTCGTGAGGCAAAAGTGAGAAGAACCGGGTTCGATTCTTACCTCAACCATCTCGGAAGTGCTTTACCGTGATTTCCCACCTCTACTCCAGGTGAATGCCAGGATGGTTCCTTACTTAAGGCCACGGCTGCCTCCTTCCAAATACTCATCTGAATTACAACTACACACACTAATAGAGTAACACAGGTTATCAGACATATTACACATGGGGCTACATGACCACGATGTCACAAATACCCTCAATGAATAAAAAAAAAGATACGAGCCTTACAGTAGTCGCATATGATGTGTAACATCTGACCTGTTATCCTACTCGTATACTACACAGCTTGGACATTCTTAAAATGTTAATTTACACTCCATTTTCATACCGGTACTATGATGAATGTATAGATTGAATTGGAGATATGCTACTGTCACATTTGTGGCGCAGCGGTCAAGCTGTTAGTCTCTCACCAAGGTTGACCGGGTTTGATTCCCGGTCAATACATGTGAGATTTTCGAATTGAAATGCCATGTCCTGTGGTTCGCATTACACGTAAAAGGGAGGTACCGTGGATCATGATCGTGAGATTAACGGACACGCAAAACTACAAGCTTCCTTCCTTCCTTTTACATTAATAATTCATAATAACAAAGTGACACACAACGTCGGCAGTACTCTCAAATACTGTGAGCACATTCCTCAGTAACTATAACATTCATTATTCTCAAGGCTCTCATACAGATCGTCGTAAACAATCAAAACATGGCTTCCTACAATCATGAAATGACCTAGTCTCACATATGATGAAAATACAGCTTTTATTCCACTCATATAACAACATTCTGTTATGCATTTAATATTTGACTACTCACCCATAGCTTGACAATAATGCCGCTTACTTAAATGTCATGTGTCGTCTTTGTCCTACCCCATGTGATATTCAACCTTGAACGTGAAGCTTCATAAACTGCTCAATGACAAATGAAAGTCGGTGAAACATTTGCCACTGTGCTCGTCAAACCAGTGCCTGCTAAATGCACTGCCTATTGTATTGCCATAACATTCTCGCGCTACAGAGCACACACTGCCTTGTTTCCAATACACACATTTTCAATTGTACATCCAGCTGGCAGTGCGTCTTCACTTCCGTCCGATCCACTACCGTTCGATCCACTTCAGCCCGATTCACTTCCGTCCCATTTTTCTGGCAGTGCGTCTTCACTTCCGTCCGATCCATTTCCGGTCGATCCACTTCCGGCCGATTCACTTCCGTCCCCAATTTTCAAAATCACTCCCACAAAACTATCCAGCAACTGAGCGGAAATACGTTACACATCAAAAATATCCCATTTATTTTATTAGCCCATTTATAGGCCACTGTATTGCTTTATCAAAATCTACTTATTTCATGATGATGTCTCAATTAGTTTAATTGCTATAGCTCTTAGTTCATGCTGTAAGGTAGGCGTGGCGTTTAAAAGTCCCAGTTCTCTCAGATTTTGGGGGACTTTGTCATAATTATCTGGATTCAAATTGACCGCTTCTCTATGCTTGACAACAGTTGGTATTTGGCCAGTAGATAGAACCAGTGTACGCTTGGAGACGAAGCTTTATGTTCTTTGCTACTTATGAGTGCTCATATAACATGTGCTTTTCATGTGACCGCTTTTGCTGTATAGTCTTATTGATGTTGCTAGTGGAAGTGTAGTAATTGGGAATATGGGTAGACAATCTTTAAAATGGACTAGGAATAAAGAAAAGAAGAAGGAAGATGGCATTCCAAGACAAGGAGAAAGAGGCAGGATCAGGAGACTACAGGTCTGGGATGCTTTAGAAGAAAGCAAGTCGTGCAGGTACACACTTCACTTTGAACTCATTTTCCCACTAATAATATTTTTTTTTACTACGAAAGGTGCATTATCTCTGGAAGTAACATTACCATTGACATTAAAATTGCAACTTGAGTTCTACTAACTATGTACAGTGCTTTAAACCTTCAAAAATATAAAATAAAGTCTAAACATTGGAAATACAGTAATAATAATATTCATAATGTATTCCTTTCATAAAATTGCATATGCCGAAAACTGTTATTATTTTGTAGGTTAGGATTACAATACAGTCACTGCGGAAGCTGGAAACTGAATTTTGGCTTAATAGCATGAATGGTTTTTGAAATAATGCACCGATAAATATTTTTTTTACACTCGCAACGATAATAATTATTCACATAAGAATTCATGAACATCAAGGGTATGGTTACAGAGATATTCATATTTTTATCAAACATGCGCTGTGGAGGTTCTTGTTCATTACAAACAACTGCACTTCTACCAAAGTATCTAATAATGTTTCATCATGCCTTGGTACATTTCTCTCACTAGGATGATACACTCAAGACAGTGGTGGCTTGTAGTCACTAATTTTCACTTATCCAGTCAACGTCTCGCTTGCGGACCCTTGTTTACTAAGGCTTTTTTTTTTGCTTCTTGTATTGGGTATTTGCAGCTGTTTCAATTTGCGTTATTGATATATCTGACAGTCCAGTCTAGTCTGCAAGACCCTGTGGCTTTCTCTACTCCCCTTGCTACTTGCTTCACCTTGAAATCACTAAAGATCGAGTCTAACATTCGCCTCCTCGACCAATCTCTACTTCTATTATCCTGCACAGCTGAGTTCATTAGCGTTCTTCGTAATGTCTCTTTCGAGGGGCGTGATGGAGCAGCTCATTGCCTCTCACCAAGGTGGATCAGGTTCGATTCCCGGTTAATGTGTGTGAGATTTTCGCAGTGAAATGTCACGTCCATGGGTTCATATCCCCCGAGCACCTCGTGGCACATTGGCTTGCATTCTTGGCTGTCAATCGTGAGGTCTGGGTTTGATTCCAGACTCTGTCAAGAATTTTAATTCGCGTACACTCAGCCTTGTAAGGCAGAACTGAGAAGAGGTGTTCAAGTCTCACGTCAGGCATTCTAGTTTGTTAGTTATTGTCGTTTTAAGGGGTGGAACATCGAAATCATCTGTCTCTCTTAACACTGATAAAATAATACACATTTAGTATAGTTAGAATTTAGAGGTGGATGCTAAAATATAAAAGTACCTGAAGTTAATAAAACAGAAACATTTAAACAAACGATTAATTATAGTCCAATAATAACCAAAAATATACCGAAAACAAAAATTAGATATTCAAATGAAAAAAGAACAAGTTCATTGAGTCACGGAACACTTGATAGTTTAGATTGCTGGCCCTAACCCACAGGCGGATGATGCGATCAGCAGCCGCCACGTCATCGGCTAATATAAGATTGAGTGCATTCTGCACACCAAGATTTCTTCGTAGATCAGGAATATCTACATACATTGTTAAAATGTGGGCCACGGTGAATACGTCAGCCATCTCAGAAGTGCTTTTTCGTGGTTTTGCAATTCTAATCCAGGAAAATTCCGGGATGCTTCCTATCTTAAGGCCACGGTGACCTCCTTCCTAATTCTAGCCTCAATTAGAAATACACACACTACTACAGATATTACGCCCCAAAACGAATCATAATAACAGTTGCAGTGAAAGAAGTAAACTTGAAGGGAATTGGGGTTTTGAAAGATGAGGCTGATGATGATGATAATTGTCATTTTAATGGGGCTAACATCTAGGTTATCGGCCCTAAATGTTTTGAAAGAGAGATCGTGGACACTACCCAGTGGTCGTAAGTACAGTACAAGTTGTTACGTGTTCAGTGAGTTATGAAATATCTGATGAACGTAAGCAAGCTGTATTACACGTTATGTTGTTATCTAACTCGTTTGTCAAGAATTAGCCTGCTAATAACATTGCAAATGATTTTATCAACAATGTATAGGAATGTTAGTCATACCAAGCACTACTGCGCATTAGTCTCACGAGAGCTTATCGTATAATGTATACACTGAATTACATTTACTATATCCTGACGTTAGCCTCGAGCGCTACTGGCACCGGAGAGTGTTCCATCTGGTGGGCATTGTGTGATTCTTATCACATGTAATTTGTGGCCCAAGATTAATACATATGCTTCTAGACCAACTCAGTGGACTACGTATGAATATTGAGTCTCCTGACTCAAAAATTCTCTGTAAGGATAACTGGTAAGAGATGGGTTCGATTCCAAACTCGGCCACTTTTTCGTGGTTTCTCCACTTCTACTTCCGTCAAAATTGTGGTCATCAGCCCCGTGTAGTTTGATGAATGTGTCTGTAGAATCTATCTGACAATTCATAGGCTATTGTTTTGGTGACTATATTATTGTGTGTACTTGTTATTGGAATGGAGTAGGTTGTAGCCTTATGTTTGGCACCATCATGATCGCGAGATTAACGGTCTCGTAAGACTATAAGCTTCCTTGATTAACTATCATTTCTGATACCGTAATTTTTCTACTTCTTTCTGAGTCCTTCGATTCTCATTCTTCGAGGGCTGAGGGCATTTCTTTTCCCTGTCTTCTATTTCCCTTATTCCTCTTTTGTTGTCAATTTCTTCATCTCGTATAGGCTATAGGTTAATTAGAGACAGTAGTTAGCTGTTGCAAGTAACTTTTCAATTAATTAGTATTATCATTATCGCCCTTGCCGTTGATAGCGGGTTCAAACCCGGCCGAAGCCGTCGGATTTTTTAAGAGCGTTAAAAATCCCTCGGAGGGGAAGTAAAGCCGGCGGTCTCATGTCATAGATTTATGGCATGTTAAAGAACCTTACACTAATTACACCTGTGTGAAGCTAAATTGTATAAGTTAAGAATGTAAACAACGATCTTAGGTTTCTACGTTCGTTGCCAAGAGCCGACTGCGGTGGCGTCTAGCAGCTAAGTTCTGAACTAGGCCTAGTAGTCATTGACGGTGGCGTTTGGCGGCATAAGTAGCAACTATTTGAAAAATTCTAAGTTGCAGTCTGTAATTAAAAATTAAAAAACAGATACACACACTAATACAGTCAACACAATTAACACCGGTTATCAGACAGATTCTACACACACCCAAATTACATGGGGCTACATGATCGCGTTGTCACAGCCCCTAAACTTAAGAACCAACCAACCCTTGCCGTTAGGGACCGATAACCTAGATGTTAGGCCCCTTTAAACAACAAAATAATTTAATAGGCAAACAAATAAAAAACCAAATAACTAAACAACTAACTAACTAACTAACTAACTAACTAACTAACTAACTAACTAACTAACTACAGGAATTAATATAAATACATAATTATAAATAAACAAACAAATAAATAACTTAAAAACTAACTAACTAACTAACTAACTTACTAAATACATAAATAAATAAATGATAGTATTGCACAATATTAAGGAAGTACACATTAAAATCTTTTTGTCGTGTCTGTTGTGTGGTTTCGCCTAGGAGTACCAAGTTAGGCTCATCGTCAGGCTCAATGGTACTGGACTCCGCTGGGATACGTCCCATATAGGAAGAACATCCCACTTTTATGCCGCTGGGGAAAGCAAGTGCTCCTCCATATAGATGGAAAAGCAAAGATAATTAATCATTATATTACATTAATTACTATTTAGCGTAGAAGCAAACACATTATTATTGAGAACACGAAGTTAGCGCCGTGTAAAGGCCACCCGCAGAACTGATGTAGCAAAACAGGTTGCCTAGTTCATAAAGTAAAGGAGAAAAAGAAGGAAGATTGTAGTTTTACGTGACCGTTAATCTCGCGATCATGTCCCACGGGACCTCCTTTCTACGTGGAATCCGAACCACAGGACATGTCATTTCACTTTTAAAATCTCGCATGCCAGTCTGCCGTGGTGAGAGGTCGACAGCTTGACCGCTGCGCCACCACGCCCCCATAAGGAAAGGAGAGAAAAGCTATAGCGCACTCATGTCTAGATTAAATTTAGAGCAAAGACGTAGGGGCTAATATTCTTGGTAGTCAACCCTGAGGTCATGGTTCAATTTCCGGCTTTAACAAGAAATGTAATTGTCTGAAGGCTGGAATTGGGTACACTCAGCCTCGAGAGACAGAGCTGAAAAGAGGTGGGTTCGATTCCCAACTCAAGCCATTTAAGAAGTGTTTTTTCGTGGTTCTCCACTCTTATTCGGGACAAATGTCAGGATAGTACCTAAATTAATACCATGGACACCTTCTACCCAAATCCTGGCCCCAATTACACATACACACAGTAACACAGTTTATCAGACAGATTTTATACACGAGGCTACATGACCACAATGTTGCAAAGCCCCTAAATGAATCAGATAGTGCCAGGACATCTACCTCATCCCTGTCCCACACACACTACTACAGATATACGGTACCTAGCTACACGGGGCTGAAGACCAAGCCCCTAACGTGAATTAACAACACCAGCAGCAACCTAACAACAATCGCAGCTGCAGAGCAGTGAGCACACCTGAGCGCCTGTTTATCTTGGCCGTGAAGCTTGAAGGTCTGCGTACAGAGCAAGGAGTAACACGGAGACGCCCTAGAAGCTCGGAGGTAGTGCTCAAAATATTGCGTTAGGCTCATAAGATGGTGTAACATAGTGTACGTTCTAAAAAGTGGTGATTCTTCGCTTGTGGGTCGAAATGCAGATGTGTGTGGCATATGGCTGCACAAACAGAACGCCCAACTGCCAAAAATGAATTTCACAAGTAAATGAACTGTATTTGCCTTTTATTGTGTTAAGTTTTCAACTTTAGCCACTCTACTGTTCTCGTATCATTCGTTGAATGTTCATATAGTGGCATATGCATCCACGAATATAAGTATTTCGATTGTTAGGAATTAATTACGGATATTTTCCTTCGTTTGTTACTGGAAATAGTTTCTGCTTGTCAATTAATGAACGGTATTAACCTAACTTTGGCTACTGACCAATCTATTCTGAACGTGCTTTGTGCTCTAGATTTATTACTCTTGGGTGTTAAAATATTGATATGCCATCATATCTTATATATAAAAGTGAAAGTCTGTATGTATGTATGTGGGTGGGTGGGTGGGTTGGTTCCGTATACAAATCTACACCGTTCCACCAATCTCAACCAAATTTTGCATACACATAGTTTAGGACCCAGAAGGAACCGCTGGCTACATGAATTTTCGATAGTCTTTCTAATTCGTTTGATTTCGGCCCTTTTGCACTCAAGCACAGGCTAATCAAATCATAGAATATACTCATGAAGGAATGGCAAGCCAGATAGTTTCCATGGCAACATAGCTCAAGTCGAGACACGGCCGTCTGGATGCCAGTTGCGCTCTGCACTACCGGTATAGAAAAGGAGCATCTTTACTTGAAATCCCGTTAGTTATTCACCTACTCACACAGCACTGTCAACCGAGTTTAGCATAACAAAGACTTGACACTATCTTCTACTATATATTTGTCAAATACGACTCACTCACTCATTCATTCATTCATCACGAAATCTCAGAAACCACCGAACGGATTGGAAAGACATTTGGTATGCTGCTTCCCCAAGGGCCGCAAATGCCCACTAAGAGAGGATTTTTGTATATTCAGGTTCTAAAGGGGTGTTAAGGGGGTAGACCTGCATTTCATTGAATAAAAATATCTCCCGATTGGTTTCATTGGGAGATGTGATTCTCGGCACATAAACTCATCATTAAAAATAAGAAGACACGAGTCTGAGGGTTTTTCGATGTGGCGTAAATTATGAGGTGAAAGGGGTGAAAAGTGGGGATTGAAAGATACCTAACGGAGCGTGTATCTCTTAAACGACATAGGCGAGAAGTTTGAAACTCAGCGGGAAAAAAATCAGCATAAAAAATAAGTAAATATGTGTTTGACCGTTTATTCATAAATCCAATTTAAGGGGCCCATGGGGAGGGGTCATATCTGGGGGGGGGGGGGGGGGGGGAACAGGAAAGAAAGTACCCTAACTGATTATCTGACTGACTCACTCATCAAACTCAGGGGGGAAAACCCGCTTTAAAGTAAGTAAATAGCTGTTCGACAGTTTTTTTTTCATAAATCAAATTTAAGGGGTTCATGGGGGAGGGGTGAAATTCTGAAAAAAGAAAATTGAAAGAAAATGTCCTGTCTACTCACTCACAAATAACGTCCAGCGAAAACTATTAAAGTTGGGAAAATGAAGTTTTGGGAATATGTTCGCTGTATGTCGAAAACGTCAACTAAGGAATGATTTTTGTTTATTCGGGTTTTAAAGAGATGTTAAGGGGGTAAACGTGCATTTCATTGAATAACGATATTTCATGAGTTGTTTCTTTGGGGATGTGATATTCGGCATATAAACTAATCATTAAAAATAATCAGACATATATCTAAGGGTTTATCGATGTGGTGTATATTATGAGGTGAAAGGGCTGAAAATTGGGGTTGAGGGATTCTTATCGGAGTGTGTATCTCTTAAACGACATAGGCGAGATGTTTGAAATTCGGCGGGAAAAACAGCTTAAAATACAAGTAATTAGGTGTTCGACCGTTTTTTCATAAATCCAATTTAAGGGGCCCTTGGAGAGGGGTGAAATTCCGGGGGGAAAAACAGGAAAGAAAGTGTCCTAACTGATTGACTCACTTACTCACTCATCAAATTCAGGGCGAAAACAGCTTTAAATAAGTAAATAGGTGTTCGACCGTTTGTTTCATAAATCCAATTTAAGGGGTTCATGGGGAGGGGTGAAATTATCAAAAATAAATGAAAGAAAATGTCCACTCACTCACTCACTCATCATCGCCAAGCCAAAATTATTGAAGTTAGAAACATGAAATTTTGGGGATATGTTCGTTGTATGTCGAAAACGTCCACTAAGGAAAGAGTTTTGAATATTCAGGTTCTATATAGGTGTTAAGGGGGTAAACGTGCATTTCATTGAATAACAATATCTCACGAGTGGTTTCATTTGGGGATGTGATACTTGGCATATATAATAATCATTAAAAATAAGCTGACACATGTCTAATGGTTTTTCGATGTAGTGTATATTATGAGGTGAAAGGGATGAAAAGTGGGGGTTGAAAGATTCATAGCGGAGCGTGTATCTCTTAAACGACATAGGCGAGGAGTTTGAAACTCGGAGGAAATCAATCAGCTTAAAAATAAATAAATAACTAAATAAATAAAATAAATAGGTGTTCGACCGTTTTTTTTTTCATAAATCCAATTTAATGGGCCTATGGGGAGGGGTGAAATTCTGGAAGAAAAACGTCCACTAAGGAAGGATTTTTGTATGTTCACTCTCATCGACCAACCAAAACTATTAATGTTAGCAGAATGATATTTTGGGGATATGTTTGTTGTGTGTCGAAAACGTCTACTAAGGAGGGATTTTTGGATATTCAGGTTCTAAAGGGGTGTTAACGGGATTAAACCTGCATTTCATTGAATAGCAATATGACACGACTATGACGCGAGCGAAGCGATGCTAAAAATGAGATGGTGTGTGTCTGTGTATTACTCAATCACGCAAGTACCACTGGTCCGATTTACATGAATTTTACATGGAAGTAGCTGATTTACCTGGTTAACATATAGGTTACTTTTGATTTCAATACTTTGCAATATTTAAGGATGGCGACCATTTTAGTGACGTCACTACACCCTTTGGTTTCAAACTTTCATATTTCCATTTCAAATAAAAAGAGAACGCTAAGAAATAGCAAACTTTTGATGGCATGTACGAGGTTTAAAATTACATTTCCTATCCGAATGGTATCTCCAACCGTTAGCGAGTAAAACCTAAATTTGTGCTATAAAACACGGTCAACGCCGAGCGGTGTAGTTGGACAAAATGTTCCATCCTTAATCTCCCTCTGCGCAGCACCTCGCCTATCCCCTGTTTTAACTGTCACCTTCACATTTTATTTTATTTATGAAGGGTAGCGAAGCACGGGTACTTCAGCTAGTATATATATATATATACCTTAGCATGTTAATCTCAAACCTCAGCTTAGGCCTCGTTTATTTTGTTACCCAAACTGAATGACTATGAAATGGAAAACCGCCTTGTCAAACACTATAGAATGATTGCGCGTACATGTTTCGGTGTACAATGACACCCTCGTCAGCGTGGACTGAATACTAAATTAATCTTAAACTATGTTTACAAAGACAAAAGAGAAAATGGATATCCTTACAAAAGCCATTAAATTTAAATAAAAAGAAAGCTCACAATAAAGAATTACAAAACACATATTAAAATAAGGTTAGAGAGTTGCAAAAACAGGCAGCCAAAGTCGGACTACAAATATCATTTGAAAAAACGAAGTTCATGACAAACATCACCGATGCCCCCAAAAGTATCACAATTCATGACAGTTCAGTATGTAAAACAAATTCCTTTAAATACCTAGGAGAGTGGATAATGAATGACTCACAGGTAAAGACAGCAATAGAAACGCGTATGCATAAATTACAAAGGTGTTTTCATATGGCAAAAGATATATATATATATATATAATTAAAAAAACTTAACCTGGAACACTAAATTAAGGCATTATCAGACAGTGGTCAGACCTGAAACTCTGTTTGCAGCAGAAACACTTAAATTAACAAGATTGGTGATTTAGACAAATTAGAGAAGACCGAAAGACGAATTCAGAGAAAAATACTGGGAGCTAAACGAAATAATAACGCAGAATATAGGTTACGACCAAATAGGCTAGAGAGTTATATTTGAAATGTGAAAAATTAACTGATGTAATGAGAAAGAGAAGATTACAGTTTTTTGGGCACATCTATAGAATGGAAAATAGTAGACTAACTAAACAGATCTTCAACTTACTGACTAGTTACAAATCCAAACCCACATGGTTCATTGAAACTGACAAAGATTTGACAAACGCCAAAATTCTGACAGAAACAATAGCAAACAGATCACTCTTCAGAGAAGCTATTCAAAAGGCAAAATTTCAAGAAAGGAAGAAAAAAACAACTGGCAGAAAGTGGACTAAAGAGGAGAAAGATCGTCACTCTAGAAGGATGAAAGAAATTTGGAAACAACGGAAATTGAATACAATGGACAATGGCCAACGTTGATTCATCGAAAGAAGAAGCATATAAGGTTAGAGTGAATATAAATCTACCATAGTGGACTACCTGTATCACAATCCTTCAGTAAGGTTTAAATACTATAGTCAATCGGACGTCACAAACCTATCATATGGTTCAAATATAGTGAATCGGACGTCGCTGCTATAGGATGTAGCTTCCAGTTATAGTGATGTGGCAAACACGTAATAATTTGAAGGAAATCGTTTTCTAAC
The DNA here is from genome assembly GCA_946902985.2 of Meconema thalassinum. NCBI lineage: Eukaryota > Metazoa > Arthropoda > Insecta > Orthoptera > Tettigoniidae > Meconema > Meconema thalassinum. The sequence continues at coordinate 1,628,575,364 of OX336388.2, forward strand.
CTTGAAAATATTCCATTTGAAACATACTTGTCATTTATACGATATTGTTTACAGATTGGTGAAAGTCGTAAAAGTTTTGATGGTATAAAATTATCTAACCTTGAAGTAAACCAGAAGATTCCTACTTATTGGATCGTTCTATTGAACGAGCTCTCCAAATGCAGTACAGTACCTATCTTAACCCAACTGACCAAGTTTTTTATATGTATAAGTCGTATTAACTACTTGGATATTGCCAAGCCAAAATGTAATGTAATGATGAGTTGAGAATAAACTCAACCAAATACATTCATGAAACAGTGGGCAACAAATTGGAACATGCGGATGTTGCATTAGATTTTTGCTTGGCAATAATTCAATCAATAGTTCAAGCAATCAAACTGAAATTTTGTATGTTGATAAAGGCCATTAACATAAGTTCACCTATGGGACTTTCAATAACCTGATGAGCACAAATCCAACATGGCGGTGACGCGACAATTAAATATTTAAATGGACGTTTCTCGCAATTTAACATCCGAGTGCAGTAAAATTAGTACGTTAAATGGTTATACAAATTTTAATTCACCGATATCTAATTTATTTCAAATATTTTCGTAACCACAAGATGGTGGCTGTGCGAAATTTTAAAATTCGGTTTTAATTTCTTGTGTCCTAATCATGCAATTGAAGTTTGAATAATACACCTACGCAATAACCTTCATGTAATAGTACATAACTCTAAGTCCTACGTACAAAAAATCCACCATGGCGACCATCCGAAACATTTAGACGGTTCTCAATATCTACGAATCTATTACAGCAAACAAACTGAAATTTTGTATGTTGATAGAGGCAATTAACGTTAGTAGTATATAAGAAAATAGGCTATTTAGATCTTCACGGAACTACTTGTGTCTTTATAACAGAGTTATGGGTTATGACTGCCTGAGGTAGTAATGAAATAATTCAGCCCTAAGAAATCCTGCATCAACAGAAATATTAGTAGATTGTTTGTTTCTGGTTGTTACTCTAAGGAGTGTAACATGGCTTATTATTATTATTATTATCATCAGCAGCATAAGTGCGCCACAACTACAGCCAATGGACACCCGCTACGTCACAGTGCGCTCGTCACTTGTCCATGTGACAGTCACCCACAGGATTTTGCTCCCACCCCAAAGCTAAATTCGCTCTCAGATCCGATCGCTCTTGCATTGGTATTTGTACAGCCCTGATATACCGTAATTATGACATCGCACATACTTGTTCGGATGCCAGATCTGAAACTCAAACTGATTCGCCACGCTGTCACTTGTTTATGATTGGTAACGATGTACTGAAAGCATGTGCAATAGAAAGCACAGAAATGCTGATTTCATGGTCGCACTCCCGGCTTACAAGTGTAGTAGCATTAACACCACCAACATTAGCTACAGGCGTATGTGCTTGTGGGTTTGATGCACGTGTAAATCCAGTCGGGTACGTCAACGCAAACACGCCAACGTTAATTATACCTTCTCTTGCTCTTTACATTAGGAAACGATGTATTTATGGCCAAATCAAGAGCAAATTTTGCGTAATTTCAATAATTCTATTTAATCGTTAAATAAACACAGCACTTGCATCACTAGCATTGAACATGAAATACGCCTAACTACAGTAATTTGTTCGACTGAAAAGATAATCGACTTTTCAATCACTAAAACAATGATTATTAATCTTTGGACAACAACGGTTGAATGAATTTACGAGTCCTAGTGTTGCATATAGCCCATACGTGTTGAAAATGGCAGAAATCGGCAGATGCCTAATAATGAACTGATACGAGAATTCATTCAACTGTATCGACAGCACGAATGTATGTGGAAATATATACATGTACTCCCCTTTAGGCGCCTCTTATAGAATCCTGCAGGTTTCTGGTATAACAGACCCAAGAGTCTGCGGGCGCTGAGCAGATATTGCAGTTGAACATTTTCGGTCTTCGTAAGGTCGGCCAGTCCCTAATATTCTCAAGGTAATCAAACGCTCTTTGGTTGGAAAGACGCTTCTCATCACTTGATCAGATTTTTCTCCGTTGTATTAACCAAGTCTTAGACCAATATCGTCTCTTTATACTGGAGCCTATAGACCGACAGCGGTAGGTACGCTCCCTAAAGCGCAGCGCTAGACCATGGAGCCAAGCCCCACCGTCGGCCGTCCTTGAAATGGTTTTCCGTGGTTTTCCATTTTCAACTCCAGGCAAATGCTAGGACGGTACCTTGTATTAGGCCACGGCCACTTCCTTCCACATCCTTGTCCAGTTTCATTCATCTTCATTCATTAACTCCTCTCATGGGGTTGGCGTCAGGAAGGATATCCGGCCGTAAAAACCACTGCCACATAGACTTTCATCGCATCTCATCCCCGACCCCTTTCGAAACGAGAATAATAAGGGGTAACCATACACTATATACAGTATATATATTTAACTTCGCCAGCTTCATTTTCAATAACTATAACAGCTGCAGTTAATTTGCGCTTATTAAAATAAGAACGGCACTCACCGATTTTGAGTTCAGTTTTATTAACTGAACGTTTGTTTTCAAGTTGGGGAGTGAAAGGCGTGCGCACTCCCAGCAGTCAAAAATTCACACTCCAGGAGTGCATTCAAACGTGTACGGGTGTATGGGGGCCTTTAGAGTCCCAGCGCACATCATTCCATGTGGGATGATATACACATCCTGGACATCAGCAGGAATGAGTCTAATTTCAGAGTGGTCATTTTTTTCAAGTTTAAGACTGTTAATTAAGTTTTAGTCTGTTTTATGTTTTTTTTTTTTTTTTTTTTTGCGTTCATCTATTTTATTGTTCACTATGCCTTATTTGCTTCATTGCTTTTTACCATCCCTCTTTTTAATATTTTATTCAAATAAGGCATAATTGTTGGGGCTCACAGTTTGTTTTATACAAACCATTTTCGTTTCATCTCGGGCAGTGGGCTGTTTTTATCTTCATCCTTTTTTTTTATACCGTTTCATTTCATTAGGGGCCGATTCACTAAGGCCCCTTAATACAAGAATTATCATCACCATGATCTAATTTCAGAATGATAAACCACTTTCTAACCTTGGACTCACAGAAAGGGAGATGTTGTATCAGTGGCGCCGCGATCTCCTGGCCAAAATGTTTGCCATAGTTTAATGGCGGGACTGTTCATTGCCAAAATATCTGCCACGTGGAGCACTGTCCTTCACATTACAGATTCCGCGCATACACGGCAACCTTGTCCTTCCATACAACTCTTGCTAACGGCCAATTTACAAGACTAACGATGTCGGTATTGATACAGTATGTACATGTGTACCAATGAGAGAGAGGGAGAGTTGTCGTTGTTGTTTCGTTTGAGGTGCTTGGATATCGTGATCATTTCCGCCCCGAGCACTTGAGTGTCTGATGACCTGTGTACTTGTAATTGACAGTTGGATTGAGAAGGAGTTGGCCGTGGCTCTAAGTTAGAAGCCATACCGGCATTTGACACGAGTAGGTCGGAAACAACGAAAAACCATTTCTGGGAAGGCAGGAGTGAGAATGGAACCCACCTTTTCTCAATCTTACTTCACGAGACTGAGTGTAACTCCTTCTAGCCTTCAGATCAGAATTAAGTGTTTTAGCTGAGGCAGGAATCGAACGTGGATGCAAAATAGAAGGAAGAATTACACTTTACTGTATACTTATCTTAAATCAATTTTCAATTCCTTGTTTCATAAAAATCTATCTTCTATATTATACCCTTCCAGGGCCTTCTAGGATGTTGAATCTTATCTCGGGCGCGGCTCGTTCGGTGGCTAATTAACACTTTACATCCTAGGAATTCGGAATTTTGGATCATGGGAACTTAAAACTATAAATCATATGCCAGGGGAACAAGGAAACAAAATTTATTCTTAGAAGACTACAAAACAGAAGAAACAATCCCTTAATAAAACGTAGAACCACAACAAAATAAACTGTGTCATCACTGTCCTTCTCTGCCATAAAGTCCACAGAGATGGTACGACCAGGGTACCTAAAATCTAATTAGTTCGGGCAAGCCTCAGCTTCCCCCTGATCAACACTGCAGGATCATGGAACTCCACAAAAAATAAAAAAAATCCAAATAAAATAAAATCCCAAAAAAAATCAAAGTGGCGCGCTCTCACCCCAGGTGAGTTCAAATGGAACAACAAAGGACTAAATTAATGCCACAAGAAATGAATCATTACGTTAATCAGATCATAACACTAATACTCCAACGGAGCATCAAATCAACTGAATTTTACAAGCTGGAGCCTCATTTTAACGCTCTTATATTGGAAAAGTGAATCGTACAGACGAGACCGTTCCGTTTGGCAAACAGACCTCCCTTCACGACCTCCGTTAGAGTCGTGTACGGTCAGCATGCAGTGCGGCCACACAAACACTACATTAAGCTACAACGTGCCTATCTCATTCACATACAACAGTTCCCGTGTGAAACATTTATCAAGACAATCATTAATACCGACTAGCGGCCACCCGGAGGGTACAAATCTGATACACTAGTAACGTGGGTCCACAAAATAAAATCAAAACACAACAAACCAGAATCCCAGAATTAACAATAAAATATGTAAACAAACCAGCCATTTTAACTTTGACCAATTAACCTCGGACAGACTCAAGGCCAAGCAAAGCACCCCGTGGCGAGGAGTGGCTACCAGCTTTCACCCCCTCCACAGCTGATGTATACTGACTGAAGCATGAGCTCACAATAGCCCAATTCAACAAGCCCCGCTGAATCATCACTTAGCACGCTGCCTACGGGCGTCAGATCGACCCCAGCATCACGGCCGTGATTTTTACCTCGTGGGAATTACCCGTCCACGGAATTACCAAAATACTTACGTGGTTCTGAACATCCACGACTTACCAATATGCATCAGTACATCCAGCCATACTCCAATTAAATTACCTCAAATCGCCGGGTTTGCCTGCCTTGTCCGTCACCAATCGAAGATTGCAACACAACCATTACCTGGTAGAACTTACCACAGTCGATCCACGAACCTGATTTACCACAAAATATTCAATATGCTCTGGTTTGCTTACGACCACTGTACAAACTCTCACCCCACCTGATCAACTGAAAAATGTATCTACAGTGACAGTAGCTGATGGCCAGATTTCCCCTGAATGATAATCTCCCCAAACTACATTGAAAACCATGACCACACGATACATATTTACACGCACGTTGCAGCAACAAACACAACAACAAAAACACAACTAACATTAAGAAATTGAATAGGTACACAGCCATTGCACTTATGCTGATCCGTACACCCCCAACTAAATTATGCAAGATAATTTGCTGTACTTATCACTATTCCTGGGTCCCAGACTGTCTCCATCATCGCGGCGTGCCCCAAGGTTTTGGGTTTACGCCCTCATTCCTCGCATGACGAACTCCATAGTTGAAGATCCTCCCATTGTTCCAATCTCGGCATCAGCTTCCTCTTGCTTCAGGTACCTCGTGGTAACGAAGAACACAGAAATACACAATTTTTTTAATGCGACAATCAAGAAAGTAACACGCACTCACTGTTCCGGACCGATAATCCTATCATTATCCTAAATGCTACCATCTGAACTACTTGATTCATCCAGATCGTCCACCGTAGCTCCTATCGACACAACTTATATGTTTATCTAGCGCAATGGCTAGCCTATTTCTCAGCCACTAACAAAAACTCGCACTCGTATGCTATAGTATTTAGATATGATCTCAAAAAAAAACCGCCACGCTATCTCAATTTACCATCTGACGTGAAAATTAACAGAGTCCAAATCACGAACTCGACTGACGTGGAGCGTCCGTGACAGAATCACAAAATTGACTGACTTCACTCTCCCATTTGGAGCTATTTAAGTTTTTGAGGCATAACCTGCCGTAGGAGGGGGAAATATGAGATTTATTTCCAAAAATAATAGCTCTGTCCCAAATTGACTTATATCACTGCACTCATCGCAATCTCAATGTCTCATTGGTGATATCCTTTCCAAGAATCGATCGTGGACTCCTTATCAAATAACCTCCGTAATCATCCCTCATTGTCTGCCAATTTACGCGCCAAACACGGCTTGGTGACGCTTATCCCCTCATTGGCTGATGCTGAAACGCCCCCATATCAGGCATTTTATACTGAATTAAATCAGCCTTACATCCAAATTGCATCAAATTACATTTCTGGGAGGCTGAGAGTCTCCCGCTTCCATACATGCAACTCTCATTGCTCTCCGGTCATTAATTCTTAAGTAGGTCACATTTGGGCGGCACCAAAACTTGGAGCTGTGACCTTGCCAAACTGCAATTTTCCCACACAAATTCCTGCGTTCAACGACCTGCCTGTCCTACCCTCGCTCGTCTTCTCATGGTACAATGTCCTCCCTCGGCACACCCTGGAAACCTGCTAAGTGCATTTATGACCACTCAACCCTCCTGCTATTCTTCGTACACGTCTCTGCACACATCCAATAAAAGTATTCGCCGCCTCTGTACTCTGCATCTGCTGTGCCGGTCTGCGTATAGAATTAATGTTGGAAATACAAACTTGAGACTAGATGGATATGCAATATGCCATAAGGTCTCATTACTCCCTCACAAGGTTAAAAATCAGGGTAAGCATTACATGATTTTTAGCACTCCACACGGCTGCTACGAGGTTCCTTTCCTCCGTCTCTACTTTGGACCCCCCTTCCTGGGTTGCTCTGAAATGACAGGGGGTGTCACTCCCTTCTCTAGCATGCCGGCCGGATTACGTCAGACCTATGGCTCCTTTGGACTACCTGCGTGCGCTAGACAATGTCTCTCCCCTCTCTCTCTCTTGCATTACTAGCTCGCTTTCTGCCCCCTGTATATCTGGGTTATGCCTGTTCTCCATGGTATGTTTCCATTTCTCTCTCTGTGCTTCCTGTTCCTGGTGCAACTCGCTTAAATATCGCTGAGTCTCCTCGTACCGACTATTCCAATCTTGTCTATAGTCTTGCGTGGGCTCCTGCCTTTCTTCACGCCTTCCGGGCCACGGCCGCCTCTCATCTCTCTCATGTTCGTAAGGGCCGTTCCTTCTTCGCCATTCATCCCTTCTCTGTTGGTACGGCTGCCAGTTCCTTCCGCGGTGCTGTCCCCATTTTCCTCGTTCATGTCCTTGGTATCCGTTCCGCACATTATTTTCATCCCTGCGCTCGTATGCTGGCGGTCCGGTGTTCGTACCCTGACTTCGCTTGCTGGCACCAGTGTCTTGCTGTAACACAGCCGTGTTAACCTGTCCTATGGCTCGCACGTTCCGCATCTGAGGTTGCATAGAAGTGTCATCAAGCTGTCGGAGCACTTCCTCAGCTTGTACCGCGTTATTGACGCTTGCGGCCACTAGTATCTGCTGGACGCTGGCGGGTAATTGCTTGCCGATGGTCATTATCATGTCTGCTTCCCCGGGAGCGACATCAAGATCCCTCATCAATAACATCTGTTTTGTGAAATAATCCGCGTAACGTGTGGGCTGCGTAGCATGGTACTTTCTACTGTACAGCTCCATCCTGAGGCTTAGCTGTGCCGACTGCCCCCAATATTTTCTTAGGAACGCCGATTTGAACCCTTCAAAGTCCTCGAAAGTGTACCTGAATCTCTGGTACCAGGTCAATACTTCATTCCCTAACATTTTTTCTAAAGCTCTGAGCTGTCTATTTGACGGTACTGCGTGATCGGCAAAAAATGATTCCACCTCCTTAATGAAAGATTTTGGTGTTACTGATCCATCATTTGTGTATCTCCGAGGTCTGTCCTCCTGCATTCTTATAACCTGTACGTATTGCGTGGTTAGTTTATTCTCCATTGGTGTCGATGCTTGTCCGCGAAATTGGTGGAATCCCTCTGTAGTCTCACCTACCGTAGCCTTCTCGACCGCCCCCTGGCTTGCTTCTCTTTCGCTACGTACTGTGGCTGCGGTAATCCCATCGCTTTTATTCGTTCGCATTTCCAACATGAAATCGTCATGTTCCAGAGGTCGTATCTCAGCTTTGATAATTTTCCTATCTTGCTCATCCATTCTGGCTAGGAATTGTTTCTCGACCTCTCTGATCCGTTCTTGGTTCTCTTCCATCTGTTTAAATATTTTCTGTCTATCTTCTTTCCCTTCGACTCCTATCTGCAGGCACGTCTTATTTATTTCCTCTTTCATTCTCAAGTATCTCTCTTCGTCTTTCTTCCCTCCTGCTCCGTTATTTTCTTCCAACCGATTTAGCCACTCACCAATTAAAGCGTTACTCTCCCGCAGGTCCCCTCTTATTGCCGCCTGCTCTGCTCCTAACTCGCTCCATTTCTCTGCTGCTTGCAATTCCCCCCTTTCTACGTCTTCGTGCATGTCTCGCACGGCTTTATTTAGCTCTGCTATCTGCCCCTGAGCCATGATATTTCCCTCTTCGAGTATGTCTAGCCTGCCTTTCATCTCCTCCTGTGTCAGTTTTAGTCCTTCCGCGCTCAAATTGCATGCTAACTCTATTTGGTTTAGTTTAGCGAATGTCTTCTCCTCGCTAAGCGCGATCGCCTCTCTCAATGTTCCCTCCATGCGCTCTAATTGTATGCCCGCGTCTGCTTTAATGTCTAGCGTAAGCTTCGCGAATTGTTCCGATAATTGTCCGCTAGTGTCTGCCTTCAAATCTGCCTTTAAATGTTCATTGTTCTCGGCTATAATTTGATTTAATTGTTCGCTGGTGTCAGCTTTCAAGTCTGCTTTTAAGAGTTCATTGTTCTCGGCTATAATTTGATTTAATTGTTCGCTGGTGTCAGCTTTCAAGTCTGCCTTTAATTGGGCACACATCGCTTCCATAATGGCTCGCACTTCCTCTGAAGAAGCCATCTCCTCCACCACACAAAATACACTTATCTGAGAAATAGGGGCATGCCTTAATGAGGAGACAATCTGTTAGCGCTAAAATGAGTTCCTTTTTGTTCCATGTTCTGCCTCCCCCAATTACTTTAGTCAGCTCAATTATTTACGTTATTCTAACCCATAAGCAAATAGCTATCCAAGCTGCATATTGAGCTTCCTACGTGATGCACACTCCCTTAAAGTTTCCTTGAATAAATTCTTTCATCCTTACACTCGCGGTTTTTACGTTAATTTATCCCAGACTTGCTAATAAAGATATTAACAATCTATAGGCTACCAGCCTTCCTATTTCATTTTCACTGGAGTTTGTTACTATCAAAATTCAAATCGGGCGCCCAGCTGACATGTCTCTACTTTACATTTGCAATAAAATGTCAACTGTATTTCTAATACAAACTCCATGATTTTACAACCCTTTTATTTACAATAAATCAGCCACACGCTCTTGGCGCGCCATCATAGACTAACCCTAGTCGTACGATTCATACGCAAAGTCCACCACGGATGGCAGATTTTACGATGTGCACCGACTAGCTCAAACAGGCATATGACTTTCCACATGATCCAATGAATTAGGTATCAAAACAACAATGCAATCAACTAGGGACGAATGGCTAATGCACCATCACATAACCCCTATATACCCTTCCAGGGCCTTCTAGGATGTTGAATCTTATCTCGGGCGCGGCTCGTTCGGTGGCTAATTAACACTTTACATCCTAGGAATTCGGAATTTTGGATCATGGGAACTTAAAACTATAAATCATATGCCAGGGGAACAAGGAAACAAAATTTATTCTTAGAAGACTACAAAACAGAAGAAACAATCCCTTAATAAAACGTAGAACCACAACAAAATAAACTGTGTCATCACTGTCCTTCTCTGCCATAAAGTCCACAGAGATGGTACGACCAGGGTACCTAAAATCTAATTAGTTCGGGCAAGCCTCAGCTTCCCCCTGATCAACACTGCAGGATCATGGAACTCCACAAAAAATAAAAAAAAATCCAAATAAAATAAAATCCCAAAAAAAATCAAAGTGGCGCGCTCTCACCCCAGGTGAGTTCAAATGGAACAACAAAGGACTAAATTAATGCCACAAGAAATGAATCATTACGTTAATCAGATCATAACACTAATACTCCAACGGAGCATCAAATCAACTGAATTTTACAAGCTGGAGCCTCATTTTAACGCTCTTATATTGGAAAAGTGAATCGTACAGACGAGACCGTTCCGTTTGGCAAACAGACCTCCCTTCACGACCTCCGTTAGAGTCGTGTACGGTCAGCATGCAGTGCGGCCACACAAACACTACATTAAGCTACAACGTGCCTATCTCATTCACATACAACAGTTCCCGTGTGAAACATTTATCAAGACAATCATTAATACCGACTAGCGGCCACCCGGAGGGTACAAATCTGATACACTAGTAACGTGGGTCCACAAAATAAAATCAAAACACAACAAACCAGAATCCCAGAATTAACAATAAAATATGTAAACAAACCAGCCATTTTAACTTTGACCAATTAACCTCGGACAGACTCAAGGCCAAGCAAAGCACCCCGTGGCGAGGAGTGGCTACCAGCTTTCACCCCCTCCACAGCTGATGTATACTGACTGAAGCATGAGCTCACAATAGCCCAATTCAACAAGCCCCGCTGAATCATCACTTAGCACGCTGCCTACGGGCGTCAGATCGACCCCAGCATCACGGCCGTGATTTTTACCTCGTGGGAATTACCCGTCCACGGAATTACCAAAATACTTACGTGGTTCTGAACATCCACGACTTACCAATATGCATCAGTACATCCAGCCATACTCCAATTAAATTACCTCAAATCGCCGGGTTTGCCTGCCTTGTCCGTCACCAATCGAAGATTGCAACACAACCATTACCTGGTAGAACTTACCACAGTCGATCCACGAACCTGATTTACCACAAAATATTCAATATGCTCTGGTTTGCTTACGACCACTGTACAAACTCTCACCCCACCTGATCAACTGAAAAATGTATCTACAGTGACAGTAGCTGATGGCCAGATTTCCCCTGAATGATAATCTCCCCAAACTACATTGAAAACCATGACCACACGATACATATTTACACGCACGTTGCAGCAACAAACACAACAACAAAAACACAACTAACATTAAGAAATTGAATAGGTACACAGCCATTGCACTTATGCTGATCCGTACACCCCCAACTAAATTATGCAAGATAATTTGCTGTACTTATCACTATTCCTGGGTCCCAGACTGTCTCCATCATCGCGGCGTGCCCCAAGGTTTTGGGTTTACGCCCTCATTCCTCGCATGACGAACTCCATAGTTGAAGATCCTCCCATTGTTCCAATCTCGGCATCAGCTTCCTCTTGCTTCAGGTACCTCGTGGTAACGAAGAACACAGAAATACACAATTTTTTTAATGCGACAATCAAGAAAGTAACACGCACTCACTGTTCCGGACCGATAATCCTATCATTATCCTAAATGCTACCATCTGAACTACTTGATTCATCCAGATCGTCCACCGTAGCTCCTATCGACACAACTTATATGTTTATCTAGCGCAATGGCTAGCCTATTTCTCAGCCACTAACAAAAACTCGCACTCGTATGCTATAGTATTTAGATATGATCTCAAAAAAAAAACCGCCACGCTATCTCAATTTACCATCTGACGTGAAAATTAACAGAGTCCAAATCACGAACTCGACTGACGTGGAGCGTCCGTGACAGAATCACAAAATTGACTGACTTCACTCTCCCATTTGGAGCTATTTAAGTTTTTGAGGCATAACCTGCCGTAGGAGGGGGAAATATGAGATTTATTTCCAAAAATAATAGCTCTGTCCCAAATTGACTTATATCACTGCACTCATCGCAATCTCAATGTCTCATTGGTGATATCCTTTCCAAGAATCGATCGTGGACTCCTTATCAAATAACCTCCGTAATCATCCCTCATTGTCTGCCAATTTACGCGCCAAACACGGCTTGGTGACGCTTATCCCCTCATTGGCTGATGCTGAAACGCCCCCATATCAGGCATTTTATACTGAATTAAATCAGCCTTACATCCAAATTGCATCAAATTACATTTCTGGGAGGCTGAGAGTCTCCCGCTTCCATACATGCAACTCTCATTGCTCTCCGGTCATTAATTCTTAAGTAGGTCACATTTGGGCGGCACCAAAACTTGGAGCTGTGACCTTGCCAAACTGCAATTTTCCCACACAAATTCCTGCGTTCAACGACCTGCCTGTCCTACCCTCGCTCGTCTTCTCATGGTACAATGTCCTCCCTCGGCACACCCTGGAAACCTGCTAAGTGCATTTATGACCACTCAACCCTCCTGCTATTCTTCGTACACGTCTCTGCACACATCCAATAAAAGTATTCGCCGCCTCTGTACTCTGCATCTGCTGTGCCGGTCTGCGTATAGAATTAATGTTGGAAATACAAACTTGAGACTAGATGGATATGCAATATGCCATAAGGTCTCAATATCCATATTACAATTTTGATAAGCTTTCAATGATCCACCTTCCGTGGGCATATGTTACAGCAATTTTTCAATCTTTCAATGAATTTACATTATTCATATGTGTTATTTTTACAACCCACACACTTACTTATATGATAACTTTTAACTGTTTCATTGTTGATAATTCTATTTTGTGATTTCCTCGTTTCTTAGCTTGAGTTCTCTTATCTTTCTTTTATATTATTTAAGTATTTATATTAGCATGCTACCACATAAACACTTGTAGTTCAGTCCCTATTGGTCGTACAAAACCATAAACACACCATTCGAATGTAAATACATTTCTTAAAATATTTGTTCCGAGCGGGTTTTTGATATCTGCTATATTCTATTAAACCGCCCGCGACAAACACAGACATGGAGAAAGAATTGCGAATTTATTTTCGAATTTCCCGCCGTTTGGCGCTTCCGGCGCCGCCCGATTTTATAGGATATCCCTTCAACTACTTCAAAATGTAACTCTATACTTCTTTAATTTAGGACATCTCCAGATGATTTCGGTAAAACCATTCGCATTGAAAGCCAATTCCAGTGAGTAGGCTACATGTAATTTTCCAGGCCTCCAGGAGTTCCAGAGCCTGGAATTCAAGGAAGCCGGCATAGAAAAGTTGGGAACTTAAAATATATTGATAAGGACATCAAATAAGACAACTGAGCAAAACAATTACCTGTGCATTAATTATTCCCACCTCAGATCCTAAAATTACTGCACTATGGGACATCTTGGTCAGGATCCCCGTGTAATGTGTCTGGAGTTCCAGTGGTGACTGTAGAAGTAAGTATAGCTATAACTAATGGGGAGGTTCCCCGGTACTTGAAATAAGATACTCCATTTAACTGGAGGGAGTGTAGAAAATACCGGGGGGAAAACACACCGAGGAATGCCACGGCTAGCGACGGAATTCGAACTTCAAACTCTGGACTCACTGTTGCGCATTTGAGTGACTTAAAGCACATTGACGACAAATTAACAGGTGAAAAGCTAACGGTAGTAGGAGACTTCTGCTATTTAGGAAGCAAAATAACCAGTGATGGACGAAGCAAAGAGGATATAAAAAGTAGGTTGGCTCAGGCAAAGAAAGCATATCTACCGATAGACATTTCTTGACATCAAATATAGATTGAGGTATTCGACAATCATTTTAAAAGCCTTTGTCTGGAGCGTGACACTCTATGGAAGTGAAACCTGGACTGCTGGCGCAGCAGAAAAGAGGAAAATAGAAGCGTTTGAAATGTGGTGTTACATGAGAATGATGAAGATTAGGTGGGTAGATACACAAATGATGAAGTATTGAAACGAGTGGACGAGGAGATATGTTTCTGGTGACTGTTAATGAAGAGAAGAGATAGGTTAGTAGGACACATACTAAGACACCCAGGAATAGCAAGCTTAGTTATGGAAGGAAGGGTTGAGGACAAGAACTGTAGGGGTGGACCAATGTTAGAATATGTTAAACACATTGACTCGGATGTAAGGTGTGCTAGCTATGTAGAGATGAAATGATCAGCTCAGGACTGGGAGCCGTGGATAGCTGCATCAAACCAGTGCAAAGACTGAACACAACAAAACTACGGGTTATTTCTTCGACATTGACAACACTTGGGTGACTTGCATGTCAACGATAGCGTCTCAGCACCTCAGATCAGAGTTACGCTTCTTGGTAGAGTGGCAGTCAAATACCTGTCCGCCACACCACGTTAATCCCTAAACTACTAGAGGTCCCCTTAAGTTGAAACCTAGCCACCAATCTCTTAGTGGCCTGTTTATCAACCACCATTCACAAGGACCATTGTTGTCATCAAAGGTGTTGGTGGCTGGATCCTTCCTTAACGAATTTGCTTGTGGAAGAGTTAATATTTCTGAAAACCAAACAGTATTTCTATATCACCTTGGTATATAACATTAACAATGAAACTGAATTTAAAATTAAAATTAAAATTAAAATTAAAATTAAAATTAAAATTAAAATTAAAATTAAAATTAAAATTAAAATTAAAATTAAAATTAAAATTAAAATTAAAATTAAAATTAAAATTAAAATTAAAATTAAAATTAAAATTAAAATTAAAATTAAAATTAAAATTAAAATTAAAATTAAAATTAAAATTAAAATTAAAATTAAAATTAAAATTAAAATTAAAATTAAAATTAAAATTAAAATTAAAATTAAAATTAAAATTAAAATTAAAATTAAAATTAAAATTAAAATTAAAATTAAAATTGAAATTGAAATTTGATATTGAAATTTAATTGAAATTGAAATTGAAATTTAATTGAAATTGAAATTGAAATTTGAAATTTGAAATTTGAAATTGAAATTGAAATTGAAATTGAAATTGAAATTGAAATTAAAATTAAAATTAAAATTAAAATTAAAATTAAAATTAAAATTGAAATTGAAATTGAAATTGAAATTGAAATTGAAATTGAAATTGAAATTAAAATTAAAATTAAAATTAAAATTAAAATTAAAATTAAAATTAAAATTAAAATTAAAATTAAAATTGAAATTGAAATTGAAATTGAAATTGAAATTAAAATTGAAATTAAAATTGAAATTGAAATTGAAATTAAAATTAAAATTAAAATTGAAATTAAAATTGAAATTGGAATTGAAATTGAAATTGAAACTAGAAGACCCGTGCTGCTCCCCAGCATTCACTTCAACAATCCTACAGCACTTCTGTCCATATGACATTTGCATGTCTTCATGCTAGTGACCTGAACAGACATTTAAGGTACCGTCGCTTTTGGGTAAATGATAAAGTAGACTTAAGAGATCAAATGTGCGGGTGTCTGCCTGTCCCCTGTGTGTGTGTCCAACTATTTACCCTGCGTAAGCTTAAAAGGCGCACCGACGTCAGGCCGAGGTGAACAGCCAACTCCAAACACATAAGCTATACTCTTCTCTGAAGAATTAACTCGACACGACTCGGCAGTTTGATTCTGGCTGATGCTAGGGTGATAGGTCACACGCAAACCCGTAAACTCACTCAGAAGGTGGTAATTTAAATTTCCACTGAATAGAGATTGCTGGAAGAAATGAAAACGTAAAAACACATACAGTGGTCGATGTGGGAGCTGTCGCGGACTTTCTTGCAGAACTTTTCATGCTGAACAATTCTCAGAGAATATCGATTTTTTTTTAAAGACACATGGACGTTAGGTTTTTCTTCAACTCAATTCACTGAAATCGTAAATGCTCGGCTTCTTTTGGTCATAAATAAATGTTTTTCTACCTAATCCTTCATCGAGAAATCCTTTACAGAATGGTGAAAACCGCATCAAAATCCATCAAGTTGCTCTCGAGATTACCCGTTACATCCGAGAATTGGGAACTTTGTTTTATACTAAGTAGATAGAGATATCCACACAATTTAAGGCTACAGCGGTACAATTCGGTGTTTTGTCTACTTATGAACAATGGTATGTATTTAAAATAAAAGATGGGCCTCTTATATTTGAATTTAGAGACGTAACTATTGGTTAACATATAGAGGTGTGCAAATTAATAGAATTAAATAAATAATTTTTATTAGTCGTAATTACTTTTATTCAAAATCATTTTATTGACCAACTTCTTTTGTTGTCCTTCTTAGTAGTGTTTCCTCTCCCGTGGAATTACACCTTTTCCCATAAGGAATTGCGTCTGGAAACTTTCAGATTGTTGGATTCCGAGGGATATCTGAGCTGGGTCCATTTTAAATTTTTCATTGACTTTAGAATTCAAGTCAGGTGATTTCAATGCATAGTTCATGAACATTTGAATAGTTCAATAGCGTTCATCAGTTAAAAGACCCCAAATCCCTCAGCTCTAAATTCATACGTAAAGTAGTGAAGTAATAAAAACGAAACTTGTGACATTTTGCATTTGCAAGGCTCCTCTGTTAGCGGAAATTCTAAAGAATCATTTTAATTTGAGTTTCTTAAATGAAAATATAATTAGGAGTCTTGGTTAAACATTTGAAGTAATTTCATCGCCTTGTAAACATACGTAGTACATTAAACCGTGAAAAGTAAAAATGCAATTTTTGGAAAACTGACATCGAATCTAATAATTTGCACATCTCTGTAAAGACAGCTATCGCCTCCAACCCTACAGATAGAATAGTAAGTAAAGGCGATAGATGAGAATTGGAAAGATAACTCACACAGAAGGAATTAATATTTATTAAGGTGAAAATTTGATTGAATATATCTTTGTTATAGAACTGAGGGAATGAAATAACAGGATGTAGGATAGTAATCACCGATGTAGGACAATAGTAATTTTTTTACCATTACCACAGGACAGTTGTCGTATTAGGGATGCGGACGTCCTTGTATAATTGTTATTTAATCTGTGCCCCGTTTGCTGAGGTCTGTGCTCCTCCGCAACATTCGTTTCAAAATTCTGATAGTACTTCCTTCCATTCGACATTTGCTGTTCGCTTGCCTTTTGGTTCTATTTGAACTTTGACGTCATGAAAGGATTTTGCTCGCGACAGTGCGGCATACAGTAAAGTTGTCCGTGGGTAAACACCGGTTGAGGTAAATAAATGCCTACTTGATCTAGTGTTTGACCTTGAGCTTTATTGATAGTTATACAAACAGCCAAACGTACTGGAAACTGCCTCCTTTTGAAGGAAAATGGCATAGAAGTATCTGATGGCGTAAGGTCAAGGCGAGGGAGTAGGACATTGTTTCCAACATTTACGCCAGTAATAATTTCCAGGTGTAAGCAATTGTCATGCATCTTCCAAACCAACAGTCTAGTACCGTTCAACATACCTTGGGTAACATTAATATTTCTCAACAAAATCACAATTGAGCCTTCTTTTAGTCGAAGGATATGAGGTGGCAACACACTTATGCCTACGCTGTCTAAAAATTCTATTGGGAATTGTAGAAGTTCACTCTCATCTCCAGTAATCAAATTATTCACATTGATGTAAGTTCTCGATGATCCTGAGATTAGGTCTAAAACTTTGACATTGATTTCTTTACAATGTTCATATTAAGGAGCTCAAATCGCTATTTTTTAAAAAGGATGAAATATTTTTCTGCTTGGGACTAATTCTGAATTTTTTCCATCGACGTGAGGGTATTCACCTTTACCAATTTGTATGAAGAAATTTGCAAAGTCACGTTGATCTGTATCCGTTCGCATATGTTTGTTGAGTTTAAAATTTTTGAATAATGGCCACAAAGGAGAGAACCTTACTGACATTTGGACTGATGCTGCTTTAGATGCGTGAGGCACAACAGGCAATACCTGCCTAAAATCTCCACCTAATATGATAATTTTTTCTCCGAAAGGCATGTCGTTATTCATGATGTCCTTGAGCAACCGATTTACACACATCAACGCGTGCTTATTAGCCATAGAGGCTTCATCCCAGATGATAAGTTTTGCTGAACGAATATAAAAAGCTTCCTTGCTGTTAACGTTTTTTCCTGATACAGAACTTTCATGTAAATGTAGAGGTAACTTGCACTGGCTGTGTACAGTGTGCCCCTGAGGTTGTAACATTGCTGCAATACCAGTCCATGCAACAGAAACTTCATTTAACCCCAAATTTGTGCAACTGTGAATCAAGCATTGGTAAAGAAATGTTTTCCCGGTGCCCCCTGGACCGTCAATGAAATATGCATTACTCATCCTTTCATTGCTGTCTTGTACTAACCCCAAAATTTCTGTAATTATAACCGTTTGGTTTCCATTTGCTTGGTTTATCATCCGACTTAAATGTTCCTCATTGAGTTTAGGATAATTCATTGGTAAATTTGTCTGAGGGAAATTATCAATTATCAATTCGAGAGAAGTAATGGGAAGACTATGGAGCTTTAATGTATTAGAAATATGTATAAGAGTGAACTGATATGCAATGTTAGGTTCGTGAAACTGCAGATAATCTTCTGCTAATGAATTCTTGAAAATGTCCCATAACTATCTTACATTTGAAAGGGTCTGAAAGATACATATGTAAGAAAACAGTTGTCGTAACTGAGAAGGCATCTGAAATTGTGATGCTTCTGCCAAACAACGCTGCCTTTCAGAATCGTCTATCAGCAAACCTCGCTCCTTAGCTGTTTCTTTAAAAGTAGAATAGACAACTGCTTTGTATGTTCGTAGATCCTGGAAGCTGGTAGCACCTATGACGTGAAGCAATAACAGGCGTAAATAATACCTCTCTGTTTCTGTAGGCGAAACATTATACATTCTGCCTATAGTTTTTGAAATATTTTTTTTATTTTTTGCCACTGGCAGTTGCTCTTATTCCAGACGTAATGTACTGGTGTTTCAGGATATATATACGGACTTCTGGCTTGCGAATCTTGATTTAACTTGAACCACGCTTGTAATTCCGTGTTGCGCAACTGTGCTTGAAGTAAAATATCAGGAGCGTTATCATTATTAAAATAGATATTTTGCAAGTTTGGCAAGTGAACTGGTAATCGCACGATAGAATTTGACTGTTCATGCATAATTTCATCCTAGTTCACCGTTTCGCCTTCAGGACATATATTAACAATGCAGCAGTCATGACCTTTATACACATACTTGTAGATTTTAATATATAAGATATTTGTGGATGTATTTAACACTCCGAACACTTGAGCATATTTCAACAATAATATGAACTTGCACGTAAAGTAAAAGAAATGGATTGTAGGGAACAATGAATCGACTAACGACTTCAATGTCAATGCCTCGAATTGTTTTTATAATGATCCGTCCATTATTTCTTCTCCTATACGAAGGATAACCATTGGCATTATCTTTGGTCTCTTCCTGAAACTGTTTAGGGAAATCTTTCTTACATACGCCATTTTTCATACCGACTGAAGCAGGATTCAAAGATCCGCGAGGACCATATACCATATGACGCCTTACCAACTCGTATAGCGCTTCATCCTCGAGATCTGGTATTTCGGCTGACACCACACAGTCAATGTCAGAAATTTCTCGAAACTTACAATCTTCCGTTAATGTTAAGAGTAAATGGATGTGCGGGAGACCTCGTTTTTGAAATTCCACTGTATATAGATATGCTTTTACCGAAAATTTCCTTAACATTAATCAATCGTAGCAATTCCATAACGTTGCAATGGAAAACTCTCACTACAATATCAGACCTATTATTAGCCGTTTCCCAGAGATGAATGCTGTTAAGTATTTCTGGCCAGCCCGCATTATAGGTGAACGTAATGAATAAATCTGGCTTTCCAAACTTCCTCACTCTCGCCATCGTATCCTGATAATTTTGCAATATTTTTCTTGGGCTACCTGTAAAAGAAGATGGCAAAACTACAATACGACCGACTCAGAAATTTTCATTTTCTGCTCGTACATGCAAGGCGTCTGTTAAACCGGCATATGTATCAACTCGTAACTTCGTTTGTTGATGACGTATATATTTTAACCGGTCACCTTCCATACGACAGTAGTAATCCACGAATAAATATCCATTTTGCAAACTTGAGCAGCGACAACTAACTCAACATGACCTCCATGAACACCATTCATAGACATATACTTTTTGTAATCATCGCTTGTATTGATAGCAGTTTCGTACATATCGCTGTTGCCAACAATAAAGGAAGAATAATTATTACACTTGTCTGTAACATGTTTTACAATTCGCTTTCTAACCTGTGTAAATAAACTCTGATTGTTGTACTCACAATAAGCCTGAACAGACAATTACCGTCACCTTTAGTCTTTATAACGTTTGTAATTGAGTGTCGCCTCTCATTCATCATAATATGATTCATTGTATTGATTGAGCACACAACCTATAAGGACGAATGATGAAACGAAAAGAAGACAGTTTGTAGCTGGTGAGACCAAAGACTATATAACAGAAAGATCCGATACACAACACAAAATGGCGGTTACAACATTCGACTGTAGCGGCATCTTCGTGAAATTAGTTGTCTTTCGTATACAGTATTTGTTGTTATTCAAACAGATGTTGACATGACAGTGTCATTAGCAAAATGACTGCTGATTGTGCATGAGCATTTCAGTCTCAAAGTAATCCATTTTCTAAGAAGTTTTAATAAAATTATGTGCACAGAATCCCCTTCTATTTATTGTATGAACACATGCGACATTACCGCCCGAGTGGAACAGGTAGAAGTTAACGATATCATGTATGGATACATGCGACATTAGCGCCCGAGTGGAGCAGGTAGAAGTTAACGATATCATGTATGGATATATGCGGCATTAGCGCCTGAGTGGAGCAGGTAGAAGTTAACGATATCATGACGTAATTAGGGAACTCTCCGTTAATATCAAGTTAGATTTATTATTGGGGCAGCGTTGAATATCATGTTACAGTGTTAGTCGTTGTCGCCTAGCGACAATATGTCCGTCAAGTCATTCGATATTCCATTTTCGTGAGACCTTGAAGGAAGTAATATTCGCAATTATTTTAATGCTCGAATGATATAATCAAGTAAGGTGGGTATCGATCGACGGTGCTTGACGGGCATTACATTTTAAGACAACAAACGTCGTCGTAGCGCAAATACTTCCCGAGATATTTCAGTTTTAGTAAACGGTAATTTTTTTTTGAAAACTATTTTAATATATAAGATTAACATTAAAATTAAAATTAAAATTAGAAAATTAATAGGAATTAAAAATAAAATTATAAAAATGAATAAAGAATTAAATAAAACTGATTAAAGTAATAATAAAAGTTAAGATGAAATTAAACAATTACATTTAATTATTATTATTATTTCATTTAATTGAATAGCACTATTACAGAGCACAATACTTCAAATCTTGCCACATGTCTTTTTTTCTCTTCCCATATTCGCTTCATCCTCTCTGATCTCTGCTTTCGGAGCTATTCAATGTTCCATGGCTGCTTTCGTTGTCTTTCTTGTTCCTCCCTGAAGATCACTTTTTGAATTTTGTCCCGAAATAAATTCCTATTATATGTATCTGTAATGTCAATGTTGGCTTCCTTAAGATCCTTTAATGGCTGTGTAAACCACGCTTAAAGTTTTAAAATTTTATTCAAAATTGGCTTTGTTAGCCTGTCATTATTCATTCTATTTAAATGCCCAAAAAATGACATCCGTCGTTTGTGCATGGTGTAAATGATGTTCTCCACATAGGTGTATATTTCCTTGGAAGGTCGTGGACTGTTATAGTCTGTTTCTGTTTTCCTTGGGCCAAGGATGCATCGAACTAATCTTCTTTCCTTGAGCATGATTTTGTTTATGTCACCTTTCCGCATTGACTTGAATGTTTCAGCTCCAAAGAGTGCTTCATGTCTCACCACAGAATTGTGATGTTTAATTGCAGTGTCCCATGATAATGCCTTCTTGTCCTATACATTTCTGGTGATCTGAAATGCTACGATCATTTTCTTTGTTCGGACCTCTAAGCTTTTTTGTTCATTGTTATAGTTATCCATTCACCTAAATACTTAAATACTTCGTGTATTTTGTTTTGGTTTATGTTAACATCGAATATAGATTTGGGTATTAGGAAGACATTTTTGAAAACCTTTGTCTGGAGCGTGGCACTCTATGGGAGTGAAACTTGGACTATTGGTGCATCAGAAAAGAGGAAAATTGAAGCGTTTGAAATGTGGTGTTACAGGAGAATTATGAAGATCAGATGGGTAGATAGGGTTACAAACGAAGAGGTATTAAGACGAGTGGGAGAGGAGAGATGTTTCTGGCGAATGCTAATGAAGAGAACAGATAGGTTGGTAGAACACATACTAAGACACCCAGGAATAGCAAGCTTAGTTATGAAAGGAAGGGTCGAGGACAAGAACTGTAGGGGTAGACCAAGGTTAGAATTTGTTAAACAGATTGCCTCGGATGTAGGGTGTGGTAGCTATTGTGCACGTCAGAGGAGCTATCAGGGCTGCCAACAGCCGAAACGACATCCCTAACACCTCACCTGCCGGACCCATGTGCCATGAGGATTGAGTGAATTTCTTATAGGCCATAGCGGCACGAGAATCCATGATCCAGGGGATCCGTGGTAACATGGTTGCTAAAAGGTCATAGACAGCCCAAGAAAATACACCTCCTAAAGCTAGACTGAGAAATTAAACTTCCAGACTTCAGTAAAACTGGTAGAAATATTTATTCAAAATATTCAGACACCTAGCCTAGTTCGGAGGATTTCTATCGGCTAATCCGCAAACTAATAAAAAAATAAAAATAAAAGATCAGTGCCCTAACTGTAAACTACTGTAAACCCTCGCGAAAGATCTATATGACAAAGTAAAGCAACAACAGCAACGCTGGGAAAAATGTATGGCAATTGTCTCTAAATCAAGTTACAAAATAAGCTAATAACAGAATTTAAATTTAACAGGGTAGCAATAGCAAGTCTAAGTTAGGATGATACCATTTCCTCATTTACATTTATTTCTAAATCTAGCTAATTCTTAACAATTAATACAAAATTTTCGGCGATGACGTCCGTAAAGCAAAAACAATTTAATACAAAATCTACATGACAAGCCGTCAAACAAAAACATTGAATGCCCTCTTATAATCTAAGTAAAGGGTAAACATGGGGTTATCATACACTTGAAATAAGTAAAACAAGACCATAAACATTATTATTCCTGCCTTCGCCCTGGGTTACTCTTTGTAAACCAGAGTCACCTACGTGCATGTGATTTACGTTGGCGATTGCGTAGTGAAAACTACGTCTAACGTCGCATGAGGCTCACGCTCCACCAGCTACTGACTAAAGGTTGAGCAAACACTCCGTCGATAAAAATTAGTGTCATCTGTCCTAGATTACTTCCACAAGAGAAGTGTGCACAAAGCAAGTGCCAGTCATCAGGTCCAAAATGCAAGAACATCAGAGTTAAATGCTATAAGTAGTTAATTATCATCAGGTTCATAATAATGACGTTACTGATTATTAGAATCGTTGGTTTAAATTATCGTAGGTTTATGACGAATAGGCTGACAATCCTGAATACCTTGGGATCAGCAGTAGCAGTCTCGTGCGAGATCAATCTCTGCTATAACACCGTCAACGAGCTCTCCCGCTCGGACATAACAATAACACAGGTTATTAGTGGCTCTCGGCTCACTTAATTTACCTCTGGGTAAGGCCTGGTATGAACATCAGTTACCTCCCTACAATAACACAGTCAACAGAATCGAAGTCTGGACACACATAAATATAGCCTCTAAACAGGTGCCTCATCTAGCCTCTTAATTACCATAAATAAACCTTATCATAACGTGAAATCATTCTCAGATGGAGAAGAAATATATTCGCTTTAGTAGCGATGCAAACACATGGCTCTCGCCAGTCATCTCTAAGTAGCAAAACATATGATGATTACAAAATGGTGGCCCGGACATTGACCTACATATGAGACACATCATCTAAATGTTAGTAATGCTATAAGCATTGTCAATGAGTCTGTAAAGTTATGGTCTCACTGGGTGAGTGGTGCTCTAGTACACTGAATGCTGGGAACTGTTACCACCTGTCCATGATTTGAGCTAGCCTCGCTACTCGCAATCATCTACACGGACGGTTTAGAAAATGCACATCACTGAAGGCAGGCAGCTTTCACGCAGAAAGTCCTATTAGAAAACTGGCCTTGTTATCATGCCCCAAATATAATACAAATTACATAAACATTAGGCTTGAAATCACGCCTCAAACTATGCTCAAAGATATAGCATGTTTGTAAAAGTCAAAGAAAAGAAAAACATAGATATTCCACTTCATCTGAATCTCTTTGAAATGTGCAGATATGTCAGTTCATAACTGCTCTGTCTAAATATAACCAAAATAATAACTGTGTCGAAATACTGACACGAAATAAACATTATAAAGGCGCAAATCTTACAATTGCTAAGTTTGCCAATGATACGGCATTCATTGCTGGGTTCGATGCTAGATTGCATACAAACTGTAACACTCTGAATGTGTTCAAACTTGAACTGGATGGCTTCATAGCACATCAAAATGAAAAATTACATAGTATTACAAAACTGATAGCTTCAGTCGGCTATCCAATGATACGGACTGTTCTGACTAAATCAGTGGCGTGACAACATTTACTAGAAAGGGGTGTTATAAAAATAACACCGGCCATGACGTCTGATCGTCATCTCAAATAACTGCACACAAAATCACCCACCTAGGGTTGAACAAAACATAGTAACAAGACTACAGTCACGCTTAGCAGGGGTAGAAATAACATCTTAAAGATGTCCCTCAGAATGCATCGTGATCGAAGAGAAATTCAATCACAACAGGTGCTAACAATCACTGAAAGTGAACTACAAGGATTAATTCTAAGAGTACAAAACCTAGTTATGGCTTGTCAAGGAGTTCGGCTGATTCTACAATAAACTACAATAAACTACACTAAGCTACACCACAAAAGAACCTCACAAGGAATGAACATTTCGGACTCACAAGAAAGGATGTCTACATATCGGTCGTTCCAACGACCCGAGGGACATAATAAGGCTTTGGTCTCCGGACAAGGGTTGTCCAATCTGAGCCACCACATCGGCTCTATCCATTTCCACGGCCTTTATTCGTCCTCGTCGTTGCCGTGATGATATAACCAGACTCCTCTTCAAAGTCGTCATCTTCCTTGGATTAGCGGGTGCTAAAGCCACGGTTCTTCCATCATCGGCTGTAGTTCTCCGGTCCTCTCCTTCACATGATGAAGCTTAATAGCTCATCTCCACAGGTGATGCATAACAAGGATTGTCGTACACGTGGTCATCAAGACTTGGCATCTTGAAGTATGACTTTACCACTTTAAGATACGATAAATAAGCGTAGCACAATTTCACATAAGCTAGCTTTAACGTGGCACTAAACTCACTACTACTACATGGCACAGATGGTTTAAAAATTGACCATGTACTATTATCTGCTTCACTGACACAGATTTTACTTGCCCACAAATCACGTGGCATCGGCGTTGTGCTTCACTGAAAAGAATCGCACTTGCGATTAAAGCAATATTCGTAGTTATGAGTGTTGAGATGATTCACTCGGTTAATAATTATTTCACTGTGAGTGGTGTATTTATCGCCACTCGACGATGTCGAAATCTGATGTTCAAGCACGTGGCTGAAAATGTGGCGTTCCACGGTTATGATCACTTTTCCCAAAAATCCACAGTATTCGTAGCACAAGCCTTCTCCGGCTATAATATTTAATAATATCATGTACTATTCGAATTGAAATAAAGTGCGTTGCACTAGGATTGATTTCCTCGCCTTCAGGCGGACTGTTACCTCGTCTTATAGACGGACTTGATACAAACGGCATCCAACTTGGATGATAATCCAAACACTTGTGGAAAGATCTCAGCCCTGCGCTGCGTTAGCTTGTGACTACACTGGTCGTGCAGCGTCTGTCTGGTTCCGGTTCGCGCATCTGCGAGGTTACTACCTTACCAAAAGCAGAAATTACATTCTAAAGAATGTTTCATGATACAGAATTACAATATGATAATATCTGAGTTTTGTAGAAAATAGAAGTGTCATAATTTTGCTTCAGATTATTTAATAGTGGTTTTCTCCGTAGTCAAAAGATCAACCATTTATAACTCCAAAGAATGTTAGCATGTAGCGACAGCATGGACGGTCAGTGGGTGCGTTCTAAAGTGATGCATCAAAAATGCGTTGCGGTGAAAAATATCACATGAACCAGTGGTCAGCGGGTTCACTATGTAGAGATGAAACGACTAGCTCGGGACAGGGAGGCATGGAAAGCAGCATCAAACCAGTCAAAAGACTGAAGACTCAAACAACAACATGATTATTACATCAGGACAATCTTGAACATTCGTTATAAAATCTGTCTTTGGGAAGGAGATTTGTAAACCTATTTTTTCTGCTTGCTCCATTAAGTGTTCTACTTGGATCTTTGCATTTTCTGGTGTGTCCATGATCAGAGCAATGTCATCCGCGAAAGCCAAGCAATCTAAATGGATATTATCTTTTTTACTTCCCAAATATATACCTTTCGTATCTGATTTTCTCCATTCTCTAATCACCTTCTCCAGAGCACAATTAAAAAGCAAAGGCGACGACCTCTCTCCCTGTCTGACACCTGTCTTAATTTGAAAAGTTCTAGAGAATTCTCCATTGAATCTAACTTAAGATGAGGTATTTTTAATGTATCTTGTATAATGTTTGTGGTTTTTGAATCTAATCCGAATTCTTTTAAAACATTGATGAGGGATTCTCTATTAATTGCATCATAAGCTTTCTTGAAGTGAATACAAGTAGTTGTTGTTGCTTTGTTTCTCAGTTGCCTCATTTGTAGAATAGTTTTAAGATTCCAGATCTGCTCAATGCATGATCTGTTTTTCCGAAAACCACCTTGATATTCCCCTATTTGCGGATCTAATTGTGGTTCTTCATGGCTGAGTAGAGCTTTCGAGAGTATTTTATAAGTCACCGGCACAAGTGAAATGCCCCTATAGTTATTTGGGTCATAATAATAAAGCTATTGGTTTTACATCCCTTTTAACTACTGTGACGCCGGGGTGCCGGAATTTTGCCCCGAATGGGATCTTTAACGTGCCAGTAAATCTACTGACATGGCTCCCTCGCATTTGTGCACCCTCAAACGCCAGCTGACTGCGCCAGGATACGAACCTGCAACCTAGGGCCCAGCAAGCGAGAACGTTATTTGGATCAGTTTTGGGACCTTTCTTATGTGTAGGGTGTATGATTGCTGACTTCCAATCTTCTGGAATTTCTTCACTATCCCAGATTGTATCTAAGCTATCTTTAAGTTTATTGATGATATCATCATCGAGAACCTTCCACAATTATGCTTTAATTCCATCTTCACCTGCTACTTTATTATTCTTCAAGGAGTATATAATTCCTTTGATTTCATTTAAATCTGGGGCTGTAGAGTCATCCTTTTGCATATAATCATTACTAAATGTAAATGTGAATTCCAGGTTATGACAGTTCAAAAAATCTGCAATTATATTGCAATTTTCCTGCTTATAGTGAGCAATTTGCTTTATTTTTGGATTGACTAGTTGTAAGGTCGGAGGCGTAAATTTGGTCAATTATTTCTTAAATAATTGGTAGAAGTTTCTCATCTTATTTTTCTGAAAGTCTACATTAATTTGATGTAGTTCATTCAAAATAAGCAACGTTCTTTTCTTTTTAAACGTTTTAGTAGCCTCTCTTCGCCTTCTACTAGCTTATCTCTATTCTCCTGACTCTTATTTGCATTCTATTTTTCCCAAGCATTCTGTGTTTCTTGTAGAACCTTATCACATTGTTCATTCCACCAAGTCTGGTTTTTTTTTCGCTTAGTTAATGGTGCTGTTGTCGTAGCTGCTGCTATTATGCCATGTTTTATATCAACCCAAGTATGAACGTCTTTGGTTTGAAATTCTGCCTTTAATTTATTACCATCTAATTTATTAACATCATATTGTGGGATTCAAAATTGTCGAACATATTTTCGTACGTTAGGCTTAATCCGAAATTTAGCAACGGAAATATATGATCAGATTCAATATTTGCATTAATTTCTTGGGATTCCTCACAAAGGACGTGGATTTTACAACTAAGTTGTGATTATTACAAAGTTCGATCAATCTTTCCCAATTTTTAGTAGTATGCATAGCCTATGAGCTGAATGCAATCCCACTATTCTTTTATATTTCTTTTCCTTTCCAATTTGAGCGTTAAAATCCCCCAATAAAATAATAGTATGTTTTAGTGGTATTTTGCTCAAGTACAGTAGTTATCTATTTTTTTCTGTATTCATCCACAATATGCCTAGATTTATTTTGGTTTTTATCGTTGGTAGGAGCATGATCATTTAAAATAGTGTAAGCTTTATTTGTGGACTTAAATTTTAAGGACGATGTTCTTTCATCAATTGGATCAAAACTCACTCTTGAATCAATATAATAATAATAATAATAATAATAATAATAATAATAATAATAATAATAATAATAATAATAATATCGTATGGCCTCGGGTGCCGGGTGCAAGCTTTGTAATTTGACACCCAGAGGGTAGCTTGCATGTCGAATTTCGATGTTCCTTGAATCACTATGAAAGTCAAGGAGGTTAGATATCTAAGCTCCTTGAACACTATAGCGCTTTCTAGTAGAGAAATGAGGAACTTTGTGTTGGCGGAAACTCCCGAGATTAATTTTGCCATTATGAACACGACCTACTGAATTCAAATGGGTTCTTTGACATGCCAACATCGTATGACATGCGTGTCGTATTTTTGCCGCCTTTCAAAAACCACTTACCAGGACCAGGAGTGAACCTGCAATCTTGGGGTTATTAGACCGACACGCTATCCACTCACCCACGTGGCAATTATTTTAGTCGATACAATGAACCCACTGCCAAAAATCGATGCTCCTGTTAATATCTTACTAGTTAATTTGCTCTTATAGATCCTATATATTCGATCCACATAGCGAGTTTCATTATGTTCTTTTTGTCTAGAAAATTTGTTATAGTTTTAAGCTTTCCAAGTTTCATCAGAGACTGAACATTTAACGTTGCGATACAATTTAAATGTTTGAATTTAATTTTGCATGCGTGATCATCAGGGTGCTCAGACTCACCCAAACCTTTACCCAATATCTTAACTTTACGATGTGGTCCCCCAGAGTCCGAATGACCACTTAGCACCATAATGTTAGATACGATGGGGGATTGACCCCCGGGGTAATACGCTTACATAAAGCCATCTTATTCATATTGATTATGGGTTTAAAGATTAGTCCAAGCCGATCTAAGATACCTCTTACTTTTGAAGGGAAGATGTATAATAAACAGCCGCAACTCACATGGTGAACAGACGCTGACCAGGGAGCCACTCACTATGAGACAGACACTTCTGGATTTATAACATACTCATAATAAATCCCTGAGTGTAGGGTTGCCTCCTACGCCATCTACACCGTACAAAAGTCCATCTTTTCCGCTGGAGATGTCGCTGAGGTCTTCACCGTTACCCTGGCAAGGGGCCCAGAACAAGGTAGTATCAGCCGGAGCCAGCTGACCCAAGGTTTTTTAAAGAGGTGTTACTCCTCTATCACACTTGGTCCTGGCTTGTGACAGGCAGAGCCTGGCTTCTCAACAATGATTCCAGGTTGGCAGATTTATTAAATTTAATATAGTTATTATAAAAAATAAATTAAAACAATTTAAATCAAAATTAATATAAAATAAATACCAATATAATATTTGAAATATAGCTCAGTCCTACGATATATGTCATATACATAGGCAGTTATGAGTAAGAATTTATTATAAGATATTGGATAAAGGATAAAGAGGCTTGTAGGAGGATGGCGGTTGCTCAAATAGTGTCTGTGTAGGGGACAAAGGCAGGTCAGACAAGAATTCGAATAGCATGGCAGAATGCCGCACTCAACTTGAGTGATTGAGGTCGTCGTCGTTATCTTCGTCTCATTAATTATTAGCGTAAGAAGAAGAAGAATTGGCTCTGAAAGTAAGACGATCGTGCTGATGACCTTGGTGTTAAATCCCCCCAAGGGGTGTTGACACTTGGCGGCGGTTTATAACGACCCGCTGCCCTGAGCATACGCGCCAAGTTCGGAGAAGAGAAGAGCAGGCACGAGATTAACGCGTCACTTTCGTTCCAATATGTTTGTAAACAAGCCTCTGCTCGTTGCAGCTTATATAAAAGCTTGAACAGCTTATATAAGACATTCTTGTGCCAGAACTGGTGTCTGCCTTCTATTCTTACTCACGAGTCTCACAGATGGCCATGTTAGTCCATGTACGCCATCATACGTATACCACAGTAGTTAATAATAATGTTATTGGTTTCACGTCCCTTTTATCTACCCTGGCTTTTAGAGACGCCAGGGTGCCCGAATTTTGCTCCGAAGGGGATGTTTAACGTACCAATAAATCTACTAGCACGGCTCCCTCGCATTTGCGCACTCTCAAATGCCCGCTGACTGTGCCAGGTTACGAACCTGCAACCTTGGGCTCAGCAAGCGAGAACGTTACCGCTGAGCCACGCAGCCAGCCAGCACAGTAGTTATTATTATAAGTCTTGTTGATGGCTACAAATAAACACATGTATTGGACAATATACAGTAAATCACAACGAGTTCATTTACAGATGACAGTTGGAGTGATGTTTCAGATATTCACCTCCACTGGCGCAACGCTGAACAGATTCCCTTACGCCCTCCCCGAAGAAGTACGGCGCGAGATGCTGTATATGGATCCCGGGCTGAGTTTTGTGCTCGTTGACAGTTGGCGTGCGATTATACGGCGATCGCCCTTCACCACCACGTCCACGGTGACAATATTTACCAGTGCCATTGAAGGCACCTGTTCAGGTCGTGAGAGAACCGCCATATAGTCCCGCCGACCTCAAAACTCGACACAGCGTTTGAACACTGTGCTTCGTTAGGTTCACGCGTCCCCGCAGACGACCAAAGATGTCACATGGTCGGTTTGTGATGATGTGGATACAAGGAACTTGTCAGCGTTGGGACAGGTGCCTGAACAGCGCACCGCCATTGTGATGTAGTGTATGTTGTCCACCTCGTGGTGTAGCGGCTACTTTCCTGGCTGGTCATGGTTCGATTCCCGGCTCTGCCAAGAAATTTAATTCTGATCTGAGGGCTGTAACGGGGTACACTCAGCCTCCTGAGGCAAAAGTGAGATGAGGAGGGTTCGATTACCACCTCAACCATCCTGGAAGTGGTTTTCCGTGGTTTCCCTATTCTGCTAACGTAAGGCCACGGCCACCTCCATCCCAATCCAGGCCTCAATTACACATATACACACACTACTACAGACACCCCAATATCACAAGTTATCAGACAAATCCTCTATATATATACACACACAAGTGCACAGAGTAAAATGG
Source organism: Meconema thalassinum (assembly GCA_946902985.2). Lineage (NCBI taxonomy): Eukaryota > Metazoa > Arthropoda > Insecta > Orthoptera > Tettigoniidae > Meconema > Meconema thalassinum. Next base: position 1,628,606,756 of record OX336388.2, read on the forward strand.
CCATGATATCGCAAAGCCTCTAAATTCATTAACTGCAACATTTTGTGTTCGTAATTATTAGTCTGTGCTTCATTTGAACAAACCTTATATTATTATTATTTCTTTCTTCCTTCCTTCGTGAGTTTTGTTGTGACCTACATTTTGGTCTGTTAGCTTGAAACTTCACTTTGATTAAAAATCTGAGACAATGATACCCTTTTTGACTTTTATATTCATGATCTCCTTTTTGTTTTTCTTTGCAATGGCCACATGATCTATCTGAAATTCTCCTAAATGGATGTTCGGGGACCTCCAGGTTGTTTTCTTGTGCGGACGTGAGTCGACATCAGATTCAGATCAAAGGTTTCACAGAAGTTGATTAGTCATTCTCCATCCTTATAAGTTCTTTTGTGGGCTGGGTAGAGTCCTACAGTGGCTTTCTACTTCTTTTCTTTGCCTATTTGTGCATTGAAATCGCCCATCAAAATTTTGACATGATGATTGGGAATTTGGACTGGTGTTTCCTCTAGTAACTCCCCGAATTCTTCCACCTTTTCTGGGTCTTTCCAATTGTAATTATTTGTAGGTGCATGCGCATTGATTTGTGAATAGGCTTTGTTTCGTGATTTGATTGCTAGCACAGAAAGTTTTCCAGAAGGAGAGGTGAAACTCAGAACTGAATTTATGACACTTTTTCTTACTGCAAACCCAGTGCCAAATTGCAATGGTTTGTTAGGAATTTGGATTGCTGGTTTGCCTTTGTATAGTCTGTAGTTTCCTGACTCAAAGTGATTTTCATCCTTGTACCTTGTTTCTTGAAGAGCTAAAATTTGGATATTGAGTCTGTCCAACGTGTCCGTTAAGTGCTTTAGTTTGTCGGCTTTGCGAAGCGTGTTGATGTTGATGGTGCTAAGAAAATGTTTGCATTTGGGACGAAGAGATTTGGGAAGCTCCGATACATTCCCGCATGATATACTCGGTCCCAAAGATTCCGATGACCGAGATAAACTAGTACTTGTACTAGAGCCTGGGGTAATTGGTTTGTCAACTGACATTTTCATCATGCTAGTAAGTTGAAGATATTGGGGAGATCGACCGAATTCGATCCCAAGGATACAACTAAGGTATTAAGCCTTAGAGGTTGCCTCAATATGTGTTCTGACTCTTATTTTACAGCTTTGCGCCAACCCTCCTCCTTTCTCCGGACTTGGGACCGGCAACAGCAACCACTGAGCTACTCAATCCACCCAATGGATTATTATTATTATTATTATTATTATTTTTATTTTGCGCATGCGCTTACATATTCTCAGCATACAGTATTTGCTGGAAAGAAAACATTTACAATCCCAGATATTAAGTATATCATAAGAAGCAAATTTTTCAATCTCTCGATGACTGAATACTCTTTTCCCTCACTCCTTCAAGCCTGGTTACCCTAGAACAACCTTACTATGCAACACGTCGAAAGTCTGACTGTCTTCTGTATAAGCATTAAAGGGCCTGGGTCTAACTTCAACTCAGTGAGAGATTCCTTTAAGTCGTTCGGAATCACGCCAGTGTTGGAGATGACTTGTGCCATGCGCCATTGCTCCCTGATCAGGTCTGAAAGCTCTTGTATTTTGACAGCTTTACAAAATGTTTTGTTAGCATGTTGCCACTATTTGCGATTGCCACATCTATGATGGTGGTGTACCCCACACATTTGCTAATAAGAACCAGATCTGGTCTGTTGTGCACGGCTCACTGGTCTGCCAATTCAGTACGATCCCAGTACAACGTAAGCTTGTCATTTTCCAGCACACTGTCTAGGGCATATTTATATAACGGTAATTTCTCTTGGTTCAATAGTTGAAGGCGTATAGCCAGTATACTGTACAACAAGTAGGCTACTATCTTGGCAACAAAATCATGTCTCTTCCTATATTCTATCCCTGCGAAATGGAGGCAATCTGAAATGATACGCTGAACAGTTTCAGTTGTTGGTCAATAGTCATCTTGCACAGACGCATCCTTGGTAATAAACTGAATAGCCAACATAAAGCCTTCTGTTTCAGGGAACATCTGCCCAGAAATCAGCCAAAGGTTCGACGCTAGCTTGTCGACGTGGGTTTGGATGATTTAATTGGGATGTCTTCCGTGCAGTGGCTTGGGCAACCTGGCATTGAATCTATCCAAATCACTCCGCACCAGTAGTGGAGTGAGGCGGTTTCTAAATAGTGACACGAGCCACTCGGCTACGCTGAACTCTCATGTATATTTCATGAAACCATGGGCATGCGACACATCGTTGGACTCGGGCTGATGTCCTCTTTCCTATGGACCATGTATTATATTTTTCAAAAAATTTTTGAAATTTTTCGTTTTCGAAAATAGGCGATAGTTTGAAAACCAAACATGATAGTACGTTGTGCCATGACTCAAACGAATGGTCTTTAAGACCTTTATATTTTGTAATAAAACTTTTTTAATTTTTATGTTTTTTTGAAAACACTCGAATTTTGAAAATCCCATATTTTGGAAACTAGGAATTCTACAAAAAAGTGTATTTGACGTAAATGAAATGGCCCTACGCCCTCTACCCCAAAAATAAATTTTATGTCTCTAGGGCAAAAATTTGTGTTTTGTAAGTAGTGTGGTAGGGGGAGCTGCTTACAAAAGCAAGTGGTGAGCCCCTGCGACCTTGGAATGGAAGGAGCCATGCTAGGAGGGCGTGCTTAGATTCGTTCTTTTCGTCTCGTCATGCTCTTTACGGAAATGTAGATGTCGAAAAGGTGAAATGCTGGAAACACGGTTTTTTTGGGGGGAAAACCATGATTTTGAACCTATTGCTATATCTCGCGAACCAATCATGCTAGAGGCATGTACGACGGGTCCAAGTACTCGGGGTGATGTCCTTTTTTGCTATGGACCACTCATTGTAATTTTAAAAAATTTGGGAAACTCGATTTTGGGGTAAACACGTGTTTTTTGTGATTTTTGCCGATATCTCACGAACCAATAACGCTAGAGACGTGTACGAGGTGTCCTAGGACTCGGGCTAACGCCCCGTGGTAGATATTTTTTTCCAAAAAGATAATTCACAAAGGGCCTAACGCCATACATGTTGAAATAACGTTTTCTTTTTCTTTGCCTGTTTATAATGTCCATGAAGCGTGGCGGTTGAGAGAGACGATACGGCTGGGTGTGTGTGTGTGTGTTTCAACGAACCTGTCGCTGACCACGGTGGCTGTGTTCAATATAACAATCGATATTTCGACGGGTCGGTGTATGACAGAGCGAGCATGCGTTTTCTGATATTTTACCTTTAACGTGTAAACGGTGATGAGAACTTGGTTCTATGTTGGTCGAAGCGAGTACAGAAAACAAACTTGCCGAGGAGCAGGAGGTGAATGTCAGTTGAGGTTATCGGATGGCGTTGATCTGACTTGACAACAGGTGACGCTTGAAGGTGAAATAATCTGACCATCGTGGTGGCAGGGGAGTGTGAAATGCATGCACACACATGTGTGAAACCACATGCACGCTAAACCAGTGACATCCTGTCTTGCTTCGTACGTGACAAAATGCAAGTCCATGTGAAATTTGATCTTCCACAGGTGTTCGCTTGGGACGTTAGCTGTCCACGTGCGCGATAACTGTTAACAAGTGACATTCTGTTTTGCTTCTTACGTGACAAAATGCAAGTTCATGTGAAATTTGATTCGCCGCAGGTGTTCACTTTGGGCGTTAGCTGTCCACGTGACCGATAACAAAATGTTCAAAGCGTGGGAAAAAATGATTATACATGCAACGTAGCATATATAAAGACATGTCGTTATCATTTCCACTCTCACTTGGGTGGACTACCTTTGAACACACTGCGTTGCATGAAACCCCTGGTCTTGTTTAACAGTTTTGGTGTTGGTGGAAAATACTTAACCTTGTTGTGGGGTAGGTATATATTTATTCATTTATACATTTATTGATTCATATATATATTTACAAGCAATGATTTATTGATTAGGTAATTAATGATTTTATTTGTTTGTTTGCAGAAAACCGGCATACCTTACATGTCTGAGGGAGAAGAAACCATTGCACTTTTGAGCCCACTAGAAGGGAAGAGCAACAAGTCACTGCAAGTAAAGGTGAGATGATTTTTTTAAACTAACTTGTTTCATTTTTTTTGTTTTATGTTTTATTTTATGAAATGTATGTATTAACTTGAATTTAGGTATTTATAGCGGTTTATTTTATTTATTTTTAGAAACTTGGAAGGAATAGCCTTACCGCCGTAGCAGTCGCTGAAAAAAACCAGAAACGCACTAAAGCGAAACCACTGCCAAAGAGTGAACTGTTTAAAACTCAGGTAAGTCCAACTTAAAAATGCTATTCCATTTTACCACTACTGAAAACTCGTAGACAAAAAAAAAATCATTACCTGTACATGACTGGGACAATGATTGCTTTCTTGATTAATGGTTATGTTGTTGTTGTTGACTGGGAAAAGTACAAGGCCATGTTGGATTTTCTAAAAATAAAAATAAAAAATTTAATTTATGGGTGGTTCCCTATGGACTCAACGAATATCCACAGGTTTGAACATGATAATGTGAACAAAAATGACATGACATTCATTTTTGTTTATATATTGGTTAAAGGGAGGGTGGGGAATGTAAATGACTGTAGCTTTATAAAAAAGAAAATAAGTACATGGGTTACTGTTAGTGCCAACATACAGTTTATTTTTAATGGTGTTTTGATATATTAATGTCAATTAACGTTGACGTTTTATTTACAAGTATTGATTGATTGATTGATTGAGTGATGGGTTATTTTGTTTGCTTTTAGGTGTCGTCATGTGCCATTAACGTAATGAACAGACAGTGAACAAGCATGCATTATGCTTTAAAGTACTCTGTGCAATGTTAATAACTTACAATAAGAAAAAGTTTTATTATAACACATGGCGTTAGTACCAAATACAACAAGTGAGCAAGTTGGTTTACCACGTGGGTTAAATTTAAAATCAGAACATGATCGATGGTTAACATTTGAATCCTGGCCTGTAGGCTTTTTATCGACGCATGAACTTGCAAAAGCAGGTTTTTTTTTTACTTGAACCGAGAAGATGTGGTGCGCTGTGTGTTTTTTCGTATTGAACTTTCACACTGGGAAGAAGGGGATGATCCCTTTAGAGACCATTTGCGATGGTCTCCTCACTGTCCTTACATGCTTGGAAAGCAAGTGGGTAACCTACCCGTACATTCATTTTACCGAACCACAAGGCCGTTGGCCGCTACTTACGTTGCTGAATCACAAATAAATAATAATAATAATGATGTATTACCAGCCAACGGTAGTGTCGATATATGTGGTCCATATGCCATAGACAGTGTTGAATTGGCGCGTGCTTTTGAAAAATTGGGAGTTTGCAAGACTAAAGCACTAGCACACCCAGAGTACAGCTCTGTTGAAAAACGTTTCGAATCTTATAAAAATGTTTGGCCATTAATATTAAAACACCTTACCAAACAGCTAAGTGAAGCTGGATTTTTTAATACTGGTGAAGGGGATAAAACAATATGTTTTTATTGTGGATTTGCATTAAAGGATTGGCAAATGACTGATGACCCTTTTGTGCAACACGCTCGTTGGTTACCAAACTGTAAATACATGGTGTTGCTTAAAGGTCAGGAATTTGTGAACACTATTCGTAAAGAAAAAGTGATTGCAGCACAAGACATAAAAGTGCCTTTAGAGTTAGAGCACGCGGAGCAAATACATAAGGCTGAAAGAAAAGACTTGTCTCACGAACAGATACAAAAGTGTGACCAACAATTATGTAAAATTTGTTATCAAGATGAACTAGGTGTTGTATTTTTACCCTGTGCACACATGATAGCCTGTGTCAAGTGTGCATTAGAACTTAACACTTGTGCTATATGCAGAAAAGTAGTATCCGCTACAGTTAGGGCATTTCTTGCATAACTAGTATAATTTATTCGCCATGCATAGTGCAAAATCCCTAATTGCACAATATTATTAAAGCTGTTTTAGAGTGTAATAGATATGCTTTTGTTTTGTTTATAGACTACTACAATGAATGTTTTGAATGCTGTGGGACAATCATGTGGCTTAGAGACAAAGAAGCTCAGCGAATTGCCAACGCATATTCCATTCCGCATTATCAAGATTCGGAAATTGAAAACAGCATATGGTGATCGTGTACTTTGTGTATGTGAAAACTTTGAGACATTTCTGCCTATACGGTTTAATGATATGTCGGAAAGTGTTTTTGATGAAGTCAATAATGCTGTGCAATCTGTACACTTAATTTATGAAGGTTTTAAAAACAATAGGTGCATGGTTCGTTTTAATTAAATAAATTTAAAAAATGTGAAATAATAATGGAAAATATAAGTAATGACAATATACTGAAAAAGAAAGAAAATATGTGTATAGAATAGTAATGTTTTAGTGTTTAGTGTTGTCTTTAAAAATATTATGATGAAACAAAAAAGAAACAAGAAATGTATATAAAGTTTGTAAATAAACGCAAAATCATGTTACAATGTTGTTTTATTTTATACAAAGTTAGTATATTTAACATTGCAGAGTATACATGATTATGACAATAAATGCACACTGAATACAAGCCTTTCTCACTTTACAATAGTCTGTTATAGTTTCAAACACAAGGCTTGTTGTAGATTATTTTATAGCAATGTCCATTCAACGTTGTTTTCGAAAAGTGGGAAGCCGCAATGGTTGTATAGGCATAAAAACCTTATTGTTATTACTATTTAGTCACTTTGATCCCCTTGCATATCAAGAGCACATGACCTAGTTGTTCCACTCTTTAAAACGACAACAACAACACTACCTCTTGCATAGTTTGTGATGTTGATGGCTCTTGCGACGTGGAAGATGGATTAAAAATAACTTTTAGAACTGGGGTTAAACGTTGCTCATTAAACAATGCACTATTTTGAGTAGCAATATGGTTTTCTTGATTTTTTGTCGACGGCAACTGTGTTTCATGCAGCACACTACATTGATGATCACCGACACTTAAAACCTCACTATTTTTACTTTTTAGGTCACCACGACAATGTTTGGAACGTTGCTTTGAACAACGCCAAATAACAGTTCCATTTTTATTGGTTCGTTTCACAATATATGAATATTCTTTATAGTATGCGTAAGGCTTACCATACCTAGTCACTGATACTTCCATATCAACTGTCAAGCATAGACTAAGCTCTAGTAAAGTCAACTTGGTAATGAGAATACTAGTTTAGTGTGAGAGCAAATATGGATCCAAAGAGTTCAGGTAAAAGTGAAAGCAAATAAGCAAATATAAGAAACAAGAGTGGGGGGTAAAAGTGGTCGCAAAGTGGCAGACTCATTACACAATAATTTCAGCACGACGAAGCTCTTGTTCAATTTCTTTGATTTCCCAATCGTGACCGATATGCCCAGCTTGTCGTAAAGCATGCAATTGTCGAAGCCGTTGAATTAGCTTACTGGGTTTGTTCCAGTATACAAATTTAACAAATGATTTTTAGGTGTAAACAAAGCATTACCATTATCATGATCATTATCATCATCATGATCACCATTATCATCATGACCATCATCACTGTTACTATATAGTCCTTTTTGATCCTCTTGCAATACCACTTTATTTATAGTCTGAGTTGATTTTGATAGTGTTGAAGGTTTTTTGGACTTTGACAACTGTCCTAACATGACGTTTTGAGGACATGATAAGTTCTTTTGAACAAACACTGCACTATCTTTAGCCGCAATATCGTTTTCTTGAACTTGCTTTTTAGCATTTTGATAATTGTTTGTAAACAGTAAGCGTGGTTCGTTTCGAGCACTACATTGATGAACACTCACACTTAAAACCTTTCCATTTTTACTTTTCAGATTGCCTCGACATTTTGTTGACCTCTCTTTTGAGCATCGCCAGAATATTATTCCATTCACATTCTGGCGATTATAGTTATAGGAGTAGCCTTGATAGAGTGCACGTAGCCTACCTTTGTTGGTTGTAATAAGTTCCATAGTAGTAACTGACCTGTCAGTACGATGTTCACACTACAAAGGTTACAACTGTTTTGCTGATGGAGTGACCTACCATAAGCTTATATATTGGCTTTTTGTGTTGGCTTTTTGTGTTGGCTTTTCGTGTTGGCTTTGGTGTTGGCTTATGTGGTGGCTTTTTGTGTTGGCTTTTCGTGTTGGCTTTTCGTGTTGGCTTTTCGTGTTGGCTTTTTGTGTTGGCTTTTCGTGTTGGCTTTTGTGTTGGCTTATGTGTTGGCTTTTTGTGTTGGCTTTTCGTGTTGGCTTTTCGTGTTGGCTTTTTGTGTTGGCTTTTCGTGTTGGCATTTCGTGTTGGCTTTTGTGTTGGCTTTTCGTGTTGGCTTTTTGTGTTGGCTTTTCGTGTTGGCTTTTTTGTATTGGCCTTTCGTGTTGGCTTTTTGTATTGGCTTTTCGTGTTGGCTTTTTGTGTTGGCTTTAGTATTGGCTTTTGTATTGGCTTATTTGACAAGTTATTTGTGTTAATGTATTTAGTGGATTTTTTTCTTGGTGTTGGAAAGTAGTTGAAAGAGAGGGAATATTTAAAGACTTAACCTTAGCTCACTAACCTAACCTAACCTAACCTAACCTAACTTTGCCTAACCTAACCTAACCTTTCAACTCTCAGATGTTAATTAAATTCTGTGCATAGTCGAGTTGGAACCCAAGACCTCAGGGGTAAAAAAACAATTATTTTTGACGACTTATTTTGGTAACTTATTTTAATGGCTAACCTAACTTTACCTAACCTAACCTAACCTCAGCTCACTTTGGATATTACTAGTAAGTGTTCATATCCTCTGCTAGGTAGCATGCTAGTAGTACAGGTAGTGCTCATATTTACCGCTAGGTAGCGGAAACATACTTTGCATGTTGCATGTGACACTTGTGAAGTTTAACCACATGCAAGACGTGCTTGTATAAGTTCTCTATTTAAACTCAATATACAATTAACCACTAAATGTTCAGAACTAACATGTATAGCCATGTTTAGGGTATATAGGAGACCCTTAGCAAGAATGGCTGTCTAACCCACGAGTGTACAGCCTTGTCATACGCAGTAAGCACCTGTTGGCAGAAAACAACAACAACAACAATTTGAGAAAGACAACAGGTGCTTACTGCGTATGACAAGGCTGTACACTCGTGGGTTAAACAGCCTTTCTTGCTAAGGGTCTCCTATATACCCTAAACATGGCTATACATGTTAGTTCTGAACATTTAGTGGTTAATTGTATATTGAGTTTAAATAGAGAACTTATACAAGCACGTCTTGCATGTGGTTAAACTTCACAAGTGTCACATGCAACATGCAAAGTATGTTTCCGCTACCTAGCGGTAAATATGAGCACTACCTGTACTACTAGCATGCTACCTAGCAGAGGATATGAACACTTACTAGTAATATCCAAAGTGAGCTGAGGTTAGGTTAGGTTAGGTAAAGTTAGGTTAGCCATTAAAATAAGTTACCAAAATAAGTCGTCAAAAATAATTGTTTTTTTACCCCTGAGGTCTTGGGTTCCAACTCGACTATGCACAGAATTTAATTAACATCTGAGAGTTGAAAGGTTAGGTTAGGTTAGGCAAAGTTAGGTTAGGTTAGGTTAGGTTAGGTTAGTGAGCTAAGGTTAAGTCTTTAAATATTCCCTCTCTTTCAACTACTTTCCAACACCAAGAAAAAAATCCACTAAATACATTAACACAAATAACTTGTCAAATAAGCCAATACAAAAGCCAATACTAAAGCCAACACAAAAAGCCAACACGAAAAGCCAATACAAAAAGCCAACACGACAGGCCAATACAAAAAAAGCCAACACGAAAAGCCAACACAAAAAGCCAACACGAAAAGCCAACACAAAAGCCAACACGAAATGCCAACACGAAAAGCCAACACAAAAAGCCAACACGAAAAGCCAACACGAAAAGCCGACACAAAAAGCCAACACATAAGCCAACACAAAAGCCAACACGAAAAGCCAACACAAAAAGCCAACACGAAAAGCCAACACGGAAAGCCAACACGAAAAGCCAACACAAAAAGCCAACACATAAGCCAACACCAAAGCCAACACAAAAAGCCAACACAAAAAGCCAATATATAAGCTTATGGTAGGTCACTCCATCAGCAAAACAGTTGTAACCTTTGTAGTGTGAACATCGTACTGACAGGTCAGTTACTACTATGGAACTTATTACAACCAACAAAGGTAGGCTACGTGCACTCTATCAAGGCTACTCCTATAACTATAATCGCCAGAATGTGAATGGAATAATATTCTGGCGATGCTCAAAAGAGAGGTCAACAAAATGTCGAGGCAATCTGAAAAGTAAAAATGGAAAGGTTTTAAGTGTGAGTGTTCATCAATGTAGTGCTCGAAACGAACCACGCTTACTGTTTACAAACAATTATCAAAATGCTAAAAAGCAAGTTCAAGAAAACGATATTGCGGCTAAAGATAGTGCAGTGTTTGTTCAAAAGGACTTATCATGTCCTCAAAACGTCATGTTAGGACAGTTGTCAAAGTCCAAAAAACCTTCAACACTATCAAAATCAACTCAGACTATAAATAAAGTGGTATTGCAAGAGGATCAAAAAGGACTATATAGTAACAGTGATGATGGTCATGATGATAATGGTGATCATGATGATGATAATGATCATGATAATGGTAATGCTTTGTTTACACCTAAAAATCATTTGTTAAATTTGTATACTGGAACAAACCCAGTAAGCTAATTCAACGGCTTCGACAATTGCATGCTTTACGACAAGCTGGGCATATCGGTCACGATTGGGAAATCAAAGAAATTAAACAAGAGCTTCGTCGTGCTGAAATTATTGTGTAATGAGTCTGCCACTTTGCGACCACTTTTACCCCCCACTCTTGTTTCTTATATTTGCTTATTTGCTGTCACTTTTACCTGAACTCTTTGGATCCATATTTGCTCTCACACTAAACTAGTATTCTCATTACCAAGTTGACTTTACTAGAGCTTAGTCTATGCTTGACAGTTGATATGGAAGTATCAGTGACTAGGTATGGTAAGCCTTACGCATACTATAAAGAATATTCATATATTGTGAAACGAACCAATAAAAATGGAACTGTTATTTGGCGTTGTTCAAAGCAACGTTCCAAACATTGTCGTGGTGACCTAAAAAGTAAAAATAGTGAGGTTTTAAGTGTCGGTGATCATCAATGTAGTGTGCTGCATGAAACACAGTTGCCGTCGACAAAAAATCAAGAAAACCATATTGCTACTCAAAATAGTGCATTGTTTAATGAGCAACGTTTAACCCCAGTTCTAAAAGTTATTTTTAATCCATCTTCCACGTCGCAAGAGCCATCAACATCACAAACTATGCAAGAGGTAGTGTTGTTGTTGTCGTTTTAAAGAGTGGAACAACTAGGTCATGTGCTCTTGATATGCAAGGGGATCAAAGTGACTAAATAGTAATAACAATAAGGTTTTTATGCCTATACAACCATTGCGGCTTCCCACTTTTCGAAAACAACGTTGAATGGACATTGCTATAAAATAATCTACAACAAGCCTTGTGTTTGAAACTATAACAGACTATTGTAAAGTGAGAAAGGCTTGTATTCAGTGTGCATTTATTGTCATAATCATGTATACTCTGCAATGTTAAATATACTAACTTTGTATAAAATAAAACAACATTGTAACATGATTTTGCATTTATTTACAAACTTTATATACATTTCTTGTTTCTTTTTTGTTTCATCATAATATTTTTAAAGACAACACTAAACACTAAAACATTACTATTCTATACACATATTTTCTTTCTTTTTCAGTATATTGTCATTACTTATATTTTCCATTATTATTTCACATTTTTTAAATTTATTTAATTAAAACGAACCATGCACCTATTGTTTTTAAAACCTTCATAAATTAAGTGTACAGATTGCACAGCATTATTGACTTCATCAAAAACACTTTCCGACATATCATTAAACCGTATAGGCAGAAATGTCTCAAAGTTTTCACATACACAAAGTACACGATCACCATATGCTGTTTTCAATTTCCGAATCTTGATAATGCGGAATGGAATATGCGTTGGCAATTCGCTGAGCTTCTTTGTCTCTAAGCCACATGATTGTCCCACAGCATTCAAAACATTCATTGTAGTAGTCTATAAACAAAACAAAAGCATATCTATTACACTCTAAAACAGCTTTAATAATATTGTGCAATTAGGGATTTTGCACTATGCATGGCGAATAAATTATACTAGTTATGCAAGAAATGCCCTAACTGTAGCGGATACTACTTTTCTGCATATAGCACAAGTGTTAAGTTCTAATGCACACTTGACACAGGCTATCATGTGTCCACAGGGTAAAAATACAACACCTAGTTCATCTTGATAACAAATTTTACATAATTGTTGGTCACACTTTTGTATCTGTTCGTGAGACAAGTCTTTTCTTTCAGCCTTATGTATTTGCTCCGCGTGCTCTAACTCTAAAGGCACTTTTATGTCTTGTGCTGCAATCACTTTTTCTTTACGAATAGTGTTCACAAATTTCTGATCTTTAAGCAACACCATGTATTTACAGTTTGGTAACCAACGAGCGTGTTGCACAAAAGGGTCATCAGTCATTTGCCAATCCTTTAATGCAAATCCACAATAAAAACATATTGTTTTATCCCCTTCACCAGTATAAAAAATCCAGCTTCACTTAGCTGTTTGGTAAGGTGTTTTAATATTAATGGCCAAACATTTTTATAAGATTTGAAACGTTTTTCAACAGAGCTGTACTCTGGGTGTGCTAGTGCTTTAGTCTTGCAAACTCCCAATTTTTCAAAAGCACGCGCCAATTCAACACTGTCTATGGCATATGGACCACATATATCGACACTACCGTTGGCTGGTAATACATCATTATTATTATTATTTATTTGTGATTCAGCAACGTAAGTAGCGGCCAACGGCCTTGTGGTTCGGTAAAATGAATGTACGGGTAGGTTACCCACTTGCTTTCCAAGCATGTAAGGACAGTGAGGAGACCATCGCAAATGGTCTCTAAAGGGATCATCCCCTTCTTCCCAGTGTGAAAGTTCAATACGAAAAAACACACAGCGCACCACATCTTCTCGGTTCAAGTAAAAAAAAACTGCTTTTGCAAGTTCATGCGTCGATAAAAAGCATACAGGCCAGGATTCAAATGTTAACCATCGATCATGTTCTGATTTTAAATTTAACCCACGTGGTAAACCAACTTGCTCACTTGTTGTATTTGGTACTAACGCCATGTGTTATAATAAAACTTTTTCTTATTGTAAGTTATTAACATTGCACAGAGTACTTTAAAGCATAATGCATGCTTGTTCACTGTCTGTTCATTACGTTAATGGCACATGACGACACCTAAAAGCAAACAAAATAACCCATCACTCAATCAATCAATCAATCAATACTTGTAAATAAAACGTTAACGTTAATTGACATTAATATATCAAAACACCATTAAAAATAAACTGTATGTTGGCACTAACAGTAACCCATGTACTTATTTTCTTTTTTATAAAGCTACAGTCATTTACATTCCCCCACCCTCCCTTTAACCAATATATAAACAAAAATGAATGTCATGTCATTTTTGTTCACATTATCATGTTCAAACCTGTGGATATTCGTTGAGTCCATAGGGAACCACCCATAAATTAAATTTATTATTTTTATTTTTAGAAAATCCAACATGGCCTTGTACTTTTCCCAGTCAACAACAACAACATAGCCATTAATCAAGAAAGCAATCATTGTCCCAGTCATGTACAGGTAATGATTTTTTTTTGTCTACGAGTTTTCAGTAGTGGTTAAATGGAATAGCATTTTTAAGTTGGACTTACCTGAGTTTTAAACAGTTCACTCTTTGGCAGTGGTTTCGCTTTAGTGCGTTTCTGGTTTTTTTCAGCGACTGCTACGGCGGTAAGGCTATTCCTTCCAAGTTTCTAAAAATAAATAAAATAAACCGCTATAAATACCTAAATTCAAGTTAATACATATATTTCATAAAATAAAACATAAAACAAAAAATGAAACAAGTTAGTTTAAAAAAATCATCTCACCTTTACTTGCAGTGACTTGTTGCTCTTCCCTTCTAGTGGGCTCAAAAGTGCAATGGTTTCTTCTCCCTCAGACATGTAAGGTATGCCGGTTTTCTGCAAACAAACAAATAAAATCATTAATTACCTAATCAATAAATAATTGCTTGTAAATATATATATGAATCAATAAATGTATAAATGAATAAATATATACCTACCCCACAACAAGGTTAAGTATTTTCCACCAACACCAAAACTGTTAAACAAGACCAGGGGTTTCATGCAACGCAGTGTGTTCAAAGGTAGTCCACCCAAGTGAGAGTGGAAATGATAACGACATGTCTTTATATATGCTACGTTGCATGTATAATCATTTTTTCCCACGCTTTGAACATTTTGTTATCGGTCACGTGGACAGCTAACGCCCAAAGTGAACACTTGCGGCGAATCAAATTTCACATGAACTTGCATTTTGTCACGTAAGAAGCAAAACAGGATGTCACTTGTTAACAGTTATCGCGCACGTGGACAGCTAACGTCCCAAGCGAACACCTGTGGAAGATCAAATTTCACATGGACTTGCATTTTATCGCGTACGAAGCAAGACAGGATGTCACTGGTTTAGCGTGCATGTGGTTTCACACATGTGTGTGCATGCATTTCACACTCCCCTGCCACCACGATGGTCAGATTATTTCACCTTCAAGCGTCACCTGTTGTCAAGTCAGATCAACGCCATCCGATAACCTCAACTGACATTCACCTCCTGCTCCTCGGCAAGTTTGTTTTCTGTACTCGCTTCGACCAACATAGAACCAAGTTCTCATCACCGTTTACACGTTAAAGGTAAAATATCAGAAAACGCATGCTCGCTCTGTCATACACCGACCCGTCGAAATATCGATTGTTATATTGAACACAGCCACCGTGGTCAGCGACAGGTTCGTTGAAACACACACACACACACCCAGCCGTATCGTCTCTCTCAACCGCCACGCTTCATGGACATTATAAACAGGCAAAGAAAAAGAAAACGTTATTTCAACATGTATGGCGTTAGGCCCTTTGTGAATTATCTTTTTGGAAAAAAATATCTACCACGGGGCGTTAGCCCGAGTCCTAGGACACCTCGTACACGTCTCTAGCGTTATTGGTTCGTGAGATATCGGCAAAAATCACAAAAAACACGTGTTTACCCCAAAATCGAGTTTCCCAAATTTTTTAAAATTACAATGAGTGGTCCATAGCAAAAAAGGACATCACCCCGAGTACTTGGACCCGTCGTACATGCCTCTAGCATGATTGGTTCGCGAGATATAGCAAAAAGTTCAAAATCATGGTTTTCCCCCAAAAAAACCGTGTTTCCAGCATTTCACCTTTTCGACATCTACATTTCCGTAAAGAGCATGACGAGACGAAAAAAAAGAATCTAAGCACGCCCTCCTAGCATGGCTCCTTCCATTCCA
This sequence comes from Meconema thalassinum, assembly GCA_946902985.2. NCBI lineage: Eukaryota > Metazoa > Arthropoda > Insecta > Orthoptera > Tettigoniidae > Meconema > Meconema thalassinum. Next base: position 1,628,622,361 of record OX336388.2, read on the forward strand.
AGGTCGCAGGGGCTCACCACTTGCTTTTGTAAGCAGCTCCCTCCTTACCACACTACTTACAAAACACAAATTTTTGCCCTAGAGACATGAAATTTATTTTTGGGGTAGAGGACGTAGGGCCATTTCATTTACGTCAAATACACTTTTTTGTAGAATTCCTAGTTTCCAAAATATGGGATTTTCAAAATTCGAGTGTTTTCAAAAAAACATAAAAATTAAAAAAGTTTTATAACAAAATATAAAGATCTTAAAGACCATTCGTTTGAGCCATGGCACAACGTACTATCATGTTTGGTTTTCAAACTATCGCCTATTTTCGAAAACGAAAAATTTCAAAAATTTTTTGAAAAATATAATACATGGTCCATAGGAAAGAGGACATCAGCCCGAGTCCAACGATGTGTCGCATGCCCATGGTTTCATGAAATATACATGAGAGTTCAGCGTAGCCGAGTGGCTCGTGTCACTATTTAGAAACCGCCTCACTCCACTACTCGCACCTACCGGGTGAGTTAGCCGTGGTCGTTTCGTGCGTTTCTGCACGTCTGTAGGCTGTCGCTCACATCCCGGAGGCAAGGAGGTTTGAATCCCCCCACCGGCAACCTTGAAGATGGTCTTCTGTCTTTTCCCATCTTCCTTCCAGGCAAATGCCGGGGTTGGTCCCTAACTAAAGGCCACAGCCGTTACCTTCCAATTCCTCGTCCTTACATTTACACTTTGCTCCCCAGACAACACTCCACACGCGGAGGTACTTGTAGCTCACCCCATGGGTGTCCACATAGAAGCAGCTACAAACTCTGGCGAGTCGAACATGTACTCGGACACTCCCGGCACTAAAATCCATACGCTAAAAAATGAAACTCCGCACCTGATATTTTGTCTCTTACCTACTTAAGAGTAGTATTGGCTTCTGTGACAGCCTTGTACAGCATCGAATGGTTTGCTACAGAACGGAAGTATTTTCTTAGCTCATAGATCTGTCGAGTTACTTGGTTGTTTATATCAACAATTCCTCTCCCACCCATATGTCTCGGTAGCATGACTTGTTCCACAGATGTCCTGGGAGAGTGTTTCGTGATTTGGTCAGTAATGTTCTAATTTTCAATTCTAAACTTTCAATGTCAATTTTAATAAATGTTATTTGTTTTACGTCCCTTTTAAGTACTGTGGTTTTTAGAGTCGCCGGGGTACCGGAATGTTGCCACGAAGAGCATCTTTAACGTGCCAGTAAATCCACTGATACGGCTCCCTCGCATTCTGTGCACCCTCAAATGCCAGCTGACTGCGCCAGGATTCGATCCTTCAACCTTGGACACAGAAGGCGAGAACGTTACCGTTTGGCCACAATGTCAATTTTACTTCGCTTGATGATCCCAAAAGAGAACCAAGTATTTACTGTTGATGCTGGTGTTAGAAACAAGCTTAATTATTCTGACAAATTCCCTCGTCAGATCTTGTGTTACTACCGAGTGTTTTATGTGGTTTGCATCATTTACAGATACTTGCAGGTCTTGTTAGGGTCTAGGGAGCAATCTGCTGGTCCTGAACTGTTTCATATACATCTTTCTGCGACTTGCCTTTCATAACATTCAACGTTGTACATTTCTCCAGCCAGAATTACATTTCACATCGTGCGAGAAGGTTCCCACTACCTTCAACGTAAACTCTAGCTGCGTCTGGGTGGAGCATATAGCTTTAAGTCAACTATAAGCAGGAGATGGTTGAGCTTCGTAAGCTCCCTAGAGTTCTTCTTGATACTAAAGCTATGAAAATGAAAATCCACAGCCTGCTTCCAGTCGACCGACCGGGTCAGGAATGGAATGAATGAAGCCCCCATCTAGCGGCGAAGATATGAACTATGCCGGCTGCCGAAGCCTGACGCACTCCTCTGGGGCAATGATTAAATGAATGAAATGAAATGAGAGTGGAGAGTGTTGCTGGAATGAAATTTTGACAGGGAAAACCGGGGTACCCGGAGAAAAACCTGTCTGCCTCCGTTTTGTCCAGCACAGATCTCACATTGAGTGACCGCGATTTGAACCACGGACCCAGCGGTGAGAGGCCGGCGGGCTGCCGCCTAAGCCACAGAGGCTTCCACTAAAGCTATATTTTTGTTGAATTAAGTTGGTTCGATAGTGGGTTCATTGCAATACAGGACCATAATGAGCTCAAAGAATCTCCTTGGAATATTCCCTTGTGGATTCGGATTATACCGGTTGCAATACTACCATCTGTTGTAACGTACTAAGGCACATTTCTGTACGTCACGTTGTTCCAGGAAATCTACAGTATAATCAGATGATCAATCGCATACACTGACAAAATATGAATCAACCAATCATGGGGCACGGAATCACAGGCCTTCTTGTAGTCAATATATGCCGTGAACAAATTTCTGTTATTGACAAAGGCCTCGTTAAAAACCACTGAGTCAATGATGAATATTTCTTTACAGCCTTTGGACCCTTATGCGCATTCTTTTTGATATGTTGTTAAGATTTTAGTTTGTTCACAATGCACATATATCCTCATACTAAGACACCGTGGGAAGGCATGTAAATGGACGGTATTTCGTAAGATCTTTTATATTTTGTGAGTCTTTTGGAACTAGATGTGTTACACATTGTGTAAGAAAATTTGGCATCGTCTGCAGATAAGCAACACCTTCATTCACCAGAGTGGACAGAAGATCGTTTACTCACCAGAATTTCTTACACCAATAATAATTATGTATATGATCTAAGCAGGGGGATGATGGTGCTTCTAGGCCACATCCTACTTTCCTGGTGACGTCACATACTAACACGCAATACATTCAGGGGCAAAGCCGATATCTCCTGAACGCATGGTCGGATGTTGACGAATGAGTTTTCGTTGGACTCGGGCTGACACCCCCTTTCCAATGGACAACATATTTCCAAAATAAAACCTACTCCTACTAGAGAGTGTTTTTTTGTGGTAAATGTCGCTTTCCAAGTGCAACATGTGGGAGGTTGAATGCTAATATGAAATTAAACGTTGTTCCACATGAAAAACATGCCTAGTCCTAGATGCAACAATGTTTTAACATTTTTGTTTTTTTGTTTTTACGCATGTGCACTTGTTTTTTTTGTAAGAGGGTGTGCTTTTTGAAAATGATTTATAAGAAGGGGGCGGGGTGAAGAGAGAGCTGACGCACAGCCTACTTTCCTACGACGTTTGCCGATATCTCTTGAACGCATGTTCGGGTTTTGATGTGTGACGTGTCGTAGGACTGGGGGTGACGCCCTCTTTGCTTTGAAGAACGTATTTTCCTCCAAAACTAAAAAGTACCCCTACTAGGGGGCCAAATAGTAATATGAGCTAATGTTTGCCTTAGAGACTTGAAATTTATTTTGTGGGGTAGACGGGGGTAGGGATCTATGATTTATGTGAAACACACTTTAAATATAAAATTTTGTTTTCAAAATATCGGCCATTTTGAAAATGGAACTTTTAGTTTTTTATCCTATAGACTTGAAACTTGGTTTGACGTAAAACCAACTTTCTGAAAAATTTGTAATTTTGGAACTAAGCCCATTTCTCAATTTTTTTGTTTTGTCCTAGAGACTTGAAATTTGGTATGGGGGTAGAGGGGGAAAAGGCCATGCATGGATTTATGTCAAACAAAAATGTTTTTGTAAAATTTTTAATTTTGGAACTATTGCCCATTTTGAAAATGGATTTTTATTTAATTGTTTTAGAGACTTGAAATATGGTATGTGGGTAGAGGGGTTAAAGACCTTTCATTGACGTAAAACAAACTTTTTTGTAGAATCTCTAATTTTGGAATTATAGCCCATTTTTAAAATAATTTGTTTTGTCCTAGAGACTTGAAATTTGGTATGGGGGTATAGGGGGTAAAGACCATGGATTGATGTCAAACCAACTATTTTGTAAAATTTCTAATTTTGGAAATATCGCCCATTTTGAAAATTATTTTCTTTTATTCTATAGACTTGAAATTTGGTATGGTGGTAGAGGGGTAAAGACCATTAATTTATGTGCAACCAACTACATTGTAAACTTTCTAATTTTGGAACTATAAAAAAACAAAAAATTGTTTTTGGGGAAAAATGAAAAATACACACTATTTTTAAACTGAGAGTGGGCTAGGTATTTTTTTTAGAAACAATATGCCATTCGGTCATGGTGACAGTATTCCAATAGATCAATCGATATTTTGACAGGACGGTGGAACGTAATACGACAGTTCGTTTTTCCGATGTGACTGGACATGCTTGGAAATGCATGAATCGATATTTCATGAACCATGGATCGCAGAGGCGTATACGATGGTTCATGCATTAATCGATATTTCATGAACCATGGATCGCAGAGGCGTAGGCGATGGTTCATGCATTAATCGATATTTCATGAACTATGGATCGCAGAGGCGTAGGCGATGGTTCATGCATTAATCGATATTTCATGAACCATGGATCGCAGAGGCGTATGCAATGGTTCACGCATTAATCGATCTTTCATGAACCATGGAATCGCAGAGGCGTATGCGATGGTTCATTCAATAATCGATATTTCATGAACTATGGATCGCAGAGGCATATGCGATGGTTCAGGCATTAATCGATATGTCACAAACCATGGGTCGCAGAGGCATATGCGATGGTTCATGCATTAATCGGTATTTCATGAACCATGGATTGCAGGGGTTTATGCGATGGTTCATGCATTAATCGTTATTTCATGAACCATGGATCGCAGAGGCGTATGCGATGGTTCATGCATTAATCGATATGTCATGAACCATGGATTGCAGGACTTCGTGCGATGGTTCAACCCATGATTGGTGAAAACATGACTGTGACGATTGAAAAAAAAAAGTATAAGGATGGCCGCCGAGCTATAAGACATGAATGTGACAGCGTGTGGGTGAGGAAATTGGAAATGTGAAATGCCAACCACAGGACATGCATTAATTGGAAATTGAACCTGGATTACACTTACCAGTTATCTGCTGCGCTCCAATAAGAATAAATGGTGAAACATTTTTGTACATTATGTGTGTGTCTACGATATTTCAGTCTCAGCTCTCAACTACAAATGACTAACTGAATGCACTTTGTGCTAACGCAAGAGTGCAGAGTGTGCACTACGCATTATATCACACTTCCGGACTAACAACAAAAAGCCTGCAGAATGGCGAGTGATTGTACAGCCACCATGGAATAACGCTAGCGACTTGAGGTTGAGAGGTACTATTTCAAACATTTGGCCAAAGACAAAGTGTGGAAACTACGGAAAACTACTTTCTAGAATGACTGAGGTGGAAATCAAACTTCTTTTACTCCTTTAGGTCACCCGAGGATGACTAGACTCTGTTCCAGTCCTGAAACCAGAAATTAAATTTTGAGGCAGAGCCTGGAATCAAACCCAGGGAAGAGTGCGAGGGTTTGACAAGGAAGTGGAAAGGAGGCAGCTGTGGCCTTACAGGAAATACCATTCCAACATTTGCCCAAAGACAAAGTGGAAAACCACTTGTAGGATGGTTGTGGTGTGAATGGAATTCTTTTTACTCATTCATACGACTTGAGGCTAAGGTGATCCTGTTATCTTTTTAAATTTTATGACAAAGTAAATACAAAGGTGGACTGGGGTTGATATACAATTAATGGTGCCTATCGCACACTAGACTCTAAGGAAGTCAAAAGAGTAAACGGTGTAGGAAGAGCTGTTGTAAAATTGCTTTGTGTAGACAACTACCTAGCAGTTTTATGAACTAGCAAAGCTATGTCGCATAAACAGTGTAGAATACAATCCAGAAACCATAATTAGTATCTTGTGGAACAGAGAAAAACGCACTCTTGACTTGATGAATAACAAATGTGTGTAGACGAATGACCTACGCATTAGTCTACCATGGGGTTATGACCATGAGGAGGAGGTGTGATTTTTGTATATTATTGTTTAGGTTGGTGGCCACCACCATAAGCCACCATGAGCCACCACCAAAATCCACCAACATTAGCCACTACCATAAACCACCACTATAAGCCACCATAAGCCACCACCATAAGCCACCACCATAAGCCATCCACATAAGCCACCACCATAAGCCATCCACATAAGCCACCAACATAAGCCACCAACATCATCCTGATTGATTGATGTCCATGTTCCACATTTTCAATTTCCTAACTACACCCTGTCAATGACATGTTCTGTGGCTCGGCGGCCATCCTCAAAATCGTTTTTTTTTTCATTATCATAGTCATGCTTTCACCAAGCATGAGTTGAACCATCACATACGCCTCTGCAAGCGCCTACTATCAATCGCGCCCACTAATCACACCTACTAATCTCGCCTACTATCAATCGTGCCTACTATCAATCGCGCCTACTATCAATCGCGCCTACTATCAATCGCGCCTACTATCAATCGCGCCTACTATCAATCGCACCTACTATCAATTGCGCCTACTATCAATCGCGCCTACTATCAATTACGCCTACTATCAATCGTGCCTACTATCAATTGCGCTTAATATCAATCGCGCCTACTATCAATCAAGCCTACTATCAATTGCGCCTAGTATAAATAGCGCCTACTATCAATCGCGCCTACTAATCACGCCTACCATCAATCGCGCCTACTATCAATTACGCCTACTATGAATCGTGCCTACTATCAATCGCGCCTACTATCAATCGTGCCTGCTATCAATTGCGCCTACTATCAATCGCGCCTGCTATCAATTGCGCCTACTATCAATCGCGCCTACCATCAATTGTGCCTACTATCAATCGCGCCTACTAATCAAGCCTACTATCAATTGCGCCTAGTATAAATAGCGCCTACTATCAATCGCGCCTACCATCAATTGTGCCTACTAACAATCGCGCATACTAATCAAGCCTACTATCAATTGCGCCTAGTATAAATAGCGCCTACTATCAATCGCGCCTACTATTCACGCCTACCATCAATCGCGCCTACTATCAATCGCGCCTACTATCAATTGCGTCTACTATCAATCGCGCCTACCATCAATCGTGCCTACTATCAATTGCGCCTACTAATCAAGCCTACTATCAATTGCGTCTAGTATAAATAGCGCCTACTATCAATCGCGCCTACTAATCACGCCTACCATCAATCGCGCCTACTATCAATTGCGCCTACTATCAATTGCGCCTACTATCAATTATGCCTACTATCAATTGCCCCTACTATCAATTGCGCCTACTATCAATTGTGCCTACAATCAATTGTGCCTACTATAAATCGCGCCTACTAATCACGCCTATCATCAATCGCGCCTACTAATCACGCCTATCATCAATCGCGCCTACTATCAATTGCGCCTACTATCAATTGTGCCTATTATCAATTGCGCCTAGTATCAATCGTGCCTACTAATCACGCCTACTATCATTTGCGCCTACTATCACTTGCGCCTACTATCAATCGCGTTTACTAATCATGTCCAGTATAAATAGCGCCTGCTATTAATTATGCCTAGTAAAATCACGCCCAGTAAAAAAAAATCGTGCTCAGTTAAAATCATGCTCGGTATAAAACGCACCCAGTATCAAAGCATCTGCTAATCATATCATACTAATACATAAAAATGAGACGTTGTGTGTCTGTCTGTGTGTTACTCAATAACACAAGAACCACTAGTTCGATTTAAATGAAATTTTGCATGGACGTAGCTGATTTACCACGAATACATATAGGCTACTTTTGATTTCGATATTTTGCACTATTTAAAAATGGCGACTATTTTTATATTTGCATTTCAAATAAAAAGAGAACGCTAAGAAATAGCAAACTTCTTATGGCACTACGAGCTTTAAAATTTAATTTTCTATGTGAAAGGTCCTTATCAATTTTCGTGTATCTCCAACGGTTAGCGAGTAAAACCTAAATATGTCTTATAAAACACGGTCAACGCCGAGTGATGTTAGTCTATGTTAGTCTCTACATGAACTGTTTTATTTATAGAGGTAGTTTGTGGGGTCCGAAACTAGACGTGATTTTGAGTCTAATTTATACTCTTTGTGCCGGTTATTGTATGTGAGTATTTGGATCTTTACGCTGTTTCACAATGTTATAGAGCATTGTACTTTGCACGGTATGCTTTCATCCTTTTTAACGATTTGTTTTTCGTTAAATGAATATTTCAGTTGGCCAATATTTATCTGCTTTTTGTCGTTTTTTACCATGATCAGAAACCCAAATTCACAGACGAATGTGTCGAAGACTATCGACTGTCACATTAGTTTATTTAGTGTTCATATTAATCTTACTGCAGAACTGGGCAAATGCATTTCAATGAAGTTGGTATTTTGACTTTCGCGGCCAATAAAAAAAACGCATGAAAGACGGCGTAAACCTAGAAAAGTTGCTGAGTTTTAATTGCTTGGCCCTGAAATTGAATATACAATCATTTTGGAAGCCTTTATAGGGAGGTGAAAGACTGTATTAACTTTTAGCACTCGCAGTAAAGTAGCTGAGGTGTTCTAAATAAGAATTGAGGTATCGCACAGTTTGCCACTCCTTTGTTAGTCAGCAAATAGACCACAAGAGCCCGCTGATGAACCATCTCGGAGTTACTAGGCGTAATCTCGCTCAAGACACGGCATAAACTAAGAAATTTTTTCTGTCATTAATTTGTTTTTTTTATTATTACTTGGGATGACTGAAGTTTGTTCCGTTACTCTTACTCTTTATCATGACATGGTACGTACTTGCCGCAATATTACTTATTGCGGATATGGTAATTGCTATCAAGTTTGATGTATTTTTAGCATAATGTTTATATGTGTAAATATAGTATGAAGACGTTAAACGATAGGTGTTCAATATTTAAGACAGGTTATTTAACTTTTACTACATAGAAGCTGATATTTATTTCCAATATTTAAACGCACTTTCTCACCTACAAAGCGGAGGCAACAGGATTTTCTCCGGGTACTCCGGTTTTCCCTGTCACAATTTAATTCCAGCAACAATCTCCACTATCATTTCATTTCATGCGTCATTCATTTAATCATTGCCCCAGGGGAGTGCGACAGGCTTCGGCAGCCGGCACAGTTCATATCCTCGCTGTTAGATGGGGATTTCATTCATTCCATTCCCTGACCCGGTCGGTCGACTGAAAGCAGGCTAAGGACTTTCACTTTCCTACCTTTGATTAATAATTAGGTGAGTGAAAATGCATGTAGTCTACACATGTAGTTGGTAACATGGAAATAACATAACTACATTAGGAATGTGTGATTATATATTAATGATTTAGGCCAGCAAGTACTTAAAGCCGTTCGAAGAACGAGTACTTCAGCTAGTCTACTATAAATCGAGCCTGCTATAAAACGCGCTCAGTATGAATCGCGCCTACTAATCATGGTTACTATCAATCACGATTAATAAAAATCATAATCACTATAAATTGTATTCAGTATATCTCTTGACATTGAGGAAAGTGTGTGTGTGTGAAAATTGCCTGTAGTCTAAAACTTGTGTATGTAATTATTATTTTTGACAGTACTTTGGTAATTCCACCTTTAAGAAATATCAATCCACTTGATTCGTTTTACTGTTATTATTACTCAAGTGACTTTACTAAAATTTAATTCATGTGTATTAGTTGATGTGGAAGTCTCAACAACCAGCCATGGCAAGCCATGTGTCTACTATAAAGGATATACATATATTGTAAAAACAACCAATAAAAATGGAACTGTTAATAATGATGGTGACAATGACTATAATAATTATGATGATAATATTCATATTGATGATGATGATAATGATGATGATGAAGAAGAAGAGGATGAGGGTTTTATGTTTATAAAACCATTGCGGGTTCCCCAGTTTTTAAGAACAAGAGTAAATGGAGAAAGTTATAAAAGGATCTACAACAAGCGTCGTGTTTAAAAATCTATATCAAACAATGGTAAAGAGATAGAGAGTTGTATTCAGTGTGTATCTATTATAAAATAAAATTAATAAAAATATTTTATGGTTATTGTCGTTTTTTTTTTCTTAATTACTATCACTACCATTGTTAACCTTCGATAGTCTCTACCTATGTTTAGAAAGAGAGCGTGGACTTAATCAGTACACTCTATCTATGGATTGTGTATCGAGTGTCATAATAATACAGTATCGCTAAGCCATGTTAAAGCAATAGTTATTTCAGGTAAGGGGGTTTGAACTCTAGCTTCCTTGTCCATGATCAGTTTTCACTTAGCAGCAACCTATAATACTTTGAAACATGTCATTTCTCATTACAAAATGTCAACTGTATCGCGCTCCAAGACCCCAGCTGCTGGCTAGTGGCTAGCAGTCTGTGGAACTGAAACAGTGTTACCAGGTTCATCCTAAAAAAAAAACCATTTATTATTCTGTTTCTTTTTATTGTTCATTAAGAGGGAGTATAAAGTTGCCTTTGTAGCGTAGCGGTTAACATAGTTAGCTGGCACTCTAAAGCTCTTGAGTTGAAATTCCCAGCATTAACACAAAATTCACACTTCAACCATAGAGCACAATGTTTTTAATTTTTTTTAAATGATGATAGGCATTTGTTCATTTTTTTCTTTATTTTCACATTTCACACATTGCCATTTGTCAATTTTCCATTTGTTTTATTTTTAAAATGTCAGTTTCAAGTTTTTGAATTTTATAGTATAAAACATAGATTTTCCATTATGATGTTTACACATTTGTCAATTTCCCATTTACATTTTTTAAAATGTTACTTAATTTTTTTTGTTAATTTTGTTAATATACAAACATGGATTTTCCATGTGTTTCCAGAAATATAGAGGCTTATTACTACTGCGTTATGAGAATAAGGGAAATAGACCTGACGAATTGCCTACTTTCTTACAATTACAAAAACAAATATATAAAAAATACAAAATCTACTAAATCTACTAGTTACAACAAGCCATGTCTCTAAACAATAAAACACAAAAATCACACCTCCTCCTCCTGGTTATAACTCCATGGTAGGCTAATGCGTATGTCATTCGTCTACACACATTTGTTATTCATCAAGGCACGAGTGCGTTTTTTCTCTGTTCCACAATATACAAATTATGGTTTCTGGATTGTATTCTACACTGTTTATGCGACATAGCTTTGCTAGTTCATAAAACTGCTAGGTAGTTGTCTACACAGAGCAATTTTACAACAGCTCTACCCACACCTCTTACTCTTTTGACTTCCTTACAGTCTCGTGTGCGATAGGCACCATTAACTGTATATCAAACCCAGTACACTTTTGTATATGTTTTGTCACAAAATTTAAAAAGATTAAAACAGGATCACCTTAGCCTCAAGTCGTATGAATGAGTAAAAAGAATTCCATTCACACCACAACCATCCTACAAGTGGTTTTCCACTTTGTCTTTGCGCAAATGTTGGAATGGTATTTCCTGTAAGGCCACAGCCGCCTCCTTCCCACTTCCTTGTCAAACCCTCTCACTCTTCCCTGGGTTTGATTCCAGGCTCTGCCTCAAAATTTAATTTCTGGTTTCAAGACTGGAACAGAGTCTAGTCAGCCTCGGGTGACCTAAAGGATTAAAAGAGTTTTGATTTCCACCTCAGTCATCCTTGAAAGTAGTTTTCCGTAGTTTCCACACTTTGTCTTTGGCCAAATGTTTGAAATAGTAGCTCTCAACCTCAAGTCGCTAGCGTTATTCTTTGGAGGCTGTACAATCACTCGCCATTCTGCAGGCTGTTTGTTGTTAGTCCGGAAGTGTGATATAATGCGTAGTGCACACTCTGCACTCTTGCGTTAGCACAAAGTGCATTCAGTTAGTCATTTGTAGTTGAGAGCTGAGACTGAAATATCGTAGACACACACATAATGTACAAAAATGTTTCACCATTTATTCTTATTGGAGCGCAGCAGATAACTGGTAAGTGTAATCCAGGTTCAATTTCCAATTAATGCATGTCCTGTGGTTGGCATTTCACATTTCCAATTTCCTCACCCACACCCTGTCACTTTCATGTCTTATAGCTCGGTGGCCATCCTTATACTTTTTTTTCAATCATCACAGTCATGTTTTCATCAATCATGGGTTGAACCATCGTACAAAGCCCTGCAATCCATGGCTCATGACATATCGATTAATGCATGACCATCGCATACGCCTCTGCGATCCATGGTTCATGATATAACGATTAATGCGTGAACCATCGCATAAACCCCTGCAATCCATGGTTCATGAAATATCGATTAATGCACGAACCATCGCCTACGCCTCTGCGATCCATGGTTCATGAAATATCGATTAATGCATAAACCATCGCCTACGCCTCTGCGATCCATGTTTCATGAAATATCGATTAATTCATGAACCATCGTATACGCCTCTGCGATCCATGGTTCATGAAATATCGATTCATGCATTTGCAAGCATGTCCAGTCACATCGGAAAAAACGAACCGTCGTATTACGTCCCACCGTCCTGTCAAAATATAGATTGTATTGGAATACTGTCACCGTGACCGAATGGCTAGATTTTTTTTTTTTTTTTTTTCAAAAAGTACCTAGCCCACTCTCAGCTTTAAAATAGTGTGTATTTTTTAATTTTTGTCCCCAAAATTAATTTTTGATTTTTTATAGTTCCAAAATTAGAAAGTTTGCAAAATAGTTAGTTCCACATATATTTATGGCCTTTACCCCCTCTACCCCCATACCAAATTTCAAGTCTCTAGAATAAAAATTTTAAATATCATTTTCAAAATGGGCGATATTTCCAAAATTTTAAATTTTACAAAATAGTGGTTTGACATCGATCCATGGTCTTTACCCCCTATACCCCCATACCAAATATCAAGTCTCTAGGATAAAACAATTTATTTTAGAACAATGGGCTTTAGTTCCAAAATTAGGGATGTGACAAAAACGTTTGTTTCATGTCAATGAAAGGTCTTTACCCCCTCAACCCTCATACCAAATTTTAAGACTAAAATAAAAAATAAATAAAAATCCATTTTCAAAATGGGCAAGGGTTCCAAAATTTTAAATTTTACAAAAACGTTTTTGTTTGACATAAATCCATGGTCTTTACCCCCTCTACCCCCATGCCAAATTTCAAGTCTCTAGGACAAAACAAATAAATTGAGAAATGGGCTATAGTTCCAAACTTAGAAATTTTTCAAAATAGTTGGTTTCACTTCAATAAAAGGTCCTTACCCCTCTACCCACAAACCAAGGATAAAAAGCAAAAAGTTCCATTTTCAAAATGGCCGATATTTTCAATTTTTTTATTTATAAAAAGTGTGTTTAACATAAATCATAGATCCCTACACCCTCTACCCCCCCAAATAAATTTCAAATCTCTAGGGCAAACATTAGCTCATGTTACTATTTCATGCCCTAGTAGGGGTAGTTTTTAGTTTTGGGGGAAAATACGCTCTTCCAAGCAAAGAGGGCGTCACCCCCAGTCCTACGACACGTCACACATCAAAACACGAACAAGCGTTCGAGAGATTTCGGCAAACTTCGTAGGAAAGTAGGCTGTGCGTCAGCTCTATCTTCACCCCGACCCCCTATTTATAAATCATTTTCAAAAAGCCCGCCCTCTTACAAAAAAAAAGTGCGCATGCGTAAAAACAAAAATGTTAAAACACAGTTGCATCTAGGTCTATGCATGTTTTTCATGTGGAACAACGTTTAATTTCATATTAGCATTCAACCTCCCACATGTTGCACTTGGAAAGCGACATTTACTTAAAAAAATACTATTTCACCCCCTAGTAGGGGTTGGTTTTATTTTGGGGTGGAAATATGTTGTCAGCCCCGGGTCCAACGACACCTCATTCGTCAAAATCCGATCATGCGTTCGGGAGATATCGGCTTTGCCCCTGAATGTATTGCGTGTTAGTATGTGACGTCACCAGGAAAGTAGACTGTGGCCTAGAAGCACCATCATCCCCCTACTGATCTAAACCGGACGTTTTCCAGTTAGGAAGACCTTTTATGAAGGAAGACATTTCAGTGGATATTATTCTATCATATTGCATCGGATTATACTCTTTAGAGATGTTTGTTACTTCCTGAACCCAATGAGAGACTGACAAGGTGAGTTGATATTGGTGGTCATGGATAGTTGATTGATCCAACACTGTTCAATTTCTTCTCTTGTTGGATAAGGAGCATTTGAGGATACATGGTTTCCACTCAATGCTCTGTAGAATTTCTTCCTGTCTTTGACAAATAACGTGTTGTCCTTTCTTCGTTTCTTGCTGGCTCTGAATCTGGAAAGTCAGTTCGCTACCAACGTACTTTTCTGTTTGAGCGTATCTAAATACCGTTCGGCATTTGCTACTGCATCACCTCGGTCGGTGTGGATTTTGGACCGCCACATGATTGCCTTCTACTGCAGACGAAGCCGGGATGGTTTCTAACGTGAGGCCACGGCCGCTTCCTTACCGATCCCCACGTGATTTACAAATACACACACGAATACAGCCATCACAATAACACAGGTTATCAGACTAAATTCTACACTCACCCAAGTACACGGGTAAAATGACCACACATCCGAGCCACTCAAATGAAACAACAACAACAATGATGTTGATAAAGGCCATCCTGAGGAGGTTTTCCCGCTACTCTAATTCCGGGCAAATACGGTACCGTATGGTAGTTAATTTTTCCCAAACCACCTGGGAAAAGGAGGTCAAACGGGGATTAAGATTTCGGGGACTGCAACTTACGTGTTGTCACTCTGCATCCTGTTGATTACGTGACCGAGACTCGGCGAGGCGAGGCGCAGCATAGAGAACTCAGGGCCAAGGTCTGGACCCTGCGGCAGACCGAGCGTTACGAAACGAACACACTTCGGCCGCTTAATGAGATTAATAGCCTTTCCTTACAACTGATTAACATTCTCCCAGCTTACGTAAAGCTCAGTCTCCTAACATAGCACTTCAGTGTGGGTCTATCTGCTGGCCTCTCAGGATTGTGAACCGAGTTCAATGCCCGGGTAATGTTTCGCGTACAGAAATTCGAATTACTCACGTCCAAGAGAGGTTTCATGACTAACTTATGGTGGTAGTATCAAGAGACACGTAAAAATACAATCTTGCTATGGTTGTCACTTCTCTGTAAGATGCAATTCCACGTGAACACCTCGTGGTGTAGCGGCTAGCATTCTTGGCAGTCGCCCTGCAGGTCCGGTTTCGATTCCCGGTTCTACCAAGAAATGTAACTCTGGTTTGAGGGATGGACAGGGATACGCTCAGCTTCATGAGGCAAAATTGAGATTGGCTGGGTTCGATTCCCCCCTCATCTATCCTGAAAATGGATTTCCGTGGTTCTCCATTTCTACTCCAAGTAAATGTCGGGATGGTTTTTACTTAAGGCAACGGACGCCTCATTCCCAATCCTTACTTGAATTACAAATATACACATCACTACAGACACCACTATGACACAGGTTATCAGAAAAATGATATATATTATTCAGAGTTTTTCACCACACACTCAAGTACACTGGGCTGAATGACCATGATGCCCAAGCCCCTCAAATGAAGCAACAACAAAAACTACGCATTAAGCTGTTGGGGCATATAGTCAAGAGCTACTCTCATTCACAATGTTGGTTCCTGCATACGTACAAACAGTAGCTCTCCGTAAGCTGTCTCAATTTCCATTTGAATCGTTTACTTAACGTTCAAAAACATTCATGAGTTCTTGAGGCGTAGTTCATGAAAAATACGTACGGTAGTTCCATATGACGCCAGTAATACGGTGAAGGACTTGCCAAGGTTCGCCCCATTCTCTTGATTATCACATGTGTTATGTAACACATAACGGTTCCCGCTCTCTGTTGTCAAACGCTGGTTATATTCTTATACCAGACCGAACTTACCAAACATTGTCAAATATTTATTGCATCTAACGTAAGATATTGGGTTGGTAACGGTTGCTTACTGTATTGCCTAAATAGCTGGGGAATATGGCCGCTCTGTTCTTCCCCTTAAAAACATCATCATTGTCTAAATCAGTCTCCTACAAGCACAGTGCTCTGTGACGTCACCGGCCGAAGAATCCGTGCCCTGTTTCTCCAACGGAACGTGAAGAGAGGAATGTAGGGGCGGTGGAAGGGTGGGCAAACATGTCTAGCAGTGGGGGACTCCCCTCAACTACGCGTGCACAGTATTCTTTATTGTAATACTTGCACATTATAAGAGGTATATTTTGCTCTGTTAACCTATAGGGGTTAAACATTCATTACTTATTGAAAATGAAAATCCACAGCCTGCTTCCAGTCGACCGACCGGGTCAGGGAAAGGAATGAATGATGCCCCCATCTAGCGGCGAGGATATGAACTGTGCTGGCTGCCGAAGCCTGTCGCACTCCCCTGGAGCAATGATTACATGAATGACAGATGAAATGAAATTATAATGGAGAGTGTAGCTGGAATGAAATTGTGACAGAGAAAATCGGAGTACCCGGAGAAAAACCTGTCTGCCTCCGCTTTGTCCAGCACAAATCTCACATGGAATGACCGGGATTTGAACTACGGACCCAGCGGTGAGAGGCTGGCGTGCTGCCGCCTAAGCCACGGAGGCGCTCATTACTTATTAATAATATATTTATTACTTTAATAAAAATTTGTTTTAATTGAATAATGAATAGTGTTATGCTATTTAACACAGGGAGAACATATGTGCAGGTTTCATGACAAATAATGCTTCGGTGGCGTAGTCGGTAGCATGCTGAACTGCTATGCCCAAGATAGCGGGTTCAAACCCGGCCGAAATCGTCGTTTTTTTTAAGAGCGTTAAAAATCCTTCAGTATGCCTTCCTTCGGAGGGGAAGTAAAGCCGGCGGTCCCATGTCATACATTTATGACATGTAAAAGATCCTTTCACAGACTAAACTTGTGTAAAGCAAAATTTGTTAGGTTAGATTTCGTCAGAACGCTCTATCAAAAGTTCCAACGTTCACCACTAGGTATCATTGATATCTGGTGGTGAAAGTTGGAACTACTTGAAATTGAACGGAACTTGTAGCTCACCCTTTAGGGTGGCCGCTGGAAGCAGCTACAGACTCAGGCGACCCGAGCATGTCCTCGGACACTCCCGGCACTAAAAGCCACACGATAAATAAATAAATAAATAAATAAATAAATAAATAAATAAATAAATAATAATGACAAATAATAATATGCAAGTATACATTTGTTGAAAAATCACCATCTAAACACACATACAGAATAATAATAAGAATAACAATACTGCACGGTGAAATACAGTATTTATATGTAGCTTTATACGTGTCGTTATCTTTTTCGTAAGGCATATATTGGAGTTAACACAACAGTACCTATGTTCGATTTTACACACAATATTATTTCAGTCACAAATGGGACAAATACAGATTTTATGTTTGTTGATCGCCAACACTGTTCTTCCGGGACTTCTTCATCGTTTTACTCCTTACTAGTTTTTCAATATTCAGTGTCCTCCATACTTTACAAACAAGAATAGTTTTTCCCACACAGACAAGAAAATGTTACAAGTTCTTGGCCTTTGGTTGTCAGATGCCCCTTCTGTTGACACTTTCGTTCAAAATAATATTAACTTTAATGAGGCGGCGTGCAACTCTGTATACTCGAACAGGCACCACTGCACTGGCTGGCTGGCAAGTGCGCTCCTCACAAGGAAAGCACTGAACGCGGGAAGCTCCTCCTACGTCACAAACAAGGCAGGTCTAAATGGCTGATTTATACCACACCTTTCCCAATGAACACATTGTGCGTAGCAATATTATATATATATATATATATATATATATATATATATATATATATACTGCTCGGGTCCAAGCTCTATGGACTTGCGGGGTGAGGAGAAAGAGCAGGGAAGGGTCGGACGAGAAGAGAAGGATCTGTCAACAGCCAACCGTGATATATGGTATACCTCTCTATTCCAATACTGCTGACATTGGGCCGTTGCTCAAACCACTGCGGTGTTAGGAATGAGTGAGTAAGTCACCGACCAAAGTATTTGGTTCTGTACTATGTACGGACCGAGAAACCTCATCACTCGTCAACACCACTACTTATAGTCCGCGATACACATTCCTCTCAGGTTCACGCAGCTTAGACCCGAGCAGTACTGCTCACAAGAAAAAACGCATCAAACTTTTGGTCGTCTGTAATACTTTGTGTACCTTTATTTTTCAGACGTAGATTAAACAGAACCTAAACATGTCCCTTTATTTGTACAGAAACCAAAAATGAACAAAATATACCCACATGGCTACGCTTGATTGTCCCAAACAGAAACAGTGGTCCAAAACCGAAAGTCACGACACTTGAATGCAACTGAAAACAAAATGAAACTTTCTCATAACACTTTTCAGTCCTTTGTGTTACCATCTCTGGCTCGTATCACAGCAGCACACTGATAAGCCTCCGGATGGTATCCAGGGGGATGGCTCCCCACTCTTCCAATAATGCTGCTGTCAGCTCCTGGAGTGTACGGGGTTGCTGTGGGTGATTCTGGATACACCTACCAAGTTGATCCCACAGATGCTCGATACAATTTAGGTCGGGGCTGCATGTGGGCCAGTCCATTACTTGAAGTTCAGCGGCTGCAATGAAGACCCTGCTGGCCCTAGCAGAATGTGCAGTGCCTCCATCATGCAGTAATGTGAAATTTTGCCCAGTGTTGTCTGCGATGGACAGTACATGGTTCTCCAGAACCTCCTAAATGTAGCGTATAGCTGTCAATCGCCGCTGAATGACTACGAGGCCAGACGTCACCAGACTCGAATACGACCACCTGACGCAGAAAGCTGGAATCTGGATTCATCGGCAAAGAATACCGGCGTCCAGTGTCGGAGCTGCCTGTTGACATGCTGTTGTGCAAACGGCAGACGGCATCTTTGGTGATGTAGGGCCAACCGGGGTACTTTAAGTGGTCACAGGGAATTGGGCTGACCTTCCCTTAGTCTATTGTGGACTGTCTGTGTACTGACGACAGTCCCATGTGCATTAATCAGCTCACCTCGTAGATTGCTGGCTGTACTGCGGCGATTTCTGAGGGCCAGTAAACAAAGAAATCGGTCCTCAGCTGGCGTTGTTTTCCGTTTTCTTCCTGGACCATGTCGGCGTTTGATAGTGTGTAGCTCTTGATATCGCTGCCACGACCTGCAGATGACTGATTGAGACACTCGGAGCCGCTCTGCCACGTAACGCTGAGTGCGTCCTTCCTGCAAGAGGGTTACTGCACGCATAACTTGTCCTGATGGTAAATGCCTTCCCATGTCTTGTGCTCTAATCTGCATATGCTGCTTACCAATATGACAGCTCACACAGCACTGACAGACCATGCTGTACGTCACAAACCACTGCTGTTTGGGGCGCGGTCACAACGACAACTGCTACGACTGAAGGGTTATGTCCAGGACTTCAATATCCCACAACATTAATGTCACCAAGTTATAAACAAACAACCCTGCTGAGCACCATGGATGTGAAACAGCATGTGTGTACGCTAGTTCATACCAAAGTTGTGATGCGTTTTTTTTTGTTTTTTTTTGTGATCAGTGTATATATATATTCGAGGGAAACCGTGGGGAAGTCTTTAAAAGGCAGACTGCAAGATTCCGGACTTACAACTGTGCAGGATTCTTACCTACTAAAACCCCACAAACCCTACACTTGGCTGGAAAGCCAACCCGGAACTGCCTGTTCAGCCTTACTTCAGGATAAAGCCACTGCTACGACCAGAGATCTCAGTCTATTTAATTTAATTCGATTATAATAAAAATTATTCATCATCATCCTCACTGTCTTCAAGAGCCAATCTTCTAGGTTCCTCTTCTATTTTGGTTTTTAGCAGCTCAGAGATCTGTGCCCAACTTTCTCTGCTTTTTATCCATCACATTGCCTGGTGTAATGACACCAACTCGTGTTTCTAGAAGTCTTCGAAGATTTCTCCACCTCAAACATACAAAGAATGTGTGCTGAACGTTATCCCATTGATCACCACATCATCAACACCGTGAACTCGGTGACATTCCCATTCGATGGAGGTATGCTTCATAATAATCATGGCCAGAGAGAAACATGCTAATGTAATAATTAACCTCATCATGTTCCCTCAACAATCATGGCCTCAGCTGCTTGATGAGCCTAGTGGTCCACCTGCCATGATGGTCACGTTCCCATTCTTCCTGCCATTCCAGAAGAGATCTATCTCTTTTCTCCCTCTTCACGAGCATCTTAGAGTGCTCTCCTCTCCGCAAATATATGCGGCGCCTTTCTTTGGCCAGTATGCAAATGGGTATCACCTCAGCTATTACCAGCACTGCCGGTTCGGACACTGTACAATAGGCAGAATTTATTCTGAGGGCAGATCTTCTGTGAACAGTGGTTTTCCACCTCCTATACATCTGAAAGGTAAGAGCTACGGATCAAATCTCTGCACTATACAGATAACTGATTCCGCCACTCTTCTCAGCAATTTCCTCTTCGAGGGCGAAAGGCCGCCAATATTAGCCAAGAGTCGCGACAAGTTGTTAACAATATTGCAGCCCTATCAGCAATCTTGCTGTTATGATTCCAGAATGTTAACTTTCTGTCAATCATAAGACCCATTTCTGTCAATCATAACACCCAAGTAACGAACAGCTAGAGCTGTTTCTATCACTTGATTATCTACTAGCATTGGTACAACTCGTGGAAATCTCTTCTAAATAGCAAGGACTAGTTCAGTTTTATGAACTGCTAGTTGGAGACCATGTTTGTTCATACAGGTGGAAACCCTCTGCATTAGCGGATAATAATAATGATGATAATAATAATAATAATAATAATATGAAGAAGAATAATTGAAGGCTGTGACTTGGTGAGGCTGATCGGATCGAGGCTCCTCCTATTTATATAGTTTGTTTAGTTATTTAATGTCTACTTGAGTGTTTTATGGGTTGAAAGATGTTTTAATGACTTACTGACAGTACACAGTGACTAATAGTGATTTTGCAAGGTTTTCATAGTGACATTTGGATATCATATGTCTGTGCATTAAACTTGTTTACGTGGTTGACTAGGAATTGCTGGTACAGGTTAGGTTAACCTGACCACAAATACTTCGTTTAAATTAGTTTAATCTATGCCCTGTATTGTGTGTTTATTACTCCGTTTACTCAATTAATCCAATTGGGCCCCTATAACAGATATTAATTGTGTAATGTCGTTAATTTCGTTAGAAACAGAGGTTAGGATTGAGTGAACTGACGTCAGTTAGATCACATAATTATTTACAAAGAATCTGCGTCGATCAGTCTAAATAACACACTCGCATTCACAGGAATGTTGTAAATCTTGCCATAGGTATAAAAGGCAATACCCAGGCAATACCTGGCTGAAGGTATAAAAAGCACACTGGAAAGGCAATAATAGTAATTTACTTTAAGAAATGTCACTGCCTATGATACGGCAGGTTACCTCTAGAACCACCGCTAGAGGTGACAATACGCAAACCGGTGGCAGTGGGATGACAAGCTGCTGTCCACCCACCAGTAGACCCTAAGAAGCTCCAGCAGATCAAGACGATATTGGTGGTACACAAAATCTCGAGTCTCGCACCGCACCTGACGGCAGTGCCTTTGTAATAAATACAACCACTCTCGCAGGTAAGCCCAGAAAACGCATGAAATGGGAAACCCATATGAATGAATCTATCATGAGGGCATATTATCGAATAACTCGTCTTGAAACAGATATGACAAACTACCGCCAAGCACTGCATGCGGCTTTCAAGCAGCAGTATCCTCTGTTTAACATCACTGAGCAACGTGTCGTGGATCAAAGAAGAGCAATTGTGAAGAATCATTTAGTTACCGACCCTGTACTGGATCGAATCAGACAGGAGATATCTCATGAACTATATCCCTCAGCTGCAAGTGGTGAAACTAACCAAATGAATACTGATAATGAGGTCTCCATGAATGAATCGACTCTCGTAAATGAACTTCAGAATGGGGAAACAAGCCATCATTCCAAGATTCAAGACTAATTTAATTCATCTCTGCTTGAATATGCAGGCACTTACCCTACGCAACGTCCAATACTTCCGAGGCAGCAGTCTTCCCGCAAGTTTGCCATGGTGTTGAAAGAACTGAACGAAACCGTACTTCCTAACTATTTAGAAGAGCACCAATCTTTCATGGAGGTTCATACAGCTATCTATTGTGCAGCACTAGCTGCAGTACGAAGTAATGGAGGTAGGCCACGCCCTCCAAACCTACAGTCTGCTTCAAGGAAACCCAGCGATCCGCCATGGGCAAAACGTTTGAAACAACGCATTGAACAACTACGCCAGAATGTGAACAGACTGCAACAGTATAATAATGTAGTGAGATGTAGACGTCTGAACAACCGCATACGAAGGATCATGATGGACTCCTCACAAAAAGAATTTCAGGTCCCCGAGGACGCTGTGATAACAGAAGTACTTGATACTTATAAACAAAAACTTGCAGCCCTCTCTAAGCGTCTTAAGAGATACCAGAACACTACCGAACGGAAGAAACAGAACAATGACTTCAAGAGAAATGAGAGAAAGTTCTATGAAGATCTGAAAAAGACACCTCAAGTTCAGAATGATTCTCCAGGGGGACCCAGTGCGGAGAGTGTTACCGACTACTGGTCATCAATATGGTCTAGGCCGGAAGAACACACCAATGAAGCTCCGTGGTTTAAGGAAATAGAGAATGCTACCAGACGAATAAATCAAGTAGCACATACAGACGTTGACGTAGAGGAACTACGCCAGGCCATCTGCAGCCTACAGAATTGGAAAGCACCTGGAATTGACCGGATCCATAATTACTACCATAAAAGGCTAACATGTACCCACCGTTTACTGGCTATCCACATACAATGTTTTCTGGAAAATCCTGCTGCATTTCCATTTTTCCTAACCAGAGGGTTAACCTATCTCAAGGACTCTAAAATCACAAACCCATCTAAATATCGCCCCATCACCTGCTGGCCAAACTTGTATCACATCATTACATCCATTATTTCAAATCGAATTCATGCGCATTGTGAGGAAAACGCCATTCTCACAGAGGAGCAAAAGAGTTGCAGAAGGAATTCTCAAGGATGTAAGGAAAAGCTCACTATTGATGCCGTGGCATTAGAGCAGGCCTGTCGTAGATCACAAAACCTTTCTGCCTGCTTTATTGATTACCAAAAAGCTTTCGATTCCGTGCCTCATACATGGCTTATACAGAGCTTGGAGATTTACAAGGTCAATCCTATTATAGTAAACTTCCTGAAGAGCGTAATGGTTTCATGGAGCACTGCCCTACAACTTTCAGTGGGTGGCGCTCGTTTAACATCTTCATTAATACCGATTTGCCGAGGAATTTTCCAATGAGACTCGCTAAGCCCACTCTGGTTTTGTCTGGCTTTGAATCCTCTCTCGAAAATCCTGAACAGTAGCAAATAAGGATTTAGTTTAAGGGTAATCATGGCTAAGCGTACAAGATGAACCATCTTCTTTACATGGATGGCATTAAACTGTATGCATCAACTAAAGTGGACCTACAATACCTCATCTCTATCGCTCAGAGCTTTTCCTCAGATATCCATGTGCAGTTTACTTACTTTACTCCATGGCGCTACAACCCGGGGTGGGTTTTGGCCTCTTGGACAACTGCTCTCCATGTTGGTCTATCCATCGCCTTGCTCCTCCATCCTCTCACTCCCATTGCGACGAGGTCTGCGGTCACACCATCCAACCATCTCTTCTTAGGACGTCCTTTCCTCCTCCTGGAGAATAGCCTCCCTTTCAACATCCTCTTGGGCATCTGGCTCTCCGGCATCCTCTCTATATGTCCCAACCATTGGATTCTCTGTGCCTTTATAAACTTTAGGATATCTTGTTTTCCAATCAATTCGTTTAGTTCATGGTTATATCGTATTCTCCATCCATCTTCCTCTCTAACAGGGCCATATATTCTTCGCAGTATTTTTCCTTTCAAAACACTTCAAAGTATTCTCATCATCCATAGTTAATGTCCAAGCTTCAGAGCCATAGGTCACTACTGGTCTTATCATTGTCTTATACATCTTCATTTTGGTTGTTCGCGATATAAGTTGATTCCTGAGCATCTTGATGTTTGCATAGTATGCTCTGTTTCCAGCCTGTAATCTATCTTTAATACAGTTTGTCATATCACACTGATTGTTAATAAGTACTCCTAGATACTTAAATTGTGTCACACCCTCAAATGTCTCATCGCCTATTGTAATATCCTGCGGGGCTCTTCTTGTGTTAGATGTGGACATTACCATGCTCTTAGTTTTACTCTCATTCACTAATAACCCGATATTTGTAGCCTCTTTCTCTAATTCTAAATATACTCTTTTCAGTGTACGCTTCTCTCTTGCTATGACCACTACATCATCTGCATAAGTACAGATCTGACTTGATTTGTTAAAAATAGTGTCTCCCTGGTCCACTTTACTGATTGCTTTATGTAGTGCAAGGTTAAAGAGTACCGCAGACAATCCATCTCCTTGTTTTACACCCATATTAATTGTAAAGGGTTTACTCAGCTTATTTCCATTTTTCACTCGTGCCCATGTGTTATCTAGTGTCATCCTTATCAGCCGGATTATCTTTCCAGGTATCCTCATTTCTCCTAGTAATTCATATAGTCTTTCTCTACATACACTATCGAAAGCTTGTTTAAAATCTATACAGAGCATGTGGAGGTCAATATCATGTTCATAAAACTTTTCCATCATCTGCCTAATTACAAAGATTTGATCCGTTGTACTCCGTTTGGGTCTAAAACCACACTGATATTCACTCAGAATTTCTTCTGAAAATATCTTCATTCTTTCTTTCAGGATACCTGATAGGATCTTGTAAATAACATTCAATAGAGTAATTCCTCTGTAATTCTCACATGCTAGTTTATCTCCTTTCTTAAATATAGGACATATTATTCCTCCCCTCCATCCATCTGGCATGTTCTCTTCTTCCCATATTCTTTCCAATAGTTTATGTATTCTATCTTCCAATGCCGCTCCACCATATTTTATCATTTCTGCTACTATACTGTCTTCCTCTGGTGATTTGTTGTTTTTCATTTTCTTCATTACATTTGCCACTTCAAATCTTGTAGGACTCATAATACTTGCATTCTCATTCTCTGATTCTGTAGGACTCATAATACTTGCATTCTCATCCTCTGATTCTGATCTAATTACTTCTTGTCTCTCGTTTCGTTGCATATGTTGTTCAATTTCTGGCTCTACACTTTCACTTAGAAGTTCCTTAAAGTATTCAGACCATCTATCTAACACTTTGTTCTCACCATTCAGTATCATCCCTTGTCTATCCTTGCATCTTCTTTCCTTAGGTTGGAAACCTTTCCCCATTTTACCAATTGCCGCATAGAATTTTCTTACTTCACTTCCCTGGTTTAATTCTTCTATTTCTATAAATTGTTTCTTTATGTGTTCCTTTTTCTTTCTTCTACATACTTTGTTGGCATTCAACCTCAGTTGCCTATAATGTTCACAGTTGCTTCTTGTTTCTCTCAAGATCATCTTTTCTCTTGCTCTATTCTTCTCTTCTATTGCTTCCCTACACTCTTGATCAAACCATTCATTCCGGGTTTGCTGCCTCTTTTCGATTATTTCTTCTGCAGCCAGTTTAACTACTTCCTCTATTTTCTTGCACTCTTCATTGAGATCATCTCTCTCTTTTTCTTCTTCTAATTTCTTTTGTATTTCTCTCTGATATTCCTCCTTAATTCTTTCATCTCCTAGTCTTTCAACGTTTATACTGTTCTTCCAGGTTTCAGATTCTGCTTTCGTTTTAGCCAGCTTTTCTCTAAGTACTTCTTTGACTAGATAGTGATCTGAATCACAATTTGGTCCTCTACAACTCCGCACATCTATAATTGACGAAGAGTATCTTGCATTGATTAACACATGGTCTATTTGATTCACGGTTATAGAATCAGGAGCCTTCCAAGTACCTAGATGTATTCGTTTATGTGGGAAACATGTGCTTTTGATCACCATATTGTTCCTGATGGCAAAATGCCCAAGTAGTGTGCCATTCTGGTTACTAACATCATGTAGTGTATGTTCCCCTGCACATCTCATCAATAGATCCTTCCCAATCTTTGCGTTAAAGTCACCCATTATTATCAATGTATCGTATCTCTGTATCTCACCGCATATCTGTTCCAATTGTTCATAGAACTCTTCCTTTTCATCCTCATCTTTCTCTTCAGTTGGTGCATACACTGACAATATGGATATGTTCCCGAATCTTCCTTTGATGCGCAATTTACAAAATCTTTCATGTATGGCTTCATATTCCATAATACTATTCCTTACTGACTTGGATACCATAAATCCTGTACCATGTTGTCCTGTTCTGCTATTTGGACCACTATACAATAGTGAATATTCCCTTTTATCTATCCTTCCTTGTCCTTGCCATCTTACCTCTTGTAACGCTACAATGTCTAAATTAAATTTAGTTATCTCTTCACCTATTTCATTCATCTTTCCTGGTATCAACATCGTTCTTACATTCCACGTCACATTACACAAATCTCTTTTCCGTAATCCAGGCCGAGGTTGTCTTCTGTTAAATCCGTCCTTCCGAGGCAAATGTCCTTGTTTCGTAACAGGTTCTTTTTTATGGTGTAGGGTTGTTAGCCCCACGTCCAACCCCCAACCTGGAGGGCCAGAGTATCCCGTTTAGTCTGGATCATCACCTTCGACCTGTCCGGCTTGGGAGACCCTACCAGTAGCTAAGCTACCGCCGGCATAGCTCTCAGGATCATTTGACCACGCAAGCTCCACCACCGCGTCAAGGTAAGTATACCATTGGTGGAGCCATGTGCAGTTTGGTTTGGATAAGTGCAGAACACAGACTGTTATTAGAGGCTCGCTCTCTGCACAATGAATACCTGTTGGAGAGGGACAGAGAAGTATTCAGCCATTGGAGGAAGGCGCATTGTACAAATATCTTGGGTTCGCCCAGACTACCCGTCTCAGACATGGTGATATCGAGAAGAACATAACTGAGCAGTATACTTCACGACTTCGCAGTGTTCTCTCTTCAAAACTTAGCGCTAAACATATCATTAAGGCAGTTAACACATTTGCAATGCCCGTTTCATCAGGTGGACTCAAACTGAGCTGCACGATCTGTAACGAAAAACATCGGTGCTTTTATCACGTCATCGTATGCACCATCCGAAATCAGCAACAGAGTGCCAGACTCTACCTCGGTCTGAAGGTGGTAGAGGACTGATAAGACATCATGAACCTTCATACAAAACAAGTGACAACTCTGCGTGCATTTTTCCACAACAAAGGAGAAACATCCCCTCTCCATCGCACTGTATCTTCCGCTGATGATAATTACACACCGCTCCATCTGTTATCTTTAGATTCACCAGTAAACGAAATGAAAACTACTGAATACAAGATCGTGAATTGGAAACAGAAGGCGCTTCATGGGAAGTTTCCACATGAGTTGGACCAGCCTCACATCGACAAGTTAGCGTCACACGCATGGCTGACCCACTCGGACCTCTTTCCGGAATCAGAGGGATTTGTTGTAGCTATCCGAGACCAAGTTATTGCTACTCGAAGCTATCGGAAATTTATCATAAAAGATCCAGCAACAGAGAGTGAGGAGTGTCGCCGCTGTGGCAAATGTAGCGAGACCATTCAACACATTATATCAGGTAGTTCCCACCTTGCTAACACTGACAACAAACATCGACACGATCAAGTTGCCAATATTATCCACCAGAAACTGGCCTTGAAGTACAAACTTCTTCAAAGCTCCGTCCCCTATTGGAAATACACACCATCGGCAGTACCGTACTCGAAAATGCCACACACAAGCTCTACTGGGACAGAGGAGTTGTGACAGATGCTGCAGTCAGTAACAACCGGCCAGATATCATTATCATCAATAAAGAACACAGAGAGGCATTACTGATAGATATCGCATGTCTCAACACTCAAAACAACCAAACAACAGCTGCTACTAAAATATCTAAGTACACATGATGATGATGATGATAATTGTTGTTTTAAGGGGCCTAACATCTAGGCTATCGGCCCCTGATATCTAAGTACACAGAGCTGGCAATTGAGATAAAGCAGATGTGGAAATTTGAGTCGGTGACTCTCCACAGTAGTCTATCAATATTGAATCTGCACCCTAATATATATATTGAACTACAGAAGGCAGTTCTGTTAAACACCTGCCATATTGTTAGCAAGTTCCTTGGTGACAATACCCTGGCCGAATACTCAGCAAGGCTCGATGATTCAGATGGAAATTTAGCTCATCATATGAATGAAGGAGACTCGTGAAGACTGCGGGCACGACATGGATGTACAGTAGGCCTAATGTGAAGTCGCTGAACAGTGTATACGTAATTATCTCAGTACAGATGGTTCCTTGCTAAGGCCTAACCAGGCTGTAACATAAAATGTAGCCGGTATTTGCCGTGATAATGTTGTCAAACAATAAAAAATAATAATAGTCTATCAAATAAACAGAATCACAGAGACGTTCGGAAGAGATGATTCAAATGATATGGTCTCCTATGTTGAGTACGCCTTCTGGCGTAGTGGCTAGAATATTTAACTGTCACCGTTAAGGTCTGGGTTCGATTCCCACCTCATCTATCCTAGAAGTGATTGTCCGTGGTTTTACAAATCTACTCCACACTAATACCAGGATAGTTCCTACAGTAAAACTGGAAGGAAGCTTTTGGTTTTACGTGACCGTTAATTTTGCGATCATGAGCCACGGGGCCTACATTTTTACGCGGAATCCGAACAATAGAACGTGATATTTCAGTTCGAAAATCTCACTTGCATTGGCCGGGAATCGAACCCGGTCCTCCTTGGTGAGAGGCAAGCAGCTTGGCCACTGCACTACCACGCCTCCTCCAGGCGATGATGATTGTTGTTTTAAAGGAGGGAACAGCGAGATCATCTGGTCCGGGTATCACAGTTCAATATACAAATATCGCTTAGTTACAAAATTATGTTAAGGTGGCTTTCTAAATACGAAATCAGCTTAATTTAAAACAACAACATTAAAATAAAACTATTAGTTTTAATAACAACGAAAAATATACGGAATAAAAATTTCAAATCAAGAAAGAACAAGTCTTCGAATTAAAATAAACTTGGTAATTTTGATTGCAGGACCTAACCCACTCTCACTTACAAAGCGCATAACGAGATCAGGAGCCACCAATTTATCGGCTAATCTCTATATATATAAGAATGAAAGTTTGTCTGTTTTTTCTGAATTTCTACAGAAATTTGCGTTATTTACGCGTTTCAGACTGTTTTATGACGGATGCGTGCGAAAATAAATTTTTATCTGTCTGTATGTCTGTTTGTCTGTCTGTGGACAAAGTGGTTGTTCCCTCATAACTCGAGAACGGCTGATGGATCAACGTAAAATTTGGTACAGATGTCCTTCAGAGGCACGACACTAATCATTGATATAACTCTTCTCTGTACCTCTCATAAAAGGGGGCCTACCCCCTTAAAATACTTGCTGAAATAGGCGTAGAAGGGCGAGACAAAGCTCATTTTCAGCCCCTCAATGTGAGAAACGAAACCACATTTTAAGGCCCTTAAACCAACAGTTTTTGAGATATTCCCAGAAAATTAATTTAATTTAATACAATAATGAAAGAAAGCTAGCCGGTAACCATGGCAACAGAAACTCACAGGTCCATCTATTGCTGTAAGACGCAATACAATTCCATTTATTACATTACTGAGATAGTTTGCAACTGGCTAGAAGGTTATAACGGAACCAAATTAAGCTGTAAAATTCATCAATACATATAATGCGCTTAAGGGGGTCAAGGGGTACTCTAGAATTTTTTCACGCGATTTACACGTGCTGGTGTGCTATGGAAGGTCTATTATATCCCTATCCCTATATTGTTATATTATTATTATAATTATTATTATTACACTACGGAAAGGAAGACCCCAGAGGACTGGAAAAAGGGAATAATTGTCCCGATCTTCAAGAAAGATAGTAGAACAGAATGCAGAAACTATCGGGGAATAAAACTGATGAGTCATTGTGCAAAGATGTCTGAGAAAGTTTTGGAAAGGAGAATTAGGACAAGGATAGAAGGAGAGATGAGGGAAGAACAACATGGCTTCAGAGCAGGAAGGTCCTCAGTGGATTTGATTTTTGCTGTAAGGCAGTTACAAGAACAGCACTGTGAGTATGGAACAGATCTACTGATGGCCATCCTGGACATTGAGAAAGCATATGACAGTGTATGCAGAAACAAAGTATGTAAGTCCCTGGATGATAGAGGAGTAGAAAAATGGACTATAAGGAGGATAAAGGAGATGTACAAGGGAAGCGTGAGCTGTGTGAAAGTGGGAGGAGAGAGATCGGACTGGTTGGAACTGAGAAACGGCCTGAAACAAGGAAGTGCACTGTCACCGTTACTTTTCATTGTGGTGATGGATGACATAATGACCCGAGTGGCACAAGTAATTGGGGAAGGAAGGAGGAGCCTATTTCCAAAAGTCGACATGTTATTGAGAAAAACGAAAAAAAAACGCTTGAACGGTAAGATTCAGGAAAAGTTATGTTATTCTTGGTACAAACTCTAACATAAACATAACATAAACATAAAAAATAGGTCCAGAGGTAGATTCAGCAATGCGTTTAGGAGATATTTAGCATTAAAATTCGCAGATGTCGGATTTTGGAAGTACGTTAATGGAAAATCGTATTTTGGAACGAACTTCTAGCATAAGACGAGTTTTGGAACAAAACATGGATTTTGCTAAACAAGTATTTTAAGCCACATAATGTTGTTATGCACTCCTAATTTAATATACACAAAATTTGCAGTGAACACAAGTTTCCAGCAAATTAGATAAAAAATAGTATGCAGTAACAAAATAATACAAAAGGAGCAATAAGTCACATAGATTAGATTCTCAAGTCGTCATCCTCCTCCTGGGGTTCACAAACAAGATCGTCTTCCACATCAACTGTCACGTTTTCTGGATCCATGACTTTCTTATAATATTGAAGTTCTTCATTATTTTTCCACTCTACCCTCTTCTTTGACGGCTACTCCAAGAGGCAACTGAAGTTTCTCGGAAGTTACCGTTTTTCCCTTATTAGTTATCCCTTTAAAATCAGTTAAGTCACTCCTATAATTTTGCTCTTCACGAAGAAGAGTAGAGGATTTTACTTTCCTAAACACGAATCTCTTGCAGGATGGAATTCTGAAATGCCATGACCCTGGTGCTTTAAAGGAAGATTGGATGCTACCTTTCCAGTCATACACCGTACAATCAACACCTAGCGTGTTCACTGTGCCAAACTGCATGCCAATTTGAGTGTAGGTGTCTGGTTTTACAATAGTGTCTCACACTTTAATCTCCTTTTCAATTCTCCCGAAGACTTGGTCTGGGGGTAAGAAGGAGTGTCCTACAACGGTAAATACCATCTCCACTTCTTTAACTTGTGCGGGGGAATCATTATACGGCCAATAGGAAACCATTCCAATCATGATACTAATTTTATTTTGACCCCCACAGCCGTCAGAAACCAAATTAACTTTTGTGATACCTGTAAGATCAAGATGATTAAGTCTGTCATAAACACAGGAAGCTATTTCGTTAGATCCTTTTGGACGAGAAGATTCCAGCCACTGGTATATAAAGGTGTTTCGTGTAGTTTGACGCTCACGCGATGTTCCTACTCAGATTGTAAAATTGCACATATACAATTGTCTGGAGTAATACGTGGCTTGATCTGGACATCGAAACTTAGTATCAGTTCATTATCTTCCTTATTACGTAGAACATCATAAAACGCTTGTGCTCTTAATTTATGTACTCTTAACTCGGTTATTGTATTATTCTTTTCTTGAGGAATCTTGCAGTGCTTCAGATTAGCTTTCAGCAACAAACATTTTGAGCAAGCATCAGTCGCTGGAGTGCCAAATCCAATATTATATGTCCGACAGAAATAATGCCTAAAATAAGCTGCCTTAACCCGTAGCTCAGTTGATACTGACTGGTTGTAACTTCTCCACAATTTACTAATATTCAGCTCACTTGATAAATACTGGCGACCTTGACTTGTCCTCTACAATAGTGTAATTCACTAACATCATTTAATTTCTCTATGAAAATGCTCAGAGCTAGTCTTTTATTTTCACTGTACTTGCTACGAATATCTCCTCCTCGTTTATCTAATGGCAACAAATACTGCGTTGAAACAGTGCATTGTCACGTTAGAACAAACTTGGCGGGAACACTTATAAAGAAGTTAATTGGCGCGGACATTGCTAAGTACTACAATCAAAAGTTCGCGGGAAACACTGCGTCGAAGTAAAGCAACAGGAATGTCGAGTATTGGAACACACTTTGGAAGTTGCATCAACTTTCTTATGCAAAATGTCGGATTTAGGAACGAAGTGCAGATGTCGGATTATGGAAATAACTTAACAAAGCAGATGTCGAGATTTGGAAATAAAGTCAAACTTTAATATTGATTTTAACCACAAATATCGTGTTTTGGAACATCTTCCACCATCCATTTGATGCGTTTCTCCAAGAGGAATACGAAATTTAAAAAATCTACTTTTTGTAAAAAATGTCAGATGTCGACTTTTGGAAATAGGCTCCTCATTGATGATTTGGGGAAACAAGGAGGAGGAGGTACAGGAACAGTTGGACGTGTGGGAAGGAATAATACAAGGATATGGGATGAAATTTAGCATAAATAAGAGTGAGATGGTGATCACAACAAGGAAGAAGGAACGAACCACAACGGGAATAACAATTGGTGGGGAACAGCTGAAGAAAGTGGAGAGTTTCAAGTATCTGGGAAGCCTATTACAAGATAATGGAAGAAACGATAGATAAAAAATGAAGCATTCCGGAGGAGTGTGAGAAGCATGTTAAGGAGCAAGGATGTCCCTCCGAACAGAAAAAAGATCATATATCGGACGTACTATGTCCCTATCCTGACGTATGCCTCGGAGACCTGGGCTATGAAAGGAAGGGAGAAGAGCAAAATACAGGCCAGTGAGATGAGGTTCTTGAGAAGCAGTATTGGAGCTACAAAGATGGACAGAATAAGAAATGAGAGGACCAGAGAATTAATAAAGGAGGAACCATTACGGGATGGGAGAAATCTAGACTTAGATGGTATGGACATGTAAAACGAATGGAGGATAAGAGGATACCCAGGAGGATACACGAGACGAAGTGGGAAGGAAAGAGACGAGAGGAAGACCGAGAGGAAGACCGAGAGACAGGTGGCTGAAAGGGATGGAAGAAAGCGTGAAGAAGAGAGGAGAAGACTGGACAGGGGTGGAGGCTGAGAGATGGTGGGAAGACAGAAGACGTGGGGTGGCCTGTGTTCCAAACAGACCCGGGCAGTGGCTGGAAACTGTGCAAGAGGATGATGATGATGATGATGATGCTATGCCATACAACGACGAGACAAAGATCATTTTCAGCCCCTTGGTGTCAGAAAAAAAACCTCTGGGCCCCTAAACAGCCGTAAAGGGTCCCCGAAAACTACATTTTAATGCTCTAAAACCAAGAGTTTCTAAGATATTCCCAGAAAACTAATTTCATTTAATAAAGTATTGTAGGAATGCAAGCCTCTAACCATGACAACAGAGTCTCAAAAAGGTACATCCAACTTTCCATCTATTTCTACAAGAAGTAATGCCACTCCATTTATTAAATTTCTGTGAAAGTTTGCAAATGGCTATAAGGTTATCACGGAACCAACAAAAACTCTAAAATTCATCAATGCGCTTAAGGGGGTCAAGAGGTACCCTCGATTTTTTCACAAGACTTAAACGTGCGATGTGTCGTACAGAAGGTCTATTATATCTTCAAACAGCAACATTATTTTCAAAAATTCATGATTGAAATAGTTTATTTTTTATTTTATATTTTTGCTTTTAGGAATTTGGGCCATTGGAGGCTAAAAAACCTGAATTTTCATGCACCAAGAGCCTTTATAATTTATTAAAGGGGTCTTCCTCTGGATGCGCACTTGACACAACAGTGAGGGTCAGTTTTTATGTGACGTGTATTGCATTTCGTCTGCGAGGTTTTCAATTTTATTTTCACGTCAGGAAGTACACGTTAGGTAAATTAGTTTCAGAGCATATTTCAACTAATCATTTATCTTTGTCGACAAACAGGTTCCAAGCCCCTAACCATTGCAACAGTAGCTCAATTGATTATGTCTGGTTATTAATACCGACGACCGTTCGAAGAATGGGTACTTCTGCTAGTCTAATATATAAAAGTGGAAGTCTGTATGTATGTGGGTTGGTTCGGTATACAAATCTACACCGTTCCACCAATCTCAACCATATTTTGCATACACATAGTTTAGGACCCAGAAGGAGCCGCTGGCTACATGAATTTTCGATAGTCTTTCTCATTCTTCTGATTTCGGTCCTTTTGTACTCGAGCAAAGGCTAATATAAAGTCATAAAATATACTCATGAAGGAACGGCAAGGCAGATCATTTCCATGGCAACATAGCTCAATTCGAGACACGGCCGACTGGATACACGTTGCGCTCTGCACTACCGGTATAGAAAATGAGGATCTTTACTTCTAATCCCGTTAGTTACTCAACTGCTCACACAGCACTGTCAACCGAGTATAGCATAACATAGACTTGACACTATCTACTATATATTTGTCAAATACCACTCACTCACTCACTCACTCACTCACTCATTCATTCATTACGAAATCTCAGAAACCACCGAACGGATTGGAATGAAATTTGGTATGCAGCTTCCTCAAGGGCCGCAAACGCCCACTAAGAAAGGATTTTTGGATATCCAGGTTCTAAAGGGGTGTTAAGGGGGTAGACCTGCATTTCATTGAATAGCAATATCTACCGATTGGTTTCATTGGGGATGTGATACTCGGCATATAAACTCATCATTAAAAATAAGAAGACACGTGCCTGAGGGTTTTTCGATGTGGTGTATATTATGAGGTGGAAGGGGTGAAAAGTGGGGGTTGAAAGATTCCTAACGGAGCGTGTATCTCTTAAACGACATAGGCGAGGAGTTTGAAACTCAGCGAAAAAAACAGCATAAATATAAGTAAATAGGTGTTTGACCGTTTTTTCATAAATCCAATTTAAGGGGCCCATGGGGAGGGGTGAAATTCTGGGGGGGGGGGGGAAACAGGAAAGAAAGTGTCCTAACTGATTGACTGACTGACTCACTCATCAAACTCAGGGGGGAAAAACTGCTTTGAAGTAAGTAAATAGCTGTTCGACAGTTTTTTTTTTCATAAATCAAATTTAAGGGGTTCACGGGGAGGGGTGAAATTCTGAAGAAAGAAAATTGAAAGAAAATGTCTTGACTCACTCACTCACTCATTCAAAAATCATTGAAGTTAGAAACATGACAGTTTGGGGAAATGTTCATTGTATGTCAAAACCGTCCACTAAGGGAGGATATTCGGATATTTAGGTTCTAAAGGGGTCATAAAGGCGTTAAACCTGCATTTCATTGAATAACACTATCTCCCTATTGGTTTCATTGGGGGATGTGATACACGGCATATAAACTCATCATTAAAAAAATAAGAAGACACGTGTCTGAGGGTATTTCGATGTGGAGTATATTATGAGGTGAAAGGGGTGTAAGATGGGGGTTTAAGGATTCCTAACGGAGTGTGTATCTCTTTAACGACATAGGCGAGGAGTTTGAAACTCAACGGAGTTCAATCAGCTTAAAAATAAGTAAATAGGTGTTCGACCGGTTTTTTTTTTCATAAATCCAATTTAAGGGGCCCATGGGGAGGGGTGAAATTCTGGGAAAAAAAAACAGGAAAGAAAGTGTCCTAACCGATTGACTCACTCATTCTTCTAGCTCAGGGGGAAAAACTGCTTAAAAATAAGTAAATATGTGTTCGACATATTTTTTTTGATAAATCAAATTTAAGGGGTTCATCGGGAGGGGTGAAAACCTGAAGAAAAAAAAAGAAAGAATATGTCCTGACTCTCTCACTCACTCATCATCGCCCAGCCAAAAATATTGAAGTTGGAAACATGGCATTTAGGGTATATGTTCGTTGTATGTCAAAACCGTACACTAAGGGAGGATTAATGGATATTCAGGTTCTAGAGGGGTCTTAAGGGGGTTAAACCTGCATTTCATTGAATAGCAATATCTCACGAATGGTTTCATTTGTGGCTGTGATACTCGGCATATAAACTAATCATTAGAAATAAGCAGACATGTGTCTAAGGATTTTTTGATGTGTTGTATTATTATGAAGTGAAAGGGGTGAAAAGTGGGGGGTTGAAGGATCCCAAACGGAGCGTGTAGGCCTGTATCTTAAACGACATAGGCGAGAAATTTGAAACTCAGCGAAAAAAATCAGCTTAAAAAATAAGTAAATCGGTGTTCAACCGTTTTTTCATAAATTAATTTGAGAGGCCAATGGGGTGTGGTGAAATTCTGGGGGGAAAAAGGAGAGAAAGTGTCCTAACTGACTGACTAACTCACTCACTCATCAAACTCCGGGGAAAAAGACAGCTTAAAAATAAGTTAATAAGTGTTCAAGCGTTTTTTCATCAATCCAATTTAAGGGGCCCATGGGGAGGGGTGAAATTCTGGTAAAAATAATTGAAAGAAAATGTCCTGTCTGACTCACTCACTCATCACGCGCAGCGAAAACTATTAAAGTTGGAAACATGAAATTTAGGGAATATGTTCGCTGTATGTCGAAAACGTCAACTAAGGAATGATTTTTGTTTATTCGGGTTTTAAAGAGGTGTTAAGGGGGTAAACGTGCATTTCATTGAATAACGATATCTCATGAGTTGTTTCTTTGGGGATGTGATATTCGGTATATAAGCTAATCATTAAAAATAATCAGACATGTCTATGGGTTTATCGATGTGGTGTATAATATGATGTGAAAGGGGTGAAAATTGGGGGCTGAGGGATTCTTAACGGAGCGTGTATCTCTTAAACGACATAGGCGAGAAGTTTGAAATTCGGCGGGAAAAACAGCTTAAAATATAAAAAAATAGGTGTTCGACCGTTTTTTTTTTCATAAATCCAATTTAAGGGGCCCTTGGAGAGGGGTGAAATTCTGGGGGGAAAACAGGAAAGAAAGTGTCCTAACTCACTCACTCATCAAACTCAGTGGGGAAGAACTGCTCAAAAATAAGTAAATAGGTGTTCGACCGTTTTTTTTCTTCATAAATCCAATTTAAGGGGTTCATGAGAGGGGTGGAATT
Source organism: Meconema thalassinum (assembly GCA_946902985.2). Taxonomy (NCBI): domain Eukaryota; kingdom Metazoa; phylum Arthropoda; class Insecta; order Orthoptera; family Tettigoniidae; genus Meconema; species Meconema thalassinum. The sequence goes on from OX336388.2 coordinate 1,628,659,728, forward strand.
CTGAAAAATAAATGAAAGAAAATGTCCTGACTTACTCACTCACTCATTATCGCCCAGCCAAAATTATTGAAGTTAGAAACATGACATTTTGGGGCTATGTTCGTTGTATGTCGAAAACGTCCACTAAGGAAGGATTTTTGGATATTCAGATTCTAAAGGGGTATTAAGGGGGTAGAATTGCATTTAATTGAATAACAATATCTCCCGATTGGTTTCTGTGGGAATGGGATACTCGGCATATAAACTGATCATTAAGTAAAAGCAGACTTATGTCTAAGGGTTTATCGATATGGTGTATATTATGAGGTTAAAGGGGTGAAAAGTGGGGATTGAAAGATTTCTAACGGAGCGTGTATCTCTTAAACGACATATGCGAGGAGTTTGAAACTCGGAGGAAACCAATCAGCTTAAAAATAAATAAATAAATAAATAAATAAATAAAATAAATAGGTGTTCGACCATTTTTTCTAAATCCAATTTAAGGGGCCTATGGGGAGGGGTGAAATTCTGGAAGAAAAACGTGCACTAAGGAAGGATTTTTGGATGTTCACTCTCATCGACCAACCAAAACTATTAAAGTTAGAAGAATGATATTTTGGGGATATGTTTGTTGTATGTCGAAAACGTCTACTAAGGAGGGATTTTTGGATATTCAGGTTCTAAAGGGGTGTTATTGGGGTTAAACCTGCATTTCATTGAAAAACAATATGACGACTATGACGCGAGCGAAGCGAGACTAAAAATGAGATGGTGTCTGTCTGTGTATTGCTCAATCACGCAAGTACCACTGGTCCGATTTACATGAATTTTACATGGAAGTAGCTGATTTTCCTGGTTAACATATAGGCTCCTTTTGATTTCAATACTTTGCACTATTTAAAGATGGCGACCATTTTAGTGACGTCACTACACCCTTTGGTTTCAAACTTTCATATTTCCATTTCAAATAAAAAGAGAACGCTAAGAAATAGCAAACTTTTGATGGCATATACGAGGTTTAAAATTACATTTTCTATCCGAAAGGTATCTCCAACGGTTAGCGAGTAAAACCTAAATTTATGCTATAAAACACGGTCAACGCCGAGCGGTGTAGTTGGACAAAATGTTCCATCCTTAATCTCCCTCTGCGCAGCACCTCGCCTATCCCCTGTTTTAACTGTCACCTTTTTAATTTATTTATTTCCGTACACACTCCGTTAAAATGTGGGCCACAACGAACACGGCTCCAGAGGTACAAAGTTGGGGTTACGATTGGGTGGACCTAGAATGTCCTATCCTTAATCTTCACAAAATGATGGGCTGCCTCTGAACCCAGTTTACGCAACTTACTAGGCCTTGGATAAGCTAGCCACTCAATCAGGGCAACTTCAAGCTGGTACCTCCACTACTAAAGGGATTTTGTAATTTAGATATTCTCTGTTTCATGATTTAATCTAGATGGTTGTATGGTTTACCCTAAGTATTTGAAATTATTTACCTGAGGGATGTTTCCAAACTGAATAATCTAAGGTTGTTTATCTAAGTGTCGAGGGGGCCCTTCCATGTATCGGGTTTATTCATTATTTATTTTGATTATAGCGTCTTCGGTGGCGTAGTTGTTAGCATGCTGAATTGCTGTGCCCAAGATTGCGGATTCAAACCCGGCCGAAGTCGTCGGATTTTTAAGAGCGTTAAAATCTTTCAGTATACCTTCCTTCGGAGGGGAAGTAAAGCCGGCGCGGCGGTCCCATGTCATAGATTTACGGCATGTAAAAGATCCTTCCACTAACTAAACTTGTGTGAAGCTAAATGTCTGGTTAGATTTCGTTGAAACGCTCTATCAAGTTTCAACGTTCACTACTAGGTGTTAGTGATATCTTGATATCTGCTAGTGGAAGTTGGAACTACTTGAAATTGAACGGAACTTGTAGCTCACCCCATGGGTGTCCACTTGAAGCAGCTACAGCCTCTGCGAGCCGAACATGTCCTCGGACACTCCCGGCACTAAAAGCCATACGCTAAATACATTATAATAGTTTGATTATTTGTTTTGTTTTATACATTTTCTCATTTAAGTGTAGACTTCCTCGTGGCTAACGGCTAGCACTCTTATCCGTCGCCCCGGAGGTCCAGGCTTGATTCCAGGCTCTGCCAAGTTAATTCTTGTCTAAGGACCGGAACAGGGTACACTCAACCTCGTGAGGCAAAACTGAGAAGATGTGGGTGCGAGTTTTCCTGGTTTTCCGTGGTTTCCCACTTCTACTCCAGGAAAATGCCGGGATGGTTACTAACTTAAAGTCACGGCCACCTACTTCCCAATCCTCACCTGACTTACAAATAGGCCTACACACCACAATAACACAGGTTATCAGACAAATTCTACATGGGGCTAAACGACCAAGATGTACAAGCCCCTCAAATGAACAACTAATTTGAGTGCCCACCTCAAAACCTTAAGGGGGCGTGGTGGCACAGCGGGCAAGCTGTTTACCTCTCACCAAGGTGGAACGGGTTCGATTTCCGGTCAATGCATGTGGTAGAAGCTTCCACTTTTTGTGACATCGGCACTAGATGGGATGGAGTTGTTTGCTCCATGCCCGGCCGTCTTTACTTCCAGGAATTACCCTGTACTGGTACTCATTTCTGGTTTAGACTGAGTGAACCCCAGGGCTACTTGCGTTACCGAATGTGGTAGTTTTTGATTCTAAAATCCACTACCCGGGTGGGAATCGAACCCACTCTCTTTCAGTTTGAAGCTCAGTGCCTCTACCGACTGCGCAACGCAGCCCCCTGACCCGTGGTTCGGATTCCACTTAAAAATGTGGGTCCGTGGCTCACGATCGCAATATTAATGGTCACATAAATTTACAAGCTTGCTTGCTTCCTTCCTTACTTCAAAAACTTAACATAATTCTTATTGTAGTCGTGCAGCTTCGACCACTATCTGGCTTAGAATCTTGTCACATTACACGTTCGCAGTGTTGGAAGAGAAGACGGTATCTCTTTCGCAAATAACTATTTAAATGTTGAAATGTAGTATTATTAATGTGCTCGTGAGAAACGCTCGGCTGCTCATCACGAAGCTCTCTCAGTCTTCTCGTATACATTAACCTCAATCCTGTACGTTTATATAACACGCAGGTGCAGATTCCATCTGCCATTCTGAGAACAGCTTCGGCGTTTGGCCTTTCCTTTGACACCCTTACCACATAGGTCGGACCCTACACTTGTTGTTCAATCATCTTGGGGACTTGGGTCATCAGCCCCGTATAGTTGGATGAGTGTGGAACTTGTCTGGTAGCCTGTATTGCTGTGATGACTGTAGTAGTGTAATAGGGGAGAGGTAGGCACCCCGGGATTTGAAGTAAGGTACCATCTCGGCATTTGCCGGGAGGTAGTGGAAAAACCCGGGGAAAGATCACTCTCAGGATAGCCACTTTCAGCACAGTGATTCGATCGAGCGATGTCCGGACTTGCTGCAGCTGCCCTTGCGATTAACACGAGATGGGCCCTACACTGTACACAATAGTGAAAATAAGTAGAATTACATTTAAATTGTCCCAGAAGTGTCAAACATTTCTACTAAAAGCGAAACAAGATCTTTTTTTTATTTTTTTATTTTGGCATCAAAATAGAAAAAGATGGTATGGAGGAATTTGAAGATACGAGCAATTTTCCTTAGTCCGCCTCCTGGTTGGTATGTTGGTTGGTTCCTTAGTTTAAGGACTGCGATAACGCGGTCATGTAGCCCCGTGTACTTTGGGTGTGTGTAGAATCTGTCTGATAACCGGTGTTAATTGTGTTGTTGTTTGAGTCTTCAGTCTTTTGACTGGTTTGATGCAGCTCTCCATGCCTCCCTGTCCTGAGCTAATCGTCTCATCTCTACATAACTACCACACCCTACATCTGAGGCAATCTGTTTAACATATTCTAACCTTGGTCTACCCCTACAGTTCTTGTCCTCGACCCTTCCTTCCATAACTAAGCTTGCTATTCCTGGGTGTCTTAGTATGTGTCCTACCAACCTATCTCTTCTCTTCATTAGCAGTCGCCAGAAACATCTCTCCTCCCCCACTCGTCTTAACACCTCTATGTTTGTAACCCTATCTACCCATCTGATCTTCATCATTCTCCTGTAACACCACATTTCAAATGCTTCTATTCTCCTCTTTTCTGCTGCACCAATAGTCCAAGTTTCACTTCCATAGAGCGCCACGCTCCAGACAAAGGCTTTCAAAATTGACTTCCTAATACCTAAATCTATATTCGATGTCAGCAGATTCCTTTTTTGTAGAAAAGCTTTCTTTGCCTGAGCCAACCTACTTTTTATATCCTCTTTGCTTCGTCCATCACTGGTTATTCTACTTCCTAAGTAACAGAAGTATTCTACTTCCTTCAGCTTTTCACCTGTCAATTTGATCTCCATAGAGGTTTCTGATTTATTTCGGCTGCATTCCAGTATTTTTGTTTTACATTTATTAATTTTCATCATGAATTCCTTCTGTAAGACGGAGTCCATACCATTCAAAAACTCATTCAAATCCTCAGGCTTGTCGGCCAAGATGACTATGTCATCAGCAAATCTCAGAGTTGAAATTATTTCTCCTTGAATCTTCACTCCCACTTTAAATTTTTCTCTAATTTCCTTCATTGCTTGTTCAATGTAAAGATTGAAAAGTATGGGTGATAAGTTGCAGCCTTGCCTTACACCTTTCTGAATACCAGCTTCTCTCTCATGTCCTTCAACTCGAATGACTGCTGTCTGGTTTCTGTATAGATTGTATATCACCCTCCTATCCCTGTACTTGATTCCAATCGATTTCAAAATGTCAAACAATTTAGTCCAATCAACGTTATCAAAAGCCTTTTCTAAGTCTACAAAAGCCATGAACGTTCTCTTATCTGATGACTGTATTAGTGTGTGTTATCTGTTTTAATTCAAGTAAGGACTGCAGACGATAATTTCAAGTAGTTCCTACTTTTGCTACCAAATTATACCGTCCACGACACCTAGCTGCAAACTTGGCTAGTCCGCCTCCTGGAATTGTGGATACCATCTTAGCTGTCATCCCGGGGGTCTAGGCTGGATTCTGGGCTCTGCAGAGAAATTTAATTCTTGAGAGATTGAAATTATGCTTCTCCAACGTGTTCACGGCAGAAACATACTATAGCTTGCATAAATCAATGAGGAACATACTGCAGCGCCATGTTTGCTATCTTCTTGACTGACCAAAGTGCAAGTTTACTTCCCTCTACACCTTCCCTCCAAGTCCCGGATGCAGGCGGAAGAGGCGAAGTTGCCTAAGACACGTAGGATACGACGATGAAAGCTGTCTTGCAGTGAGGAAACACACACTCTAGATGACATGACTTGTTTGAATAATATTATTATTAATAATAATAATAATAATAAAGATTATTAATTTAACGCCCCTTCTAACTACTGTGGTATTTAGAGACGCCGTGGTGTCGGAATTTTGCCCCGAAAGGGATCTTTAACGTGCCAATAAATCTACTGAAACGCCTCCTTCGCATTTCGGCACCCTCAAAAGCCAACTGCCTGCGCCAGGATTCGATCCTGCAACCTTGGGCACAGAAGGTCAGCTTTGTACGTTCATCACTCACTAAGCGTTACCATTTTGCTTCTATTATCAAGAAGTGTGTGTTTTCTTGGAAATGTATATAATTGTTGTACAAGATCTATGACAAGCACAGTGTTATAGATATTGTTTCGACTCCTTAAGATGTATGTTCCGCCTTAGGGCGACGGTCGCCTCCTTCCCAATCATATCCCCAATTCATAAATACACACTAGTATAGCCATTGCATTAACACAGGGTATCACACACACAAGTACACATGGATACATGACCACGATGTCGCAAAGCCACTAAAATAAGCAACAACAAAGATTATTTCCGAGTTGATATTTTAAAAACGTTTAAATATGTTGTTTGTGTGGTGAAGATAGATTCCATGACACCCTGATGGCACATGCCACTTGTGGTTGCTCCATGCCATTCTTACCACAACACATTCATATTCAGCATAATCATAGCAGTCGAACTTCGATATCTCGAAGATAGAAATTACTTCGAGCTATCGAAAATTCGACTGTATTTAGCTTTACACCAAGTGTCAGTTTTTCAATATTTCCATTGACAATTTGATGAATATTTTCTTGCTAGTCGGAGATTTTCTTACATTTTATTACACCTGGAAACTTTCTGTTCTGATGCTAATCACTCTCAATTCGACTGTGCAATACTATCGGAAGCTGTACTTCCTCAACTATTTTCTACGTAGGCTCTCAATGTCCTTCAAAACGAGATGCAATAGGAAACGATCGATGCTAATAATCCTTCAAGAAACTTGTTAGTTAGTTAGTTAGTTAGTTAGTTATTGTTGTTTAAAAGGGCGAAACTACGAGGTCATCTGCCCCTTCAGGAAACTTGTTTTCATTAGTTTGGTTCTTATGGATTTCTCTCTGATTTGAACCATTATTCTTCCCACGAATAATATCACTATAAGGAAGTAGATAAAACCAAACGGGATAATGTACACGATGTCTGTATTCATACCGATACTTCTAATCCTTCGTAAAAACCTTCTTTAGAATATTATATTTCTGATATTTTCAATAGCGGGTCGTTTCTAAGCAATGGCTTTACTCATTGTTAACAGCAGGCCACATGGGCGTGGTTATCTGGACAAACACTATAAATTAATAAATACGTCAATCAATAAATTAATAGCTGCACAAATAAATAAATCAGTGAATCAATCAATTCATCCATAAATAAATAAATACGCCAGTATATAAATAAATAAACAAATAAATAAATTTCTTCATGATCAATAATCACTTTCGTGATAAAGCACAAGTTATAACAGCTTTCACAAAATATCCCTCCCTATATTATTCTGCTAAGGTCCCATTCCAGTTTTGTATCGAAAATAAGGTCCCATTAACACCAACCTACACATATGGGGTGCCTACAGGTTCAGCATAACCCAATGCGAAAGCGAAACGCACTCACTTACTCTTTAAATAGAGGCTTCTATGCCCAAGATCGTGGGTTCAAATCCGGCCGAAGTCGTTGGATTTTTAAGAGCGTTAAAATCCCTCAGTGTGCCTTCCTCCGGAGGGGAAGTAAAACCGGTGGTCCCATGTCATAGATTTTTGGCATGTTAAAGAACCTTCCACTAATTACAGCTGTATAAAGCTAAAGAGTATAGGTTAAGAATGTTAACAACGCTCTTAGGTTCCTACGTTCGTTGCCAAGAGCCGACTGTGGTGACGTCTGGTAGCTAAGTTCTGAACTAGTAGTCGTTGACAGTGGCGTTTGGCGGCTAAAGTAGGAACTCCTTGAAAATTGATCGTCTTCAGTCCTTACTTGAATTAAAACAGATACACACACTAATACAGTCATCACAATTAACACCGGTTATCAGACAGATTCTACACACACCCAAATTACACGGTGCTACATGACCGCGTTGTCGCAGCCCATAAACTTAAGAACCGACCAACCAACCTTACTCTTTAAATGTCTCACAATTAAATAAATACCTTAAAACATGATTGTATATTTACAATGAAATAATGAAAGAATGCAACACGGTAACCTTGGTAACAGAATCTCACAGGTCCATCTATTTCTGTAAGACGCAGGGGCTACATAACCGCGTTGTCGCAGCCCCTAAACTTCAGAACCAACCAACCATCTGTAAGACGCAATGCAATTCCAATTACAGTATTACATTACCGTGAAAGTTTCCAGACGGTTATAAGGTTATCACTGAACCAAATTAAGCTGTAAAATTCATCAATACATACATTATAATGCGCTTAAGGGGGTCAAGGGGCACTCTAGATTTTTTCACGCAATTTTCACTTGTGAGTGTGGTACGAAAGGTCTTTTCCACCCGACTATAAAGGGTCTCCGAAAACCACATTTAAAGGCCCTTAAATTAACAGTGTCTGTGATATTCCCAGAAAACTAACTTCGCTCTCTATACCTATAAAGGAATGACAAACCCCTAACCACTGCACCAGTAGCTGAATTGATAAAGTCTAATTAATCATACCAAGGATAAATCAGTCATAGCATTCATGATTGAGATTTTGCTAAGTGTACTCTTTACAACTAGAATATTCACGGGCGAAGCCGCGACGGGTAATGCTAGTGTTAATTATTACTGATCTCTCAAACAAGCCGCTCTTTGGTGATACTGTTGCCATGTCTTTGCATTGTTGAGTTGTATTGCATATCAAGCGGTAAGGTTTGAACTCTGTGACGAGAAACATTACGATTCCAACTACTTAACACCTTTTGTTCTACTAGTGTATCGACAGCCGCAAGCGAACTGACACCAATACATAAGTAAAGCTCAGTCACTTCGCAATGGTTCGACACAGAGTAGACAAATCCTAGGCCTACCTCCTCGAGAAATCATAACTACTGTACAATATCCTAATTACATAAACTAACAAACTAACTAGCTAACATAGACCTCGATGAAACAACAATAATAGGAAAATAACAATAAAAGCAGATGTTCTGCAAAGAACATGTAACCTACTTTCTCTTAAATGAATGGTATATCTACAGTATGCCAAGGAGTATAATTAATTGTTCTTGTGATGAACGTAAAGAGTTGTACTCGTCCTCGTTTACTGTGGTTGTTGTTGTTGTTGTTGTTGTTGTTTCATTTGAGGGGATTTGATATCGTGGTCATTTTAATGTCTTATAAATTCGTGATGGTGGTTGCTTGGTATACGCAGTGATACTCTTATGACTAATGCAAGCGAGGCATCTTGTCTGTTTCTTCGCTCTTACAAAGTTTTGTGTTAATTGCGCAATTGGATCCTGATTTACCGATTTTGAAGTTTTAATAGTATGATCAGCCACCATCTTGAATATATGGCTGGGGTGTTATTTTGCCTTTGGCTTTCAAAGCCCATACCAAGTTCTACTTTAATGTTATTTTGAGATATTGTATAGACCTATCTAAAATATATAGAGTTAATTGTTTGAATATATTACAATTTCATGATGGCTATTGCGCGCTATATCCAAAGTAATACAGTATTGCTATTGTGTCCTATTGTAGCAAGGGCTATTGCGTGGTACTCCTCTCTCACTAATTTGTAGGCTAATTGTGCTATTATTTCGTGAACGTATGGAGTCGTTGTTCTTTTGACTTGGTCATAGGAAGTCTCTATATTACTGTTAAGTTTCGTTGTTGTATCTTAAAAATGCTATATATAATACTCTATATTTTCAGGATGGCCGCCACGCGTTGTAATCAGTGAGTCATTCTTCTGGTTTATTTCAGAAGTGTGCCCTATGTGAAATTTCTTTCTTAATAATTTTCGTTTTAATGGGGCAATTACATTCTGAATGATTCACTATTACTGTCAGTTGTAACTCTTCAGTCGATCAACACGAATTTGTCCAATTACTGGGCGGGGCTCAATGTATATAATATGTAAATAACACTCCTGGAAAAATATACATGTATTATAATGGGGCATTTTTTTCATATATTACCTCAGCCTCGTAAGGTAAGCCTGAGAAGAGGTAGGTTCGATTCCTAATTGAACCATCCTACAAGTGGTTTTCCATGGTTTCCCACTTCTACTCCAGGCAAAATACTGGTATGGTACTGCCCCCGTAAATTGAATTATACTGAGACCACGGTGGCTGTATTGGCATAAGTGAATCAAGTTATGGCCGTCATAGTTGTGACGTGTATATTCATGACGTAGGCGTGGATGACGCAACGCTCGAGCAAGTAGGCTGGCTGAGCTTAGATTCTTGCTGACGTCACGATTTTGTTCGAGAAGGATCTTAGATTTACGACGCAGTCGCAGGGAAGCAAGTAAACGTGCTGAGGAAGAAGTTACGCTATTGGAGGAGAGTCTCGAACCAATGAATGATAGCTTGAAGGGAGACGGAGATTACTGAAACTACCATATTTAATAACTTTTGGCATGCAGAATTGTGGAAAACTATTTTCAGTTATGGCATTGATTTGGAATTTTGAAGAAATTAATTATATGTTTTTGAAATCTGAAAATCCGTCAAGAATAGCCAAAGTTGGAACTTCGAGTAATGATGGAAGAAGAAGCTATGGTAGGGATGGATACGCCCCTTCAAAGTTGATAAAAGGCCTTGCACAGCAGAGAGGAGCTTCGCACTTCGTGGTTTTATTCTGACTTGATAGTCTGACTTCGTGTTCTGATAGAACAAGCATATCGTCATAATCAAGCGTGGCAGAGCCCACCGCATCGAACAGTATTGGGTATCCGGCAGTGCAATTTTACTGTTACTAAAACTAGGCGAAGTTGGAGCGCACACATAAACGATTCTACAAGTTTTTCTATCAAGAATTAGCTACTGCATTTATACTAATTCAATAGTGCATTACAATATTGAGGCGTGTGCGAAAGTTGAACTTTTTCATTATAATACTTCAGAAGATATTCGCATTTAAAGACTGCAGAGAATAGTGTTTTTCTCGAATCCTGAGAAGCACTTTTACTACCACATTCTACGCTACGGCAGACACGTGTATTGCAACCGTGATACTGAAGATTACATTTGGTGATACAACGCTACATTCTACAATGGAACTATACAATCTGGCAGTACTTTCGACTAACATTATAATGGAAGTGGAGATGGAAGACTAAAACTTTAATGCAATTGGGACATACATCAGTAGTGTGAAGTAGCAACATGGAGCTTCGATAATCGTCATTCTACAAAGACGAGCATGTAGTGAACATTCAGCTACACTCATGCATCGTAATCCATCGCTGAATTACATCAAATGGCAGTGGAAATAAATTCATACTCCACAATTATGAACATTTCTGCGGAAATATTTGCAATGAACTTCATGGCTGATTTCTACAAGAACTTCAGGGAACTTTCAAGAGGGGCAAGGGTTTTTCCCAGCACACAAAGAAGAGTTTTGCCAGAAGGATGTCTATCGTCTACACGGAGCAGTGCGATTTCCGGAGGAAGAAGCTGTTCTATTCTCCGAGGGCGCAGGTTCCAGGTTCGAGGTCGGTGCACATCTATCCTGTGGTGAAATGGAACCAGCAGCAGTCTTCTTTGAAATTTTCTTCTAGAACTTCAATCCAACAGATAAGGTAGCCGTGAACGTTTCTTGATTTATTTGAGCCATTTTAGTGAGATCTGAGCAACTATCTTTCCCATATTTTCTGTCATATATCTGATTGCCCCATATTCTTTTGCTAGATGTTTCTGTACTCTGTACACTTTGCAGCTTTATGCCATTTTCTTCGATTTATTGAGACATTATTATGTCATTTGCATATTTAATCATTTTGGATCAGTTTATACTGAAGTTAAATATTCTTTCGAGAATTTGAATTTTTCTTGTAGTCACGATTTGACTGTAAAGTTAACGATTTTCTATGGCAAGTTTGAATTCAGACAGCGTGTCGTTTTATTAAAGTAATTCTTTCCAGTAAATTACTTTGACCAATTTTCTGTCATCCTCAAGAAAGAAGAATGATTAAAAGATTTTAGAGCGTTAAAATCTACTACTTTATCGACGATCTTGGAAATACTAGTCGTTTTTATGAACATGATTGAAACACAGACATTTTTAGTCAATTCTGAAATACCATTGCATTATAGACAATTTTATGAAATATGAACTTTGAATACGATTTATTCAGTACACTATAGTAATGAACATTTGATAGGAGATGTTCTCAATTCTAGATTGAAACAATAATGTTTGCATTTTCTAGTCTATTTGCATTCTATTCGACTATTTCTGCAGTTAAATGAATTTTGCTTGAATATAGTATTTTTATACTGCGATAATTATGATGAGATTAATTCATTTTGACAGACCAGGGAGGCTATTAAATTTATTTGTGACTGGCAAATTTTTACTTCATATCGCTTCATGAATGAAACCCACGAAGGTTAAATATAATAACAGTTTTCGATACAATTGATGAATATAAGAATTTTTAAAGAGGAACTATGGATGTATAATCGTTAGTTCAGTGGACATGTAAAAGTCGCTGATGAATAATGCCCTTTAATAAGTGAAGGAGGTTCCCACAATAATATTGATGATGATGATGAATTTATAATTGGAGGTTTTTTGTGTGTATTGTGGAAGATTTTGATGCCATATATAATGAGATATATGATGAATTATGGGCCAATTTTGTGCGTTTGTGCGAGGTATGTTTCCACTGAGTTGTATTGTTCAGGTCCATTGAAAATTATTCATGTGAAGTTACTGTTAAAATTAACAAGAGTGATAAATTGATTGAATTATAGATTTTGAATGGAGGTTACCGTCACAAATAATAATTATTAAATCTTATTAAACCTGAATCTAAAATTTAAATATAAGTAACCTTCATCGGTCGATTATATTACCACGATTTAAGAAAATATCAACCGGATAAACGTGTGGTTAATGTATTTCAAATATAAATAAAATATAAATAATGTAAATAACTATGTAAATATCTATAATAATAATTTGAAACAAACGGGATTAATAGAGGCGTGTAAAAATTTTTCAATTGTCGTTTGACTAAGTTATGAACACTCTAAATGTTATAAATAATTATTGAACACTATGATATAACATTATGCGTTTTGCTATTAACATTTAAACAACGCTAGTTCGATAATTGGAATAAACATTTAAATAAGATTTGAGATTAACAGAGTAATCCATTGCAATGTGAACGGAACTTGTATAAATTTTGCGTGATAATATTTGACTTGAGATGTGAGCATTTAAATTGTTTTGAATGAGAGCTAGACTCTGCGTTGGCCAGCATATGGTGACACTGGTTAGGCAGCTGCGTCCATTTGACGAAGCAAGCATGCAACACTGCTAAGGGTGTATTGCAGGTGGCCAGATAACTGAATGGTGGAGGTCAAGGTCAACTACTTAGCGGCCTTGCGGTTATTAATAAATGTGTGTCAATGAACTAAATTATGAAGTTCATGAACAAGGAAACAAATGCTATATGTCTCGTCCCAGCTCCCTTATCCATTCCAATGTGCATTGTTGTTATTATTACGTTCTTTTGAGCTAGAGAAAGCTGAATTTTTGTATGTGAAGTCTACAGTCCTACAGGAGGACATGATTGCATTGACAATGGCTTCAGACAGCCATAACTATTTTGTTGTTAAATTTTGTTAAAATATTTTTTTTTCTTTATGTGAAATAAATTATTGTGCAGTTTAAATTTTCTGGTCTCCGACTTGGTTCATTTTAAATATCGTGGTGGAGGTTATTGTGAGGGCATACTATTAAGTGATCCAGTTGAAAACCCAGACCCGAGATTAAATTGAATAGGTAAGTAAAAGGTAAGTATGAACCCCGGTATATTTTGGTGTGTTCCACAATAATTTCATGTTAACTACTGTGCTCTAATCTCGGTAGTATCTGTCAGTGCCATTTTCATTGATGTAGCTGTGCCGGTGCAATCGATTATTGGCAATCCGATTGAGGGGGCGGATTTCTGACAGCCTACTATCCGGATTATCGGGGACAGTAGGATTGGCGCAATCAACGTGTGGGGCTCGAATAACATTGGATTACCAAGTTATCGATGTCAATGGGATTGTGAAGACTCAAATAAAGAGGTTGATTCTTTGTTAGATGTCTTGGCCAATTGTAGAATTTGAGAGTGTGATTATATAGGGATTATATTTAATAACTTTTGGCATGCAGAATTGTGGAAAACTATTTTCAGTTATGGCATTGATTTGGAATTTTGAAGAAATTAATTATATGTTTTTGAAATCTGAAAATCCGTCAAGAATAGCCAAAGTTGGAACTTCGAGTAATGATGGAAGAAGAAGCTATGGTAGGGATGGATACGCCCCTTCAAAGTTGATAAAAGGCCTTGCACAGCAGAGAGGAGCTTCGCACTTCGTGGTTTTATTCTGACTTGATAGTCTGACTTCGTGTTCTGATAGAACAAGCATATCGTCATAAGCAAGCGTGGCAGAGCCCACCGCATCGAACAGTATTGGGTATCCGGCAGTGCAATTTTACTGTTACTAAAACTAGGCGAAGTTGGAGCGCACACATAAACGATTCTACAAGTTTTTCTATCAAGAATTAGCTACTGCATTTATACTAATTCAATAGTGCATTACAATATTGAGGCGTGTGCGAAAGTTGAACGTTTTCATTATAATACTTCAGAAGATATTCGCATTTAAAGACTGCAGAGAAAAGTGTTTTTCTCGAATCCTGAGAAGCACATTTACTACCACATTCAACGCTACGGCAGACACGTGTATTGCAACCGTGATACTGAAGATTACATTTGGTGATACAACGCTACATTCTACAATGGAACTATACAATCTGGCAGTACTTTCGACTAACATTATAATGGAAGTGGAGATGGAAGACTAAAACTTTAATGCAATTGGGACATACATCAGTAGTGTGAAGTAGCAACATGGAGCTTCGATAATCGTCATTCTACAAAGACGAGCATGTAGTGAACATTCAGCTACACTCATGCATCGTAATCCATCGCTGAATTACATCAAATGGCAGTGGAAATAAATTCATACTCCACAATTATGAACATTTCTGCGGAAATATTTGCAATGAACTTCATGGCTGATTTCTACAAGAACTTCAGGGAACTTTCAAGAGGGGCAAGGGTTTTTCCCAGCACACAAAGAAGAGTTTTGCCAGAAGGATGTCTATCGTCTACACGGAGCAGTGCGATTTCCGGAGGAAGAAGCTGTTCTATTCTCCGAGGGCGCAGGTTCCAGGTTCGAGGTCGGTGCACATCTATCCTGTGGTGAAATGGAACCAGCAGCAGTCTTCTTTGAAATTTTCTTCTAGAACTTCAATCCAACAGATAAGGTAGCCGTGAACGTTTCTTGATTTATTTGAGCCATTTTAGTGAGATCTGAGCAACTATCTTTCCCATATTTTCTGTCATATATCTGATTGCCCCATATTCTTTTGCTAGATGTTTCTGTACTCTGTACACTTTGCAGCTTTATGCCATTTTCTTCGATTTATTGAGACATTATTATGTCATTTGCATATTTAATCATTTTGGATCAGTTTATACTGAAGTTAAATATTCTTTCGAGAATTTGAATTTTTCTTGTAGTCACGATTTGACTGTAAAGTTAACGATTTTCTATGGCAAGTTTGAATTCAGACAGCGTGTCGTTTTATTAAAGTAATTCTTTCCAGTAAATTACTTTGACCAATTTTCTGTCATCCTCAAGAAAGAAGAATGATTAAAAGATTTTAGAGCGTTAAAATCTACTACTTTATCGACGATCTTGGAAATACTAGTCGTTTTTATGAACATGATTGAAACACAGACATTTTTAGTCAATTCTGAAATACCATTGCATTATAGACAATTTTATGAAATATGAACTTTGAATACGATTTATTCAGTACACTATAGTAATGAACATTTGGTAGGAGATGTTCTCAATTCTAGATTGAAACAATAATGTTTGCATATTCTAGTCTATTTGCATTCTATTCGACTATTTCTGCAGTTAAATGAATTTTGCTTGAATATAGTATTTTTATACTGCGATAATTATGATGAGATTAATTCATTTTGACAGACCAGGGAGGCTATTAAATTTATTTGTGACTGGCAAATTTTTACTTCATATCGCTTCATGAATGAAACCCACGAAGGTTAAATATAATAACAGTTTTCGATACAATTGATGAATATAAGAATTTTTAAAGAGGAACTATGGATGTATAATCGTTAGTTCAGTGGACATGTAAAAGTCGCTGATGAATAATGCCCTTTAATAAGTGAAGGAGGTTCCCACAATAATATTGATGATGATGATGAATTTATAATTGGAGGTTTTTTGTGTGTATTGTGGAAGATTTTGATGCCATATATAATGAGATATATGATGAATTATGGGCCAATTTTGTGCGTTTGTGCGAGGTATGTTTCCGCTGAGTTGTATTGTTCAGGTCCATTGAAAATTATTCATGTGAAGTTACTGTTAAAATTAACAAGAGTGATAAATTGATTGAATTATAGATTTTGAATGGAGGTTACCGTCACAAATAATAATTATTAAATCTTATTAAACCTGAATCTAAAATTTAAATATAAGTAACCTTCATCGGTCGATTATATTACCACGATTTAAGAAAATATAAACCGGATAAACGTGTGGTTAATGTATTTCAAATATAAATAAAATATAAATAATGTAAATAACTATGTAAATATCTATAATAATAATTTGAAACAAACGGGATTAATAGAGGCGTGTAAAAATTTTTCAATTGTCGTTTGACTAAGTTATGAACACTCTAAATGTTATAAATAATTATTGAACACTATGATATAACATTATGCGTTTTGCTATTAACATTTAAACAACGCTAGTTCGATAATTGGAATAAACATTTAAATAAGATTTGAGATTAACAGAGTAATCCATTGCAATGTGAACGGAACTTGTATAAATTTTGCGTGATAATATTTGAGTTGAGATGTGAGCATTTAAATTGTTTTGAATGAGAGCTAGACTCTGCGTTGGCCAGCATATGGTGACACTGGTTAGGCAGCTGCGTCCATTTGACGAAGCAAGCATGCAACACTGCTTAGGGTGTATTGCAGGTGGCCAGATAACTGAATGGTGGAGGTCAAGGTCAACTACTTAGCGGCCTTGCGGTTATTAATAAATGTGTGTCAATGAACTAAATTATGAAGTTCATGAACAAGGAAACAAATGCTATATGTCTCGTCCCAGCTCCCTTATCCATTCCAATGTGCATTGTTGTTATTATTACGTTCTTTTGAGCTAGAGAAAGCTGAATTTTTGTATGTGAAGTCTACAGTCCTACAGGAGGACATGATTGCATTGACAATGGCTTCAGACAGCCATAACTATTTTGTTGTTAAATTTTGTTAAAATATTTTTTTTTCTTTATGTGAAATAAATTATTGTGCAGTTTAAATTTTCTGGTCTCCGACTTGGTTCATTTTAAATATCGTGGTGGAGGTTATTGTGAGGGCATACTATTAAGTGATCCAGTTGAAAACCCAGACCCGAGATTAAATTGAATAGGTAAGTAAAAGGTAAGTATGAACCCCCGTATATTTTGGTGTGTTCCACAATAATTTCATGTTAACTACTGTGCTCTAATCTCGGTAGTATCTGTCAGTGCCATTTTCATTGATGTAGCTGTGCCGGTGCAATCGATTATTGGCAATCCGATTGAGGGGGCGGATTTCTGACAGCCTACTATCCGGATTATCGGGGACAGTAGGATTGGCGCAATCAACGTGTGGGGCTCGAATAACATTGGATTACCAAGTTATCGATGTCAATGGGATTGTGAAGACTCAAATAAAGAGGTTGATTCTTTGTTAGATGTCTTGGCCAATTGTAGAATTTGAGAGTGTGATTATATAGGGATTATATTTAATAACTTTTGGCATGCAGAATTGTGGAAAACTATTTTCAGTTATGGCATTGATTTGGAATTTTGAAGAAATTAATTATATGTTTTTGAAATCTGAAAATCCGTCAAGAATAGCCAAAGTTGGAACTTCGAGTAATGATGGAAGAAGAAGCTATGGTAGGGATGGATACGCCCCTTCAAAGTTGATAAAAGGCCTTGCACAGCAGAGAGGAGCTTCGCACTTCGTGGTTTTATTCTGACTTGATAGTCTGACTTCGTGTTCTGATAGAACAAGCATATCGTCATAAGCAAGCGTGGCAGAGCCCAGCGCATCGAACAGTATTGGGTATCCGGCAGTGCAATTTTACTGTTACTAAAACTAGGCGACGTTGGAGCGCACACATAAACGATTCTACAAGTTTTTCTATCAAGAATTAGCTACTGCATTTATACTAATTCAATAGTGCATTACAATATTGAGGCGTGTGCGAAAGTTGAACT
The DNA here is from genome assembly GCA_946902985.2 of Meconema thalassinum. NCBI lineage: Eukaryota > Metazoa > Arthropoda > Insecta > Orthoptera > Tettigoniidae > Meconema > Meconema thalassinum. Next base: position 1,628,677,683 of record OX336388.2, read on the forward strand.
TTTTCATTATAATACTTCAGAAGATATTCGCATTTAAAGACTACAGAGAAAAGTGTTTTTCTCGAATCCTGAGAAGCACATTTACTACCACATTCTACGCTACGGCAGACACGTGTATTGCAACCGTGATACTGAAGATTACATTTGGTGATACAACGCTACATTCTACAATGGAACTATACAATCTGGCAGTACTTTCGACTAACATTATAATGGAAGTGGAGATGGAAGACTAAAACTTTAATGCAATTGGGACATACATCAGTAGTGTGAAGTAGCAACATGGAGCTTCGATAATCGTCATTCTACAAAGACGAGCATGTAGTGAACATTCAGCTACACTCATGCATCGTAATCCATCGCTGAATTACATCAAATGGCAGTGGAAATAAATTCATACTCCACAATTATGAACATTTCTGCGGAAATATTTGCAATGAACTTCATGGCTGATTTCTACAAGAACTTCAGGGAACTTTCAAGAGGGGCAAGGGTTTTTCCCAGCACACAAAGAAGAGTTTTGCCAGAAGGATGTCTATCGTCTACACGGAGCAGTGCGATTTCCGGAGGAAGAAGCTGTTCTATTCTCCGAGGGCGCAGGTTCCAGGTTCGAGGTCGGTGCACATCTATCCTGTGGTGAAATGGAACCAGCAGCAGTCTTCTTTGAAATTTTCTTCTAGAACTTCAATCCAACAGATAAGGTAGCCGTGAACGTTTCTTGATTTATTTGAGCCATTTTAGTGAGATCTGAGCAACTATCTTTCCCATATTTTCTGTCATATATCTGATTGCCCCATATTCTTTTGCTAGATGTTTCTGTACTCTGTACACTTTGCAGCTTTATGCCATTTTCTTCGATTTATTGAGACATTATTATGTCATTTGCATATTTAATCATTTTGGATCAGTTTATACTGAAGTTAAATATTCTTTCGAGAATTTGAATTTTTCTTGTAGTCACGATTTGACTGTAAAGTTAACGATTTTCTATGGCAAGTTTGAATTCAGACAGCGTGTCGTTTTATTAAAGTAATTCTTTCCAGTAAATTACTTTGACCAATTTTCTGTCATCCTCAAGAAAGAAGAATGATTAAAAGATTTTAGAGCGTTAAAATCTACTACTTTATCGACGATCTTGGAAATACTAGTCGTTTTTATGAACATGATTGAAACACAGACATTTTTAGTCAATTCTGAAATACCATTGCATTATAGACAATTTTATGAAATATGAACTTTGAATACGATTTATTCAGTACACTATAGTAATGAACATTTGATAGGAGATGTTCTCAATTCTAGATTGAAACAATAATGTTTGCATTTTCTAGTCTATTTGCATTCTATTCGACTATTTCTGCAGTTAAATGAATTTTGCTTGAATATAGTATTTTTATACTGCGATAATTATGATGAGATTAATTCATTTTGACAGACCAGGGAGGCTATTAAATTTATTTGTGACTGGCAAATTTTTACTTCATATCGCTTCATGAATGAAACCCACGAAGGTTAAATATAATAACAGTTTTCGATACAATTGATGAATATAAGAATTTTTAAAGAGGAACTATGGATGTATAATCGTTAGTTCAGTGGACATGTAAAAGTCGCTGATGAATAATGCCCTTTAATAAGTGAAGGAGGTTCCCACAATAATATTGATGATGATGATGAATTTATAATTGGAGGTTTTTTGTGTGTATTGTGGAAGATTTTGATGCCATATATAATGAGATATATGATGAATTATGGGCCAATTTTGTGCGTTTGTGCGAGGTATGTTTCCGCTGAGTTGTATTGTTCAGGTCCATTGAAAATTATTCATGTGAAGTTACTGTTAAAATTAACAAGAGTGATAAATTGATTGAATTATAGATTTTGAATGGAGGTTACCGTCACAAATAATAATTATTAAATCTTATTAAACCTGAATCTAAAATTTAAATATAAGTAACCTTCATCGGTCGATTATATTACCACGATTTAAGAAAATATCAACCGGATAAACGTGTGGTTAATGTATTTCAAATATAAATAAAATATAAATAATGTAAATAACTATGTAAATATCTATAATAATAATTTGAAACAAACGGGATTAATAGAGGCGTGTAAAAATTTTTCAATTGTCGTTTGACTAAGTTATGAACACTCTAAATGTTATAAATAATTATTGAACACTATGATATAACATTATGCGTTTTGCTATTAACATTTAAACAACGCTAGTTCGATAATTGGAATAAACATTTAAATAAGATTTGAGATTAACAGAGTAATCCATTGCAATGTGAACGGAACTTGTATAAATTTTGCGTGATAATATTTGACTTGAGATGTGAGCATTTAAATTGTTTTGAATGAGAGCTAGACTCTGCGTTGGCCAGCATATGGTGACACTGGTTAGGCAGCTGCGTCCATTTGACGAAGCAAGCATGCAACACTGCTTAGGGTGTATTGCAGGTGGCCAGATAACTGAATGGTGGAGGTCAAGGTCAACTACTTAGCGGCCTTGCGGTTATTAATAAATGTGTGTCAATGAACTAAATTATGAAGTTCATGAACAAGGAAACAAATGCTATATGTCTCGTCCCAGCTCCCTTATCCATTCCAATGTGCATTGTTGTTATTATTACGTTCTTTTGAGCTAGAGAAAGCTGAATTTTTGTATGTGAAGTCTACAGTCCTACAGGAGGACATGATTGCATTGACAATGGCTTCAGACAGCCATAACTATTTTGTTGTTAAATTTTGTTAAAATATTTTTTTTTCTTTATGTGAAATAAATTATTGTGCAGTTTAAATTTTCTGGTCTCCGACTTGGTTCATTTTAAATATCGTGGTGGAGGTTATTGTGAGGGCATACTATTAAGTGATCCAGTTGAAAACCCAGACCCGAGATTAAATTGAATAGGTAAGTAAAAGGTAAGTATGAACCCCCGTATATTTTGGTGTGTTCCACAATAATTTCATGTTAACTACTGTGCTCTAATCTCGGTAGTATCTGTCAGTGCCATTTTCATTGATGTAGCTGTGCCGGTGCAATCGATTATTGGCAATCCGATTGAGGGGGCGGATTTCTGACAGCCTACTATCCGGATTATCGGGGACAGTAGGATTGGCACAATCAACGTGTGGGGCTCGAATAACATTGGATTACCAAGTTATCGATGTCAATGGGATTGTGAAGACTCAAATAAAGAGGTTGATTCTTTGTTAGATGTCTTGGCCAATTGTAGAATTTGAGAGTGTGATTATATAGGGATTATATTTAATAACTTTTGGCATGCAGAATTGTGGAAAACTATTTTCAGTTATGGCATTGATTTGGAATTTTGAAGAAATTAATTATATGTTTTTGAAATCTGAAAATCCGTCAAGAATAGCCAAAGTTGGAACTTCGAGTAATGATGGAAGAAGAAGCTATGGTAGGGATGGATACGCCCCTTCAAAGTTGATAAAAGGCCTTGCACAGCAGAGAGGAGCTTCGCACTTCGTGGTTTTATTCTGACTTGATAGTCTGACTTCGTGTTCTGATAGAACAAGCATATCGTCATAAGCAAGCGTGGCAGAGCCCACCGCATCGAACAGTATTGGGTATCCGGCAGTGCAATTTTACTGTTACTAAAACTAGGCGAAGTTGGAGCGCACACATAAACGATTCTACAAGTTTTTCTATCAAGAATTAGCTACTGCATTTATACTAATTCAATAGTGCATTACAATATTGAGGCGTGTGCGAAAGTTGAACTTTTTCATTATAATACTTCAGAAGATATTCGCATTTAAAGACTGCAGAGAAAAGTGTTTTTCTCGAATCCTGAGAAGCACATTTACTACCACATTCTTCGCTACGGCAGACACGTGTATTGCAACCGTGATACTGAAGATTACATTTGGTGATACAACGCTACATTCTACAATGGAACTATACAATCTGGCAGTACTTTCGACTAACATTATAATGGAAGTGGAGATGGAAGACTAAAACTTTAATGCAATTGGGACATACATCAGTAGTGTGAAGTAGCAACAGGGAGCTTCGATAATCGTCATTCTACAAAGACGAGCATGTAGTGAACATTCAGCTACACTCATGCATCGTAATCCATCGCTGAATTACATCAAATGGCAGTGGAAATAAATTCATACTCCACAATTATGAACATTTCTGCGGAAATATTTGCAATGAACTTCATGGCTGATTTCTACAAGAACTTCAGGGAACTTTCAAGAGGGGCAAGGGTTTTTCCCAGCACACAAAGAAGAGTTTTGTCAGAAGGATGTCTATCGTCTACACGGAGCAGTGCGATTTCCGGAGGAAGAAGCTGTTCTATTCTCCGAGGGCGCAGGTTCCAGGTTCGAGGTCGGTGCACATCTATCCTGTGGTGAAATGGAACCAGCAGCAGTCTTCTTTGAAATTTTCTTCTAGAACTTCAATCCAACAGATAAGGTAGCCGTGAACGTTTCTTGATTTATTTGAGCCATTTTAGTGAGATCTGAGCAACTATCTTTCCCATATTTTCTGTCATATATCTGATTGCCCCATATTCTTTTGCTAGATGTTTCAGTACTCTGTACACTTTGCAGCTTTATGCCATTTTCTTCGATTTATTGAGACATTATTATGTCATTTGCATATTTAATCATTTTGGATCAGTTTATACTGAAGTTAAATATTCTTTCGAGAATTTGAATTTTTCTTGTAGTCACGATTTGACTGTAAAGTTAACGATTTTCTATGGCAAGTTTGAATTCAGACAGCGTGTCGTTTTATTAAAGTAATTCTTTCCAGTAAATTACTTTGACCAATTTTCTGTCATCCTCAAGAAAGAAGAATGATTAAAAGATTTTAGAGCGTTAAAATCTTCTACTTTATCGACGATATTGGAAATACTAGTCGTTTTTATGAACATGATTGAAACACAGACATTTTCAGTCAATTCTGAAATACCATTGCATTATAGACAATTTTATGAAATATGAACTTTGAATACGATTTATTCAGTACACTATAGTAATGAACATTTGATAGGAGATGTTCTCAATTCTAGATTGAAACAATAATGTTTGCATTTTCTAGTCTATTTGCATTCTATTCGACTTAAATTTATTTGTGACTGGCAAATTTTTACTTCATATCGCTTCATGAATGAAACCCACGAAGGTTAAATATAATAACAGTTTTCGATACAATTGATGAATATAAGAATTTTTAAAGAGGAACTATGGATGTATAATCGTTAGTTCAGTGGACATGTAAAAGTCGCTGATGAATAATGCCCTTTAATAAGTGAAGGAGGTTCCCACAATAATATTGATGATGATGATGAATTTATAAGTGGAGGTTTTTTGTGTGTATTGTGGAAGATTTTGATGCCATATATAATGAGATATATGATGAATTATGGGCCTATTTTGTGCGTTTGTGCGAGGTATGTTTCCGCTGAGTTGTATTGTTCAGGTCCATTGAAAATTATTCATGTGAAGTTACTGCTAAAATTAACAAGAGTGATAAATTGATTGAATTATAGATTTTGAATGGAGGTTACCGTCACAAATAATAATTATTAAATCTTATTAAACCTGAATCTAAAATTTAAATATAAGTAACCTTCATCGGTCGATTATATTACCACGATTTAAGAAAATATCAACCGGATAAACGTGTGGTTAATGTATTTCAAATATAAATAAAATATAAATAATGTAAATAACTATGTAAATATCTATAATAATAATTTGAAACAAACGGGATTAATAGAGGCGTGTAAAAATTTTTCAATTGTCGTTTGACTAAGTTATGAACAATCTAAATGTTATAAATAATTATTGAACACTATGATATAACATTATGCGTTTTGCTATTAACATTTAAACAACGCTAGTTCGATAATTGGAATAAACATTTAAATAAGATTTGAGATTAACAGAGTAATCCATTGCAATGTGAACGGAACTTGTATAAATTTTGCGTGATAATATTTGAGTTGAGATGTGAGCATTTAAATTGTTTTGAATGAGAGCTAGACTCTGCGTTGGCCAGCATATGGTGACACTGGTTAGGCAGCTGCGTCCATTTGACGAAGCAAGCATGCAACACTGCTTAGGGTGTATTGCAGGTGGCCAGATAACTGAATGGTGGAGGTCAAGGTCAACTACTTAGCGGCCTTGCGGTTATTAATAAATGTGTGTCAATGAACTAAATTATGAAGTTCATGAACAAGGAAACAAATGCTATATGTCTCGTCCCAGCTCCCTTATCCATTCCAATGTGCATTGTTGTTATTATTACGTTCTTTTGAGCTAGAGAAAGCTGAATTTTTGTATGTGAAGTCTACAGTCCTACAGGAGGACATGGTTGCATTGACAATGGCTTCAGACAGCCATAACTATTTTGTTGTTAAATTTTGTTAAAATATTATTTTTTTCTTTATGTGAAATAAATTATTGTGCAGTTTAAATTTTCTGGTCTCCGACTTGGTTCATTTTAAATATCGTGGTGGAGGTTATTGTGAGGGCATACTATTAAGTGATCCAGTTGAAAACTCAGACCCGAGATTAAATTGAATAGGTAAGTAAAAGGTAAGTATGAACCCCCGTATATTTTGGTGTGTTCCACAATAATTTCATGTTAACTACTGTGCTCTAATCTCGGTAGTATCTGTCAGTGCCATTTTCATTGATGTAGCTGTGCCGGTGCAATCGATTATTGGCAATCCGATTGAGGGGGCGGATTTCTGACAGCCTACTATCCGGATTATCGGGGACAGTAGGATTGGCGCAATCAACGTGTGGGGCTCGAATAACATTGGATTACCAAGTTATCGATGTCAATGGGATTGTGAAGACTGAAATAAAGAGGTTGATTCTTTGTTAGATGTCTTGGCCAATTGTAGAATTTGAGAGTGTGATTATATAGGGATTAAATGTTGTGTTGTATTAGGAAAATTACACTCAGAAAAGATCAGATCTTATACAACCTGAGAGAGGTTAAATAGGCTGGAAACTTAGAAAAATGGCCTATGATCTGGAGTCTTATTTTATTTAACCGGCTTATGACATGTTTAGTCATATTAAAGATAAAATTAAACTATTTGGATTGTAAATGTAAATTATTTATGTTAGGATATTTAAAATGAACCAAAGAAATTTGAACATGTGCTTGAGTTTATTTCAACATAGGGTGTTTATGAAGTTAGTGATAAGCTAATTATAAGTTAGATTTAAGACAGAAAATTGCTCAAACTTTATATATGGTGAAAGGCGTTGCCCAGATGTTGTTATCTTGCTCTATTTGATGTATGTCCCTAACGCAGTCTATTATTGAAATATTATTGAGATGGCAGATGAGAGTATGAGAAAGATGTTGGAGGATATGTCCAACAGTTTGAAAGCTAGCATGAATGAAAGTGTGAGGGAGATGGAAGCTAGGAATGCTAGTCGAATGCAGGAGATGATGAAGGAGAATTTGAAGGATCTCCAGACCAGTTCTGTAAATTTGGAAAATAACATGTCGCGTTTACAGACCAGTACACAGGAGGTCCAGAATGCCGTGACTGACATTCACAAGGATGTCTCAGATGTTAAAGTAGATTTATCCAATGTCCATAAAGATGTTTCAGATGTAAAAATTGATGTTTCCAATGTACAGGGAAAAGTTGATTCAGTCCAGAAAGACCTTACTTTGTTAAATCTTGATGTTGCTAATGTCCGGGGTGATATTTCATGTGCTAGAGCAGAAGTAATCGTTGTTAGGAATGATGTTGCTACTGTACAAGACAAGGTAGAAGAAGTTCAAAGAGAGATTAGAAATGTTCGAACCGATGTGTCAAACGTTCAAGTAGACATAAATAATATTCAGTCTGATGTTAATGATATGCAAAGCGATATCAATAAGGTGCAAATAGAAGTTAATACAGTTTTTGTAGACATTGCCAAAGTTCAAACTGATGTTAATAAGGTTAGAGAAGAAATTGAAACTTCAAAAACGCTTTGTACTCGTAACATTAGTGCTTTAACAACTAGATTGGTTGACGAGTCTGTTAGGACAACAGCTTCACTAGCTGGATTAAAACATGATGTAGAGGTCATGAGGACCCAAGTCTTAGATCATAATCGTTTACTTAAGGAAGACATTGAAGTAGATATTGCTGAAATGTTAACTGCAAATGTAACGGTTTACAAAGATGAATGGAACAAGTCAAGTGGGGAACATGTCAATGAGATTCAGGAGCGAATTGAACGAAAACTAGCCAGTACACAAGTAGATATAAATAATGAGGTAGTTCAAATTAGAAAGGATTTGAGTATAAGGATGGATTCGCTATCCGAAAAGCAGGTAGAGGATAGAACTCAAATAGGCCAGGACGTGCAAGCATTAAAAACCGCGTTAGAGGAACAAATTCATAAGGTTGTCTCTGATGTCAATGAAACTACGAGCAAACTTCAGAATTTAAACCTAGGAGAAGCTAGCATGTTGGAAACGTATAAAGAAGAGTTGATTAGGAAAGTCATCACGGAAATCACAGATAAGGATCCAGAAGGGTTGACTTTTGAAGATAATAGGAATTACGTGAGAAGATGTAACCTCGCTACTGAAGAGAGAGATATTAGTCCTGAGGAACGTATATTCAGATTCCGGGAAGAAGAAGAGGATAGGAATATTGAACCTGAATGGAAATATCGTGATAGTGGGAAGAATTACATGGATTCATATCCAAGAAATGTGACAGTCATCCGAAACTTTGAGGACAAGCCTCAGAAATTTAGTAATACAGATAGTCTAACACCGATAGAGTATATCAGAAACCTGAAAGACTATTTTATTGAAGCCCATATTCCTAGAGAAAGAGAAATGAGAATCGTAGAAAGATTTCTAGCTGGAGGATCTCTTGAGTGGTTCAGAGCATTTCGGTACACTTTTAGTAATTTCGATGAATTTGCAGAGGCACTGATAAAACGATTCTGGTCAATAGAAGCACAAAATTCATTAAGAGCTGAGGTATACTCGAGGAAGTATTCGGGTACTCTTCCAACACGGTACGCTGATTTCTTCACGAGCCAGTTATCGCGCTTAAGATTTTTACAACCCCCATTGTCTACAGAGCAGTTAATAGATGCCATTTCACGTATGCTACCTGTTGAGGTAAGAAGGCTTATTATATCGTCAAATATAAGGGATTTGACCAGTATGGACGAACTATTGAGAAGGCTTGATTACACGAGTCCGGTGCCAAATTTGGTTCAAAAAGGTCAGAGGCACGAATTCAAAGACATTAATACAGTCTACATGGATCAAGTTCAGCCAACTGATACGCCTGCTGAAGAGAAAACTGAAAATGTAGGTCCTCACAGGAACAATTATTTTCGCTACAACAGATCACAAAGCACTTCAGTTTATGCTGCAAACTGACATGTCTAGTGATAGATTGACACGTTGGGCTTTGTTCACCCAACAGTTTAACGCCACTATTGTCCATCAGCCTGGGAAAGACAACTTACTGGCTGATGCTTTATCACGTAACCCTATCAAAAATGTGCAGATACACCATGTACAATTGGAGCAGCAAGATCAAGAGACCGTTAGGAGGTTAGCCCGAATAGGTGTGTCACAGAAGAGACACGCTCCAATCAGGAAAATGTACAGGTTCCTTAAGGGTTACATGGACAATACTGATGTTGACTATGCAGCTACACAGAGAGATTCACGACACTTTGTCTTGAGTGGAGACGTAGTATGTAAGTATGCTGACTCTGCGCATACAAAGCTCCGAATAGTCGTGCCACCTAAACTTGTAGTCAATTTAGTGTGGGTAGCTCATCACGCAACTGGACATGCCGGTCTGGATAAAACTCTTGATACTCTTAAAGAGAGGTTTATTTGGAATAACATGCGTTCCAGCATTGCTAATGTCATTCGTTCATGTGATAAATGTCAAAGAGCAAAGTATGCTTCCGCTCTATTAAAAGGAAAACCTAAGGCTATGATTCCCTCTAAACCGAATGAACTCATGGCGACGGACATATTTGGCCCCTGTCCGAAGGGATTCCAGGGTAATCAGTACCTGTTGGTTACCGTGGATGTCTTCTCAAAATTTGTAACAATGAGTCCCATGCAAAAAGCTAACACGAGGAACGTTGTAAGCAGACTGGAACATGCTGTATTTCCAAAAGCTGGTAAACCAGAGTATCTACTATCGGATCATGGAGCTCAGTTTACATCCTTAGAATTTGCTGCAGATATGAAAAGGCTTGGTATTAAGCACATATTTTCAAGCGTGCGCTATCCAGAATCGAATTCTTCAGAAAGATACATGGCTGAATTTTCAAAATTTTGTCGAATTTTCTGTCCGAATGATCATACTAGTTGGGTGAGATTTGTACCCCTAATTGAGGAGTGTCTAAATTCTACAGTGCAGGAGAGCACAGGAGAGGTGCCAATGAGACTTCATCTAGGAAGAAACCCAGAATGGCCGTGGGACAATCTTTTCAAACACGTTCCTAGAGATCCCGACCTAGGAAGGCAGCAGAGAATTGACAGAGCGAAAGAACAACTCCAGAGAGCAGCACAAAAACGACTGAAAAGAGTAGCTGGAAAACGTTTTGGTACTCCCTTAGAAATTGGAAATCTGGTATTACTACGCAGACCTGTCAAGGCTGACGTGAGTAAAAAAATCTATCCCAAGTTTGGAATAGTATTTATGGGTCCGTTCAGAATTACGAATGCTTATGGAAACAACTGTTATGAACTCTATGATGATGAGAATGATATCGTATATGGCAAGTTCAATGCTGGAAACTTGAAGAAATATTATCCAAGAGTAAGCCAATAATAATTCAATTTCGTGTTCAAGTGAATTCAGATATTTGTAACAGAGTTTAAAAACAATTTGCAACTGTTTTTAAAACGTGTTGAAGGGAGAATGCCCCCGTAAATTGAATTACACTGAGACCACGGTGGCTGTATTGGCATAAGTGAATAAAGTTATGGCCGTCATAGTTGTGACGTGTATATTCATGACGTAGGCGTGGATGACGCAACGCTCGAGCAAGTAGGCTGGCTGAGCTTAGATTCTTGCTGACGTCACGATTTTGTTCGAGAAGGATCTTAGATTTACGACGCAGTCGCAGGGAAGCAAGTAAACGTGCTGAGGAAGAGGTTACGCTATTGGAGGAGAGGCTCGAACCAATGAATGATAGCTTGAAGGGAGACGGAGATTACTGAAACTACCATATTTAATAACTTTTGGCATGCAGAATTGTGGAAATCTATTTTCAGTTATGGCATTGATTTGGAATTTTGAAGAAATTAATTATATGTTTTTGAAATCTGAAAATCCGTCAAGAATAGCCAAAGTTGGAACTTCGAGTAATGATGGAAGAAGAAGCTATGGTAGGGATAGATACGCCCCTTCAAAGTTGATAAAAGGCCTTGCACAGCAGAGAGGAGCTTCGCACTTCGTGTTTTTTTTTCTGACTTGATAGTCTGACTTCGTGTTCTGATAGAACAAGCATATCGTCATAAGCAAGCGTGGCAGAGCCCACCGCATCGAACAGTATTGGGTATCCGGCAGTGCAATTTTACTGTTACTAAAACTAGGCGAAGTTGGAGCGCACACATAAACGATTCTACAAGATTTTCTATCAAGAATTAGCTACTGCATTTATACTAATTCAATAGTGCATTACAATATTGAGGCGTGTGCGAAAGTTGAACTTTTTCATTATAATACTTCAGAAGATATTCGCATTTAAAGACTGCAGAGAAAAGTGTTTTTCTCGAATCCTGAGAAGCACTTTTACTACCACATTCTACGCTACGGCAGACACGTGTATTGCAACCGTGATACTGAAGATTACATTTGGTGATACAACGCTACATTCTACAATGGAACTATACAATCTGGCAGTACTTTCGACTAACATTATAATGGAAGTGGAGATGGAAGACTAAAACTTTAATGCAATTGGGACATACATCAGTAGTGTGAAGTAGCAACATGGAGCTTCGATAATCGTCATTCTACAAAGACGAGCATGTAGTGAACATTCAGCTACACTCATGCATCGTAATCCATCGCTGAATTACATCAAATGGCAGTGGAAATAAATTCATACTCCACAATTATGAACATTTCTGCGGAAATATTTGCAATGAACTTCATGGCTGATTTCTACAAGAACTTCAGGGAACTTTCAAGAGGGGCAAGGGTTTTTCCCAGCACACAAAGAAGAGTTTTGCCAGAAGGATGTCTATCGTCTACACGGAGCAGTGCGATTTCCGGAGGAAGAAGCTGTTCTATTCTCCGAGGGCGCAGGTTCCAGGTTCGAGGTCGGTGCACATCTATCCTGTGGTGAAATGGAACCAGCAGCAGTCTTCTTTGAAATTTTCTTCTAGAACTTCAATCCAACAGATAAGGTAGCCGTGAACGTTTCTTGATTTATTTGAGCCATTTTAGTGAGATCTGAGCAACTATCTTTCACATATTTTCTGTCATATATCTGATTGCCCCATATTCTTTTGCTAGATGTTTCTGTACTCTGTACACTTTGCAGCTTTATGCCATTTTCTTCGATTTATTGAGACATTATTATGTCATTTGCATATTTAATCATTTTGGATCAGTTTATACTGAAGTTAAATATTCTTTCGAGAATTTGAATTTTTCTTGTAGTCACGATTTGACTGTAAAGTTAACGATTTTCTATGGCAAGTTTGAATTCAGACAGCGTGTCGTTTTATTGAAGTAATTCTTTCCAGTAAATTACTTTGACCAATTTTCTGTCATCCTCAAGAAAGAAGAATGATTAAAAGATTTTAGAGCGTTAAAATCTACTACTTTATCGACGATCTTGGAAATACTAGTCGTTTTTATGAACATGATTGAAACACAGACATTTTTAGTCAATTCTGAAATACCATTGCATTATAGACAATTTTATGAAATATGAACTTTGAATACGATTTATTCAGTACACTATAGTAATGAACAGTTGATAGGAGATGTTCTCAATTCTAGATTGAAACAATAATGTTTGCATTTTCTAGTCTATTTGCATTCTATTCGACTATTTCTGCAGTTAAATGAATTTTGCTTGAATATAGTATTTTTATACTGCGATAATTATGATGAGATTAATTCATTTTGACAGACCAGGGAGGCTATTAAATTTATTTGTGACTGGCAAATTTTTACTTCATATCGCTTCATGAATGAAACCCACGAAGGTTAAATATAATAACAGTTTTCGATACAATTGATGAATATAAGAATTTTTAAAGAGGAACTATGGATGTATAATCGTTAGTTCAGTGGACATGTAAAAGTCGCTGATGAATAATGCCCTTTAATAAGTGAAGGAGGTTCCCACAATAATATTGATGATGATGATGAATTTATAAGTGGAGGTTTTTTGTGTGTATTGTGGAAGATTTTGATGCCATATATAATGAGATATATGATGAATTATGGGCCTATTTTGTGCGTTTGTGCGAGGTATGTTTCCGCTGAGTTGTATTGTTCAGGTCCATTGAAAATTATTCATGTGAAGTTACTGTTAAAATTAACAAGAGTGATAAATTGATTGAATTATAGATTTTGAATGGAGGTTACCGTCACAAATAATAATTATTAAATCTTATTAAACCTGAATCTAAAATTTAAATATAAGTAACCTTCATCGGTCGATTATATTACCACGATTTAAGAAATTATCAACCGGATAAACGTGTGGTTAATGTATTTCAAATATAAATAAAATATGAATAATGTAAATAACTATGTAAATATCTATAATAATAATTTGAAACAAACGGGATTAATAGAGGCGTGTAAAAATTTTTCAATTGTCGTTTGACTAAGTTATGAACAATCTAAATGTTATAAATAATTATTGAACACTATGATATAACATTATGCGTTTTGCTATTAACATTTAAACAACGCTAGTTCGATAATTGGAATAAACATTTAAATAAGATTTAAGATTAACAGAGTAATCCATTGCAATGTGAACGGAACTTGTATAAATTTTGCGTGATAATATTTGAGTTGAGATGTGAGCATTTAAATTGTTTTGAATGAGAGCTAGACTCTGCGTTGGCCAGCATATGGTGACACTGGTTAGGCAGCTGCGTCCATTTGACGAAGCAAGCATGCAACACTGCTTAGGGTGTATTGCAGGTGGCCAGATAACTGAATGGTGGAGGTCAAGGTCAACTACTTAGCGGCCTTGCGGTTATTAATAAATGTGTGTCAATGAACTAAATTATGAAGTTCATGAACAAGGAAACAAATGCTATATGTCTCGTCCCAGCTCCCTTATCCATTCCAATGTGCATTGTTGTTATTATTACGTTCTTTTGAGCTAGAGAAAGCTGAATTTTTGTATGTGAAGTCTACAGTCCTACAGGAGGACATGATTGCATTGACAATGGCTTCAGACAGCCATAACTATTTTGTTGTTAAATTTTGTTAAAATATTTTTTTTCTTTATGTGAAATAAATTATTGTGCAGTTTAAATTTTCTGGTCTCCGACTTGGTTCATTTTAAATATCGTGGTGGAGGTTATTGTGAGGGCATACTATTAAGTGATCCAGTTGAAAACCCAGACCCGAGATTAAATTGAATAGGTAAGTAAAAGGTAAGTATGAACCCCCGTATATTTTGGTGTGTTCCACAATAATTTCATGTTAACTACTGTGCTCTAATCTCGGTAGTATCTGTCAGTGCCATTTTCATTGATGTAGCTGTGCCGGTGCAATCGATTATTGGCAATCCGATTGAGGGGGCGGATTTCTGACAGCCTACTATCCGGATTATCGGGGACAGTAGGATTGGCGCAATCAACGTGTGGGGCTCGAATAACATTGGATTACCAAGTTATCGATGTCAATGGGATTGTGAAGACTGAAATAAAGAGGTTGATTCTTTGTTAGATGTCTTGGCCAATTGTAGAATTTGAGAGTGTGATTATATAGGGATTAAATGTTGTGTTGTATTAGGAAAATTACACTCAGAAAAGATCAGATCTTATACAACCTGAGAGAGGTTAAATAGGCTGGAAACTTAGAAAAATCGCCTATGATCTGGAGTCTTATTTTATTTAACCGGCTTATGACATGTTTAGTCATCTTAAAGATAAAATTAAACTATTTGGATTGTAAATGTAAATTATTTATGTTAGGATATTTAAAATGAACCAAAGAAATTTGAACATGTGCTTGAGTTTATTTCAACATAGGGTGTTTATGAAGTTAGTGATAAGCTAATTATAAGTTAGATTTAAGACAGAAAATTGCTCAAACTTTATATATGGTGAAAGGCGTTGCTCAGATGTTGTTATCTTGCTCTATTTGATGTATGTCCCTAACGCAGTCTATTATTGAAATATTATTGAGATGGCAGATGAGAGTATGAGAAAGATGTTGGAGGAGATGTCCAACAGTTTGAAAGCTAGCATGAATGAAAGTGTGAGGGAGATGGAAGCTAGGAATGCTAGTCGATTGCAGGAGATGATGAAGGAGAATTTGAAGGATCTCCAGACCAGTTCTGTAAATTTGGAAAATAACATGTCGCGTTTACAGACCAGTACACAAGAGGTCCAGAATGCCGTGACTGACATTCACAAGGATGTCTCAGATGTTAAAGTAGATTTATCCAATGTCCATAAAGATGTTTCAGATGTAAAAATTGATGTTTCCAATGTACAGGGAAAAGTTGATTCAGTCCAGAAAGACCTTACTTTGTTAAATCTTGATGTTGCTAATGTCCGGGGTGATATTTCATGTGCTAGAGCAGAAGTAATCGTTGTTAGGAATGATGTTGCTACTGTACAAGACAAGGTAGAAGAAGTTCAAAGAGAGATTAGAAATGTTCGAACCGATGTGTCAAACGTTCAAGTAGACATAAATAATATTCAGTCTGATGTTAATGATATGCAAAGCGATATCAATAAGGTGCAAATAGAAGTTAATACAGTTTTTGTAGACATTGCCAAAGTTCAAACTGATGTTAATAAGGTTAGAGAAGAAATTGAAACTTCAAAAACGCTTTGTACTCGTAACATTAGTGCTTTAACAACTAGATTGGTTGACGAGTCTGTTAGGACAACAGCTTCACTAGCTGGATTAAAACATGATGTAGAGGTCATGAGGACCCAAGTCTTAGATCATAATCGTTTACTTAAGGAAGACATTGAAGTAGATATTGCTGAAATGTTAACTGCAAATGTAACGGTTTGGAAAGATGAATGGAACAAGTCAAGTGGGGAACATGTCAATCAGATTCAGGAGCGAATTGAACGAAAACTAGCCAGTACACAAGTAGATATAAATAATGAGGTAGTTCAAATTAGAAAGGATTTGAGTATAAGGATGGATTCGCTATCCGAAAAGCAGGTAGAGGATAGAACTCAAATAGGCCAGGACGTGCAAGCATTAAAAACCGCGTTAGAGGAACAAATTCATAAGGTTGTCTCTGATGTCAATGAAACTACGAGCAAACTTCAGAATTTAAACCTAGGAGAAGCTAGCATGTTGGAAACGTATAAAGAAGAGTTTATTAGGAAAGTCATCACGGAAATCACAGATAAGGATCCAGAAGGGTTGACTTTTGAAGATAATAGGAATTACGTGAGAAGATGTAACCTCGCTACTGAAGAGAGAGATATTAGTCCTGAGGAACGTATATTCAGATTCCGGGAAGAAGAAGAGGATAGGAATATTGAACCTGAATGGAAATATCGTGATAGTGGGAAGAATTACATGGATTCATATCCAAGAAATGTGACAGTCATCCGAAACTTTGAGGACAAGCCTCAGAAATTTAGTAATACAGATAGTCTAACACCGATAGAGTATATCAGAAACCTGAAAGACTATTTTATTGAAGCCCATATTCCTAGAGAAAGAGAAATGAGAATCGTAGAAAGATTTCTAGCTGGAGGATCTCTTGAGTGGTTCAGAGCATTTCGGTACACTTTTAGTAATTTCGATGAATTTGCAGAGGCACTGATGAAACGATTCTGGTCAATAGAAGCACAAAATTCATTAAGAGCTGAGGTATACTCGAGGAAGTATTCGGGTACTCTTCCAACACGGTACGCTGATTTCTTCACGAGCCAGTTATCGCGCTTAAGATTTTTACAACCCTCATTGTCTACAGAGCAGTTAATAGATGCCATTTCACGTATGCTACCTGTTGAGGTAAGAAGGCTTATTATATCGTCAAATATAAGGGATTTGACCAGTATGGACGAACTATTGAGAAGGCTTGATTACACGAGTCCGGTGCCAAATTTGGTTCAAAAAGGTCAGAGGCACGAATTCAAAGACATTAATACAGTCTACATGGATCAAGTTCAGCAAACTGATACGCCTGCTGAAGAGAAAACTGAAAATGTAGTTCCTCACAGGAACAATTATTTTCGCTACAACAGATCACAAAGCACTTCAGTTTATGCTGCAAACTGACATGTCTAGTGATAGATTGACACGTTGGGCTTTGTTCACCCAACAGTTTAACGCCACTATTGTCCATCAGCCTGGGAAAGACAACTTACTGGCTGATGCTTTATCACGTAACCCTATCAAAAATGTGCAGATACACCATGTACAATTGGAGCAGCAAGATCAAGAGACCGTTAGGAGGTTAGCCCGAATAGGTGTGTCACAGAAGAGACACGCTCCAATCAGAAAAATGTACAGGTTCCTTAAGGGTTACATGGACAATACTGATGTTGACTATGCAGCTACACAGAGAGATTCACGACACTTTGTCTTGAGTGGAGACGTCGTATGTAAGTATGCTGACTCTGCGCATACAAAGCTCCGAATAGTCGTGCCACCTAAACTTGTAGTCAATTTAGTGTGGGTAGCTCATCACGCAACTGGACATGCCGGTCTGGATAAAACTCTTGATACTCTTAAAGACAGGTTTATTTGGAATAACATGCGTTCCAGCATTGCTAATGTCATTCGTTCATGTGATAAATGTCAAAGAGCAAAGTATGCTTCCGCTCTATTAAAAGGAAAACCTAAGGCTATGATTCCCTCTAAACCGAATGAACTCATGGCGACGGACATATTTGGCCCCTGTCCGAAGGGATACCAGGGTAATCAGTACCTGTTGGTTACAGTGGATGTCTTCTCAAAATTTGTAACAATGAGTCCCATGCAAAAAGCTAACACGAGGAACGTTGTAAGCAGACTGGAACATGCTGTATTTCCAAAAGCTGGTAAACCAGAGTATCTACTATCGGATCATGGAGCTCAGTTTACATCCTTAGAATTTGCTGCAGATATGAAAAGGCTTGGTATTAAGCACATATTTTCAAGCGTGCGCTATCCAGAATCGAATTCTTCAGAAAGATACATGGCTGAATTTTCAAAATTTTGTCGAATTTTCTGTCCGAATGATCATACTAGTTGGGTGAGATTTGTACCCCTAATTGAGGAGTGTCTAAATTCTACAGTGCAGGAGAGCACAGGAGAGGTGCCAATGAGACTTCATCTAGGAAGAAACCCAGAAAGGCCGTGGGACAATCTTTTCAACCACGTTCCTAGAGATCCCGACCTAGGAAGGCAGCAGAGAATTGACAGAGCGAAAGAACAACTCCAGAGAGCAGCACAAAAACGACTGAAAAGAGTAGCTGGAAAACGTTTTGGTACTCCCTTAGAAATTGGAAATCTGGTATTGCTACGCAGACCTGTCAAGGCTGACGTGAGTAAGAAAATCTATCCCAAGTTTGGAATAGTATTTATGGGTCCGTTCAGAATTACGAATGCTTATGGAAACAACTGTTATGAACTCTATGATGATGAGAATGATGTCGTATATGGCAAGTTCAATGCTGGAAACTTGAAGAAATATTATCCAAGAGTAAGCCAATAATAATTCAATTTCGTGTTCAAGTGAATTCAGATATTTGTAACAGAGTTTAAAAACAATTTGCAACTGTTTTTAAAACGTGGTGAAGGGAGAATGCCCCCGTAAATTGAATTATACTGAGACCACGGTGGCTGTATTGGCATAAGTGAATAAAGTTATGGCCGTCATACTTGTGACGTGTATATTCATGACGTAGGCGTGGATGACGCAACGCTCGAGCAAGTAGGCTGGCTGAGCTTAGATTCTTGCTGACGTCACGATTTTGTTCGAGAAGGATCTTAGATTTACGACGCAGTCGCAGGGAAGCAAGTAAACGTGCTGAGGAAGAAGTTACGCTATTGGAGGAGAGGCTCGAACCAATGAATGATAGCTTGAAGGGAGACGGAGATTACTGAAACTACCATATTTAATAACTTTTGGCATGCAGAATTGTGGAAATCTATTTTCAGTTATGGCATTGATTTGGAATTTTGAAGAAATTAATTATATGTTTTTGAAATCTGAAAATCCGTCAAGAATAGCCAAAGTTGGAACTTCGAGTAATGATGGAAGAAGAAGCTATGGTAGGGATAGATACGCCCCTTCAAAGTTGATAAAAGGCCTTGCACAGCAGAGAGGAGCTTCGCACTTCGTGTTTTTTTTCTGACTTGATAGTCTGACTTCGTGTTCTGATAGAACAAGCATATCGTCATAAGCAAGCGTGGCAGAGCCCACCGCATCGAACAGTATTGGGTATCCGGCAGTGCAATTTTACTGTTACTAAAACTAGGCGAAGTTGGAGCGCACACATAAACGATTCTACAAGTTTTTCTATCAAGAATTAGCTACTGCATTTATACTAATTCAATAGTGCATTACAATATTGAGGCGTGTGCGAAAGTTGAACTTTTTTATTATAATACTTCAGAAGATATTCGCATTTAAAGACTGCAGAGAAAAGTGTTTTTCTCGAATCCTGAGAAGCACTTTTACTACCACATTCTACGCTACGGCAGACACGTGTATTGCAACCGTGATACTGAAGATTACATTTGGTGATACAACACTACATTCTACAATGGAACTATACAATCTGGCAGTACTTTCGACTAACATTATAATGGAAGTGGAGATGGAAGACTAAAACTTTAATGCAATTGGGACATACATCAGTAGTGTGAAGTAGCAACATGGAGCTTCGATAATCGTCATTCTACAAAGACGAGCATGTAGTGAACATTCAGCTACACTCATGCATCGTAATCCATCGCTGAATTACATCAAATGGCAGTGGAAATAAATTCATCCTCCACAATTATGAACATTTCTGCGGAAATATTTGCAATGAACTTCATGGCTGATTTCTACAAGAACTTCAGGGAACTTTCATGAGGGGCAAGGGTTTTTCCCAGCACACAAAGAAGAGTTTTGCCAGAAGGATGTCTATCGTCTACACGGAGCAGTGCGATTTCCGGAGGAAGAAGCTGTTCTATTCTCCGAGGGCGCAGGTTCCAGGTTCGAGGTCGGTGCACATCTATCCTGTGGTGAAATGGAACCAGCAGCAGTCTTCTTTGAAATTTTCTTCTAGAACTTCAATCCAACAGATAAGGTAGCCGTGAACGTTTCTTGATTTATTTGAGCCATTTTAGTGAGATCTGAGCAACTATCTTTCCCATATTTTCTGTCATATATCTGATTGCCCCATATTCTTTTGCTAGATGTTTCTGTACTCTGTACACTTTGCAGCTTTATGCCATTTTCTTCGATTTATTGAGACATTATTATGTCATTTGCATATTTAATCATTGTGGATCAGTTTACACTGAAGTTAAATATTCTTTCGAGAATTTGAATTTTTCTTGTAGTCACGATTTGACTGTAAAGTTAACGATTTTCTATGGCAAGTTTGAATTCAGACAGCGTGTCGTTTTATTAAAGTAATTCTTTCCAGTAAATTACTTTGACCAATTTTCTGTCATCCTCAAGAAAGAAGAATGATTAAAAGATTTTAGAGCGTTAAAATCTACTACTTTATCGACGATCTTGGAAATACTAGTCGTTTTTATGAACATGATTGAAACACAGACATTTTTAGTCAATTCTGAAATACCATTGCATTATAGACAATTTTATGAAATATGAACTTTGAATACGATTTATTCAGTACACTATAGTAATGAACATTTGATAGGAGATGTTCTCAATTCTAGATTGAAACAATAATGTTTGCATTTTCTAGTCTATTTGCATTCTATTCGACTATTTCTGCAGTTAAATGAATTTTGCTTGAATATAGTATTTTTATACTGCGATAATTATGATGAGATTAATTCATTTTGACAGACCAGGGAGGCTATTAAATTTATTTGTGACTGGCAAATTTTTACTTCATATCGCTTCATGAATGAAACCCACGAAGGTTAAATATAATAACAGTTTTCGATACAATTGATGAATATAAGAATTTTTAAAGAGGAACTATGGATGTATAATCGTTAGTTCAGTGGACATGTAAAAGTCGCTGATGAATAATGCCCTTTAATAAGTGAAGGAGGTTCCCACAATAATATTGATGATGATGATGAATTTATAATTGGAGGTTTTTTGTGTGTATTGTGGAAGATTTTGATGCCATATATAATGAGATATATGATGAATTATGGGCCAATTTTGTGCGTTTGTGCGAGGTATGTTTCCGCTGAGTTGTATTGTTCAGGTCCATTGAAAATTATTCATGTGAAGTTACTGTTAAAATTAACAAGAGTGATAAATTGATTGAATTATAGATTTTGAATGGAGGTTACCGTCACAAATAATAATTATTAAATCTTATTAAACCTGAATCTAAAATTTAAATATAAGTAACCTTCATCGGTCGATTATATTACCACGATTTAAGAAAATATCAACCGGATAAACGTGTGGTTAATGTATTTCAAATATAAATAAAATATAAATAATGTAAATAACTATGTAAATATCTATAATAATAATTTGAAACAAACGGGATTAATAGAGGCGTGTAAAAATTTTTCAATTGTCGTTTGACTAAGTTATGAACAATCTAAATGTTATAAATAATTATTGAACACTATGATATAACATTATGCGTTTTGCTATTAACATTTAAACAACGCTAGTTCGATAATTGGAATAAACATTTAAATAAGATTTGAGATTAACAGAGTAATCCATTGCATTGTGAACGGAACTTGTATAAATTTTGCGTGATAATATTTGAGTTGAGATGTGAGCATTTAAATTGTTTTGAATGAGAGCTAGACTCTGCGTTGGCCAGCATATGGTGACACTGGTTAGGCAGCTGCGTCCATTTGACGAAGCAAGCATGCAACACTGCTTAGGGTGTATTGCAGGTGGCCAGATAACTGAATGGTGGAGGTCAAGGTCAACTACTTAGCGGCCTTGCGGTTATTAATAAATGTGTGTCAATGAACTAAATTATGAAGTTCATGAACAAGGAAACAAATGCTATATGTCTCGTCCCAGCTCCCTTATCCATTCCAATGTGCATTGTTGTTATTATTACGTTCTTTTGAGCTAGAGAAAGCTGAATTTTTGTATGTGAAGTCTACAGTCCTACAGGAGGACATGGTTGCATTGACAATGGCTTCAGACAGCCATAACTATTTTGTTGTTAAATTTTGTTAAAATATTATTTTTTTCTTTATGTGAAATAAATTATTGTGCAGTTTAAATTTTCTGGTCTCCGACTTGGTTCATTTTAAATATCGTGGTGGAGGTTATTGTGAGGGCATACTATTAAGTGATCCAGTTGAAAACCCAGACCCGAGATTAAATTGAATAGGTAAGTAAAAGGTAAGTATGAACCCCCGTATATTTTGGTGTGTTCCACAATAATTTCATGTTAACTACTGTGCTCTAATCTCGGTAGTATCTGTCAGTGCCATTTTCATTGATGTAGCTGTGCCGGTGCAATCGATTATTGGCAATCCGATTGAGGGGGCGGATTTCTGACAGCCTACTATCCGGATTATCGGGGACAGTACCTAACGTAAGGACACGGCCGTTTCCTTCCCAAATCCTACCTCAATGACAAGTACACTAATTCGTAAAGCCATTACAGTGGCACAGGTTATCAGACAACTTCTACACACACCTACTCTATGTACACGGGACTACATGGCAAAGTCCCTAAAGAATCAACATCATATATCACACCGGTCCGATTCATTTAAAATCTCTCCCACCTCTTAAATGGATTTTCCACATTATGGTTATTGTGGTTATGTATAGAGCAACGATTTCAAACTCAATTTCCAAACGATGTAGTCATTTAAGGCAAAATAATATCATGAAAGAGCTAAATAGTCTTTCTATGGTACTAATGCTTGTACTTTACACAAGGTGTCACGCCAACACACTGGTAATATAGTATGTGCCCAAAGCTTATCTACAATACATGAATGCAACTCTAAAACACCTGTGGCGGTGGGGTAAGCGCGGATGCCCCGGGTCCAATTACCCGCATCGTCAGGAATTCTAGAGACTTACGTGAGGGATGTAACGGTGTGCACTCAGTCTCGGGAGGACAATTGAATAGCTATCTTGACAATAAAGCAGCGGCCCGGTATGGAAAACCAAGATTAACGGCCGAGAGAACCCGACGTGCTAACCCCGCGTCACCCCACAATCTGAGGGCCAATAACTGGCAGCTTGTAAGCTTTCGTCAGAGTCCGTCATTACAACCACGTCATCAGTATAGGTTAGACTACTCACTCGGTTTCCACCTAGCTGGATTCCTCCCTCCATTTTATGCCCTTCAGCAAATGATCCATACGTAATTGTGAATGATTATAGCCTTATCTCACTTTCGCCCAAGCATTTATGCTACCATCACCTCTCCATGAGGCCTGATTATAGGCATAAATACTTTTAATTGCTTATAGCAGCCTTTCCTTGAAGTCATAATCCCTCAACATTATTAGCATCTCTTCCTTTGGTAGTCCATCGTAGATCTAAAAATCATGAACACAACTGTCTATTCCTCTCGTATCATTTCTCAATAATTTGGCGCATTGGTCGCTCAAACTTGATCCTGGCATCCCCGTTGTGGTCTATAGCCACACTTGTTTCCATCCATCTTAGTCTCGGCTACTGATCAAACTCCCCTGAATACTCTTCGTCTGGGCCACTCAACAAATATATACACTACGAAACAAATCGTTACAATCTTTCCTGTTACCTTGTTTATAAATATGAACGATTAATGCTTTTGTTCAGTCAGAGGGTGTGTGCCCGATCTGGTATGGATTACTAAAATGACAATCTGAGATGATGTTAGATGATGGTAATGACTACAAAGAAATATGGATGATGGTAAAAATCTGCCCCGTCATACTTTAATAAAACTGGTTGGTTGGTTCCTTAGTTCAGGGGCTGCGACAACGCGGTCATGTAGCCCCGTGTATTTTGGGTGTGTTTAGAATTTGTCTGATAACCGGTGTTAATTTGTGATGACTGTATGTGTGTTATGTGTTTTTAATTCAAGTAAGGACTGCAGACGATGATTTCAAGTAGTTCCTACTTTCGCTACCAAATGCCACCGTCCACGACACCTAGCTGTGAACTTGGCTACTACTAGATGCCATCGTAACCAGCGCCTGGTGACGAACGTTGGAACTTAAGAGCATTAATCAAACCTAACCTACAAATTTTGCTTCACACAAGTTTAGTTAGTGGAAGGTTCTTATACATGCCATAGATCTATGACATGGGCCCGCCAGCTTTGCTTTCCCTCCGAAGGAAGGCATACTGAGGGATTTTTAACGCTCTTAAAAATCCTACGACTTCGGTCGGGTTATTTAATAAAACTGCCGATAGTGAAAACATGTTAAACAATTACTTAAAAAATATACATTTTTAGAGGAATGACAACGTATTCACTATGTAAATTATAAAATCATGGTAAACACTACAGGGTGTTATAATCAAATACAAACTTAAGTTGCCTTCTACAGATAACTTCTGGGCCCTTCAGATGAGCTAGCTGTTCTGTCCCTTAAACCTCCAATAACTAACAACTTAAAGTATACGAAATATCGGGTCCTTTCATCCCAAAGATCATCTGAATAGGATTAGACATAGAAATGAAAGAGTGATCCTATTCACCCCCACCCCCACTTGTTTAATACGTCAAACGAGGTGAATGGGATCACTTTTGAAACTCAGTAGAGAAGATAGTGGGGTGAAGATGAATGAAAGTTGGGATATAGCGGCCGTAGGCTATTATACTTGTAATCACCTCAAGATCTATGATGTTCTAGTTTGTGAAGAGGCTAATACTGTACTTACAGTGCTTGTTTTTGGAGTACAACATTATCCAACGCCATAAGCTGGCTAGATTATTTTTCGGTGGCTGAGAGCGCTAACGTGCTACCTCGAGCCTCGCTGGCATCGGGAGAGCGTGGGTTCGAATCCCACCTCAGCCGTCCTGAATATGGTTTTCATGGGTTACCATTTTCACTACCAGACAAATGCCGGGACGGTTCCTTTCAATAGGTCCACAGCCGATTTCCTTTCCTGACCCGTCCTGAAAAGAAAATACATGGCCATTGGTTGCATTCATAAAATTATTATTATTATTTTTCTGAAGCTCCTTTGAATAAATTTGTGAAATGTTTCATTTCAATGTTCATTGGGAACGTTATCAACTTTGCTCTCCTTGCATTTTTGTGCATGGGAATGGTGTTTAGAGGTACCTGAAATGAAAGGTAGAGTAATTCAGTACGAATTAGCAGACCCGTGCGAGAACTCTCACAGGTGTATAAACCACCCACCCGGCTTTACTCGTATGTGGCCTTCTATAAATATGTTTATTTGTACGTTCCTTTAAAAAAATGTGGGTTGTATGCGCCCCATGTGTACAGACTACCCACCTGGCTTTAGTGCTATGCAGGCTGGGCGCGTCACACTTCAGGCAGGGGCTATCGTCTTGTTTATTTGTTTAAAAGCACTTTATAAACAAATAAATATATTTCCGTTGAATTTTTATGAAATGCAAGATTTTACCTGTACTATTGAGACGATTTGGAAGAATTTGGTACAAACCACACCTTCTATCTCCCTACGGTTAAGGAGCTTGAGTTTTGTGAAACATACACCTTAGCGTGTAGGTACTGTAGATTCCATTTTATATCACATTTCGTTCTTTGATTTGAACCCGTTGGAAGCTGAAGGAAGCGTGTAGTTTTGCGTGACCATTAAACTCGTTATCATGGGCCACGGGACCCCCATTTCTTTTACGTTGAATCTGAACCACAGGACGTGATAATTCACTTCGAAAATCTCATACGCATTGACCGAGAACCGAACCCGGTCCGTCTTGGCGAGTGGCAAGCATATTGACCACTGCACCACCACGCCCCCATAAACCCATTGGTACAAAATAGCAGCCGAGTAATTCGATGATGTGGTGGAGCAGGATCAATGGATGACAACATTGCTACCATGGCAGAAAGTACAAACGGCTGCTATAAGTAAACGTGTTTAAATTGCTGCTGTAAAACTGGAATCACAAGTAAAATACTGTACTTCAAAGCTAATTAAAGTGGGGAGAAGTTGATAGGTGCAAACAAATGTTTTAAGGGTATATACTGTGGTACTGTAGGTTCAGGGATGACAATCTTGAGTGAGCAGAGGATGAGATTGTTACGAATCTAATCTGCGTATGTTTATTCAGTGTGCGATGAAATTAAGGAGAGTTCATTTTTAATATCAATATCTTGCTTTTCGACAGGGGTGATCCACACATGGCAGTAAAATATGCTTGGTCCATATCATAATGGAAGTGAATCGCGTTATGAAGTCACTTGATGATAGCTAGTTTCTAATGGTCAACATACAGTACTCGCCACGCGTCACGCCGCAAGCACAAGGAGGAAGATTAGACTATTGATGTGTAACATCTTTCCACTCGATTGCTGGATATTTTTTGTGGGAGTGATTTTGGAAAAGGGACGGAAATGGGACGGGAATGTGTAAGAGGAAACATCGCATATGGTTTACTTCCAGGTTTGGAGGCCCCATAAATCATTGGTACCACGACGTACCTCGCGCATGCGCACCGGTCAGGATTTGGCACAGGAGTTTTACAAGTAGGTATTTCAATGACCAACAGAGTTCACTGTTAGGCCTAACAAGGGATTTGCGTTCCCGGCAAAACTAATAGGTCATCGGCGTTTTAATATCTCGCGAACCAATAAGGATAGGGACTTGTATGAGGTGTCCTAGGACTCGGGTGACACCCCCCGTTTTCCTATACCCCACTTAATTTAACAAAAGGACCCAAAACTAATGGGTCATCGACTTTTTAATATCTCGTGAACCAAAAATTCTAGGGACTTGTATGAGGTGTCCTAGGACTCGGGGTGACAACCCCCCCCCCCCCGTTTTCCTATAGCCCCCTTAATTTAACCAAAGGACCCAAAACTAATTGGTCATCGGTTTTTTAATTTTTCGCGAACCAATAATGCTACGGGCTTGTATGAGGTGTCCTAGGACTCGAGGTGACGCCCCCTGATTTCCTATAGCCGCCTTAATTTACCAAAGGACCCAAAACTAATAAGTCATCGGATTTTTAATATCTCGCGAACCAATAATGCTAGGGACTTGAATGAAGTGTCCTAGGAGTCGGGGTGACGCCCCCGTTTTTCTATCCCCCTTTTAAATTAACCAAAGGACCCAAAACTAAAGGGTCATCGTTTTTTTAATATTTCACGAACCAATAATGCTGTATGAGGTGTTGTAGGACTCGGGGTGATGGCCCTTTTCTTCTTGATTTTGCGATTTGCTGAGATGGTTAAATCCAGAGCAGAATATGTGCGAAACTATCGACAAAAGAAACTTGAGAAACAAGTAGTTCCGTGAAGAACAATACAGCCTATTTTCATATATCCTACTTATGTTAACTGCCACTATCAACATACAAAATTTCAGTTTGATTGCTGTAATAGATTCGTAGATATTGAGAACCGACTAAATATTCCGGATGGTCGCCATGTTGGATTTTATATATGTAGGTCCTAGAGTTATGTACTGTTACATGAAGATTATTGTGTACGTGTAGCATGAAAACTTCAATCGCATGATTAGGACACAAGAAGTAACAAGGAGATATTAAAATTTTGCACAGCTGCCATCTTGAGGTTATGTAAACAATTGAACTATTTTAGATACCAGTGCTTTACAACGTGTATAAACATTTCCTGTACCAGATTTCATTGCGTTTGGAACATTAAATCGCGAGAAAGGTCTATTTAAAATTTTCAAATTCGCTTGGCCGCCATGTTAGTTTGTAGTTAACCGGTTTTTGAAAGTCTTATAAATGAACTTCCAGTAGTGTCCTTTATCTCCGTGCAAAAATTCAAGGTGATACCGCTAATAGTTTCAGAGATGTAGAATGCCGGTGAAATACTTCGCACATCCGCCATCTTGTGGTTATGTAAACAATTGAACGAAGTTAGATGTCGGTGCATTACAATGTGTATACAAATATACTGTACCAAGTTTTATTGCGTTTGGTTGGTTAAATAGCGAGAAACGTCTATTTAAAAGTCCCAAATTCGCTTGGCCGCCATGTTGGTTTTGTAGTTACCAGTTTTTCAAAAGTCACATAGGTGAACTTCTAGTAGTTCCCTTTATCACCGTAAAAAAATCCAGGGTGATATCGGGAATAGTTTCGGAGATATTGAATGCTGGTGAAATACTTCGCTCAGCCGCCATGTTGGATTGGTGAGACGTAACAAAATTTAAAGGGCACGGTCGGGGTCGTCCGGAATAGTGCTATGAACTTACCGAGTGTCATTGAAATCGCTCCAGAAGTTTAGACGTTATTAGGGGGGACACACACTCACACGCACACACACGCGGACAAAAGGTGATCTCATAAGCCTATTTTTTCAAAATTGAAAATAGTCTAAAAAATTAAAACTGGAGGAGTACAGCCGAAATAAATTGACTTCACATATATTTCATCTCAATTTCATAGTAGGATAACATGTCAGATGTTACACATCATATGCGACTACTGTAAGGCTCGTAATTTTAGGTAGATTTCATTAGAAAGCTAACTATTGCAATGAGTCCCATGTTTCGACTTCCGGAAAATTTCGACATAGCTTCGCGTTTCACATCCCCCAGACCCCAAAACCACCGTCAGTTCAAAAGTTTATATATAATTTATGTATGTATATATGAAAATGAAAATCCACAGCCTGCTCCCTGTCTCCGACCGGGTCAGGAATGGAATGAATGAAGCCCCCATCTAGCGGCGAGGATATGAACTGTGCCGGCTGCCGAGGCCTGACGCACTCCTCTGGGGCAATGATTAAATGAATGACAGATGAAATGAAATGATAGTGGAGAGTGTTGCTGGAATGAAATTTTGACAGGGAAAACCGGAATACCCGGAGAAAAACCTGTCTGCCTCCGTTTTGTCCAGCACAGATCTCACATGGAGTGACCGGGATTTGAACCATAGACCCAGCGGTGAGAGGCCGGCGTGCTGCCGCCTGAGCCACGGAGGCTTGTATGTATATATATAAAAATGAAAGTTTGTCTGTTTTTTCTGAATTTCCACGGAAATTTGCGATATTTGCGCGTTTCAGGCTGTTTTATGACGAATGCGTGCAAAAATAAATTTTTTGTCTGTCTGTCTGTCTGTGTGTCTGTGGACAACTTCTACGAGTCCTTATAACTTGAGAACGGCTGGGTGGATCAACGTAAAATTTGATACAGATATCCATCAGAGGCACCACACTAATCATTGATGTAACTCTTCTGCGAACCTCTCATAAAAGGGGCCCTACCCCCTTAAAAATACATGCTGAAATAGGCGTAGAAGGGTGAAACAAAGCTCATTTTCAGCCCCTCAATGTGAGAAACGAAAACCACATTTTAAGTCCCTAAAACCAACAGTTTTTGAGATATTCCCAGAAAACTAATTTTACTTAATAAATTAATGAAAGAATGCATGGCGGTAACCATGGCAACTTAATCTCAGAGGTCCATCTATTTCTGTAAGACGCAATGCAATTCCATTTATTACATTACTGTGAAGGTTTGCAAACGGCTATGAGGTTATAATGGATCCAAATTAAGCTGAAATATTCATTAATACATACAATGCGCTTAAGGGGTCAAGGGGTACTCTAGAATAGGGATGTAGCGGGAGAAAGTTCGCGCCAGATAGCGCTCGTGTAGTACTGGGTAAGCGCAAGGCGATCGTCTTATGTTTCTCCCAGTCAGCTGCGAAGAATGTATAAATTGTGACCGAGTTTTCTAAGCTAAAGTAAATTATATCTTCTTTAATTTTACTCCAAGACTATATTAATTATTTCTATAGGTATATCTCCTAATATATTATGGACGATTTTCAGCGTTTAAGCGTTAAACAGCTGCAAAATGAGCTACGGACTAGAGACACTAAAACTAGCGGGAGGAAGGAAGAATTAATGGCCTACAGCGGTAATAACAAAATTCTAACACGCTTTATTATTCAAATAATGAATATGATTCAGCATGCTTTCTCCTAAAGATTACAATTACTAGAGTATTGTAGGCCTATATTGATAAATATATCTCCATAAGACTTAAATCATAAACAGAGATTTAAATATTCACTTGCTCCCCTGCTTACAGACTTCGATTCATGTTTTTTTTTTTTTTTTTTAGGTTGATAGCTTACATGAAACTGTCGTGTTTTAAGGTAAACATAATCAAAGAAAGTTGATACCGGTAATGTGTACCTCGAAAATGCATCGCAACGTTTGGTTCTTATGTAATTTTGTCAATTTCTCAATAAGAATCGTTCCCTTACCCCTGGAAATGGACTTGGGGGTACAATTTTTTTAAAGTTTGAGAATCCCTGCTTTAGAGCCACGAACTGTTTCCATTCATCTAACTATGTCTCAAGAATGTACTGTAGAAGTCAGTCGCTACCACATTCTCCGTCGGGCAGATGGAAGTTGACCATTAATTCTGATTTCAAGAAACCAACCATAATACGTTTGTGACTGTTAATGTTGCGACATTTATTCTTGAAGTATTTGACCGAGTAGCCTATTGATGTCTTTGAAAATGTGAGTCAGAAATGTTACTTTCATTTCTTCGTGTATATTGACGATTTCTTCCCGTACTTCAATGGAGATGATTTCTGCAGATTCCGATTTTGTAGGCTTATCGTGATAATCCGGCAATTTCCTTGTGTATGGCCTCTTCCTAAATAATTATTTTTGTTGTGTTCGTGGTTCACGGAAAAAGCGATTGAACTGCGCCCGGTTTTTATCTTGCTCTCTCACCTTCAGATACAAACGCATAAATTCAGTGGTTGTTATCGAAATGTCTAATCAGTTTATAGGTACAAAACAGGAATTATTTCCCTTTGTAAGTCACACTAATCCAACACAGTTTTCGTGAAGTCATCGGGTTGTAAATGATGGAAACACACTTTCATATATACGGTCAGATTTTTCTCACCGAAATGTTTCCTTCTGATAACGTGTGACCATTTCTTCCTCATTTCTTTCTTTTGTGGAAATTGGTGAAACGAAAACGGGCTTTCCTGATTTTTGCAAAGAGGAACACTGCAATAGCTCGGCATAGTCACGAAAATAACAATTTAAACAACTTAAATTCGTACATATTAGCGGCATGAGAACACAGGAGACAAATGAAGAGCGCCGTGCGCTTACCCTGTACAACAGCAGTGCGCTCTGTCGGTGATAGTTCTATACATCCCTATTTTTTCACGCGATTTACACGTGCGGTTGTGGTACGGAAGGTCTATTATATCCCTTCTCTATTATATAAAAATGAATGTTTGTCTGATTTTTCGGCTTTTCTACGAAAATTTGACATATTTGCCCGTTTCAGACTGTTTTGTGACGGATGCACGCAAAAATATATTTTTGTCTGTCTGTCTGTGGACAATTTTTTGTGTCCTTATAACTCGAGAACGGCTGGGTGGATTAACGTAAAATTTGATACAGATATCCATCAGAGGCACGACACTAATCATTGATGTAACTCTTCTCCGTACCTCTCATAACAGGGGATCTACCCCCTTAAAATACATGCTGAAATAAGCGTGAGACAAAGCTCATTTTCAGCCCCTCAATGTGAGAAACGAAACTCGGAGGCCCTAAAAGGACCCCGAAAACCACATTTTAAGGCCCTAAAACCAACAGTTTTTGAGATATTCCCAAAAAAACAAATTTCACTTAATAAATTAATGAAGGAATGCATGCCGGTAACAATGGCAACAGAATCTCAGAGGTCCATCTATTTCTGTAAGACGCAATACAATTCCATTTATTACATTACTGTGAAGGTTTGCAAACGGCAATAAGGTTATAACGGATCCAAATTAAGCTGAAATATTCATCAATACATATAATGCGCTTAAGGGGTCAAGGGGTAATCTAGAATTTTTCAACGCGATTTACACGTGCGGGTATGGTCCGGAAGGTCTATTATATCCCTATCCCTATTTTGTTATATTATTATAATTATTAGTATTATTCTTTTAATTATTATCATTATTATGGCGTACAGCGAAGAGACAAAGCTCATTTTCAAACCCTTGGGGTCAGAAACAAAACTCGGGGCCCCTCAAGAGCCGTAAAGGGTCCCCGAAAACTATATTTTAAGGCTCTAAACCCAACAGTTTCTTAGATATTCCCAGAAAAGTAATTTCATTTAATAAACTAAAGAAGGGATGCAAGCCACTAACCATGACAACAGTATCTCTAGAGGTGGCATCCAACTTTCCATCTATTTCTGGAATAAGTAATGCCACTCCATTTATTACATTTCTGTGAAAGGTTGCAAATGGAGTGCCCTAGATTTTTTTCACACGACTTACACGTGTGATATGTCGTACAGAAGGTCTATTATATCTCCATACATCAACATTATTTTCAAAAATTCCTGAATAGAAATAGTAGACTGTTTTTTGCTGATTTTAGGAATTTGGGCCATTGGATGCTAAAAACATTGAATTTTCATGCACCACAAGCCTTTATAATTTATAAAAGGGGTCTTCCTGTAGTTGGGCACTTGACACAACTGTTAGGGTCGGTTCGTATGTGACGTGTATTGCGATTCTTCTACGAAGTTTTCAATTTTATTTTCACTCCAGGAAGAACACGTTAGGTAAATTTAGTTTGAGAGCACATTTTAACTAATAATTTTTCTTTGCCAACAAACAGGTTCCAAGCCCCTAAACATTGCAACAGTAGCTCAATTGATAACATCTGGTTATTAATACCGAAGACCGTTCGAAGAATGGGTACTTCTGCTAGTATATATATATGTATATCAGTTTCTTGTGGACACGATAACTGCCGTAATTTTTCACCAATCACTTAGAATTTTTTACATAATATGTATCCCCTTAAAATCTCGGTCGAGTTTGGTAATGGGCAAAATCGGTCAAAGGGGGTGAAAATGGGAGGCTTTTTTTTCGAAAAAGTGAAATATCGCTATAACTCTCTTAATATCTGAAATATTGAATCCATTCAAAGTTCATACTATGTATCGGACAAGGCCCTACAATTTATGTTTGAAAAGTTTTTTGATAGCACCAACCATTGACCAAAGGGGTGGGAAAAAGTGGGTTTTTCGGGAAACATTAATCATATCTCTGTTAATAGGCACAATATCAAAACCGTACAACATGGACAATATTCCTCAAATAATTACCTTAAACGTTTGTCTGAAAGAATTTTTGATATGACCCACCATTACGCCACTGGGTGAGCAAAATGATTTAAATTATAAGAAAATGCCAAGTGCCAAGAGAGGTTGCCATGACAACTTTACTTTTAATTGATAAGGGATGAGCCATCAGCAGTTGCTATGACAACGCCACTGCACGAGATAACATTCAGTTTTCCATCTGTCTGTGGGAAGCGACTTCGGTATCGGGACTGGTAGCATGATGAACTTCTATGCCCAAGGTCGCGGGTTCAAACCCGGCTGAAGTCGTCGGATTTACTAAGAGCGCTAAAAAAAACTGAGTTTGCTTTCCTTCGGAGGGGAAGTTCCAACGTTCGTTGCGAGTTGATGGTTCCGGTGGCATCTAGTAGCCAAGTTCACAGCTAGGTGTCGTTGATGTTAGTATTTTAGGTAGATTTTATTAGAAAGCTAACTATTGCGATGGGTACCATGTTTCAACTTCCGGAAAATTTCAACATATCTTCGCGTTTCACATCCCCCAGACCCCAAAACCACTGTCAGTTCAAAAGTTTATATATATATGTGTGTGTATAAAGCCTCCGTGGCTTAGGCGGCAGCACGCCGGCCTCTCATCGCTGGGTCCGTGGTTCAAATCTCGGTCACTCCATGTGAGATCTGTGCTGGACAAAACGGAGGCAGACAGGTTTTTCTCCGGGTACTCCGGTTTTTCCTGTCAACATTTCATTCCAGTAACACTCTCCACTATCATTTCATTTCATCTGTCAATCATTTAATCACTGTCCCAGAGGAGTACGTCAGGCCTCGGCAGCCGGCACAGTTCATATCCTCGCCGCTAGATGGGGGCTTTATTCATTCCATTCCTGACCCGGTCGGAGACTGGAAGCTGGCTGTGGGTATTCTTTTCATATATATATATGTATATGCATATATGTATATCAGTTTCTTGTGGATACGATAACTGCCGTAATTTTGCACCAATCACTTTGAATTTTTTACCGAATATGTATACCCATAAAATCTCGGTCGAGTTCGTTACTGGGCTAAATCTGTCGAAGGGGATGAAAATGGGAGACTTTTTTCGAAAAACTGAAATATTGCTATAACTCTCTTAATATGTGAAAGTTCATACTATGTGTCGGATAAAGCCCAAAAATTTATGTTTGAAGAGTTTTTTTTATAGCACCAACCATTGACCAAAGGAGGGGGGGGGGGGGGGAAGTGGGTTTTTCGGGAAACATTAATCATATCTCTCTTAATAGGCACAATATCAAAACCGTACAAAATGGACAATATTCCCCTAATAATTACCTAAAACTTTTGTCTGAAAGAATTTTTAGATATGACCCACCATTGCGCCAAGGTATGAGAAAAATGATTTCGGAATTATAAGAAAATGCCAAGAGCTATCAGTGGTTGCCATGGCAACACTGCTTGCCACGGTGGGTGAGTGGTTATAGTGTCGGACTACCAACCCCATGATTGCAGGTTCGCCCCTGGCCATGGTAAGTGATTTTTGAAGGAGACAAAAATCACGATACTCATGTCATACGTTGTTGGCATGTCAAAGAACCCATTTGAATTCAGTAGGCCGTGTTCAATGGCAAAATTAATCTCGGGATTTTCCGCCAACACAAAGTTCCTCCATTATCTACTTGAAAGCGCTGTAGTGTCAAGGAGTTTAGATATCTAACCTCCTTGACTTTCATAACGTTCAAAGGAACGACGAAATTCGACATGCAAGCTACCCTCTGGGTGTCAATTAACAAAGCTTGCACCAGGCACCGAGGCCATACGATATTATTATTATTATGGCAACACTACTAAATTGATGAGGGATGAGTCATCAGACGTTGCCATGACCACGCACTTGCGCGAGTTCAGATTCAGATTTCCATCTGACAAAGTGTGAAGCGGCTTCGGTGACGTAACTGGTAACATGCTGAACTTCTATGCCCAAGGTCGCGGGTTCAAAGCCGGCCAAAGTTGTCGGATTTTCTAAGAGCGCTAAAAATCCCTCAGTATGCTTTCCTTTGGAGGGGAAGTTTCAACGTTCGTTTCAACGTTCGTTGCGAGTTGCTGATTGCGGTGGCATCTACTGTCGACCAAAGTATTATGTGTACTCGAGTTTGAAGGTTGTTTGTGAGGTAACCAATAGACCTACATAAAATCCAATAACATCATTTCCGTCGTTCTATTTTACGTTAGCTCATGTAGGTTTGGAATTTTTTATTTATATTTTAATATTTTTTGTCGCAGTTAGAACACAAAAAGTGCCCGTTTTTAAGCGTGTGAGTTAATTGAGTTAAGTGAGTTAATTTGCGTATTTCACAGTCATACAGCATAACGTTTTGATGTATAAGGATTACATCGCAACTAAGAACTACATTTTCCAACCACCCCGAGCCGAGAAAAAGTTACCTTACAAAAATTATAACAACTTTTTTTCTTGGACACGCAACATTTTGAAATTAATAAACCAGTTATACAACATTCCAATGTATATTGTGTTAAAATTTGGATTCGATCTGATGACGGGTGTTTGAGATAATAATTCTTAAATGTGTCGCATGATTGAAACACGCTTAAAATCGTGCACTTTTTGTGCTCCAACTGCGACAAAAAATATTAAAATATAAATTAAAAATTCCAAACCTACATGAGCTAACGTGCAATAGAACAACGGAAATGATGATGTTATTGGATTTTATGTAGGTCTATTGGTTACTTCACAAACAACCTTCAAACTCGAGTGCACATAATACTTTGGTCGACAGTAGTAGCCAAGTTCTCAGCTAGGTGCCGTTGACGGTAGTATCTGGTAGCAACATTAGGAACTACTGCTTGAAATTGAGCGTCTGCATTCCTTACCTGAATTACAGACTAATACAGCCATCACAATTCACACCGTTTATCAGACAGATTCTACACTTACCCAAAGTACACGGGGTTACATGACCGCGTTGTCGCAGCCCCTAAACTGAGGAACCAACCAACATCTCTGCGGGAGATATATTTTTGCGTGAAGAAGTAACAGACCGTTACATAGTTACACATCAGTGTCGAAACCTTGCATAAGGACAGTGTGACCACAAGTATAACAAGAAGTTCCGTGAAGAACTATACAGCCTACTTTTCATGCCAATGATTATTCTACAGTATATGAACCTATCTAGAATAATGACGAAATTAACATGGTAATATCGAAATATCTAATTAGTTCAAAATATACCTGGTATAATGTAGCCTAATAGAGCACTACAGTTGGCAGCCCTGGTGACTGAATATTTTCTTAGTTCCACCTCTTAAGGTACAGAATACAAAATTTGGTTGAAGTCCAATGGACGTTGCATGCAGTTAGACACTGGATCTATCAGCACGCGTAAAAGCATGTTGCCAACAATACCATGCGTGTGCTGGTCAGAAATAATCTGAATTATTATGATACCTTGTTGTGCCAATTTTGGATGAAATCCATTTGTTAGTATAGAAGTTACATGTATTTTAAAATTGGATATATCAGCAGGCATAAAATCATGTTGGCAGCACCGCCTTGTATTAATTACTCCAAACTAATCTAGAATGTCAGGTGCTATACGTGTGCAAAGTATAGAGCTGTTGGCTTGCATACTTTCTGATATATTGATATTAGGGTAAAAAGAATATAGACAGCATTTATTAACAGTTGGCAGCCCTGATTGCTCTTAACAATACGTATAGTCATATCTGTTATGGTACACATTGCACATACGAAATTTGGTTGAAATCCAACTGATAGTATAGAAGTTACATGTATTTAAAAATTGGTACTATCAGCAGGCTTATAATCATGTTGGTAGAACTGACGTATATAAGTTACTCCAAATTAATCTAAAATGTCAGAATGTACGTGTGCATAGTTTAAAGCTGTTGGCTTGCATACTTTCTGATATATTGGTATTTGGATTTTTAAAAAATAGAGAGAGCAATTATTAACAGTTGGCAGCCCTGGTGGCTCTTAAGAATACGCTCAGTCATATCTGTTTATGTACAGATATTACATACAAAATTTGGTTGAAATCCAGTTGATAGTGTAGAAGTTATGTGCATTTAAACATTGGACCTATCAGAAGGCTTAAAATTATTTTGGCAATTCTGTCATAGTTGGCCTCCTGGAAATTAAACTGAAATAGTATTATCTACACGTGTGCCAATTTTGGAATAGTTCCCATGCATACCTTGCAAGATATCCAACGTGGAGCTCAAATTTCTAGTGCGTTTTTTCAGCAGTTGGTAGCACTGACATAATTTTCAAATAAGGACGTGAGCTATTCCGGTGCACATCTTTACTCATACTAAATTTGGTTTTGATTGCTGCAGCCGTTTAGGAGTTGATAGGGGGAACAGACACACAGCCAGGCAGACAGACAGACAGAAGGACAGACAGACAGACACACATTTTCCCGGATCGATCTCATAAGACTACTTTTTCCTCATTTTTGCAAAATGTGAAAAGTAGGCTAAAAATGGACTCCAAATGACAAGAAGGTTACCGTCATCATAAGACAATAAAATGTTTAAAATATGCATAAAATGACGAAAAACAAAGTTAATTAATCTCCAACTATAAAATACTTTCACGCAATAAATGAGGTCTGATCCTTCTACGAAAACCTGCAAATTCTGCCTATTTTTGCCTATCCCCAAGTTTGTCCGGTGAAATCTACCTCCGCCTTCCAGCGTGCCGAGAGGACTTTTTTTATTTAACCCTTTGACTGCCACGCCTAATATCATAGGTTGCACTACCAAGCCATGCGAGTTTTTGTTGTTTTTTTTTACTTGTATCTTAATTAGAAGTGAAAAATTAGATTTCTTCAATTTGTATCCCGTATCAATTTCAAACAAGGGTGTGTATCACATTGATGCACATGGCCTGGTAATGTGATTATCTATAAAACTTGACACTATCTGGCCCTGTGAATAATATTTATACATAAAATACGCTCCTCTATCGTCAAAGAAATATTTATTACAACAAAAATTACAATTTAATGACATATACAACCTTTCCAAAAATGTATACAAGCAAAAATAGGGAAGTGATATTCCTGCCATCTAGCGTGAGAATACAAAAGACTGCATCTAAACTCTCTTCAAAATTTTGGATATGAAAAATAATATTTCTGCCATCTAGCGGGAGAATGTCTCAATGCTGACTGCAAAATGCTACACCACGAGGCCACCCAAGGTCGCGTATTTATGCTACGTTAGTGGAAAGCGTGTATTCGGGTGAAACACAAGCCTCTAACCAGACCCTTGCACTTGTAGCAAAATTATACACATGGCCCGATGTTGTGTATCAAATAGATACGCATGGCAACTAGAAGTCCCATTGAATGTGCATAATCCGCTCTCTTACAAAAATTTCAGCTTGAAAAACAATCATTAAATTTAACAAACTATAATCCACACAAAAATTATCTATGTAAATCCATGTTGTACTTGTCATGATCTCATCACGTATAGTGCGCCATTAATGTACTAGTAAGCTGTCTCTTGAGCACTGAACGATGGGAATTATCATAGATAAACAACTTGTACAAATTATACATGCGTGGTGCGCTACAAATAAATGATTTATGAGCTTGGCCGTACGATGATGAGGTATCTGTATCGTGGCTTGAATGAATATATTACATCGACCATGAACGTCCTCCATACGGGAAAAATTATTATAGAGATATGGTGGGGGCTTATGTTTAAGTACATCGATTGTTAAAATAAAATAGATACAGCCAGTAATCTTCGCTCATTTCGGCCACTGAGCTGAATGTAGTGATATGCTCATCTTTGTGTACACCCAGGATGAATCTAACACAGGCATTCTGTGTTCATTGAATTTTGCTATTAAGTGCTTCTGAAATAACATTATGAACCACTGAGCAATACTCCTGATATACCAGGAGCTGAACAAATAATTTGCGTTTATTGGTCGGCCACCACCAATTATTACGTTAAAGCAGGTGAATAATCGATTCAGCTTTATTGATAGTTCGATGTATATGTAAATTACTATCCATTTTAAGTCCCAAATTGGTAACAACGCGTTTGTATGGAACAATGGTATTAGCCTACCAATTGAGATATTAGGCATAATTGACATATCAATAGAGTTTAAAAGTTTCGAATTTCCAAGAAGAATGAGATGTGTCTTCTAAGCTTTAAGAATTACATTGTGGTCAGCTGTCCTATTTATTAGCCTTTCTATGTCATCATTGGCATTCTTCAGCACATTAGGGATTTGTGTAGTAGAAAAATGAGCATGCGCTTGATAATCAACAAACCTGTGATATTTAACATGTTGAATGATGCTAAATATGTCGAAGGTATGAAACAGAAACAATAGTGGGCCAAGGTCTGACCCTTGCGACACGCCATTTTTGACCAATGCCCATTCGGAACAACTACAATATTTACTTACGGTTCTTTTTATCTGTTGTATGAGTAAGAATGAAACCAGTGGTTGACACTCTCGGAAAACCCTATAGCTTATGACGTAGTTTAGATAGCAGGAAATCATGATGAACACAGTCAATTGCCTTACTGAAATCAAATAGGCACAATACAGCCAACTGTGTTTTGTTCATAGCAAGGCGGATATCATCAGTAACTCTTATTAAAGCAGTGAAAGGGTGGAAATAAGAGAGAGAAGATGCGTGGAGGGCTATCTTCTTGAGGTCTTGACCTGACGATTGGTATAGAAGTCACCGTCCTGGCATATGCCAAGAATTGAAAATGGGAAACCAAGGGAAATAGTTCAACGATGACTGACGGTAGGGCTCAAGCTAACTCGTCCACCAAGTCCTGAGATAGCTTAGGAATACGCTGCACCTTAGCGAGCTTGCCTACCGTGGTAGGTAGGATATAAAAATAACTCTCAAAATTATAGAGCTACTACAACGAAAATTGCAATAAGGTATAATCGTATACGTGACTTAGTGCACTCACAGCAAAGGAACAGTTACTCTATACATTCAAGATGGTGGCTAGCCCTGCTATTGCATTATTAATGTTTAATAACTTATGATATAATTACACGATTAACATAAACATTGTAAGAGAGGAATATAATTTGAGAGATGTTGATAACAATAGGTATACGACTGTCACACTGCATAAAGCTCACAGCCTCCATCTTGAAAATATAAGTCATCGCATTGGAGATAGAATGGGTGGTCACACTTCAACATTGTACATTGCCACTTTGAACTTCCTAGGTAGGCTATTGGGCTAAAACTATAAGATGAAGACCCCGTTGTCAACTAGCTCCCCATTCCTCTAACGTTTGATTCACCTCACAACGACTACATCGTATTCACCATGTTAGCTCGTCAGAAGTGTTCATCAGGTCCTTATGTAACAGTTAACAGTTCTTCAGGTTTAGGAACTGGTGCTCAGGAATTTCGCATCACCAAGAAAACCATATGTCTTGCCTCTCGTCTTATGTTTTAATACAGTTAATAGCGAGCTAACTATGTCTACATTGCCACATTGCGTTATGAAATTCAAAATTATAACAACGTTAGTTAAGTTCTGCCCATTAGTCCTTGTTATCATAAGGTACCGGGTGATAACACTTAGAATCATATTCACCAAGTGGTGATAGGATTGTTCATGAATGTTAAAGATGGCTTTATAAGGGAGTCAGAGTAATGTAAACCTATAATGTATGGTAATTCACACGAGTAGCTAGGGAATTAAAGGAGAATCCCGCTTGCCGGGGGTAAGGCACTCCAGGGTGCACCTGATATCTGGAGGAGGGTTGCTTGAGACTACTCACCCAGTAGACACGTATCACCTCGCACAGCCGCAAAGCTTATGATAGGGAGAGGTACACCTACTGTCACGCACACACTCATATGGAAGAAACTACCGGTGGGTTAGTAGCTGACTTAACAGTAATGAAAATATTAAGGTAGTAATTAGGGAAAGCATTAGGCTATAGAAAGGAAGAAAATAGCCCAGAAAGTGGACATCTCGTTCATCTAACACAAACGCGAGGCCAACGCAGTATGAGAGACCCCGAGCTGTCACAGTACTCGAGGATAGCGAACACTCAAGCCCCACACCGACATGACGGTCTTAGTGCCCCAGATTAAAATCGATAGCCCACCATCTATTAGAGCTAAAAGGATGAAACTTAACAAGAAGGTCGACTGCTACATTAGTCTTTATTCATATAAGACATAAATCCAGCGTCTTAATGAATTCAAGATGGTGGGTGGCGATACAAATAAAACATTGAAATATCTTCCTTAGGATGCAGTTACTCAAATAGAAAGAAAATGGGTAAACTAGGAGTATTATACAACAGACCTTGTTAGCACTAGTCATAAGACTATTACACAAAATTTAGCGTGCAACTACTATGTTGAAAACGATAGTTATTGAAATTGATAGTCCAACATAATTATATCGTACAAGTGGCGACCAGCTATTTCATATTTTCAAGATGGTGTCTGAGCTTACGATTACAACATCAACAATAACTCAAAATGTTACTTCACAATTAACTCGAAACATAGCAAGAGAAGTGTAAGAGACCTCGAGCATTGCTTACAACATTATCACATTGAACATAGCACGCAGGTGCCATCTTGAAGGTATGTTATTGAAATCATCCACCTGGGTTCCAATAAAGAAAATTACCAACCTGTATAAGAGTATTTCTATACCTACGACAAAGGATCACTGACTCCATTCTTTCAGGATGTTGAATGACTGTACTATTAAAATAGTGATGACATGAAACTTGAGAGAGACAAATGTCATATAAGGGACTTCACTAGCATTAGTCACAAGGCTATCACGCAGAATATACTACACAAAATGTATGTTATTTAAATAGATAACCCATCATTTATTAGAGCTTCGATGACGAAATGCAGGCAGACTCACATTAGAAGCTTCCTCTG
This sequence comes from Meconema thalassinum, assembly GCA_946902985.2. Taxonomy (NCBI): domain Eukaryota; kingdom Metazoa; phylum Arthropoda; class Insecta; order Orthoptera; family Tettigoniidae; genus Meconema; species Meconema thalassinum. The sequence goes on from OX336388.2 coordinate 1,628,720,249, forward strand.
GAAGAGGCACAAGATCAACGACGAAGGTATTGAATACTATTCGAAAGCGTTAGTTAATTCCTCAGGATGCAATAGTGGAATTATAATGGAACATAGTAAACGAGGAGTTGCATATATAATAATACAACTCTGACATTAGTCACAGGAATATCAAAGAGATACTTTTATGTTCGATGATGTCAAAATATGTCAGAAAACTGTATCATAATGAGAGTCATTTAAGTACTACTTTTCATTATTATACAGTTTCTCCAACCTATCAGAGCTCAAGATTTTCATTCATTGACCAATTTGGTAAGGATAGCTTCGCACATGCGCTCAAAATGTCGGACATGAATCGCATGTTTTGAAAGTTGACAGTGTAAAGGATATCGGATCAACCATTGTAGTTACAATCCCAACACACAAATACAAAATCAGCACGAACCTTTATGGTTACAAGAAAATACAGTACTATGAAATATGCACTAAATTTAGGAATCTACGTCCAGAAGTTTGCAACACACCATCCTTCTACCCTAGCCTACTGTATAAAAATTACCGACATGGGAATTGTGCACCGTCCGTAATGTTTGCATAAACAAACTGCGGAATATTGCAAAATAAATAGTACTGTACCCTAATATCCACAATTCCAATTTCTACACAGGACATCATTGCATTCGTACGACTTTGCCGACAATTTTAGTGAATGCTGCTGATAATATAAACACACTAGAACGTCATGGATGCAGAAAGTTTATGACATTTGATACCAGTGGCGTGGCGTGGAATTTTTTCGAGGGTAAGCTGTGAAGAAGACTCAAAATATAGGCTTACACCATAAAGCAACTTCAGCACCCGGTTCCAGCTATGCCATTGTCAATGTTGAGGTTGATATCTGAAGTAGCAACAATTACTCTACACACATAATTATTAGTCTTTCACATTAAAAAAAATAAAAATAGAAAGAATTGTAATACAGCACAGCTCATTTTTCCCTTTTCAACTTTAGGCATGCCAATTCATGTACATTAAGTGCGGAGAAAATTATTCAACAATAGGGTTGGCGAGCTTCTCTTATCGTGTATCATTTGACGATTGAACAGTGTGGCAATTTGTGTTTTTGTTGTTCGCATTTATTGGCCTAAGGAGCTAAGCTTTTAGGTTATCACCAGTAAATTTTCTATTATGCGTGGCTCAGCGGTAACGTTCTAGCTTGCTGAGCTTAAGATAGCGGGATCGAATGCCGTCGCAGCCAGTCGGCATTTGAGGGTACGCAAATGCGAGGGAGCCGTGTCAGTATATTTACTGGCACGTTAAACATTCCCTTCGGGTCAAAATTCCGGCACCCCGGCGTCTCTAAAAGTCTCAGTTAACAGGGACGTATTTATTATTATTATTATTATTTTCTATTATGAGACCTAAGTGAACATTAAAATAATAAACATGCTATTAGTAGACTAATTGATATTCTTATGTCATTGTATTGCATGTTCAGTTAATATTTATTTGCAAACACTCAAATTGTATTGATGTAGGCTTTCACGGCTTCATTAGTTTGAATGACTTAATTGGGGTGTAGGCCTATAACCTATGCAAACTAGTACTAAGGGGGGCGTGGTGGCGCAGCGGTCAAGCAGTTGGCCTCTCACCAAGGTGGACCGGGTTCGATTCCCGGTCAATGCATGTGAGATTTCGAAGTGAAATTCCATGTCCTGTGGTTCGGATTCCACGTAAAAAGGAGGTCCCGTGGTTCATGATCGCATGATTAATGGTCACGTAAAACTAAAAGCTTCCTTCTTTTTTTAAACTAGTACTGACAATTCCGTCGTCTAGTGCATCAGTGGAAAGAATGTTTTCTACCATGAAACGTATAAAAACCTTAACCCGAAACTCAATGCATCAAGAATGACTTTCATATCTCGCGCTTCTTTCCATTGAAAAGGTGTTATTGTGCAGCCTTCAGGGGAACACTGATTTTCACGACCATGTAATTGATGAATTCGCTAAGAGGGAGAGAATAATTGAACTTCGCTACAAATGATCCGCCAAGGTACAGTAAATAGTGGTATTAATTAATTTTGTACAAATGAGAATTTGTTAGACCCTAGGTACCTTATTTACCAAATATTTTTAAAAATAATGTGATAGGTCTTTAAAATATTATTCAAATTATACGGATGTACATACATTTAAAATTATGTATCCTTTACACCTACTCTTTGAATATAATTTGAATGATAATCAGAGGAACTTTTCGGGTTAATGGGTCACTCTGAATATTCCAACGCACTGTTCACTCCCAACACAATAATATCAACAGTAGTTACGGTATACTAAATTTTGCTAATTGCACTCAAAAACATAGAGTTGTGAGTTAACCGGACGAAGAAGAATTTTAACTACCGCGCCCAGCAAAGGTCGGGTCTGATGGTCAGATGGAGGGTGGGGACTGGAGAGGCGCGCCAAATAATTTTAAGCAGTGCTGGTGTCCAGGCTCGCTAGGGTAAGCCGCCCGAACCGAAGCAGACCTTGCTACCCGCTTTGACTTGTCTCGACGACAGCCCTGTGGCTATGGAACGCCACACCCCCTGTCTTAGCCAATCAAGGACGACCTGGCGTTCTTGGTGTACCACTCCATCGGCCATAGCAGTGTTCTGGGCCAGAAGGCTCCTGGAGGTAAACAAGCCGTTGTCATAGCGACCAGCCGCACTCTTTCTTCTTTCTCTCCAAAGAAGTACTGGCTGATCGTGGAGAACTGCGGTAGAGAACGAGGAACGTCATTCAAAGCGGCGTTTTTGCAGTTGCTTGCTCGTTAGAAAGTGATATTATATACTTTATTCTTATGAGAATATGCTAGGTAAGCGGTGCTTACCCCGTGGTATTGGAGAAAACGCCACTGTTTGATACACGGAAATTGTAACCCAGCTCTCTGTTCAGTAAAGGGATTTCTTATGCGAAAATTTTCCGCCTGATGCCATGACTGTTCAATTTGGGACGCCATTGATTTGCCTTCCGTTGACATTCTATGCGCATCGAATTTGAAGAACTAGTTGATTATACGATACATTTTAATTTTAAAGGTCTGTAGCAGCCAATTTTGTGTTATTTTACCAAAATAACAAAATGATCCCACATTGTACCTGTGCCCTATCTATTGGTGCTACTTCAGGATAAACAATGTTTCAAAGCTTTGGAATTCGTTATTGGGTAGGGAAAAAATGCTGAGCCCACAAAATTCCCAAGAAGAAGATGTCAACCGACAGAATCTCGACATATATTTATGAATATTTATGTTAGAACATGAAGTTATACTTTTGCTATCGATGAACATAAACAGTCGTATGCAACTCGCCTATAATGGTAATTAAGACACTCGCTTCGCTCGTTTTATAAACATACTCGTGTCTTAATTATTGCTATTATAGGCTCGTTGCGCAATGTACTATTGTGCAACCGCCATCATAAATATATAAAAATGTTAATATTTGTAGCTTAAAATATTTATCAGGTACAATGACGACAGTTACTGCGGTGGTAGGCCCGCTTTCACCTTATGACGCGCAAAACTAGTAAATTCACATATTCAAGACATCAATACGCAAGTGAGTGCAATCCTTGCCCTTGATCCAATATGGACAATACGGGTGAGTAGGACCTTTCACAGTGCGTTGCCAATAGTTTACACAAATTATGCGAAATCATCAATAAATTTAAGAGAAAGCAGGCTGTACGTTCCTTTCAGAATATTTTGCTCTCAACAATTAATTTTCATCATTAATTCCATATCTGCCAAGCAGCTCTTCAGCAACAAACTGTACTACTCAATGTCTGCTTCACCCTACAATTCCGATATAAAATCCTTCACTGTACACGTTCTATTGTATAGATATTACGGGAAAATGTGGACGTGTACTGCACAATGTGCACTAGAAGAGAAATCGCACCTGTTGATAACGAACACCAGGCCCACTCTCGCCTGATAGAATGGTATCGAATCACACCGATCAAATCATTTAGCTCATATTTAAATTTTGCAAACAACGAAAGTAGACTTTTTAGATCTACACGGCCGTAATGTCCGTCAGTCTGCCTGCCTGTCTGTCTGTCACCCTATCAATTCTCAAACGACAGAACCTAGTATTAGGGAAGGGCACCACAATTCCATGTCATATATTGTCACCATCTTAATGAAGATAAAATGGCGGTCACCCGAGTAGTCATTATCTAAATCAAACACCGACTAAACTGTTATTCTATCGAAATATGATTGATTTTTTTGAACAAATCTTACAGGAAGCGTTAGTGACTCAAATTACAAGGCCATCAGCTGTATGATTTTAAGATGGCGATTGTTCGAAGCATTATAAGCCATAACACATACTCCAATTACCCAATGCTCTCAATAGTTAGCATATAATGAACCTATGCTGACCAAGTGATATCTTAGTTAGTTTAGTTAGTTATTGTTGTTTTAAGGGGCGGAACTACGAGGTCATCTGCCCCTAAGTGTGATATCTTAATTAGATTGAGATATATGTACCCGTATCTTGATAGAATGCAAAAGTAAATAACCCTCAATATTTTAGAGGTACAATAACGAAATTTATCATTTTGACAGAACCGTATAAGTAGTTTTAAATGCTCAAGAAAAAGAACAACGACCCCGATAATTAAGATGGTAGCTGGGATTATTATTATAATATTAAAATCAATACCTATGAATGTTATCGCGCAATAAACACGCAATTACTGTAAGTATGGAAGGAGTATCATGTAAAGGGCTTAGCTAGCATTCGTCATAGGACTATTAAACAGCTTATTGAGCGCAGCCACCATCTTGAAACTGTAACCCACGATCTATTAGTGCTACAATGGCATACTTCGCGGGAAGGAAGACTCCCCAAGACAGAAGTTCATCTACTTAACGAATCTAGATGGTGGTTGTGCGTACTGACAAGACATTAAAATGAATCACTCAAGATGCTCTTGCTCAGTTTTCACAAAACTTGGTAAACTATAAGCATTATGAAACTTACCTTTATCTAGTTGTAAAGTTAACACAATGAATATACGATTTTAAAAATCGATAACTCATGAACTATTATCGTACAATAACAAAATTTGGTAGTAAGTAGCTACCTAAGCCAAGTAAAAAGATCAGTATCTCCATACATTGGGTGGTCAATGATAATATTAAAATCAATAACTCAACATGAATATTGCTTAATTAGAACAAACTTGATAAGAGAAGAGTATCATATAAGATACATCAATATCATTAGTCACATGAATATCAAAATGTTTACGGCGTGCAACCACCATATTGAAAATACAAGTTATTGCAATTGATAGCCAACCGTATTTTAAAGCTACATTGTCGAAACATGGCACTTAGATATACTCACATAAAAGGCTTACTCCGCAGAAGGCACATGATCAACACCTGTGTGCATTTAAGGTGGTGGGTGGGCGTATATTCAAACGTTAAAATCAATTACGGTACTCTTAGCACTATATTGGAATTGCAACGAAACATAGTAAGCGACGAGCCGTAAATAACTTAAAAATTTCCAAAATGGTTTATTTTTGTGTAACCGCCATTTTGAAAGTATGAAATGTTAAAATCAGTAACGTTCGATATTAAGTAGTTACAATGAAACTTACCACGGTGGTAAATTCGTGTAAAGTCTTCGCCGTATAAAACACAAAGTAAGTGAATTCACATATTCAAGTATGTGTTGTGCGACATGGCGGATCTTAGCCTCTCCTCTTTACCAATATGGAACATACGGGAACAAGCTATCGGATCATCAGGTTTTAATTTTTCGCACGTACAGATTCAGTTCGATTTTGTTCCGTTATACGCACCAACAGTAAAGTGAACATTTAAAATGTACTGCTCGATTTCACCAAGTCGGAGTAAATCTTACGTATTGCGAATTTTGTTCACTTACTAGCCCTCTCTAGGAGAGATTGTAGATCTAGCAAGTCGTTAAATATACGTAGAGTCAAAGATTATGCTTTATCATAATTAATACTATTGTCCGTCCAGTTCAAGTCTTGATTTGAAGTGAGGCTACAGCAGATGATTGGGTGTGCTAATGCTGGGCACAACGTGAAGTTATTTGCTGCTGGTGCCGAGTAATCTTCCGCAATTAGGACAGTGGTGGTTAACAGTTTTACAGCAGTTCACGCAATACGGGATGAAACAAAGACAGCAACAACATCTGCAACAAGATGCAAATAACAAGTAAACAGACAAATATACAAACAATAATACAAACAAATGAAATACGGAAATATAAAATATGTAAAATTATAAATAAATAAATAAATGGGATAGGTAAAGCGGTACTACCTACATTGGAATTACTTTTCAGGATCTGAAAAAACAACTTGTTTGAACGTACTTGTCTTCTCCAAGTATCTGCACTCATATAACTTTGTTGAGAGTTCCCTATCTACATACTGCATTTTGACATAGAGCTATACCATTTTACTGATGTAACGATAGAAGAGTGTCGGCTATTTCGTAACAATTTTAAAACTACTAGGTACATCGAAACGCCCATGGTATCGTCTTAAAGCCGAAGGACGAAATCATGTTTTGCTCCCCATGTGGACTACAAGATATCATTCGGCCGGGGGCTCAAACTCACGTTTAATCATAAGTGCGGTGCATTCAGCTCGTGATCGTAGTGTCGTAGGGCGTCGATTGAGGTGGCATAAGAAAGATTTCACCGTTCAATGAAATCATAAAGAAAGCTCAATTGTTATAAAATAACAGTATGTGGATTTGTCAGTACTGAGCCACTTACCTTTGTCCACCTTGTATGACTACATAATACAATACTCGAGTGACACCTTTCTCGATCTCCTGAACACCACGCTCCCGCGGTGTGCTGAGCTGAAAGGCACCTCACTGCCGATTTCAAAGACTTCGACTGGGAATTTGTATTCCTCGTCGGTGAAGTGGTTGTGAGAACGTTTCTCGTACAATACGTCAACTGCATTCCAGTTACATTACTCTTCAGATGTAACCAGTGTAATGACTTATACTAAACAGACAGTAGTGACGTAAATTACACAAACACAGTGTTCTTTGAAGTATCCAGTACTTACTAACATAGGACCTATCAATGTCAGATCATCCTTTGTTGAGAAACAACCAGCGGAGTTTGCGTGTAAACATAATATAGCAATGAAGAGAATCTTCTCCTGTTCGGAGACAGAGTTTAGGTAGCGTGGGTATGGACACACCCCACAGTCCGTGCTGCATATCCGAAGGAATGTTTCTTGCCTGATTGCGAGAGTGCACGTTTACGAATTTATGTATAAACCCACGGCTTCATGCCAAGATATGGATATGAATTGTGAAGTTAGTTGCCTTGCAGGCAGGATTTGAGGATTCACCTCTTTGTATTGCACAAATAATCTGTACTCTAGTTTTAAATGAGGAATGTCTTCTTCTTAAATACGAATTTTGATGCCAATTGCTCAAGCTGTTTTGTAGCCAACCTAAAACAAATAGACAAACAAATATTAAACTGAGCGCATGTTTGGTCATTATAACCTCATCCTGGAAAAATATAATACTTGAGCCGAACATTCGAATTGTTCAGTCAGAAATCTTACTTTATTATGGCAAATGCGGTCCATATGTGAACTTGTACCGGGTCTTCAGTCTAGTATTCCAGGAACAAGTGTCTTGAAACCGTTTCCTCTCCAAATAGCTATCAAAAGAATTTAAGATTACTAGTCTTACGAAAAGTACCTTTAACTGAACGAGGAAAGGTCAGATTTACGTATCAAAATCAAACCCAATTCAAGTGGTTGAACACAAAATATTAATTTATAATGAATAAGATTATTTACAATATATTCCCAATGTATATGTTTCCATAACAAGTAAAATTAAGGCACCGCAGGATAATTAGTATCTATTACTTGGATGATTCCTATTTGGTTAAATCAATAACACCCTCCGAATCTTGGATTTGGACGATAGTATTGTTTGCTACAGCCACCAAATACAAAAACTTTCTGAGTAAGTTTTAGAAAGCTTACAAATATAATATAAAATAATAATCACGACATGAATGTGCGAGGAAACCTATAAATAATTTAACTGCTTTTGAAATGTCTCGAATAGTTGGACCTACCTGTTATGTCGTAGGGTATCATACATTAATTATGGCTATTAAGTGTGTACTATCTTACCCTAATTGATACAGAGCGACTATCCTAGTTTAACCAAGTTTTAATGTTTAGGATACAATCTTCTTGAGCCTTATATTTGTTCCACATGCATCCTCCACTTTCCTATCCCTTATTCCCCTATTCCCGGTTACGTTTAATATTTCATTAAAGTGTAATATCCACGCTTACTCTACCTTCTAATCTGATTATATTATGTATAAGAGAATAGAAATGAGTTATATTTTCGTTGTATCGATATCGACTAATTTAAAATATTTGGGGATTTACATGAGAAACTAGAGATTTGTAAGGGAAATATCCAAGAAAGAATAAATGCCTTGATATACAAAGTTAACAAATAGTCAAATAAACTTAAATATGCATCCTTTTGTGCCTCAATCTGGCCAAAGACACGGTCGTTTCGTTAAACAAAACTGTGTCTCTGATAGGATATATCACCTTCCTTGTTGTATAGAAGTAAAATGCTATTGAGCTTCGGCGTGGTTGCTGTTGTGTCTCATTTAGGAACCGGCACAATCTTTTTCACTCTGAGTGGAATATGCAGTGCAGCAGATGCTTGTAGGTATTATGCAGTTTTTCTTGGCTAAAGGACCTGAGCCAAGGCCGTGAAAACCAAGACATATAATCAGGCCCTCGCCACTTCATATGGAGCTCCCTATTGGCCTGAAATCTGGCCTTCATCTTTGCACCAACATATGAAAGAAACATTGGGAATATACTAGATTTCTTCTTATAGAACGGAGGTTGGTACGAACTCGTCGGCCCCATGGAGGAAAGAACAGCCAAGTAAGTCAACTCGGTTACATACATGATTCTTGGCCAAGACATCTCTTGAGTTGTTTACTATGTGAGGTTGGGTGTTGATTTGTGTAGGCCTATACAATAATATTTATATACCGTATAATATTTATAATATGCCACACTTTCGGAAATGTCAAGCACCGGGTTGCGATTCCTATTCGGACAAAGGAATAACCACTGCTCTCTAGTACCAACAGGGAAAGGTGTACAATTTTCAAGAAGGTGCTTATTTATTGGAATATTACCTCTGTGCACTGTGAATTCTTTAAGTGCTATGTGAATGACTATGTGAAAATATTTATACTGTTATATCTGTAATGTTAATTTCTGTAACTGAATAATGTGTATATCATTATATCATGTTCCTTTAATCATTTCTTTAATTTTGTAAATGGGGTGGGGATTATGTAGTCACAAAGTGCGGTTATGGGATAATTGTAGCTGAGAAGTGAGGATATGGAAGTCTCATAATTAGGTTAGTAGTGAACTTCGTGGCTATATACGGGCATCGAGGTATTCAAATAAGCAATATTAAAGCCTTCTAATACTAAATTAAAACACTGGGGTTATGAGAAGATTCGTCGTGATAAATCTTGTTAACAACCTTGCGAATTCATAACGTTTAGAATTCTTATGTTACCACGAAATATGTATGTGTATCTCGTTCGAGGTGCAAATGTGTTACTTATATAGCTCAGTAATTGCAATTATTTGCAAAAAGAAGTTGATTAACAAGTAGTACAATAGACACTCGCACAGTGATTATTTTGTTACGTCGACTTGATAATGTAGGCCAAAATAGCTGAAAATAGCCAAAGCACGCCTTCCCTCCAAGAAACCTTATATACATGAGTGACGCATCTAATTAAGTTATATGATCCTTGCATATAATGTAACTATCTGTGAAATGTTTTTCTGAAGGGTTCTCTTTCCCCGAATAATTTACATTCCGTCTCAAGTCTTTGCATTGTTGTCTCTGTTAGAACTCCCGCTTGAATCTGAATCAATCTCGAGTATTCTTTTTAACCTCTCAGTTGGTTATGCAATGGTGCTGTCATGCCGGAGAGTTATGCACCTTTTCATTTCTTGGGATAAATGGGCTGTTTGTTTCCATGTATTAAAAAAAACCACCAGCATGTAGAGATATAACGAAATTAGAGATTATTTACTCCCATACACTTGGAACAAGCTAAAATGCAGCCTCAAACACAAAACTCAATCTTGAGAAAAGGAAAATTTTGATGAGTTTTTTGAGTGCTCTCTTATTAAAATCGGGGATTATAGGATTAGAGTAAAAGTGTCCCTGGATTTGAAATAAGATTCCATTCTAGGAGAGAGTATAAAATCCACAGGTGGCACAGTCAGCGCCGAGATTCAATCCTGTGATCTCCAGTTTTGACGCAGCTCCTCATTGCAGTCGTGGTGCGTGAATAAATACGCACTGTAAATGACAGAAGAAGTAGACAGTTCACTAAGTGGTGTTTTTTTTAATGAAAATTGTGATTTATGTATTCCGTATATTTTTTTGTTATTGTAATTATTAGTTCTTAGGCTGTTTTCATTTTGGCATTCAACTAAATTTATATTCTTCGTTACGAGCGACAGATGACCTCGCTGTCCTGTCTCTAAAACAACAATCATCATCACAGTCATCTTTACTTTACTTTACTTTGGCGCAGATCGTGCCGATCCGGGTTTATGATCACGAGGGCTGCCTCATTTTACTAATCTATTGCAATTTTCTACATATTCAAGGTTTTCTTCTTATTTTGCCTCTGTAGGAACTTAGTTAATACATGGGGATGTGAAAAATGGAACTTACGCTACTAGACATAAGATGAGGGCTATGATGTGAGTCTTAGTGGTGATCTCATGTTCTATTTGGGTTGTGATCTTTGCGTGGCAGAATGGGCACGTCACATTTGCTCGTTGTGGTCCAAACTTCAGCTCATTACCTACAAAAGAAAACAGAACAAAACAGGAATATTTAGTTAAATATAAGGGACACGTTAACATCAAATTAATAGTTCACTGATCAACGAAAATTGAAATTATAGAAGCCATTTTTCAGCGTTGTCTAATTCTATTAAAGAAATAAACATAATTTTTATCCCCTGAGATGGAACTAAACCAGATTTCCATGCTAAATGTGGAAATATTTTCAGTTTTGTTCCTTCACGTAACGACAATTTTATTCCTTAAATGGAACGAGAAGGGACAAAATCATGTGATCATCTCCTTCCTCAACTTTTCAGATTTGCGCACTTCCCTATCATGCACATCTCTCCACTCTCTCAAGTCGTCCTTCACGCAGTCCATCTATCTCCTACTCGGTCGTCCTCTGCCACCTGAAGGCTGCTCGTTCTTCTCAAGCCATGCCTATCCTAACGAAGCCTTATGCCCCACAGTCTCATTCCGTATGTTGTCACGGCCCGCGATGTATTTCTCTTTAGCAAAAGGAATGATGCCATTTCCTGGAGCCAAACATTGCTGTGAATACTCCCTAATGGCATGTGAAGATTTTCGTGGTGAGCAATGTACGGGTAGTTCCAAGCCAGGTATTCACAACATTGAAGCCAACAAGTTAAGATGAAAATATATTTATAATCAGTAGTAAGCAATTTATTAAGATTATTAAAAAGTTATAATTTCTACCAGAAACAATACTTATGAAGAGCCTACAACAAATAACTTATTGATTATCGCCTTTATAGAGCTGTACTTCGCGCTTTCAATACAACTCAAGACAATTGCTAGATATAGTCACAGACTCAATACATGCTATGTACTCCACTACAAACTCGACAAAGTTACAGGTTATCAACCCAGAAACACATAATTAAATATAACTGTCTCATAAACAAGTGTGTTCGTTGTCTCATCAGTAAATTTGCAAAAACAACAACTCCTCACAGGTGAAACTGTTAGCAATGTGACGTACAGGAAATTAATGTATAATTTTGGAACTGTTTGAAACAAATGAAGAAAGGTAAGCACAAAGTGTAGACGTGAGATTCAAAATTAGGTCCACAGTTTTACTAGGGCGGGTGAGTTAAACCACTATCCCACAGTTGCCACTACGAGCCTGCTCTGTTGGATGGCTTTATCACAGTGTTTTGGAAAGGATTGCGTTACTGTATTTTAGTCATCTTTTCTGGACATGGAGTTATTTTAGTCATCTAGTGAGCTCTGGTGACATAATATGCCAGAACTTTGATGGGGTAGGGTGGTAGTAAGGCTAGCAGCTCTATTACCTAGGTATGGAGTCGTTTTACAGTCCTCTAGTGAGATCTGGTGATGTGTATTGGTGATCTCGTCAACCTGGATTTATTCATAATTTCAATTTTTTGTGGTACCGGTACATATATAGGAAGTCCAAGGCGTGTAAATTTCGTGAACCAAGTGTTGGTTGTTCTTGATTCTCTCTTCCTCTTGGTTATAAGTCGCGCCTGATGTACTGTAAGTTGTCTTTACGAAACTTGTTGCCAGAAAAAAGGTTGCGGGTTGTAGCTTTCTTGGGCCAACTATTGGTTGTTCCCTTCCTCTCTGTTACCATTCGTGTCCCTTTACGCCGAGACAATGTGTGGAGTTTGTAGCTTTACTTGTCCAACTAATGGTTATTCTAAATACTGTTAGTTTTCTTATGGAAATTGATGGTAATCATAACTAAAACCTTGTCACTGCATGATCGCCATATTTATTTATTGGTCGGAAGGAAGTAAAAAAACGTAACACAATTAACAGGCCGTAAGCATGCTTAGCCTCCAATATATTATTGGAGGCTAAGAACTATGGAACACTTGTTCTTGTTCCATGCCGTAGCTTTCTACAAAGAATCTAGTGCATACACACTAGAGCATGCCAACCTTTAAATTATAATCTCCAACACTTCCTCTTGATTTAAAATAACGCGCACGCAACATACAGAAGAATGGAATCAATACTTGCACATATACAAGTTACATATAAATTGTCAAATGCTTAACTCTAACAAGTGATTTGGTGAGTACATCCTGCTTTAATTTCAGCTGATCAAATATACTCAAGTGTTACCAATTTATTCTTAATTATTTGCTTCACAAAATGATGCCGGATATCAATGTATTTTGCACAATCGTGATATTCCAAATTGTTGGAATCATGAATCTTACTCTTATTGTCAACATACATTTGAATTCATTCATCCAAACCTTTGAATTCTGATGACAGTTTTCCCCAAAATAACGCTTCTTTACAACCTTCGCTCAAGACTACATATTCGGCTTCCTTCGTTGATAAAGCTACAGACTGCTGTTTCTTGCTTTACCAAGAGACAGTCTCAAAAAATCAAACACGTATCCAGAGTAGGATTTCCTATCTGAATCATTACCATAGTCAGCAACAGTAGAGCCTTGAACAATTACAGAATTCTTTGAGTAAAAAATACATAAGATACTGTAGATATGTCAAGACTCTATGAGCAGCTTTACAGTGTTGCATAGATGCATTGGGGTTGAATTGACTCAACAAGCTTGTCTCAAAAGCTATATCAGGGCGCACTGTTACAGCGAGATAGCTCAAACAACCCTTTAAGTTCCTATAAGGGATTTCTTCAGGTATTTTATTGGAATCATATACGGAATCAAATTTAACAAAGGACTTACAATTTGACATGTTAAAGTGGTGCAGTACCTTATCAATGTAGTTTTCTTGATCCACAAATTAATAACATCTCAACTTTCTTGCTGCTCCTGATTCCCAACAAACTACTAGCTTATCCTAGATATCGTTAGTTACAAGGAACATATCATCAGCATACAGTATAGTTATGGACAAGTATCCATCAGACTTTCTGAAAAACAAACATGGTCCTTGTTTGAAATTCTGATAAACAATGTCTAAGAGTTCCTTCGTTATTACAAAATTCCAGCAGCCAGATGCTTGTTTTTACCCATATATAGACTTCTGAAGCAAGCAAACTTTATTTTCTTGTCCGTTAATATGAAAACCCTCAGGTTGTGTCATAGGTACAGATTTCCTCTTCAAGTTTACCATTCATCAAAATGATACAGTTTTAAATTTTCTTTCTTGACAAAGCAAATAAGAATCTGATGTCTCATAATAGTCAACCCCTGGAGTTTGGGTATGTCCCCTTGTAACTAATTTAGCTTTAAAACTTTCCTCGCCATTTTGATGGCCTTTAATTTTATAGACCCATTTACAGCTCACTGTTTTTTTGTTAGCAGGTAAATCCACTAATTTCCAAGTCTCATTAGAGCACAACACTCTTCTTCCATGGTCCGTTACCATTTTACCCTGTCACTGCTTTTGATAGCTTGAGCATAGCTCAACGGTTCAATGTCCCCTTCATCGTCAGCAACTGACAGTAGATAATTTAGTTCAAAATCCCTGTACTTCACAGGTAAACAAACCTCTCTCCCACGAGAGCTACGTATTGGCACATAATTGAAATCATTACGAACATGAACATCAATAATACTAATGGAGTCTGGTCCACTAGCATCAGCAGATTCAACATCACTGATAGCCTTATCCTCGGGTTCATTAACAATATCAGAAATCTGAACATCAGATATTAGTATTTGGTTCACAATATGTCAATAACATTTTGCCAATGATAGGAACATTCCTCTCATAGTAGCTTTTCTTAATAAAATCAACAGAATATTAACATAACACCTAAAAATACAACATCTCTTGCTTTGTTAATATTCTTTAGCTTGTTCAAGTCATTGAGAACTATTCTTACAATAACCAATAAAACATCAGCTCTCTACTCTTACTGTCGAACTTTTTTCATAAATGAGATAATCCTTTTGCCCTTTTGTCTCTCTGTGTGTATGTATGGGTGTGTGTGTGTGTGTGAGTGTGCGTCCGTGCGTGTGATTCCTCCATATAACTTCTAAACGGCAGGAGAGATTTCAATGAAACTCGGGAAGGTCATAGTACTAATTTGGTAAACCCCGACCGTGCCCTTCAAATTTTATTGCGTCTCACCAATCCAACATGACGGCTGTGGGAAATATTTCAACGGCATTCTATATCTCCGAAACTATTACTGATATCACCATGAAATTTTGTACGATGATAAAGGGCTCTACTAAAAGTTCACCTATGAGACTTTCAAAACCTGTTAACTACAAAACGAACATGACGGCCAAGCGAAGTTGAAACATTTAAATGGACTGGTCTCGCGATTTAACCATTCAAACGCAATGAAACATGGTACAGCAAATGTAATGCACATTGTAATGCACTGGCATTTAATTCAGTTCAATTGTTTACATAACTTGAAGATGGCGGCTGAGCAAAATATTTCACCGGCATTTTATATCTACGAAACGATTACACATATCACCCTGAAATTTTTTACGGTTATAAAAGGCACTACTAGACGTTCACCTATGAGACTTCCAAAAACCTGTTAACTATGTAACTGATTCCTGGGGAGAGTGAAGAAGAACCACAACAAGTCCCACGTTTGGCTGCCAAGTGTTACGGTTTCCTTGTAAGTATGAGATTGATTTGATAATTTGGCGCCAAGGAGCCGACATCAAGTTGAAACCTAAAATTTATATTTATATCAACCCCTAGCTTGCGTAGAACACATGAGATACTCTTCGAAATCGGACCGTGGAATGATTGCATCATTAACCCTCATAACATTTGCATTTGGAGAAGGTTTTGTCTTATATATAAAGCTACCTATTGGAATTAAAGATTGCATGTTGAATACAATTTGTTTAATCATCAAAGAACAAGACTGTGGTAAATTTAATAATAATAAAAAGGAACTTTAAAGATTTTACCATTACCACCTGAAAATTACGTGAAATTGGAGGTCGGATGAATTTACGATTATTACCAAGCTATGAAGTTACTGAATTTACGATGAAAAACAAGCAGTTTCGTGAAGAACTATACAGCCTATTTTCATATATCCTACTCATGTTAATTGCAACTATCAACATACAAAATTTCAGTTTGAAGGTTGTGACAGATTCGTAGATATTGACAACCGTCTAAATATTTCAGATGGTCGCCAGGTTGGATTTTTATTTTTGTACTATTACATTAAGATTATTGTGTACGTGTGGTATTCAAACTTCAATCGCATGATTAGAACACAAGAAGTAAAAACGAGATTTTAAATTTTCGCACAGCTGCCATCTTGTGATTATGCAAACAATTGAATAAATTAGATGCCAGTGGATTAACATGTGTATAAGTATTTAACGTGCAACGTTTCACTGCACTCGGATAGTTAATTCGCGAGAAACGTCCATTTAAATATTTATACTTCGCGTCGCCGCCATGTTAGATTTGTGCTCACCAGGTTATTGAAAGTCCTATAGGTGGACATATGTTCATAGCCTCTATGAACATAAAAAAATCAGTTTGATTACTGTAAAAGATTCATACATATTGAGAACCGTCTAAATATTTCGGATGCTCGCCATTTTGGATTGTTATATGTATAGGCCATAGAGTTATGTACCATTAAAGGAAAATTATTGCCTAGGTTCATTATTCAAACTTTCACTTCGATCGCATGATTACGACACAAGAAATAAAAACTTAATTTTAAAATTTCGCACAGCCGCCATCTTGAGGTTATGTAAACAATTGAACTAAATTAGATGCCAGTGCATTACAATATGTATAATCATTTACTGTACCACATTTCACTGCGCTCAGATGGTTAAATCACGAGAAAAGTCTATTAAAATGTTTCAAGTTTGCTTGGCCGCCATGTTCGTTTTGTACTTTACAGGTTTTTGAAAGTTATATAGATAAACTTGTAGTAGTGGCCTTTATCACCGTAAAAAATCAGGGTGATATCTGTAATAGTTTCGGAGATACAGAATGTCAGTGAAATATTTTGCACAGCCGCCATTTTGAGGTTATGTAAACAATTGAACTAAATTAGACTCCAGTGCATTACAATGTGTATAAACATAAGCTGTACCAAGTTTCATTACGTTTGGATATTTAAAGCGCGAGAAAAGTCTATTTAAAAGTCTCAAACTCGCTTGGCCGCCATGTTGGTTTTGTGGACACCAGGTTTTTGAAAGTCTCATAGGTGAACTTCTAGTAGTGCCATTTATCACCGTACATAATTTCAGGGCGATATCGGCAATAGTTTCGGAGATACTGAATGCTGGTGAAATATTTCGCACAGCCGCCATGTTGGATTGGTGAGACACAATAAAATTTGAAGGGCACGGTCGGTGTCGGCCAGAATAGTGCTATGATCTTACCGAGTTTCATTGTAATCTTTTCTGCCGTTTAGAAGTTATTTGGGGACACACACACACACGCACACACACACACAAAGATGATCTCATAAGCCTATTTTTTATTTTTTATTTTTTCATAAAATGAAAATAGGCTAATAATGAAAAGAGAGAGATTGTGTAGATATGCGTCAGTCCCGCTCTCCATTGGAGATACTTTCTCCCTCGTACTTGTTGCTTCAAGAGAGATTGCTGTAGATGCCGGCGTCATCTTCTTCGTTTCTTGATGGAGTAGCGAATTAATATGAAAGTTTGAATACTGTTTATGTGGAACTAATTCCCAAAGCCACTTATACGGTCTGCCTATTCACAACAGCTCGTATAATACCCATGACGAATTTGTCAGTGGAGTATACCAGTAAGATGTCGTTCACCATGGAACACAAGTAATTAGTCCGGAGGCTAATGCGAAGATTATACTGTTCTCAGAATCAAAGTAACGGTCCGTCCATTACGGAACGAAAGTAATAAGTAAGTCCTCTCTGAACAAAAGTTATAAATTCAGCCCTCTTCATGCAGCGCGGTCACTATATGCACTCGGCACGCTTCCCCTTCCAACGTTCCACTCCTCGGTCTGCTGCCTCGCCTGTAGACCAATCACCGTGCGTCTTCATGCTACACGCCACAGCCGGCTAACAGCTGCACTCCTATTGATTGGCCGAGACGTCCCACGTGCTTCTTCCCGCGTTAAAGTTCATTGCTCTTGCCATGACGCCTCGATGTACATTTTCCGTTTCAATCCGACATATCGCCTTTTCATTAATCCGTACTGTTGAAGAAGTTCCCTCCGGTTTTGACATCTAGTTGTTGTTCTCAAAGCTATTCCTGGAGCCGTACTTCCCGATGACGCAGAACTCTCTACTAGCCCTAACTGAATATAAAATCCGTACTCTCCGCAATCAAATAATTTACTAGTATAATGGATAATGAATCTACGCAAACATCGTCATCTAATAGTAGCCTACATAACTCTATGGCCTACATACAGTACGGTATGTATATATTTAGACGGTTCTCAATATCTATTAATCTATGATAGCAATCAAACTAACATTCTGTTTGTTGATAGAGGCTATGAAAATAAGTTCACCTATGGGACTTTTAGGATCACCTGAATATTACCTTTATTTTGGCACTTTCACTCCTCCGTACCTGCTGTGGTAACACTCACCTCACTTACCTTTTCACGTACACATTCACCCTTTTCAAGCCAACTTGCATTGCATGTAAGATGACTTGTTGCACCAGATCGATCACCCACTTCTCACTAACTACATACATCCTTCTTCTCGGTGGTTGCTCTTCAAAGCTGTCAAAAGTGTTTTTGGACCAACCTTTTTCTTTTCTTGGTATCTCTTCTCCCCAGGATTGAACTGACTTTCCTTGGCGTTGATTGGTGTTGGTCCTTCTTTTAGTCCCGTCGACAGGTAATTTCAGATAGAAAAAGGTCGGAATTTAATGAAACATTGGCATGTTGTTGAGGGATGGTTAATTAACATTTTCTCAAGTTTTGGACCTCGAGGACCCTGTGCGAAAAGAAGAGGGTAAAGGAAACTGCAAAAGTTTCAACCTTCCTTCGGTTTGTCCTCAATAACTTATTTCTCTTACATCCTACGGCAAAAGCGTTCATATGCTTTTTTGTAGAGCGTGGAGTTTCCTACACCTTTGACTATTCAAACATGTTTGTATGTCAATTCGTTACCGAGATATGGCAATTCGATTTTTTTTTCAAAATTCGCTATAAAATGGCCAAAAATGCAAAATTCCTCCTTATTTCTTCTGTTATACCCAAATTATGATGAAATGTTGTTGTAGTTATGGTTCCTGGTTACAATCACCAACTTTGGAAACCCCACTTCACCCCCCCCCCCTCCCGCTCTCCCCTTCCCCCACCCAACCCCAATTCACAAAAGCTAATTTTCTTCTATGATGAAAGCCAACCATATTCACATCATGTTGTTATTGATATTAGTTACTTTTCGGATCGACCTCCTCCCCCCCCCCCCCAACATAATTATCCCAGGGCAGGTAAAAGAGACGTAGTCTTTTCGTGGAAAGAATTAATGTATTTAATAATATTAAGGTATTCACAAGGCATACATTATATGGAATAGAGATATTATTATTGAAAGGTACTGCACTCGAAATCATGTCCAGGAGAGAGGAGAAGACAGGATGAGGCATGAACCAAGGACCACCTCAGAAAAATGGCATATATTAAATTTGGAATTTTCAACTAAATCAGCAATCCTGATGGAAGAGAACGTTAATACAAGCATTTGGGTAAATTTTCGTCTGAAGAAATATTTTTATTTCATGTATAATGGAGATTTTAAGATTTGGTAAATTTTTAACCATGAGTGAATGATACAGATACTGTTCTGGGAAGTCGACACTTTTAACGAGGTGCGCAGAGAGAAACCTGTTTTTGATGCGAGGGGAGAGCGAAGGTGGATTTTAGGTCAGACACACGTCAGTATCAAGAGTGGAAGAAGCTAACGCGTGGCAGAAGCGCGCCACTTTCAGGCGAGAACCAATTGGAAAATAGTTTGAATACTGAGGAAGGAACAAATATTAAAATCTTTATTTTAATATTTTATAAGAGTGTTGCACATTGAATTCACCAGCAGAGAAAAAGAAATTTAATTGGCAAAACAGATTTTAAATTGAAAGACTGAGAGAGAAGTTATGTATGAATTTGTTAATATTCATAGCGATTGGAGGCTAGTTGATCAGATTTACGAGGGAAATCTAACCGAGGAGGCTAGGTGACGCTAGCAGACGAGGTTCTTTCTACATGGACCGTCGAGAAGACAAGACGAATATTGTATTCACTCTTCAGAAGTATTAGACAAAGGTTTTGTGAACTGGAGACTTCAAGATGAAGCAAGCAGTAATTAAAACGAACAATTAATATTACAAGTCAACAGTATTGAGAAAAGTTATTCATCATATCCAAAAAGAAGAAATCTACGACGAAAGAAAACGCTGCAAGTTACAAACTGAACATCGAACACGTAACTACGCAGAACGAAAGTCTGAAGAAGGGAGACTTAAACCATTGGAAATTCAACAATCTAGACAAGAATGATTAAGAATTTAGGTCGAAGGGGAAGAACTACGACTACAAACTATAGCGCGGTGAGAATGCTATTTTAAATTCACCATGATGGGAAGATAGAACTATACTGAACCGGTGGGATTCAGAAATGACCAGGATGACATAGCAGTATGCATAGCGAACTGCAGACCACCGCAGTTTTCGCTAACATAACGTTGCAAGCTACTACAAGGGAATTTCACGACATGGAGGTGATTTTTCATGATGGAAAGAACTATGCAAACTACCGACTTCAAAGAACATCTAGATCTGAGAAGAAGAAGACGAGCGGATGCGTGATAGAGACGACAAGGAACCCAGGACTGAAGGACGCGAGGCCAGCAGAGCGGAGACGAGGTCGTGTCATCATCTTGTTCGAGAGAAGTGGGTCGCGAGCGGGAAGACAGCTGATAACCTGTTCTGGAGACAGCACACCAGGTCGTTCAACTGTTCAGCAGTCTACTCAAGGCTGAGGTGACTTAACACAGCCAGTATGGAGCAGCACGCTGCATTCCAGAAACCACACGGTGACGTTACGAGGACACAGGAGTCATCAGGTCTGTCACCAACGATCTCAGAAAGAAGGTAGAAGAGTGCATTTTTCATATCTGTAGTTAGACTTTGTTCACGTTATTCCAGAATATTGGCCAACATATTTGCATTTGTAACCTATGTTATTATTGTCTTGAAAGTTTTAGTAATTGCGATAGTTATTTTCATACGTCATTTGGACGTATTTTAAGTCACGATCGATGATATTAGACATCGTTAGTGTTTTTCATTGTCATTTTAGAGCGTTAAAATTTTACTTACGAACGATTTCGTTGCGATTGCGAACGTATATTCCGTAGATTTGTTGTAACATTGGAGAACTCCGTAGATTTATTGTAACATTGAAGAACTTAGTAGATTTTATGATATATTAGAGAATTTTGTATATTTGTGGAAATATAGAAGGACGATAACATATATGTATTGAAACAAGAGAAATGAAGCACAACTTTGTGAGAAATAAATAAGTACTGTATCAGAGAAAGAATATAGTCATGTGTTTGACGAAAGTAAATAGTTTATTACTTGAAGTGAGAAAAGGAAGGACAGAGAATCCTATAAGTGAAGAGTTTATTCATTTCAGAAACGAAATAAGATGTATAGAACGATATAGTTAACAGAAGTATTCTATATTGGCATTGAGGTAACTTTTGTATGCAAGTAATGTAATGACAATGTAAAACCCAGAATTTTGATGTACGGAAAGGAACAGTATGTGATAGATGAATGCATAACTGAACGAGAAACGTTATTATAAAATGTTATGGATGTATATTTATCATGAAGCGATACTGTAAGATGGAAGGAGAGATATAAATATTTATTATGAACAAACGTGAGGGAAGGTTATTGTTATTTTCATAACAGACACAAGCAGACTTGAAATTCATAATTAAGCGATAAATTGTAAAAAAGTAATATGTGAAGCGAGGGGAGGAAGTATGTGGAAAGTATTTGGACATAGCACGAGATGTATAATCGATAGAGGAGTTTGTAGAAGGAAGAGAGACGTATTCATGATCGTCATTACAGTTGTAATTTCTAGTAGGAATACTAAATATCAGACTTTGATGAAAGTAGTTGATATGGAACGGTAGAAGTTTGTGAACGTGTTAAGAAAAGGAAGGTTGATGAAATGCATTTGTATTGATGAAAGGCGTAACTAAAGACGCGATAATATGCAACGTGAGTAATTGAAGAAATGTTTTGTAATATTTTGTGGTGAGTAAGAGAAGTCATATGTTGTATTTGGAGGAGATAGGAGTGTGGGAGTGAGGGTTCATGCCACACACACTCAATTTTGGTTGAAGAGCTTATCTGAACAGTCGTGCATGGTTAGTTTGTTTTATTATTAATTATTGAAATACCAGAATTGTACACTAAAGTGATGAAATATTAACTTCACTGTTCGTATTTATGATTCACATGGAATTGACACACAAACACCTATTTTGACCAGTTTATTGTGTGGGATACGCAGAAAGTTGATGACACCCGTAAAGAAAGATTATAAGACAGGAGGAAAGTGATGAAATGAACTCTAGTGAATTAGAGACAGTTATTTTTATATCGTGCGGGACGCGATCATGTATAAAATGTAAATACGTTATTATTTTAGTATTAATTATTGCTTTTATTATATTTAGGAACATAAGATTTAAATTTGAAGACTTTAACGATTGTATTACGTAGGGAGTATATTTGTTGCGATGAGCGTTAAAGCCTAATTTTAGTAAACAGGTAGGACAGACACTACTGTCATAAATTGAACTGAGTATTTATTTAAATATTGTCAAGCAAGAGATACTTGTTGCATTAGTATAAAGATGCAAGAAAGACAGTTATTAGGCGCATCAGGTCTAAGTGAAGCACAAATAATTATTTTATTTTATTCTTGGTGAAGGGAACATAATTTTTGTCATGTGATATTTTATTATTAATAAATGGCAAGGACATTTTTATTCTGGCTGAGTTTTTTAGAACTGTTTCTTTGATTCAACGCTTAATTACACTAGAACGATACCACTAGCTAGATGCAGGCAGATGATCGACGACTTATCTTAACGCCCGAAAGCCGAGTTGCTTGTTAATGCTCTACTTTTATTTGTTTATATTTTCTGTACTGTATGCAACTAGTTAGTAGTATAGTTAGAGATGTATGTATGTATGTGTTCCTAGGGTTCCCTAGTCATCAGTCCGGTGAGAGTTGTTCAACTCATAGCCGGGTGTTGACATTCTCACGATCCTTTTACCATCTGTGCGGATTTGGGACTGTGCTCTAGAGGAATTCGGGCGCAGTACTCATATATACATGTACTGTCCATATCATAATAGGAACTTATTACAGTTCCTGACGGAATTTCTTAGCCATTGGTTCTGCGTCTAAGTGCTAGTCGACCTCCTGAGTGATCAGGCTATTAATGACGTCCTCGCCGTCGCCGTATTCGTCGACTATGTCTAGTGAGTCCTCCTCGTTCAAATAGGTTGTGGGGGCATTTTCGCAGGAGTGGCCTTTGCAGTGCTTGCACATTGCTGGGCACCTAAGTCCTGCTTTCTTGCAGCTGCAAGCTCTGGTGCTATAGCCTTTGCTGTACTTGCAGGAAACAATCTGGGGGATGTTATCCGGCGCAGCATTTCTGGTTGTGGGGATTGGTAGTACCCCTCGCGTGGTTATGCTCCAACCCGAAACTGATGGGAGAAGTTCATTGCCTAACCACGCCTGTACTTGCTGGTAAGTGCGGAGAGAGTGGTACTTGGCAGCGTCCCTTGTTGGTGGTAGGCGGGCTAATTGCAATTTAGCCTTTGTCACTGATCGTGTGAATAATCTGTACCGCAGGTCATCGAGGTTGTCACTGTCAATGTCACCTCCATAAACTGCTACCAGAAACTTTTCTCCAGCGTCGCTGATCTGCTGAGGACTAGCGTTTGGTGTGAGAAACGGAGCCACTGCTGCAGAGAGGGAGGTATTCTTCATGTAGGTGCTGCAAATTTTGTTCTTCCCCAATCCATGCGGTTTGGACGTGGTATCACAACCCCTCACTGCGTGGAGAAAAAGTATGTCCTTGGGGGAAAAGGAGCAAAAACGTAGCGAGTAGAGGACTCTGGGACCACTGCCTCTTCCATTTTTTTCAGGATAGATGTTCTTTGTGGACATACCTAATACTGTCAACAGAATAGGTATGACGACACCTTCAGCAGTAATGATGACGCTATCAAATTCGCTGGCCTTGGATGTGGCGGTGTTGACGATCATCACGTCGGCGTCCTCATATGCCTGCTTCACTTCGATGCTAGAATCCGCCATTCGTGTCATCAACATCGAAATGAATGCGCTCTTATTGTGATCGTTTGCCAAGAACTTTTCTTGTGCTATGGTCACCTTGGTAGATGAGGAGTACACGGCTTTGGTTGCTGATTATAATGCTGAACGGCGAGCTCGTTCTGCGGCTTTGGTGATTTGATAGCTGGCGTTAGTGGGGTATCCATCAAACACAACAATCACATTGCTACCAAAGTGTCTCTGCACGTAGTAGATGTACGTAGAGCACAGCATCTCGAATGTGGTTGTGGAACTTTTGTTCCACACCCCTTAATGTAACAGGTATCCTCCATCAATCACGTTACATTTCCTGTTGCCAAGGTTGACTTCCTCTATGTGAGTGAAGAGTGACATAGGGATGGGTGCGGGTTCAAACTTCAAGAGTTCTTTAAATCTTCCTCAGAATTTTTGACAATGCAGACACGCTGGTAGAGAGTGAGGGGATTGACAGTCAATTGTTTACCAGCAATTTTCAACGATCAGGAAACGGAAGCAAGAGTCACGACCATATCCTTCCGTTTCAGTTTCAATTCTTCAAAATTCCCCCCACTACTTTCTTCATGCATGATAATATGCCTATCCCTCGTGCTAAGTGACAGTTTACTTCGCCATGACCGATGATCCCTGTGCTCAGAGGAACTATCTCCTGGATGTGAAGAAATGGGGGGTGTTCAATGAACCATGCGCGCAGTTTCCCAATGCCTATGTTATCTCACACTACTCGGGTTGGTCTCATGTCCACACGCGGTTCAGAAATCTCTGAACGAACATCAGCGAACAATTATATTTGTTCACAAATGCTTTGAAGACACAGCATGCCCAATGTCCATCTAATTATGTAGTGGGGGAGGAGGGAGGACGATCCGAAAAGTAACTAATATCAATAACAACATGATGTGAATATGGTTAGCTTTCATCACAGAAGGAAATTAGCTCGAATGTGGTTGTGGGACTTTTGTTCCACACCTCTTAATGAAACAGGTATCCTCCATCAATCACGTTACATTTCCTGGGGGTTGGGGTAGGGGTTTCCAAAGTTGGTGATTGTAACCAGGAACCATATTTACAATAACATTTCACCATAATTCGGGTACAACCAAAGAAATGAGCTGGATTCTGCTTTTAGGGGCATTTTTAGCGAATTTTGAAAAATGACATTTCTTTCGAAGCGCCATATCTCGGCAACGAATTAACATAAAAACATGTTTGAATAGTCAAAATTGTAGGCCATTTAACGATCTACAAAAGAGCAAAGGCATACAATTGCCGTAGGACGTAAGGAAAAAATGTTATTGAGGACAAACCGGAGGAAGGTCGAAACTTTTGCAGTTTCCTTCCCCCTCCTCTTTTCGCACAGGGTCCTCGAGGTCCAAAACTTGAAAACATGTTAATTAACCATCCCTCAACAACATCCCAAAGTTTCATTAAATTCCGACTTTTTTCCACGTAACCCCACTTCTTCCAACCTGTCGACTGGACTATATGGACAATCCTTTTATAAGTGATACGTAGAGCCACATCCATAATATCTGTAAATGGCCTATTTGTGAAATCCGGGACTGGAACGCGAATAAAATGCAGCAATCCTTGATGAGTGCGCTGTCGACTTCATACTCCATTAATTTCTTCGCAATCTTGTCACCGGTTATTTCAACTCCACAGTTGTCGTATGTTTGTTTCATTGGCTCGAAACATTCAGGTAAACCCACCAGCATCATTGCACCAACTAATTCTTCATCAAGAGGCTTCCCCATTGATCGAAGTTGGTCACCGATGCGCACAAAGGCTTGAATGTGCTAACCCATTTGTAAAATCTTCTAGTCGTAATCGACCGAAGTTTCGAAGTAATTTACACCTCCAGTTGACCCCAGTGTCGTCGAAGGATGTTTGCAATTTGTCCCAGGCCTCAAGCTGTATTTGCCACTCAAATATAGGGATAGCAAACTGAGTTCACCATAAGGTCTATTTTGTACAGAACTTTCGCGTCCTGTTTTCCCTGTTTACGTCTGACGGGGAATCTCAACTCGGATAACTGGCAATGCTCTCACAGACACCCAAGTCTTCATAAAAGGCCATTCCAGTTTTCCAGTCAAATAATTAGATCGCCCTACAAACCGAGCGATCGGCGGCAGTGACGCCATACTTCTTCCGCTGTCAGTCATTATTGGCAAAATAAATACACAAAAATACTTACAACTTAATGTTCACTTTGTTCGTAATACCAATGTTACACATCACGGAACGGTCTGGGTCATCTTATATATTAAAATAGTTTTCAAAAAATTTCACCCTTTACTAAAACTGAAATATCTCGGGAAGTATTTGCGCTACGACGACGTTCGTTTTCTTAAAATGTAATGCCCGTCAAGCACAGTCGATTGATACCCACCTTACTTGATTATATCATTCGTGTATTAAAATAATTGCGAATATTACTTCCTTCAAGGTTTCAAGAAAATAGAATCGAATGACTTGACGCACATATTGTCGCTAGGCGACAACGACTAACATTGTATCATGATATTCAACGCCGCCCCAATAATAAATCTAACTTGATATTAACAGAGAGTTCCCTAATTACGTCATGATATCGTTAACTTCTACCTGCTCCACTCCGGTGCTAATGTCGCATGTATCCATACATGATATCGTTAACTTCTACCTGCCCAACTCGGGCGCTAATGTTGCATGTATCCATACATGATATCGTTGACTTCTACCTGTTCCACTCAGGCGCTAATGTTGCATGTACAAATACAATAAGCAGAAGGGGATTCTGTGCACATAATTTAATTAAAACTTCTCAAAGAATGGATTACTTTGAGACTGAAAAGCTCATGCACAATCAGAAGTCATTTTGCTAATGACACTGTCATGTCAACATCTCTTTGAATGACAACAAATACTGTATACGAAAGACAACTAATTTCACGAAGATGCCGCTACAGTCGAATGTTGGAACCGCCATTTTGTATTGTGTATCGGATCTTTCTGTTATATAGTCCTTGGTCTCACCTGCAACAAACTGTCTTTTTTTCGTTTCATCATTCGTCCTTATAGGTTGTGTGCTCAATCAATACAATGAATCATATTATGATGAATGAGAGGCGACACTCAATTACAAATGTTATAAAGACTAAAGGTGACGGTAATTGTCTGTTTAGGCTTATTGTGAGTACAACAATCAGAGTTTATTCACAAAGGTTAGAAAGCGAATTGTAAAACATGTTACAGACAAGTGGAATAATTATTCTTCCTTTATTGTTGGCAACAGCGATATGTACGAAACTGCTATCAATACGAGCGATGATTACTAAATGTATATGTCTATGAATGGTGTTCATGGAGGTCATATTGAGTTAGTTGTCGCTGCTCAAGTTTGCAAAATGGATATTTATTCGGGGATTACTACTGTCGTATGGAATGTGTCCGGTTAAAATATATACGTTATCAACAAACGAAGTTACGAGTTGATACATATGCCGGTTTAGCAGACGCCTTGCATGTACGAGCAGAAAATGAAAATCTCAGAGTCGGTCGTATTGTAGTTTTGCCATCTTCTTTTACAGGTAGCCCAAGGAAAATATTGCAAAATTATCAGGATGCGATGGCGATAATGAGGAAGTTTGGAAAACCAGATTTATTCATTACGTTCACCTATAATGCAAGCTGGCCAGAAATACTTAACAGTATTCATCTCTGGGAAACGGCTAATAATAGGCCTGATATTGAAGTGAGAGTTTTCCATTGCAAAGTAAAGGAATTGCTACGATTGATTAATGTTAAGGAAACTTTCGGTAAAAGCATATCTAAATACAGTGGAATTTCAAAAACGAGGTCTCCCGCACAGCCATTTACTCTTAACATTAACGGAAGATTGTAAGTTTCGAGAAAATTCTGACATTGACAGTGTGGTGTCAGCCGAAATACCAGATCTCGAGGATAAAGCGCTATAGGAGTTGGCAAGGCGTCATATGGTACATGGTTCTCGCGGATCTTTGAATCCTTCTTCAGTCTGTATGAAAGATAGCGTATGTAAGAAAGATTTCCCTACACAGTTTCAGGAAGAGACCAAAGATAATGCCAATGGTTATCCTTCGTTTAGGAGAAGAAATAATGGACGGATTATTATAAAAACAATTCGAGGCATTGACATTGAAATCGATAGTCGATTCACTGTTCCCTACAATCCATTTCTTTTACTTTACTTGCAAGCTCATATTAATGTTGAAATATGCTCAAGTGGTCGGGGTGTTAAATACATCCTCAAGTATCTTATATATTAAAATCCACAAGTATGTGTATAAAGGTCATGACTGCTGCATTGTTAAAATATGTCCTGAAGGCGAAACGGTGAACTACGATGAAATTACTTCTTTCCTAATTGCTAGATATGTTGGTCCAACAGAAGCCGCATTCAGGATATTTTCATTTCACATGCATGAACAGTCACATTCTATCGTGCGATTACCAGTTCACTAGCTAAACTTGCAAAATATCTATTTTAAAAATGATAACGCTCCTAATATTTTACTTCATGCACATTTGCGCAACACGGAATTATAAGTGTGGTTCAAGTTAAATCAAGATTCGCAAGCCAGAAGTCCGTATATATATATCCGGAAACACCAGTACATTACGTCTGGAATAAGAGCAACTGCCAGTGGCAATAAAGAAAAAAATGTTTCAAAAACTATAGGCCGAATGTATAATGTGTCACCTACAGACAGAAAGGTATTATTTACGCCTGTTATTGCTTCACGTCATAGGTGCTACCAGCTTCCAGGATCTACGAACATACAAAGCAGTTGTCTATTATACTTTTAAAGAAACAGCTAAGGAGCGAGGTTTGCTGATTGACGATTCTGAATGGCTGCGTTGTTTGGCAGAAGCGTCACAATTTCAGATGCCTTCTCAGTTTCAACTGTTTTCTTACATAGGCCTATGTATCTTTCAGACCCCTTCAAATGTATGATAGTTATGGGACATTTTCAAGAATTCATTATCAGAAGATTATCTTCAGTATCACGAACCTAACATTGCATATCAGTTCACTCTTATACATATTTCTAATACATTAAAGCTCCATGGTCTTCCCATTATTTCTCTCGAATTGCCAGCTATTATTGATAATTTCCCTCAGACAAATTTACCAATGAATTATCCAAAACTTAATGAGGATCAATTAAGTCGGATGATAAACCAAGCAAATGGAAACCAAACGGCTATAATTACAGAATTTTTGGGGTTAGTACAAAACAGCAGTGAAAGGATGAGTAATGCATATTTCATTGACGGTGCAGGGGGCACCGGGAAAACATTTCTTTACCAATGCTTGATTCACAGTTGCACAAATTTGGGGTTAAATGAAGTTTCTGTTGCATGGACTGGTATTGCGGCAATGTTAATACCTCAGGGGCGCACTGTACACAGCCAGTTCAAGTTATCTCCACATTTACATGAAAGTTCTGTATCAGGAATAAAATTTAACAGCAAGGAAGCTTTTTATATTCGTTCAGCAAAACTTATCTTCTGGGATGAAGCCCCTAAGGCTAATAAGCACGCGTTGATGTGTGTAAATCGGTTGCTCAAGGACATCATGAATAACGACGTGCCTTTCGGAGGAAAAATTATCATCTGAAGTGGAGATTTTAGGCAGGTATTGCCTGTTGTGCCTCACGCATCTGAAGCAGCATCAGTCCAAATGTCAGTAAGGTTCTCTCCTTTGTGGCCATTATTCAAAATTATTTAACTCAACAAAAATATGCGAGCGGATACAGATCATCGTGACTTTGCAAACTTCTTGATACAAATTGGTAACGGTGAATACCCTAACGTCGATGGAGAAAATTCAGAATTAGTCCCACGGTGAAAAATAATTCACGCTTTTCAAAAATAGCGATTTTAGCACCTAAAAATGAACATTGTAAAGAAATCAATGACAAAGTTTTAGCCTAATCCCAGGATCATCGAGTGTGAATAATTTGATTACTGAAGATGAGAGTGAACTTCTACAATTCCCAATAGAATTTTTAGACAGCATAGGCATAAGTGGATCGCCACCTCATATCCTTCGACTAATAGAAGGCTCAATTGTGATTTTGTTGAGAAATATTAATGTTACCCAAGGTATGTTGAACGGTACTAGACTGTTGGTTTGGAAGATGCATGGCAATTGCTTACACCTGGAAATTATTACTGGCGTAAATGTTGGAAACAATGTCCTACTCCCTCGCCTTGGCCTTACGCCATCAGATACTTCTATGCCATTTTCCTTCAAAAGGAGGCAGTTTCCAGTACGTTTAGCTTTTTGCATAACTATCAATAAAGCTCAAGGTCAAACACTAGATCAAGTAGACTTTTAT
This sequence comes from Meconema thalassinum, assembly GCA_946902985.2. NCBI lineage: Eukaryota > Metazoa > Arthropoda > Insecta > Orthoptera > Tettigoniidae > Meconema > Meconema thalassinum. The sequence continues at coordinate 1,628,750,888 of OX336388.2, forward strand.
TTACCTCAACCGGTGTTTAGCCATGGACAACTTTACTGTATGTCGCACTATCGCGAGCAAAATCCTTTCATGACGTCAAAGTTCAAATAGAACCAAAAGGCAAGCCAACAGCAAATGTCGAATGGAATTTGAATTTTGAAACGAATGTTGCGGAGGAGCACAGACAGCAAACGGGGCACAGATTAAATAACAATTATACAAGGACGTCCGCATCCCTAATACGATAACTGTCCTGTGGTAATGGTTAAAAAATACTATTGTCCTACATCGGTGATTACTATCCTACATCCTGTTATTTCGTTCCCTCAGTTCTATAACAAAAATATACTCAATCAAATTTACATCTTAATAAATATTAATTCCTTCGGTGTGAGTTATCTTTTCATTTCTCATCAATCACCTTTACTTACTATTCTATCTGTAGGGGTGGAGGCGATAGCTGTCTTTACAGAGATGTGCAAATTATTAGATTCGATGTCAGTTTTCCAAAATTGCATTTTTACTTTTCACGGTTTAATGCACTAAGTATTTTTACAAGGCGATGAAATTACTTCAAATGTTTAACCAAGACTCTTAGTTATATTTTCATTTAAGAAACTCAAATTAAAATGATATTTTGGAATTTCCACTAACAGAGGAGCCTTGCAAATGCAAAATGCCACACGTTTCGTTTTTATTACTTCACTCTACTTTACGTGTGAATTTAGAGCGGAGGGATTTGGGGTCTCTTAACTGATGAACGCTATTGAACTATTCAAAGATTCATGAACTATGCATTGAAATCACCTGACTAGAATTCTAAAGTCAATGAAAAATTGAAAATGGACCCAGCTCAGATATCCCTCAGAATCCAACAATCTGAAAGTTTCCAGACGCAATTCCTTATGGGAGAGGAAACACTACTAAGTAGGACAACAAAAGAAGTTGGTCAATAAAATGATTTTGAATGCAAGAAATAATGACTAATTAAAATTATTTATTTAATTCTATTAATTTGCACACCTCTATATGTTAACCAAGAGTTACATCTCTAAATTCAAATATAAGAGACCCATCTTTTATTTTAAATTTATACCATTGTTCATAAGTAGACAAAACACCAAATTGTACCGCTGTAGCCTTAAATTGTGTGGATATCTCTCTCTACTTAGTATAAAACAAAGTTCCCAATTCTTGGATGTAACGGGTAATCTTGAGAGCAACTTGATGGATTTTGATGCGGTTTTCTCCATTCTGTAAAGGATTTCTCGATGAAGGATTAGGTAGAAGAACATTTATTTATGACCAAAAGAAGCCGAGCATTTACGATTTCAGTGAATTGAGTTGAAGAAAAACCTAACGTCCATGTGTCTTTTATGCTTACACTGGGTAAACCGTTAAAAATATCGATATTCTCTGAGAATTGTTAAGCATGAAAATTTCTGCAAGAAAGTCCGCGACAGCTCCCACATCGACCACTGTAAGTGTTTTAACGTTTTCATTTCTTCCAGTAATCTCCATTCAGTGGAAATTTAAATTACTAGCTTCAGAGTGAGTTTACGAGCTTGCGAGCGACCTATCACCCTAGCTTCAGGCAGCATCAAACTACCGAGTCGTGTCGTGTTAATTCTTTAGAGAAGAGTATAGCTTATGTGTTTGGAGTTAGCTGCTCGCCTCGGCTTTTCAGAATTGCGTCTGGAACCTGACGTCCGTGCGCCTTTTAAGCTTACGCAGGATAAATAGTGGGACACACTCATAGAGGACAGGCAGACACCCACTCATTTGATCTCATAAGTCTACTTCATCATTTACCCAAAAGCTACGGTACCGTAAATGTCTGTTCAGGTCACTAGCATGAAGACATGCAAATGTCATATGGAGAGAAGTGCTGTAGGATTGCTGAAGTGAATGCTGCGGAGCAGCACGGGTCTTCTAGTAAAATGTTAGTTTTCTTATGGAAATTGATGGTAATTAGACCAAAGAACTTGTCACTGCATGAATGCCATATTTGTTTATTGGTTGGAAACTAGTGCTTACACACTAGTGCGTGCCAACCTTTAAATTATATTCTCCAACAGGCAACACTGTAGCTGAAGTGTTATTATGTGTGCCAGTTTGGGAACAGTCCCATGCGTAGGCCTACATTCCGAGATATCCATCATAGAGCTCAAATTTCAATTGTATTATTTCAGCGGAAGGCAGCACTTACGTCATTTTCATGGCCATGATATGTCCTGGTATAGATCTTTAATCATACCACTTTTGGGTTTGATAGCTGCGGCAGTTGATAGGAGTGGGCTGTCATACACACACACACACACACATAAAACAGACGGACTGACACACACACATTCAAGACATTTCTGCAAAATGTGAAAAGTAGGCTAAAATCCATTTCTTGCTGGAATGAGACAGACATTATCAAATCTTTAACTCCATTTCCTGGGAATTGTCATTTCTGATAAGACCTTGTTATGAACGTTACGGTGGTGACGATTTACGAATGACTGTGCCCAGAAAAGCTAACCACAGATACGTCTATGTGATGAAATATTCCAACTTACTCATGGTTAATTTAATTGAACTCCATATTCCTGTAGATAACTCCGATGTGGATACGTAGTCATGGATATGCTCAACGGGTATTATTACTATAGACTAGAGTGTTTATACACTAAGAAATATTCAAAATAGTTCCTTTTAGGCACACGTAATTGGACTCGTCTTCCTCCGTCTCTAAACCAATTTCCATGTGAAATGTCCCAGTATGTTTTGAGATATTTGGGGTACAGTGAGAAGGTGTCTGAAGACACAGGTGGAAAAAATATGTTCAACTTGCCAAATTTTAAGTAAATCTTCCATGTAGGTTATGCGTCCTTATGACTTATTATGGTTCCTTTTTTTTTCTTTTGCAATGAAAAATCACAATTATTAGCACAAATCCATATTCAGGCGTTGGCTCGTTTGGAAATGGATCATGTAAAGAGGACAGCATCGTTAAAGCTTGGAATTTGTTCAACAAAATGGGAATACTTTTTAAAAGTCGTGAGTTAAAAAAATTAACCATAAAAGTGAGATTTGCTGCTATGTGTTTTCTGTTGTTTAATACGGAGTAGAAACATGGACTTTAACAAAGTCACTCAATGAAAAATTAGAGGCCTTTGAGATGTAACTTTATGGAAGGATGCTTATTAGAGTATCATGGACAGAGCATATTACGAATGCCGAGATCCTTCGAAGAATGGGAAAGGCTATTTATGTACTGGCCACTGTAAAAAAAAGAGAAAGATGCAATACCTCGGTCACATTATGCGCAACAGAAGCAGATACCAACTACTGCAAGACATTCTGCAAGGAAAAATACCCGGATTGCAAGAAATTCTGTAAGGAAAAATACCCGGAAAGAGAAGTGTTGGCAGGAGACGAATCTCCTAGCTAAAGAAACCTCAGAGATTGGACTCTCAGGACATCGGAAGAGTTATTCTAAACGGCTCAGAACAGAGAAAGCACAGCCAACATCCGAAACGGGACTAGAAGAAGAAGAAGAAGAAGAAATCTCACCCTCACAGGCTGCTTCAAACAAAAAGCAATTTTCAGAAAACCATCACCACAGAAAAAGCGATTTTCAGAACTATTTTCAGGAATTATTTTCAGCAAAACTGTTAATTATAGGACTTTAATTATCATGCCCTTTATAGTTAGTTATTGTTAGTGTTGTTTTAAGGGGCCGAATCACGAGGTAATCTGCCCCAATCATTTGCTGCACTTTGACAAAATTTTGAATTGATTTGTTTTTGGGATCATATTTGTGGTTTATTTGTGTGTGTGTGTGGGGGGGGGGGTATTAATTTTTCATATTTCTGTACCTTGTATAATGCTAATAAATTTTGTGAAGTAGTGTCATTCCGTGAAGGGTCAGACGGGGTAGTATGTGGTCCCGTGGGTGCGCTTTCTGTTGGTGGAAGGGCACTACTAAAACACAGGAAATGCCACTTATTCTTACCAAGGCCGATGCATGCACGCCCACGCCGTGGTCTCTAGGCAACGTTTGACGGCTAATTCATGCAAGGGCGAAGAAACAAGCTCCCGACGCTTTAAAATGGGGACCAATCAGCTAATGTAGACAACCTTACCAGAAAACATCGGTCCTCCAGGATCGCTGGGGGTTGGAGCAAGGTCGACAACCTCGCTCTGGAAAAATATGTTGTTGCGAATTCTCAGGACATGCCTAGGAATGGTGGATTTAAAAGACGACGAACTAATCAAAGGAAAATGGACTACACAATATTGGAACATGGAATGTACGAACTCTTCTTCGAGCTGGAACACTGAAAGTATTGACATAGGATCTAGAAGCCAATTAAGTGGACATAGCAGCTATACAGGATGCAAGTACAGGAGATTTTGGAGGAGGAAGGACTGTTGGAAGGCCAAGTAACAGATGGGAGCAGGATGCTGCGTATATCCTCAAGATGCAGAATTATAGAGTTGCAGCACAAGATCGACAAGGTTAGAGGAGAGCAATTGGGGAGGTCATAACCCGAAGACCCTGATGTGCCATAGGTAAAGTAAGAGTCATTGCGTGTGTGTTAATTTGTGATCAGCCCTATGATCTCCAGGCGGATGTCTTTTAAGCGAGTATAATATTTTACACCCATACCATCTCCACTTACACTATGGTCATATTTTCGAAGCCTGGGTGGCATTCTATCAATGTACCGGTATCCTACTGCATATGCCTTTTTAGCTACCATCTTATTAACGGACGAATCCCAGCTCCATACACTAGGCTACAGCACAAACTGTTATTTTATAGTCAAATAACCAAATCAGTGTGTATAGACTATTAAGAATGCAACCTTGCCACGTCCCAGGCAATTTTTTGTTTCAAAAAATAGAAACAAATACACTTGCATGACGTGAGATTAGAACCTTCGTTAATTTATTTACGTACCGTATTTCTCTATTTGAATGTACTCTGTGTAGACTCAAGATCGTCTTTTAAAATATATTACCGAAGTAATATCAAAAGTGTAGTCCTGTACATTATTCGAATCTGCTGATTAGCAACAACAATACAAACTTGGCAACACAGCTCACTTGTTCCAAGCTCCCACCATATCCTCACGAAGGAAAGAAATTATTTCTTTCTTATTTTATTTCTCTCTTTCTTTGTTCCTTTCTTTCGAAATACAGGACATAGATCTAAATTCAGTTACAAACACACCCACAACAAGTAGTACCGTGAATAACTAAATAGCCTATTTTCATATATCCAACTGGTCTTAGGGCACGAGAAATGAAAACGAGATTTTAAAAAATGCACAGCCACCATTTGTAAGTTCTTCAAAAATTTCATTAAATTAGTTGTCTGTATATTAGGGATTGTATGAAGATATACCGTACCATGTTTCACAGCACTCGGATGAAAAGTTGCGAAAAAAATCCATTTGAATGTCTAAATTATGCGTCGCCGTCATGTTGGTTTTGTGGTCACCAGGTTATTGAATGATCCATAGGTGAACTTACATTAATAGCCTCTATCAACATTATTTAGTTTTATGAAACCCAACTGTCGCCTCCGTAGTGTAGCGGTCAGCATGGTTAGCTGCCGCCCGGAGGTCCTGGGTTCGATTCCCGGCTCTGCCACGAAATTTGAAAAGTGATATGAGGATTGGAACGGGGTCTACTCAGCCTCGGGTGTTCCAAATGAGTAGAGGGGGGTTCGATTCTCACCTCAGCCATCCTCGAAGTGGTTTTCCATGGTCTCCCACTTCGTCTTCGGGCAAATGCCGGGATGGTACCTTCGTCAAGGCCACGCCCGCCTCCTTGCCTATCCATCCTGACCATCCATTACCTTCCCTCATGAGGCCCCTGTTCGCTTTGCAGGTGAGGCCGCCTGGGCGAGTTGCCAATCACACCTCACTAATTGTATCCACTCCGATTATATGTTCCCAGCTCTAGGACATTGCCCGTAGAGGCGGTAGTGGTGAGTTCCCTCGCTGAGTCCGTGGGTTCCACCAACCTGGAGGGTAAACGACTAAGAAGAAGAAGAAGAAGAAACCCAACTAACATTGCATTTCTCCCGATGGTCGATATTGCTCTGCGCTCTGACTGTGTGATCGCAATGTAATTGCTCCTTAAAATAACACACATACACGTAATACGATCGAATTAATAGCTTACGCCACGTGATCTGTAATAGTAGAAAGTTAAATCAACACCATAAGCCATGATTTAAGACTTTGACATGGACTTAAACGTTTGAGGTGGGACGGCTACAGTAACTACAGCACGTTTAGCGTGCGGTATTAGCTATGTGTTGGTGGCTGAGAGGGTTAAAGCCTGACCGTACGTGGTGGGAGCGAGCGGGTAGAATGCTGCTTCGAATCCAGTGGTAGGCATACTTTTTTGAACGAAAGCCCACATTCCATTTTAGTGGGAATGTAACTACATTGCCACATTTATTGCCTTACGACGTATTGTTGTGAAGAGTACGTTATATTTTGCTTATTTATAAAGAGAATACGATCGAATTGGTACGTTATGCCACGTGACCTGTAATGGCTGAAAATTAAAAAAAAAACTGGCATGAATATTAACATAACATATCGAAGTGTCGCTCCGGAGGTCCGGGTTCGACTCCCAGCTCTGCCAAGAAATGTAATACTTGTCTGAGGGCTGAAATTGGGTACAGTCAGCCTCGTGAAGCAAATATGTGAAGAGGTGGGTTCATTTACCACCTCAGCCACCCTGGAAATGGTTTTCCGTGGTTTCCCACTTCTACTCCGGCCACATTCCTGGACGGATTCTATCGTAAGTCCTCGACCGTTTCCTTCCCAATCCTTAATTGCAAATACACACATCATTACAAGCCCGCAATAACTCAGGTTATCAGACAAATTCTACATACACACCCAAACACGGGGCTAAATGACCGCGATGTTCTAGCCCCTCAAATGAAACAAAACAACATATCGAAGGATATTCTGATCGCCAGTGCTTGCATCGAAGTATACGTATTCCTTAGAATTTCCCATGGTATTATTAGTAGACTTATGAGATCTACACAGGGCCAAAATCTGTGTGTGTGTGTGTGTGTGAGAGAGAGAGAGAGAGAGAGAGAGAGAGAGAGAGAGAGTGTGTGTGTGAGTGTACTCTGAATGTCTCTGAATGAAACCGAATTGAACGAAATTTGGTACAGAGGTAGGACTAGCAAAGGGCACCTCAGTGTCATGTTTTATATCGCCGCCATCTTGACGGAAACGTAATGGCGGCCACCCAAATGTTCAAAGCTTAAATCAAATTACGAATAACCTAATCATCTGATCTCTACCAAATTTTGCACCAACATATACTTATATGGCGAGCATCTTTAGACTAAACAATTCCATGTAATCAGCCCAATAGTTTACAGATGGCAGCCATGTATGTGTGAAAATCGATTCCCCCTATCAATTCAAGCACGGTGAAACCGAATTGAACGATATTTGGCACAGAGGTAGCACTAGCAAAGGACACCTCAGTGTCATGTTTTATATCGCCGCCATCTTGACGGAAACGTAATGGCGGCCTCCCAAATGTTAAAAGCTTAAATAAATTACGAACAACCTAATAATCTGATCTCTACCAAATTTTGCAACAACATACCTTTATCTGGGAAGCATATTTTGACCAAACTACAAGATCATCAACCCAACAGTTTGCAGATGGCGGCCATGTATGTGTGCAAATCGATTCCCCATATCAATTCAAACACGGTGAAACGAATTGAATGAAAATTTTTACAGAGGTAGCACTTGCAAAGGGCACCTTATATTCATGTATTATATCCGTATAGCACGTTATATTTCAACAAGCTACTACAACTAACATTCAATTTTACTCCTTGAAAAGGACAAAGAGTTATAACAATACCCATGCATTTAGGAGAAAGTAGGCTATGTGTTCTTTACTGAACATCTTGTTTTGTTATTAAATTTTAACAAAAAGTCTTAGCATATCTTTAGGCCCGTATCACACGACACTCGCTGGCAAGGAAGCTGCTGTGATCACTGGTACAAAATACTGTATGATTCTGTTCTCTTCGTCAGTACACCTGCTTGTATGACCGAAGTGTATCACATGCTAGCATTTTGTACGCCAAGTTGTATGAAATAAAACCTAAGGGCTGTCGTTTGAGGGCATTATTTGCAGTTCATTCACCTTATTAAAGCGAAGCGGTCGCGAAACTTGCCTTAAGTAAATTAGAAAACATGCCAGGTACTGAATGAATGCATTTAAATCAATATTTAAGATCTAACTCTAATAATTGAATATTTTACCATACGCGTTAATAAGAAGCGCAACAAAACCCTTCAGAGTGTGTTATTGCGCCCGCTCGCTCCTTCGAAGATCCAGGGTTCAAGATTATCCAACGGCAGATTTTTAAAATTCTTTTTAACTATTTTATTATACCCTCCCTACCTCGTACAGCAAGATTTCAACTTGGTTTTGTTCACATTATCTACGAAGACGATAGGAAAAGTTATTTTCTTGTCTCATTTAAATGGTTATTTCCCCTAAATACTGTTCAAACCATGGATGGATACTATTCGTTATAATTATTACTTTTTAGTCGATTTTACCCTCCAGGTTGGGTTTTCCAACGGACTCAGCGAGGGATCCCATCATTACCGCCTCTACGGGCAGTGTCCTGGAGCTTGAAACATTTCGTCTGGGGGATACAACTGGGGAGGTGGGATCAGCACCTGCCCCAGGCGGCCTCACCTGCAAAGCGAACAGGGTTCTCTTGAGGGATGGGAAGGGAGGGGATGATCGGGACGGATAGGCAAGGACGAGGGAAGGAGGTGGCTGTGGCCGTACGGTAGGTAATATCCCGGCATTTGCCCGAAGGCGAAGTGGGAAACCACGGAAAACCACTTTGAGGATTGCTGAGGTGGGAATCGAACCCTTTCTACTCATTTGGTCCACCCGAGGCTGAGTAGACCCCGTCCCAGTCCTCATACCACTTTTAAAATTTCGTGGCCGAGCCGGGAATCGAATCCAGGACGTCCGGTGTGGCAGCTAATCACGCTGGCCACTACGCTGTGGAAGCGACTCTATTCGTGATAATTAGAATTTTAATAGTTCAATATTTATCCCAGAATAATAATATGACACGTTCTCTATTTACTGCCTTGCTGCGAGGCTCAGGGGTAATGTTCTCGTTTGCTGTGCCCAAGGTTGCAGGTTCGTATCCTGGCGCAGTCACTGGCATTTGAGGGTGCGCAAATGTGAGGGAGCCGTATGAGTAGATTTACTGGCACTTTGAAGATCCCCTTCGGAGCATAATTCCGGCAACCCGGCGTATCTAAAAGCCAGAGCAGTTAAAAGGGACGTAAATCCAATAATGTTATAATTATCTGTATTTACTGCATGTTTGGGGAGATGACCTCGTAGTTCCGCTCCTTAAAACCTCACTAACTAACTATTACTGTAAGTGTATAGCAAGCGCTTTTCGCACAGACGCCATTGAAAGAAATTATAGTTTCGGTCTGATGTATTTATTCGTGAGCCTTCCCACATAACAAATAGTGGGTCGTCTGAGTGAGTCGGAGTTTTCCTTTAAACAAAGGTGGTCAAAATTTCGAACACTTGCTACCTTGAATATACAGGATACCTTGCTTTCTTTCTACAGATCATTATGTCGTCGTCCAATCTGGCTGCGTACCATCGGATAAGTACGGTCCTTTCCAGGACCAAAGAAAATCACTCGTTGGAAAAGATAGATATGCGTCCACAATACATCCACAATAAACGACATTAAGCAAAAAAAAGGCACTATTTCAAGGTTCGAACCTACTACAATGCGACTTCGGTTATGCTACTCTGACAATTCTTGATTTAGCCACCATAGCTACCGAGAACCAGAGTGTATTGGTGGCACGTATTGAATCTATTCGTAGACACTTCCAGTCCAAATGTAAGACAGTGTTATTCGGAGCTCTGATCGTTTCAATCATGCATTATATTTGAGGGCATTGAAAGAACACTGCCACTATTGATTTCTGCTATAATCGCAAGGATGTACTCAACGGTAAAGTTGTACAATGGACATAAAGGAGCAGGTACTAATGTGTTTAGGATGACTGTGATATACGCGTTAGTTGGGTTGCCTTACTACAAAAAAATTAAGGGGCTGGTGGACCACACTGTATATATGTCGTAGTCAGATAGTGAAATCCGTCATTTCATGAAGATCCTAGGCACTTCATGAAAAGCCGGCATATGATGTAAAATGGGATAGTTACACAATCTGACGCGTTTCTTCATGAAGTGACGGGCTGCCGTAGGCAGAAGGTGTAAGAAATCATTTTACATTATCAGCCGAGGCACTTCATGAAGATCCGGCATATTTTGATTCGGCTCTTCATGAAATGACTGACGCGATGAAGTCGTACATTAATTCCTTTAATTGTTCTATTCCAAGAAATAAATTAATGCTTGTTTACTATGGCGTTCGAAATCAATTTCCACGTACAACCTAAAATCTAATCCTGGAACACTGGGTAAGCTTTTCTCTTGTTTTTTCTTCTGTATATGTTTATTTTTTCTATTTATAGACCTGCATTAATCCTTTTCTAATCAGAATTAAATGACTGCCGCAGTGGAGTTGTACATTATTTTTCTGTGTCATACACGAATTATTCCGAGAATAAATTGATGATCGTTTATTATGATGTTCGTAATTAATTTCCACGTAAGACTGAAAATCAAATCGTGAAATACTATGTACACTTTCTTCTTTTTGTAGAAGCTTATATTTTTCCCAATTTGTGCAATATACGTTTTCTTAATGTATATTTTCATAATTTATTTTGTGGTTTCTCTTTATTTCCTAAAATGTGTACCCTTTCTTTTTATCTCTTTCTCTCTCTTCATTTTACTCATTGATGTATTTTGTATTTTTGAACTTAAAATGTCAAGGAGGAACGTAATTGAGCTTATGCCTGTACCTTAGTATTGTTAAATAAGGCATTAAATATATATGAAAAAATAATGAAAATATAAATCAATCAAACCGTGACGCCTGTCTCCATCTTACTAACAGGAATACCAAGTCACCCTGCCCAATAGCCTGTCCCATAGCCCGCAGTTCCAGGTGTACTGTAAAATCTTTTTCGAGTGATTTCTGTTGGTTGTAAAGATGGTAACGGCTTCACTTCTTTGTCTGAAGGTGAGTCATAAGATCTTTGCTTATCGCCCGCGGTGGTCGAGAGCGATAACGCGCTATCTCGTGTCTCTCTGGCATCGGGAGAGCCGTCCTGAAAATGGTTTTCGTGGTTTCCCATTTTCACCACCAAGCAAATGCCGGGACGGTTCTTTTCAATAGGTTCACGGCCGATTTCCTTCCAAAATCCCTTTCCTGAACCGTCCTAAAAATAAAATAAATGGCCACTGGCTGCATAAAAAAGGGGTTATTTGCTTAAGGCAAAGTTGTGTGAGACCTCTCTACCAGATGATCCATAGCTAGGTCAGCAAGAAATGTTGAACAACTGACTGTGAAAGGAAATTCATGCTGAGTACCTGACGTGTGTCAAATAAAGCTTCGTCGACCATGATGCATTATGTACGATATCTAGTTAACACAGCAGTATTTATACAGTGAAGTCCTTTTCTAATTGATAGAGCCTCGCAGAGGCCACGTGTCGGATAGGCCACTGTGTGTAGTAGCACTTCGAGCAAGGCACTGCCGCTGCCCGCAGCGTAACGCCCAAGTACAGTAGTTCAACGCATTTGCACTTTTTAACGTATGTAATAATCATCATTACTTACATGAATTTCATAGTTGCTGGAAATGCTGTCATTTTCTAGACATATGTTGCACCCTGTGCACCCTAATGTACTACCTTATCAGACAACATACTGTACACCCTAATGGGCTGATTGCCTTATCAGACAATATACTGTACATCCTAATGGGCTGATTGCCTTATCAGACAATATACTGTACGTCTTAATGTACTGGGCTGATGACCTTATCAGACAACATACTGTACACCCTAATATACTGGGCTGATGAACTTGTCAGACAACATACTGTACACCCTAATGTACTGGGCTGATGACCTTATCAGACAACATACTTACACCCTAATGTACTGGGCTGATGACCTTATCAGACAACATACTGTACATCCTAATGTGCTGGGCTGATGACCTTATCAGACAACATACTGTACACCCTAATGTACTGGGCTGATGACCTTATCAGACAATATTCTGTACACCCTAATGTACTGGGCTGATGACCTTATCAGACAACATACTGTACACCCTAATGTACTGGACTGATGACCTTATCAGACAACATATTGTACACCCTAATGTACTGGGATGATGACCTTATCAGACAACATACTGTACGCCCTAATGTACTGGGCTGATGACCTTATCAGACAACATACTGTACACCCTAATGTACTGGGCTGATGACCTTATCAGACAACATATTGTACACCCTAATGTACTGGGCTGATGACCTTATCAGACAACATACTATTCATCCTAATATACTGGGCTGATGACCTTATCAGACAACATACTGTACACCCTAATATACTGGACTGATGACCTTATCAGACAACATACTGTACACCCTAATGTACTGGGCTGATGACCTTATCAGACAACATACTGTACACCCTAATGTACTGGGCTGATGACCTTATCAGACAACATACTGTACACCCATGCTGGGCTGATGACCTTATCAGACAACATACTGTACACCCTAATATGCTGGGCTGATGACGTTATCAGACAACATACACCTTGTATACTGGGCTGATTACCAAGATGTATCTAGCCCGTTTTGAGCCTACTTTCGATTTTTGCAAAAAATGAAAGTAGACTTATGAGATCAACACAGGGCGAAAAAAGTGTGTCTGTCTGTGTGTGTGTATGTGTGTGTGTGAGTCTGTGTGTGTGTGTGTATGTGTGTGTGTGAGTATGTGTGTGTGTGTGTGTCTGTGTGTGTGTGTGAGTGTGTGTACTCTGAATGTCTGTCCCCCCCCCCCCTATCAATTCGAACACGGTGAATGCGAATTGAACGAAATTTGGTACAAAGGTAGCACTAGCAAAGGACACCTCAGTGTCATGTTTTATATCGCCGCCATCTTTACTAAAACTGAATGGCGGCCACTCAAACGTTCAAAACGTAAAATCAAATAACGACTAACCAAATCATCCGATCTCTATCAAATTTGGTAACAACATACCTTCGTATAGGATCCGTCTTGTGACCAAACTACAAGGTCGTCCGCCATACCATTTCAGGATGGCGGCTGTGCGAATTATGCAAACTTTATAATCCATATCATGGGACCCACCAGTTCCGATTATCGAGCCGAGAATCGTTTTAACTGTTCTAAAGGAAGAGGCACGTTCGAAATTAAAATTTTATTTTGTAATACTATAGTGCAGACGTGATTTTAAAAAGCTGAGCCGAATCAGTAATAAGACAAGATGGCAGCGGATATCTTGTGCCTGGCTTATATTTCACTAATTTGAGTATTGCATGCAATATAGCGTACTGATACAAAATAAATAAACGTTGTATGAAATGCTTTATATATAAATAATATACTCCAGTGATGAAATCGTTTAGTATAAATCATTATTTGCTAACAAGTTCTATGTAAGTCATTTTATATAGAACGATATTCGTTGACACAATTAGCTCAGTGGTAGAGCGTTAGCCTAACGCTCAAATGCGTATGGTTCAAACCCGATCAGAGCTAGGTTTTTTGCTTGAAATGTTATATGTTTATTGTTTTGTAATGACTCAGATGTTTTAAAATTAAGCGTTATATTGTGCATATTATGGTGTAAAATATATATTTAATTAAAACATAATTCGCCAGCAGATTTACTCGAGACATCTAGCTGCCAAAAAGGTAACTGCACGCTGACCTACTTATTAACTTCCAGATTTTATTGAAAAGTTTCTTCTTCTGGCCGCTAGAATGCACTCGCTCTGTTAGGATTATATTGTTCGATATTTCACCACTAGATGTCACGACTAGTCTACGTGGGGCTCCATTGATAACTATACCATTGGCATTCGATGCGCATCGAATTTGAAGAATGACAAGATGATACTACGATACATATTTACTCTTTATTTTAAAGGGTTTGTAACAGCCTATTGTGCGTTATTTGAAAATGTTAATTGAAGTAAAGAACAAAAAGATTTCACATAGTATCTGAACTCTACCGTTGGTGCTAGTTCAGGATATTAATTAATACTTTTATTTCAGCCAAATAGCAATCGAAAATATCCACATAGTTGGTATACACACGTCTCTGTAGGGTCATGGAAAGATTTGTTAATTCAATTAGGGTTGTGAAAGTCATACGCAGCCAGACGTGTAAAGACATGCCTCAACTCAAAGTTGGATGTTGCCCGCGTCAGGCCGATTATGTAATAATAATAATAATAATGTTATTGGTTTTACGTCCCTTTTAACTACTGTTGCTTTTAGAGACGCCGGGGTGCCAGAATTTTGTCCCGAAGGGGATCTATAACGTGCCAGTAAATCTACTAACACGGCTCCCTCGCATTTGTGCACCCTCAAATGCCAGCTGACTGCGCCAGGATACGAACCTGAAACATACGGTCCAGCAAGCGAGAACGTTACCGCTGAGCCACGCCGCCAGTCCGGTCGACTATGTCTCCAGATCCATAACATTCTTTAGATACTTCTTATCTTTCTTTCTTTCTTCAATGATGGTAGCAGTTTTTATCTAGGTTGTGGCGTTTGGTAGAGGTAAATCGTTTCTAAGGTCTTCAACAAAGAATAGTTCTATTATACTCTTTGATAATAACAACGAGTTATAACTATACTCATACATTTAGGAGAAAGTAGGCTATATGTTCTTTACTGAACATCTTGTTACAACAATAAAACAACTACAAATATATTAAAATGTGCAGACTGAAAAAAATTAAATACAGAAACCCTCCCGAAATTATTTTCTGGGTAAAGCCCTGATTTCTTAATTGCGGTAAGACTACAGAAACACGAAATAAGCTGACTATTGTGTAGGCTATGTCCTAAAATTTTCTAATGTCATTAATATAAACATCGCATTGTTCTATTGACATCCCGCCTTTTAACTAACCCCATGTAACAACATACTGTACACCCTAATGTACTGGGCTGATGACCTTATCAGACAACATACTGTACATCCTAATATACTGGGCTGATGACCTTATCAGACAACATACTGTACACCCTAATATACTTGGCTGATGACCTTATCAGACAACATATTGTACACCCTAATGTACTGGGCTGATGACCTTATCAGACAACATACTGTACATCCTAAAGTACTGGGCTGATGACCTTATCAGACAACATACTGTACACCCTATGCCTGCGACATATAGACTGAAGGGAATGGAGGCGAAAGGAGTAGTAGAAGTAGGATGATCATCACTGCTTAAACCTCGTTTAAGTGTAATACTGTATTTCGTCTGGACATATGCCGTTCATTCTCGGACTTGTGATGCTACTGGTATTTGAATAAAAACCCATTAATTCTCTGTTAATCAGCCACCAGTATCATGCTCATCCGAATGAGATGAATATAACACTTGTAAATGATTAAAACAGGCAGGCTACAAGTGACATAACCTAAAATATACCAAACATGTCTTTCTTACCTTATCCATTTCTTCTTGAGACCAAGGTTTTTTATGAGTGTTTTTTTTTTCATAATACATATTAACTTTCTGAAGAAACAACTGCCTCTGTACGTCCACGGTATCTTCCATATCGTAGGCTATATTGCCACTATTTATTCTTTTAAAGCACACTTATCTCACCACGAGGACAACGCTACCGCTTCTTCATGAAGTGACGGGCGGGACTTCCCGTCAGATAGTGTAAAAAAGAATTACACTATGTGACGGCTAAATTTAGTCATTGTAGTTTAAACAAATGGATGTTGGCGATGCGTTCAAAGCCTATACCATTCATCCGATTGCGATTAAATTTTGCTGAGTTGTTGTGAACACTTCCGGGATGGTTATAGACATATTTAAGCCAATTTCGCCCGAGTAGCTTAAACAAATGAGTGTTGGCGATGCGTACATATATACTACATCCAATTGCGATCAAATTTTAGTGAGTTGTTGTGCACACTCCCCGGAAAGTTAGAGGCATAGTAAATCTAATTTACAATAGATGGCGCGCGAGTGGCTTCAGCAAAATGGCGTGCGTTTGTTTCAACAAAGTCCCTCATGCGTTCATATACCATTCATCCCATTGCGATGAAACTTGGGTGAGATGTTGTGTACACTTCGGGGAAGGTTTCTGGCGTAGTAAATCCACTAAACAATAGGTAGCGCACGAGTAGATTCAACAAATTACAAACGACGCGCAAAGCGTTTCAACAAAGTCCCGTATGTGTTCATATACAATTCATCCGATAGCAATGAAATTTGGGTGAGAGGTTGTGTACACTCCAGGCAAGGTTTCTGGCTTAGTAAATCCGCTTTACATTAGGTAGCGCACGAGTTGATTCAACTAATGAGCGACAGCGCGTGAATCGTTTCAACAAAGTCCCGTATGCGTGCATATACCATTCAACCGATTGTGATAAAACTTTCGTGAGTTGAGTACAGTCCTGCGAAGGTTTATGAATTAGTAAATCCGTTTTTCAATGGGTGGCACACAAGTAGATTCAACAAATCAGTGACGGTGCGCGAAGCGTTTAAACAAAACCCCATATGCGATCCTATGTCATTCATCCGATTGCGATGACATTTTGATGAGTTATTGTGTACACGCCTGGGAAGGTTTTCGACTTAGTAAATCCATTTTAGAATAGGTAGAGTACGAGTATATTTAACAAATGGGCGACGGCGCTCGAATCGTTTCAACAAAGACCCGTATGCGTTCATATACCATTCATTTCATTGTGATGAAACTTTGGTGAGTTGTTGAGCACGCTCCCATGAATGTTTCTGAGATAGTAAATCAATTATATAGTAGTTTACAGGTGGTTAACGTAAAAGAAAAAAAATATTTGGAATCCAAAAGCAGTTCAACAAACAAAGTTACATCGCCAACCCTTTCTATGATTGGCATTGCAACGCATGCCGGGTACAGCTAGTAGATTCATAGATATTGAGAACCGTCCAAATATTTCTATTGGTCGCCATTTTGGATTGTTATACGTATAGGTCATAGTGTGTTACGTCGTGAATAATAACGACACGGCACTCTCTGATACTATCTTTATTACAGCTAACTGTCACCGAGTTAATAAAACAAACATATATAGATAGCGCTGTGTAATCGTGGATACCTCACATAGAGTTATGAACCATTAAATGAAGATTATTGCGCAGGTTCATTATTCAAACGTTCACTTCGATCGCATGATTAGGACACAAGAAATGAAAACTTATTTTAAAAGATTCGCACAGCCGCCATCTAGAGGTTATAAAAACACACGTTATCAGACTGTTACAATAGTAACACCCCGCCTACTGTAAGTATACTTCTTCTGACTTGATTTTCGTACTTCGCGCTCGCAAGGAGGCAGTAGTACACTGGTGGTCCGCTAGATTATAGTACTGCTCAGGGAACGACATGTACTGTGCGATGGTGCGCCTGGTGAGTGCCAGCCAAAACAGGTCTAGTAACTAGAATGGAGTTTATTCTGTTGTTTCATTCCTCGAAGCCTTAGTTATACCCCGTTTAGACGTCTCGGTCGCGATCCCGATTATCTCTTATCTGGATAATGTCCAATCGCGATCAACGGCATTTGTAATTGTTACGTGTTTAGACGTTCTATCATGAAACAACAGGATAATCGAGTAAAACAGCATGACATCGGTAAGGTCTGCCAACTTTTGAATTCCAAGTGTTATAGCAGGAATTTACAGTAGTTTGATTCCTTCAGTTTTGAAGTATTTCAGTTATTCTTTATACATAATTCAACCTGCTAATGCATATTCTTAAATACATACAAATCCTGAGGAGACGTTTAGGCAAGGCCTACTCTTGGTGTGGAAATACAAATATTTGAACATAATTATGCACAGGTCTATGCTATTTATTGCATAAATACTTCTTTGTTCTTCCAGAGTCATTTGGCCCTATCGGAATCCCTTGTATGTCTATGACAATAAATTTGTCTTTGTTAATCGTCTTCATCGACTTTCCCCAACGCTAATATTTATTTCAGCGTTTAAACACTGGTATGTTTGTCTCCATCCATCATTTCGTGTCTCTCAATCTTCATATATCTGATATCAACCAACATAAATACAACCATCATGGCCAACATTACGTACTTCTCGCTTTCAAAATACAAGATAATACAAAATGACCATCATTTTCACTGCCTACTTCACTCACACAGCAGGAGGATAGAACACACCGACGACCGTGACGACCGCGAACGCGATTATATCTCGTTGTGGGAACGGGATCGTGCTGATCGTGTTGGAGGGATAGTTGATCGCGATAATGTTATCCTGTTGTGTTTAGACGTCCAAACTTAATCTGGATCGGCGCCTGATCGCGATCGCAACCAGGACGTCTAAACGGGTCATTACTTTTGTTAGATTTTTCTAATCAAAAAGAGGATTAGAATGGACCATCACAGATGTACTAGCACTTAGCTCTTGGATTCCGTTGGGAATCTGGTAGCTTAGGCTACTGGATATGGCTTACTACCTTCGAAATACATCGTCGAAGCCCTATTGAGGCTGTGTCCCAATACTAACGTTGTCTGCTATTTACTAGCTGCTAGCTACTATGTGCTATGTGCTATGCACTACGGAGATTTGGGACATGACTGCTTGATCACAGCCTCCTTCATAGACTTGTGTTCTGAAATGCACTGGACTTACATGCTGGTACCAAACCAACAATCAAGATGGCGGTGATCTGCTGCTCCTTGTAAGCTCTTTGCGCTTTCATCAGCTGTTTTAAATAAACCATACATGAACGATAGGATCAAGAAGATCACTTTTTAGCCGAGCCCTAATTATGGTTTGTGTTAGGCTGATTAAGACAATACAGTTCAGGAGGAAGAGAAGAAGGGCAATCATGATAATAAGGCAGCGGCAAATTGACAATTTGAGACTAGTCCGTTATTGTGCGCTGGAGACCATGAACCGAGTTGTCTTTGCAATCCTCAGTCGTGATTACCACAGAACCAAACAACGTATTCGTGTGAAAATAATTATCACAACAGAACAAGATATTATGCTTCCCTCGTGGGTTGTGGTTTGAAGTGTTGAATTTGGCAAAGAATATAGGCCAAGCATAAACTGGATTAAAGTCAAAGACAACCTACAATTTACATAACCTACAATTCCGACAAGCTACAATTTCTATAACTTCCTTGTACAAGTCGACAAGTCGGCCAATCTAGTAAGCACTTTCGTTCACTAGCTACTACAGGCTTGATTGCTATGTGCTAAGCAGTATTGGATCACGACTTTTGACGTCACATCCGGTAAAGTAGTCGACTATCTAGTTCACTACGGCTGAAATTGTACTATTGGGACACAGCCTTAATGTGAGGAAAATATCCGAATGGATATCAGTTCATTTTATTAAAATAACATTATAAATGGGATGAAGAAAGTGATAGAAAATCTCGTGTCCACTTCAGATGTGGAATGATTTTAATGTTATGTTCCTTTTATTATTCATTAATATGCTGCTCAAAAAAATTAAAGCACCACTTTTTTCGAAGGCCACCAAATTTTGAAAAGTTGACCGCACAAGCTCAAAATCTCAGTATGACGTTTGTCCTGACGCCTACCAATCATATGCTTCAGCACTACTCCCCAACTTGACTACTTTCGGGGTAGCGCCCCCAAAACCAGCCCATTTTCGAAAACCGGAAACTGAAGTTTGCGAAAAACGCTGTAGGACATGTCGCAGGTTGCCAAAGCAGTCTAAAATGAATCAGTCTTGCTCTTAAAGGTTCCACAAACACGTTGAAATCGTTGCATTTGACGTTTGAGTATTTTCAATCCCCTTCATCATCCCCTAAACATGGGCTACCATTGGAGACATCTGAGAAGGTACCAGGTGTGTTTAACCACCTGAAAACCTGCACACCGTCCTCAGTTGCTGATTGCAGTAAGTTCTTAAGACCTCCGGCAATGTTCACCCCCCCCCTCCCCTAACACCCTCAACTGGCATGGGACCAAACCACCCCCTCTCGATTCACCCCTAAGGACGGTTTTAATCGAGATGTTTATTAGTGCTGTGAAGGGGGGGGGGCTGTTCCTGTGTCTCCACCCCTTCCCCTGCTACCCCCGTTCGAGTGATTTTTCTAATCAGGTCCTTTTGAAGAGTTGAAACGAGGTCTTAATCGCTGAAAGGGCTGTAATGGTCATTATAAGTAGTGGTGACACGAAATCAACCCCTCCCGATCGTTGATTGAGATTCCATCCCCCAAAATTGAAATTTTTGCACCCTCAACCCTCCCTGTCTGGACGCGTAACGCGCCATGGCAGAGTTTTCAGAGTTGGATGAAAATGAAGCTTATGGCCTGCAATCGAGCCCAAAACAACAGGTTGGATGGAAATTCACCGGTAGGGTGGGAAACGGGACCAGAAAGTTTCCAAAAATGTTAACAGCCTGTAGTTAGTACGCCCATTCATTGGCAACCCACATCACGTACGTGCGTGGGGGTTGCCTATGATCGGCAATAGGTTACAAAGTTTGGAAATGGGAGAAAAATGACGTGGTGTGGGTTGAGGGTGCAAAAATTTCAAGTTTGGGGGACGGATTGTCAATCAACGATCGGAAGGGGTTGATTTCGTGTCACCACTACTTCTAAGGACCTTAACAGCCCTCTCAGCGCTTCAATTTGCGGTTTTCGAAAATGGGCTGGTGTTCGGGGCGCTACCCCGAATCTACTCAAGTTGGGGAGTTGTGCTGAAGCATATGCTTGGTAGGCGTCAGGATAAACGTCATACTGAGATTTCGAGCTTGTGCGGTCAAGTTTCCAAAATTTGGTGGCCTTTGAAAAAAGTGGTGCTTTAATTTTTTTTGAGCAGTTTATGTTGTCGTCGCAGCTTGAAGGAATGTGTATTTGGGTTCTGGTCGTAGCCCAAAATATGTTAGTGTCTGCGGTAAGTGGTTGCTGGCATATGGTGAGATGTGTTCTGATTTGTAATTGGTGAATAGTTTTATGTTGGGAAGCGCTCGAGTAACCTGTCATGATTCTTTAATTTTATTTTCCAACCACGTGATAGACCACGAAGGAGGTCGACTTTCAACTTGGAATGGTGGATAATGTTTGTTAATATTTTCCTATTTAATTATTTAAAGATCCTTCATTTATCCACGGTAGTTTATTCTTATTAGAATCTGTTCAGATCGTCATTTGTCTCGATCAGATGTTGCGGTAATGTTTTGTATTATCAGATGGGAATAAGAAGAAGATCGCGGTAGCCATTATGGAATTTTGACGAGTTTGTTCGGAGCTCTACATTTTAAAGCCTATTAATTGGATCTTTTTAGTATCGTGGCGAATCTATGTCTTAGGACATTGTATCTATGATTAAGGTACATTGATTTTCGTCAGAAATATTGGGGTTCTACTAGTAAGCGATATGTGGACATATGACTTGTCTTGAAAAGATGCTGGTTGGTTATGAGCGCAATCTTTGAATTAACATCACGAATGTACTGAAAGGCCAAGTTGATATTTAATAGGCGATTCTTCCTTAGGGCAGAAATGAGAAGTAAGTACGCAAATGTGAGGGTTGAGTTTCCATCACTATATAATTTTATAACGTATGTATGTATTCATGTTTATTATGTTGGGCATCTATTGTAATATTTCCTGGAAACAATAGATGCCATGTGATCTGAAAGAAAACAGTGTTTCATTTCTAAGTGATAAATTTAGCCATAGCTCCAAGGTAGATACTCTGCGTGTGATTGAAACTGGCCTAGCCGCTTCCCTTCCCAAGTTATCTTTGTTCTGTTGTCTGGGTACGCTTGTAATAGGGTTTAGCCTTTCTTAAGGGGTTGTGCGTGTCAACTGTGTTTGCATCATGTGGTTTTTCCTTACTGTTCTGTGTTCTTTACTATTAGTGCGTGTCACAGACAAATTGCATACTTATGTGTTTATAATTTTATTTTCTGGCATAATATACTGTTCAGGTTTATGAAAATACAAATTGACATAATTTGTTTCATTTTATGTTCCACATGATGTTACATTTTGAAGAAATAAGATCCTGGTTTCAGGAATGGAACTGGCTACACTCAGTCTCACGAGGCAAAACTTATAAGAAGCGGGTTCGATTCGCACATACCCCATCCCTGATGTGGTTGCCCCATTTCTACTCCAGGCAAATTCCTGGATGGTCCCAACTTAAGGCCACGGCCACCTCTTCCCAAATACATAAAGTTGTACAGACAACACAATGACGCAGGTTATCATACATATCAAACGCACACACAAGTACGCGGAGGTACATGATCACGATATCGCAAAGCCCCTAAAAAACATAACATATTTATTTATTATCATAATTCTATTTTGAGATTTGAAAATTCATCTCGGGTGATGATTTTGTAAATTAATGGATTCAGTCCCCTCCGGAATAGAAATCCTGGGTACGTCCCTAGTTTGACCTAGTTGTACTTGATCCTTCCTATATAGCACGTCCTGTTGGTCCGTCTCTAATAATGTTGTCCTAATAGATGATGGTGATATCCATCAGTTGTTCCCGACGTATTGTACCCATGTGAAGAATTTCCATGGAAAATATCCTTTTGCCTCCAGCTAGCAGCAGTCCTCGCGTGTGTACCATTCATCCCACTGAGCAGTCGCATATTTTGGATTTGAAACTAAGAGGTATCAACTCTACAGTAACAACACACAACTCTAGTCTAAAGGATTTAATTTGAGTTTAAAATCATGGCTTAACACACAACAAAACAATACAACAATTATATTACACACAAAAATGCAAAACGTACTCCACCCTCAATTAATCTTAACACTTTATCCTCATACAATTCCAAATGAATGTTGATTTACTGTTACATTAAAATCACCATAAAAATCATTCCCATGTGCGCTAATGCACTGGTAAAATTACACAAACAATGTTAATCTTACAATCTCTCGTTAACTACTGTATGCACTTTCCCCTATACAATATGCGCATCATCATGCCTTGTTTCTTCCTTCCCACCAAAATATTTGAGCCTACCATGCATTAACCAACTTATTTATTGTAACTCCACTATATGCCGTAAAGAGTTTATCTCCCAAATATTTATTAGTCTGCCGCCGTCGCGTCGAGTGGGACCTTACTGCTACCCGTGGAATAGGTATAGCGTAAAATTATAGTTTCCAACCTCGGAAAAATGTGTCTCTGTCAGTATAAAAATGTCAGTTTTGCCATTATACAACTCGGCCAAATATTAAGATATCAGAACGATTCCTAATTAGCAATGTGTCTCATTACACATACATTCTATATTCATTAATACAATCATCATTTCTTTACAATCAGGGTTTCATAGCTTTCAAATTCAGACATCTTACTACAAGCCTACAATGAGTGAGGTCTGTTCCCCATCCCTCGTGCAGTACAATGGACCTTCGCGGCGGGCGGTAAGCAACATGGCCACTACCTCCCCCTCACGTCTTCCCCCTCTCATTTTCTTTCCAAGCGTGTGCCTGCTACTCCCAGACATAACAATGTGCCGTCTCAGTGACCCACAAACATACGGACGACCTAGTTCTTACAAGATGCATTTCGGAATATGGAACTGTTTAAACATTTATCCCTATCATTTAGGATTTAAAGGCTGGCCTCACACTGGACCATTTACATTTAGCCGAAGGAACGAGATTCATAGTCGCAATGGAATAGTCGGCGCTCTTGTTACAGATCACGGCCAGGGCACAACCTCCCTCCCGTGTCGAATTCACTCCCACAGAGATGAATTAATTCACACAATTAGCCAGTTCACGGTCGATATCATGCGTTATGGCGAGGTGTCCTCGTTTTCCTCCCATGCGCCCCTTGATTCGAATCCGGACTGCATATTAGCAATAATCTGAGCTAGGCATCCCACCATATACGCTCAATTGCATTTTATATCTCCGTAAGCCCCTTGGCTATACGAGATTTCATACGTCGCTTGAGCAAACCGGACTTTCCCGACTATTGTGAGATGGTCTCTTCCATAATTAATAAGACAATCTCTATTGATTAAACTTATAAGCTTCTTCATCAAGCTGCAATTCAATTCTCTTTTAAACATTTCCATTTCCTACCTCTTTTGCATCTTTCTGTCCAGTATCATATGATTCTCTGATATTAATTTCTTTTGATTGGCCCATTTACTTTTAATAGTACTGTTTAGATATACAGTTATTCAAATTAACATAATATTTGCTTACAATTTCCCTGATGTCTATTTATTATTATTATTATTATTATTATTATTATTATTATTATAATTTCTGACATAATTATTATTACTGACATAATTTCCCTTATCTCGAGACGCCGTACCGGTATTTATAACATCAATAACTGAACATCCGCGCCCATTAAATTTATTAATCGTTTTAAAACAAATGCCATTTTCTACGTTACTTATAACGGATTTACACACAACGTGATGTACAACGAACATCTTAACTTGACTATTCAACACAAAATTAGTGTATGAAGGTTCTACCTTCTAAATTCAACTTCCATTGGCATATTTTACAACTTTAGATATTACTGACATATAGTGGATTACATTCTTACAACAAAATCATGATTTTTGGGTACTCACTTAGTCATCCTGGCGGATTCACCCGTATGTGATCCATTATGCCTGCCATGTTTGCATTTTAGCAAGGCATAATCACACTTTGTACACACATATTACTTGATTTTTCCACTGAGAAATACACTGCCCTTTCCTTTCTCACATCGAGGCTACTGCCTCGTTTTACCATATTACACATTAGATTTATCACTACACTTGTAGAATACACATTTTTAACTATACAAATCACTTAAAAACACACGATATCTATTTACATTTTCACACTTGGCGACACTTAATGCAGAATCTCAGAATTACAGGTTCTGTAGAGCCTCCCTCCACGAATATTCCTGTATCCCGTTTGAAAGTCTCGTGACACTGCCTGATGTCCCTAGTGGATCCCTTTCCTTGAAAATCCCTGTGATTCCCAATATTCGCCAACTCCTATCACATGGTAAGTTACTGATACTAGCATCGACGTGCTTTAATACGGTTCTCAACGTTAATAAAGTGGTATTTACGTGAAATTTCTTCACCCGTATTAACAAAATATTCCTACATGCGCATTTCTAAACACTGACAACATGTCTAACAGATATGTTCTGCGCTGCACTCGTACAAATACTTGTACAATTACCACTTTCATTGTCCTCTTACTGCACTTACTGCCTCCCTGAGCGGTATGCTTCTAACAGAGTGTTGAACAGTCCCACGTACATTTGTATAACAATACATTGTCTGTTCATTATGATGTTCTACTGACCTATTATAATACTTTCTTAACTCGTACATTACACTGTACGGCGAATATACTGAGTAACTCTAAAAATTGTTAAAGTCTTTGTGCGCGCGTTCTTTTTCCTGACCAGAGCAGCATGGTCTCTGCCCAGCGATTTGGTTCAACTGTCCTCGACTGCCTGCCTCGGCAACCTTATATTGCTTTTCACAAGAAAAGTAGGTCCTCAAATCTCTCGGAGCTTCATCTCTCCTCTAAATGCTTTTTCTGGCTTGAAATGATGTTTTTCCGGTCCGTCTTGCATCGCCATTTCCATAAATGCCTGTGTGTTTGAGAATCGATCGTTCAATTAATTAGAATTAATTATCCTTTTCAGCGCTTGGTGACGCTAAGTCGATGGTGATTCCCCTCTTGCTTAGTGCAATCTGTGCGCAAACCTCCTTTAGGCCGTGCTCTTCCGCATTTTATTATATCTGCTTCAATTTTGGCGTCTGATGGCTTGATAATTAGCCTCCTTGCATTTAATTAACATTGGTGCAACTCCCATGTCTCTGACATACTCCAATCGCGAGTAATCATTAAATTATCCTTGTCGGTCCCCCTTCCACTGCCATGTTCTCTTGTGCTAAGGGAAATTTCTGGACCACGACTGTGTCTCTCACCCTCCTCCAGACGGTGTAAAGAGTCCCAAATGACTGACACGTCGCCACGAAAACACGCCTACTTTCAAAACGCATTTGTAAAACTGTCAAGAGCTCCAACTCCTAGTGCTATGCTGAGAAACTCCTGCATTTTACAGCCAATACTGTCGTATTCTGCTTATATTTTCTGCATTATGTTAATAAATAATGTCAGAATTCATCCCATATCACCTTAGTGGTTTACTGTGTCCTGTCTCTAGGGGTTTTTCTAGTCTAAACTCCCTCAAAGACCCTGGGTTCGTTTCTTGCTGGCATCTCCAGTCTGTTCTCAATTTCCCAGACACCCAGGTTCGACACCAGTCAGCCTAGTGCCCTCGGGTACAGTATATTCTACTATTTCTTTCTTTGATTTAATGAAACAGTTTTTAATGATTTGGATCCCTTTGATGGTAAACTCATAGAACATGAGCTGTCACCTGTGTCGGCTGGTTTACTTATAGGCGATAAATCGATTCCACCAAACTGTCCACTGTCACTTCGTCTACACAATTTACCATCATTTTTCACACCTGAACATCTGTATATTTTGTGATGCGAAAGAGTGGTCAGTGATAGATCTCCTGCTATATTTCATGCTGGCCTAAGAAAAGTGCTGTCAGAAAGAACAAGGCTGTCACAAGTTACAGCCTGCTTGCCTAGTTTCAACCTAATTGAATCCTACCCTGAAAATGGTTCATATATAAGGTGAACAGAAATAACAACCTGTAACAACCTTAAACCAAGAACCCATCTTACCATCAACCCTCACTGCAGCCTGATTATCAACATAAATACTTGTGATTGTCTGTAGCAGCCATCCCTCAGGATGCCAAGCATCTTCTCCCTGGGTACTCTTTCATACGCCTTCTCTAGATCTACAAAGCACAACTGTCTATTCCTCTCGCAGCATTTCTTAATCAACTGACGCATACTAAAATTTGATCCTAACATCATCGTTGTGGTCTAAAGCCACACTGGTTTTCATCCATTTTACTCCCGTCCAATGACACCTAATTTCCTCTTCCGTAGGAGCGGACTCATCGTAGAACAGCAGTACATTATACATCTCTCGTATATTTTCGGCCATAGCTTTATAAATAGTGAGAGGAAGGCAAATCATATAAAAGCCCGCACGGATACCACGCCACGAGCACATTGACTCCTCCCCGAGCTGAAATGTACTGAACTAACTAAGACGCATCGACGCGGCTAGTCGTCAAGCGACCTTCGAAACGCCTTCACAGAGAGTTCGAGTTCAGCAGCCAATGTTCATGTTATTTGGCTCACATCAATATGAACTGTACATTAGGATAAATTCCGCTCATATTTCCATGACGCCAATGGGCAAATTCCTTGCAGGAGTTTTTCTCGATCGAATTGTAACTCGCTTATTAATAAGTTAATTATTCTCAGAAGTGCGAGCAAAATAAACGAGTATCCGACAATGTCGACAAGCTGTATATAGGCTTCGGGTTTCTGATTATGTATTCAAGGTTCACAACAATGACTTCTAATAATAGGTGCAATAAGCTAAAATATCTAGGTTTATGTTAAAGTTAGGGTTGGAATGTGTAACAATCATACATAATAAAAGAAACAAAAAGTAACGGAATGCAGCCACAAGAAACCAGATACCGGCATTCCTACTGGTAACCTTTTAACACACGAGGGAAAAGGAATTCTGCAACGTGGGAAGCAACAGAAGTAGTAAAGGATGAAGCAGAGATAAGTAAGTTGGTAAAATCGAGGAGAGGTTTTCTACAGAGAAGAACAAGTAGTAAGGGGGGGGGGGGGGGGGGGGATTAAATAGCCTATTTTCATATATCTCACTGGAATTTGTATTAAAACTCTCGTGCCTATTAAAATGATTTTCCATGGTATATACTAAATAGCATTTGGCTCACGACCTATGTCTTCGCCAACACCATTACAATGAAGCGTTATGTGCTAGGCTAGAATATAAAGCCTTCAATATCGGTTATTAAAACTCCTCATGCGAGATGGCATCTTTCTGTAACGAACCACGGGAGTTAATTTTTACTAAAGTCAAATGCATGTCTTCTATGATTTACGAAAAGTAAACTACAGAATTTAGTAACCCCTGGCACTACAGCCCGAGAAGGGCCTAGGCCTACCAAGCGACCGCTGCCCAGCCATTTGGCCTGCAGATATTGGGTGACGCGGGATCAGCGCATCGGGTCCCCTCGGCCGTTAATCTTGGTTTTCGTGATCGGGGCGCTACCTCACTGTCAGACAGCTACTCAATTGTCCTCACGAGGCTGAGTGCACCCCGTTCCAGCCTCACGTCAGTTTCTAAAATACCTGACGGAGCCGAGAATCTGGGCGATAGGCAGGCGCGCTACCCCAACACCACGGGGCCGGCAAAGAATTTAGTGCCATTACATAATGATTATTATAGTAGCATAGCATCTTTTCAGTCACCTGAATAAGATACGAAAAATAAAAGAAATACGGCATATAATTTCGAACTGACGCCTATTGAAATTTTGAAAACAATTGAACAGCATTAAATATATCTACACTAAACTCCGAATAAATACTCGCTGTGCCATGTTTCATTGCACTCGGTTGATTACATCGCCAGAAAAGCTATTATAAATATTTGAAAATAACTTGGCTGCCATGATGTTTTTGTGTTTCTCAGTAATTGAAAAGTCACATTTCTTTTCTTACTTAAATGACCATACAAAATGTCAATTTGAATGCTTAAATAGTTTCGCGGATATTGGGAACCGGTGAAACGTATCGTATGGACGCCACGTTGGATTGTTTTGGATTGTTGGATTGTAATACAACTATTTGCCAGCAGATGATTATTACATTCGTGATTTTAAAAATTGTTGACAATTCTTGAGATAAAGTGATAAAGTGATCAAATGTCGAAGTTTCGTCGCATTATCATGGAAGTTCACTTCACTACCCACAGCACAACACTATTCTGTCATTATTGATGCTAAAACATCTTTTGAAATGCTGCGTCCATTTAGTGCGATCTTCTGCCAGTAGGTTGGGCTACAGGCAGTTCGCAGTGGTGTGTTCATTCGAATACACGGTAAGACAGAGTAAGCTTTTGCTTCTCTTTGCTTTAGTTCATCCCTTCCCTTTTTCACAAACACCAACAGTGATCTCCTGATTTCTCTTTGTTGGTATATGTGTCTTACACTACCTGTAAGTCTGTTCTAGATATATATCTTCCATGACCCACCTAGCGTCATCTAGCAGCGAATCTCTGAAGTTCCTCAATTTCTCCCTGCACAAGAGGACTTCCTTACCAATCTAGTCACCAGATCTCGTCGCTATCGCCAGCTATCATCTCCGTGATCAAGAGAACTTCGTCTACTTTTTCACCCACCAGATTGCGCTAGTGACGCCTGCTATCAACTCTTTGAAGACCATTTCACCAAGAAAATTTATTTCTGATATGTTGGCTATTCTTATATATATTCCTTTTGTCTCCTACCCCCATCTTTTTCCCTTCCCTGGTGTCTCCGCGCTCCGTTGAGCTGGCCTCACTTGTGCGTCTGAAGTCAAACCAGTCAGTTGGAGCTTAACTAAAGTTCGCCACCTCTACTCTAGTGGCAAACTTTTAAATTCGACGCCATGTTCGAGTTTTAGAATCAACCGTCAACAGCAACATCGCCTTCTTCATGAAGCAAAGATAAGTACCGACTTCATGTTTTAACCACATTCTCATCGCTTTTAAAAGGCTCAATGCTTTTATTTGGATTTTATAGACAGTGAAAATTGCTATGTGTGATAAAATAACTGCTTTCTAGAGATCTTCTTGATCAAACTCGAACTATCAAGTCTAACTATCAAAATGAAAGATTTTCTGAGATGCTATCTCACATCGAGGGATATTTCTAAAATACCCACTGTCTATATAATCTAGATTTCAGCCGAGGGATTCTCTACCCAATTTAAACAACTCATCATTGCTCTGGAACCCTCCAGAACCTACACTCTATCTACCAGTTATACTGTCATGTATTTTCCACTTGATATGGGAATACTTTCTTCGCTGAGAAACTTATGTGGGATAAACTTCTAATCCACATAAACTGTCTTCCTATGTGGGAAATTTTCTGCCGTATTTAACTGCCGCCCATAGAAACTACAACTCATAATTCTCTCAAGCCAAAACTCAACTTTTACATAACTGAAATAACTTTTCTTTCTATAAACTTTTTGTGCTACTACAGTGTACTTTCAACTATATCAACAGACTATAGTGAAAACAGTGCCTGTTCAACTTTTCATCCGCGTCGCGCTCGTCCGAGTACAATAAATACGGCCATGAACACTCTTCCACAATCCCATTTGATCTTTCCCAAACCCTTTACTAACAAACTAGAATAATAAAATTGTTACTTTAGGTCTTTTTTTCAATGAGGTGTCACTCCCAATAAGTGCCCTCCCTTACTTGCTCCACGTACAACGAATTAATGTCTGTAAAACTTCGTGTCTAGTACACGCCTTAAAGTATATTGTTTCTTCCTTCTAATGAGGGAATCCAATTCTTTTTACTCAAAAGTGAGTTATCTCTAGGTTTCACGAAAGGGAAATTTGCCCTATTTTTCTCGTGATCCCTACCCACATAGGAGTTCTAGAAACTTCCTTTCAATTTTTTTCTTCAGGTTTCACAATAAGTGACCTGCCCTATTTGTATAATCTATAAAATTAGTTCTGTATTAAT
Organism: Meconema thalassinum; assembly: GCA_946902985.2. Lineage (NCBI taxonomy): Eukaryota > Metazoa > Arthropoda > Insecta > Orthoptera > Tettigoniidae > Meconema > Meconema thalassinum. The sequence goes on from OX336388.2 coordinate 1,628,781,833, forward strand.
ACAAGAAGTTATAGAAACTTCTATTTCATTTCTTCCTGTTTTTGTTGTTGTTACCTTCGAATTTGTTATTTGTTCATATTTCTCATATACCTATCTAGAAATCCTTAAAGTACACATCTTGTACTTGATTTATTGTTTAACTTTAATTACGTCAATTATCTTTAAATTTCCCATTTGTTAATCTTAACAACATTTCAAAATCTTACGATGATTTTAGTACGTATAAAAGGTTTAAAACCCAAAAATTGCCAATTGCCTGGTGCAAGCTTTAAATGATTTAGGAGGTCTGCGACCCCAATTGTTTACAAAATCAAAATTATATACTGTTACATAAACTACTTCTATTTACATTGTTAAATAAATTAAGATTTGTTCTTTTGATTTATCATTTCTCAAACATAACGGTTAGGAAAGATCCTGTCTTCCCTGACTCTTCCTAGGTTTATGCCCTCTTTAATAAAAATAAATCCATTGATAAGGTTTTCACTACTTGTTGCATTTGAGCAAGAACTGTTATTTATTAACTTATTAAAGCCTCTCGTAGCTTTGATAGCTAATTCTAACTACCCAGTAAGGCAAGCATAGCTCGCTACGCCAGCTTCCTGCTTGTGGAGATTCTCTCTACCACTTATGGTTGGTTTTTCAAAATTAAGTGTTTCTCATAGTCTAAACTTTTAGTCGGCGCCTTGCTGGGTAAAAGCTTAGTCATTTCTAAATGCAACTATTGGTACTCTTACCAAAATTATTCCCAACGGTATAATTGCTTTATGCCTATCCTTCTTGGAAGAATTCGGTCGCTCTTTAGAAATTCTACAATTTCAAGAACTAAAATATCAAGGCTGATTCAAATTATTTGTATTCTTCAAATTACTTGTTTAGAAACAAACTCCTTTGAACAGATACACAATAAATCTGTTACTCTTTGTCTTACCAGACCACCCATAGTAGGTATATTTATGCTTGAGAGGGAATACGCTATAGCAGCTTTCTTGCGAATAGCCCAAGTTCCAGCTGCGTTTCCTGTTAGCTTCGCCCAGGTCCCTACCCACTTTAGGTATCGGAAAGCGGATTTGCAGTGGCAGCTGCCTTTGAGTATACTTAAAGTTAAAATTATAACTTCTGTTGGACTCTCGTCCTATTTCTCCATCCTTTTTCTCCAGTCCGAAACCCACTTCTTTTTCTTCATCATCTTCCCTTGGGGGTTAGGTTATTCCCAAGCTAATAATCTACCCACACAGTACGTTTACAAACAACTCATAGTTTGGCTTTCTGGTCAACTTTAGACCGGCCTCGGAAGCAAAACAATGACATGGCATACAGGGATGATGCAAAATCCTTAATGTGTGCAGTATGGTTTGGCAATTACTAAAGCACACAGCATACTAACTGAAATACTTTACTTGTGAAAGAAAAACGAAGTCTTACAAAAGGTGGCTCCAAAGAAGGAATCCAGCAGACAGAGCGCTATGTATAGTGGAAAGGAACAGAACAAAACCAAACAAATAATAGCAGAGTACAAAAGGAAATCATGGAAGGAATTTGAAAATTCTGATTAGTGTTTAACACGATATTTTGTTTGTTTCAGATTATTGAGAAATAGTGGTCTTTTGTCGGTTCTCTGACCACCTCCTCCTCACCCTCCTCGCAAGATGGCGGCCGTAGCTTAACTTAACCTAGCCTAACCTAACCTAACTAAACCTAACCTAACCTACGAAGTGTGATGGAAAAGTTCCAAAATGGTGGCCGTAGCTTAACTTAACCTAGCCTAACCTAACCTAACCTGTGGAACTAGCCTATCCTAGTTAAGCTGACGTCATACAATACAGGAGTTGCAACTGAACACTCGGCTACGCTGACCCTTTAGCCCACTTTCTCGCGAACTTTACCGATATTTCAAGAACGAATGGTCGTATTTTGATGTGTGACGTGTCAAATGGCTTGTCTCGAAGCCTTCTTTATGTTTTTAATAGGTTGAAGTTTTTGAGAATGAGGGAAACAAAATTGTTTGGGGTATAACCATGAATTTAGACTTTTTTGTTATATCTCGTAACCTAATAAGGCTAGAGACGTGAACGAGGTGCCAAATGACTCGGGGTGACGTCCTATTTCAAACGTTGTATTTTTTTAAACAAAATTTACAAAGGGCCAAACGCGATACATGTGGAAAAAATATGTGTTTTTACCTGTTTAAAATGTTCATGAAGAGTGATTTTAGATAGAGAGACGACACTGCTGGGCATATGTTTGAAACGAGCCTGACGCCAGCCACGATGGTGGTATCCCAAAATTGTTACTGCTATTTCGGCGGGGCGGTTTATGACAGGGCGAGGGTTCGTTTTTCCGATATTTTACCCCCCGAAGGGGATCTTTAACGTGTTAACGATTATGGGTTACATGACAAATGATAATTCTATGATTAGATGAAGGACAAACAGAACTTGGTTATATGTTGGTTGAAGCGAGTAGAGAAAACAAATTTGCTGGAGAGCAGACTAGCAGGATGTGAATGTCATTTCAGCTTATTGGAATGCGCTGATCTGACTTGACAACAGGTGCAATGGAAAACTACAGAGGGGAGAGCGAAATGCATGGCAACACGTGTGAAACCATGTGTAAGCTAACAAGTCACATCCTGTTTGGTTCGTACGTGAGGAAATGCAAGTTGATGTGTAATATGACCTGAGACAGGTGTTGACCTTGGACGTTAGCTGTACACGTGCACGGTAACAGCTAACAAGTCACATCCTGTTTGGTTCGTACGTAAGAAAATGCAAGTTGATATGTAATATGACCTGACACAGGTCGTTAGCTGAACATGTGCATGATAACAGGATGGTAAAAGCGTTAGAATAAATGATTATACATGCAACGTACATATATCAAGACACATCGTTAACATTTTCACTCGCACTTATGTGACTACCTTTGAACACGCTACAGCGTTGTGTGAAACAATTAACAATTTAAGATTTCTTGAACTTCCCAATCGTGACCAGTATGGTCAGCTTGACGTGAAGCATGCAACAGCTGTAGCCGTTGGACTATTTTACTGGGATTATATCAGTAGGTAACATCCACAAGGTGTTTTAGTGATTTAAATGTCACTCCCGAAGCGGACACTTTACGATGAACACTTTGACTGGTTAGAAACATTTTTGCAATGATGGATGTACGTTAGGTGAGCTGAGAATAAGTCTTTAAATATTCCCTTTCCTCTATGTTCAAAGCTGTTAAGATTTTGGTTGGATGGAGTTAGGTTAGGTTAGATGAAGTTAGGTCCGATGGGGTTAGGTTAGGTTATGATATGTTACATTGTGTTAGGTGAGCTAAGTGAGACGTCATAGGCTGCCTTAAAGCAATTCTAAACTTGTAGAACATGTCAAGTGACATGGTTAAGTTAGGTAAAGTTATGTTATGTTAGGTGAGCTGAGGTTAAGTCTTTAAACATTCCCTCTCTTTGAAATACCATTGAACTGTAGGTACTACTGGAACAACTCCTCCCATGGTAACTCTCGCTGAAAACTGCTTCCTGGTCATCGGCTCCTTGACGTGCACTACCAGGCGTAACTAGTCGCACCAAAAACTGTCATACCATTGAACTTTTTTTCCTCATATATTTGATCGTACGTACCTCTGTGCAACGTTATATTATAGGTATGGTATTTTCCAATAAAATGGTAGGTTTACGATGTACTTTATTTTCGAATTGAGATTTGTAATGGAGTAGCCTATTATGCGTTTATGGACACGTCTTACATCAAGTTTTGGCACAATAGGCCTAAATAGCATATGACACAGACACGTAGGCCCTATTATAGGTTATAAGTTATTAGTCACAGAATTATAACCTAGGCCTAGCTTCAATTACAGATTTCCATGGAAACGTCCAGATGTATTAAAGAAATGGGTTATAGCTGTGAGGAGAAAGGACTGGACCTCAACAAAATACAGTTATATCAGTGGTGAAATCTTTTATAAATCATGCTACTTCTTTCATTCAAATAGAAACAAACCACTGCTTAAAGATGATGCAGTACCTGCAGTTTTTCAATTTCCTACAGCACCTGCTTCAGCCACCCAAGAAAACACCGAGAGTTATTGAACGACAAGTACAAGTTGAAGTATGTTGGACTTAATATTTACTGTTATTTTTTCATCAGCATAGACATAAAATTTCACATTTTCCAGTATACTTTTATGATGTCAGTCTTGGAGACGATAAAAGGTATTGGACTTAAGGGTTCTTCCCTGCAGGAATCTGTTCGTTTGATGTATGACTAATGTGAGGTCTAATAAGTGTCGACCTGTTTTGAAGAAAAATAAGCTTGTAGTTTTACGTGACCGTTAATCTTGTGATCATGAGCCACGGGACCTCCATTTTACGTGGAATCCGAACCACAGGACATGTCACTTCACTTCGAAAATCTCACATGAAATGTCCGAGAATCGAACCCGGTCCACCTCAGTAAGAGGCGAATAGCTTAACGCTGCGCACCATGCCCCATTGCCTTTAAGAATATTGAACATGTGGTTGTTTTGTATAAATAAAGTATGTGTTCTTGTTCACTAAACATCTATTTAATATTGTTTAGTTGTAGGCTTATGCATAATCACACTCATATGAATGCTGCCTTTGATTTAATAAAAATGTTGATTACCAATTACCATATTTTTATCTTTATTCCTCGTCATTCCCTTTCTTACCATATTTTTATTTTATTATAATGTACGTACGGGTTGAATTTTTGCCAGTAGGCCTATAGTTATTGTGTATGCTGCCTTTGATCTAAGGATAAAATTATGAACAACCAGCCTGTAATATAATATTCTATGTTGGCGTATATTCCTAGCCATTTTAAGTATCAAATTACTATGATATTTTGAAATATGTATTTCGGCGTGAGTTCCGTTTAGTTTACCGTTCACCTAAATGTTCAAATGTACCTCTTTTACTTGTATCTCGTCGTATGTACGTACATCAACCTTGCGTTCGTATACGTCAAACTCTCCTCCTTGACGTGCACTACCAGGCGTAACTAGTCGCATCAAAAACCGCACTTTGGTTCCATACAGTCAGCATTCCAGTATTACCTAGAGTTCAATGTGAGATACTTTCCAATACCAAGAAAGAAAATCCACTAAATACAATAACAAAAATAACTTGTCAAATATGCCAACACAAAAGCCGATATATAAGCCAACACAAAAGCCAATGCATAAGCCAATACAAAAGCCAACACAAAAGCCAACACATGGGGTTAGGTTAGGTTATGATATGTTACATTAGGTTAGGTGAGCTAAGTGTGACGTCATAGCCAGTCTTAAAGCAAGTCTAAACTTTTAGATCATGTCACGTGACAATGTTAAGTTAGGTAAAGTTAGGTTATGTTTGGTGAGCTGAGGTCAAGTCTTTAAATATTCCATCTCTGATGTGTTCAGAGCTGTGAAGATTTAGGTTGGAAGGAGTTAGGTTAGGTTAGATGAAGTTAGGTTAGATGGGGTTAGACTAGGATATGATATGTTACATTAGTTCAGGTGAGCTAAGTGTAACGTCATAACCAGCCTTAAAGCAAGTCTAAATTTGTAGAACATGTCACGTGACAACTATTGCCTGAACATGACTTGGCTACACTGTATTATTATGATACTCGGCACACAAACCATAGCTAGAGTTTATTGTTTAAGACCACTCTCTTTCTAAACATAGCTAGAAACGGTTGATGGTTAACAATTGCATTATTAGTAGGACGTTTGGGGATAGCAATTAAGAAAAACAGACAATACCCATACAATATTTTTATTTAATATAAGTACTTGTACAATAGTTATATACAAAATACATTTTTATTTTCTCTATTACCATCTAATTATTTTTGATCCTCTTCCAATACTACCTCTTGCATATCAATGGCAGATGACCTTTTAGTTGATCCAATTAAAACAACAACAACAACAACACCAACACCTTTTGCGTAGTCTGTGATGTTGATGACTCTTGAGACGTTGAAGATGGATTAAACATAACTTTTACAACAGGGGTTAAACGTTGCCGAATGAACACTGCACTATTTTGAGTAGCAACATTTTTTTGTACTACCTTTTTAGCATTGTCATGATTTCTTGTTGACACTAACAGTGTTTCAATTGGAGCACTACATTGATGATCACTCACACTTTAACCTCACCGTTTCTACTTTATAGATTGGCTCGACATTTTTTACCTTTGTTTTGAGCATTGCCAGAATATTATTCCTTTTACATTTTGTCGTTTATAGTTATGAGAGTAGCCGTTATTAGAGTACACGCTGTTTACCTCGGTTAGTTGTAGTAAGTTCCATAGTAGCAACTAACCTGTTAGTATGATTGGCACACTACAAAGGTTATAACTGTTCTGGTAATAGAATCATTTAGCGTTGGCTTTTATATTTAATATGTACAGTTTGAAGTGACAGCAGAAGTAAGAGCAAAGTGGTAGAACATATTACATGTATTTTTTAAGAAATAGTTTAAGCGGTTATGTGGATTCATTACATAATAATTTTGGCATGACGAAGCTAATTTTCTATATCCTATAGTTCTTCCTCATATTCAGTATGAGCAACCTGTTTTCAGGCATGCAAGTGCTGTAACCGCTGGATTAGCTTACTGGGATTGTTCTAATAAATAAATTTAACAAATTATTTTTAGGGGTAAACAGAGCATTACCATTATATTATCATTATCATCCTCAGCTTCTTTATCACTATTGTTATAATCACCATCATTGTAATCAACTTTATCCTCAACATCACTAAAACTATTGAATTCCTTTTGTTCCTTTTCCACAGAGACCTCTTTCATAATCTGTGTTGACATTGATAGTGTTGATGGTTTCTTAGACGTTGACAACTGTCCTAACATGACTTTTTGAGGACATGATAAGTGCTTTTGAACAAACACTGCACTATCTTGGGCAGCAATATCGTTTTCTTGAACTTGCTTTTTAGCATTTTCATGATTTTTGTAAACATCAACCGTGGTTTGTTTGGAGCACTACATTTATGAGCACTCACACTTAAATCCTTTCCATTTTTACTTTTTAGATTGCCTCGACATATTGTTGACCTCTCTTTCGAGCATCGCCAGAATATTATTCCATTCACGTTCTGACGATTTTAGTTATAAGAGTAGCCTTGATAGAGTGCACGTTGCCTACCTTTGTTTGTTGTAGTAAGTTCCATAGTAGTAACTGACCTGTCAGTATGATATTCACACTACAAAGGTTACAACTGTTTTGGTGATGAAGTGACTTACCATTAGCTTATTTATATTGGCTTATGTGTAGGCTTTTGTGTTGGCTTATGTGTTGGCTTTTGTGTTGACTTTTGTGTTGGCTTTTGTATTGGCTTATGTATTGGCTTTTGTGTTGGCTTATATATCGGCTTTTGTTTTGGCTTACTTGACAAGTTATATTTGTCAATGTATTTAGTGGATTTATTCTTGATCTTGGAAAGTGTCTCAAAGATAGGGAATATTTAAAGAATTAACCTCAACTCACCTAACATAACCTACCTTAACCTAACTTAACCTTGTCACGTGGCATGTTCTACAAGTTTAGACTTTCTTTAAGACTGGCTATGACATCACACTTAGCTCACCTAACCTAATGTAACATATCATAACCTAACCTAACCTCATCTAACCTAACCTAACTTACATTTTTTAATGTTAGTTTTGTGAGAAAGACCGTAAACAAACCCAGTGGACTGAGTCATATACATATGCCACTAGACTGGAATCAAGGAACCATTTTGTATAAATATTTCTACATGGTCATGAAAGCCCACTTGTCCTCTGCCCATGTGGTATTTGTAAAACGTAGTGATAAACGCCAATGGCTACAACAATTTTTGGCGCCTTACTGTCAATATATCGATTTAATTGATTTGGGCTGCCCTCACTGCAAACACTCATGGACCGCTGCCCCTGTGGCAACATTACCAATACAGCCCTAGCCCATGTGTGGCAATTGTTTCATTGACTAACGACCAATGCCTGCTGAGAGTTGTTAAATAAAATTAAAGCTCAAGATTTACCTGTGCATGACACCAGTGAGATTTCTACAAGCGACGTGTAAACATCTGCAGTACGTGATACCATGGAGAAAGGGGATGCTACCGATAAAGCGATTGGAAAGTTCTTTGTCTGCAAAAAGAAACTAGACCGTTTTACCAAAGAGGAATTATTGGCGCTCCCTATGTCGTTCATTTATTATGTGGCAGCGAGAGCAGTGAAAGAAATCTGGCAACATGTACCAAAATCATCGACTCAAGACCCTGTGTTAAGTGAATTGCAACCATGTACGGATTACGATCTCCATAAGCAAGTGGCCATGACAAAAAAATACCCTCTATGCGACAGTGTGCTACTTGCCAGCTGGTCAAACTTTATCACAGTCATAAAAGTCCGTGTAAAGACTTTGTGCCATCATTCCACGGGTGTAATGGCGAGAAAAAGCAACAACAACAACATACATCGTCCACAGAGGAAGAGGAAGATCAAACCTTTTCACTATCGATGGGAAAGGATATACCAGACCTGTACTGGCAACGGTGTTACTGACAAAGTGATTCAATACTTACCTTTCGAAGTCCATCTTCCTGGTTATCATTTTCGTGGACCTGGAACTCATCTTGAAGAACGTTTGCAGCGTGGTGATGTATCGATTAATCTTTTGGATCAAGCATACAAAGAACATGACCTTTCTTATCGCCATAATCGTCCTGGTTTAAGACGTGTGGAGTATAACGTGTTGTTAAAAAAGCTAAACAACGTTTCACATTTTGTAATGCCTCAATGGAAGAGAGGTTGGCAGCCCTAATTGTCATGAGTTCTGTGAAAGGAAAGTTAATAATGCGTGGTCATGAACATTGAGGAATTGAGGATTGAGGAATTGGTATTACTTTGTATCCTACCTTTTGTAAAAGCCCTATGGCTATGAAATAAAAACACAGTTTACCATAGCATGATGTTTTTTAATTTAAAAAATCACGATAGGCATTTGTTTAATTTTCATATTTCAAACATTGTCATTTGTTAATTTCCAATTTCCACCTTTTAAAAATGTCATTTTGAAGTTTTTAGTATTTTTTTGATATGGAAACATGGATTTCCTATTTTTTGCTTATCATTGTTAACACGTTTATGATTTAGTCCATGCTGAAAGTTTAGTTTTGTAAAGCACACGTTTGATGATTTCAAGTTTTTGAAATGGTCTTGATGGAAGTGCTTGGCCATGGTGATAGTGCAGTCTCTTTTTGTTTGTTTCCAAAAACGTAGAGGCCTACTACTATTACTGCAGATAAGACTGTTTTACAAAATTAATGTCTATCTACCACTGCATTTCAAAAAACAAAACTATTAAAAAAATTATAATATACTAATTACCATTTGCTATATACATTAATTGCCCCACCTCCCTACTTGCCGTGTTTGCTCTGGTCAAACGATCAATGCTACCTACACACAAGCTTTCTCTCTCTCTCTCTCTCTCTCTAGACATACATTCACACAACTATACTTGTCTTTGTAAACAAATACAACCATGCAATTTATCCCCAAAGAACATCCTTGACATGCACACTCACTCAAAATAACTTTTAGTTCACCATTTACCTTTACAAAAAATTGATATTACTCATTTAATACATACCAAAAACAAATAGCACCTTTGTACACCTTTAAAATAAAATAAAAACAAATATTTTCCATATACCATTTACAAATCCCCAACCCAGTCAAAATTAAAATAAAAAATTGAAAACATAAAAGAGGGAATATTTAAAGACTTAACCTCAGCTCAACTAACATAACCTAACTTAACCTTGACACGTGACATGTTCTACAAGTTTAGACTTGCTTTAAGACTGGATATGACGTCATACTTAGCTCACCTAACTTAATGTAACATATCATAACCTAACCTAACCCCATGTGTTGGCTTTTGTGTTGGCTTTTGTGTTGGCTTATGTATTGGCTTTTGAGTTGGCTTATATATCGGCTTTTGTGCTGCCTTGTTTGACCAGTTATTTTTGTCAATGTATTTAGTGGATTTTTTTCTTGGAAAGTATATCAAAGAGAGGGAATATTTAAAGACTTAACCTCAGCTCACATAACATAACATAACTTTACCAAAATTAACCTTGTCACGTGTCATATTCTACAAGTTTAGACTTGCTTTAAGACTGGCTGTGAAGTCACATTTAGCTCACCTAACCTAATGTAACATATCATAACCTACCCTAACCACTTCTAACCTAACTTCATCTAACCTAAATCCATCCAACCTAAATCTTAACAGCTTTGAACACATAAGAGAGGGAATATTTAAAGACTTAACCTCAGCTCACCTAACATACATCCATCATTGCAAAAATGTTTCCAACCAGTCAAAGTGTTCATTGTAAAGTGTCTGCTTCGGGAGTGACATTTAAACCATTAAAACACCTTGTGGATGTTACCTACTGGTATAATCCCAGTAAAATAGTCCAACGGCTACAGCTGTTGCATGCTTACGTAAAGCTGACCATACTGGTCACGATTGGGAAATTCAAGGAATCTTAAATTGTTAAGTGTTTCACACAACGCTGTAGCGTGTTCAAAGGTAGTCACGTAAGTGCGAGTGAAAATGTTAACGACGTGTCTTGATATATGTCACGTTGCATGTATAATCATTTTTATAACGCTTTTACCATCCTGTTATTACGCACATGTACGGCTAACGACCAAGGCCAACATCTGTGTCAGGTCATATTACACATCAAATTGCATTTTCTTCCGTACGAACCAGAGGATGTGACTTGTTAGCTGTTATCGTATACGTGTACAGCTAACGTCCAAGGTTAACACTTGTCTCAGATCATATTACACATCAACTTGCATTTTATCACGTACGAACCAAACAGGATGTGACTTGTTAGCATACACATGGTTTCACACGTGTTCACCAGTAGCGTAGCGTGAAGGAAAAATTGGGTAGACACAAATATATAAAAAGAAAAACAGCAGTAACACATTTTAAAGAAAACGTAAAAGTTTAAACTTAAACCGTGCACTATGAGGAATTTTCATAATCTTACATACCTATTAAAACATGTTCTTGTAAATAAGATCGGTTCGATGAGACTTCTTATAAGCAAATAAATCAATCACTCGTTCCATGAAACCAGGATCCTTGCTGTACAAATTATATAGATCTGATATTATCATTTAGATTTTCACGGCCCGTGTTAATATTCATAATGTTGAATTTTGGGCTTATGCCGTGTTTTATTTTATTAAAATTCGACGCGTTTCGAAAGAGACCATGTCTTTCTTCGTCAGGAATAATCTGGAATACGACAAATGATTTCTAAGAGAAAGAAACAAAGAACATATAGAAGTGCCCAAAGATGGACGCCATTAATGCCCCATGTTAGGGACAACGGAAAGCAGCAATGAATTACTTTCTCAGGGTTCTGATAATAGGTAGCCAGGATTCACTGAGATTGTAGCCGGTGTCGCGGTTGAAATTATCTGGGTGTTTACGTATTTCAACCGCCGCCCTGTTGATTCTGGGACGATATTGCTTTATACGGGCAAGAACATCCACTCCTTGGAACATGACATAATGGCCAGGTGTTAATGCATGATCGGCAACAGCTGATTTATCAGGTTGAATGAGCCTGATACATCTATTATGTTCCTTAATGCGAGTGCATATTGTTCTCGAAGTCTGCCCGATGTAAACCTTGCCACAAGTACAGGGTACTCTGTAGATACCCGGTTGTTGCAATTTAGGCAAACTGTCCTTAGTTGGTCGCAGGAGTTGCCTAATCTTAACAGAAGTTCCAAATACAGTCCGTATGTTGTACCGACGTAGGATTTTAGCAATACGATCCGTCGTGTTATGGATGTACGGTAGGTAAGCAGTTCTTCTCACATCTCTTTTCTCAACTGACGTCCTATTATTATTTGTTGGTTTCAGAACCGTAGAAATCAAAGCCTTGCTATAACCGTTGCTCTCTCAGGTGGTTCGCAAGGTATTAATTTCTTCTTGTAAAGAAGACACTTCACAAATCCACCTAGCCCTGGTAGTTAGAGTTTTAGTTTCTGGGCAGGGTGATGGTGAGAACTTGCGTGGAGTATATATTGGTGTGTGTTGGCTTACCAAAAACGCAGTGTCCTAAAGATCCATTCTCTTTCTTGGTGACGAGAACATCTTAAAAAGGTGTTTTGCCGTCAGATTCCTTTTCCATGGTGAAACAAATAGCAGGGTGCTGGAGATTAAGGTAATCCAGGAAATGGCTAAGATTTTCCTCACCTTCCGTCCAAACAACGAACGGGTCATCCAGTAAACGCCACCAGTTCTTCGGTTTGAAAGCTGCCGACGACAAAGCTCTCTCTTCAAAGTTCTCCATGAATAAATTAGCCACAACAGGAGCGAGAGGAATACCCATGGCCACACCATCAGGCTCCTCATAAAAAATCCTCCATAGAAAGTAGGAGGAGGTCATGCAGTGATAAAAAAAAATGTCTTGAGTTGTCTTCAGGAAAAAAAGGCCATTAATGAGAGACATAACACCATCAATAGGTAGGCTCGTAAACAGAGACACCACGTCGAGACTCACAAGGATATCACCCGGCTGAGGTATTATAGCTTTCAACTTTTCCACGAAGTGTGTGGAATCCTTAATGTACGAAGGCGTGTTACCCAGAAGCGGCTGAAGTAGACTACCTAAGTATTTGGAAAGGGCATATGTAGGAGAACCAATCGTACTAACAATAGGTCTAAGAGGAACATCTTCCTTACTTATTTTACGAAGATCATAGAGTCTCGGAGGAATAGCATCCCCTGGAAGGAGAGTCATCGCTGCATCCGCTGGAATAGAAGTTTGCTTGATCAATTTGACGGTGCAATTTTGAGTAGCGAGTGGTAGGATCACGACTATTAATCCTATATACAGGATATGATAACAAAGACGAGATCTTGGATTCATAATCAACCTTATCCAACACCACTGTCGCGTTATCCTTGTCAGCGGGGAGAACGATAATATCAGAATTGTACCTTAGATCTTTAAGTGCCCGGTTTTAGCCTAGTTTTAAGTTGGTGTTAGGTGGCTTAGCGGTCTTGAGACCTCTGGAACATTCTTGTCTGGCTTCCTCGGCCTCTTTGGGTGTGAGGTAATGTACCGAGGATTCTAGAGATGTAAGAAGTTCTTCAATATGAATTCTTCCAGGCGCTACAGCAAAATTGAGACCTTTAGCTAGAACTGCCTGTTGGGTATCATTTAGGGGCATGCCGGACAAATTTACGACAACCTTGTTAGCATCAAGCCTAATGGCTTGAGATTTCTGCAACTGACATAACCTATCATATTTGGAAATATGTCTTCCCCTCACCTGATCTAGAACGCTGTTAGCTTGCACTGAAGAAATACGATCAAAGATCTTCCATAATTCCTCACTTACGAAGTTCGAGAGGCGTAGATGTAGCTGTAGTAACTCCCTCGAAATAAAATCCAACTGCTTACGAGTATGCTGTAACCTCTCTATTAATAACGCCTTGCTTGCACGACGATAGATTCTCGTTGCCTTAGGTGGTCAGAAGGTATGCTTCAACATAAAATTCGGTAGAATATCATGATCCCGGCATCTTAGGAGAATAGTGAGTGAAGAGATAAGACACACCTTCTTGCGTCGTAACCTACTAAATCTAGACATCAGTCGGAAAATATCCTCCCCATAGAGGTTTCTAATATTATCATTTAGACTTTCACGGCCCGTGTTACTATTCATAATCTTGAATTTTGGGCTTATGCAGTGTTTTATTATATTAAAAAACGACGCGTTTCGAAAGAGACCATGTCTTTCTTCGTCAGGAATAATCTGGAATACGACAAATGATTGCTAAGAGAAAGCAACAAAGAACATGTAGAAGTGCCCATAGATGGACGCCATTATAGCCCCATGTTAGGGACAACGGAAAGCAGCAATGAATTACTTTCTCAGGGTTCTGATAATAGGTAGCCAGGATTCACTGAGATTGTAGCCGGTGTCGCGGTTGAAATTATCTGGGTGTTTACGTATTTCAACCGCCGCCCTGTTGATTCTGGGACGATATTGCTTTATACGGGCAAGAACATCCACTCCTTGGAACATGACATAATGGCCAGGTGTTAATGCATGATCGGCAACAGCTGATTTATCAGGTTGAATGAGCCTGATACATCTATTATGTTCCTTAATGCGAGTGCATATTGTTCTCGAAGTCTGCCCGATGTAAACCTTGCCACAAGTACAGGGTACTCTGTAGATACCCGGTTGTTGCAATTTAGGCAAACTGTCCTTAGTTGGTCGCAGGAGTTGCCTAATCTTAACAGAAGTTCCAAATACAGTACGTATGTTGTACCGACGTAGGATTTTAGCAATACGATCCGTCGTGTTATGGATGTACGGTAGGTAAGCAGTTCCTCTTACATCTCTTTTCTCAACTGACGTCCTATTATTATTTGTTGGTTTCAGAACCGTAGAAATCAAAGCCTTGCTATAACCGTTGCTCTCACAGGTGGTTCGCAAGGTATTAATTTCTTCTTGTAAAGAAGACACTTCACAAATCCTCCTAGACCTGGTAGTTAGAGTTGTAGTTTCTGGGCAGGGTGATGGTGAGAACTTGCATGGAGTATATATTGGTGTGTGTTGGCTTACGAAAAACGCAGTGTCCTAAAGATACATCCTCTTTCTTGGTGACGAGAACATCTTTAATAGGTATTTTGCCGTCAGATTCCTTTTCCATGGTGAAACAAATAGAAGGGTGCTGGAGATTAAGGTAATCCAGGAAATGGCTAAGATTTTCCTCACCTTCCGTCCAAACAACGAACGGGTCATCCAGTAAACGCCACCAGATCTTCGGTTTGAAAGCTGCCGACGACAAAGCTCTCTCTTCAAAGTTCTCCATGAAGAAATTAACCACAACAGGAGAGAGAGGAATACCCATGGCCACACCATCAGGCTCCTCATAAAAATTCCTCAATAGAAAGTAGGAGGAGGTAATGCTGTGATAAAAAAAAAGTCTTGAGTTGTCTTCAGGAAAAAAAGGCCATTAATGAGAGACATAGCACCATCAATAGGTACTCTCGTAAAAAGAGACACCACGTCGTGACTCACTAGGGTATCACCCGGCTGAGGTATTATAGCTTTCAACTTTTCCACGAAGTGTGTGGAATTCTTAATGTACGAAGGCGTGTTACCCAGAAGCGGCTGAAGTAGTCTACCTAAGTATTTGGAAAGGGCATATGTAGGAGAACCAATCGTACTAACAATAGGTCTAAGAGGAACATCTTCCTTATGTATTTTACGAAGACCATAGAGTCTCGGAGGAATAGCATGCCCTGGAAGGAGAGTCTTCGCTGCATCCGCTGGAATAGAAGTTTGCTTGATCAATTTGACGGTGCAATTTGAGTAGCGAGTGGTAGGATCACGACTATTAATCCTATATACAGGATATGATAACAAAGACGAGATCTTGGAATCATAATCAACCTTATCCAACACCACTGTCGCGTTATCCTTGTCAGCGGGGAGAACGATAATATCAGAATTGTACCTTAGATCTTTAAGTGCCCGGTTTTAGCCTAGTTTTAAGTTGGTGTTAGGTGGCTTAGCGGTCTTGAGAACTCTGGAACATTCTTGTCTGGCTTCCTCGGCCTCTTTGGGTGTGAGGTAACGTACCGAGGATTCTAGAGATGTAAGAAGTTCTTCAATAGGAATTCTTCTAGGCGCTACAGCAAAATTGAGACCTTTAGCTAGAACTGCCTGTTGGGTATCATTTAGGGGCATGCCGGACAAATTTTCGACAACCTTGTTAGCATCAAGTCTAATGGCTTGAGATTTCTGCAACTGACATAACCTATCATATTTGGAAATATGTCTTCCCCTCACCTGATCTAGAACGCTGTTAGCTTGCACTGAAGAAATACGATCAAAGATCTTCCATAATTCCTCACTTACGAAGTTCGAGAGGCGTAGATGTAGCTGTAGTAACTCCCTCGAAATAAAATCCAACTGCTTACGAGTATGCTGTAACCTCTCTATCAATAACGCCTTGCTTGCACGACGATAGATTCACGTTGCCTTAGGTGGTCTGAAGGTATGCTTCAACATAATAAAATTCGGTAGAATATCATGATCCCGGTATCTTAGGAGAATAGCGAGTGAAGAGATAAGACACACCTTCTAGACATCAGTCGGAAAATATCCTCCCCATAGAGGTTTCTAATATTATCATTTAGACTTTCACGGCCCGTGATACTATTCATAATGTTGAATTTTGGGCTTATGCCGTGCTTTATTATATTAACAACGACGCGTTTCGAAAGAAATCATGTCTTTCTTCGTCAGGAATAATCTGGTATACGACAAATGATTGCTAAGAGAAAGCAACAATGAACATGTAGAAGGTGCCCAAAGATGGACGCCATTATAGCCCCATGTTAGGGACAACGGAAAACAGCAATGAATTATTTTCTCAGGGTTCTGATAATAGGTAGCCAGGATTCACTGAGATTATAGCCGGTGTCGCGGTTGAAATTATCAGGGTGTTTACGTATTTCAACCGCCGGCCCTGTTGATTCTGGGACGATATTGCTTTATACGGGCAAGAACATCCACTCCTTGGAACATGACATCATGGCCAGGTGTTAATGCATGATCGGCAACAGCTGATTTATCTGGTTGAATGAGCCTGATACATCTATTATGTTCCTTAATGCGAGTGCATATTGTTCTCGAAGTCTGCCCGATGTAAACCTTGCCACAAGTACTGGGTACTCTGTAGATACCCGGTTGTTGCAATTTAGGCAAACTGTCCTTAGTTGGTCGCAGGAGTTGCCTAATCTTAACAGAAGTTCCAAATACAGTCCGTATGTTGTACCGACGTAGGATTTTAGCAATACGATCCGTCGTGTTATGGATGTACGGTAGGTAAGCAGTTCCTCTTACATCTCTTTTCTCAACTGACGTCCTATTATTATTTGTTGGTTTCAGAACCGTAGAAATCAAAGCCTTGCTATAACCGTTGCTCTCACAGGTGGTTCGCAAGGTATTAATTTCTTCTTGTAAAGAAGACACTTCACAAATCCTCCTAGCCCTGGTAGTTAGAGTTGTAGTTTCTGGGCAGGGTGATGGTGAGAACTTGCGTGGAGTATATATTGGTGTGTGTTGGCTTACGAAAAACGCAGTGTACTAAAGATCCATCCTCTTTCTTGGTGACGAGAACATCTTTAAAAGGTATTTCGCCGTCAGATTCCTTTTCCATGGTGATACAAATAGAAGGGTGCTGGAGATTAAGGTAATCCAGGAAATGGCTAAGATTTTCCTCACCTTCCGTCCAAACAACGAACGGGTCATCCAGTAAACGCCACCAGATCTTCGGTTTGAAAGCTGCCGACGACAAAGCTTTCTCTTCAAAGTTCTCCATGAAGAAATTAGCCACAACAGTAGAGAGAGGAATACCCGTGGCCACACCATCAGGCTCCTCATAAAAATTCCTCCATAGAAAGTAGGAGGAGGTAATGCAGTGATTAAAAAAAAGTCTTGAGTTGTCTTCAGGAAAAAAGGCCATTAATGAGAGACATAGCACCATCAATAGGTACTCTCGTTAACAGAGACACCACGTCGAGACTCACTAGGATATCACCCGGCTGAGGTATTATAGCTTTCAACTTTTCCACGAAGTGTGTGGAATCCTTAATGTACGAAGGCGTGTTACCCAGAAGCGGCTGAAGTAGTCTTGAAGTAGTATTTGGAAAGGGCATATGTAGAGGAACCAATCGTACTAACAATAGGTCTAAGAGGAACATCTTTAAGTGCCCGGTTTTAGCCTATTTTTAAGTTGGTGTTAGGTGGCTTAGCGGTCTTGAGAACTCTGGAACATTCTTGTCTGGCTTCCTCGGCCTCTTTGGGTGTGAGGTAATGTACCGAGGATTCTAGAGATGTAAGAAGTTCTTCAATAGGAATTCTTCTAGGCGCTACAGCAAAATTGAGACCTTTAGCGAGAACTGCCTGTTGGGTATCATTTAGGGGCATGCTGGACAAATTTTCGACAACCTTGTTAGCATCAAGTCTAATGGCTTGAGATTTCTGCAACTGATATAACCTATCATATTTGGAAATATGTCTTCCCCTCACCTGATCTAGAACTCTGTTAGCTTGCACTGAAGAAATACGATCAAAGATCTTCCATAATTCCTCACTTACGAAGTTCGAGAGGCGTAGATGTAGCTGTAGTAACTCCCTCGAAATAAAATCCAACTGCTTACGAGTATGCTGCAACCTCTCTATCAATAACGCCTTGCTTGCACGACGATAGATTCTCGTTGCCTTAGGTGGTCAGAAGTTATGCTTCAACATAACAAAATTCGGTAAAATATCATGATCCCGGCATCTTAGGAGAATAGTGAGTGAAGAGATAAGACACACCTTCTTGCGTCGTAACCTACTAAATCTAGACATCAGTCGGAAAATATCCTCCCCATAGAGGTTTCTAATATTATCATTTAGACTTTCACGGCCCGTGTTACTATTCATAATGTTGAATTTTGGGCTTATGCCGTGTTTTATTATATTAAAAAACGACGCGTTTCGAAAGAGACCATGTCTTTCTTCGTCAGGAATAATCTGGAATACGACAAATGATTGCTATGAGAAAGCAACAAAGAACATGAAGAAGGTGCCCAAAGATGGACGCCATTATAGCCCCATGTTAGGGACAACGGAAAGCAGCAATGAATTACTTTCTCAGGGTTCTGATAATAGGTAGCCAGGATTCACTGAGATTGTAGCCGGTGTCGCGGGTGAAATTATCTATGTGTTTACGTATTTCAACCGCCGCCCTGTTGATTCTGGGACGATATTGCTTTATACGGGCAATGAGAGACATAACACCATCGATAGGTACTCTCGTAAACAGAGACATCACGTCGAGACTCACAAGGATATCACCCGGCTGAAGTGTTATAGCTTTCAACTTTTCCACGAAGTGTGTGGAATCCTTAATGTACGAAGGCGTGTTACCCAGAAGCGGCTGAAGTAGTCTACCTAAGTACTTGGAAAGGACATATGGAGGAGAACCAATCGTACTAACAATAGGTCTAAGAGGAACATCTTCCTTATGTATTTTACGAAGACCATAGAGTCTCGGAGAATAGCATCCCCTGGAAGGAGAGTCTTCGCTGCATCCGCTGGAATAGAAGATTGCTTGATCAATTTGACAGTGCCACATGAGTAGGGAGTAGTAGAATCACGACTATTAATCCTATATACAGGATCTGATAACAAAGACGAGATCTTGGAATCATAATCAACATTATCCAACACCACTGTCGCGTTACCCTTGTCAGCGGGGAGAACCATAATATCAGAATTGTACCTTAGATCTTTATGTGCCCGGCTTTCGTCTAGTTTTAAGTTGGTGTTAGGTGGCTTAGTGGTCTTGAGAACTCTGGAACATTCTTGTCTGTCTTCCTCAGCCTCTTCAGGTGTGAGGTAATGTACCGAGGATTCTACAGATGTAAGAATCTCTTCAATAGGAATTCTTCTAGGTGCTACAGCAAAATTGAGACCTTTAGCGTGAACTGCCTGTTGGGTATCATTTAGGGGCATGCCGGACAAATTTACGACAACCTTGTTAGCATCAAGTCTAATGGCTTGAGATTTCTGCAACTGACATAACCTATCATATTTGGAAATATGTCTTCCCCTCACCTGATCTTGAATGCTGTTAGCTTGCACTGAAGAAATACGATCAAAGATCTTCCATAATTCCTCACTTACGAAGTTCAAGAGGCGTAGATGTAGCTGTAGTAACTCCCTCGAAATAAAATCCAACTGCTTACGAGTATGCTGTAACCTCTCTATCAATAACGCCTTGCTTGCACGACGATAGATACTCGTTGCCTTAGGTGGTCTGAAGGTATGCTTCAACATAACAAAATTCGGTAGAATATCATGATCCCGGCATCTTAGGAGAATAGCGAGTGAAGAGGTAAGACACACTTTTTTGCGTCGTTACCTACTAAATCTAGACATCAGTCGGAAAATATCCTCCCCATAGAGTTTTCTAATATTATTATTTAGACTTTCGCGGCCCGTGTTACTATTCATAATGTTGAATTTTGGGCTTATGCCGTGTTTTATTATATTAACATTCGACGCGTTTCGAAAGAAACCATGTCCTTCTTCGTCAGGAATAATCTGGAATACGACAAATGATTGCTAATAGAAAGCAACAAAGAACATATAGAAGGTGCCCAAAGATGGACGCCATTATAGCCCCATGTTAGGGACAACGGAAAGCAGCAATGAATTACTCTCTCAGGGTGCTGATAATAGGTAGCCAGGGTTCACTGAGATTGAAGCCGGTTTCGCGGTTGAAATTATCTGGGTGTTTACGTATTTCAACCGCCGCCCTGTTGATTCTGGGACGATATTGCTTTATACGGGCAAGAACATCCACTGCTTGGAACATGACATCATGGCCAGGTGTTAATGCTTGTTCGGCAACATCTAATTTATCAGGTTGAATGAGCCTCATACTTCTATTACAGTCCCCGGCCAAATTAATAGATTCAGCACAATTTTTCTACAAACTTTTCTTCATTTGCTAAATATATTAGATTATCAGTACATTTGTTGCACTAAATGAAGGGATGCATTTTTCCAAACTCTTTAACAACAAATTTACCTGGGTAGTTAGGAAGTTTCTTAGAAATTGTCACAATTTTCCTTAGGTTTGTTCTATTTCAGTATTTTGTGCTACCCCCCTTTGCATCTATTAATGCCTTTACCCTTCTGGGCATACTCTCAATGCAACTCTGGACAGTTTGATGTATGCGAGTATTATTGTACCACACTCCATGAAGCTTTTCTAATAGTCTCCCTTTTGTAGTTATAGTATATTTTGCTATTTCTCGCTTCACCAACTCCCACACATTTTCGATCGGATTCATGTCAGGGGAATTTCCTGGCCATGACAATAACGGTATGTTGTGACGTCGCAGAAAATCCTTGACCGACTTAGCCGTGTGGCAGGGTGCTCCAACTTGCATAAAAGTCATATTTCTCCCATTGGGAAACCATTCCTATATCTGAGGCAGTAGCTCTGTACTCAGAATGTTTTTGTACTGGTTCTGGCGCATTATGCCATCCACTATATGAAGACGTCCCGTTCCTTCACCACTGATTGCTGACCAGACCATTACCTTATCAGGATGCTTCACCGTCCGAGAAACACAATCTGGGTGATATTTTTCATCTGACCTGCGGCGAACAAACTGGGCCTTCTGCGCAAGTACTTCAAAGGTTGACTCGTCACTGAAGCAAACCTAAAAATTAAGAGAGCACAACATTAACTCCTTATATAACCTCTAAATCCCATCCAAAACCCTCCATAAATATTGTAGGTAAGCACGTACTGACTTCCAGTAGTTAATATCATGATCCTTGTGTTCCTTGGCCCATTTTAATCGCTTAGCCATCATAGCAGGTGTAAGCCTTGGTTTTTTGCAAGGTCTGTGGGGATTTCAGGTCTAAATCTTTCAGTTTTCGGCGTGTTGTTCGATCAGAAACATGGACTCCTCTTGCTTCCAGTTCAGTCTTTAACATTTTCACCGTTGAATAGCGGTTTTGTTTACAAACATTGGTGAGGCATCACTCACCACGCTGTGTAAAAAGTGGTTTTCTTCCACAGTGTCCTTTCCTTTTTACTCCAAGATCCTCACCAAACGTCACTTTCTTACTAATACGGTTCACAGTACTTTCCGAAACACCCAGTATATTACCGATTTCACGCTGGGAATACATTCCTGTTTCAATAAGAACTTTTATTTTTGCCCTTTTCCGAGGTGTTACGTCACCAGACATCCTAACCTAAAAAAAAACAAAAAAAAACATTTATATCACTAATATAACCAGAACTCAAAGTGAATTGCATTAAAAGATCACCAAATACTGTTTAGGAAAGGAAATTCCACGAGTATTGCGACTTACCTAGGAGTTACAGTGTCGAGCAAACAATAAACAAACGCTCCTTGCAATGGACTAGTTTGGCGCCAAATATCAGCCAGCTGTTAACAATTGAATATCGACAACAGTTGAAACAACTGAGCAACACTATGCAATTGTACCAACTGTAAATACTAAATAATTCAACACAGCACCATTTTATGCATGTACCGAGCTTTTAAACCACTTTTAAAGGCCTTCAAACACTAGAATTTGAAGAATATCTTACTGAGTCTATTAATTTGGCCGGGGACTGTAGGTTCCTTAATGCGAGTGCATATTGTTCTCGAAGTCTGCCCGATATAAACCTTGCCACAAGTACAGGGTACTCTGTAGATACCCGATTGTTGCAATTTAGGCGAACTGTCTATAGCTGGTCGCAGGAGTTGCCAAATCTTAACAGAAGTCCCAAATACAGTCCGAATGTTGTACCGACGTAGAATTTTAGCAATACGATCCGTCGTGTTATGGACGTACGGTAGGTAAGCAGTTCCTCTTACATCTCTTTTCTCAACTGACGTCCTATTATTATTTGTTGGTTTCAGAACCTTAGAAATCAAAGCCTTGCTTGTAACCGTTGCTCTCAAAGGTGGATCGCAAGGTATTAATTTCTTCTTGTAAAGAAGACACTTCACAAATCCTCCTCGCCCTGGTAGTTCGAGTTGTAGTTTCTGGGCAGGGTGATGGTGAGAACTTGCCTGGAGATATCTATTGATGTGTGTTGGCTTACGAAAAACGCGGTGTCCTAAATATCCATCCTTTTCTTGGTGACGAGAACATCTAAAAAGGTATTTTGCCGTCAGATTCCTTTTCCATGGTGAAACAAATAGAAGGGTGCTGGAGATTAAAGTGATCCAGCAAATGGCTAAGATTTTCCTCACCTTCCGTCCAAACAACGAACGTGTCATCCACATAACGCCACCAGATCATCGGTTTGAAAGGAGCCAACGACAAAGCTTTCTCTTCAAAGTTCGCCATGAAGAAATTAGCCACAACAGGAGAGAGAGGATTTCCCATGGCCACACCATCAGTCTGCTCATAAAAATTCCCATTCCATAGAAAGTAGGAGGAGGTCATGCAGTGATAAAAAAGTATTGTGATGTCTTCAGGAAAAAGGCCATTAATATGAGGCATAACACCTTCAATAGGTACTCTCGTAAACAGAGACACCACGTCGAGACTCACAAGGATATCACCCGGCTGAAGTGTTATAGCTTTCAACTTTTCCACGAAGTGTGTGGAATCCTTAATGTACGAAGGCGTGTTACCCAGAAGCGGCTGAAGTAGTCTACCTAAGTATTTGGAAAGGGCATATGTAGGAGAACCAATCGTACTAACAATAGGTCTAAGAGGAACATCTTCCTTATGTATTTAAGAAGACCATAGAGTCTCGGAGGAATAGCATCCCCTGGAAGGAGAGTTTTCGCTGCATCCGTTGGAATAGTAAATTGCTTGATCAATTTGACGGTGCCATTTGAGAAGCGAGTAGTAGGATCACGACTATTAATCCTATATACAGGATCTGATAACAATGACGAGATCTTGGAATCACTGTCGCGTTACCCTTGTCAGCGGGGAGAACTATAATATCAGAATTGTACCTTAGATCTTTAAGTGCCCGGCTTTCGCCCAGTTTTAAGTTGGTGTTAGGTGGCTTAGCGGTCTTGAGAACTCTGGAACATTCTTGTCTGGCTTCCTCTGCCTCTTCAGATGTGAGGTTTCTACAGATGTAATAAGTTCTTCAATAGGAATTATTCTAGGCGCTACAGCAAAATTGAGACCTTTAGCGAGAACTGCCTGTTGGGTATCATTTAGGGGCATGCTGGACAAATTTACGACAACCTTGTTAGCATCAAGTCTATTGGCTTGAGATTTGTGCAACTGACATAACCTATCATATTTGGAAATATGTCTTCCCCTCTCCTAATCTAGAACGCTGTTAGCTTGCACTGAAGAAATGCGATCAAAGATCTTCCAAAATTCCTCACTTACGAAGGTCGAGAGCCGTAGATGTAGCTGTAGTAACTCCCTCGAAATAAAATCCAACTGCTTACGAGAATGCTGTAACTTCTCTATCAATAACGCCTTGCTTGCACGACGATAGATTCTCGTTGCCTTAGGTGTCCTTAAGGAATGCTTCAACATAACAAAATTCGGTAGAATATCAGCATTTGTCCTGCATGCCCCTAAATAATACCCATCAGGCAGAACTCGCTATAGGTCTCAATTTTGCTGTAGCGCCTACACGAATTCCTATTGAAGAACTTATTACATCTGTAGCATCCTCGGTACTTTACCTCACACCTGAAGAGGGCGAGGAAGCCAGACAAAAATGTTCCAGAGTTCTCATGACCGCTAAGCCACCTAACACCAACTTAAAACCAGGCGAAAGCCGGGCACTTAAAAATCTAAGGTAAAATTCTGATATTATCAGTAGTGTGTTTTGGATGGTTCTAATGCCACCTACTGCTTTCCACCTACAAGATGGCGGCCGCGTGAGTCCAACTACTTACCTGGCCCGCTTTTGCAAACGCATGGTCAGATTTTAACAAATGAGGTGTCGTAGTACTCGGGCTGACGGCCTCTTTCCTATGTACATTTTATTTCACCTCAAAATAAAACCAACCCCTACTAGGGGGTAAAATTGTATTTTTTTAGGAAATCTCTCTTTTCAAGTGCGACATGTGAGAGTTTGAATGCTAATATGAAATTAAACGTTTTCCACACAAGAGACATGTGTACGGTGGAAGGCCTCTATGATCTAACATGCTTGTTTTTTGTTTTTACGTATGCGCACTCATGGCTTTTGTAAGAGGGCGAGCTTTTTAAAGATGGCGGCTGTAGTCTAACCTAACTTAACCCAACCCACGAGGGGTGATCAAAAAGTATCCCAAGCGGCGCTTGTCGATAGGCAAACCAATAATGATAGAGGGGCATGTCAGGCTTTGAGGCGAGAGCCCCTGTCTTTGTTGACGAGTCCCTGTGGACGGGTCCTTGTTGACGGGTCCCTGTTGATAGGTCATTTTTGACAGGTCATTGTTGACGGCTCCTTGTTGACAAGTCCCTGTGGACGGGTCCTTGCTGACGGGTCCCTGAGGAGGGGTCCTTTTGACTGATCACTTTGGATCGGTCCCTTTGAACTGGTCGCTAATGCTATGATGAAATTAAACGTTGTTCCACATGTAACGCATGTGAAAAACCGATTGCTACTATGAATTAATAAGTTTGTTTTTTTGTTTTTACGCATGCGCACTTTGGGTTTTTGTAAGAGGGCGGACTTTTTGAATAATGATTTATAGATGAGTTATTTATAAAAAATAACCAAAAGATTCAAAACTAATAGGTAATCGGCTTTTTAATATCTCATGAACCAATATGGCTAGGGACGTGTATGTGGCGTCGTTGGACTTGGTGTGACGCCTTGTTTTGAATGTATTATTCATTTTTGTCAAAAGGGCCTAACTGCACTTTCGTTAATATCTCACTAACTAATAATCAGAGAGGGTCAAGTGAGGTGTCATAGGACTCAGGATCGGCCAACCCTTTTCCATGGCCAACGAATTTACCCAAAAACCCAAAACAGCAAGGTCATTGACCTAAGATTTTATAAACTAATAATCAGAGAGGGTCAAGTGAGGTGTCATAGGACTCAGGATGGCCAACCCTTTTCCATGGCCTACGAATTTACCCAAAAGACTCAAAACAGCAAGGCCATCAATCTATGATTTTATAAACTAATCATTGGAGAGGGTCATGTGAGGTGTCATAGGACTTAGAATGGTTAACCCTTTCCCATGACCAATGAATTTACCTCAAAAATCCAAAACAGCAAGGCCATCAACCTAAGATTTTATAAACTAATCATCGGAGAGGGTCAAGTGAGGTGTCATAGGACTTAGAATGGTTAACCCTTGACCTTAAAATTCCAAAACAGCCAGGTCATTGACTTGAGATTTTATAAACTAATAATCGGATATTAACATGTGAGGTGTCGTAGGACTTAAAATGGTCAACTCTTTCCCATGGCCAATGAATTTTATAAACTAATAATCGGATACAAACATGTCAGATGTTTACCATGAGTGATGAAACATAGCTAGGTAGAGAAAGAATTAGTGTAGTGTAGGCTTGACTGATTAGTCTTTCACCATTGGAACTTGTTTTCAGATCAAACTGCTGTAGAGAGAGTGTATAGGTTGCAGGTATGGGTTAATGAATGACAAACGATGTACACAAAATCTGTTTTATCGATTCAAGAATTGAGTGGACTACTTTTCTACCACTTTTCTACCACTTTGCTACAACTTTTCTACCACCTTTCTACTTTGCTACCATTTTTCTACCACTTTGCTACCACTTTTCTACTACTTTTCTATCACATTAAACTGTATATATTAAATAAAAAAGCCAACGCTAAATCATTCTATTACCAGAAAAGTTATAACCTTCGTAGTGAGCAAATCATTCTAACAGGTTAGTTGCTACTATGGAACTTACCATAACTAACCAAGGTAAACAACGTGTACTCTATAAAGGCTACTCTTATAACTATAGACGACAAAATGTAAATGGAATAATATTCTGGCGATGCTCAAAACAGAGGTCAACAAGATGTCGAGACGATATGAAAGGTAGAAATGGTGTGGTTTTAAGTGTGAGTGATCATCAATGTAGTGCATTTGGCAAAACACTGATGGTGTTGACAAAAATCATCAGAATGCTAAAACGTTAGTACAAGAGAAAGATGTTGCTACTCAAATTAGTGCACTGTTTATTGAGCAACGTTTAACCCCTGTTGTAAAAGTTATGTTTAATGCATCTTCCACGTCTCAAGAGTCATCAACATCACAGACTATGCAAGAAGTAGTGTTGTTGTTGTTTTAAGGGGCTGAACTACAAAGTCATCTGCCCTTGATATGCAAGTGGATCGAAAAGGACTAGATAGTAATAGACAAAAGAGAGTTGTATTTTGTATATAACTATTGTACAAGTACTTTCATTAAATAAATAAAAATAGTGTATGGGTATTGTCTACTTTTCTTAATTGCTATCCCCATGTCCCACTATTAATGCAATTGTTAACCATCGACAGTCTCTGACTATGTTCGGAAAGAGAGTGGCCTTAAACAATACACTCTATCTATGGTTTGTGTACTGAGTATCATAATAAACAGTGTGGCCAAGCCATGTTGAGGTAATAGTTATATCAGGTAAGGGATTCGAACCCTTGCTTTCTTGTACACAAAATTTGAACTTAAGTCGAACACCTTAACCACTCGGTCAACCTGACAGTTACTAATTTAATTAGTTTTGTGGACTTGAGTGTTTATAAAACTTTCTCCAGTATACATTGACTAAACCACTTGCTTGTTTTGAAATATAGATTTTTGTTTGTTTTACCATAACATCGCAGTTACGAATCTTGTGAAATGGGTGTTTAATATAGGGTTAAAGGCATTTTAAAATAATTTTAGGAAAGCTCTTAGGTATCGTGTCATGGGTTTTAGTAATGCATTACTGTTCGTTGACTAACATTTACCGTTACACAACATTATTTTGGTGAGCTCAACATGTTGTTGTTTGAGTCGTCAGTCTTTTGACTGGTTTGATGCAGATCTCCATGCCTCCCTCTCCCGAGCTAATCGTTTCATCTCTATATATATAGCTACCACACCCTACCTCAAAGGCTATCTGTTTAACATATTCTAACCTTTGATCTCCCGTACAAGCTCTTGGGTTCAATTCCTAGCTTTAACACAAACTTTTAAAAGTGGTATGACAACTAAAACTAGTCTACTCAGTCTCGGGTGGTTCAAATAAGTAGAGAGTGTTTAATTCACACCTCAACCATAGAATACCATGTTTTTTAATGTTTTAAAATAATGATAGCCATTTGTTCATTTTCACATTTCACATATTGTAATTTGTCAATTTTCCATTTGCATTTTTTTAAATGTCAGTATGAAGTTTTTCAATTTCATGATATGGAAACATGGATTTTCCATTTTCATGTTTACACATTTGTCAATTTCCCATTTATATATATATATATATATTTAAATTTCAGTTTAAAGGTTTTACATTTTGTCGATATGGAAACATGGATTTTCCATTTTCCTGTTTACATATTTTTTATTTATTTTGTGTATGTTGAAAAATTATATTTCAAAAACAAGTTTTTTTTATTTCTCATTTTATGTTTTGTAAATGATCTTAATGCGAGTGCTTGACCATGGCAATAGGACAGTCTGTCTATGTGTTGGCGGAAACGTAGAGGCTTATTACTACTGCAAGTAAGAGTGATTTACAAAATAACGTCTATCTACCACTGCATTTGAAAAAAAACTATTTAAAAAACAAAAATACTATTTACCATTCATATATAAATGTTAATTTTCCCTCTCCTAACCTACCTCACCGTATTTGCTCTGGTCAAACAATCAATGCTACCCACACATACACAAGCGTTCTCTCTCTCTCTCTCTCTGTGTTTTCTCTGTTCCACAAGATACAAATTATGGTTGCTGGATTGTATCCTGCACTGTTTATGCCACATAGCTTTGCCAGTTCATAAAATCGTTAGGTAGTTCTCTACACATAGCAATATTTTTACCTCTGCCCTACCTACATCTTTTGCTTGTTTGGCTTTCTTACAGTCTAGTGTGCGATAGGCAGCATTAAATTTATATCAAACCCAGTCCACCTTTGTATTTGTAATCAAGTAATAATTTGAAAAGAGACAAGTGTAATCAGTTTTAAACATTATCTCTGCTTTTTATATATGTTTATGACATTCATATTAACCTAAAATCAAACCCTACTCTACCTTAGTGAAAGGCTAACAGCTTAACCACTGCGCCAACATACCCTTATTTCTTAGTTTGATTCGTTCTAGGCCTTGGAGCTGGAAATCGAGTTAAGATCTCCAGTGCAAGAGGCACATGTGCTCGCCACTGCAGCACAAAATAGTTAGCTGGTAACATTAGACAACCGAAAATGAATGTATTTCTGTTAGCCAAGCATTTCTGTCATTTGCCTACTGTGTGAGCACTGCCAGCAAGACAGTTTAGTTTAGAACAAGCGAGTGTGTGTGTACAGATTATTAGCCTCGAGTATTTAAAGCTTGTTGTGTGTAGCGACCATCTTGTCCAAGTAACAAGTTTTAACAGTCAACCCATCAAACAGCATAGGATAGTTGTGTGTGGTTCATGTACTAGGGTGTGTGCATTAACACCATGCACTAGCTTTACCTTATCCTGTATATCCTGTATAGTTAGAGCGTTATCCCTTTCCTTTCTGACATCCCCAATGACCACATCCACCCACACATTTTACACTTAAACCCTTGGCTTGTTTTCGATTAGGTTTGGTTCGTTTTTTTTTTGGTTAGGTTTTGGTTTAGTTCATATAGTCACCATTTTGTTTTTTCAGCTATCCTCTTTAACCAATCAATTAAAGACAGTCTACTCTCAATTCTTGAATCGATATAACAGATTTTGTTTACACCGTTTGTCATTTATTAACCCATACCTGCAACCTATACACTCTCTGTACAGCAGTTTGATCTGAAAACAAGTTCCAATGGTGAAAGACTAATCAGTCAAGCCTACACTAATTCTTTCTCTACCTAGCTATGTTTCATCACTCATGGTAAACATCTGACATGTTCGTATCCGATTATTAGTTTATAAAATCTCAGGTCGATGCCTTTCATGTATTGAGTATTTTGGATAAAATCATTGGCCATGGGAAAGAGTTGACCATTTTAAGTCCTACGACACCTCACATGTTAATATCCGATTATTAGTTTATAAAATTTCAAGTCAATGACCCTGCTGTTTTGGATTTTTGTGGTAAATTCATTGGTCATGGGAAAGGGTTAACCATTCTAAGTCTTATGACACCTCGCTTGACCCTCTCCGATGATTAGTTTATAAAATCTTTGGTTGATGGCCTTAGTGTTTTGGATTTTTGAGGTAAATTCATTGGTCATAGGAAAGGGTTAACCATTCTAAGTCCTATGACACCTCACATGACCCTCTCCAATGATTAGTTTATAAAATCTTAGATTGATGGTCTTGCTGTTTTGAGTCTTTTGGGTAAATTCGTAGGCCATGGAAAAGGGTTGGCTATCCTGAGTCCTATGACACTTCACTTGACCCTCTCTGATTATTAGTTAGCGAGATATTAACGAAAGTGCAGTTAGGCCCTTTTGACAAAAATGAATAATACATTCAAAACAGGGCGTCACCCCAAGTCCTACGACCCCACATACAAGTCCCTAGCCTTATTGGTTCACGAGATATTAAAAAGCCGATGACCTGTTAGTTTTGAATCTTTTGGTTATTTTTTATAAATAACTCATCTATAAATCATTATTCAAAAAGTCCACCCCCTTCCAAAAAAACCAAGTGCGCATGCGTAAAAACAAAAAACAAACTTATTAATTCATAGTAGCACGGTCACGTAAAACTACAATCTTCCTTCTTCAATTCATAGTAGCAATCGGCTTTTCACATGCGTTTCATGTGGAACAACGTTTAATTTCATCATAGCATTAGGGACCAGTCCAAAGGGACCGGTCCAAAGGGATCAGTCAAAAGGACCCGTTCTCAGGGACCCGTCAACAAGGACCCGTCCACAGGGACTCGTCAACAATGACAGGGGCTCTCGCCTCAAAGCCTGACATGCCCCTCTTTCATTATTGGTTTGCCTATCGACAAGCGCGGCTTGGGATACTTTTTGATCACCCCTCGTGGGTTGGGTTAGGTTAGGTTAGACTACAGCCGCCATCTTTAAAAAGCTCGCCCTCTTACAATAGCCATGAGTGCGCATGCGTAAAAACAAAAACAAGCATGCTAAATCATAGTGGCTTTCCACCGTACACACGTCTCTCGTGTGGAAAAACGTTTAATTTCATATTAGCATTCAAACTCTCACATGTAGCACTTGAAAAGTGAGATTTCCTAAAAAATTACAATTTTACCCCCTAGTAGGGGTAGATTTTATATTGGGGTGGAAAAAATGTTCATAGGAAAGGGGGCGTTAGCCCCAGTCCTACGACACCTCATTTGTTTAAATCCGACCATGCGTTCGAAAAAGCGCGCCATGTAAGTAGTTTGACTCACGCGGCCGCCGTCTTGTAGGTAGAAAGCCGTAGGTGGCATTAGAACCATCCAAAACACACTACTGATAATATCAGAATTTTACCTTAAATCTTTAAGTGCCCGGCTTTCGCCTTGTTTTAAGTTGGTGTTAGGTGGCTTAGCGGTCTTGAGAACTCTGGAACATTCCTGTCTGGCTTTCTCGGCCTCTTCAGGTGTGAGGTAAAGTACCGAGGATTCTACAGATGTAATAAGTTCTTCAATAGGAATTCTTCTAGGCGCTACAGCAAAATTGAGATCTTTAGTGAGAACTGCCTGTTGGGTATTATTTAGGGGCATGCTGGACAAATGCTAATATTCTACCGAATTTTGTTATGTTGAAGCATACCTTCAGACCACCTAAAGCAACGAGAATCTATCGTCGTGTAAGCAAGGCGTTATTGATAGAGAGGTTACAGCATACTCGTAAGCATTTGGATTTTATTTCGAGGGAGTTACTACAGCTATATCTACGCCTTTTGAACTTCGTAAGTGAGGAATTATGGAAGATCATTGATCGTATTTTTTCAGTGCAAGCTAACAGCGTTGTAGTTCAGGTGAGGGGCAGATATATTTCCAAATATGATGGGTTATGTCAGTTGCAGAAATCTCAAGCCATTAGACTTGATGCTAACAAGGTTGTCGTAAATTTGTCGAGCATGCCCCTAAATGATACCCAGCAGGCAATTCTCGCTAACGGTCTCAATTTTGCTGTAGCGCTTAGAAGAATTTCTATTGAAGAACTTATTACATCTGTAGAATCCTCGGTACATTACCTCACACCTGAAGAGTCCGAGGAAGCCAGACAAGAATGTTCCAGAGTTCTCAAAACCGCTAAGCCACCTAACACCAACTTAAAACTAGGTGAAAGCCGGGCACTTAAAGATCTAAGATACAATTCTGATATTATCGTTCTCCAAGCTGACAAGGGTAACGCGACAGTGGTGTTGGATAAGGTTGATTATGATTCCAAGATCTCGTCTTTGTTATCAGATCCTGTATATAGGATTAATAGTCGTGATTCTACTACTCGCTTCTCAAATGGCACCGTCAAATTGATCAAGCAATCTTCTATTCCAGCGGATGCAGCGAAAACTCTCCTTCCAGGGGATGCTATTCCTCCGAGACTCTATGGTCTTGCTAAAATACATAAGGAAGATGTTCCTCTTAGACCTATTGTTAGTACGATTGGCTCTCCTACATATGCCCTTTCCAAATATTTAGGTAGACTACTTCTGCCGCTTCTGGGTAACACGCCTTCGTACATTAAGGATTCCACACACTTCGTGGAAAAGTTGAAAGCTATAACACTTCACCGGGTGATATCCTTGTGAGTCTCGACGTGGTGTCTCTGTTTACGAAAGTACCTATTGATGGTGTTATGTCTCTCATTAATGGCCTTTTTTTCCTGAAGACAACTCAAGATCTCCTGTTGTGGCTAATTTCTTCATGGAGAACTTTGAAGAGAAAGCTTTGTCGTTGGCTCCTTTCAAACCGATGATCTGGTGGCGTTATGTGGATGACACGTTCGTTGTTTGGACGGAAGGTGAGGAAAATCTTAGCCATTTCCTGAATCACCTTAATTTCCAGCACCCTTCTATTTGTTTCACCATGGAAAAGGAATCTGACGGCAAAATACCTATATTAGATATTCTCGTCACCAAGTAAGAGGATGGATCTTTGGGACACCGCGTTTTTCGTAAGCCAACACACACCAATAGATATCTCCACGCAAGTTCTCACCATCACCCTGCCCAGAAACTACAACTCTAACTACCAGGGCGAGGAGGATTTGTGAAGTGTCTCCTTTACAAGAAGAAATTAATACCTTGCGAACCACCTTTGAGGGCAACGGTTATAGCAAGTCTTTGATTTCTACGGTTCTGAAACCAACAAATAATAATAGGACGTCAGTTGAGAAAAGAGATGTAAGAGGAACTGCTTATCTACCGTACATCCATAACACGACGGATCGTATTGCTAAAATCCTACGTCGGTACAACATACGGACTGTATTTGGAACTCCTGTTAAGATTAGGCAACTCCTGCGACCAACTAAGGACAGTTTGCCTAAATTGCAGCAACCGGGTATCTACAGATTACCCTGTACTTGTGGCAAGGTTTACATCGGGCAGACTCCGAGAACAATATGCCCTCGCATTAAGGAACATAATAGATGTATCAGGCTCATTCAACCTGATAAATCAGCTGTTGCCGATCATGCATTAACACCTGGCCATGATGTCATGTTCCAACGAGTGGTTGGTCTTGCCCGTATAAAGCAATATCTTCCCAGAATCATCGGGGAGGCGGTTGAAATACGAAAACACCCAAATAATTTCAACCGCGACACCGGCTACAATCTCAGTGATTCCTGGCTACCTATATCAGAACCCTGAGAAATTAATTCATTTCGGCTTTCCGTTGTCCCTAACATGGGGCTATAATGGCGTCCATCTTTGGGCACCTTCTATATGTTCTTTGTGTCTTTTTCTTAGCAATCATTTGTCGTATTCCAGATTATTCCTGACGAAGAAAGACATGGTTTCTTTCGAAACGCGTCGAATTTTAATATATTAAAACACGGCATAAGCCTAAAATTCAACATTATGAATATATAGATCTGCATCAATTGAAAGTGTTGCCAGGTTTGACAGCCGGGTATTGGTCATTGAATTACGAAGGTAAGTTTTAATTCTCTTAAAATACTCATAGAACGTTCAGAAGATGTAGATGTGACTGGAATGGTAAACACTAGCTTAATTAACTTCAATGTTTCATCATAAACACATTCCAGTTGATTTCCAGTTATGAAAGTCAAGAGTTGAGTGACACGAAGATATTTATCGTCATTATTGTAAATGTTAATTAGTTCATTTTTTAGGTATTTATCACGAACGTATTTGGAAACAAAGATGTTAGTTTCTTGAGTTTTTCCTCAGGAAATTCTTTCTTATATTCATTAAACTAAACTCCATTAAGACCCTCAACAAAACATAGAGCATTGAATCCCCTATCCAATTGTACACTAGTGGGGGGGGGGGGTATAGTGATGATTCTAACGCACAAGGTGCTCAAAAAGTTAGTACACACTTTTTGTTTATTCATATCTCGTGAACCCATGGTCGGAGTTTCACGAATGAGGTGTCGTAGGACGTGAGGTGACGCCCCCTTTGCTATAGAGCACTCGTTATATATTTTTTTATTTATTTTTTTGTTTTCCATAGTAGGCGATACCTTGAAAACCAAACATGATAGAACGTTGTGCTATAGTTCAAACGAACGGTCTCTATGCCCTTTATTTTCTGTAATAAAACGTTTTTATTTTTATGTGTTTTTTTGAAAACACTCGAATATTGAAATTCCTATATTTTGGAAACTAGAAATTTTACAAAAAAGTTTATTTGACTAAATCAATGGACCCTACGCCCACTACCCCCCCCAAAAAATTTCAAGTCTCTAGGATAAAAACTTGACAGTAGTGCTAGGTTGTTCGTTCTACGCCACTTAAGAAGTTGTGAGCCCTGCGACCTTGGAATGGAAGGAGTAATGCTAGGAGGGCGTGCTTGGATTCGTTTTTTTTTCACTTCGTTGTGCTCTTTACGGGAATGTAGGTCTCGAAAAGGTGAAATGCTGGAAACATGGTTTTTTTGGGGTAAAAACGTGATTTTAGACTTTTTGTTATATCTCGCGAACCAATCAAGCTAGAGACGTGTACGCGGGGTCCAAGGACTTGGGGTGACGTCCTCTTTGCTATGGACCACTCGTTATAATTCTTTTTAAAATTGGAAACTCGATTTTGGGGTAAGCAAGTGTTTTTTATGATTTTTGCTGAAATCTCACGAACCAATAAGCCTAGAGACTTGTACGAGGTGCCATTTTTTTCGTTGCGTTGTCCTCTTGCCGAGGATGTTCATTTTGAGCAGGAATGAAAAACCATTTTGAGGTAAAACCGTGATTTTAGACTTTTTCTATATCTCGCAAACCAATAACGCTAAGGACGTGTAGGAGGTGTCATAGGATTCGGGCTAACGCCCCCTTTTTGAAGCTATTTTGGAAATTTTGACAAAGGGCCTAACGACACTTTTGTTGAAAAAATAATAATTTTTCTTTACCTGTTTAAAATGTTCATGAAGCGTGGTTGTTGTGAGAGACGATACTGCTGGGTGTGTGTGTGTGAGTGTTTCAACGAACCTGTCGCTGACCACGGTGGCTGTGCTCAATAGAACAATCGCTATTTTGATGGGTCGGTTTATGACAGAGCGAGGGTTCGTTTTTTCCTGATATTTTACCCCCAAAGGGGGTCTTTAACGTGTAAACGATGATGAGAACTTGGTTCTATGTTGGTCGAAGCGAGTACAGAAAACAAACTTGCAGAGGAGCAGACTAGCAGGATGTGAATGTCATTTGAGCTTATTGGAATGCGCTGATCAGACATGACAACAGGTGCAATGGAAAAAGACAAAGCCGCTTGAAGGTTAAATAATCTGACAACCGTGATGGCAGGGGTGTGCGAAATGCATGCATACACCTGTGAGATGACATGTACGCTGAACAAGTCACATCCTGTTTGCTTCGTATGTGGCAAAATGCAAGTTAATGAGAAATTTGACCTGGCACAGGTGTTCACCATGGACGTTAGCTGTCCACATGCACGATAACTGTTAACAAGTCACAACCTGTTTGCTTCGTACTGTACCCGATAATCCGGAAACGATCCTATTGGAATATCCATTGCCCCCGCTGGATTGCTTATTTCTCATTGCTCCGGCATATACAACATTAGAAATCGCTTCCAACATGGTCTTTAGGGATTTACAGACAGCAGTTACAAGAATATTGTGGATCAACAACCAACTACACGGGGCACTCACCTTTACTTACCACGGGGACTGGGACTTCGGCTTCGCCTACACTATAACCACAATACTCTGCTCCTTATATTTAAAATGAATCACTCCAATAACAATGGAAAACAATCTGAACAAATTTATTAACAAAAGGGTAAACTAATCTACTATAAACAAATAACAATAAATAAATTTAACAATTAACATTAAAATTAAAAAACACGCACTCATTCACACCTCCTTTTCAATTCTACATCTTACTACAATGCTGTATTAAAAATTATGAGTATTAAACTTGGCTTGTTCTAGGCCTACACAGCGTAGAAATAAAAACGTTTAGTGAAGCCTCTGAATGGCATTCCATACACATGGTTTCATTTACAAACCTGCGTTGTAGAACGCACGTGCAGAAACTTGGTTTTATCAATGAAATATCGTCACCATGCCGTACTCGAAACTGGTTTATACAATAAACAGAAGGCTGTGAGTCTACACCTGCTTAAATATTATGTCATCGCTCCCCAGAGCTAACGGTGAATCATGCTTGCTAGCCCACAGAGACTGCATGTGTGCATTTATAAAACACGTAAAAATTAACATTTAGATCTTACAAAAGTTCATATAACTGCTCTGTTTCTTAACCAATCATTCTAAAAAAAATTATACATTCTTTCATTCGCACACCGGATTGTTCTAGACCAATACGGTTCCACATCTTCTCTTAACAATGAATAATCATTCACACCAAAAACATCCGCTCATAAACACACACTGTTCCAAAACAATTGATTAATAAATCCTACTAAATTGTTTAACTAATTAAATTATTTCCACAAAAATTATTTACATGTAATATGTTTATAATAATTTTCATTATCTAGTGTTGCTAACGCGACACTTTCGAGATTCTAACTTCTCGGTTACAATAAAAAACCTAACTAAATATATACAATGGTTTTCCACATAACCATCCTTCTACGTTCTGTAGTTTTAATATACTGCATACTCCTCGTCTTATATAGGTTTCAGTACACTGTCGGGATAATACAGTCGACTGATTAAGGTGAACTGTACTTAATTACATAAATTCGGGTTTAATAAAATTTAATAATTGTATTATAGACGTCAGTAGACAATCTTTCTCAAGTTGTATTTCCGCTGAAACCCTCCTGTTAACACATCTAAATCGTTAATTCACAAGAACTGAACTACTTGTATGCAACGGCTCTTATCATGATACATGCCTTTTATCAAAGAACAACAATACTTGGACATCCTTAAAATGCGGAATTCCCTCGCCTGAGCACTCCATAGCTCTACAAAACCTCATATAATAGTATATATGGCATAAACAATTATCATCTACTATGTTAAACAATAATCAAGAGGGATAATTGTTATTAACATATCTTACGTAGGAACTTCTCTCAAATAAAAGCATAACCCTCAGTATCATTGCACATGATTACTGGACTACAATTATACATACGTAAGTTCTTAAAACGAAACTTCCAATTGTAATGAAATATATTAGACAATGGTGATTAACCTCCTAAGGTTTACTCCTCAACAAGATAATTAACTGTTAACTCGTCTGTCGCAAATACATGTAATACGTATAATACTCCTGTTTCATCTCACTTGTCAATCTTTAAATTGTTTATCGTTGTAATATCATGTCGACAAAATAACTTGATGTTACACTAATAGGATAAAATAACACACATGTTATTTATAGTGACAGATAGAATTCAATCCTGACCGGGATAAACTAGCTTTGAATTCCTAGCCAAAGATTTGAATAATCTTCTATCAAAAGGTATTTCCTCTAGCATATTAAATGAACAAAGCTCTTAGCTTTACCTATAATAAGAAAGGTTTGTCAATGTCTTAATGTTTTTCCACTCTACACAAAGAATGTTCATAGGAATTAAGACTTCGGTCTTATCAAACGACTAGTATTTCTTAGATCGTCGATAGTTTATGTATAATAATGATATAACAATATCATTCGATGTTTCTTCTGTTCTTGAAGTAATATGTCGTTACATTAATGTGCTCAAATTAAATGTAATAAGAATTTAATTTGAAGCTATGACACAATGTCAGAATACGTGGTTTAAATGAAATTATTAAAATTCGAGAGTCGAAACGAATAGTCTCCTATGAGGCAATATAATTACTCAAACAAAATTTTAATGTCAGTTCCACAACTGATCCGTAGAATAAAATTGAAAAATAGATGAAATGCAATCATCTTGTAAATAATCTTGCAGCATAAAAATCTCAACTCACATCTGAAGTGTAAAATACATAGAAGCACTGAAATACATGAATGGTGAAAATATAGAAATATGTAATAAAAACGCCGAACATATGGAATAAGATTGCTGCTCAGAATGTCACTAATCAGGCTCTATATAACAATTGAGATACACTAACACCTTATTTAGACGAAAACTTGAAGATCAATGTAAGTATTGCCACAATACTTTAGATGTTTCCTCAGTACAAGACGCTGATATGGATCTGCATTCGAACCTCGGATCTGCGACCTCAGAGATAAGAAACGACTCTCTCTGGAATTCACCAACATTCGACTGGGCTCGAACGATATCCTTCTGGCAAATTCTTCTGGGTTGCTGGGCTACCTTTCCCTAGCATCTTGACAAATCTCTTCTGTAAAGAGTTCATTCTCCGTCGTAAATATGTATCGGCTTCATCATTGGAATATAATTATGGAAATATTCATATAAATAGTGAATGAAATGTTTCCATTGCTAATTGATGTTATATTAGTGTTCGTAGACTGACGAAAATGCACAAGGTGTACACTACGTCTGTATTCAAGAATACGTTGTCTAACGAAGCTCCATCGCTGTATCTTCACTTCTGCTATTGAATATGTCTCTGGCGCAAGACTGTTTAGTCCATCATATCAACAATATTAATTAAGTTGAATGATAATGTTTGAAGATTAATTATAGTCATACTGTTAATGTTTATGTGTTGCGCCAATATTAAAAGTCCTCCATCACTGTTCACTTGAACTGCGTTTGTCAACTTCACGTTGCAATTTAAGATGATATTCAGCTCTGTTTCCAACACATTTGGAAATGTAACTAGACAGGCTGATATTGTCGAAACGGTGAATATTTAAGCGCTCGACTTTCCACAATATATATTAGGCGACCTGTTCTTGATAAATGTTCGCTTATTTCACTTCAAATCTCAACTACTATATGGGATATAATCAATACTATGTTCCTCGCAACTTCACACAGAATGGAAGTGCGGTAATCTCAACCGTTCCACCTAGCTATACTCGCGTCTCCACAAGTCGACAGTCGTCGCACTCGGACTAAGCTTTGGGATCTCCATTAACCCAGTAAAAACACTTCCTCACTCTTCAAAGTCTGGTGGAATAAGAACCTCGATCCTTGAATCTCCCCCTCCAAGTCGAAATTTTGGCGGCCATATCAATCTCCCACCATAATTTTAGCGCGTAGATTACCAATGCTTATTAATGCGTAGATTAACCGATCTGCGGTTTTTTAAGTATCAGACACAATTTCTCTTAATA
The DNA here is from genome assembly GCA_946902985.2 of Meconema thalassinum. Taxonomy (NCBI): domain Eukaryota; kingdom Metazoa; phylum Arthropoda; class Insecta; order Orthoptera; family Tettigoniidae; genus Meconema; species Meconema thalassinum. The sequence goes on from OX336388.2 coordinate 1,628,821,489, forward strand.
TTCTCGTCTTTACCAAATAAGAAAATCTTCTTCTAAGGGCCTAAATGCATAATTTCATCATGTTGTGTAATTAAAGTTGATCCCGTCTTCAATGAGACCTCTCCTCATTGGCTGTGGACTGGGATCCAATAGCACAATTTATAACAATATTTATAATATTAATTCCCAAACTCGCTGTTGCTATGCTAAGAATAGCCTTCTAGAAGCGTCCATTGTGCAATCTATCACGTGATCGAGCTCTCTCACAATCTCGAGCTTGTAACACGACCCTCTTGTGTCACACTTCCAGAAATTATATTTGCTAGTTAAATTTTATCATGGGGACGGAAAATACTCTCATTTCGTCCCTAAATAATTCAATTTACTGGGGCAGTACGTGACAAAATGTAAGTTGACGTGTAATATGATCCAACACACGTGTTCACCTTGGACGTTAGCTGTCAATGTTCAAAGCGTGGGAATCGCTGAATCAGTAAAAAGTATGATGCAACTTGTGGGAATGATGTCACAACCATTAGATAGGCAAGAGCTGCGAGCAGCAGTGGTGGGTGGTGAAGGGGCGAGGGAGGGGGGGGGGGGAGGGGGTGATGTATGAGAGAACACAGGTGGAAAGGGAAAGAAATATGTGGAGCTGAGGACTGTACACACAGAGCTATAGGTGGTGTACAACATGTGTGAATAAATAAAAAGTGCACAGGTTCACACAACATGTAATTTATTGATCCAAGAATTAAACGTAGAGTTAAATCCTAACCATTTGCCATATAGTTTATTTCCTTTTTGTTTCAACACTTTTCCACAGGATAATGCTTAGGAAATGCTGTTTTCTGAAATTCATAGCGATAAAATCTACCTTTTATGGGTTTATGGTTGAGGTCTTGGAGTAAATAGGTGACTGGACTGTCCAAGTTGACTTGACGAATTCGAAATAGTTCAGTCCCCCACCGAGGCGTGTAGCCCTTATTGAAGGCAGACTTAAACTTGCTCACACGAACAAAATCCCCAATTTGCAGTCGGTGACGTTTAGGGTCTGCTGTTTTTATGGGGTTAAACAGTTTATCCAATCGCTGAATATTTTTGGTCACGAGGCGTGGTTTGGTCCCAATCGTTCTATGCTTGGTGTCATTGTAACGTGACACTAGCTCATGTAACATGTCCAACCAGCGATAAGTGCCCTGAGCAGTAAACGCTTTCCACATATGCGTTTTCAATGTTTGGTTGAACCGCTCGACCACACTGGCTTTGAGATTGCTGTACGTGGTGTAATGGTGAATATCCTTAGATTTGAGAAAACGGGAGAAATCCTTGTTGAAAAATTCTTTCCCCTGATCGGTTTGCATCAACTGAGGTTGACGTTTGGAGTGTTGAATAATATGTTTAAAGACCTTCGTAAACCGTCGTTAACGCCAGCATAGGGTATCATTTCAACCAGGTCTGCTTGCCAAAGCTCATCCACACCTCGTGAAATCACCTTGAGTCGCGGACAGTGACGCCTAGCTGGGCGATGCAACTCATGAGCAATACCCATTTTAATTGGTGAGGGCTTAAACAATAATTTTAGCATTTCGAAGTTCTTGTTCAATTTCTTGAAATTCCCAATCGTGACCGGTATGGCCGGATTGACGTGAAGCATGCAACAACTGTAGCCGCTGGACGAGCTTATTGGGATTGTGCCAGTAGGTAACATTCACAAGGGGTTTTAATGGTTTAAATGACACTCCGAAGCGGAAACTTTACGACGAGTACTTTGACTGGTGGGAAACATTTTTGCAATGATGGTCTTATATTTTTGAGATATATTGGCATTCACTTGTTGAGCTGGATCATATTGTATTTTGTGGGCATGGGTATCCAATAAAATGGATTTATATTTGCCAAGGTCCTCTGACGTATAATCATGGAATGAGGGTGTTCGAGAAAAGAGCAACGTCAACAGTCCTGGCGTCAATTTATAGTTGATGTTCTTAATGAAAGCTTTAGTACGAGCAAATTTAATGGATGAATCCCCAATTTTAAAATTATCATCCTCATAGCGAACACCATACGTGATATCTGTGTTTCCAATAAATAGATCAATGAGATAGGGTTCTAGTGTTGATCCATAATATTTTATTAAAATGTTTTTCAGTTGAGCTTTATTTTGAGGGGTGGCTAAGACTTGTGAAAACGGAGACGATTTGGAAGGGCAAGGTGTTTCGACCATGGCCAAGGATTTCTTTTTTCTCAAAAACTCTGCAAGGGGTGCGGTCTTTCTTTGAGGCGTAAACACTTGTACCTCGTCATCCTCAACTTCGCTAACACTAGTCAAATCTTCCTGTTCCTCTTCCTCTTCCTCTTCCTCAGGGTCCTCGTGCAGCGTCTGCGTGGATTGTGAAACGGTGGGTAGCGTTTCAGATGGCACGAAAGAGGGTTTCAACATTGCTTTTAGCGGATTTGCTAAATGATGTTGAATAAACAAAGCACGATCTGCACGTGATCGTTTCAATTGACGAAACTTATGGCGATTAGTATTTTTTGCTCTAATAATATGCTTTTTCAATTGACTCTCTGCTAACGCCATGGTGTCTTGACAAATGACTTGAGAGGGAATGAGACAGGGCCTTAAATAGCAATAAAATGATCAAACCCTAAGCTATATCGTCCTTGGTTGAGTTCACTTTGTTTGTCAATCACTAAACAGGCATGACGTTGAGTGTTCCAGCACTTGCCACACAATTCAGTAAACATTTGAAAGGTCATATCCGGATTCACATGTTCATTATAAATGTGACGACTGTTCCTCTCGTCTTGGCGAAATAAAACAATGACATTGGCATAGTCACGAATCGACTGTTTGGACATTTTAGAATACGTTTGTCCAAGATTAAAGCAATCGATATGTTTGTGTCGACCCATGCAGAAATAGCTTTGAATAATGCCTTGACGTTCAGTGGATACATTATCGAAAATCATGAGTGAATCAGGCTTTACCTCATCCGGTGAAATAACATTTTCTTGCGTGGAAAATGTGAAATAACCCATATTCTCTTTTCGTAATCCAGACATGACTTGATCCAGAAACACGTCGAGGGGTTGGTAGAGAGATTTTGCAAAAATATAAATATTTTGAAAACGTAGACCATTGGGCGCTGTGATGAGTGTTAGCAAAAGATTGGTCTTTCCACAGCCGGAAGGTCCCACGATGATGCAGCGAATCGAAGATGGAAACAGTGAACCATGGCGTTGTTCACGTGATGTGGGACAGAGCTGGGAAACCATGTCCCCCACGGGGAATGACTCTTGCTGCTTAATAATCTTCATATCAACTAAGGCTTAGACAGGCTAGCAGGCTGTCTATATACAGGACACCGAGCTTTGTCATAGAGACAGTAGACTCGTACTACAGGTTGACGATGGATGTCTTTGGACGTGCATTGATGGCCAAAGCTAGGTCTGTCCCCATACATGATCCTAAACAAGAAACAGATCCTGCTAATAAACACTATGTGGATAGGTCTGTAGTGCCACGCACAAAACAGGGAGATTATGACTTTAAGGGAAAGCGGTTAACCCATGTAAAACATCATCAAGTGTCTACAGACCTTACTACGAAAAAGTATGTGGATAACAAAGTGTATGAGTTTTATGACAAGACCAAACCTTTTTACCATCGATGGAAAAGGATATGCCAGACCTGTACTGGCAATGGCGTCATTTACGAAGTGATTCAATACTTACCTTTCGAAATCCATCTTCCAGGTTATCGTTTTTGTGGCACTGGAACTCGTCTTGAAAATCGTTTGCAACGTGGTGATGTACCCATTAATATTTTGGATCAAGCATGCAAAGAACATGACCTATCTTATCGCCATAGTCATCCTGGTTTAAGACATGTGGCAGATAAATTGTTATTGAAGAAAGCTAAACTACGTTTCACATCCTGTGATGCCTCAGTGGGTGAGAGGATGGCAGCCCTTATTGTCATGAGTGCTATGAAAGGAAATTTGATGATGCGTTGACATGAACATTAAGGAATTAAGGCGTGAGGAATTGGAATGTGTTTGTATTCTATTTTCTTTTGTCAATTCTCTATGGTTATGGAATAAAAACAAAGGTTTACCAGAGCACGATGTTTTTATTTTATTTTAAAAAATCATGATATTGATGGGCTGATTTTTCATTTTCACACATGATGAATTCACACTTTGCCATTAGCCAATTTGCAATTTACAGTTTTTAAAAATGTTCGTTTCAAGTTTTGTGTTTTTCATGATATGGATTTTCCATTTTGTTGATGACACTTTTTAAACAATGTCCGTTTGAAGTTTTTTCTGAATTTTCATATTTCACACCTGGCCATTTCCAGTTTTTAAAAATGTTCGTTTCAAGTTTTGCGTTTTGGTGATATCGAAACATGGATTTTCCATTTTGCTATTTTCACATTTTTTCCATTTGGTATATGTTGAAAGTTGAGATTTGTCAATGATGTTGATGCGAGTGCTTGACCATGATGATGTTGCAATGTGCTTATGGGATTGTGTAAACGTCGAGGTCTACGACTACTGCAGGTAAGACTGTTTTTACAAAAATAATGTCTATTGACCGCTACATTTCATTGAAAAAACAAAACTATTGACAAAACAAAATGAGTATAAAAGTGACAATTTCCCACCCACCCACTCACCCTACCTCACCGCGTTTGCTCTGGTCATACATACACACCAGCTTTCTGTCTACTCATACATTCACACCTGTCTTTGGGAGCAAACACAACCACTTTATTTATTCCCAAAAGCACATTCTTGACATGCACACTTATCCCAAAAGAACTTTTTAGTTTACCATTTGCATTACAAAAATAATTAAAGTTACTAAAAAATACCATTACTCATTAAATATTTACACAAAAATAACACTTTTGTACAAGTTAAAAAATCAAACTATTTACCAATCAAATTTTTTTTTAAAATAAGGTTGCATAGAACTTTTTTAAGAGCAAAAGGTCCAAGTGGGTTGCTACTATTTTACGAAATCTACTATTTACAATGACAAAAAACAATATTTACAAAATACTAAATCTACGAGTTACAAAAAGCCATGTCCCTAAACAAACAAACAGAAAAATCACACCTCCTCCTCCTTGCGATCATAACCCCAGGGCTGGCTGGTGAGCAGGTCATCAGCCCACACTCGTTTGTTATCCATGGAGGCGAGGGTGCGTTTTCTCTGTTCCACAAGATACAAATGATGGTTGCTGGATTGTATCCTGTACTGTGTATGGGACATAGCTTTGCCAGTGCGTAAAACCGCTAAGTAATCGTCTACACGTAGCGATTTTACCACTGCCCTACCTACACCTTTTGCTCTTTTGGCTTCCTTACAGTCGAGTGTTCGATAAACATAAATTTTCGAACCAAACCTACGAATTCCGTCATAATGGAATCACCGCATTCATCTTTTAAAACACCCATTTCCTTCTTGTTTTTTATGGGTAGCTGAAACACGTTGTCAGCGCTATACGAAGAGGTGTCGAACCAGCCACTATGCTGCCTCATGACGTCATAGGGGTTGCAGTGGCGAATGCGGTTAATTAATGAGTCCGTATCCATATACAAAAGAGAGACGTCCTCAAAATGGCATTTGGCAAACTCATAGTGGAATCGATACATGACCGATTTTGAAAAGTCTAAAATGACTTGGCCCAAGTAAATGGGCTTATCCAAGGTCACGCTGGTCTTACTCAATTCAATAGTGGCCAAATCCTCATCGATAATGTTGATCGATTTAAAATTTGGCTTGGCAATGTACCGCCGGGCACCCCACCGCCCCTCCTAGACATTGACCAATTTAATGTCACGGTATTTGCGGACATTCTCCATGGACTTGCCATAGATGCAGTTGTTCATTAATTTAAAAAATTACTTTCAAACTGCTGTGTTGCCATTTGTCGGTGCTCTGTGTTGAGTTGCATGTATGGCTTGAGCCATGGTTTTTGAGCAAAAGAAATACCCCTGTGGATTTTCTTTAACACCAAGCCTTGGGCGAGGCATTGCACCAACATTTGGATATGTAGCACATACCGATTTTTGTTGTAAAGTGTGCCCATGAGTTTTTCAATTTTCACTTTACTGTCAGGGGGAACCATTTGCTCAACGCAGAATGGGAAATCAGCATGTTCATCATACGAGGATGAGGGATATTCAAAATCCACTTCTAGCACATATCCACGGCCTGTTTCTTGGCTAGCCTTGATCACATCAATTTCTGACATTTGTTTCTCTGTCAGCCAAGCAAACTTCCCATAGGGCAAAGGCTGACTCATGGCGTAGCCGTACAAATTATTCACTTCATAGTACATTAAGTACCATTCTGGTTTGTCTGGTGAAAATCAGGCATGTAGACCTTGTTCGCTTCGGCATGGCGCTAGTTAAGCGACACAAATCCGCCACGAATGCCCTTTTCAAAAAATAGAACCATGTCTACATCAGTGAGTTAATCCAATTTTACTTGAGTGTATTTCAAAGCGGCATCAAACGAGAGCCCAGGACTCGTATACTAGTGAGCCGCGTCAAGACCATAAATGTGCTGACACAACTCACGAAATTTTTCAAACACATCGGTGAGCAGCAATACATCCAGTTTTAGGTAATGCATAGCATATTCACTTAGCATCTTCATGTCAAACACTCGCAAAACTTGACATGCATGTGCATAGTCTTCATCGGAAACGGTACTGCGTGTTAGTTTTGAGTAAAATTTCTCTTGTGGTGGGAGTTTTCTTTGCTTTAACACGTCCCAGCTGTTGCAGAAATCATACGGGAATATACCTTTCCGAATGCACAATTGAAATTGCTCAGGATCATTAAAATGCATTCTAGTATTTTTAATTCCTCCTCATTCAAGCCATTCACAAGACTGTCTAGCGAGAATGCCATACACTTAAAGCAATCCAAAAATCGAATGCTAAAGTCACTCAACCTCCATTTCAGGGCTGTAAAACGCTCATGGTTTTGAGGAATAATGGTAAACGAGTCCTTGTTGACATGACCCAATTCACGAATCATAAACTGAATGTCATAATTTGCCAGATTGTGGAAAAAGACACTGATGAAACGAGGAGCTGGAAAGTTCAAATTGCATTTACTATGCGCAGCTCCACGAAATTCTCCCGTAAAGTGCGAGTGGTCTCTGACTTTTTCCTCTCCACTTAAAATAGGCTTTTCGCAAATATGGCATGTCGTGGCATGCTCATACTGCTGCTGCAGTTCTTGAGTTAGGCTCATGGGTTCTGAGTGGTCCAGTAATTCCTGTACATCATGAGCCAACTTGACAAGTTCATCCAAGAACCATCTGGCACAATCTGGCCCCTCACGGTATTTGTAAGCGGATTGTGTGGGGTCATAGGCACACACCACATTAAATCCTATGGCAAAGGGCTCATGTTTTTGAATGGGTGTGGTTGAGCTGATGGTGGGATCTGGTTCACATCCCGCCATGGGTGTAGTGAGAGGTTCAAAATCTGCATACACCACATAGGGGACAGTGTCACGCTTGTGAATGTCCTTAAAGTTTAACACAGCCTTGTCTCCTTGTGGTAATATCAGTCTCCCCGCTTTCTGAGAAACGCAATCTACCCTATAACGTTCTAAAAGCGTAGGGGTTGTAAAATATTGCAAGCAACGATCACAAATACATTTTGCACGCACATGTTTGGACATTTGACTGCTTAGTAATCTACTCAGACTTTTAATGAGGTAATAGTGATTCACCTCTCCCTCAGACAGATATAAAAGATGAATGTGGTGCCATTTTGGTTCTTTAGTAGCATAAAGAGGACCCACAATCTCATCAACATCAAGGCCATACACCATGAACGAAAAGTCTTGGTTATCTTGTTCAAACCTATGGATCTCGGTTAAGTCCATAGGGAACGATACTCGAGTTAAATTTAAAGTTTGTTTTAATTTAACAAACTTGGCCTTGTACTTTCCTGGTCGACAACTGTCACGTTGTGCTGGCTGCAAATACGCAGCCACAGCCCACAGGAAGCAATCATTGTCATTGTTCTCAATATTCACCACTGCCTTTTTCAAAGCCATTGCTGGTGGTGTTTTAATATAGCTAGACCCAGCATTCAGCGGGTTGAATTGACAAATGTTGATTTGCAGATGATGAATTTTGTCTAATGCTAAACCACTGGGTCCTTGTTGCAGTTTATCAAATTTTGATAGCAAGGCATTTACCACATGGCTCTGATACCACTCGTTCAGATTATCGGCTATCAAAAGCTCTTGCATTTTACTGCAAATATCAAATGTCTCTTTATGCTCTACGTCCTTATTTTTATATATGAAATCGCACACCAGTTCTGTATTCACCTTTAAAGCCGTATGCAACCTTTGCGCTGTACAAATTTCAATTTTAAAAATTTCAAAACAAGATTCTAAAAAATTCTTTGGGAATCAAACTTTTTCTAACATTGACCACACGACCAGAGCACACACGCGATTTGAAACAACTGTTTAGGGGTTCCCAAGTTAACGTATCCGCAGCAGTAAAAGACATTATTTTGAAAGAACACTCTCACCTAAGTTTTCAGCTGTAGACTGTTTGGCAATGGTTCCACTCTAAAGCCACTTGGTTTTCAGCTGTTGTGGCTAAAGCAGTAGAGTTTTTTTTCTCCAAATATCTAAAAAGAAATAAAATAAACCACCATAAGAATATCAATTATATATAGTTAATGCACGTCATAAACAAAACAAAATCAAACAGGTTATATATATATAAAACAAATCTCACCTTGACTTGTAATGCTTTGCTTTATTCCCGTCTCGTGGGCTAGTGTGGTAATGGTTTCCTTTTCTAGCTGTCTGTCTTTCTATCTTTTTCAATCTCTTTTCCACAGACACACAACAAATAGTCTATACGCGTTATCTACAAACAAATGAACAAACATTTAATTATAACTTTAACAATCAATAAATAATTGCATGTAAATATATATATATATATATATATATATATATATATATATATATAAATCAATAAATATAAAAATAAATACCTACCTCACAACAAGGTTAAGTATATTCCACCAACACCAAAACTGTTAAACAAGACCAAGTGTTTCACGCAACGCAGTGTGTTCAAAGGTAGTCACATAAGTGAGAGTGGAAATGATAATGACATGTCTTTATATATGGTACGTTGCATGTATAATCATTTTTTTTTCTCACGCTTTGAACATTCTGTTATCGTGCACGTGGACAGCTAACGTCCAAGGTGAACACCTGTGCCAGGTCAAATTTCACATGAACTTGCATTTTGTCACGTACGAAGCAAACAGGATGTGACTTGTTTAGCGTACATGTCATCTCACACGTGTATGCATGCATTTCGCACTCCCCTGCCATCACGGTTGTCAGATTATTTAACCTTCAAGCGTCTTTGTCATTTTCGATTGTAACTGTTGTCAAGTCTGATCAGCGCATTCCAATAAGCTCAAATGACATTCACATCCTGCTAGTCTGCTCCTCTGCATGTTTGTTTTCTGTACTCGCTTCGACCAACATAGAACCAAGTTCTCATCATCGTTTACACGTTAAAGACCCCCTTTGGGGGTAAAATATCAGGAAAAAACGAACCCTCGCTCTGTCATAAACCGACCCGTCGAAATAGCGATTGTTCTATTGAGCACAGCCACCGTGGTCAGCGACAGGTTCGTTGAAACACACACACACCCAGCAGTATCGTCTCTCTCAACAACCACGCTTCATGAACATTTTAAACAGGTAAAGAAAAATTATTATTTTTTCAACAAAAGTGTCGTTAGGCCCTTTGTCAAAATTTCCAAAATAGTTTCAAAAAGGTGGCGTTAGCCCGAATCCTATGACACCTCGTACACGTCTCTAGCGTTATTGATTTGCGTGATATAGCAAAAACTCTAAAATCAAAATGGTTTTTCAGTACTGCTCAACATGAACATCCTCGGCAAGAGGACAACGCAACGAAAAAAATGGCACCTTGTACAAGTCTCTAGGCTTATTGGTTCGTGAGATATCAGCAAAAATCACAACAACAAAAACAACACTTCTTTGCCCCAAAATCGAGTTTCCAATTTTTAATAAAAATTATAACGAGTGATCCATAGCAAAGAGGACGTCACCCCGAGTCCTTGGACCCCTCGTACACGTCTCTAGCATGATTGGTTCGCGAGATATAACAAAAAGTCTAAAATCACGTTTCCCCCCCCCCCCCAAAAAAAAAAACATATTTCCAGCATTTCACCTTTTCGACACCTGCATTCCCGTAAAGAGCACAACGAGACGAAAAAACGAATCCTAGCACGCCCTCCTAGCATTACTCCTTCCATTCCAAGGTCGCAGGGGCTCACAACTTCCTGAGTGGCGTAGAACGAACAACCTAGCACTACTGTCAAGTTCTTATTCTAGAGACTTGAAATTTATTTTGGAGGTAGAGGGCGTAGGGATCATTGATTTACGTCAAATAAACTTTTTTGTAAAATTTCTAGTTTCCAAAATATAGGAATTTCAAAATTCGAGTGTTTTCAAAAAAACATAAAAAATAAAAAAGTTTTATTACAGAAAATAAAGGACATAGAGACCGTTCGTTTGAACTATAGCACAACGTTCTATCATGTTTGGTTTTCAAGCTATCACCTACTTTGAAAAATAAAACATTTTGAATTAAAAAAATATAAATATAACGAGTGGTCCATAGCAAAGGGGGCGTCACCTCAAGTTCTACGACACCTCATTCGTGAAACTCCCTGGGTACTGTTTCATACGCCTTCTCTAGATCTACAAAACACAACTGTCTATTCCTCTCGCAGCATTTCTCATAAATTGACGCATACTATAATTTGATTCTAACATTCTCGTTGTGGTCTAAACCCACACTGGTTCATCCATTTCACTTTCGACCAATGATCGAACTCTTATTTCTACAATGCATGAGTACACTTTGCCCGGGACACTTATCAAAGAAATGCCTCTATAATACCATTGCTATCGTTTCTGTTTCCATGCTTATTAATTGGGGAGATTACAGTTTTTATTCAGTCAAAGGGCACCTTTCCAAAATCCCATGCCAATTCAATTGTTCTACGCAACCATTTCAGTAATTGCGATTACATTGTGTTGTAACATCAATTACGCATATTGAGACACAAGGACTGATAACCACAATCCCAAATGGAGCAACAAGATAGACCTATTGCACTAACGTAACTAATCACAACTACGCGACAAAAAAAATAAACCTGTTGAACTTTTGCTTCTTTAGTTATGTTCGACAATATGATGTGAGGGTGGAGGTTGCGCAGCATCCCTGTGTTTGCTAACGGAAGTTTAGCCAATCTGCCACATTTAACAATTCGTTACGTAACGCAGCCTCACTAACGAGCACTGCTCTGGAAAACGTCCAGTACCACTTGTTATATAAAAGGGAGTCTACTGTATGCTGGTCGACCTTTACATTCAATACTAGCACATTCTCCATGTAAATGAGGCAATTCTTTCAGTGACACTCATTCCTTCAGTTGTTCAATTTGTTGCTTGAAATTATAAGTGTTTTACCGTGAACATTTCAGTCCCGTGTATTTGAGTGCCTGATAACCTGGATCTTTGTGGTGTCGGTCTATCTCTAATTCAAGCTATGATTAGGAGGTTGGGCTTAACTTAGGAAGCAACCCGATATTTGCCTGTCGTTGAATTGGGACGCAATATTGAAAACCACTTCTTAGATGGGAAGGTACGATTGAACCCACCTATCCCAAGAACATCCCGCATTTAAAATTAGATAAATGCTTCTATTATTTAAACTAGTTTCCATGATGGTTCCGTATTGACGTACTAAATAGTTTTACCAACAAATTGTATATCCGCCTTAGTCAATACATAAAGGAAAATAAATTATAATTACACTTGCTCCTGGTACATGCTTCGAGGATTAATTGCTTTTATCCCCTTCATCAGCCAAGACAAATATCCGAAGAAAGATATAAGATAGCGTAGCACCCAAAAAATAAATGGCTATTTAACTTAATACGGTGCACCATATAAGTAGGTCACAGGAAAATATTGAGCAAAACTAAAAACATATATGTAACAGCGATGATAGTCAGACATCAATACACAGAGGATCAGTGGACAGTTAATTCGTGAATCCGCTCCAAAACACTGGTCGAAGCTTGAATTGGCAAAAATCACAATACTTCACCATATGAACACAACCAATGAAGAAGTCTTATGCTCAACAGGTCCATAAGTCAAATCAAATGCCTGCATACGAACTAGACGAGCGTGGAAGGAACAACTTCACATAGCAATGAGGTTAGCTCAATGCATAACCTGAAAGAAGCAAAGGAAAAACAAACACCATAATAAAAGGGACCAAGGGGAAATTTATAGACTGAAATAATTATGAAAAACTATAAAAATTAATTTATAATGATATAGAACGAATGCAAACTTAATAATATTTGAAAAACTTACTTCAGGTTAAGTCAAGGTATCAATTATGAAGAGATTGTCATATGTTTGAAAATTATTGTAAATAATTTATGGGTGTAGCCAATCCCAACACTCATATATATGGTAGGAGTAGATGATAAATATTGCCATAGCTAGTTCTGTAATAGGACGTATGTATGAGTGGAGCGCTACTATGAAAAAAATAGATTATTTGGGGCGAAAATGTTCAAAGTGGAAATTAAATAATGTAATATAATAAAAATTAAATTGTAGGGAATTGTAATGGCAGAGGGGTGTAACAGTATATTAATAAGTATATAATTATGTATAAATATGTGATGTAGAAAAGTTATACTAAAGAGCATCTAAGGTGGTTTATTATTGGACTTACTAGTTAAGTTATTTTTGAGAGTGTCAAATAAGATATTAGAATCGAAAATGACTTCATTAAGATTCACTGGGTCTGGAATACTGTGTGCTGTGTTGATTTCAATGAATTCGAGAACATTCATCATAGTACCCTTGCTAGTGTAATGTAAGATTTCTAAATCATTCTTTATACTTGTGAATTTCTGGCCTGAATCCTCCATATTTGCGGCCATGGCTGAATACTTTCTATATTTAGTGGCATTTAAGTGATCATTATATCTCGTGGTGAAATTTCTTCCTGTTTGACCTATATAATTGGTGTTACAATCATTACAACTTAATCTGTAAACACCGGATTTGCTGAATTTATCCTTCAAGTTGAAAAAATTGGAATTAAAGAAAATGCTCTGATTAGTATTGTTAGTTTTGTAAGCTATTTTCATGTTAACCTTTTTGAATTTGTTAGTGATGTTATAAGTATGATGATTAAATTAAGTAAAAACTGCGTATGAGGGCTTTTCTTTATGCTCAGGTTGAAGTCGTGTGATAGGCTTATTTTTTAATTTGTTGATAATATTAAAAATGTATTGATGATTATAACCATTAACTCTGGCAATTTGATATATTATCTCAATTTCTTTGTCAAAATCTTGCTTCGAAAGAGGTAAATTCATGGCTCTGTTCACAAGGCTAATGAAGGTGGCTTTTTTATGACAGCCAGGATGGTTTGAATCTTGTCCTATAACAGAATGGGTTTGCGTTGGTTTCCTGAGAATTTGGTAATGCAGTCTGTTATCTTTTAGGTAGATTTCATTAGAAAGCTAACTATTGCAATGGGTCCCATGTTTCGACTTCCGGAAAATTTCAACATATCTTCGCGTTTCACATCCCCCAGACCCCAAAACCACCGTCAGTTCAAAAGTTTATATATAATTTATATACATATATATGTATATCAGTTTCTTGTGGAAACGATAACTGCCGTAATTTTGCACCAATCACTTTGAATTTTTTACCGAATATGTATACCTATAAAATCTCGGTCCAGTTCGTTACTGGGCTAAATCGGTCGAAGGGGATGAAAATATGGGGCTTTTTTCGAAAAAGGGAAATATTGCTATAACTCTCTTAATGTGTGAAATATCGAATCCGTTCAACGTTCATACTATGTGTCGGATAAAGCCCAAAAATTTATGTTTGATGAGTTTTTTATAGCACCAACCATTGACCAAAGGGGTGGGAAAAAGTGGGTTTTTCGGGAAACATTAATCATTTCTCCTAATAGGCACAATATCAAAACCGTACAAAATGGAAAATATTCCCCTAATAATTATCTAAAACTTTTGTCTGAAAGAAATGTTGATATGACCCACCATTATGCCAAGGGATGAGAAAAATTATTTCGGAATTATAAGAAAATGCCAAGAGCTATCAGTGGTTGCCATGGCAACACTACTAAATTGATGAGGGATGAGCCATCAGACGTTGCCAAAACAACGCACTTGCACGAGATAAGATTCAGATTTCCATCTGACTAAGTGTGAAGCGGCTTCGGTGACGTAACTGGTAGCATGCTGAACGTCTATGCCCAGGGTCGCGAGTTCAAAGCCGGCCGAAGTCGTCGGATTTTTTAAGAGCGCTAAAAATCCCTCATAATGCTTTCCTTTGGAGGGGAAGTTCCAACGTTCGTTGCGAGTTGCTGGTTGAGGTGGCATCTAGTAGCCAAGTTCACAGCTAGGTGTCGGTGACGGTAGTACCTGGTAGCAACATTTGGAACTACTGCTTGAAATTGACCGTCTGCAGTCCTTACCTGAATTACAGACTAATACAGCCATCCCAAAGTACACGGGGTTACATGACCGCGTTGTCGCAGCCTCTAAACTGAGCAACCAACCAAAATCTCTGCGGGAGATATAATTTTGCGTGAAGAAATAACAGACCGTTACATAGTTACACATCAGTGTCGAAACCTTGCATAAGGACAGAGTGACCACAAGTATAAAAATGGACCCCAAATGACAAGAAGGTTACCGTTCTCATAAGACAATAAAATGTTTAAAATAAGCATAAAATGACGAAAAATAAAGTTAATTAAGCTCCAATTATAAAATACCTTCTCGCAATAAATGAGGTCTGATCCTTCTACGAAAACCTGCATATTCTGCCTATTTTCGCCTATCCCCAAGTTTGTCCGGTGAAATCTACCTCCGCCTTCCGGCGTGCCGAGAGGACTTTTTTTGAAAATGGTTGTGTCAAGAAAATTAATCTTATTGTTTGTGGCGGATTCCATGGTAAATTTAATATTATTATCAATATTGTTGAGTTGATCTAAAATTCTATCAATCTTCTGAAAATTATCGTCAATAATGATGAACACAATACTAATCAGAGCATTTTCTTTAATTCCAATTCTTTCAACTTGAAGGATAAATTCAGCAAATCCGGTGTTTACAGATTAAGTTGTAATGATTGTAACGCCAATTATATAGGTCAAACAGGAAGAAATTTCACCACAAGATATAATGATCACTTAAATGCCACTAAATATAGAAAGTATTCAGCCATGGCGGCACATATGGAGGATTCAGGCCGCAAATTCACCAGTATAGAGAATGATTTAGAAATCTTACATTACACTAGCAAGGGTACTATGATGAATGTTCTCGAATCCATTGAAATCAACACAGCACACAGTATTCCAGACCCAGTGAATCTTAATGAAGTCATTTTCGATTCTAATATCTTATTTGACACTCTCAAAAATAACTTAACTAGTAAGTCCAATAATAAACCACCTTAGATGCTCTTTAGTATAACTTTTCTACATCACATATTTATACATAATTACATACTTATTAATATACTGTTACACCCCTCTGCCATTACAATTCCCTACAACTTGATTTTTATTATATTACATTATTTAATTTCCACTTTGAACATTTTCCCCCCAAATAATCTATTTTTTCATAGTAGCGCTCCACTCATACATACGTCCTATTACAGAACTAGCTATGGCAATATTTATCATCTACTGCTACCATATATATGAGTGTTGGGAGTGGCTACACCCATAAATTATTTACAATAATTTTCAAACATAAGACAATCTCTTCATAATTGATACCTTGACTTAACCTGAAGTAAGTTTTTCAAATATTATTAAGTTTGCATTCGTTCTATATCATTATAAATTAATTTTTATAGTTTTTCATAATTATTTCAGTCTATAAATTTCCCCTTGGTCCCTTTTATTATGGTGTTTGTTTTTCCTTTGCTTCTTTCAGGTTATGCATTGAGCTAACCTCATTGCTATTTGAAGTTGTTCCTTCCACGCTCGTCTAGTTCGTATGCAGGCATTTGATTTGACTTATGGACCTGTTGAGCATAAGGCTTCTTCATTGGTTGTGTTCATATGGTGAAGTATTGTGATTTTTGCCAATTCAAGCTTCGACCAGTGTTTTGGAGCGGATTCACGAATTAACTGTCCACTGATTCTCTGTGTTTTGATGGCTGAATATCATCGCTGTTACATATATGTTTTTAGTTTTGCTCAACATTTTCCTGTGACCTACTTATATGGTGCACCATATTAAGTTAAATAGCCATTTATTTTTTGAGTGCTACGCTATCTTATATCTTTCTTCGGATATTTGTCTTGGCTGATGAAGGGGATAAAGGCAATTAATCCCCGAAACATGTACCAGGAACAAGTGTTATTATAATTTATTTTCGTTTATGTATTGACTAAGGCGGATATACATTTTGTTGCTAAAACTAGATAAATGCTGTCGCAGAATTTGTTGTAAAACGTTTTATGCTGAAGTATTGATGAAATACTGATATATCTTGAACGGTTTCATCAGCGGAAGCTGAAAAGGCGCCCGGACATTGTTTTGTTTTAAATTGCTTCACTTAAATCGTTATTGCTCGGTTTTATTTGGTGATAGATGAACGTTTCTACATATTCGAACCTTTGCCGAGAAATGCTTTATAGAATGGTGAAAACCGCATCAAAATCCAGGGTTGTTGAGAGGATTTAAGGGCTCCTATACAATGTTTTCCTCCCCCCCCCCTTTAATTATTGCTATCCACTATTAGCGATTCTAGAAAGGCAATGTTATTCTGAGGAAAGCTTCTGATGCACAGTCGTAATTTTAAAAAAACGTACAAATCATTTTTAATAGAAAACATATTTGAGTAATTTAAATACAGTTAACATGCATGGGGAAATATTTAGCAATTCTATAATTCTTTACTTTAATTGCCAGTAAGTAATGGAAAATAAGTAGAAATTTAAAAAAAAAGCTGGATTAGTTCGATAGATTTAACACCTAATTTATAGCACATTATTCCTAAAGAGGTATAACTCCTAACTTACAGATCAATGTCAACAAATAACTTTCCTTGACTTCATTGATGCAATTGCTAAGTGATCAATAATAATAATAATAATAATAATAATATCGTATGGCATCGGGTGCAGGGTGCAAGCTTTGTAATTTGACAACCAGAGGGTAGCTTGCATGTCAAATTTCGTTGTTCCTTGAAGCACTATGAAAGTCAAGGAGGTTAGATATCTAAGCTCCTTTAACACTATAGCGCTTTCTAGTAAAGAAATTAGGAACTTTGTGTTGGCGGAAACTCCCGAGATTAATTTTGCCATTATGAACACGGCCTACTGAATTAAAATGGGTAATTATAGTTTAAAGACCTAGGAAGACCAGGGAAGGCATGCCAAGGTTACTTAGTCTTTCCTGGCATATTATTGATCTTTAATTTTATTTTAACAGGGTTAAACAAATAAAAGAGCATTCGCAAGAAAAGAATCACTAACGGGCAATCATAACATACAGGCCCTCATTGCTTACGGGCTTATGCCCCGCCCCATCTTCTCGACGGCCCTGTCAAAATCTGTCCAGTAGTTCTCGATATTATCCCGGACAAACTCACACACGAAGGCCCGGGAATTGAGTCCTCAATCCTGGGGAGATATCCCCATAAATATGAAATTTAAGTAGGGGATTGTGGAGGTGCCTAGTTTATTCTCAGGGACTTGTAGAATGACGCTAAAGGCTGTAATGAATGTTGCGATTATTTTTATATGAAATTTACATTAAAATACAACAGCATCACCGTCGGACTCTTTGTGCGCCAAAGACAATGATGATAGCACTGTTCAGAGATAACACCTTACGTACTATATTTCAAGTACCAAGGAGTGCAGTCTTTCGCAGTATCTGCATATGGTGTTTCTTCAAGCCAAGTTTTTCTTTTTGATGTGTAACATCTTTCTGCTCGGTTGCTGGATATTTTTAATGTGTAACATGATTCCTCTTGGTTGCTGTATATTTTTGTGTGGGGGTGATTTTGTAAAAAGGGACGGGAGTGCGACGGAAATGCAACGGAAACAATGAGCGTGCGCGGTGGCAGAGATTGGTACAATGACATACTGTCGGCCATGTGGAATGTAAATCGCATACGATTTACTTTGAGGCTTGGAGGCTCCAATACGGATATCCTACAATAAATCATCTTCAAACTGTCGTTCTTTAACAAAAGTTTGGTGCTTTTCAGTCGGTCAACACGATGTAGGATGTAGTGTACTTATTAATCTCATGTAATTTATTTCAGGATTAGGGCATAGCCCAGCTCTTTTTGGGTACATTCGTGTTGACAGACTGAAAAGCACCAAACTTTTGTTTACTTAGGCAACTCTGAAAAATGGCTTCAAACCCCACAATGTCTGTCGTTTTTGGTGTGAAAATATTCATTAAATCATATTTGCTGAAAACAATTATGATTTATTAAATCTTACTACTATTGCTGTGCTCTTATTTAATGTAAGCACTCAAGGTACTGTCGGCCAAAATACAGCACTATGTGTAATGTATACACGGTTTAATTCAAGGTTTGAAGGCTCCATTAAAGAAATTCGTACAATAAATCATCTTCAATTTGTCGTTCTTTGGTGTGAAAATATTCATTATATCATATTATTTTGTTGAAAGGATTTGGCACATGAGTTTTACAAGTAGCGCGCGGTGGCAGAGATTGGTACAACGACGTACTGTTGGCCATGTGGCTATGTGGAATGTAAATCGTATACGGTTTACCTCAAGGTTTGGAGGCCACATTACAGATATTCCTACAATAAATCATCTTCAAAGTGTCGTTCTTTGGTGAGAAAATATTCATTATATCATATTTGCTGAAAACAGTTATGATTTATTAAATCTTACAACTTTTGCTGTATTCTTATTTAAAGTAAGCACTCTAGGTACTGTCGGCCAACATACAGCACTGTTATATCATATTTGCTGAAAGGATTTGTCACTGGAGTTTTATAAGTAGTTATTGCAGAAATAATAGTAATGAGAACTTACCGATGGTAATAACACGAAGGAATCCTTCATGTTTGCTGACACAAGGTAGCACTATGAGTTCATTCTTTAAAAAAATTACGAGCCTTACAGTAGTCGCATATGATGTGTAACATCTGACATAAAAGAAACCTCACGTGAAATTGTTGATACACCGGTATTTTATACTATTATTGGCACAAATATTAATCTATTGTAAAAGGGAGTGTTTTACAGATATTGTAGTTTATAATACGGAACTCATTTTATTAGATGATTTGTAGCTTCCACCAGCACTAGCCTAAATAAAGAATACGATATGGATCAACTAGATTAATAGACGCGACACCGCTCATAACCTTAAATTCCTTATAAACAGGTCCTCTTCATTCACAGACCAACACGTAATTTCATATGGATTCTGTTAAAATGAGTCATACTGGGTATGATAAATATCGTTTATAATGATAATCTGGTAGCAAAAATATCTACCCCGTCCGGGATTCGAATCCAAGAACTCGAGATTCGCAGTCACAAGCACTAACCCCACGGCTATTTCGACTATGCAAATTTTGTGCACAAGATGGTGACTTATTTCCACGTTCCAATAATACTGCATTACGGAATTAAGTTTCATTTATATTTTGCTTGTTTCGATAATGTTCCTGCGTGAAATTGAGTTTAAAATGCCTTATGAATAGGCCCTCTTGTGAGTAAAGAGAATGTATTCAGTAATAGTTCATGAAGGCTTGCTCAATTCTCGTATAACTACAACGACTATATTATATTGATGACTGCATTACCGTTATGTGGGTTAATATTTGAATAGCCGTTGTGCAGAAACATAATACCGGCAATGCCGACTACTTACAATTTTACCATTTAAATACTGATACGAAGACTTCGAACATGTACCATGTCATTTGTTTGAATCACTTGACACCAGAGTTCGCATGAGCGTTTTCCGTTCAGTATGTCATATACATTCCACATGGCCGAGAGTACGTCGTGGTATCAATTTCCGACACCGCGCGCTCATTGTTTCTCGTACCACTGCCAGCTGGGTCTTACCACTGCCCGCTGGATCGATCGATCGAGCGGGCAGTGCATACTTCCGTTTTCCACCACTGCCAGCTAGTACACTTCCGTTCGATCGATCGAGTGGGCAGTGCATACTTCCGTTTTCCACCACTGCCAGCTAGTACACTTCCGTTCGATTGATCGAGCGGGCAGTGCATACTTCCGTTTTCCACCACTGCCAGATAGTACACTTCCGTTCGATCGATCGAGCGGGCAGTGCATACTTCCGTTCGATCCACCACTGCCAGCTCGATCGTTCCGATCCACTTCCGTCCCCAATTTTCAAAATCACTCCCACAAGACTATCAGCAACCGAGCGGAAAGATGTTTTACATCAAAGATGCAAGTAAGTAATATGGAATTATTCGAATGACATGTCAGATGTTACACAACATATGCGACTACTGTAAGGCTCGTAATTTTCTTATTATTATTATGCTTTATAAAATGGTGAAATTCGAATCAAAATCCGTCCGAGTAGTTCTTGAGATTAGCCCGGACAAACAGACAGGCGAAAGTCCGGTGTTTGAACCCCCGATCTATTATTATTATTATCATTATTGTTATTATTAATATTAATTCGCAAATTAATTGCTTGCGGGGTTGTTATGCTTTGTTAATGCCATTCAACCTATGATTTATGGAATTCAGAAATCATAGTTTATTTTGGTCTATTTAGATTATATTATAGCCTGAGATTTGTCTCGAGAGCAGAGGATGAGCGTTGAAGCGAGTTACTTCATTCAGAGTTGTTTAAGCAATATGTATTCAAATTTGATTTAAATACTTTAAAAATGCCATTTAAGATCAAGTTGTGCATATCCACATTGGCACATCTAATTTAGCGTGTTTCCATTTGACTATGACGATATTATTGACCCCTGGCTAATCGGACGCTTATGGTGCTAGCAAGCCACAAGCACTTAAATCAAACTAATGAAATGCAGCCGGGCTATTGAAAGTGTTTTTATATTACCGTTTATCTAACTATTATCTTGTAACATGGAAGAATGATGTAAATGGCGCAATATACATGAATTTAAATGAGTTAGGCAGCAGTTCCTAGGTGTGTCCAGCATCCATTCAGGAGGCAGAAGAATGCGAGAATATACAAGCCAATTACCAAGTTGTTTTCTGTCGCACGATTTGGGAAGAAGAGAGGAACCTTTCATCTCACGCTTCATTTCATCTTTAGAGCCTTCTATTATGAACATTCATTTTCCACTTAAACGTTTCTAGTTGTCAATTCGTTTAGGGGTTTGCGACATCATGGTCATTCGGCCCGTGTCCTTGGGTGTATGTATGAGTGGAATATGTTTTATAACCTGTGATATTGTGATGCTTATAGTTGTGTATGCATTTGTCAGTGAAACTAGGACTGGGAAGGAGGCGGTCGCGGTCATCAGTTTGGAACAATCCCACCATTAGCCTGGAGTAGAAGTGAGAAACCATGGAAACCCACTTTCAGGGTGGATGAGGAGGGAATCGAACTCACTTCTCCTCAATTCTACCTCACGAGGCAGAGTTTACCCCGTTCCAACACTTAATTAATTAATCCTCCCATTGTTTGTGTGTTGTTAAGTGACAAATAATGATTGTAATATTTATTTTTTGGTCAGGGTGTTTAAATATTTTGTTCTTCCCGCCTAATAACTTATAATTGGGCACAATCGTGTTGACCGACTGAAAACCATTCTGTAATAGATTAGTAGGCAACACTGAAAAATAGCTTCTAATACGTCACTGCCAATAACATTATTGTTATTATTATTATTCCATTCAATGAGTGGTGTAGGTCCCCTTGCAACAACTCAACAGTCATTTAGAGTAGGCTACTCATGGGCATATAGAGTTTAAGGTCGTTTAAGGCACCTAGAATACAATATCGTTCACAAAAATTTAAAAAGGTAGCGGGCTCAGTACACAATCCTGAGGGACACTGGAAATATCGTTAACAGATTTGTATTTCTGATTATTAATTACAACTGACTAGGTTCTATTTGGTAGACAGCTTTAAAAAAACGAAAATTATTACCAGCACAAAGTTGGAGAGTTTATGAAACAGTACGCTTCCAAAAGCGTTAGAAAAATCAGTATTATATTGCATCAGTACTACAAGGGTTATTCATATAGGTGGATACATCATGAGTGAAGTCAGCCAGGTTGGATCGCCTAGGAAGGAAACCATGCTGCAGTTCAGGGATGAATACAGTAGTACCACATGAGCGTACACTTCGTCCCCAACAATATTGATCCAAAGACTCGTGATGAAATAGACATGAGAAACACAGCCCTGTATTCACAACCTTCCACCTGGGAGCTTTCTTCAGTCATAGCTCAGGGTAGCTATTCGGCTCACTGCTGTCCGGAGCTGGTCGGCAAACAGTTTAACTGGAGAGCTATACCACGACAGGCTGCACTCGACAGTTCTTGACGTAATGGCTGAATCTGTTGTTGTTTGAGTCTTCAGTCTTTCGACTGGTTTGATGCAGCTCTCGATGCTTCCCTGTCCTGAGCTAATCGTTTCATCTCTACATAGCTAGAACACATCACCACACCCTAATCTGTTTAACATATTCTAACCTTGGTCTACCCCTACTGTTCTTATCCTCGATCCTTCCTTCTATAACTAAGTTTGCTATCCCTGGGTGTCTTAGTATGTGTCCTACCAACCTATCTCCTCTGATTGATACCCAGCTCAACAATACCATGCGGAAGATCAGCGGAGTCATCAGACCCACTCCCTCTTATTGGCTTCCTGTCCTCAGCCACATTATGCCACCTCACCTGCGGAGAAAAGTCTCTCTTCTCAGAGAATATGACAAGATCATGGCTAATTTGGACCTTCCCATTCACGATGACATCCCAGATCTTCAGAGAGGCAGGCTGAAGTCCAGACATCCGCCAATTGTTTTTGCACCGGAACTAACTGAGAACCAGTTTAATCCATTCAACGAATGGAAAGGAGAGTGGACTCTCAATACTGACCACCTGCTTTGGCCTCTACTTTCCAAAAACAGTCCAGTTCCAGGATTTCACCTCCCAAGGAGGGCATTGACTGCTCTAAATAGGATCCGCACAAATACCGGAATCTGCGCAGAGTCCTTGTTCAGATGGGGCAAAGTTTCGTCCCCCCAGTGTGACTGCGGTGCTCCTTCCCAGTCTATACAACACATTGCATTCGAGTGCAGACTGCGGGCCTATGAAGGTGATCCACTGGACTTTATTCAGGCCACACCTTCTGTGATACTGTGGCTGGATAGTTTGGACTTAAACATATAGATATGTTGCTGTTTCTTCATGTGTATTTATGTATATATTGTATATAGTACTTTCTGTCATCTTTCAATCTTGTTTCTGCATGCAAAAGTCATACGATAAATAAAATAATCTCCTCTCTTCATTAGCAGTTGCCAGAAACATCTCTCCTCTCCCACTCGTCTAAATACCTCTTCATTCGTAACCATATATACCCATCTGATCTTCATCATTCTCCTGTAACACCATATTTCAAACGCTTCAATTCTCTTCTTTTCTGCTGCACCAATAGTCCAAGTTTCACTTCCATGGAGCGCCACGCTCCAGACAAAGGCTTTCAAAAATGACTTCCTAATACCTAAATCTACACACATCAAAAAAAGTTTTGCATCACCTCGGTTCCCAGATCTCCGGCATATAGACGTTGACTGTGTATATTGTATCCAAGATACAGTCCCTTTGACTGTTCATAGATGTCACTAAAACTGCTCAAAGATGTAAACAACCATGCATGAGCAGGGCCTATTAGACGGAGGGGGTACGACAGCCGATCAGTTCCAGTCATTCCACCAGGACGAAGGTACGCTGCTCATGTTGTCTGTAGTTCTACCATGCCTAGAAGGTCAATACCGCAGTTCGATCGCGTCCGCAGTGTTACTTTGTGTCAAGAAGGGCTCTCAACAAGGGAAGTTTCCAGGCGTCTCAGAGTGAACCAAAGCGATGTTGTTCGGACATGGAGGAGGTACAGAGATACAGGAACTGTCGATGACAGGCCTCGCTCAGGCCGCCCAAGGGCTACTACTGTAGTGGATGACCGCTACTTACGGATTGCCGCTCGGAGGAACCCTGACAGCAATGCCACCATGTTGAATAATGCGTTTCGTTCAGCCACAGGACGTCGTGTATCAACTCAAACTGTGCGCAATAGGCTGCATGATGCGCAACTTCACTCCCGACGTCCATGGCGAGGTCCAGCTTTGCAACCCCGACACCATGCAGCGCGGTACAGATGGGCCCAACAACATGCTGAATGGACCCCACGAAATTGGCATCACGTTCTCTTCACCGATGAGTGTCGCATATGCCTTCAACCAGACAATCGTCGGAGACGTGTTTGGAGGCACCCTGGTCAGGCTGAACGTCTTAGACACACTGTCCAGCGAGTGCAGCAAGGTGGTGGTTCCCTGATGTTTTGGGGTGGCATTATGTGGGGCCGACGTACGCCACTGGTGGTCATGGAAGGCTCCGAAATGGCTTTACGATACCTGAATGACATCCTCCGACCCATAGTGCAACCATATCGGCAGAATATTGGAGAGGCATTTGTCTTCATGGACGACAATTCTCGACCTCATCGTGCACATCTTGTGAATGCGTTCCTTCAAGATAACGACATCGCTCGACTACAGTGGCCAGCATGTTCGCCAGACATGAACCCTATCGAACATGCCTGGGATATGTTGAAAAGGGCTGTTTATGGACGTCTTGACCCACCAACCACTCTGAGAGATTTACGCCGAATTGTCGTTGAGGAGTGGGACAATTTGGACCAACAGTGTCTTGATGAACTTGTGGATAGTATGCCACGGCGAATACAGGCATGCATCAATGCAAGAGGACGTGCTACTGGGTATTAGAGGTAGTGGTGTGTACTGCAATCTGGACCACAAATGCTGAAAGTCTAGCTGTATGATGGTACAACATGCAATGTGTGGGTCTCATGAGCAATAAAACGAGCTGAAATGTTGTTTGTGTTGATCTCTATTCCCTTTGTATTTAACGGTTCCGGAACTCTTGGAACCGAGGTGATGCAAAACTTTTTTTGATGTGTGTATATTCGATGTCAACAGATTCCTTTTCTGTAGAAATGCTTTCCTTGCCTGCGCTAACCTACTTTTTATATCCTCTTTGTTTCGCCCATCACTGATTATTATGCTTCCCAAGTAACAGAAGTCACCTACTTCCTTTAGCTGTTCACCTGCCAATTTGACATCCATAGGGGTTTCTGATTTCTTTCGACTGCATTCCAATATTTTTGTCTTACATTTATTAATTTTCATCATGAATTCTTTCCTCAAGACAGAATCCATACCATTCAAAAACTCATTCAACTTCCCTGGTGTGTCGGCTGAGATGACGATGTCATCAGCAAATCTCAAAATTGAAATTATTTCTCCTTGAATCTTTACTCCTACTATGATTTTTTCTCCAATTTCTATCATTGCTTGTTCAATATATAGATTGAAAAGTATGGGTCATAAGTTGCAGCCTTGCCTTACACCTTTCTGAATTCTAGCTTCTCTCTCATGTCTTTCGGCTCGAATAACTGTCGTCTGGTTTCTGTATAGATTGTAGAGCACCCTCCTATCCCTGTACTTTATTCCAATCGTCTTCAAAATATCAAACAACTTACTCCAATCAACGTTATCTAAAGTCTTTTCTAAGTCTACAAATGCCATGAACGTTCTTTTATCCTTCCTTATTCTAGCTTCCAAAATCAGCCTAAGTACAGCTTCCCTTGTTCCTACATTTCTCCTGAAGCCAAAGTGGTCTTCACCCAACTCTCTTTCTATCTGTCTTTCCATCCTCTTGTAAATTATTCTAGGCAGGATCTTTGAATCTAACGATCGCATAAGACTAAAACTTAAAAGCTTTGACTACCTGGTGCTGTGGGTTAGCATACCTGCTTGTTATGCAGAGATTCAAGTCCGAGTCCCGATGGTGATCTCAATCACAACTCTTACGCTAAAAAGTGTGTCCACGTTAAGATAGACTATTATACTCGTTTGTTCGTGATCTGGGATGAGGTGAGAGTAATTTATAAGGGGCGGATGGCTTTTACTGCCAAATGTCCTTCCCGACGCCAACATCTGCAGAGGAGTTAATGATAGATTAAACTAATGAAACTAAGCAAGGAGTTGGAAAGAAGGGACTGTGGCCTGGTAGACGGCACCGTCCTACTATTGCCTGCAGTTAAAACTACAAGGACGGCTGACGGAGGGGTTCGAACCCGCTCATCTACCCAGGTGCGCATTAATGCACGTAGTTACCGAGATTGATCTCTAATAATAATAATAATAAAATGCAAAGAAAGGTTGTAGTTTTATATGACCATCAATCTCGCTAACATGAGCCACGGGACTTCCATTTTTGCATGGAATCCGAACTGGATGTGATGTTTCACTTCGAAAATCTCACATGCATTGACCGGTAATAAATAATAATAATAATAATGATAATAATAATAATAATTAAACATTGCATCCGAAAGGACCTGGCAGAAAGAGCCATAGCGAGAAGATGCAGAGATTTTGGGAGGACAAAGAAATTAGATCAGCTAAATATGAATAGGTTCAATTGCACTCCTTAGATGGGCATAACGATGTAAATAATAATAATAATAATAATATGAGGTTCCACCATAATCTTCATACCAGTATGTAGAAGGCTGTCATTTTAGGAACCTGCTCCATTGTACGTTCGTTGCTCAACCTGCCAACATAGATACCTCCACTCCATCTTGCAACAATTGCCGATGATATGGTGAATTGTACCCAATGACATGATGAACATACAGTATGAATAAATAATAACAACAATAATGACCAAACTCTGTACGGCGAGGAAACGTTTGCTCTGCCTGAGATAACGCTCACTTGCTCATAAAATGCCACACTATCAGGGAAGAGGATGTAGAGATGCCCATAATTTCAAGAGTGAATAAATGACCTGTAAGATTACGCTTAGAATGCTTGTAATAGAACAGTACACGTTCCACTTGGGAGTAAAAATGTAATATTTAAGATTAAAAAGCTCCACTGTTGAGCTGACAAGTGTAATTGCGTTTACCTGGAGTACTGTAGACAAACCACACTAAAACTTCATACCGGTTGGGTGCCATCGGGTTCAATGCCATTTGAACACCGAAATAAAGAAAACATACTCACTTACCATATTACCTCGTCTACGTAGACTCTTCTTAACTCAGCCCGTAGGGAAATTACATTTCCAACCAGTATAGTATTTGTGATGAGAGGATAGGTTCGTATTATAGCTAGTTCTAACTACAAGGAGGAAACACGGAGAAGAATTTAACGAAGTAATTTTAATGATATTAAAAAGCAAAATTATGGAAGATATTATGAAAGAAGAATTACTGAATTTACAATTAACGTGGCGGCAAAACACAAGCGAATATGAAGACATGAATTTGAGTTACATTATTCCAGAAGATAATGAATTTAAATTAACTGTGCCCAAACAAAGTTACTACTGTAACTGAAAAAAAAAAGAGAAATATGTGCTGTTGCCAGTGCGCTCCCCCTTGATGTCTTCATAAAATTGGTTTTGCTCGTCCCAGAGCACATCTGTAGTCTGCTGCCTAATATCGCCACCATCTTCTTGTTGTATTCGTTGTTATAAAATTACTTAGTTGTGTGTGGTGAAGTCCTAGCTTCATAAATCACATTGATAATGATAGCCAAATACACAGCTATCACCGTTAATATGTGTGGACGGAATATGTCCCAACGTATTTTCAACTTGAACTGATAAGAAACGCAGATTGCTGATGGAGAATCAACATCAGAATAAGATTCAGAATGGAATCAAGAGACGCTCTCGACACCTGGGTAACGTCTCTTATAACTTTCATCAACCCTCTCCACTGTGCACTTCACCCATGATCGCTGACCAATCACCTGTTGTGTTTCATCGGAGCCGACCCTTCTCCTCCGACATGTGATGGTGTCCCTCTATGATTCGTTCTCACCTGGCGTGGGATAAATTCTGAGGATCATAGTACATGTAGCCAAAATAAGATATCCCGGTCCTTGCACGAGACTAGATTCCCTTGTTCTTGAGGAAGACCTGTGGTGAACTGTCTTCTTAGAAAAGCGAGGCTCGGTAGCGTCCTCCGTTGTTCCCTCAACTACCCGAAAAATCCCCCGCGGCGCGCCTGGCCAAGTGTATCTCAAGTTGCAACATATCCTCTCTCCCCGCTACTTGGCAGAAAAGCCTACGTGTTCGCTTGCTTCACACTCACGTTAAAATTATTAAATATTCGAATTGAAAATCTTCCATTAAATTAAATCAACTAAATTAAATATATAGCCTACATATGGTAAACACTTCTTCTCCTTCCCTATTAAACTAATGCCAACAATAATTACAATTATAAATTAAAAGAAAGAAATTATGTGGGTGGCTATGATACTTCCCACCGTTATGCTTGTCGATTAATAATAATAATAATAATAATAATAATAATAATAATAATAATAATAAGACCTCATCTCTGTCGATATTACATGCTTATCCAATTATGCAGCAAGAGTGAGCCCACAATTGGGGCTTCACTGGAGTATATTGAGGTTAGAAGGCTACAGTATACACCAATCAAATTTTTGTTTTTACAGTTTTCACCACATAATCCACCTGGAAGCGGCATCTTATACCACTACGTTTGTCACCTCATTATTCATCTGGCAGTGACGTCTTCTATTACTACGTTAATAAACCAAATTAAAGGAGTGTGACTTAGGCAGTTTCATAAGAAAAAAATCCACAGCCTGTTTCCAGTCTCCGACCGGGTCAGGAATGGAATGAATGAAGCCCCCATCTAGCGGCGAGGATATGAATTGTGCCAGCTGCCGAGGCCTGACGCACTCCTCTGGGCAATGATTAAATGAATGACAGATGAAATGAAATGATAGTGGAGAGTGTTGCTGGAATGAAATTTTGACAGGGAAAACCGGAGTACCCGGAGAAAAACCTGTCTGCCTCCGTTTTGTCCAGCACAGATCTCACATGGAGTGACCGGGATTTGAACCACGGACCCAGCGGTGAGAGGCCGGCGTGCTGCCACCTAAGCCACGGAGGCTCAGGCAGTTTCATAAGGTAGATTACTAATATTTTCTTATATACATTTTCACCAATATATAAGGTGCGTTCAAAAAGTAACGAGCCGGAGGCTGGGATGAGCAAACCGGTGATTACATCGGCTAATCGTGGTGTGTGTAACGAGGTGTGGTTCCAACTAGAGCGTGGAAGGTCACAGCCCGTCGCTAGAGGGCACGCGTGCACGCACGTGACGATACAAAGTGAGCAGCTGCATGCATAAATCGTCCAACGCTGCCAGTCGCATTGAAAACAGTGACATGGAGGCGTCAACCGAAGAGCAAAGAGGTGTTGTTCGCTTTCTGACAGCGGAAGAAGTAGGGGGAACGGACATTCATTGCCGAATGTCACAAGTGAACGGCGAACACTGCATGTCCCTTGCAAGGGTCAAGGCATGACACAAGCGCTTCAGGGAAGGACGGGTGCCATTAGCCGATGATGCCCGGTCTGGGGCACCCCCCTGCATTACTGATGATAACGTCCAGCTGGTTGATGCACTCATTACCCAGGACCGCCGAGTGACAGTGAACGCCATAGCCGCCGTGGTCGCTCCACGACAATGCACGACCTCATACAGCCAACACAGTCGCGTCATTCCTGCAGAAATTCAAATGGGAGGTTCTCGGCCACCCTCCATAGAGTCCAGTCCTCTCTCCCTGTGATTACACCATGTTTGGTCCCCTGAAAAGGGCTCTGCGGGGCCAACGATTCACCTCGGACGCCGACGTCCAGTTGTACGTGTGGAACTGGTTCACATCGCAGACCAGGGATTTTTATGAGACAGCCATTCACCGCCTCGTGTCACAGTGGGACAAGTGCCTCAACAGCCAGGGCTAATACTTCTAACATACAGGTACTGGTTTTTGAAATTATGCCTCCGGATCGTTACTTTTTGAACGCACCTTATAATTCATAACATAATTTTTTACTATCAACTTCTTTCTGGTTGGTTGGTTCCACAGTTTAGGGGCTGCGACAACGCGGTCATGTAGCCCCGTGTACTTTGGGTGTGTCTAGAACGTGTCTGATAACTAGTGTTAATTGTGATGGCTGTATTAGAGTGTGTTATCTGTGATTCAATTAGAAGGACTGCAGACGATCAATTTTTCAAGTAGTTCCTACTTTTGTTACCAAATGCTACTGTTCACGTCACCTAGCAGTGGACTTGGCTACTAGAAGCCATCGCAGCCAGCACCTGGCGACGAACGTTGGAACTAATACTGTATAGATTTACCAAACTAACCCACATATTCTAGCTTCCACGAGTGTAGTTAGTGGAAGGTTCTTTTTCATGCCATAAATCTATGAAATGGGACCGCCGGCTTTACTTCCCCTCAGAAGGAAGGCATACTGAGGGCTACATTTTAACACTCTTAAAAAATCCGATGACTTCGGCCGGGTTTGAACCCGTGACCTTGGGCTTTGAAGCTTCGTATGCTACCAACTACGCCACCGAAGCCGCTCCAACTTCTTTCTATTATCTGACATTTAATATATTTGTGAGCTTTTCATTTTAATTACATTCAAAATATTTTGTAAGGATATCCATTCCTATTGAGCAATGTTAAACTTGTTTAAGAATTAAATATCATTGAATGTCACTGAAGAAGGTATCAATGACACACCGAAACATGTACGTTAAAATATTTATTGAACACCAGTTTAACAGTATTGACAAGGTGGATTTCACAATTACATAATACTATAATTTATTTTTGATAACCGGCTATTGAATGCAATGTGTACATTGCAGTATTTAGGCACATTTTGTGTAAAACAAATGATGTGCACAAAATCAAAGAACATACTAATGCTCATAATACTATGAAGAGGTCACCTGGTTGCCCTATACGAGCTGCTCGATGTGACGGCCCTGAACAGTGTATCTAATGCACACTCACAAAAACATTTATTCGATCTTGTCACCTATGTAGCATCGAAATGGTACCTTCTGATTCGACCTCGCCATTGATGTGGCAGCGAAGTGGTGTGTTTGTGGGCAGAGATATCTCTACAACGAATACAAGTGTGTAATAGGAATAGCCTGTATATCACGTTTAACTCGCTGGCGTAATCTAGATGACGAGGATGATGCTTATCGTCTTCAATCGCCAAAACATCCGACATAACCTACCACAAAGGTTATCTGACCAGGGTTATGTAACAGAGATCAAAGGCCAATAGCAAACTCCTGGGAAGCTCTCGCAATGTCGATATATTATTCATAGGAGCACATTCCCTGTCAACTGCACTCGAGCTGATCATTATCTCCTTGATTGATTGATCGTCATAAAAACCAAGATACGTGTTTATATGTTTCTACATCGACTTTTAGAGTAAGACATCAGATCTCATTGTGGAGCAGTGGCTTGAATTCTTCGATTCCCGGCTCTGCCAAGAAATATAAATGTAATTCTCGTCTGAGGGCTGGAACGGGGCACACTCAGCTACATGAGGCAGAGTTGAGAAGAATTAAGTTTGTTTCCCACCTCAGACATCATAGAAGTGGATTTCCGTGGTTTCCGAACTCTACTCCAGGAAATTGGTTAATCCCCCACGTGAGGCTACAGCCGCCTCCTGCCCAAATCTTGTTTCAATTGCTAATTCCCCCAGGGTCCCACGGCCACTGGGACGTGGGTTGGCGACCACGGGACCCCAGTTGAGTCCGGCATTGCTTCCACTTACTTCTGCCGGGCTCCTCACTGTCACCTTTCCTTTTGGCCTCCCTTGGCCAACTCTCGTCCTCTTCCGACCCCGACGGTATTAGGGTATCTGAGGCCTAGGGAGTCTTTCACTTTCCCGCCTTAATTGGCCCTTTCCTCATGTTTCCTGATACCCTCATTCTCCTGCCTTCTAAGTCCCTCAATTCTCATTCTTCGAGGGTTGAGGGAATTTCCTTTCCTCCTGTCTTTTATTTACTTATTGTTTCCCATTTCCAAATCACTCCTGAACTCTCACCCCTCTCCTCTTCCACCCTTATTGTCTTGCTTGTTGCTTCCATGTTGACACACCGTTTCAGTACAGCACAATCTTCGTCCAACTAAGCACGGCTCTGTTAACTCATTGCCGCATTACATCGTAAGTCTTTACATAACATTTAGGATTTTATTAAGTTTTATTTTATCTACCACTTCCTTCTCTCATACATAGTTTCATTTCTTTCCAGTTGGGAATGGTCACCCCTTGCTTGGGCTTTTGAAGCTAACATTAGAAACAGGACATGAAATAAACCAAAAAAGATTGCCAAGCCCGGCTGAGGGTTTTATTGAGCTTTTAACATAAGAAAATGTTTTAACAACTTTTTAATGTGTTACAGTGTATACCTTTAGTGATCTATGTGTGTTTTCATGTACAATTTTTAACTACATCCAGTATATAAAGGGAATGTTTTAAGTGCTGCCCAAATAAAATAGGCTTTTGAAGACGTCAATAAGTGTTAGACGTCGAAACATGTACCTTGTGTTAAAAGACAAGTGATTGTATCACGAAATTTTAATAAACAGTATTGACGAGGCGGAACCATTTGGAACTTTGTTCTTAATATAGTGAGTAGTTAGTTTTGGTTGTGAGTTTCATTTGTTCATCTCTCATTTTCACTATCACCCAAACCATTAGGGGCCGATAACCTAGATGTTAGGCCCCTTCATCATCATGCTTGCCACGGTGGGTGAGTGGTTATCGTTTCGTACTGCCAACCCCTGCTCCTGACCGTGGTAAGTTATTTTTGAAAGACCGTGCTCATACTGGCAAAATTAATCTTGGGATTTTCCGCCAAAACAAAGTTCCTCATTTCTCTACTAGAAAGCGTTATAGTGTCAAGGAGCTTAGATATCTAACCTCCTTGACTTTCATAGCGCTTCAAGGAGCGATAAAATTCGGCATGCTTCCCTCTGGGCGTCAATTAACAAAGCTTGCACCCGGCACCCGAGGCCATATGATATTATTATTATTATTATCATCATCATCAATTGCTAATACAGCCATCACAATAACGGTTACGCCCATGTGTGTATCATAATCACGGGTCGTCAAATAGTCACAACTCGCTATTGTTGTCGCTGCTATTGATCAAGTCTCGAGTTGTAGACTGTGTTTTTGTTTACGTGGTGCACATTATATAAATCCTCTGCTGGGCTTTATATAACGCTACAGCCGTAATCTGATAAGGGACAACACAAATAGCACTTAATTCTCTGAGCGTCCTTGGCTTTGTCACGTAATATTGGCAAATTATATAAATTAATTAAAGCGTTGTA
The DNA here is from genome assembly GCA_946902985.2 of Meconema thalassinum. NCBI lineage: Eukaryota > Metazoa > Arthropoda > Insecta > Orthoptera > Tettigoniidae > Meconema > Meconema thalassinum. The sequence goes on from OX336388.2 coordinate 1,628,855,185, forward strand.
TAACGGTGGTGTTGATTGTTTAAGAGAGAATATTCCCCATTGTGTTAGTGAGTGGTGACTCATTGTGCTCTAGAACATCTGCTCATCAGTTCTGACATCAAGATCATGGGGTCGATTCCCAGATGAGGAAGTAGAAAAGACATCACAAGGTCGGCTCGCAAAAGACCACTGGTATCGCGTTTGGTGAATTCAAGACAATATTAATTAGATCTCAGTCACTCTCGTCCCTCTGTGAGGTATAGTGCAAGGGGAACGCCCAAACTAAAGACTAGATCACAGAAATGGCCGCAGGTGATTATTATTATTATTATTATTATTATTATTATTATTATTACTGTATCATTCTTCTTCTTATTATTATTAATATTATTATTATTATTATTATTATTATTATTATTATTATTATTATTATTATTATAGGCCTACAGATGATAAGAAATCAGAGCATAATCATCACCTTTGAATAGTTATATTCACTAGTCCACGCATTTTCGAACTAATCTGGTTGTCACTATGATGACTGGTTTGTTTTTGGTAATTGTTATTATCATTATTATTATTATTAGCATTATTGTAGAGGCCTCAAACGTACAGTATATCCTTTGAAGGGTCACTTTGTAAATACGTGTGATCATGGTGGCCCCGCGAACAAAATCAATTGAATGCACGACAATAGTGAGACCCTTCACACTTTGTTCCTAGCACATTAATGAAGCAATAGCACAACGATCGAGCTTTTCGTTGATAATTCACAAGTTCAACCACTATTTCAATGTTATGCTAAACAAATTTCGTTGTTGTTGGTGGTTCTTTTAGAGGCTTTGCGAAATCATGTTCATGTAACCCCGTGTATTTGGATGTGTGTGTAATTTGTCTGATAACTTGTGTATCTGTGATGTCTATAATAGTGTGTGTGTTTGTAATTGAGGTAGAATTTGGGTAGGAAGCAGCCGTGGCCTTAAGTTAGGCACCATTCCTCAATTCCCCACGGGCCTAGGACCGCATAAAATCTAAATCTGGCCCTGCCGGTACCTACTGTATATTTTACAATGCCTGGAGTAGAAGTAGTAAACCACGGAAAACCAATTTCAGGATGTAGAATTGAACCCAATCTTCTCAGTTTTGCCTCATAAGACTGAGTATACCTCGTTTCAGCCCTCAGACCAGAATTAAATTTCTTGGCAGAGCCGGGAATCGAACCCGGGAGTCCGCGGTGACAGCCAAGAATGCTAGCCACTACGCAACGAGGCAGACAAAAACAATGAAAATTACAATGTCTTAACCAGCACATTTGAAATCTGTTTTTTGTCTAAATGCACAATAAGATATTAATAATAATAATAAAATAATAATATACTTCAAGATCGCAATCCCCTCAAGAAGAAACTAAACGACCACCGGGGTTTTCAAGAAAAACCAAAGTTGAAGAGGGGAAAGAAGTGGACGGAAAAAAGAAAAGAGCAACACCGGCAACGTATGAAGGAGCACTGGGCAAAGATCAAATCCCAAAGAAGACAGTTGAAATGACGTGGTCCTTAGTAGGCCAATACGATTAATGAAGAATATACTTAACTAGCAGGTACCTGCGGCTTCGCTAGCGATCAAGACAATGCGGACGCTGCATTATTGCTGATAATTGGTCTATTCTATTACAGCAATCGCGGCTACAGGTGGGTCCATTCTATTCTGAAAATTCTGATACATTCAGTATATTGATATGAGCAGCAAAGTGGGAATTATATAGAGTTGTGAAAGTCTGCATTATGTAAACACATTTGAAAATTACGTATTTGATTTTGCCATCTTCTGCTGAGACATAACGATGTTGTTGTCCGGATACTCGCAAGCACGTCACATACAGTTGCTCGTGGGAAAAAATGGTTATGTATAAATGTACACCTGCTGCTGCAAAGTGTGTGTCATTGCGATTTGTTAATTGAAATTGCGAATATTGTTTGAAGAGGGAATTGCACACTGGCCACTGAAATGGCAAATCTATCGGGATATGGGGAATTAAAAGTATTTTTCCCTATGCTATTCTGGGTGTAATTTTGACACACTTATTGATGATTTGAACATCAACTTGTCACTATTAACAGACCTATAGTAAAATCTCTCACCTTCGCCGCTGATGTACATTATGCAGTCTCCTCCAGTGTTACATCCCAGGGATAGAAATTCTCCAACAACCCTTTAGCCTCACATGTCTCTCTAAGTAATTAAAATTCTTGATTTTTGTTGTTTGAGTCTTCAGTTTTTTGATTGGTTTGATGCAGTCTTCCATGCCTCCCTCTCCTCAGCTAATCGTTTCATCTCTACATAGCTACCACACCCTACATCCGAGGCAATCTGTTTAACCCTGGTCTAACCCTACAGTTCTTGTCCTCGACCCTCCCATCCATAACTAAGCTTGCTATTCCTGGGTGCCTTGATATGTGTCCTACCAACCTATCTCTTCTCTTCATTAGCAGTCGCGAGAAACATCTCTCCTCTCCCACTCGTCTTAAAAGCTCTTCATTTGTTACCCTATCTACCCATCTGATCTTCATCATTCTCCTGTAACACCACATTTTAAACGCTTCAATTCTCTTCTTTTCTGCTGCACCATTAGTCCAAGTTTCACTTCCTTATAGTGTCACGCTCCAGACAAATGCTTTCAAAAATGACTTCCTAATACTACCCTACCAGGGAATTATTACCGCTAGAAAGAGAGCGCAGCTGTTGTGTACATTACGTCATCTCGCCTCTTTATGGCTGCAGCGAACGGCTTGCGGGGCAAGGGGGGGGGGGAGGACTCATGCACAGTCATAGGTTAAAACGAGAACACACCGCACAGCGCACGGCCCAGCATGAATTAGGCACACATATAAGGTCCATCGCAGGCGTGTGGCTGGACGGAGAGCATTAGTTCCGATTTCCGCCACCGGTAACAATTCGCTGGTCGGGTAGTACCTAAATGTATATTAGATGTCAACAGATTCCTTTTCTGTAGAAATGCTTTCCTTGCCTGAGCCAACCTGCTTTTTATATCCTCTTTGCTTCGTACATCAGTGGATATTTTGCTTCCTAAGTAACATAAGTCTCCTACTTCCCGTAGCGTTTCACCTGCCAATTTGATGTCAATAGAGGCTTCTCATTTATTTCGGTTGCATTCCAATTATTTTGTTTTACATTTATTGATTTTCATCATGAATTCTTTCCTCAAGATGGAGTCCATACCATTCAAAAACTCGTTCAAATCCTCTGGCGTATCGGCCAATATGACGATGTCATCAGCAAATTTCAAAGATGAAATTATTTCTCCTTGAATCGTCGCTCCCACTTTAAATTGTTCTCCAATTTCCTGATTATTGTGTTTTTAGAGATCTTTGAAATGCGTTGCCCTCCCACATGGTGTACATGCTTTCCCAAAGGAAAACATTCCATATTACGAACATGGGCCGCATAACCTGTACCGAAAGCTTCTGCAGATTTAACACAAGGCCTATTCTGAACAGCAGTCCCTTGAACACAGATTTGCCAATATTTTATTGTATCTTTCCATGAGGTATATCTCTGTACCTAAACATACAGAAGAGTGCTTTAAAAATCATGTCTTGAGTACATTTTGGAAAAGTTAGTGAGTATGGTTCTTGCCGGAGTGGATACGCGCTCGTAGAAATTGTTTTCAGTAAAATAGACCGGTTCACAATTTTGTTAGTGCACATTGAGGTATGTGACGGCGGGATGCCTTAAGTGTTACGGAAACTGCAATAGCCGCCAAAGAGCTTCGTAGCTACTGAAATAACGACCGTTCTTAACTATACGGGATTTGTGAGCCCAGTGTTTATGAAATTGAACGTAGCTATATCGCTACCTTTATTTAATAGCCGCTACTGTAGTGTTTAAAAATTAAAGGTGGTATTAGAAGGCGCTTTCCCTAATTTTTTTTACTCCTGACACTACAGCCCATGAAGGGCCTGGGCCTATCATGCGACCACTTCCCAACCATTTGGCCTGCAGATATTGTGGTGACGCGTGGTCACTGCACCGTGTCCTCTCGGCCGTTAATCTTGTTTTTTGTGACTGGGGCGCTGCCTCTCTATCAGACAGCTACTCAATTGTCCTCACGAAGCTGAGTGCACTTAGTTGCAGTCCTCACGTCAGTGTCTGAAATCTCTGACAGAACCGGGAATCGAACCCGGGGCCCCCGGATGAGAGGCTGGCGAGCTACCCTGTTCTTATTGTGTTTATAGATATCTTGAAAAAGATAATAAATGAACTGGCATTGTCTCCTACAGGGATATATAGAAAATCGGATGTCATACTGTTGCCATGGAAACGGACTTGCCATTACTTCGTCAATTTATCAGAGCGAAGATAGTTTTCTGCGAATATCTTTGAAACTGTTGGTTTTAGGGCTTTAAAATGTGGTTTCCGGAGACCCTGTGAGTATTGTTTCTTGCATCGAGGGGCATAAAATGAGCTTTGTCCGGTCTTTATGCGACAACTTCGATATTTTGTTCCGGTTGAGTATTTTTGGTGACTTTTCAGTTATGTTGCCCGTTCCACGGGAACAATGATTTATTTCCGGATGAAAGGCAGCATAGACGTTATCCCAGGGTATAAGGTGTCTCCATTTCAAATTTCATCCAAATCCGTCCAGCCATTTTAGTGTCAAGAGGTAACAAACTAACACACAGACACACGCACAGATTTTCACAATTATAATATACTAGCAGGTACCCGCGGCTTCGCTCGCGATCAAGACAATGGGGACGATTTATTATTGCTGATAATTGGTCTATTCTATTACAGCAATAGCGGCTACAGGTGGGTCCATTCTAATTCTGAAATTTATGTTACATACAGTATATTGATAGGAGCAGCAAAGTGGGATTTTTATAGAGTTGTGAAAGCCTGCAGGGTACGATGTTACATTATGTGAACACATTTTAGAATTACGTTTTTGGTTTTACCATCTTCTTCTGAGACATAATGATTGTTTGTTCGGATACTAGCGACCGCGCCTCATACAGTTGCCCATGGGAAAGTTTTTTTTTTTGTCTAAATGTACACCTGCTGCTGTTAAGTGTGTGTCATTGCGCATTGTTAATAGAAATTGCGAATATTACTTGAAGAGGGAACTGCACTCTTGCACACTGGAATGGCAAATCTACCGGAATATGGGGAATTAAAAGTATTTTTCCTTAAGTTATTCTGGGTGTAATTTTGCCACATTTATTGATGATTTGAACGTCAACATGTCACTATTAATCGACCTATAGTAAAATATCTCTCACCTTGGCTGCTGATGTACATTATGAAGTCTCTTCCAGTGTTACATCCCAGGGATTGAAATTCTCCAACAACCGTTTTACCTCACATGCCTCTCTAATTAATTAAAATTCCCGATTTTTGTTGTTTGAGTCTTCAGTTTTTTGACTGGTTTGATGCAGCCCTACATGCCTCCCTCTCCTGAGCTAATAGTTTCATCTCTACATAGCTACCACACCCTACATCTGAGGCAATCTGTTTAACCCTGGTCTACCCCTACAGTTCTTGTCCTCGACCCTCCCACCCATAACTAAACTTGCTACCTGGTTGTCTTAATATCTGTCGTACCAACCTATCTCTTCTCTTCACTAGGAGTCGCCAGAAACATCTCTCCTCTCACACTCGTGTTAATATCTCTTCATTTGTTACCCTATCTCTGAACTATATCATTCTCCTGTAACACCACATTTCAAACGCTTCAATTCTCCTCTATTCTGCTGCACCATTAGTCCGAGGTTCACTTCCTTATAGTGTCATGCTCCAGACAAAAGCTTTCAAAAATGACTTCCTAATACCTAAATGCATATTTGATGTCAAAATATTCCTTTTCTGTATAAATGCTTTCCTTGCCCGAGCCAAACTGCTTTTTATATCCTCTTTGCTTCGTCCATCACTGGTTATTTTGCTTCCTAAGTAACAGAAGTCTCCTACTTCCCGTAGCGTTTCACCTGCCAATTTGAGGTCCATAGAGGTTCCTGATTTATTTCGGCTGCATTCCAATAATGTTGTTTTATATTTATTGATTTTCATCATGAACTCTTTCCTCAAGATGGAGTGCATACCATTCAAAAACTCGTTCAAATCCTCTGGCGTATCGCCCAAGATGATGATGTCATCAGCAAATCTAAAAGATGAAATTATTTCTCCTTGAATCGTCGCTCCCACTTTAAATTGTTCTCCAATTTCCTGATTATTGTGTTTTTAGAGATCTTTGAAATGCGTTGCCCTCGCACATGGTGTAGATGCATTGTCAAAGGAAAACATTCCATGTTACAAACATGGGCCGCATAACCTGTACCGAAAGCCTATTCTGGACAGCAGTTCCTTGAACTCAGATTTGCCAATATGTTATTGTATCTTTCCATGTGGTATATCTCTGTACCTCAACATACAGAAGAGTGCTTTAAAAATGTTTCTTGTGTACATTTTGGAACAGGTGGTGAGTGTGGTTTTTGGCGGAGTGGATACTCGCTCGTAGAAATTCTTTTCAGTAAAATAGACTGGTTCACAATTTTGTAAGTGCACATTGAGGTATGTGACGGCGGGCTGCCTTAAGTGTTACGGAAACGGCAATAGCCGCCACAGAGCTTCGTTGCTACTGAAATAACGACCAGGCTGATATTTGTACTTATCTATACGGGATTTGTAAGCCCAGTATTTATGAAATTAAACGTAGCTATATCGCTACCTTTATTTAGTAGCCGCTACCGTAGTATTTAAAAAATTAAAAGTGGTATTAGAAGGCGCTACACCTATTTTTTTTTACCCCTGGCACTACAGACCATGAAGGGCCTAGGCCTATCATGCGACCGCTTCCCAGCCATTTGGCCTGCAGGTATTGTGGATACGCGTGGTCAGTGCATCGTGTCCCCTCAGCCGTTGATCTTGTTCTTCGTGACCGGGGCGCTGCCTCTCTATCAGACAGCTACTCAATTATACTCACGAAGCTGACTGCACCCCGTTGCGGCCCTCACGTCATTGTCTAAAATCTCTGATGGAGCCGGGAATCGAACCTGGGGCCTCCGGATGAGAGGCAAGTGCGCTACCCTGTTCTTATTGTGTTTATATATATATATATATATATATATATATATATATCTTCAAAAAGATAATAAATAGATTGGCATTGCCTCCTACAGGGATTTATAGAAAATCGGATGTCATACCTGAGGTTATGTTGCCATGGAAACGGACTTGCCATTAGTTCATCAGTTTATCAGAGTGAAGATAGTTTTCTACGAATATCTTTGAAACTGTTGGATTTAGAGCCTTAAAATGTTGTGGTGTTTGAAGCCATATTTTCAGTGTTGCCTTAGTAAACAAGAGTTCAGTGCTTTTCAGTCGGTCAACACGAATGTACCCAAAAGAGATGGGTTATGCCCTAATCCTGAAATAAATTACATGAGATTAATAAAACACTAGGATGACCAGTTTCGATCGTCAAGCGATCATCATCAGATCCATTACACTTAGGCTACAAAATCTATGTTTGAAATACAGGTGAAAATATTTACAATATGTACAATTATTTAGTTGCAGTATTGGTACTGCAACTGTCAGTGTATGCTAAATGCAGTATATATGTTAGGTGAAATGCTAAATGGTGATAGCTATCCGTAGACTGTACTTTAGAGAGATTATATGGTTGTAAACTATGGTTAAACTATAAAATTTTAGGCTAACTACTTATCTGATTGTCTTCCGTACAACAGCTACTCGCAGTTTTCGTGCTCACTGGAACTCACTGTGCGGTCGACTGCGGTGGTTATCTTAACGAAAAAATTTGCGCGTTTCAACTATGTGAATGCGAATACATATAAAATCACTAACCTATTCAAAAATCAAGGCATAAAGATAGCTTTCACGACGAAAAACACAACCACTAGGCACCTCCTGAATAGTAATCTAAATAAACGTGACCCGTATTCAAGGTCAGGGGTATATTCTATAACGTGCCAAGACACCGATTGTCAAGCTAATTACATCGGGCAGAGTGGAAGGCGAGTAGACACACGTTATAATGAACATAGGAATGCGATAAGATACGGAACACATTCTGCCGTGTGCGAACATATGTGTGACGCAGGGCACAGCTTTACCAACATAGAGTCGGACCTTAAAATAATCCATCACGAATCGAAAGGCAGAGCTCTTGACATAAAGGAAGCAATCGAGATACACCTAGCCAAACGAAACAATCCCAACAATCTAAATGAACACACGTTCATGGAGAGCTCACCCCTCTTCACGCTACTAAAAAACACACCCTGTCGGAAACAAAACACAATTTAGCGACACAGCCAAGCTAGATAAAAAGGGGGGAAATTAGGGGTTTTTTAATAGGTAAATGTTATCTGGATCAGGTGTACGATGTACTTTTCTTCTGCAATAAACCAAGGCCCATATTCGCGGCAGTATTAAAGGTGCCGGGACGTCCTCATAAGACCGTCAACGCTTAGTTCGAATGGGTTATGCTCCACGCGTGGCGAGGGCTAATCCACGGTCTTTAATAGTTGTAGACCCACCTCATTCAATAACATACATCTTATCTAGGTTGGCAACACCTCACATAAACACATCGCTATCACTCCCCACAGCACGTAGGGGCAGGGGGGAGAAAGCAGGGAAAACCAGTCGTTAAGATAACCACCGCAGTCGACCGCACAGTGAGTTCCAGTGAGCACGAAAACTGCGAGTAGCTGTTGTACGGAAGACAATCAGATAAGTAGTTAGCCTAAAATTTTATAGTTTAACCATAGTTTACAACCATATAATCTCTCTAAAGTACAATCTACGGATAGCTATCACCATTTAGCATTTCACCTAACATATATACTGCATTTAGCATACACTGACAGTTGCAGTACCAATACTGCAACTAAATAATTGTACATATTGTAAATATTTTCACCTGTATTTCAAACATAGATTTTGTAGCCTAAGTGTAATGGATCTGAAGATGATCGCTTGACGATCGAAACTGGTCATCCTAGTGTTTTATTAATCTCATGTAATTTATTTCAGGATTAGGGCATAACCCATCTCTTTTGGGTACATTCGTGTTGACCGACTGAAAAGCACTAAACTCTTGTTTACTAAGGCAACACTGAAAATATGGCTTCAAACACCACAATGTTCACGGCTAGTCAGGCAAATCGTGAAGCCAAGATATTCAAATCACTCAGGCTTAAACTCATGAATTTAGACAAATCAATTTGGTTCAACAAAAAATGTATATAACTAAACCTCACCCCTAAATACGTACCAATTAAAACCGTACCGAACACACCAGCCTCGATCATTTCAACCAAACAAGCCAAAGCGGTTTGGATAAAAAACGAATTAAGATTTGCATACATAAGAAAGCAAAAAATTAACCAACAATTGCACGACATTCAATTGCAACTAAGTAATTTCTGGCACGCACCCCAATGGGACAGCTTCACCGAGCACCTACATGACACCATCAAAATCAGAGCAATGAGGTAGCATGAAACGCTAGAAAATAAATTAAGAAAACTAGGAGAAACACAGAACCATCAATCTAACGAACAACACACGAATAACAATGAATTCAATTTCCACAGCAGAGTAAACAACAGAACAGAACAGAACGAACGTAACCTTTTCTCAAGGTGAAATGAATATGTTAGACAAAGGTTTGAAATACAACTGCACAGACGCACACACGAACCACAATATAAAACAGTTAATCACAGATATTGAGATAGCCAGTCACAAGCTCCCAGCAGAAGACAGGGAATTAACCAAAAATCTCGCCACCAACGAAGCCAAAAAAATCCTCAAACGAGAGGGCGATAGCAATAACATTCAAAACAACAAACAACTCAAAGAAATAAAGTCGTTGAAACAAAAAATAAAAGAACATGACTTAATCATCACAAAAGCAGATAAGGGAAACACTACAGTAATTTTGAACAAAACAGAATACATTGAAAAAACAGTCGAATTCCTAAACAACAACGAAATCAAGGAATTAACAAAAGACCCCACCAATAAATTCCAAAAACAAATAAAAAGTGCGCTAAAAGAAACAGAATACATACTGACCAAAGCCGAAAAATCAAAACTAATAAACATGAACCCGAAAATACCGTCATTGAGGGGACAACCAAAAATACACAAAAAGGAATGCCCAATGAGACCAATAGTCAATTGTAGGAATGCACCTAATTACAAAATCAGCAAAGAGTTACTAAAAATCATAAAATGCCGTCTTTCCAACGACAAAAACAACTCTGTAAAGAACACAACAGAACTAGTAACAGCATTGAACACCCTACAAATGAAACCTAGCTTCAGGCTAGTATCCTTCGACGTAACTAACATGTACACCAATATTCCGATTATTGAAGCAATCAACACTATCGAAAACAACTTAAAATCCAACAATTCGGTAAAAGAAATTGAAGAGATTGTGAGATTACTGAGGGTCGTTCTCACCCAAAACGTGTTTCAATTCGACAATAAAATATACACACAGAGAGAAGGCCTAGCAATGGGATCGCCACTAAGTGGGTTAATCGCTGACATCTTCATCAATGCACAAGAAAATGCGTTCTTAGAAAAGACTTCAACAAAGGGAATAGTAATATGGAAAAGATACGTAGATGATGTAATTTGCATCTACGATACTGAACTAACAAGCGAAGAAACAATTCTCCAATCCATTAATAGCCTTCACCACTCTATCAAATTCACTAAGGAATCCGAAATAGACCGGAAAATAAATTATCTCGATATAACTATTGAACGTTAAGACAACGACCTTTCATATTCCATATTCCGGAAAGCAACACAAACCTCGCATGCAATCGACAATCAGTCTAATCACCCCAGTACGCACAAACTAGCGGGTTTCAATTCAATGGTGCACAGGGCTTTAAACATACCCATGTTCAAAGACAACTATAATAAGGAAATAAGAACTATTATGCAAATAGCAAAGGAAAACAACTTCTCGCCAGGCAAAATAAATCAAATTATAGCCAAACATAAAAATAAAGATAAAACGATTCCCAAACCGGACAGTAAAGAGAAAAAATTTGCGCGTTTCAACTATGTGAATGCGAATACATATAAAATCACTAACCTATTCAAAAAGCAAGGCATAAAGATAGCTTTCACGACGAAAAACACAACCCCTAGGCACCTCCTAAATAGTAATCTAAATAAACGTGACCCGTATTCAAGGTCAGGGGTATATTCTATAACGTGCCAAGACACCGATTGTCAAGCTAATTACATCGGGCAGAGTGGAAAGCGAGTAGACACACGTTATAATGAACATAGGAATGCGATAAGATACGGAACACATTCAGCCGTGTGCGAACATATGTGTGACGCAGGGCACAGCTTTACCAACATAGAGTTGGACCTTAAAATAATCCATCACGAATCGAAAGGCAGAGCTCTTGACATAAAGGAAGCAATCGAGATACACCTAGCCAAACGAAACAATCCCAACAATCTAAATGAACACACGTTCATGGAGAGCTCACCCCTCTTCACGCTACTAAAAAAACACACCCTGTCGGAAACAAAACACAATTTAGCGACACAGCCAAGCTAGATAAAAAAGGGGGGAAATTAGGGGTTTTTAATAGGTAAATGTTATCTGGATCAGGTGTACGATGTACTTTTCTTCTGCAATAAACCAAGGCCCATATTCGCGGCAGTATTAAAGGTGCCGGGACGTCCTCATAAGACCGTCAACGCTTAGTTCGAATGGGTTATGGTCCACGCGTGGCGAGGGCTAATCCACGGTCTTTAATAGTTGTAGACCCACCTCATTCAATAACATACATCTTATCTAGGTTGGCAACACCTCACATAAACACATCACTATCACTCCCCACAGCACGTAGGGGCAGGGGGGAGAAAGCAGGGAAAACCAGTCGTTAAGATAACCACCGCAGTCGACCGCACAGTGAGTTCCAGTGAGCACGAAAACTGCGAGTAGCTGTTGTACGGAAGACAATCAGATAAGTAGTTAGCCTAAAATTTTATAGTTTAACCATAGTTTACAACCATATAATCTCTCTAAAGTACAATCTACGGATAGCTATCACCATTTAGCATTTCACCTAACATATATACTGCATTTAGCATACACTGACAGTTGCAGTACCAATACTGCAACTAAATAATTGTACATATTGTAAATATTTTCACCTGTATTTCAAACATAGATTTTGTAGCCTAAGTGTAATGGATCTGATGATGATCGCTTGACGATCGAAACTGCTCATCCTAGTGTTTTATTAATCTCATGTAATTTATTTCAGGATTAGGGCATAACCCATCTCTTTTGGGTACATTCGTGTTGACCGACTGAAAAGCACTAAACTCTTGCCTTAAAATGTGGTTTTCGGTGTCCATTAGGGACGAGCCGAGTATTGTTTCTTGCATCGAGGGGCGTAAAATGAGCTTTGTCCGGTCTTTATACGACAATTTCGATATTTTGTCCCGGTTGAGTATTTTGGTGAATTTTCAGTTATGTTGCCCGTTCTACGGGAACAATGATTTATATGTTATCCCATGGTATAAGCTGTCTCCATTTCAAATTCCATCCTAATCCGTCCAGCCGTTTTAATGTCAAGAGGTAACAAACTAACACACAGACACACACACAAAGATTTTCACAATCTCTCTAGATATAAAAATGAAAGTTTTTCTGTTTTTTCTGAATTTCCACGGAAGTTTGAGTTATTAACGCATTTCAGACTCCTTTATGACGGTTGCGCGCAAAAACATTTTTTTTGTCTCTCTGTCTGTTTGTCTGTCTGTGTACAATTTTGCACGCGTATCACTCGAGAACGGCTGAGTGGATCAACGTAAAATTTGGTACAGATGTCCATGAGAGGCACGAAAGTAATCATTGACGTAACTCTTCTCCATACCTCTCATAAAAGAGGAAAAAAGGAAGCTTGTAGTTTAACGTGACCGTTAATCTCGCGATCATAAGCCACGGGACCTCCGTTTTACGTGGAATCCGAACCACAGGACATGGCATTTCACATCGAAAATCTCACATGCAGTGACCGGGAATCGAACCCGGTCCGCCTTGGTGAGAGACATACAGCTTGACCGCTGCGCCACCACGCCCCCATCATCATAAAATAGGGCCTAACCCCTTAAAATGCATGCTGAAATGGGCGTAGAAAGACGGGACAAAGCTCATTTTCAGCGTCTCAATGCAAGAAACAAAACTCGGGAGCCCTACGGGCCCCGAAAACCACATTTTAAGATCCTAAATCCAACAGTTTTTGAGATATACCCAGAAAACTAATTTCATTTATTAAGCTATTGAATGAATGCAGTCCGGTAACCATGGCAACACATTCTCTGAAGTCCATCTATTTCTGTAAGACGCAATGCCATTCCATTTATTACATTACTGTGAACGTTCGCAAACGGCTATAAGGTTATCACGGAACCACCTAAACTGTAAAATTCATCAATACGTATATAATGCGCTTAAGGGGGTCAAGGGGTACTCTTGAATTTTTTCACGTGATTTACACGGGCGGGTGTGGCACTAAAGGTATATTATATCACTATCCCTATATTAATCAATTATTATTATGATTATTATTATATTATGACGTACAAGGACTAGACAAAACTCATTTTCAGCCCCTCGGTGGCTCGGAGGCTACTACGTTTTAAGGCTCTAAAACTACGTTTCTGAGATATTCCCAGAAAACTAATTTCATTTAATAAACTAATAAATAGATAACGAGTACAGAAGAACACCAAATCAGGAGCTATATAAATATACTGAGAAAATCACAGATGTGGCCAGGAAGAGACGTCTGGCTTTCTACGGACATGTGTCATGGATGAACCCAACAAGACTAACCAACCGGCTTCTCAACTACTGGGGGAATAGAAAGGGCTTGACACCGTCGCTATCAGTAGTTAACAAGGATATCCAAGAACTGAAGATAATGAAATGTGATATTCGAAGCCGATCACATCTCAGAAAGATATTTAAACAGAAGAGTTTTCAGGACAGACCACCCTGTAAGAAAACCGGCATCATCTGGACAAAAGAGAGAAAGGAGAAACATAGCCAGATAATGCGCGAATATTGGGCAAACATCAAGTCCCTCACCAAACTGAAAAGTTGAACGTCGTGGTCCTTAGCTGGCCCATCCGAAATAATAATAAGAAGAACAAGAAGAAACTAATGAAGTAATGCAAGCCGGTAAACATGACAACAGTATCACAAGAGGTGACATCCAACTTTCCATTTATTTCTGTAAGAAGCAATGCCACTCAATTTATTACATTTTTGTGAAAGTTTGCAAATGGCTATAAGGTTATCGTGGAATCAAACATAGACTGTAAAATTTAACAATGTGATTAAGGGGGTCAAGGGGTACCCTAGATTTTTTACACGTGACTTACACGTGTGATAAGTTGTACAGAAGGTCTATTAAATCTCCAAACAGCAACATTATTTTCAAATATTCCTGGATTGAAATAGTGTTTTTTTGCAGCTTTTGGGAATTTGGGCCATTGGAGTCTAAAAATCCCGAATTTTCATGCACCACAAGCCTTTATAATTTATTAAGGGAGTCTTCCTGGGGATGGGGACTTTCCATAACGGTGAGGGTCAGTTTTAATTTGACATATATGGCGTTTCGTCTACGAGGTTTTCAATATTATTGTCACGTCAGGAAGTACACGTTAGGTGAATTTAGTTTGAGAGAACAATTTAAGTAATCATATTTCTGTCGACAAACGGGTTCATTGTAAAGATGATTTTGTTTGATACTGTGTGGTTGATATATATTTATGTTTATGTACGCCTATAATTCATGATGGGGTGCTTGGAGCATCGTAAAATTCGGTATTGTAACCATGAGTCAATTAATACACCAATCATTTAGAAAACTCTTCAACGTACTTCTCATAGAAGGGTGGGTATAAGGAACAACTTTTCAAAATACATGCTAAAATAGGTGAAAAGTAAACAATATCCTAGAAGGACGACCAAAGCATATATTGCGCTTCTCAGTGTGACACAAAACTAGGGAGTCTATAAAGGGTCTTCGAAAACCACATTTTATGACCCTTAAATAAACAGTGTCTGCGATATACCCATAAAACCAACTTCGTTCTGATAAACTTATGAAGGAATGACAAGCCCCTAACCATTTCAACCATAGCTCAAATGATAAGGTCTGGTTATTAATACCGAAGACCGTTCGAAGAGCGGGTACTTCTGCTAGTTATAATATATATAGGGATATAGGGATATAGGGATTACCACTTCATTCCACTACCACGTAAATGAATCACCAAAATACACGTGATTTTTATAAAGACTTCCACTAGATGGTAGTATTTGTCGTTTTGAAATTCATAGCCAAGAGAAATTACTGTAAATAGTTGACTGAACACAACTGGTGAGATGAGCTCGTCTCTTGCTCAGGGATATGTCTGTAGAAAAGATATAGCCTATCGCAAGTGCTGCGGAGTTAGCAAAGTCTGAGGAACTGGAACGCTGGAGTACAATTTGAAGGCTTACACTAGGACACATTTACTTCTGTTAACAATATACTTGGACCATGTCACTTTTTAAAATCAAAACAAATTGGTGTAGCGGATTAGCATACCACGACGGCGATGGGGATCTGCAACAAATCCCGAGAACGGAGGTCCAATCCCGGTGCTGACAGCGCCCTTCCAGGCAAGTACCGGGATAGAACCTTATTTCAAGTGCAAGAGCACCTACCTCATCCCTGTCCCTAATACAGCAACACACACTTCTACAACATAATCGCAATATAAGCACCAACTGTAGTGAGATAATATTTGTATATAAACTTAAACCACAACCCAGTTATCAGGATCTGATGATGAGTGCTTAAAGGTCGAAACGCGTAATCCTAAAATTTCCCCATTATAGCAGTGATCATAACTAATACATGTATCTTTTTCCAGAAGTGTTATGTACACATTATATACATTGCACCCCACACAATCATTGGGCAAATTCGTGTTGACCGACTGAAGAGTTAAAAGAGGTAACATAAACAGTTCTAACACAATCTGTAGACATTACTTGACTTATTCTTGGAAACAATAGCCTGCAGTAGGCTAGTTGTCTGAGCACAGACAGAATTCGTGTAGCAATAGGCTAATCCTTTCAGACAATAAACTTTCACAGAGCTTTTATTTTCAGTATTATTCTTCCGAATGGCAGAGCCTCGCAGACTGCAGAAAACAATTTAGGGGGCACACGTTTTAGACCAATGGGGTGTTTTGATTGAAAACGGAACTTCGACACTGTATAAATAGATCTCCTGGATGGTATTAGCTGGAAATATCATTACGATGTACTACACCTCCGTAGCAGTTCCATGCTCCCTCCTCCATAAGTATTGAAGTGTGGTTGCATCATCACTGTGTCCGTGTAAATAATCCATATTGAAAATCGGGCAAGAGTAGGTTATTGGCTGTGTATTCAATGATCGTGAATGAATTACATTAATACAGTCATGTATTTATTCTGTTCTGAATATGCAAATATAATGTGCGACCAACTCATTGAATACGTAGATCATAGCCGCTAGACATTTGCATCATATAGCAGGAACTGCAACTTTCAATCTTCAACAAGAACTCTCCCCATGTGGATGCTGTCCACCTCTATGTACTGTAAGTATATAAATGTTTGTATGTTTGTATGTATTGTACCCGTATTCTTGGCTGTCATATCCTAGATAAAGTGAATTGCACATGTGCAATGAAGATCACCGCACACCGCTGACAACACAAATACACATCCTCTAAATATTTATGCTCTGAAATGAAAAGGTTACTCAGCAATACAAACTCCAATAAGGTAGAGTGAAAAACTAAATATATCAGGGCATTAAAGAGATTATAAGTAGGCTACTTGACTCAATTCAGGGGCAGATGACCTCGTAGTTCCACCCCTTAAAACAACAATAACTAACTGACTCAATTCAATATTTCATAGCTTAAATTTACTAATGAGCAAACAAGTACACGATTTTATTTTAAATCACAAAATCCTACTCCGTATTTATTCATATTAAACATATTTACAACAATCAAATGCGTATTATTGATGAATATCATTCAATATTAAGTTGATTGTATTTTTCCAGCTGTTTTTGCAATTGAGGAGATTTGAGAAAAATTTTAAAATTCCTACATAAAGTTCATCCGTCACCTATTCCATGTTTCTATACAGTAGTGTGGTAACACAACACAATCACCTTTCTGTTGTCACAAACATTGATGAAATTAAAATTATACAATTAATCATCTCATCCTTGTTAACAATTCTAACTATCTGATTAAAGATTCTTGCTTTACGTATTTATTAACATTTTCCTTTTAATTATTACTATTATTCCTCTCTCCAAGGGGCAAGACTCGTTCGTCACTATCTTCTGGTGGAAGAGATCCCTGTCTAATGCGTCGTCAGGATTGATATGGCGTATTTGGAGGTCTTCCTTGGTGTTTCTAAACCAGGCCGTTGTGGTTTGGTGGTTGGAATCAAGAAAGTGAAAGATCTTTGTCAACCTGTTGCCGTCCATTCATGTGAGGTGACCATAACATCGTGCCTGTCTTTTACGGATTTTGTGTGTAAGCTTCTCAATTTTACTATACACTTCCTTGTTGGATCTGTTTTGTTGGATGCCATTCTTGTAATTGGTCCCCATGATTTCTCTAATGATTCTGCGCTCAGTTTTCTCCAGTTCTTCGAATAGCCTTTTATCGGCATTTAGGGAAAGGTTTTCGTCTGCATACATAACTACTGGCTTCAGAACCCTATCATAGTGATGTACAGGGTCATTAAGTGTGTGCGCACCAGTAAACACGGCAAGCTAAGCCGGCTGTGACTAGCGCAGACCGCGGCCACGCGCACCCGGTCCAGCTGGCAGTTGGCGTGAACCGCTGACTCATATCGTTAGTTCACACGTGTTTTGTCATTCATATGGGCGTGCATTTGCAAAGCTTAGACGTTAGTGTTGCACGTTTAGTGAGTATTGTGATTACTGTGATTGTTGGTCATGCCTAGACACCAATTCACATTGCGCGAACGTGTGTAAATCCAGAATTGGTATATGAAAAGCAGAAAATCTTGTTCTGAAACAAGACGAAAATGTTGAATCAAGTTTCCAGGCTCCGTAAATAATAAAAGAGTTGACAGACATTCTTTCTTCAAAGGATGTCAGGTGTGTGTTACAAGAGAGGGAGGATATTTTGAGCATCGCCTATGAGCTCTGTAAGTACACACTATTGAACATGTTTGGTAAAAGTGTGAAAGTGCGCGCCGACCACCGGCTGAACCCAGTGCGTGCGGCCGCGATCTCCGCTAGTCACAGCCGGCTTAGCTTACCGTGTCTATTGGCGTGCACACACATACTGTGCCCGTTGGACGAGGTTATCTGGTTACCACCAACCGTAACGTGGCCTCCCAGATGACCTCTACATCGAGACACATTGCCGGAGAGGATCGGAATGCACGTCTTATGGGACTAGCCGGCACAAGACTCTGCTTCCCTAAGGATCAGGTTCCCATCACAGTGATTGTCATAGACACCTAATGAAAATGCACCCCCAAAAGGTCATAACTACTAAATAATTACATCCAGACTTAAGACATACTCATGGTGTGTTTATTTGAAATGCCAAACCCCTGTCCTACGGTCGGAGGGTTTGGTAAAACGGTTATTCCGTAGCTAATAAACAAAAGAAAAAAACTCCTAAAGTTAACGTAGAATCCCCTCGACAGGTCCTAAATACAGCAAAACAAAGCAAGGCTGGGGAAATGGTACCGCAAGAAAAATAGTTATAGAAGAAAAAATGACGCTTCTAGGAAGGAGGCATTATGTCATCAAAACATGTCAAACATGACAGCAAAGTTAAAGGATTGGTACCATCCCATATTTACATTTATACTCTAATTAATTTGAACTAAACCTGCTTTAAGCTGATCAACGGCGTTATACGACCGTGATGAACAAACTAAACAAAAACTAATGATTGTCAGTCATCATTTACAGTACAATGGTACAATTATATACAACAACAAAGATAATATATTACAAGCGACAGTAGGGAAACAGTGGGAAACCATATCAGTAAATAAATAAGTTGTACACACAAATAATCATCTTATTATTCCTGCCTACAATCGGATGAACAACTGTTTGTTGTCCACCGTCATCTATCAGTGTATTTAAACTTGAGAATCCAACTGCGCAAGAACAGCATTCTCCCGATCGGGTCACGACCCACGAATTCTGAACTTTGGGTTCGTGCGATCTCTGTCAAAAGTCTATCAGTGTTAGCTACAAAACTTACTAGTAAGAACAAACGAAAGCTCAATGCATTGGTCCGCTCGACTAAAGAAACAAGATCACGATTTAACAACGATTAAAGTTTAACTGTATTCTTAGCATCGTAGGTTTAGGAAATAAATTGATGGTTCATGATTTAGTCCTTAGTTTAATGCCGTAGATTTATGAGTCGATTTATTTTATTTGCGAATTGACCACTTCGGATCACGCTACAATTTCATGTTTTCTTTGCCTGAAGTTTCCTCTTCCTCCAGTACTCCTTCATATGGGCGCTATGCTGTTTCTTCTGCTCATCCGTCCAGGCTCTTCCCTTCTTTGTGGTTCTTGTGACGTGAAACCCTTCCAAATTTTGAATTATGTACCGAAATGTTTCCCTGTTTGACATCTGAACTTCCTGGATGTTGGAATTTTCGAGATCTTTTCGAACTTACTTAATCCATGTCGTTGTTGTCTTCTTGTTCCACAGGTAGTCGAATAACTGTTTGGTTAGTCTAGTTTTGTCCATTCTGTACAAGTGTTCGAGAAACGATAACCTCCTCTTCTTCATGGTCTCTGAGATTCTCTCCACATTTTTATAGACTTCATTGTTGCTCCGAAGTTTCCAGCCGGTTTCAGTCTGGACTGCGCCCATGATTTTCCGTAGTATTCTTCTTTCTAGGATCTCTAGCTTCTCCAACTTGTAATTCATCGAGAGGCATTCGCTGGCATACAGGCATTCTGTTTTTACTACCGTGTTGTAATGTTTTAGTTTGGCATTCCATGAGAAGCATTTCTTGTTGTAGATGTTTTTAGTTAGCCCATAAGCTCTTTCCATTTTTGAGATACGATCTTCTACAGCAGCTTTCTCTATGCCGTTCTCTTGTATGGTTTCACCGAGGTATTTGAACTTTTTCACCCTCTGAATCCGTCCAATCTCTGTTTCAAGGAATTGTGGTCCATGTTTGTCATTCATCATGAACTTGGTCTTCTCTTTCGAGATCCTAAGTCCTGTCTTGCTAGCGATCTTTTCTAAGAGGTTGATCTGTATGGCCGCTTCTTCTAGGTTCTCTGAAAGTATCGCAAAATCATCAGTGAAAGCCAAGCAATTGACTTTGATTCCTCCCGTTTTTCGTCCTAGGCAGATCGGGGCTATCTCTTGATTTTCAAGTTCGGAATTCCAAATTCTCACAATCCTCTCGAGGACACAGTTGAACAGTAATGGTGATAATCCATCACCCTGTCGCACACCTGTCTTGATTTCAAATGACTGAGACAATTCTCCCATGAACTTCACCTTAGAAGTTGTGGCTGTTAAGGTTTCTCTGATAATATTGGCCAGTTTGGTTTTGACTCCAAATTCTCTAATGATCTTATCTAGGGTCCCTCTGTCCACCGGGTCGAAGGCATTTTTGAAGTCAATGAATGAAACCACTATACTTTTGCCGTTCAGCGCTCTGTGGCGAATTATGGATTTCAAATTTAGGATTTGTTCGGCACAGGAGCGGCCTTTCCGGAACCCACCTTGGTATTCTCCAAGTTGCTTATCTAGGATTCCTTCTATTCTATTCAGAAGTATCCTTGAGAGGATTTTGTAAGTGACTGGGAGTAGCGACACGCCTCTGTAGTTGTTAACATCTTGTTTGTTCCCTTTCTTATGGAGTGGGTGGATCGGCGCTGTTTTCCATTCGTCTGGTAGCTTTTCCGTCTCCCATATTTGTTGGAAGATATGGTGCAGGTCGTCTAAGATTTCCGGTTCTGCCCACTTCAACATTTCTGCTGATATGGAGTCTTCCCCGCTTGCCTTGTTGTTCTTGAGACTTTTCAGGGCTTCCTTTATTTCTTCTTTTGTTGGTGGCATATCATCTTCTGAGTTTATAGGATGAGTCTGATATTCTAGTTTGTTGGTTGGAGGCGGGCAGTTGAGGAGTTTCTCAAAGTATCTGGGTAATATATTGCAGTTTTCTTGATTGTTCAGTCCAATTTTTCCTTCTTCGTTTTTGAAACTTATACTTGGAAATTGGTATCCTCTAATCTTGTCCTTGAAGGTTTGGAAAAAATCTCTGGTGTTATTCTTAGTGAAGTCGTCCTGGTGGATTTGTAACTTTGCATTCTCAAACGATCGTTTGGTCCTGCGGAATACCCCTGATGTTTCTTTCCTTTGGGTTCTGAATTGTTCCATATCTCTTGAACATTTCCATTTTCTCCATGTGTCGGATCTCTTTTCAAGTGCTTTCACACATTCTTCATTCCACCAGATTGTACGTTTCCTCTTTGCCAGTCCGAATGTTTTCTTAGCGGCTTCATTGATCTTTGTACAAAGATGTTGCCAGGTCTTTGTTCTAGAAGAGCGGATTTCTTCTCTGAAGTTATTTATAATATCTCCATTGATGTTCATTCGATTGGTGTTGTATTTTTTCAACTTAGGTGGATCCTTCTTTTGTTTTGGTGGAAGAAAACGTATTTTAACTTTGGAGAGATAGTGATCAGAGTCAAATTTACCATTTCTAATCACTTTAACATTCATCACCTCCCTAGTATTTGTCCTTGATATTGCTACATGGTCTAATTGGAATTCTCCTAGGTTGGGATTTGGAGATACCCATGTCTTTGCTTTTCTTGGAAGTTTCCGAAAATGAGTCGACATGAGATTCAACTGGAAGATTTTGTAGAGTCCAAGGAGCCGTTCGCCATTCTTGTCTGTCCTCCTGTGTGCTGGATAGTCTCCTACTATATCTCTGTATTTTCTTTCTGTCCCTATTTGTGCGTTGAAGTCTCCCAGAAGGATTTTTACATGGTTCACAGGTATCCGAGCGATTTCTGTTTCTAAGAGGTCCCAAAAGTCATCGACTTTCTGTGGGTTCTTCTTGTTGTCTTCGTTGATCAGAGCATGGCAATTTATGAGAGTATAATTCCTGTTTTTGCACTTGATTATCAATAGGGATAATCTCTCAGATTTAGATGAAAAGTCTGTGACACTATCCACTATGGTTTTGTTTATGTAGAAGGCAGTCCCAAGGAGAGGGGTGTTAGCCATTATCTTTATTGCTGGCTTTCCTTTGAATACTCTGTAGTGCTTTGTATCCATGATGTGGTCATCTAGGAATCTGGTCTCTTGTACAGCCAAAATCTGGATTTGTTGGTCGTCCAGGAGCTTTTCCAATTCTTTCTGTTTTCCGACTCGCAGGAGTGAGTTGACGTTAATGGTCCCGATGAAGTATTTCCTCTTGAATTTCAATTTGGAAGGTGTTTCAAGACGTTCCGAATCATCTTGTATGCAGGTGGTGGGACTCCCCAGAATCCTAGGTCCCGATGCATTGCCTACTGCAATGGTGGATTTCTCTTTCAATTTACCACCTGGGGTAGTGCTCTCATTTAGCGACATTTCCATTCTGCATATGAAATTGTGTTGTGTAGGTGTAGGAAATAAAATTCCGAAATAAGATCGGATTGTTAGTCCGAAATGATTGTTTTTTCGTGGTTTACTCCACTAGGTTCTTCCGCTCTCTCTGCCGTTGGGAACTGAAATTCTTCATCCGCCTTTGAGACCGTTGACCATGTTTCACCCTCCTCCTTTCTCAACCGGGCTTGGGACCGGCTATGGCGGAGTTTTATGAGTACATTTATTATTAAGATAGTTGACCAAATGCAAGGCTCCACAAGAGCGTGCTACCAACACGTGGTACACCTCAACAAAGAATACGTGGCTCGCACGTTAACAATAACACAATCGGTACTCGTAAGAGACCATACCTTTCCTCCTCGGTCAAACTTGTTCTGTAACATAGCTTTGCCGGCATTCACTAACAAACATGGTAACCAACCCGATGGCGTGTATTAAAACAAGGTAAATAATCATTCACTTACAAGTGAGAATACACAATGGCCTTAAGGGTCCAACCTATCAAATGGTTACTCAAATTAAATATAAATCATGACAAAACATATTGGGCTCGCTCACAAATACCTGCGAGTATATTAAATATTTAGCATTACTTATTAGTACACCTGTACCAGAACAACTTTACAAAAATCGATACTTAATCAAGGTCAATAGCATGAGCATAAACAAAGCATGGCTCGTAAGACATTCCTAGCAAGGTCTAGAAACAAAAATAAAAATGAAGTCGTAAGTCAATTGTCTCACAAGAGAGATCGTAAATAACCTTGGGCAATGTCATCGGCGTGAACTGGACGAGCATCTGTCTTTATGCTCCCAGCACCCTGCACTACGCGTTATAGCGTGTCAATGAGTTCTCAAAGAAATGTCTATCACTGATATTTAAAACACATGAAATTCACAATAAATGTAGGCTGAGTGTTCTTAGCATTCACTCTATAAGATTATACACATGTAAGAAAGGTTATGATGTCGTTAAAGACGAATAAATTACAATAAGAATGATATGTTTGGCTTCTAAAAACCAAATAGACGTAACTGAAAGATATCTCTCTCCTTCTGAAAGTCTTTGGCATTGTGTAGCACCACTGAAGCTCACAGCAAATGGGTGCTGCGTACAAAACACGTTTAAATGAAAATAAATACCAGTTTCACACCTTAACCTTAGGTGGAAATAATCGAAATGATACGAATATCGTGTAACAGAAAATTTATGAGTAAGTTCAAAACATTACTTAACTCATGTACAGCGATGTGAATTACCTGAATTCTGGTGGCAAACTGCTCACTCTTTAAAAAATATACATTACAATAACAATTGGGCTGGATACTTTCCATGCCTAAACGATACGCCATAATGTTAAATAAAAGACGTCAGTGGCGTACAAAATAATAGAAAAATGGGGACTTCAGAAACTTTGACAAATAATCAGCTGGAGCTGAATGAAAAATATGCCCCTGTCACAAATTACTAAATTGATCTTCCGTCATGCGGAATTACCTTTCAAGAACAATATTGGACCGTGTGAACGCACACAATCAGGTGACTAACTCAGTGTCGAGTAACGAAATGCAAAGAAGCATTTAGAAGCGTGAAAATCACCTTAAGAAGGTGGTCAAAAAGAATGAAAGAACCATACCTTGATGACCGACAATAAGTTACGGATGCTACAAACTAATCCACCCATGACCATCCACCGTACAGAAATAGATTAGAAAATCATGACTCACAGCTATTGCAGATTATTATCCGGACACGAGGATGGAGGATTTTGCCTTTCGTCCTGGCAATCCACAAATATCTTCTCTGCTTGGCCATAAGCATGGTTATCCACTGGTGGTTCACCATAGTCGTAGTGTGGGCTTAGGTGTTCGGCATTCTTCCCATTTGGATATTTAAGCCATAGTCATCTTCTTCTTGAGTACAGGACTATTATGCCTCAGCACATGGTTAAATGAAGGCATCTTGTAGAATCGTAGACATTTGTAGAATAGTAGACACGGCTTCTAGCGTATTTTAAATTCACAGCTTTTACACTTTTTAGCCAGCAGACTATATTCAAAAAATGGCATTGTCTGCTAAGATCACAGAAACTAGCTTTGACACCAAACACGTGTCTTTCCACTGAAGCTAACAACTTCACACGTTGTAGATCTCTTATCTAAGTGCATCTGCTCAATCTTAATCGTTTTACATTCGGCCTTTGCACGGCTCGTAAATATTTCACTGAAACTGCTGAATACTTCGGCTAGATTCTCCACTCGTGTATTTCTGGTACACAAATCACTAGTCACACTGGTCAGCCATTAAGCATGCTGCAACCATGTGGTCAATCACTTCACTGAGTGGAAATACAATAAAATTCAAGATCTTGGACGGACTTTTCGCGTCACCAGCACACTTCGTGCTACAATAAATACATTAGTCGTATTCACTTCACAAATTTGAATATCGATGATACTAATACTCGGTCACCTTGGACCTTCACAATTTAACGTCTGCTCGCCATGCGAGCACGGATTAGAGTCGTTCCTTCACGGAAGTAGGTGTGCTCAGTTTTAACACTTCCGAGTCATTTAGCGACTAAGTTCATTCCTTCCGCGTGTCTGCGGTGGTAGTAAACCATAAATAAATATTATCAGCCCATGAAAATGTGGCTAATTAGAGCTGAATGACTTCTCATTATAAATTCTAGATTGCACATCAAAGAAAACTTCTTTGATCATGTAGGGTAGTTTTTCATAGCTTCTTAATGAAGTCAAAAGAACATCTGATGTAGTGGCATACATCTGGGATGCGTTCATAATTCTTGAACATTATAAATTCCATGGTTCGTGTACAAGCTATCACCAGCATGAGCTATTCGGGCTCAATAATGACCCTGTATCTTAGTGTTTTTGGAAAACGCACGTTTTGTTAAAAATCATGCGTGATGTGTGGTAATCTATTGCAAGTTTGCGTATTCGTTCCCGAAGCCTTCCTTGTCCAGTCCATTTTCCATGATGACTTCACCTAGATCCACTTGGTGGATATCGCCGTATTTTTGTGGAGGTTTCGAGGGTCATCTTTGATATTAGTCATTTCTTCTGTTTTTCGCGATTTCCTTCATCAATGCGATTCGAAACCTAGCAGGACGCAAGGCCATTACGAAACCCGAGAAGGTATATTAGCTACAAATAAGGAGCCGTGGAAAAAACGAGAAATAGATCCAATAAACACAATACGGAGAGGAGCGTGTACAAACTGAATTTTGAAGGGAAATATTTTCGAAGCAACGATAGATAGATTCGCAAGGTTGGCGAGAATAACGTGAATAAATACGGTAAGTTACATGGGAAAAGCTAATATTAAAGGGAGCTGACTTACATTCAGAACGCTAGGATAGTAGACTAGACCATTGCAAGCTAACACATATAATACTCGACATGCGATTGAGCTAGTCCCCGCAGCGGGTAGTATTGGGTTGGGGGAGTTTTGAAAGTAGCACAAAGTACACAATCGTACAAATAATCTGAGAGTAGGCTAAGATAAAATTGTTTTCTGACATTTATTTTGCCAAAGATCCGTAGCTTAAATAACTAAAACCCTCCTGAAAGAAATAAACATCCTGCGTTCTTGTCCTAGAAATCCCCTCAAGAGTCCTGTCATACAAATAGCAAGCAAATAAAGGTAGGATGATGGTACGAAAGAAACCCCTAGGCAAATACAGTATCAAAGTAACTGAATATATTCTCTCCCACTGACCCTAGATGCACAGCATTCAACGAGATCCAAAAACTTGCACAAATGATTATAATAATAATAATAATAATAGTAATAATAATAATAATAACGATAACAGACGAAATTAGAAAACGCATAACCAATTTTTACACTCACATCCACAGAATGGCCACCTCCAGATTGCCAAAGAAACACAGAGTAAATGCGGCACAGAATGGCTTAAAGAGGTACACAGAGACTTACAAGTAACCAGCATAGAACATTTCAAACTGAGTGCGAGTCGAAAATCACGAATGTTAAGATCATTACGACAACCTGGAAAAAAGTGGACGGATGAGAGGAAGAGGGACCATTCCGCGAGAATGAAGAAATTTTGGGAGGAGCAGAGGAGACATACCTCCAAATGACATCATGCCATCAAATTTAATCGCTCTCCTGTAGGGGAATTTTCGCTTAAATATTATTAATAATAATAATAATAATAATAATAATAATAATACGATATGACGGTGCTATCGCCAAAATTTAATTTTAATTTTTCGAGCTAAGTCCCTATTTTAATCCCTATTGTAACAACTGTAAAGGTTCAACGAAAATGTACAAGTATACAATCAATTGCGACATCACCATATCGTCTGTCTTACAGTCAAATCGATCTTTGCTTGATCATTTATCATTCCTCATAATATCACTCAAGTCCGGCTAGTTTCATAGTTAGTTCCCTAAACCCTCCACCCTCTGAAATGTCTTAAGCTCACTAATTGGGCGTAACTTTGGTTGCTTACCTCGTGGGCCCAGCTACGCAGCCATCCTACTCCTTCCACTGCGCTTAACTTCTTACGCTTTTCAAGAAAACTGATGCTGATTCTATCTCATCTCCGCTTAGGTAAGTTTCTCCGTCTATACAGGCATTCGGTACAGTATGATTGTTTATCTGACGACCGCCTCATGATGTAATGTATTGACTACCATCCTAGAGGATCCGCGTTCGATACCCAGCCCCACCAAACTGGTCTGAGGGCTGGAACGAGAATCGCTCAACCTCGTCTAGATAACTAAGAACTGTTGGTTGCCCCCCCCCCACCCCCTCCTCTCCCTCTCAGCCATTGAAGAAGTGCTTATTCATGGTTTACAATTGTCTGGGTGGCCCCTTAACCTGCCATACCGTCTAAAATACAAATACACACACTAGTGCAGACGCCACACTAACACAGGTTATCAGAAACGTTCTACACACACTCAAGTACACGATGTTACAAACTTTAAATATATAACAAACAACAACGTCTATGTGTCTGTCAGGCCATATATCAGTGTGTGTGTGTCGGTGACAGGAAATCATTCAACTCATCGACTTTAAAGTGAATCTGTACACAGATTTGTATACTACAGTATAGAAGCTATGGGATTTGTATCTTGATTGTTGTTCAGATGTCCATGCCTTTCTAGGACAGAGTGTACAATGAAGGAAACAAGGCTGTTTTCGACGACCGATTCAGTAAATTGTAATACATACAAGTGGAGAGACCTCAAAACTACATTTAGATTTAGATCTCAAAACAGTGCCGTGAGAGTGCAAAGCATAAATAATGTTCACATCCCCTTCGCTAGTTGACCCAACTGCTTAACCAAGTTGAAGCACTGTATCGTGTGAGGTGTTGATAGTGGTCATGGTCATATCTTGGATTGGTGACCGAGTTCTGATGCCTGGGTAATGGATAGAAGCTGGTCACCTTACCACAAGTTAACTCCGGCTTGGGAACGCCTCCTTACAGGTTCAAGACTGTCTACAGGACAGAAAAACCTTCAGCGGTGATTAAAGTGAACATTTTCAAAATAACTGCGGTAATGTAGCCTACAGTGACTATTAAAGGAAAACTATACGGGCTGACTAGAAATTCAAACACTTCGGCATACAGATCCATCTCAGGCCGATAGTCATATGATGGGACGAGGTAGTTGATCTGTCTCGCCACCAGAGGCCGAGCACATGCCTGTAAATGGGCTTGCATTGGCTATTCAAACGTAGTAGACTATTGTTCCCAGTTGGGTAAACCTCGTCGACCATTTGACATGTCTTCACAATGCGATGACCTAGAAATGGTTTCCCGTGGGTTCTCGTGTTCAGTTCCAGACGAATGCTGGGAGCGATTGGCGCTAAGACGACCATCCACCTCGGAGGTAACTCGCCCCACGTCATTCTTGAAACGGGGATAAGGTGGTTGGTTGATTCCTTAGTTTAGGGGCTGCGGCAACGCGGTCATGTAGCCCCGAGTACTTTGGGTGTGTGCAGAATCTGTCTGATAACCGGTGTTAATTAAGATGGCTGTATTCGTGTGTGTTATCTGTATTTCAGTTAAGGACTGCAGACGATCAAATTCAAGTAGTTCCAACTTTCACTACCAAATGCTACCGTCCACGACACCTAGCTGTGAACCTGGCTACTACTAGATGCCATCGCAGCCAGCGCCTGGTGACGAACGTTGGAACTTAAGAGCATTAATCAAATCTA
The DNA here is from genome assembly GCA_946902985.2 of Meconema thalassinum. NCBI lineage: Eukaryota > Metazoa > Arthropoda > Insecta > Orthoptera > Tettigoniidae > Meconema > Meconema thalassinum. The sequence goes on from OX336388.2 coordinate 1,628,884,209, forward strand.
ACTTACAAATTTTGCTTTACACAAGTTTAGTTAGTGGAAGGTTCTTTTACATGCCATAGATCTATGACATGGCCCACCAGCTTTACTTCCCCTCCGAAGGAAGGAATACTAAGGGATATTTAACGCTCTTAAAAATCCGACGACGGGAATAAGGCGTGGAACTAAATTACTGTGTATCAAGTTGAGTCTGTGCCACAATGTACTAAGTTTCCGATCAGCCATTAGTATGTATGAATATGTTTCAAGTACGACAGCTTTCACGGCCATCGTTAAACTATTTATTGGCAGTAGCTAAATAGAATGCAGAAAATTGCAGCAGACAAGTTAATTACATGTTACGTGGTCTTGATTTACGCCTCGCATTTATATCAATCATCATCATCGACTGCATCGGGAGGGCCCTTTGGGGCGTGGCTTAATGCTAAGAGAATTTTAAAAAAAAACTAATTTTTCCCCGCTACACCAAAAAGCATTGAAACATCGATGATTTTACGACTTTCTATCTTCTGAGCTTCTTTGAATCCTTGTACATTTCTGCATCAGTAGTTGTAGAGGAGAATGACGTGTCGAGGATACATTTTTGAAACTCATTATCTTCCTTCTTTCCGGCCCCGTGGTGTTGGGGAAACGCGCCTGCCTCTCACCCGGGTTCGATCCCCGGCTCCGTCAGGGATTTTAAAACTGACGTGAGGGTTGGAACTGGGTGCACTCAGCCTCGTGAGGACAATTGAGTAGCTGTCTGACAGTGAGACAGTGCCCCGGTCACGAAAACCAAGATTAACGGCCGAGGGGACCCGACGCGCTGACCACGGGTCACCCCCAAAATCTGCAGGCCAATTGGCTGGGCAGCGGTCGCTTGGTAGGCCTAGGCCCTTCAAGGGCTGTAGTGCCACGGGGTGAGTTTTATTATCTTCCTTCTTCGTAACTTTCCGTTCGCGATATTTTTACACTTTTTAGCCTTCAACATTGCACAAAACAAATTCGTAATGAAAGAAACAAACGTAACTAGAGCTTGTGTTCTTACAGCAACGTACTGTACCTGTATATGTGACGCTGTCACTACTGACGTAGTAGACCCTATGCATAGCCGAACAAACAACACGTAAGTTAACTAAGGGTCTGCCTTTTTATAGCAATGTACAGATGATGCTACTGATCTAGTATATATAAACAAGATGTTCAGTAAAGAATATATAGTCTATTTTCTCTGAAATGTATTGGTATAGACTGAATCAGGGGAAGATGCCTAACTTTTTACTTCAAAATATACTTTCAGGCTCGAGAAATACAAATGATGAAATACCACATCATGTTCTAATACTGCAATTTAATTTACAGCAAAATTAGCCAACTATTTTGGAATTCAAAACGATTGTATAGCCTATTAGCTTTCATGGCCAAGGAATTAAACTGAGTAATTTTTCTAGGTTTATTCGCTTAGGAACACCAAGATAGGCTCATTAGCGGGCTCTTGGGCTTTTAGGTCTCGCAGTAAATAAGCGCGGGTGCGCTACATCAGAAGGCAGGTATTGCACAGTTCCTGTGGGGGGGGGGGGGGTCCGGGCACGGACACCAAGAGCCCACTGATGAGCCTATCTTGGTGTTCCTAGGTGAAACCCCGCACAAGACACGGCAATAAACCAAGAAAATTGCTGAGTTTATTTTGGAATTAATCATTAACTAGTTGAAACCCGTCAAAAATGACGGTCAATAGAAAAATATTTACTGAAGAATTTTCTTATGTAGGCCTACTGTATATTCTTTGTACGATTATTTTTTGGCTCTATTGAAACTATAAGGGCGTCAAAAGATTGCACTCTCAACATTGCAAAATACTGCTGGCCATGACTGAAAAATTGATGAGGCAAATTGAGACCTATACGTTCCAGAGTTTTCCCTTGAGCTTCATTGATTGTGACAGAGTATGCCAAATAAATTGGAAAATATTGCCTTTTAAAACAAAATGATAGTGTTTTATAGGATGCTGTTAAATCAAGTAGAAGAATTAGACCTCTCTGCCTAATTTTAACTGCACTTATTATTTCCAAATCCAAGCAATATAGTTGCATTAAGGGCCCTTGGGAAACGTTCAGATTTCTAAGCAGCATAACGGTTCAAACTTTTGGAATATGTGGAGGCAAACTTTTAGTTCCAAGGAATTCAAGAACTCTGAGGAGTCTAATAAAACTGGCCGCAAACCGTCACATATAATTTTGGAATATAACGAAGAAATGCGATGATGTGCACCTCCATACATCTTAAAACAATGTGGACCGTATGGGTGTGGCACAGTAACATTGGCACCAAATGAAACGAAGGACATAGCATTGTACTGCCGATTAGTCTCTCTGAAATTCCTTGAGATATCATCTCCAGTGAAAAATAATTGTTGCAGCATGTCAAATATTTTATATTTAGTCAGATTAATTTTACCATTACAACAGCAAAGGTCAAAGTAACCAAGTGTAGATTTCTCTCAAGAGAAATACAGTGCAGAACAATGTTTACATTTGTTCGTCAAGGACCCTACACTGTAACGGTATAGTATCTGGAATTGTATCTGAAATGCCGTATTCATATTGGAGTTTAAAAGTGGCTTCGTATTTTTCTCCGATTTCCCACTTGTTTGCGGCTAATGTTCTATTTCGTAAAATGGGTTTATTTATAGCAGCATTTCTCCCCAAATTAACGTCATATTAAATAATACTATAGTGGCCTGCATCAACGCAGCAGCCAAATATTAAATAGCAAATAATAACTTACTTCCATTGCCAAAATCAACTGCGTGGTTAGACTCATTGTTATGTACTCTAAAAAAATAATCAATAAACAATAATATTCACTTATACAACTAAGTTCAGAGACTTCCATTCTCAAGTTGGTTGCTGATGAGAATGCGATGAGACTGATCGCCAATAGTAAAATCCTTGCAATTTTTGAAATTTGCTTGCAAACGCAACTCAGGATGACGAACTTCATTTTGAAATAAACAGAATGAAACTGCTCTAAATAATCAATTTCCATCACCTGTTGAAGGTACAATACTTTGCATTTCCATGACAGTAAATTATGCAAGGGAGCATAGAATCACTTCGCCACTACTGGAATGAGCATGGACTCACTTCGCCAGCCACCGTAATGGAGGGAGTTTTAGAATTATATGTTCAGTGTTTTTCAAAGATCGTATTAACACAGGGAAGCCCAGTCTTAAGGCTACATTCTGAGCTATCACCCCAGATTCCAGGTTCGATCCCTGCTCTGCCAAGAAATTTAATTCTGGTCTGAGGGCTGGAACGGGGCGCACTCTTGAGGCAAACCTAAGAAGAGCAAAATTTGATTCCCATCTCAACAATCTTGGATGTGGTTTTCCGTGGTTTCCCACTTCCACTCCAGGCAAATACCGGGATAGTTCCTAACGTAAAGCCTCAGTCGTCAACTCTCCATTCCCCATACTAATTACAAATGCACACATCAATACAGCCATCACATTAACACAGGTTATCAGAGAAAGGTTTACACTCACACACCAAAGTAGACGGCGCTGAGTGACCACGATGTCTGAGTCCATCAAATGAATTATGTTCGACAATTTTCTCTCAAGGCGAAGCGATTGTGCCGATTTTTATTTAATAATTTAAAAGTATCTGGCAACGTAAATCATGGAGAATTCCTTACCTTACGGGAATAATAAACGTAACATATGTTTAGACAATGTAATACCAATTGCAAGATAGAATAATTGGGAAATAAAATTACATGTCTGAGGTGGGAATCAAACTCCTCCGACGATGCATAATCAATTTCGTTGTCCACAATGTTAGCCGCTGAGCCACCCAGACAACGAAATTAGAGTGCAATATTAAGTGACGTAAACAACAAACGCACTCAACTGCCAGTTATAGTTCATCAATATTTCCCTTATTTCATGATTCTATTCCAGTATGTATCGGGATACAACATAAGCGATATTTCCCTTTTCAATTCTCATAAACAAAGATCACACTACGATACGGTGGATCGTTTATCCGCCATTTCTCTCATGAAGAAACGCCATTGTGGCAACGCGCAATAGCCACATATATTACATTTTTCTTTAAACATATAAAAATATACCGTAACATATATTTTCCTTTTAAAGACACGCTGCAAATCTGCTTGCCAAGAGCTTTCGTTAGAATGCCATACGAAGCCAATCGGTTAAGTCGTTTTCAAAATCTCGTGTGTACAAAAAATACCTTAGTGTTTTAAATATATATGGCAACAGAGAATTCGTTACTTTACTGGAATGTTAAAAGTGAAATATATTTCTACAATGTAATACCAATCGTAGGAAGGAAGAAAACAAAAAAAATACCCGAGGTGGGAATCGAACCCTCTCGACCATGCAAAGGATGGCAACAGAGAATTCGTTACTTTACGGGAATGAAAAAAGTGAAATATGTCTCTACAATGTAATACCAATCGTAGGAAGGAAGAAAATGAAAATAAAAGAACGTATCCGAGGTGGGAATCGAACCCTCTCGACCATGCAAAGGATGGCAACAGAGAATTCGTTACTTTACGGGAATGATAAAAGTGATAATTCTATTTCAATGCATATTGTAAAAACATAATTAACATTATTGGAGACCCTTTTTAATTCTCATAAACAAAGATCTCAGTTAGACGCGACCGGAATCGCCATTTTCCTTGTTGAGAAAGGCCATTGTGCGCATGCGCGGGAGTGTCAAATATTACATATTTCTTTAATCATTTAAAAATATACCGTAACACATATTTTCCTTTTAAAGAAACTCTGCAAATCTGCATGCCAAGAGCTTTCGTTAGAATGTCTTACGGAGCCAATCGGTTAAGTCGTTTTCACAATCTCGTGTGTACAAAAAACAGCTTAGTGTTTTAAATATATAGATTATTTTCAAGTCAGCATTTTAAGCATCTCACCCCGAATGTCGGTGTAAAATGCGAAAAATATAACATTTCTGCTACATCAATTAAAATTATCTATATCCCCAAAATCATATTTACTATTAACAATTTACTGATTAATGGGTTAACAAAATATAATAAATCCATCACGGCAGTCACTTTATGCCATACAGTTGTCACAAAAATCTTCTTGCTGCGTGCAAGTTACATGCAGCCTTTATTCTTGCTTTCCCGACTCCTGTAGCCCCGGTTAGACGTCCTTGCATAGTTTCTGAGCATTTTCTGTAAGAAAATTACGAATAATTCATTAAAATAAAAATCGGCCTCCTACCCTTTAAAAGCAGCGGCATCTACCCCTAGCATCGGAGTGAAATGCCTACATAGCCCTGTAATATTATATTTAAAAAATCGGCTAAAGGTGGCAATAATTAATGTAAATGTGATTTTTTGCACAGCGGTCCTATTTGACGTGCTTAGCAAAATATTAAAAGTCCCCAACTTTCCTATGGCGGCTTCCTTGAATTCCTGGCTCTGGAACTCCTGGAGTCTTGGAAAAGTACATGTTCTCACTGAACGGTTGTTCAGAAATCGAACGGAAATATCTCAAATTAAAGAAGGATAGAGCTGCATAGTGCATAACCTATAACATGCGGCGCCGCCGGAAGCGCCAAACGGCGGGAAATTCAAAATGAAGTTCAGAATTCCGTCTATATGTTTGTGTTTTTTTTTTTTTTTTTTTTTTTTGCCGTAGGAGGTTTAATATGACAGATATCACAAAAATGATTTCAATAAACCTTTTAGGCAATGCCTTTCTCTTTCTAACAAAAAGAAGCTTTACCGTACATTAATTATTCCCACCTCAGACCATAAAACTTCTGGACAATACTAGACTTAGTCTCCATTATATCAGATGTTTGAACAAATGTGGTGGTCACCGACAACATGCGCTTCCCAAACACCATTTATACGATACACTAACTGAACGTTCAACTCAATGTACTTAGTAATATACATTTCATAAATGATTGAAACCATTTAGCGGTTACTTTTGAACACTTACCTGATTTTTTAAAATTCCAAACCGAACAATAACACACTGTATATCGATGGTGTACGGGTCAATGGCGTAAGCCACAAAGAGCAAATTTTACAGGGGAGACAAAAAACTGTTTGAAATTCAGTACAGGCATTGATTAGCCTTAATTTGTGTTTATTTACATTCTAAAATGTGCCTATGATTGTAGTTTCCTGGAATATATGATGTGACTTCTACTAATGCTATGGGTTTTACGTCCCCTTTAACTAGAGACGCCAGGGTGCCAGAATGTTACCCCGAAGGGCATCTTTAACGTTCCAGTAAATCTACTGACACGGCTCCCTCGCATTTGTACACCTTCAAATGCCAGCTGACTGCGCCAGCATATGAACCTGCGACCTTGGGCCCTGCAGGCGAGAATGTTACCGCTGAGCAACGCAGCCAGTCCGGTCGATTATGCCTCCATATCCATAACATTCTTGAGATATTTCTTCTCTTTCTTTCTTTCTTCAATGATAGTAGTAGTTCTTTACGAGGTTGTAGTGTTTAGTAGAGGTAAATAGTTTCTAAGGTATTCAACCAAGAAATGATTCTATTATACTCTTTGATAAAAACAACGAGTTATAACTATACTCATACATTTAGGAGAAAGTAGGCTATAAGTTCTTTACTGAACATCTTGTATATATTGCGCCCGTTGACGCATGTTTGCTCAGATAACAGAGACTAAAACTTATGCTGAAATGTAACTGAACATACTGTGCCCGTTTAGACCGGAGTCCGCACGACCACATATGCATTTTACCAATAATCAGTCAGCACGAGAATCAAAATATCCCGGGGCGCCAGATGGGTTAAAGCAAATCGCAAAAACGACATCAAATTTAAAAAAATGCTTTACTGATTTTTGGCTCAATGCAACAATAAGGATAGAAGGAGATTTAATTGGGAATGACACATCTGGTAAAATTATCTCAGTTTATTTTGAAGTTAAAATCGACTGCAAAGATGCTCAAAGCAGCATCATCCACGTGTGGCGATCCACACACTTATTTACACACAATATACAGAAATTTTCCAAACACATTTGACAATCTTTTTGAAAACACAAGTCCGATTAATAGTCCTGTGGACTGTGTTCCAAAATTATTAATATTTAATTCCAGTTCAAAGTTAATTGTCTCTACTGGAAATATCGTAGATCACTGTTTGAATATTTACATGATATTAACACTCGTAGAATAAATGTTCATAGAATTCTTAACTTTCACTTCCTTTTTTCCAGTTTCAAAAATATATCGTCGAAAATATTATCATCATCGAAGCAATACAAATTATTTACACAAATTAATAACATCTGAAAAGTATTTGACCATTGAGCATAGCATCGAAGAACTGTACGAAGCACAACAACAATTAATTGTTCTTCTAACATTAAACATTCGAGAAGTGACTCGATTATGAACTTCAAGTTCCTAACAAAATACATGATTTCTGAATCATCAACTTGATCAATGAATGGTTGAACCATTCAACTATTCAATTTTCCACTTGGGAACATTATTATAAAAAATATTTATATTCATGACCATTTTTAGCAACTTTCACAACTTGCAATTCTTCGACAGAATGCGGAAATTAGAATTGTAGTTTCATAATGAATTCATTTAGTTCATGGCACTAGGATTGAAAATATCCTTCAAATTACTCGTGGTTAAAGAATTATTTTTAATTGGCAGTGGCCCATTCTATTATTTGTGTAAGAACACAATATTACAACAACAACGGCAAAGGTCTTCCTCTGAAGAAGAATAAACTACTATCATGACAAATCCGGGTTCTAGCAAAATCAAAGTCTAAATGGAATTCGTAAACAAGGTTGAAATAAGAACTGATGGTTTCAAGAAATAACCTTCGGGTCATTCATCCGACGAAATGTGTAGTTCCAATACTCCTACTATAAACCTGAGCCATCGAACCTGCTATTTGATTGATGCTCGAAAAAACCTCTTCATTCCTGCGACTTAAACATGCGCACCTGGGAATGGCATTTCAACTACTCCACACATAAATTATCTTCCCAAAATGTATACAATAAATCAAGCCTCTGCTTGTTATGAACACTGGAAGATTAATAAACTTACAAGTTTATTTTATTTTACCATTCAGTTCAACCCGTGAATTTACCATACTTATGAAAATCTTTATGTCACTTTCGAGTGTATTTACGTCATGATTTTATATAAATACAAAAATATCCTATTTGATACAAATATCAATTGCTTCCCGTTTCATGCCTCTCCGTGTTATCTGAAAAATATACTTTACTCATTGCAAATATCAACTGTTCAACCAGAACTGAAATGTTGGTTGAATGCGGGCTTGCGCTAACCACTCTCCTTCGGAAAATCTCCTGTTCCAAACTAGAAATGATTAAACTACTTCATAGGCTCTCTCTCAATACATATGATTATTATAAAATATAATATCCAAGAATTATTTAGAAAAATTATGAAAATTATTATTATTAGTGGATTATTATTATTATTATTATTATTATTATTTATATCATTTTAAATATGTTTAATTATCATCTCATTATGTGAGAATCCACATGTTCGAACCTTCGAATATGGAAAAAGTATCCATTCCTCAACAAAAATAAATTATTAACTTTTACAGTTACATCGGTTGTTTTCCGTGGTTTCCTTAAAATATGAAATATTCAAATAAATCTTCGAAATGCTCGGTCATCGATCCTAAACTGTTCTGAGTGCTGAAAATGCTCAGAATAACTCTAATAAGTCTTGCGTAAATCATTGCAAGCTTTAAATACGAAGAAAAAAATGTGTTGGTCATCTGCAGAAAAATAGTTTGTTCCAATTAGCTAGGCATAATATAATTCAAATGTGGCTTACATTTCTTGATGGTCTTGAAGCGTAGTAAACCTGGTCTGTACCAGATTTATCCATAGACATGCCCTATTGGACAAGCACGTATAATCCTTGTATCCGCCGCCATCATATACCCACAATTCGTCTAGTCAGACATAGTGGTAGTATCTTTTGACGTTTGAATAAACTGTGGTTCCATTTTAATATGAGCTTCTATCAAAGCCATAACAAAATAGGGTCAGATCTAAGTGATCTATTCTTAGATATGTCAGTTGTAACATAACTCACGGTAATCTTATCAGTACAAGAAAAACACTGACAGTCTAAGCAATTAACGGCTGTTCTGAAGATCGTTCCCTGGGCATGGTTTATTAATATCACCATCTGCCATGCGCTAAGCAACTTGCAGTTTCCCTTGCGTAGACTAATGAACGCCACCGTTATAGACTAGTCTTCAGTGTACTGACAGATCGAAGTGGTTAACTAGTTACAAAAAATGAAAACTGACTGAAATGGATTTAAACATCCAAGTATTATGTTATTACTGGACTGTGACAAAGTGTTATTTCTAGACAAAGTCTAGCATATGTCCTTGTGAAAATATAAATATTTCCACCAATGTCTGTAGAAAAATCAATCACCCCAGTGATTCTCCTCACCAGAAACTTACTAAGTTCCAACTCGTAACGCAGCACTTTTCGTGACTATCATGACTTTAAAAAGAACTTCTGCGTAGATCCGGCAACCATGTGCCTTGGCTCAGCGTAGATGCAACTTGCTCGCCAAGTGCTTGTGTTAGAATGAGCTGAAGTTGCTTCGGCCAGCTGGCTTTTATTCAAAACTGTCAGGGTCACGCGTCATCACGTTGTAATCTAGAAATCCTCATATCTCTTGAATCCCTGGTCCGATTTACCTGATACTAATTGCATTCTCTTTCTTTTGGCCGTGCCAGTAATCTGATCCCAGTCTCAAGTCTCTACTCCATGGTTAACTATTTAATCAATAAATAGCCTCCACCTCTGCTGTTACTCGCTACGTCACTTGACATCCAACTATCGGTAAATTATTTCCAAATGCTTCGAGAAGCAATGTAGAGCGATATTCAAATATCTCAACTTTCAAAAGCGGCTACAGCCTTTCCCTTGATATCTAGGTGTCTGAATCTTGGAATACCCATTCCTAGAGTTGGGCACATCCACCCCACACCTAGCAAAAAATAAAAATTGAAAAATTTTTATTTTTCCTATCTACACATTAAATCATCTGGTTCTTGAATAATATATCTTCAAATTCGACGCATTATAAGTTCCCACGATGTTACCAGTTCGTGTATTGGCTACTTCATAGCTTCCATTATTGTTTACTTCCACAATACGATAGGGTCCAGCGTAATGGCTTGCAAATTTCGAGTACACTCGATTTTGCACGTCAGAGGGTGTAGGTCTTTTCACTAAAACCAGAGTTCCTACGCGCAAGGGTCTGCGAAAACGCTTTCCTCTCACTCTGCGCTCTCTCTTCTCAGCTTGGCTCCTTAACTTGTCTAAAGCTAGAGTTTCCCTCATCTGACGAATTGGTTCAATCTCAGGTGGAATAGAGATGATTCGATCCCATAATCGTGTTGGTTTAATTCCATGATGAAGCAACATGGGAATCTGTCCAGTACTCTCATGAATCGTAGAGTTGATGGATTCGGATGCTAAAGAAAGAACATCCATCCATTTCCAGTGCTCATTTGGACAATAGAGGCGGCAAAATTTTGCTATCTCAGCCATCACGCGTTCCGCTGGATTGCTCTCTGGATGTCTAATAGAACAAAACAATTGTCTAATCCCAAGATTATTCATGATGGTTCGAAATTCCAAAGATGTAAATTGAGGTCCACGATCTGATAAAAGGAATTCCGGTTTGCCTGCTTCCGGAATTACGCTGTCTCTAATTCTCTTCGCACAATACTTTGCGTTTGCCTTCTGAATTGGATGTAACATGGTGTATTTGCTGAAAACATCCATAGTCACCAAAATATATCGGTTACCTCTTTTAGACTTTGGGAGAGGACCATATAAATCAGTCGCGAAGATTTCGCAAGGCTTAGAAGGAATAATAGGCCTTGGTAATTCTCTCAGTAATCTAGAATTATGTTTACTCCTTTGGCATAAGTCGCATTCTCGAATAGTGTTTCTGACAGTTTGTCGCATTCGCTCCCACGAAAATTTCTCTTGAATCATGTTGACCGTCTTATCTACTCCAGCATGACCTGCGATTCGATGTGCCATCCTAATAATGGGTTTTTGCAATCGCGGAGGTATCACTACTCTCAGCTTCGTATGGTCGTTATCTGCAAACTTGTAGATTAAACCATCTAACATCATAAAATCTCTGGAAATTCTTTCAGTTTCCACAAAATCATCATCATTTGGATCCATGTCTCCCCGTAGAAAACGAAAAATGTTTCTAAGACGTCGGTCTCTCCTCTGGGATAAATGCAATAACCTTAACCTTCTCAAGGTATCTTCATCCTCCTGCGTCAGGTTAACTTGAAAAACCTTAGATGTAGACTCCACTGCTCTACTCAATAAATCAGCTCCCACGTTCAACTTTCCAGGAGTGTGTTCAATAACTAGGTTGAATTGCTGAATAAAAAGTGACCATCTAGTTATTCTATCACTGGCAAAGTTTGTTCTCAAAATGAACTCCAATGCGTGGTGATCAGTCCTCACAATGACTGAATGTCCAATTAACATTTTCTTCCATGACTCCAACGCGAATATTACAGCAAGTGCTTCTAACTCTGTGGTGTAATAATTCCTCTCTGATGGACGAAGTTTCCTGCTAATGAACGCCAGGTAATGTCTCTTGTGGTCTTCATCTTCTTGAAGTAGAATAGCTCCAATCCCTACGGTGGATGCATCAGATTCTATGATGAAATTCTTGGTAAAGTCAGGATACTCCAATTTCACACTGTTTACCAATAACCTCTTGGCATCTTGAAATGATTGTTCACAATCTTTATCCCATTTCCATTTATTTCCTTTCTTTAACAATTCCTGCAATGGCGCAACTGTCTTGGTGAAGTTTGGACAATGCCCTGCAAAGAATTGGCATGTCCCGAGAAAACTGCGGACATTCTTCACTCTAGTAGGTCTAGGGAAATTTGCAATTGCCTGTATCTTCGTCTCATTGGGACGGTATCCTTCTCCATCCAAAATGTGACCTAAAAATTTTATTTCCTTTCGAAAGAACTGACATTTTCGAAGGTTTACTTTGAAGTTCGCTTTTCTCAAATCTGCGAATAACATTTGAAGATGTAACAAATGTTCCTCCTTAGTCTCGGATGCTATTAAGATATTATCAATATAACGAATTGCTATCTCTTTTACTTCAGGACTCAAATTTTGTTCCAGTGCTCTGATCAAAACGGATCCAGATGTTTTGACTCCAAATGGTAGACGGCGGAATACATATGTCTGCTGGTCAAACATAAATCCTGTAAACTTCTTAGAATCTTCACTAAGCCTAATATGATGGTAGGACGAAGTGAGATCAATATTAGAGAACCAGACCTTGCCTTGGAATTTCCTTAACAGTTCCCTAATGATTGGTGGTCTGTCATACTCTGGCAGTAATCTTGAATTCAAATTTCGCGCGTCTAAACATAGTCTCAGACTTCCATCTTGCTTAGACACTACTGCTAATGGATTGACATAAGATGTAGTATACTTTTCAATCACATTGTTGCTTTCCATTTCCTTGATAAGCACTTTTACTCTTTCTCGATGCTTTTCTGCTACTGGATACAATTTAGCATGAAAAGGTGCATCATCATTTACACGAATACGATATTCAAAATCCTTAATTTCACCAGGTTTAATATCAAAAATATCGTGATACTCTTCCAAAATTTTCCCTAGCTCTGGGGACTCCTTCTCAGTGTAGACTTCTCTTCCTTCAGCTTCATGAAAAATCAGAGACCATTGAGCATCTCCCTCGATGTCTTCCTCTTCTTTTCCCTCGAAGTTAATCTCTTCGGTATTCTTGAATCTGATCGTCTCTGTCTTCATGTCTATCACTGCTTGATATTTCTGAATGAAATCTGCTCCCAATATCATGTCAAAAGCCATGTCCTTCATTACAACAAACACATGTCGGAAATCATGTCCTCCAATCGTAATGCATAAGTATAATTGTGTTTTACACAGAGATATTTTATTGGGTATTATTCCTTGGATCTTAATTCCTGATACTGGAATCTCCTCTAAATTCTCTTTGAGTTTCCACAGAATATAAAGCTTCTCACTCACCAGACAAAGCATAGCCCCAGTATCGATCAAAGTATCGACAGGCATACCGAATACTTCGCATGATATGATTGGCATTCTAATTCTGGTACCCATTTCTTTTCGTTCGTCATTCTGTTGAATTAAGTCATCATCCTCTGCTTGCCATTTAATAATTCTGGAAGTGAAAGTGTTCAAAATTCTATCTTCTACTGTGAATTCGAAGTTTTTTTTCGTTACCATTCCCCCGGGATTGTTGTGTTCCCGATGGACCTGGTTCATTGGGCCTCTGCTCCAAAAACTGCAAGTTATCTTGGTGTCTTGCTTCCAAATTTTTCCTCGTCTCCTTGTTAAACTCTTCATTGGACTGACGAGTATCTACATTCCCTCTGTTATTGTAGTTGTTTCTACCATAATATCTTCTTTCTTGGTACCTTCCTTGACTATCTCGTGGTCTTCTCCATCGAGTATTGTATCGATTACCACCATCCGGTCTCGCATATGGCTTGTAACTGTATCTGTTACTGTACTGGTTCCATCCTCCTTTATTTGGATCTTCCCTCGGCGTTTTCTCTTCTCGCCCTTCTCGAATCTCTCGAGGTGTCTGAGAATAACTATCAGCCATAACAGCATACACAGCGTTGTTATTCTTTACTCCCTTCTGATGGAAGAATTGAGCGTTTGTATGATCCAGCTTCTGTAATACTTCATCAAATTGTTCCATAGTATAGATATCAGCAGCGATCAAAGTCCTCTGGACGTCTGCTGGAAACTGACGTATCAATGCAGTAATCAATTCGTTATCTGGCATCGGCGGATCTAAATGTTGGAGTTTAGACAGCTGTCCAGAAAAGTACGTAGAGTATCGAGTAGGTTGTGACGTCGAGAATCTCTTTGAATATAACTCTGCTCTAACTTGCTGTTGGGTTTCCGGGGACCAAAACTTCTTCAATAGCCCACGAGAAAACTCCTCAAAAGTGGTTAGAGTGGATCTAAAAGCTCTAAACCACAGAAGTGCAGGACCTTCCAAAAACTTCCCTATTACTCGGATCTGTCTTTCTTTAGGGATCTTGGAATCTTTCAGGTAATCCCCTGCTTCTCTCAAAAATTCCACGGGTGTCACAGAATCTCGCCCTGAAAATTTAGAAGGCTTATCTTCTATATTCTTAAATACAGTTATGGGGTTGGATTGAAATACTGTCCTGACCTCATCCTGTTTTTGACTATCCGTGTCTCTAGCTCCTCCTAGATTTATCTGTATCTGTTCCTTTCCCCTTACATTTGGCATTTTCAACAGATGATCAGACTGTTTCTCATCCTTGATTTGAGTCTTCATAGCCTCAAGTTCCTTCTGGTTTTCTTCTGCCATCTTCTTAATTGCTTCAGTTTCTTTACAATTCTCCTTAACATCAATGGATATCTGGTTCATAACAGTCTCATGACTTTTCAATGACCCTGTCATATCTGATATGTCCTTCTGAGTTGCTTGGATATCTTTGGCAATTACTTCAATATGGGATGACAAAGATTCCCTAATCTCCTTGATTCCCTCTTGGTTCTCCAGCTTGAGTGTGTCTTTAATTTCATTGACAACTGTGGTTTTGATTTCAGTTTGCAATTCACTAATCACACCTTCTCTTATTTCTCCCATGACAAGTTCTTTGAATTGTTCCGTTAAACGTTGAACAACTAGAATTCCCATCTCGTTACTCTCCTTCTTCACTCTGACTTCCAGGTTGACCATGTCTTCACCAACTTTCCTAAGACCATGTTCTATCCTATCAGCTAAGCTTTGGGATCGAAGATCGGCATCGCGAAATTTATCGTCCATTAAACTTTCGTTAGTAGCTAATGAAGTTTCGAGCTCATGTGTTTTTTCGCATAATTTATTCATTTTACTCTCAAGTGTCATTTTCAAAATTTCAGAATTCTCTTTAAATTTACTTTCCATTGAATTAAATTTACTATTTAAATATTCTTTTAAGTTATCTTTTAACCTGCTCTCTAACAAATCGGAATTTTCTTTGAGTTTATCAGAACTTTCTTTTAAGTTTATTTTCTTAAGACTCAGAATTTTCTTTAAGTTTATTTTCTAAAGAATCAGAATTTTCTTTAAGTTTATTTTCTAAAGAATCAGAATTTTCTTTAAGTTTATTTTCTAAAGAATCAGAATTTTCTTTAAGTTTATCATTCAAATTTTCTTTAAGTTTATTTTCTAACGAATCAGAATTTTCTTTAAGTTTACTTTCTAAAGAATCAGAATTTTCTTTAAGTTTCTTTTCTAAAGCCTCTGTATTTTCTTTCATAATGGCTGCTACACGCAGTCCAGCCTCTTTTGAACTCTCCTCCAAACTCCTCATCATCCTCATCATTTCTTCCATAATTTTCAATTATTATTCAAAACTTAGGGGTATACAACAGTGGCAAACACAAGCTTATAACTAGAACAAGAAATATGAATAGCTAATTGGAACACTCTAATAAAATGAGATTTGTCCTAATGTCGACGTGATGGAAAAACAAAATTCTCTACTTTTACGAATTACATTTACCATAATATCACAAGAAAAATATGCAAGTTCTCAAATATCCTCCACCTGGATTCTAATAATGTGTATGTCCAGTCATCGAACGTTTACTACTGAATTTACTTGACGCCCTAATGGTTAAGCCATTATCAAAAATAATCAAACCCATTCTAATTATTAACCAAGTTAAATTTTTAATTTTCCCCACTAATTGGGTTTCCTACTAATTTATTCATCCAAACCAGACATCTCTCAACTCCCAAAATATTTCTATAAAAATTATCACAATTTAAATCGGCATGCGATTGACCATGTCTAAATCGGGACCCACGTTCGAAGCCATTTCTCTCTCTATCTTATTTTAGGTGCCCGTTTAGACCGGAGTCCGCACGACCACATATGCATTTTACCAATAATCAGTCAGCACGAGAATCAAAATATCCCGGGGCGCCAGATGGGTTAAAGCAAATCGCAAAAACGACATCAAATTTAAAAAAATGCTTTACTGATTTTTGGCTCAATGCAACAATAAGGATAGAAGGAGATTTAATTGGGAATGACACATCTGGTAAAATTATCTCAGTTTATTTTGAAGTTAAAATCGACTGCAAAGATGCTCAAAGCAGCATCATCCACGTGTGGCGATCCACACACTTATTTACACACAATATACAGAAATTTTCCAAACACATTTGACAATCTTTTTGAAAACACAAGTCCGATTAATAGTCCTGTGGACTGTGTTCCAAAATTATTAATATTTAATTCCAGTTCAAAGTTAATTGTCTCTACTGGAAATATCGTAGATCACTGTTTGAATATTTACATGATATTAACACTCGTAGAATAAATGTTCATAGAATTCTTAACTTTCACTTCCTTTTTTCCAGTTTCAAAAATATATCGTCGAAAATATTATCATCATCGAAGCAATACAAATTATTTACACAAATTAATAACATCTGAAAAGTATTTGACCATTGAGCATAGCATCGAAGAACTGTACGAAGCACAACAACAATTAATTGTTCTTCTAACATTAAACATTCGAGAAGTGACTCGATTATGAACTTCAAGTTCCTAACAAAATACATGATTTCTGAATCATCAACTTGATCAATGAATGGTTGAACCATTCAACTATTCAATTTTCCACTTGGGAACATTATTATAAAAAATATTTATATTCATGACCATTTTTAGCAACTTTCACAACTTGCAATTCTTCGACAGAATGCGGAAATTAGAATTGTAGTTTCATAATGAATTCATTTAGTTCATGGCACTAGGATTGAAAATATCCTTCAAATTACTCGTGGTTAAAGAATTATTTTTAATTGGCAGTGGCCCATTCTATTATTTGTGTAAGAACACAATATTACAACAACAACGGCAAAGGTCTTCCTCTGAAGAAGAATAAACTACTATCATGACAAATCCGGGTTCTAGCAAAATCAAAGTCTAAATGGAATTCGTAAACAAGGTTGAAATAAGAACTGATGGTTTCAAGAAATAACCTTCGGGTCATTCATCCGACGAAATGTGTAGTTCCAATACTCCTACTATAAACCTGAGCCATCGAACCTGCTATTTGATTGATGCTCGAAAAAACCTCTTCATTCCTGCGACTTAAACATGCGCACCTGGGAATGGCATTTCAACTACTCCACACATAAATTATCTTCCCAAAATGTATACAATAAATCAAGCCTCTGCTTGTTATGAACACTGGAAGATTAATAAACTTACAAGTTTATTTTATTTTACCATTCAGTTCAACCCGTGAATTTACCATACTTATGAAAATCTTTATGTCACTTTCGAGTGTATTTACGTCATGATTTTATATAAATACAAAAATATCCTATTTGATACAAATATCAATTGCTTCCCGTTTCATGCCTCTCCGTGTTATCTGAAAAATATACTTTACTCATTGCAAATATCAACTGTTCAACCAGAACTGAAATGTTGGTTGAATGCGGGCTTGCGCTAACCACTCTCCTTCGGAAAATCTCCTGTTCCAAACTAGAAATGATTAAACTACTTCATAGGCTCTCTCTCAATACATATGATTATTATAAAATATAATATCCAAGAATTATTTAGAAAAATTATGAAAATTATTATTATTAGTGGATTATTATTATTATTATTATTATTATTATTTATATCATTTTAAATATGTTTAATTATCATCTCATTATGTGAGAATCCACATGTTCGAACCTTCGAATATGGAAAAAGTATCCATTCCTCAACAAAAATAAATTATTAACTTTTACAGTTACATCGGTTGTTTTCCGTGGTTTCCTTAAAATATGAAATATTCAAATAAATCTTCGAAATGCTCGGTCATCGATCCTAAACTGTTCTGAGTGCTGAAAATGCTCAGAATAACTCTAATAAGTCTTGCGTAAATCATTGCAAGCTTTAAATACGAAGAAAAAAATGTGTTGGTCATCTGCAGAAAAATAGTTTGTTCCAATTAGCTAGGCATAATATAATTCAAATGTGGCTTACATTTCTTGATGGTCTTGAAGCGTAGTAAACCTGGTCTGTACCAGATTTATCCATAGACATGCCCTATTGGACAAGCACGTATAATCCTTGTATCCGCCGCCATCATATACCCACAATTCGTCTAGTCAGACATAGTGGTAGTATCTTTTGACGTTTGAATAAACTGTGGTTCCATTTTAATATGAGCTTCTATCAAAGCCATAACAAAATAGGGTCAGATCTAAGTGATCTATTCTTAGATATGTCAGTTGTAACATAACTCACGGTAATCTTATCAGTACAAGAAAAACACTGACAGTCTAAGCAATTAACGGCTGTTCTGAAGATCGTTCCCTGGGCATGGTTTATTAATATCACCATCTGCCATGCGCTAAGCAACTTGCAGTTTCCCTTGCGTAGACTAATGAACGCCACCGTTATAGACTAGTCTTCAGTGTACTGACAGATCGAAGTGGTTAACTAGTTACAAAAAATGAAAACTGACTGAAATGGATTTAAACATCCAAGTATTATGTTATTACTGGACTGTGACAAAGTGTTATTTCTAGACAAAGTCTAGCATATGTCCTTGTGAAAATATAAATATTTCCACCAATGTCTGTAGAAAAATCAATCACCCCAGTGATTCTCCTCACCAGAAACTTACTAAGTTCCAACTCGTAACGCAGCACTTTTCGTGACTATCATGACTTTAAAAAGAACTTCTGCGTAGATCCGGCAACCATGTGCCTTGGCTCAGCGTAGATGCAACTTGCTCGCCAAGTGCTTGTGTTAGAATGAGCTGAAGTTGCTTCGGCCAGCTGGCTTTTATTCAAAACTGTCAGGGTCACGCGTCATCACGTTGTAATCTAGAAATCCTCATATCTCTTGAATCCCTGGTCCGATTTACTTGATACTAATTGCATTCTCTTTCTTTTGGCCGTGCCAGTAATCTGATCCCAGTCTCAAGTCTCTACTCCATGGTTAACTATTTAATCAATAAATAGCCTCCACCTCTGCTGTTACTCGCTACGTCACTTGACATCCAACTATCGGTAAATTATTTCCAAATGCTTCGAGAAGCAATGTAGCGCGATATTCAAATATCTCAACTTTCAAAAGCGGCTACAGCCTTTCCCTTGATATCTAGGTGTCTGAATCTTGGAATACCCATTCCTAGAGTTGGGCACAATACCCTGCGAGCGGCGGGAAGAAGCTGAAGTAATATCGCATAGGATCATAGTTTTATATATTTTGGACATTCCAAAAATCAACTATAATTATAATTAAGTAAGTCTGCATATTTGAAGTACAGCATACTTCGTAAATCAAAGAAACTATCAATTTACGCAGCCAGCTCATATACTGAGAGCACGCCATATTTGGTAACACCAGTTCCTTTTTGTCTTTGGATGAGACAACATGTTGGAGCACAAGTGAAAGTACGTCCGTGAAGGAAACCATGTGGCATGAGAAATCTGTGGATATTTTTCTTATGGATAGCCATCAATGCATTGTTTAATAGTTTAAAGATTGAAGACATTCATCACTACATAAACTGTAAAATATTTTCATTATCCGAGGTGAAATGATGGACTTGTGTGAAGTAAACTTTACGACAGCATGGTCTCACTCGCACACACACATTTCAGTGTTATATAAACTATGTACTTAATTAACTGTATAACTGTACAAAATCTACGAGTACAATCTTTATTTGCCAGATGGGCAGTATTTTTGATTTAATATTGTGTTAATATTTTTGTGTAAATATCAGTGCAAAGTCACGAGTGAGTGTCGCACAAGAGACAAGGCTAGAGCCAGTGGCGGAGTGAAAATGGGCAAATTTTTTACCGCATATTAGCTGCAGTGCGCGAAAGTATTCTTTAATTATGTGCTACGTTATTACCAACGCTAACATTACAATCATGATAGACCAGCAGATCTTCAGATACAACCCCAACCACGCGATGGCATGTGATTTGTAAATCATGCGTGGGGAATTGGCGACGTAAGATGTCCGGACACAATGAGATGGTAATCTAAAGCCATACACGAGACCGCATAAAACATCTCATGGCGGGCCTCGATACAAGTGACGCTGCATCTGTAAGTCAGATCAAATATTTATAGCGTATTGTAAGAGTTGAAAAACAGTAGATTAAGTTAATTTGGTTTCATTTATTTAGTGCACAATGCAGGTAGTTAATTATAAGACGCGTGTGGAAATTAATAAGTTTTATTAAACACTAGCAGTAGTACCCGGCTTCGCCCGGTGGAATGATGATAATATTCCAGTCTCCTTAACACTCAACGTCATAAATTATATTTATTTATGTATTCATTTCTTACATTATCAAACCCAGTGACAATGTTTATACTTAAGTCACTATGGGAAGGCTCTGTAAAATAATGATCATTCTCGTGATATTTGTCTTCAGTCCGAGTCGAGTTATGTCGTTAGCGGTCCCAGAATTCGTGACATCTCAGTCGTAGAAGACTTTATGTGGTGGTGATTAGAAATATAATAGACTTAAATTCTAGGTCATTTGCCCCCAATGACGTTGAGGGCGTAACATCTAGGTAATTTGCCCTACTTATCAGGATGATATTGAAAATTACTACATAACTGACATATGAAACTTAGAAAATAATAGAAAAAGTTATTTTTAGGACTCACATTTCGGGAAAGACTTGATTATTTTTTGCCAAAGAGCTCCCACTTAGATCGCTATCTGGTTAAAAGTTTCGTCATGTTAAGGTTTAAACTGTACGATAAATGTCTGAAGCAATTCCTCAAAGAGAAGCTTCCAGATTTCGCAGTCGATATATCGTTAACGTTCCTGAGCATCCAGTTGTCTTTTCTTCTGTCGCAAAACATCTTCTACATAGTGATGATGAACATAGAAGCGACTACTGGCACATGTAACTTATCAACGAATGGGAAAAATTGATACCGTACTTTAAAGGAATGAGAGGTCATTTGCCCTTTTGATGAGGATGACAATGAAGACTACTACTACTTCTGAACGGGCATATCAAACTTACAAACTAATGGAAATACGTATTTTTAAAATCACAGGCTAGGTAGACTCTGGTGTTGCTTAGTAGTATAATGGACGTAACATCTACTGTAGGTCATTTGCCCCTTTGATGAGGATGATAATGAAGACGACTACTACTGAACGGGTAGGCCTATATCAAACTTACAAACTAATGGAAATACATATTTTTAAAATCACAGGCTAAGTAGACTCTGGTGTTGCTTGTAGTATAATGGACGTAACATCTAGGTCATTTGCCCCTTTGATGAGGATGATAATGAAGACGATTACTACTGAACGGGTATATCAAACTTACAAACTAATGGAAATACACATTTTAAAAATCACAGGCGATGAAGACTGTGGTGTTACTTAGTAGTATAATGGACGTAACATCTAGGTCATTTGCCCTTTTGATGAGGATGGTAATGAATACTACTGTTGAATTCACACGACAAACTTACAAACTACCGTGATAGAAAGAAATATTTCAAAATTCACAGGCGATAAAGACTTATTGTGTGTGGTGATTAGTGGTATAATGGGCGTAACATCTAGGTCATTTGCCCTTATGATGATAATAATAAGGTAATGAAAAATGACTCCTAAACGAACTTGGTGTAATTTTAAATCTGGTATAGGTAATTCAGATTTCTACCTTCGAAGTCTTCCAAAGTCTGAACGTTATTTTCTGGCTTAGGCCTATACTCGATGCGTGTAGTGAAACAGCTTATCGAGTACTGCTCGGGTCCGTCCAAGCTGCACGAACCTGAGAATATCACAGATGATGACGATATATGATGACAGACGTTCAAGGGGGGGGGGGGGGTTCCCGGTCCTATTCACATTGACCGGTGAATCACTCATTCTTTCGTAACACTACAGTGGTTTGAGCGAAGACCCTGTATGAACATCAGCATAGCAATACCAGGTAACACGGTGGGGTCTGGACATTTCTCTCATGCCACCTCGCGATGAATCAGCAAGCTATTCTCACACCTGCCCCCTCCTCCCCCCTCTACCCACCAGGGTCTCACAACTTGTGGGACGTGGGTGTGCGACCACGGGACCCCAGCTGAGTCCGGCATTGCTTCTACTTACTGGTGCCGGGCTCCTTTCAGTTCTCTTTCCAGTCAGCCTCCCTTGGTCAAACTCTTGTTCTCTTCCGACCTCGATGGTGTCAGGGTATCCGAGGCCTAGCGACTCTTTCACTTTCCCGACTTAATTGGCCCTTGTCTAATCATTCCTGATAGCCTCATTCTTCGAGGTGTCAGCCTTCTTTTTCTTTTCTTAATATCTCGTGTCTTCTGCTCAAGACCCTCAAGGAGGCAGGGTGTGTGTAGCCCCACCACTTCTGGTGCACCCTGGATAGTGCTACATCCTCAAGGGCTCATGGCTGGTGAGTTCGGGAGCTGGCAACCCTGAGGGTTTCCTGAGTGGGTCCGGTTTTACCCCTTTTTTCCATTGCCTTTGGGACGGACCCTGTCCTCTTTCCGAGAATAGAGTGGTCTGTCCGCAATTTCAAGCAGACAGTGTTACTCGCAGGGTACCAAAGGGTAAGTATACAAATTTTGGTTCTGATCGGTGAAACGGTGTAGATTTGTGCCAAAGTGCCAAAATGCAGGGAATGGGGTGATCTGTCCGCAATTTCAAGTGGACAGGGTTACCCGCAGGGTTCGAAAGGGTAAGTATACAAATTTTGGTCCGGATCGGCGAAATGATATAGATTTTGGCAAAGGGCCTAAATGCAGGAAATGCGGTGGTCTGTCCGAAATTTTAGGTGGACAGTGATATTCACAGGGTTACAAAGGGTAAGTATACACTTTTTGGTTCAGATCGGTGAAACGGTGTAGATTTGAGCCAAGGGGCCTAAATGCAAGGAATGGAGTGGTCTGTCCGCAATTTCAAGCATACAGTGTTACTCGCAGGGTACCAAAGGGTAAGTATACAAATTTTGGTTCTGATCGGTGAAACGGTGTAGATTTGTGTCAAAGGGCCTAAATGCAGGGAATGGAGTGGTCTGTCCGAAATTTCAGGCAGACAGTGTTACTCGCAGGGTTCCAGACGGTAAATAACAAATTTTGGTTGAGATCTGTGAAACGGTGTAGATTTGGGCCAAAGGGCCTAAATGCAGGGAATGGAGTGGTCTGTCCGCAATTTCAAGCAGACAGTGTTACTCGCAGGGTACCAAAGGGTAAGTATACAAATTTTGGTTCTGATCGGTGAAATGGTGTGGATTTGGGCCAAAGGGCCTAAATGCAGAGAATGGGGTGGTCTGTCCGAAATTTCAAGTGGACAGGGTTACCCGCAGGGTTGCAAAGGGTAAGTATACAAATTTAGGTTCTGATCGGTGAAATGGTGTGGATTTGGGCCAAAGGGCCTAAATGCAGAGAATGGGGTGGTCTGTCCGAAATGTTAAGTGGACAGTGTTACTCGCAGGGTTCCAAAGGGTATGTATACAAATTTTGGTTGAGATCGGTGAAACGGTGTAGATTTGGGCCAAAGGGCCTAAATGCAGGGAATGGGGTGGTCTGTCGGAAATTTCAGGTGGACAGGGTTACCCGCAGGGTTCCGAAGGGTATGTATATAAATTTTGGTTCAGATCGGTGAAACGGTGTGGATTTGTATACATAACAGACAGACTGACAGACAGACAGACAAACATTGAGCTTTATATATATAGATTTATAGACGCCAGGAAGGCTGGATTTTCAACACTCATTTCGTATCATTTCAAAACAGTTATTATCAACTTTTATTTTGTCAGGTTGATGACAAATAAACTAGTTTGACAAATGTTAAATCGAGGCCTAGGTTACGAGCCAAGTTCACTACACAGCACACTCGATTCTAGGCAATGGATCAATATTTTTTTTTAGAAGGCTGTGAGATTCTTGACATTATTACAAGTGGAATGCAAAGTTCCGTTATTCATATTTGTTGGCCAGATCAATCTTGAAAACAGGTTTATTTCTTTAAGAGAAGCCACGCAGGCAATGAATGCAACTGTATTTTGTAACCAAATGAACGCAGGTTCGACCTTATTCAGGGAAGAGGCAATTTTATAAATGTTCACACACACTTTTAGCTTGTATCAGAAGCCTTCTTGTTTATGTAAAGCGTTGTCAGGATGTGTTTTGTACACATAATCTTTATTACCAGCATTTCAAACGTGTATCAATTAGGAATCTACACTTTTGTAAATTAACGTTATAAGAGTATTATATGAGTCGTGACGGTGGATAAATACCTCCGACATTGTTATTGTGGTTATTTCGGTGGAAATGAACTATTTAAAGTCGTACCAAAACCGAGGGCGCCTGGATCAATGAATCCAAAATAAGAGTAAAGTAATTGGTGAAGATATAGGATGTCTAATAAGTATGATGAAATATTGGTGAAGACACAGGGTGTCTCGTAAACTATTAAACTATTGAGTTATTTGCTTAAGTTGGATACACACGTTACCTAAATACACTGAACGCTTTTTAAGGTCCATAAACTGAACAACGATACTGTCAGGGATGATTAATTGTGTGAAACTTTAATAATAAAAAATAGGGTTTTGAAAACTAACAAATCTTATAATTCCCCCTGAATCTAAATAAAATTTATAAACATTTAAAATAACAAATATTTAACTTAAAATCCATAATTCGCCATAGGATACTGAATTCAAAGGACATAATTGTGACTTTTGTAGATTTTAAAAAGGACTTTGACTCGGTTGATAGAGAAACCATAGATAAAACAATTCGTGAATTTGGAGTGAAAACTAAATTGGCAAACCTAATACGTGAAACCCTTACTGACACGATTTCAAAAGTAAAATTTATGGGTGAGATATCAAAATCTATTAAGATGAATACAGGTGTACGGCAGGGTGATGGTTTATCACCCCTTCTGTTCAACTGTGTTTTAGAGAAAATTTTAAGAATTTGGAATTTAAAGCTAATAGAACATAACATATCGCCAGTAACTTTGGGGAATAGAAACAAAGGCATTGAAATAAGTTGCCTAGCATTTGCAGACGATTTTGCTATATTGTCAGAAAACCTAACAAGTGCAACAACACAAATCAATAATCTCTTGGAAGAAGTAGCCAACAAAACAGGTTTGAGAATCTCCGTAGAAAAACTAAATTTATTACAAACATCAAGAACGCTTCAAAATATTTGGCAACAGATATTGGCCCAGTGGAAAAAGTAAAGAAATTCAAATATCTGGGAGAAATAATTCAAGAAAATGGTTTAGAAAAATCTTCGGTAGAAGAAAGGGTACACAAGATGGAAAGAGCATATGGTATCACTAAGAATTTTATAACAAAAAGTGCTTATCTAAAAATCTTAAAATAAGGCACTACACTACAGTGGTGAAACCGGAATGCCTATACGCAAGTGAATGCCTGGTACTAAACTATAGATTAGATAAACTTGAAGTACTAGAAAGGAGAATCATGAGGAAAATTTTAGGCCCAGTGAAAACAGCAGATGTATGGAAATTAAGATCTAATGATGAAATATACAGGAACATAGAAAATATGACAGGAACGATAAGAAAAAGGAGATTGCAATTTTTTGGACATATTTACAGAATGGATGATTCCAGATTAACAAAAAGGATATTCAAGTACCTTTGGGAGAAAAGGGCAACACCTAGCTGGATTCAAGAAGTAAAGAAAGATTTAGAAAGAAGTAATGTAAGTGATGAAGAAACGGTGAACAGAGAGATCTTTAGAAAAAGGGTATTAAGTATGAAAGGATTCCAAGGAAGATTGCCAAAGAAACCTGGTGCGAAGTGGTCCGAGGATAGAAAGAAGCAGCATAGTGAACGGATGAAGGAGTACTGGAGGGAACGCAAGAGAAAACAACAAAGTGTGAAGAATTGAAATTGGCACGTGGTCCCTAGCAGGCCTCATCGGAAAGAAGAAGAAAAATAAACTATTTTCTGGACCAAATGTCATCACTTAGATATTGTTAAGCTGTTATAGATACATTTTGATACATTTTCACATGCATAGTCGACAACTAATTGGTGGTGTGATAACAGAAGCACACACATCAGATTAGTAGCAATATGAGTCGATGTAATTGTTTAATTACTATCGCATTTGCAGGCTTACCTATATTTTCTATTTTCTTAACCCTTTGACACTATGACCGTTTGTTACAAACAGTAACAAATCGAGTACGCAGGCAGTGCCAATTGCACAACCATAGGAGTGCTGAATTATTGTATGCATTTGTGTTGTATTAGCATAGCTTTTTTTATTCAGCAACATTGTGCACATAGCTTGATTTTCGTAGTAATAAACCCATCTCGTTTATTAATTAATGATATTTAGGACTAGCTAAACACTTAACGAGACTTAACTCTAAAGATAAATGTTAGAGATGGCATCATCATAGCATAGGAAAAATTTTCCCCTTGCTACTAAATGTAAATGTTCTAGTATTTGTAAACAAGTAAATGTCTTGCTTTGCTGTAGATTCTTTTGATGTTTGATCCTCCCGTAAGTTATTTCAATGTAATTGCTTAGGGCCGATCTTACGTGCCATTCTCTTAGCTTGTTCATTTTGTGGAATTTGTATTAGGACCATGAGAGTAATTTAGATCTTGTTTAGGACTTTTTCTTTATATTTTCTTTCAGGGCAGAATAGTATCGGACCAGCCTTTGCAACTCTCATGCTACACTAGGGATCTATTCTGAATAAAATTTATTTGTGATTTTAACATAAGACTGGCCTCTCTTTTCTTGTTTAGTTTGTTATCGATGCATTCCTCTGAGCTGGTTAAAGATCGAACCTCATTAATTCCCGACACCCCCGAGTGCAGATTTTGTTCTACACCAGCCTATGAATGTATCGTCCCCTATACTTGTGTGTTAACTGGAAGAGGGTCTCGGAAGGGTCATTTGAAACCGGTGGCTCCCCGAAACCTTCGGCCAGCGGGCACATATAGTACGTTGGCGCCGAACGTGGTTAGCATCGAAACTTGTGTTCGATCTCCATGATTCGTTTGTTTGTGAGGGTTTTATTTTGTTAGCAAATCCAACAGATTAGTAACGAATCGAGATTTCGTACTAGTGTTTTGGAAGGCTACATGGCATTCTTATTCCAGAATTAAGACCATGATGCTATGTAACATTTATTAATGATAATAAGTTGAGGATGTATCCTAGTCTTGAGTAAATGTAAGTTTGTTTGTTGTCTTGATGTCATTTAATTTTTACCAGAGGTTCAGCTGTTATCATCGAATGAATCTATGAAGGAATGGATTTTCTACTGTTTTCCAACTCAAATCATTGTTGAGGCATATGAAGTTGTTAGTTCCCCGTATTTCTCCAATTGAAGATATTATGTCTGCGCAAGAGACAGCCGAGTTGTTGGCAAACTTGCCTGCCCTACTGCACAATCTTCAGGTGTCAATGGACAATTTGACACGAAATAACAATGATCTCAGGACTGATATAAACAATGTTTCTGAAAACATAAACACTGTTAGGGCAGATATGGCTCAAAATAATGAAAACTTAAGGGCCGATATTAATAATGTTACTGAAAACGTAAACAATGTTAGGACAGATATGGCTCAGAATAATGACAATTTAAGGGCCGATGTAAACACTGTTAGGGCGGATATGGTTCTAAATAATGAAACTTTGAAGGCAGACATGAATGAGAACAGTAACAATGCTACAGCTACTCTGTTACAAACTAGTAACAACATTACTACCAGTATTAGGGCTGACATGGCACTGTTAAACACTAGTATTAAGGCAGATATGGCACAGAATGTAGTTGAAGTGCGAGAGGACATTGCCAAATTTAAAGCCGAAATTACTGTCACAATCAATAAGGTTAGTGATGATTTGCGTGCAGAGATGGAAACTTATCGCACGGAATATCAAGCACACTTAGAGGGAATAAAACAGGAGATACGCACAAATAGATCTGAAATAAATAAAAAACTCAAAAACGTTCAGATGGAGATGAACGATAACATCGAATCAGTCAGGAATGAAGTCGCTAATGCAAAAGAAATTGTTAGTACTAGAATTAACACCGTGGAACAGCGTATGGAAGAAGTTAACACGTACGTGGGTGTGTTAAAAGCTGATGTAGCTATAGTTAACGCTGGATTAAGGCTAACGCGAGGCATAGCAGTTGCCGTACACATAAATACTAAACGTGTAGCAAGTAAAGTAGAGAAGGTGGAGGCTGAAGTCAGCAAAATAAAACAGAACTTAGCTACGGACATTGAAGCGATTCGAGAGGAAACTCGTGAGAACAATCACAGATCCAACCAATACGTAGCAAAAACACTAGATGTTTACCTTGAGGAACAGGATGGAAAACTGGAAGAGTTCGATAATCGCAATGAAGGAACATTTGAGCAGATAGAATCACAGATGAATGCTATAATTAACAAGCAACCTGAGAAAGTGTTAGAATACGCTGAACTGGATGAACGCACCAATCGTCTATTAAATCCTAATAGAGAGGGTGTACCATCTACAAACACTGCGACTAACATAGCAAAACCGAATGTTCCAATGGAAAACCAAGGTTATAATCCATTTAGAACAACATCACAATTTGTGACACCGAATGCTAACATAACGCCGAATTATGGGCTGACACCAAACTTTAATGTCACGCCGAACTTTGGTGAAACTCAGTACTCGAATATTGTGTATTTGAGAAGCCATGAAGATCGACCGGCTAAATTCTATAATTCCAATTCCGTTACACCAGTAGATTTTCTGAGAAACTTGGAGTCATACATGAGAGAAACTATGGTAACGCCAGACAGGGAGTTACGGACTGTCGAAAAATACCTAGAGAACAGCCCGTCAACCTGGTTCAAGGCTTTCAGATACTCATTCCACAACTATCAGGAATTTAAAGAAGCATACCTTAAGACTTATTGGTCTTTGGAACGTAAGCAAAATATAAGGGCGGAAATGTACAATAAGAGGTACGCTAGTACTCAAACAATCAAGTACGCTACCTACTTCGCAAGTCAGCTTTCGAAATTGCAATGTTTGGAACCCCCTTTGTCCGAATTAGAACTTGTCCAAACCATTAGAAGACAATACCCTATGGAAGTACAA
This sequence comes from Meconema thalassinum, assembly GCA_946902985.2. Classification (NCBI taxonomy): domain Eukaryota; kingdom Metazoa; phylum Arthropoda; class Insecta; order Orthoptera; family Tettigoniidae; genus Meconema; species Meconema thalassinum. Next base: position 1,628,913,529 of record OX336388.2, read on the forward strand.
AGGTTACTCATAGCGTCAGATGCAAATACATTTATGAAATGTGACAAAGTTCTTAGAAAGCTGGATAGCAGCCACGAACAATTTGCACCTACACCTAAACACAGGAGCACACATGATGTAAATATAACTTCAGTGGACAGGACCAGTCAGACTGAAAATACAGAAAATCGTCGAACAAACAATAGTCAAAATCACGAGGGACCAGATAGAAGGAGAGATTTCCGTGATTACCGTAAATACAATACACCTTATGCAAGGAATCGTCGATTTGACACAATCAACAAAAATTACCAGAACAGATATCAAAACAGAGCCAACAATTACGACAACAATCGTCGTAGTAATAACAATAACAACACTAATTTCAACCGTGGTTATAGAGGACAGCCACGTGATCGAGATGATCGAAATAACCGATACACTGATAATCCCAGGAGAGATTATAGACACAGTGGCGGTTACCGAAGAGAAAATGACTCTCGTTTCCAATACGACAATGATTGGCGAGGTAAGGCTAATGAAAGTCGACAATACATTCAGGAACGGAGAAGAAGAAATGGAGAAGACGAAGAATCAGACAGAAGAAGAGATGGAAGTAACAAATGTCGTGAGAATAACACGAAAGTTACGACAGCTGATGTTCACAACATTGAGACTGAACCAGCAGGTGAAGACAATCACCTGAGTGATGAAGAATACCACAAGATCACTGACAGAATGGATCGTGCACGAAGTCAAACCAAAGATAGGTAATTGGAGGAAATAAAAATTGACTTCCACAATTTTTATTTACTTGACGTGGAGATGTGTGCGCCCGTTGACACATGTTTGCTCAGATAACAGAGACTAAAACTTATGCTGAAATGTAACTGAACATACCCTGCGAGCGGCGGGAAGAAGCTGAAGTAATATCGCTTAGGATCATAGTTTTATATATTTTGGACATTCCAAAAATCAACTATAATTATAACCAAGTAATTCAGCATATTTGAAGTACAGCATACTTCGTAAATCAAAGAAACTATCAATTTACGCGGCCAGCTCATATACTGAGAGCACGCCATATTTGGTAACACCAGTTCCTTTTTGTCTTTGGATGAGACAACATATTGGAGCACAAGTGAAAGTACGTCCGTGAAGGAAACCATGTGGCATGAGAAATCTGTGGATATTTTTCTTATGGATAGCCATCAATGCATTGTTTAATAGTTTAAAGATTGAAGACATTCACCACTACATAAACTGTAAAATATTTTCATTATCCGAGGTGAAATGATGGACTTGTGTGAAGTAAACTTTACGACCGCATGGTCTCACTCGCACACACACACTTCAGTGTTATATAAACTATGTACTTAATTAACTGTATAACTGTACAAAATCTACGAGTACAATCTTTATTTGCCAGATGGGCAGTATTTTTGATTTAATATTGTGTTAATATTTTTGTGTAAATATCAGTGCAAAGTCACGAGTGAGTGTCGGACAAGAGACAAGGCTACAGCCAGTGGCGGAGTGAAATGGGATTTTTTTACCGCATATTAGCTGCAGTGCGCGAAAGTTTTCTTTAATTATGTGCTACGTTATTACCAACGCTAACATTACAATCATGATAGACCAGCAGATCTTCAGATACAACCCCAACCACGCGATGGCATGTGATTTCTAAATTATGCGTGGGGAATTGGCGACGGAAGATGTCCAGACACAATGAGATGGTAATCTAAAGCCATACACGAGACCGCATAAAACATCTCATGGCGGGCCTCGAAACAAGTGACGCTGCATCTGTAAGTCAGATCAAATATTTATAGCGTATTGTAAGCGTTGGAAAACAGTAGATTAAGTTAATTTGGTTTCATTTATTTAGTGCACAATGCATGTAGTTAATTATAAGACGCGTGTGGAAATTAATAAGTTTTACTAAACATTTATAGACGCCAGGAAGGCTGGATTTTCAACGCTCATTTCGTATCATTTCAAAACAGTTATTATCAACTTTTATTTTGTCAGGTTGATGACAAATAAACTAGTTTGACAAATGTTAAATCGAGGCCAAGGTTAGGAGCCAAGTTCACTAAGCAGCACACTCGATTCTAGGCAGTGGATCAATATTTTGTTTTAGAAGGCTGTGAGATTCTTGACATTATTACAAGTGGAATGCAAAGTTCCGTTATTCACATTTGTTGGCCAGATCAATACTTGAATACAGGTTTATTTCTTTAAGAGAAGCCACACAGGCAATGAATGCAATTGTATTTTGTAACCAAATGAACGCAGGTTCGACCTTATTCAGGGAAGGGGCAATTTTATAAATGGAAGGAAGGAAGGAAGATTGTAGTTTTACGTGACCGTGAATCTTGTGATTATGAGCTACGGGACCTCCTTTTTACGTGGAATCCGAACCACAGGACATGGCATTTCACTTCGAAAATCTCACATGCATTGACCGGGAATCGAACCCGGACCGCCTTGGTGAGAGGCATACAGCTAGACCGCTGAGCCACCACGCCCAGGTTTTATAAATGCTCACACACACTTTTAGCTTGTATCAGAAGCCTTCATGCTTATGTAAAGCGTTGTCAGGATGTGTTTTGTACACATAATCTTTATTACCAGCATTTCAAACGTGTATCAATTTAGGAATCCACACTTTTGTAAATTAACGTTATAAGAGTATTATATGAGTCGTGACGGTTGATAAATTGTGGTTATATAGGTGGTAATGAACTATTTAAAGTCGTACCAAAACCGAGGGTGCCTGGATCAATGATTCCGAAATAAGAGTAAAGTAATTGGTGAAGACATAGGATGTCTAATAAGTATGATGAAATATTGATGAAGACACAGGGTGTCTCTTAAACTATTAAACTATTGAGTTATTTGCTTAAGTTGGATACACGCGTTACCTAAATACACTGAACGCTTTTAAAGGTCCATAAACTGAACAACGATACTGTCAGGGATAAATAATTGTGTGAAACTTTAATAGTAAAAAATAGGGTTTTGAAAACTAACAAATCTTATAATTCCCCCTGAATCTAACTAAAATTTATTAACATTAAAAATAAACTATTTTTCTGGACCAAATGTCAACACTTAGATATTGTTAATCTGTTATAGATACATTTTGATACATTTTCACATGAATAGTCGACAACTAATTGGTGATGTGATAACAGAAGCACACACATCAGATTAGTAGCAATATGAGTCGATGTAATTGTTTAATTACTATCCCATTTGCAGGCTTTCCTATATTTTCTATTTTCTTAACACTTTGACACTATGACCGTTTGTTACAAACAGTAACAAATCGCGTACGCAGGCAGTGCCAATTGCACAACCATAGTAGTGCTGGATTATTGTATGCAATTGTGTTGTATGAGCATAGTTTTTTTTTATTCAGCAACATTGTGCACATAGCTTGATTTTCGTAGTAATAAACGCATCTCGTTTATTAATTAATGATATTTAGGACTAGCTAAACACTTAACTCTAAAGATAAATGTTAGAGATGGCATCATCATAGCATAGGACAAATTTTCCCGTTGCTACTAAATGTAAATGTTCTAGTATTTGTAAACAAGTAAATGTCTTGCTTTGCTGTAGATTCTTTTGATGTTTGATCCTCCCGTAAGTTATTTCGATGTAATTGCTTAGGGCCGATCTTACGTGCCATTCTCTTAGCTTGTTCATTTTGTCGAATTTTGTATTAGGACCATGAGAGTAATTTAGATCTTGTTTAGGACTTTTTTAATATTTTCTTTCAGGGCAGAATAGTATTGGACCAGCCGTTTGCAACTCTCATGCTAGGCCAGGGATCTATTCGGAATAAAATTTATTTGTGATATAACATAAGACTGACCTCTCTTTTCTTGTTTAGTTTTGTTATCGATGCATTCCTCTGAGCTGGTTAAAAGATCGAACCTCATTAATTCCTGACACCCCCGAGTGCAGACTTTGTGCTACACCAGCCTATGAATGTATCGTCCCCTATACTTGTGTGTTAACTGGAAGAGGGTCTCTGAAGAGTCATTTGAAATCGGTGGCTCCCCGAAACCTTCGGCCAGCGGGCACAATATAGAGATTTGCAAGTAGGACATAAAACCAAGGTGACAAGATCTACACCGATGCAATTATTTTAAGGAAAGAATTTACAAAAAGCCTACCACATAAACCAGCATTGATGAAAGGAATAATCATTTCAATATATATATTCTAGTTTTTTTTAGTACTAACATCTCTACCTTTGTATATATATTCAAACAGTTCATTGAAATTAATTATTTTAATGTGAATTGTGAAGGTTACGCCAATTTGTATTTTGGCTTACATTATTTTTTTAAAATAATGTGCTTCAAAATTAGGTAAGAATAGCACTAATATACTAGCAGAACTAATGCAATAATAAAAAAAAATTGGAAGAGAAACAAGATTAGTTACCGTATCAAAAGTTACAAATTTGAAATACAACAAGATGAATCAACACACTGAATACCTAAGCATCTTCATCATCTGTCTCTGGGAATTCATCCGGTAGAGAATGAGTAGGAGTCATCTGTAGATATTCATTATGAAACCTCACTGAGATTACTTTACTAGACACAAGCTTTACGAGGTGGTTGTACTTGACAGTTTGAATTGTTAACACATTTAAGTGAACGAAACAAGCTCCGCTTGTGTGCATGTTCCTTATAGATCCAGAAGTCACCGTTTTTATCTCATCAACCTCAGTGTAACGTGAGTATTTCAGCTTTATGACTGGTGAATATTTTGAAAAAGATACCGTACCTCCTTAATCGATTTAAATATTATATTTTCACCATATCACACTTGTATTACAAATTGTATTAAAAAGCAATTGTATTATAAACAGCAATTAATATTGCATATTAATAACAATAATAATAATAACTGAATATACACAAAGTGTAGTTAAAAGGAGTCTCTTTGTAATGGACGTAAGATCCGTTACTAATCGACCCTCCATGATTAATTCATTCACAACATTCACGACCAAAATATTTTGATTTCAACATTAATTAAAATGAATGGTTTATATTTTTTTGAAACTTGTGCGCCTCCTCATTACTTTTATTTGTTTACAGTACATAAACATTTTGGGAGAAGCAAATATTGATGAGCGTGTTGTGATATGATTGCCGATGGTTAGGAACTAAAAGTTGTTTACATCCAGTGCTGAGCTTGCATTGGCGGAGCGATAGACTACCCCCTTATTCCCTCTTGCAATAAAATAAACGAATAATAATAATATTGATGTTACGTCCTTTTTAACTACTCTGCCTTACACTGGGGTGCCGAAATTTTGCCCAGAAGGGGATCTTTAACGTGCCAGTAAATCTACAGACACGGCCCCCTCGCATTTTCGCACCCTCAAATGCCAGCTGACTGTGCCAGGATACGAATCTGCAACCTTGGGTCCAGCAAGCTAGAACGTTACCGCTTAGCCACGCAGCCAGAATAAACAAATTGCAGCGCAAACATGGTTCTATATAGTATAGAATATGTAATGAAGTTTACACGCTTTTAGGAAAGCATTAAATTTCAACACATAAAGAAATGCGAAAATTAATAGGATTTTGACGAGTGCAATGACCAAAAATGTTAACAGCATTTGGGTTGTGTTGTGTACATTGAGTACAAGCCATATAAATGTGAGATAGTCAATTTATCTTGAAACGTGAAGGGAATTGAGTCGTAACTTTTCGCATTGTATTGTAACTACAGTCGAACTTCGATATCTCGAAGTGCCTTTGGAGATAAAAGTTACTTCGAGATATCGAAAATTCGAGATATCGATTTTTTTTTTTTCAAAAAGAAAGAAAAAAAAGAGGGAGGGATACCATTACAGTATTATAAACATACGAATAGACAACTGTTGCAACTTCTAATATTATTGTTACTAGAACGTCTCCTATGGGCCTACCAGCTAAGGTTTAATGCTATCGTATTAATTACTTACAAGTTTCAAACCATTCTACTACATTGTGTCTATTCTGTTAAACTCCTACACAGTTATACAGTATTACTGGTACATTTTCATTTTACAGTACTTACAAATTCAAATCTTTGAAAAGAAGTCCGTCAGTTTCTTTTGCTTCCTTTTCTGCAACACCCGGTTTTCCACGAAGTTTTCTAACCATTACTGTCACTCTTTCCTTGCTTCTTTTCCCACCGTGACACGTTTCCCCTTTAGATGCGAGGGTCTTTTCTGGCAAACATTTAAAAAACAGACCAGTTTCATCGGCATTGAAAACATCACGAGGGTCGTAATCTGCCAGTAGAGTTGGTAGAACGTCTCGTCGATAGTCTTCACAGTCAACCTCAGATACACTAGCACTTTCACTTGACATAACTTTCTGCACAATTCCGTTTCGATGTTTAAATTCATTTAGCCATCCTGTACTAGTCTGTAACGATTCTATGCCTAACTCCTCAGGAAATTTATGTGTTTTACACGAAGTATGAAGCCTTGAAGTTGAATGTTTTTGTCCCTCATACACTTTACCCACTTAAACATAGCTTCCTCCAACTGAGGGTAACTTGAGCTCTTAAAACGTTTCCTCTCCGATGAAAAACGTGAATCCTGAATAGCACTGGCAATCTTGTCTTTATTTTTCACAATCGTTGATAGTGTGTTAGCTGGAATGCCGAATTCCACCGCAATATCTTTCTTCCTTCTCACACCCTTTTACACTTCGTGAATTAACTTTAATTTTTCACTTGCCCTTAAACATTTCAGAACACGTTTCTTCTCCATGGTGTTTGCATTACTGATTTACACAGTAGGTCAGAAACTACAGGACAGTGCTCTCTCACCAGGCTTATCAGCCAAGGACACGAAGGGTGCGGGCATGCCACAAATAGCCGGAGTTTCCCTCTTACTGTTATTGTCTGAGGTGCACATTGACCCGAACCCGTCTCTTTGCCCTCAGGCTGCTCTGGAATGTAGCATACCGCACAATACTGACAGAAATAACTTCTCCAGGTACCTACCGTAACCAAGGTGAACAAAAGTTTCATATTCCAAGCTCCAAGTCACAACTCTAGTCTTCAAGGCAATTGTATTTTCACCCCAACTTCGAGATATAGAAAAATATTTTACGCCTGGGGAATGAAATATTCCTCGAGTTATCGAAATATTCGAGTAATAGAACTTCGAATTATATAACAAATGTAACGTGTGAATTAGATACGATACCGCCGGGAAATGAAAATTACTTCGATTTACCGAAAATTCGAGATATAGAAGTTCGACTTATGGAAGTTCGACTGTACTTCCACAATAGAATCTATGTACATCACATTACAATAGCCTATTAGCAACATGTCGAGAAAAGTCGCAATGTTCTACTAAATCAATGGAGTGGATTCTAATGCGTCGAATTACCAAACACTGACCAACCACCTCGTGGCTAATGGACACCCCGAAGTAGGAAGGTAGTGAAGAGTAAGCAGCTTATGTCTAAGGCCTGAACCTGTTAGGTCATTGCGACCCATGGAAGGTTGAATAGCGAACTCAGTGACAGTTGAGTATGTTGTAAGATACCTTACGATGGTTTGTTTTGGCGTTGCTAAATTCAGTAAATACATCCACCTTTGTGAGTGATGTTTGTTTTTGAATTCCTGATCCCCAGCCACCAACGTGACACCCGCCCTAGGTCGATACGCTATAAACAAACATATTATAGGACATCCTGATTGGTGTGAAAGGGGACTGGGCCCCGGGTTGCCAAGCTCCATCGATCTCGCCGCGACTTCCTGCAGGGGGCTGGCTTACGTAACACAGTGTTCTGATCTTACCCAACAAGTGGAACACACGTTGTTTACATTGACACCGGATGCGTATTGGGGGTCGAGCCCTGAACTAGTCCAGCGAACTTATACACTGAATTCATGAACGTACAGTAGCTTATAAGCGTAGGCTATTTATATGAGCGGCTGTTGATTATCTTAATACGCAGATGGAAATCTTCCGCATGCCAAGAAATAGTTTGAACACTGAATATGAAGTCTTGCAGTGTTCAATGCTGGGAGAGTACCTTACTTCAAGTCCCGGAGCGCCTATCCCATCCCTGTTCCTAATACAGTTACACACACTACTACAGAGTCATCACATAAATACAGGTTATCAGACAAATTCAACACACACCCAACTACACGGGGCTGATGATCAAGATGCCTTAAGCCCCTAAAATGTATTAACAACAACAAATGTCCTCAAAAGCGCGTTAAATGGGGAGCAGCAACATGTCCGAAGATCACTGACAGCGATTATCCTCAGTGTGGTTTTTCCTGGGGTTTTACAAACCCCCTTCATGTCAATGCCGGGATAGTACCTTATTTCAAGCCACGGGACACTTCCCACATCGTCAACACTATTAATTACAGTAATACTACAGGCACCACAGAAATACAAGTTAACAGTTAACACCCAAGTACACTGGGCTGATGACCAAGATATCGCAAAGCCCCTAGGGAACGATGACTTATCCTCTTGGTTCTCTCCCACGACGCCCATGAACTTGAACATGGTGGAATGAGATGTTGTTAGCACACATAGCCTATGTCGTCCCTACTTAGCACACGCGTGTGCCCTGGAGGATAAACAGTCACACTACTAGAGTCTCATAAACCACGGCGTGGTATTTCACATGCATTAACGTGAAATCAAACCCAGTCCATCTTGGTAAGAGACAAAGAACTTGACTCCTGTCCTCAATCACACTGATACAAACAATTCTTCCAGCAGGTACGTTGTTGGTTTATTTAGGGGCTTTGCGATATCATGATCATGCAACCTCGTTTACTTGGGTGTGTGTGTAATTTGTCTGATAACCTGTCTTATTGTGATGGCAGCACTTGTGTGTGTATTTGGAAATCAAGTGAGAATTGAGAAGCAGAAGGCCGTGGTATTTTGGCTGAAGTAGATGTGTGGGAGGGGGGTAAAACCAAGGAAAAGCACTTCCAAGATGACTGAGGTGGGAATCTAACTCACCTCTTCTCAGTTTTGCCTCACGAGACTGAGTGTACCACGTTCCAGCCCTCAGACCAGAATTAAATTTCTTGGCTGAGCCGGGAATCGAACCCGGAACTCCGGGACGACAGCCAAGCGTGTTAGGCGCAACACCACTCAAGCAGGTACCGTATGTACCTCTCACTGTAGACAGACCTCTGAGGAACGAAGTTGTAGAAGTGTAATTGGCTGTAGAAGATGGGAACTTACAGTAGTTCGTCTATCGGTCTGGACTGTTCCAAGTCTAACGTGATTTAAATACGTACAATTTCATCCTATCTAGGGATGGACCAAGTCAACAACAACAACAAAAACAACCCCTGGCACTATCCAGCCCATGACGGGCTAAGGCCGACCAAGCGACCGCTGCCCAGCCATTTGGCCTGCAGTTATTGGGGTGACGCGTGATCAGCGCGTCGGGTCCCCTCGGCCGTTAATCTTGGTATTCGTGATCGGGTCGCTGTCTCACTGTCAGGCAGCTACTCAATTGGATGGACCAAGTGAATCTGCAAATTAAAATTTGGTCAACATACCAGGTGAATCATCTGTCCTCAAAATTATTGTTTTATTCAGCCCAACTAATAAAAGAGGAACGTTTCATGCTACGACAGTTAGGAAGTACTGACCTAGTTCTGCTGCACTAACAGGTTTTGCTCAACTGTGGATTCAATTAATAGGCCATGTGAAATTAGGTACCGTAACTCTGTCAAGCCACAGCGAATTATCATATAATTGAGCAGTCTCTTAGAGGAAGGTCGACATTTCTCTGCTTGCATCCCATATGGTGCTAATGCACTGCAAGTATATCATGCAAACGATACTGAACACTATTGCTTTCCCTCAATGTGACTACAGACCGTTCGAATCATATGATCGAGGGAAAAATAACAGTGTTCAGTATCGTTTGCGGGGCATGCTTGCAGTGCATTAGTATCATATGGGATGCAAGCAGAGAAATATCGACCTTCCTGACAAAACAAGTTAGTTGGGCTGCATAAAACAATATATTAGGGGCAGCTGATACACCCGAAATATTATGTCAACTCTCATTAAGATCGGGAATTTCATGTTCACGAGGGTGGGATCTGGCTTCCTAATTCTCCAAATATCTATCACACAAACGTCCCGGTACCGATTCCAACAGGGCCCTTGCTGTGTTCGAATTATCATGATAACAACAACATCGTGAGCGTATACGCCACTCAAATATAATTTATGGTAACTCAAAAACTGACTGCTCGGATATATTATGAGACAAGTGGTCGTAAATCTTGGCCATGCGGTAGATCTGCGTAGTTCTGGGAGGCAATCACAATCTACTGAAAACCTGCTCTAAGAGGCGGCTCAATTAGATGATAATTCGCTGTGGCTTGACAGAGTTACGGCACCTAATTTCATATAGCCTATTAATTGAATCCGCTGTTGAGCAAAACCTGCTAGTGCAGCAGAACTAAGTCAGTACTTCCCAAAAGTCATAGCAAAACGTTCCTCTATTATACAGATCATTCATACAAATATAAGTGGCTTATTCGGTGTCCAACTCATATCCCAAGGACACGGGTTCGATTCGCGGTCGAGAAAGACACATCTTTTAAGGACAGAGAATCTAAAAATGTCGGTCATGCACATCTCATACGATAATTACCAGAGAAAGTAAATGGAAACCTAACGGTGATAATGCCTTCACTCCATTGTTTCCAATATCAATAGAGTTCTTCCTGCTAGGATGCAGTGCAAGTGGAACGTCGAAATCTGAGAGTAGATCGCCTAAATGACTCAAACTAGATGAGGTCATACGACTTTATACAACAGACTATTAGTAAAACCGCCGGCCCCGTGGGGTTGGTGTAATGTGCTTGCCTCGCACTCGGAGGCCCTGGGTTCGATTCCTGGCTCCTTCAGGAGTATTAGAAACGGTACATTCAACCTCGTGAGGACAATTGAGTAGCTGTCTGACAGTGAGGCAGCGCCCAGTCACGGAGACCAAAATTAACGGCTGAGGGGACCCGACGCGCTGACCAAGCGTCACCCCATAATCTGCAGGCCAAATGGTCGCTTGTTAGGCCTAGGCCCTTCATGGGCTGTAGCGCCAGGGGATTGGTTTTGAATTAGTATAACCAACATACTGTATATCAATGTGAATACAGTGGTACAGCTCTGACCAAGTTTCTGGGATGGAATTTCAACATTGTCGGTAGTATTAATGGATGATTAAATGCGAGAGAGGCGTGTCAAGGCATTTTACTGGTATGTTAAAGATCCTCTTCTATAGTGAAATTGTAGCACGACTGAAGAGTTACAAATGACGATTGAAAGCTGGTTTAACTTGTTCAAAAGTGAACAGAAAATTCCGATTTTACGAAGAATTCATTTCATTGACCGTAGGGTTCCTTTAGCTTGCTCTCCGCACTAAAATGAGAAGAAAGCAGTTGGTGCGGTGTGGTTACAGCATTGCACTTGGCATATAGCGCGGTAGACAAGGTCGTGAGGCAATGTCCTACTTTCACCGCAATTATCATCGTTTCAACACTTTCATTGCCACACAGCCTGAGTGTTGCTACTCCCACACAGGTATTGTGCGGGGGTAGGCGTGGTCGTGCCCATTATCACTGCTCTCAGCCATCCTACAATTGGTTGACCGTCTTTCCCATTTCTTCTCCAGGAAAATGCCGAGATGGTTCCAAGCATGTCCGGCTTCGTGGCTAACTGGTTAGAGTGCTAGGCTTTGGCCCAAAGGGTCCCGGGTTCGATTACCGGCTGGACCATCGGGGATTTTAATCTCCTGTGGTTGATTCCCATGACATGTAACGTCTTAAGTATTATTATTATTATTATAAAAGAACATGGGAGCGGGAACGGAAGATAATTCACTAAGGAGGAGTGTCCTACGGGCAAATATAAAATGAAGCTAGCCTGAAGTAATGTGATAAACGGTTCCAGGCTAGTGTTCAGAAGTAAAGGGGGTAGTTTTAGTCGGTAGTCTGCTACTCAGGAACAGGAGCCCGATACTCTGTGCGTAAATGCATTTCTTCCCCTAAAAAAAAAAGAAATATTATTATTATTATTTATTGTCTTTTGAGTGGCGAAGTAAGGGTTCTCGGCCCTTTCTTACACTTAACCACATATTGTGCTATTATCTTTTATGTTCGACGATGTCGAAATGTAAATTTTATATGACAGAAAACTGTATCATAATGACAGTCATTAAAGTACTACTTTTAATTATGATACAGTTTCTCCAACCAATGAGAGCTCAATATGTGCATTCATTGACCAATTAGGTAAGGATAGCTTCACACATTCACCCAAAATCCAACATGTCGGACATGAATTACATGATTTGCAAGTTGATAATGTAAACGATATTGGATCAACCATTGTAGTTACAATCCCAAACACAAAGACAAAATCAGCACGATCCTTTACGGTAACAAGATTTTTTAAAATCGATTTTACCCTCCAGGTTGGTGGAACCCACGGACTCAGCGAGGGAACTCACCACTACCGTCTCTACGGGCAGTGTCCTAGAGCTGGGAACATCTGGTCGAAGAGGATACAACTGGGGAGGTGTGGCCAGCACCTCGCCCAGGTGGCCTCACCTGCAAAGCGAACAGGGGCCTTGTGAGTGATGGGAAGGGAGGGGAAGATTGGGATGGATAGGCAAGGAAGCGGGAAGGAGGCGGCCGTGGCCTTTCAGTAGGCACTGTACCCGTAAAGATGGAGAAGCTACTTGCTGGGAATCCAAAGCACAGCTGGATCGTAGAATTATGAAGGTTTCCGGCTAGATAAACCGTCAATATCCCACCAACAAGGTCTTCGGGATTATACACAGTAGGCTGTGATCGTGTTATGGTTAAAACAAAAATACACTGGTGGTAGAGTGAGAAAACTTACCTTACATCTCGGGGCTATGTAGGACAAAGGGCTTCTTACCTGATTAGGATGCTCCATAACACCATCTCCGCTTATAGTTTAAAATAAGTCACTCGACACGGAACTTATAAAACGAAATAAATGTATTAACAAAAATTCCCTAAAATAAAAATAAATAAAAATTCCCTAGAATAATAATAATAATAATAATTAAATAAATTAATTAACACACATATCCTTCCATTCAAAACACTGGATTCACACGACTTCGCACATATGCTGGTTACATTTTGGGTGGTCTCTGCCATTTACAGATCGTTAAAACAAATAGCGACAAAGTTATGGAGAATCTGACATTCCTGTAAAATATTTAACATACCAGCGCGTGTCGAGAACAACACCTGACTGCCGTCTCGTTTCATTGACACAGTTCATTCAGAACTCACTTCGCTACAATGCACACCTGCAATCTGCTTACGTAATCGAGCCTGGGATTCCACAAGCTGTTTACTCGCTTTACACCTGTTCTCCAACTACCGTTTCATTTTTAAATAACACGGCGAAATTGTAACATTGCCGGATCACAAACAGATCCCAATCTCTTTCATTTATACATGACAAAATCCTTTATAAATCTGTAGTTTCTCTATCAATCACTTTCATACAATACTATTCTAATTATTTTCATAACTAGCGTCATTTGCAACTGACGTAGTTCATTTTCTCATGCATTTCAATAAACACACACTCTCATCCTAAAAACATCTACTCCTAAACGTTCTAAACATATTAACACGCAAAATACATTAAAAATAATAAAACCCTCAATTAAATAGTTATAAATTATTTATATACATTGTTTATCATCGTCTATCACATCAAGATTACTTGTGTATTATTTTAGACTTGATATTTTTAGCTTTAGCTATAGTTTAGAGTTCCATTCTCTAGTTTCTTTCACATTTTAAATATGCTATACCATAAGTCTGTATTAGGTTTATTTTCATTTCCTGTCCCATATGACCTATCGTCTAAGATAAGTTCGTATTTTTATTAGATAGTTCCAGGTTTAATAAAATTTAAATAAAAATTTAGTGAACAAACATCAATAACGTTTCCCAAACATTGTTCCGCCTACTCCGCTTCTATCTTCCCCTCTATATCGTGGGTCTATACACACATAGGAGCTATCAATAAGTCTACTAACAAAGCAATGCTTTAATCTCCACACAAACACCTTCGTATTCCAATACATATTTCCTCGCAGACTCTAATACTTCTATATACGGCATGCAACCACCTCGTATATTCAATAAACACTTCTTATAACATCAATGTAATTGTTTCTAACAATACTCCTGTAGTACTTGCATTAACTTCAACTAGCATTTATCTTAGCGTTGTTCTAAACAACTGCTTACGTTGTCAACAGCAATGTCTGTTCTTATGACTTAACTTTCGTTCTCAAAACGATCATAGAAGTTGCATGTGAAAGATATCCGTAGGTTTACTAAATATTGTTACTTTGTTATCAATTCCTAGTTTCTATACATGTAATAAAAATACATAAATATGTCTCACCATACTGATATTAATTTCAAAGTTACACGGTTGAAATATTACGTCCACAAAATAACGTAGCATTACATTTGTGTAAAAATAACGATAAGTGTTATTTAAGTGTCCAATAAATATCAATCACGACTGGAATAGACTCTATCTAAATTCCCTGTTGTCGGATAAATTATCTTCTAAGAAGATATGACTCAAATAATGTTACATTTAATGAAGGTGCATAGCTTTCCTTCAAATAAATCGGTATGTCAACTCCTGAATATATCTCCATTCTAAACAAAGAATGTTCATGGGTACATGACTGTATATCATAATCGTGACGAATATTACTTGCCATATCGACGAAATGTTCATAGTAATAAGTGATATTTCACAATATATCACATGTAGATTGCTTCTCCTGTACTAATATTCTTCTTACAATAAGATGCCCAATTCATTTTACTCAAAATGAATTTACTAGACATCTAAGACAAAACTGTCTGAAATCCTAACTCAAAAATTGAAAACGTCGAATACTAATTTATTAAATTTCAGAAGTGGAATATAATTTCCCAAACAAGTAAACTTCAGTTCAGAAACTGAATCGTAGAACTTTCATGTATGGATGACTAGAAACAGTCTTCCTACATGATCTTGTAGGATAAATTTGCTAAACATCGAAGTGAAAATACATAAATGTAATATGGAGAAATGTTGCTCAAAATGCCATCACAATACTCTAACTACATAATAATGCTGGGCACTTCTACCTTGTCTGAAGACTTCTTGAAGCTCATATCAGGTATTAGGAAAATACCTAGATTTTTCATCTTCCTAAGAATGCAATGTTGAAACCAAATCCATCCTCACCCGCGAAAGAACAGCGACCTCGGATGAGGAAGGATTTTCTCTCCGGAAAACACCCTTCTCCGCCGAACATCGAACTCCGTCTCTCGTACATGGATTCCAAGTTTCAAGCAATTGTCGGGCCTAGTCCCTGACATATTCTGTCTTCCTGATGATGACTCTCCATTCTCCGACTCCATTCGAATTTCCCACATTATTTTCGAGCAATCTTATCGATATAGTTTCATAGTTACAAATAAATTTTTTAAGTTTTAGATCGAATCACAATCGTAGTTATTAATGTTCATGTAGTTGGTCAATGAAGGATAATAATTGCTCGTAGTCAAAAAGTATATGTACATGATTATGCATTAATTGTACTAGATGGTAATGTACATAATGTTTCATGTATACTAGAATTTGAAGACATTCTAGATGTTGTACATATTTCTGAAGTTAACTAACGTTGCTCCATGTTGTCTAACCACAGCTCATCATTAACATATCCCAGTCGCATGAAGTTTCTATTCCATAATAACTAAAATCTTCATAATGTCGAATAATATTTCTGTATTCATGTTTGTATTCATGATAATGCTCATGTTAATCAAAGGCATCAATGTTCATACAACACGCTGTTACTCACGTCTTATAGCATGAAAGATCGTTCACTGCTAAATGGCCGAACAAAAATGCTTCTCGTGTTGAAATGCGTTACTTTTCTTGCTGAAAATTTATACTGTCTATAATTCCCTTAATTTTCGAAACTGCGACGTTCGAAGTTCATAAAATGTTTGTCTATACAAAAAGGTATAACTAGAATTCACTTCAGTATTAATTGTACTGTATAATAAATCAGAAATGTGCCTCGACTTAACTAGCACTAGATTTGCAATAAGCGCGGCCGTACATTAACTCTGCCGGGATCAGCGCTGTCTTCTCGAGTGGTGCAACTCCTCACTCGGCTTTACTTACTCGGGATCAAACACTCCCGGTAACACTGTGCCCATTTAGATTATGGCCACCGATTTTTTTTCTTTGAATGAATCAACTGTTTGAAGAGCGCGCGGAACCAAGGTGTTTTGTTTCATCAAGATGACAATAGATAGGGAGAGCATCGACTTGAGGAACCTCACATGGTTGGTTTACGAGTTTTAAGGTGAAGAGGTCGAGCAACTAAAACATCGTGGGAAGATATTGTACGCAATTCTAGGAAGAATACCGAAAAGATCAAGGGAATCCGTCTTTTGGATCAGAAGATATTGGAGATGAAGAATCCAAGGCGCAAGGATTATGTTTTCGATCCGCGTGACTGGTAGGAGTTTGGCCGCACGCAGCGGGTGTGGAGTGAAACATGACTACTAGGACTTGTGGCTTCGCGCGCACATGGTCATGTATGCTTGGTAATTGAGTTTGAGGGTACCAGTCTAAAAGAGTTGGATAGCAATCAACGAATATGATGTGGGCCTTAAAATCCATATATCATAAATAGGCAACGTAGGCAAGCCATTGCTTTTGTGTGTGCAGAGCTTTGGGGAACAATATTCCTTACTTGCAGTCAGGATATCTTAGCCGACGTATGAGCCATTGCTTTTGTGTGTGCAGAGCTTTGGGGAAGAATATTCCTTACTCATCTAGGGAATGTAGCCTAGAGTCTAGAAATGGTACTAGTGTACTACGTAGCCCACTCTTAAAGATTGTCAGTGTATCACTCCAAACATCAAGGCCAAAAGCAAGTAAAGTACGCGAGGATCGAACCAGCAGTCATGGTTGCAAAATGATTTCGAACACGGTGTAAATATTCTAGAACGGGAAAGTGAACCAGTCGAGTTAGAAAGATTTTATGTGGCACAAAGCTCCAAGTGTTAGATTGGGACTCGAATATTTATAACATTATGTTGCTAGACATGCATCATATTTGTTTGAAAATGATAGATCGAACCGTCATCATGAGTTGCTAAGAGAACTGGAGGTGAGATGTCAGGGGATTTTTGGGAACATCGTCTTGAGTGATGGAGTTAGGCGAAACGTGAAATGGAACGTCTGAGTACGAGAAGACACGTGTATCAGCTGTTATACACGGATTATACGTCAAAAGGATTCTGCCTACAAGAACTTCACGATGTAAGCCAACTTTATTATTAGTTACTAGTGTTACTGCATTCTCAATTTCGATTATACTGGCTGCTAAGTAGGTTTCTGCGTCTGGATATTTATTTCAAGAAGTTACAGTACATTTGAGGATTTATCAGCCAATTTTTTCTAATGTATCTCTTTGATGGAAATCTAGTGCGTTTGGGATTTCAGCCTGATATGCTTCGATATAGCAGTAGACTATTGTGTGGAGGTTATTTTACACCATTCCACGCCTAAACGTTATGTTAGGGAACTTTGAATTAATATTTGGATTTTTTAAATTTAATGGTTTATAATTAAATTATTTGTTTATAATATTTTCTCGATTTTGTTAGGAGTTTCTCTTTTGAGTATTTTGATAGATGAGGAATGTGGATAGCCACATTGCGTTTAAATATTATTCCTCGGGAATAATAATTTACTGGAAGGGAATTTTCTGTGAATTTATACATTTTTATATATGAATTTAAGATAAATGTTGTAAAATATTTTCTTTGTAAATGAAGTTGAGATATGATATCGGAAGGCTGGTAGTCAAGCCATAATGATAATAATAATAGTTAGTAAATGATTACATTGTTTGGAACGTCTTCCTATAATAATAATAATAATTCCTGGTAATAATAGCGGTTAATAATTGGATGAATAATGGATCGTAGTTGATAATATGGGATCGTATTTTGAATAGAGGGACATGCCGAAGATGTGATTTTTTATACTGATTCATATACGAATTTTGTATAAAATGAGGAACTATGTATGGGAAATAATGCGACAGTTAAACAGGGGTGTGTTGGAGAAGACATTAAAAGTTTATTTACACCTATGCGAGAGGCCGAGATATTTAAGGCGATTTGTGAGGGAGAGCATGATCCCATATGCTGTTTGTTTAGAAGCCATTGAACCCAGCCTGCGTAGCTGAGGGGTCATTATAAAATTAAGAATATAATGGTCATATGTTAAGTGAAAATAAAATATAAATTAATGAAGGAGGTTTTTGAAGTTCAGTTTTGAGGGCCAAAAAATTGCTCCATGCTCAAATATGATTAAAAGGAGGACAATATAGTCGTTCGTATGGGAGCTAGTGGCCGATCGTCAGTGAAATTCTACATTCCTAGACTGTTGTATAATTGCCCACATGGTGTAGTCGTTTATATATGAACTACTTGAAACCCGTCAAAACATGACGGTCAAAGGGAAAATATTTACTTAAGAATCTCCTTAAATAGGCCTAATGTACATTCTTTGTAGGATTATTTTTTGGCTCTATTGAAACTATAAGGGCGTCAAAAGATTGCACTCTTGACATTGCAAAATACTGCTGGCAATGACTGAAAATTTGATGAGGCAAATTGAGACCTGTACGTTTCAGAGTTTCCCCTTGAGCTTTATTGATTGTGATAGAGTAAGCCAAAGGAATTGGAAAATATTGCCTCTTAAGAGAAAATTATAGTGTTATATCGGATGGTATTAAATCAAGGCGAAGGATTAGACCTCTCTGCCTAATTTTAACTGCACTTATTATTTCCAAATCCAAGCAATATGGTTGGATTTAGGAGCCCTTGGGAAACCTTCAGATTTCTAATCAGCATAACTATGGGTCAAGCGTTTAGAGTATGTGGAAGCAAATCTTTTAATTCCAAGGAATTCAAGATCTCTGAGGAGTCTAATACAACTGGGCGCAAACCGTCGCTTATAATTTTGGAATACAACGAAGAAATGCGATGATGTGCAAAACATGACGGTCATTGGGAAAATATTTACTGTAGGACTTTCTTATATGCATTCTCTGTATGATTACAGAGAAAGATCGACTTTGCAACATATAACTGGCCATGACTGAAAACTTGCGTTACGTAACGTTTGCGTTAACCTTTTTCCCCTCCAGGGTTGTCTATTCTCACGGAGTAAGCGAGGGATCCCACCTCTACCGCCACTAAAGGCAGTGTCCTGGAGCTCGTGACTCTGAGTCGGGGATACAACTCGGGTGTGTGACCAGCACTACGCCCAGGTGGCCTCACCTGCAAAGCGATCAGGGGCCTGATGAAGGGATTTGAAGAGCGGGAGGGTTAGGCAAGGAAGTGGGAAGGAGGCAGCCGTGGCCTTACGGTAGGTACCATCCTGGCATTTTCCCGAAGACGAAGTGGGAAACCACGGAAAACCACTTCGAGGATGGCTGAGGTGGGAAATGAACCCCCTCTACTCATTTGGACCACCCGAGGCAGAGTATACCCCGTTCCAGTCCTCATACCACTTTTCAAAGTTCGTGGCAGAGCCGGGAATCGAACTCAGGACGGGGCGGAACCTTACCATGCTGACCACTACGCTACAGAGGCGAGCTACGGAGGCAACTACTGAAAACTTGATGAGGCAAATAGTGACCTACACGTTCCAGATTTCCCCCTTCTGCTTTATTGATTGTGATAAGGTATGGCAAGCGATTGGTAATTGGTGATCTAAACGAAAATGGAAGTGTTTTATTGGATGGTGTTAAATAAAGTCGAAGGATTAGAACTCTCTGCCCAATATTATCTGCACTTATTATTTCCAAATCCAAGCAATTCTCATGCATGTTCTTACAATTATTTTTTTATTTATTTAGTCAATTTACCCTCTAGGGTGGTGGTTCCCACGGCCTCAGCGAGGGAACTCACCACTACCGCCGCTATGGGCAGTGTCCTGGAGCTTGGAACATCTGGTTGGGATGGATACAACTGGGGAGCTGTGATCAGCACTTCGCCCAGGCGGCCTCACCTGCAAAGCGAACAGGGGCCTCATAAGGGGCCTCATGAGGGATGGGAAGGGATGGAAGATTGGGATGGATAGACTAGGAAGAGGGAAGGAGGCGGCCGTGGCCTTACAGTAGGTACTGCCCCCGTAATTTGAATTATTTTGGGACAAAATGAGAGTATTTCCCGTCTCCATGATAAAATTTAACCAGAAAATATAATTTCTGGAAGTGTGACACAGGAGTGTAGTGTTACAAGCCCGAGGCTGTGGGAGAGCCCGATCACGTGATATATTGCACAATGGACGCTTCTAGAAGGCTATATTTGGCATAGCAACAGTGAGTCTGGAAATTAATATTATAAATATTGTTATAAATTATGCTATTGGATCCCAGCCCAGAGCCAATGAGAAGAGGTCTTATTGAAGACGGGATCAACTTTAATTACACAATATGATGAAATTATGCATTTAAGCCCTTAGAAGATGATTTTTTATTTGGTAATGAAGAGAATATTAAAATAAATTATGTCTGATACTTTAAAAACCGCACATCGGTTAATCTACGCAGTAATAAGCATTCGTAATCTACGCGCTAAAATTATGGTGGGAGTTTGATATGGCCGCCTAAATTTCGACTTGGAGGGGGAGATCCAAGGATCGAGGTTCTTATTACAGCAGTCTTTGAAGAGTGAGGAAGTGTTTTTACTGGGTTAACGGAGATCCCAAGGCTTAGTCCGAGTGCGACGACTGTCGACTTGTGGAGATGCGAGGATAGCTAGGTGGAACGTAGAAGATCACCGCACTTCCATTCTACGTGAAGTTGTGAGGAACATTGAATTGATTATATCTCTCATATCATTGAGATCTAAATTTAAATAAGCGGATATATATAAAGAACAGGTCGCATACTACATTCTGTGAAAAGTCAAGCGTTTTAAAACTTACCGTTTCGACAATATTAGCCTGTTAAGTCAGATTTTCAAATGTGTTGGGAATAAAGCTGAATATCATTTTAAATTGCAACGTGAAGTTAGCGATCGCAGTTCAAGTGAACAGTAGCGGAGAACTTTTAATATTGGCGCAACACATAAACATCAACAGAATGACTATTATTATTCTTCAACATAAGTAACATTGTTGATATGATGAACTAAATAGTCATGCGCCAGAGACATATTCGATAGCAGGAGTTATGATACAACGATGGAGCTTGGTTAGACAACGTATTCTTGAATACAGACGTAGTGTTCGGTCCATCTTGTACATTTTCGTCAGTCTACGAACATTAATATAACATCAATTAGCAATGGAAATATTTCATTCACCATTTATATGAATATTTCTATAATTATATTTTAATGATGAGGCTGATACATATTTACGACGGAGAATGAAGAATCTATAGAAGAGATATGTCAAGATGCTAGGGAGGGTAGCCCAGCAACACAGAAGAATTTGCCAGAAGGATGTCGTTCGAGCCCAGGCGAATGTTGCTGAATTCCAGAGAGGGACGTTTCCTATCTCTGAGGTCGCAAATCCGAGGTTCGAATGCAGATCCATCTCAGTGTCTTGTACTGAGGAAACATCTAAAGTATTGTGGGAATACTTACATAGATCTTCAAGTTTTCGTCCAAATAAGGTAGCAGTGTATCTCATTTGTAGTATAGAGCTTGATTAGTGACATCCTTAGCCAGCGATCTTACTCCATATTTTAATATTTCCATATTCCATATTTCTGTATTTTCACATTTCATGTATTTCAGTATTTTCATATATTTTACACTTCAGATGTGTGTTGAGATTTTTATGCTGCAAGATTATTTAGGAGATGATTGCCTTTCATCTATTTTTCAATTTTATTCTACGGATCAGTTGTGGAACTGACATTAAACACTTTGTTTGAGGAATCATATTGCCTCGTTGAAGACTAGTCGTTTCGACTCTCGAATTTTAATAATTTTATTTTAAACCAAGTATTCTGACATTGTGTCATAGCTTCAAATTAAATTCTTATTAAATTTAATTTGAGCACTTTAATGTAACAACATTCAACTTCAAGAACAGAAGAAACATCGAATGATTTTGTTATATCATTATTGTACATAAACAATCGACGATCTAGGAAATACTAGTCGTTTGATAAGACCGAAGTCTTAATCCCTATGAACATTCTTTGTGTAGAGTCTAAAAACATTACGACATTGACAAACCTTTTTATTTTTTGTAAAGCTAAGAGCTTTGTTCATTTAATATGCTAGAGGAAATACCTTTTGATGGAAGATATTCAAATCTTTGGCTAGGAATTCAAAGCTAGTTTATCCCGGTCAAGATTGAATTCTATCTGACACTATAAATAACATGTGTGTTATTTTATTCTATTTGTGTAACATCACGTCATTTTGTGGACATGATATTACAACGATAAACAATTTAAAGCTTGACAAGTGAGGTGAGAAAGGAGTATTATTTTTATTACATGTATTTGCGACAGACGAGTTAACAGTTAATTATCTTGTTGTTGAGTAAACTTTAGGAGGTTAATCACGACTGTCTAATATTGTTCATTACAATTGGAAGTTTCGTTTGAAGAACTTAAGCATGTATAATTGTAGTCCAGTAGTCATGTGTAATGATACTGAGGGTCATGCCATTATTTGAGAGAAGTTCCTACATAAGATATGTTAATAACAATTAATCCTTTTTGGTTATTGTTTAACATAGTGGATGATAATTGTTTATGCCATATATATTGTTATATGAGGATTTGTAGAGCTATGAAGAGTGCTCGTGCGAGGGAGTTCCGCATTTTAGGGAAGTAAAAGTATTGTTGTTCTTTTAAGAAGGCATGGATCATGATAAGAGCCGTTGTATACAAGTAGTCCAGTTCTTGTGAAGTAACGATTTAGCAGTGTTAACAGGAGGGTTCTAGCGGAAATGCAACTTGGGAACTATTGTCTACTCATGTCTATAATACTATTATTATATTTTATTAAACCCAAAGTACAGTACCCAAAGTACGTACAGTTAACTTTAATTAGTCGACTGTATTATACCGACATTGTAATGAAACCTATATAAGACGATGTGTTAGCAGTATATCAAAACTCTGGAGCGTTAGAGAAGGGCTATGTGAAAAACCAGTGTATATAGTTAGTTGAGAATTGTGTTGTAACCGAGAAGCCAGAATCTCGAAAGTAACGTGTTAGCAACACTGAATAATGGATATTATTATGAACATATTACATGTAAATATTTTTTTGAAAATGATTTAATTAGTTAAATAATTTAGTAGGATTTATTAATCAATTGTTTTGAAATAGCGTGTGTTTTATGAGCGGATGTTTTTGGTATGAACGATTGTTCACTGTTAAGAGTAGATGTGGAACCGAATTGGTCATGAACAATTGCGGGGTGCGAATGAAAGAGTGTATAAAAAAATTCAGGATGATTGTTTAAGAAACAGAGTAGTTATGGGAACTTTTGTAAGATCTAAATGTTAAATTTTACGTGTTTTTATAAACGCACACACAAGCAGTCTCTATGTGGGCTAGCGAGAATGATTCACCGTTAGGGTTGGAAAACGGTGTGACATAATATGAACAGGTGGACACTCACCGCCTTGTATATAAATTGTAAAACAGTTCCAAGTGCGGCGTGTGCTGATATTTCATTGGTGAAACAAGGCCACTGCACGTGCGTTCTACAAACGCAAGCTAGTGAATGAAACCATGTGTTAGGAATGCCACGAATGTAAGAGCCTTCATTAAACGGTTTTATTTTTACGTAGTGTAGGCTTAAACAAGCTAAGATTTTATGCTCATAATTTTTAACACAGCATTGTAGTAAGATGTAGAGTTGAAAGGAAGTGTGAATGATTGCGTATTTTTATTTTAATTTCTATTGTTAAATCAGTTTATTGTTATTTTGTTTATACTAGATTAGTTTACACTATTGTTAATAAATTTTATTCAGTTTGTTATCCGTTGTTGTTGGAGTGTGATTCATTTTAAATATAAGGAGAAGAGTATTCTGGATGTATTGTAGGCGAAGCTGAATTCCCAGTCCCCGAGGAGTTAAGTAAAGGTAAGTGCCCCGTGTAGTTGGTTGTTGATCCACAATATTCTTGTAACTGTTGTATGTAAATCCCTAAAGGCCATGTTGGAAGCGATTTCTAATGTAGTAATTTGCCGGAGCTGTTAGAAATAGGCAATCCAGCTGGGACAATGGATATTCCAACAGGATCCTTTCCGGATTTTCGTGTACAGTACCATCCCGGTATTTGCCCGAAGACGAAGTGGGAAACCACGGAAAACCACTTCGAGGATGGCTGAGGTGGGAATCGAAACCCCTCTACTCATCTGGACCACCCGAGGCTGAGTAGTCCCCGTTCCAGTCCTCATACCACTTTTCAAAATTCGTGGCAGAGCCGGGAATCGAACCCAGGACCTCCGGGGCGGCAGCTAACCATGCTGATCGCTATGCTACAGAGGCGACTTCTTACAATTAATCTGGCACCATTTAGGAGCTCTTGGGAAATGTTCAGATTCCTAAGGAGCATAACTGTGGCTCGAACATTAGGAGTATGAATATGTGGAAGCAAAATTCCGAGGAATTCAAGAATTCTGTAAGAAGTATCTGGCTTTCATATTCATTATTTAATCTGTAACATTGGTGTATACTTTTGTTACCGTAGTGTTTTAAATATATATATGGCAACGTCAATCGTGCCGAATTCCTTAGTTTACGGGAATGCTAAGAGTAAAATATGTTTTGTCAATGGAATAGCAATACCAAGAAATAAAAATACGGAAATTAAAAAAAAGAGTTGGAGTTGAAACTCGAACAGCTCCCTTTGCGTGATGCATAAATTAAGAGTGTTTGACGCTACGACCTGAGCTACCGAACACTGATAAAACCGTGCAATATTAAGTTAGTAAAACAACATAGGCCCTACACACTTAACTGTCAGTATACATATTTCAACATTTTCCGTCGTGTATAATTGTATTCCAGTATAAATCGTGGGAACGTCATAAATAATGTTCCCTTCCTTTATACTTCTTATAAATTTATTTATTTATTTTGTCAATTTACCCTCTAGGTTGGTGGTTCCCACGGACTCAGCGAGGGAACTCACCACTACCGCCTCTATGGGCAGTGTCCTGGAACATGGAACATCTGGTCGGTATGGATACAACTGGGGAGGTGTGATCAGCACTTCGCCCAGGCGGCCTCACCTGCAAAGCGAACAGGGACCTCATGAGGGATGGGAAGTGACGGAAGAGTGGGATGGATAGGCAAGGAAGAGGGAAGGAGGCGGCCGTGGCCTTAGAGTAGGTACCATCCCGGTATTTGCCTGAAGACGAAGTGGGAAACCACGAAAAACCACTTCTAGGATGGCTGAGGTGGGAATCGAACCCCCTCTACTCATTTGGACCACCCGAGGCTGAGTAGACCCCGTTCCAGTCCTCAAACCACTTTTCAAATTTCGTGGAAGAGCCGGGAATCGAACCCAGGACCTCCGAGGCATCAGCTACCAATGCTGACCGCTACGCTACGGAGGCGACACTTCTTATAAATAACTATCAAATTGAAACGCGATGCACTTGAACCGCCATGACTGTCATGAGGCAAGGTGATTGTGCGCATGCACTAGGGCCAATAAATTTGCATTTTTGTTTATAAATTTAAAAATATATTATAACATATTTGTTTATTTTAAAGACACTCTGCAAATATACAGATCAAGGGCTTTCGTCAGAGTGCATTGCGAAGTCAATCGGTTTAGCCGTTCTGTCAATCTCGCGGTAACAAAAATCAGCTTAATGTTTCATAAATATAGATAAGTTGATGTCTCATCCTAGTTTTTGTTGAAGGCCTTACCGTGTCCTATTCTACATATTTACAGTATGAGAGGCATTTTGTCCAGAGGATGGTAAATAAATTAATAATTTAAGCTGATAGATGATTGGTTTGTGGATCCATTAATTCTCATAAAATACCAGTTAGGTTTATTCTAAATAATAATTTTCATTATAAATTAAAAGAATTAACATAAATTAATTGAATTATAGGAATTATATCAAAGAAATTAAATTGAAGCAATTAAATCAGAGTATTTAAATAAAATATGTAATGCGGAATAAAATTTATTTATGATAAAAAAAATGTGGATGAATGTTTGGAGTACATTCAAAAATTTTGAATTTGGAATGATGGTCATGGTGTTAGTGACTTTGATTTCACATCGTTTTGGGAATGATTTTTCCAGATATGAGTTAGGATATGTGAATTTGAAACAATTCTGGAAATTTGATTCAAGTGATGCTTTTGTAAATATTAAAATCACGGTGTCAGGATGGACTGATATTTTCCTGCACATCAGTGATAAATGTACAGTTTACACAATTAACTTAAAACAGATGCTGAGATGGACTTAAGATTTTCTCAGACATCAAAATAAATTTTGAAAATAGTGAATTTATTTGGTTAAAGGCTGTGAATAATTTATTTTATGCGTTATGTAAATTATATGTAGATGAGGGGCCCAGGGGAAGCGCAGGATGTCTTTATTGTTCAGGACTGGAATATTAGATTTTTCCCTGGGGGATCATTGTATTCTAATAGGACCAGCAGAGAGTTAAATTAAACTGAGGTGTTTTAAGAAATTGGTGTTATTCACAAATTATTTGCACTGCCTTCCATCCTTTATGGAGTGTGAATTTCGATATCCGTCCGGCTGATATTTGATTAAAATTTTGTTTGCTATACTCAGTTTGACCTCGAGATGTTTTGAGTCTTATGCTCGGTGGATGTTGAAATTCATGCTCGTGTGCACGTGGAACTTCGGTCAAACGGTCACAACACGTCTGTCTTCGACGACTCTTCTAGGCTTTAGAACGCTCTCTCTGAGTTCCCCTTCTCCATCTCGTATTAATTCCGGCGCCATTTTATCTCCCGCAAAAATAAGAAGCGCGTACCTGAATATTGCTTATTACAGTGTATTTCTCCCTTCTATCGACTTTCAAAGTACTGATAATATCCTCTCGTAATTTTCTTCAGCATCGCAATTGTTTTTAAGTCTTTCTTGGGGCTTAAATGCATTAGTTAATAACATTAACCAGGTAATGGTGATATTCTCTTCCATAAAACCTCTTCTCGTTGGCTGTCAGCAAATCTCCAATGATCTATTTTATAACAATAATTATTATCAATTCGCGGTATAATCCTTGTTGCTACGGAAGTTTTCACCTTGCTATGATCTCTCGAGCGTCACAAATCACGTGATCTCGCTCTCCCCTAGCCTGAGCTTGTTAACAAAACTCGTTTGCGTCTCATTCCAGTGCCAATCTTAACACGTTAAATTTTATCATGGGGCTCGAAAAATATCATCATTTTTGTCCTAAAACATTCAAATTTCGGGTGCAGTACCATCCCGGTATTTGCCCGAAGACGAAGTGGGAAACCACGGAAAACCACATCGAAGATGGCTGAGGTGGAAATCGAACCCCCTCTACTCATTTGGGCCACCCAAGGCTGAGTAGACCCCGCTCCAGTCATCATACCACTTTTTTTTAATTTCGTGGCAGAGCCGGGATTCGAACCCAGGACCTCCGGGGCGGCAGCTAACCTTGCTGACAGCTACGCTATGGAGGCGACATGGTAACAAGAAAATACTATGAAATATGCAAGAAATTTAGGAATCTACGTCCAGAAGTTTGCAACACACCATCCTGCTATACAGACATGGAAAGTGTGCACCATCCGTAATGTTTGCATAAACAAACTGCGGAATATTGCAACATAAATAGCACTGTACCTCCGTATATGAAACTCCAATTTCTACACAGGGCATTGCATTCGTACAATTTCACTGATAATTTCAGTGAATGCTGTTGTTGACGTAAACACACTAGAACGTCATAGACGCAGCATGTTTATGATATTAGATCCACGGAAATTATAATTCAGCTCTCTGTTCAGTAAAGGGATTTATTATGAGAAACTTCTCCGCCAGATGTCATGATTGTTCTATTTGGAACTCCATTGATTTGCCTTCCGTTGACATTCCGTACGCATCGAATTTGAAGAATAACTAGTTGATAATACGATACATTTTAATTTTAAAGCGTTCGTAACAGCCTATTTTGTATTATTTGACCAAAATAGCAAAATGATCCTACATAGTACTTCAGGATAAACAATATTTCAAAGCTTTGCGATTCGTTATTGGGTATAGAGCAAATGCTGAGCCCACACAATTCCCAAGAAGAAGAAGACGTCAACCGACAGAATCTCGACAGATATTTATGAATATTTATGTTAGAACATGCAATATACGTATAATTATCTTCGAGCAAAAATAATCGTATGCAACTCGTCTATAATGGTAATTATCTATCTATATATGTAAAAGAAAGTCGTGTTAGTTACACTATTTATAACTCAAGAACGGCTGAACTGATTTGGATGAAAATTGGTGTGGAGGTAGCTTAGAACCAGGAGACGGACATAGGATACTTTTTTTTTATCCCGTGACGTGACATAAAACGTCAAAGAGAATACAAGTCACTATAAAACGTAACGCAAATGACAGCTAAAATGAACTTATGAGGGAATGGCAAGGCAAGTCGTTTCCAGGCAACAGTAGCTCTTGACGAGACACGGCCGACTGGATGCGAGTAGTGCTCTCCACTACCGGTATAGAAAATGAGGCTCTTAACATGAAATCCCGTTAGTTACTTAACGTAATTTGTATTCTCTCTGAATCATCATTAACAATGCCTCGACAAAGACGATGGAATCTTTCCCGACAAGCCCATAATGCAAGAAGGATACGAAACATTGCGAATGAAAGGACTGAAGAAGAACAAGAAATTCCTCGTGAAGAGCGCCGCGTTATTATGGCTCTTGGAAACACGCGATATTGTGCTTACACGTCGCGATACTAGGCAACTGAAACAAATATCTGAAACACATCGTTCATATGTCACGTTGCAATACCCTCTGATGTTTTGGCAAGGAGAAGATATTATTTTAATATCAAAATGATAAATCCATTGAATGGTGAGTATCAATATCATAGTTCAACATGACGTACATTTTACATTGTTTGGTTTTGGTTTACAATAAATGACCAATTACACTGCTTATTACTAGGAAAAGATTAGGGTTTTTTTGTATAGATAAAATTGGACAAATGACTGGCAACCGATTTAAAATCATTTATCTTCCCCCCTTTATAATTATACTAAAAATTTACATGCGAAATATTAAATCTACTGTTTTAATTTCAGGTGAAGAAACTACAAAGAAAGTTAGCTCGATGAATTATTATGCATATCGTTTGATGATTCGTCAAATTGCAGACAAATATTTGCTGCGGTTTCGTCGATTGTTTCAGCAGTATTGCGTCGACATGTACGTCAAAATATAAACGGAGCGTTTAACTTTCATTAGGTTGAACCAAGCCAAACTGCATTCTGAGGAGTATATCGATTTACGTGATGCAATTCGCACTGAAGGAAATGCAGCTAATATTGGTCGATTAACTATTCTGCCGGCGACGTACATAGGTAGCCCACGTCATATGCATGAATATGCGCAAGATGCAATGACATATATTCGTCATTACAGTCGGCCAGATCTCTTTATTACTTTTACCTGTAATCCAAAATGGATAGAAATTGATCAATTGCTGCTTCCAGGGCAAACATCAAGTGATCGACATATCACAGCACGTGTATTGTGGCAAAAAATGCGGTCCCTGATGAACTACATTGTTAAACAACGCGTCTTTGGAGATACTCGATGCTGGATGTATTCAATCGAATGGCAAAAACGAGGCCTGCCGCACGCACACATTCTTATTTGGTTAGTGGAAAGAATTCAACTACACCAAATATGTAATAACATATGTGCCGAGATTTCCGATCACGAAGCCGATCCAGACCTACATGATGTTGTAATTACAAATATGATTCATGGACCGTGTGGCGCCATCAATCCTCAAGCACCTTGCATGGTCGACGGAAAGTGTTCCAAACGATATCCACGGAAATTAACGGCGGAGACCGTCACTGGCAACGATGGTTATCCACTGTATAGGCGTCGATCACCTGATGATAACGGTCGAACTGTCACAACAAAAGTGAAAAGAATGGATTTCATTGTCGACAACAGTTGGATTGTTCCACATTCGCCACTTATTTCCAAAACGTTCAAGACACATTGCAACGTTGAGTATTGCAATTCAGTAAAGTCCATAAAATACATTTGCAAGTACCGTATGTCACGAAAGGCAGTGATATGGCAGTTTTTGGCATCCAATCCTCCAATACCAACGATGAAATTGCGCGCTATCAAGCTGGTCGTTATGTGAACTGTAATGAAGCGATTTGGCGTATATTCGCTTTCCCTATTCACGAACGTCATCCTACTGTTGTGCATTTGGCAGTGCATCTGGAGAATAGTCAACGATTATATTTCACGGCTTCGAATGTTGTTCAACGTGCTGAAACACCTCCAGCGACAACATTGACCAGTTTCTTTGCGATCTGCCAAAGCGATCCGTTTGCACGAACTTTGCTTTACTCAGAGATGCCACGTTATTACACTTGGGATGCTTCATCGAAGAATTTTCAACGACGGAAGCAAGGCGTTGCGGTTCCGGGTTATCCGGATGTGCGTTCTACTGATGCTCTTGTTCGTATGTATACAGTTCATCCAAAGCATGATGAATGCTTCTATTTGAGGTTGTTGCTGGTAAATGTGCGTGGGCCAACGTCATTTGTGACACTATGGACTGTTAATGGTATAATATTCCCAACATATCGTGCTGCATGTGAAGAACTCAATTTACTAGAAAACGATACCCATTGGGATACGACAATCGTTGAAGCATCTGCATCTCCAAGTCAGATACGCACATTATTTGCTATCATCATTTCGACATGCTTTCCATCGAACCCATCTAACCTGTGGCACAAATACAAGAATAATATGTCAGAAGATATTTTATATCAAATTCGTGTCAGTTCCAGAAATCACGATCTTGTGATGAATGAGGAGATACATAATCAGGCTTTACTCTTGATCGAAGACATGTGTTACCTCATGCACGGTAGTCTATTAGTCACGTTAGGAATGCCAGCGCCAAATCGTGAAATGAATGACGAATTTAATCAAGAATTGGAACGGGAACGTGAATATGATCACCAGGAATTAGATTTAGTAGTTCAAACGAATGTACCCCTGTTGAATCCCCAACAAAAGGAAGTTTATGATACATTAATGAAGGCAATTGTTGATGGAAATGGTGGTTTATATTTCCTGGATGCCCCTGTTGGTACTGGTAAAACATTCCTCATGTCAGTAGTTTTAGCCACTGTTCGAGCGAAATCCAACATTGCAGTTGCAGTTGCTTCTTCTGGAATAGCCGCCACATTGTTAGAAGGATGTCGTACGGCTCATTAAGCATTAAAATTGCCGTTAAATCTTCAAACTATTGAAGAACCAACATGTAATTTTGCACACAAAAAAATCAGCAATGGTCAAAGTTTTATCAGCATCGAAAATCATCATCTGGGACGAATGCACAATGGCGCATAAACGTGCATTAGAAGCACTTAACCGAACATTGAAAGATCTACGCAATGACTCCAGATGTTTTGGAGGAGCAATGATTTTACTGTCTGGCGATTTCCGCCAAACACTGCCAGTAATTCGAAGATCAACGGCTGCCGACGAAAAAACGCTTGCCTCAAATCATCGAATCTATGGCGCTATGTGAAGAAACTTCAGCTGACAACAAACATGAGAGTTGCATTGCTTAATAATGCATCTGCTGAAGATTTCTCTGAGCAATGGCTGACTATCGGTAATGGTCGAGTACCTGTCGACGAATCGAGCGGATTGATTTCATTTCCTCATAATTTCTGTAACTTTGTCTCATCGAAAGACGATCTTATCAACAAAGTATTCCCAAACATCAATACTAATTACAAAATTAATGAATGGTTGAGTGAGCGAGCAATTTTAGTGGCTAAGAATAAAGATGTAGATGACCTAAACTACATAATTCAGAATGAGATCATTCGAACAATGCATTCATTCAAATCTATTGACTGTGTAACAAATGAAGATGAAGCCACCAACTATCCAATTGAATTTTTAAACTCCTTGGAAGTGCTTGGCTTACCACCGCACAATTTACGCCTAAAGGTTGGCTCCGTAGTAATCGTGCTTCGAAACATAAACCAACCAAAACTGTGCAACGGTACGCGTTTGGTGGTAAGTAAATTGATGAACAATGTGATTTACGCGACGATACTCAGGAAAATTCGAAGGTGAGGAAGTTCTCATTCCGAGGATCCCGATGATCCCAACCGATATGCCGTTTGAGTTTAAAAGACTTCAATTTCCGATCCGTCTTGCATTCGCCATGACCATTAACAAATCACAAGGCCTATCCTTGAAAGTTTGTGGTTTGAATCTGGAATATCCATGTTTTTCCCATGGTCAATTATATGTGGCATGTTCACGGGTCGGAAGACCATCGGCGTTGTTTGTTCTTGCGCCTGATAATAAAACAAAAAATGTCGTGTATCACAAGGTACTTATCTGAAGAGTGCAACCTATGCACCAAAATACATGAACAATAAAGAATCATTAAAATACTTAATTTTTTATTTGTATTTCCTAATAAAATTTGAACTTAATAAAATCGAAAATCTGCTTATTTATTGCCTCTAAGGCGGAACAGAGTTCGCCGGGTCACCTAGTACATTATAAAACTCGTGTCTTAATTATTGCAATTATAGGCTCGTTGCATAATGTACTATTACATGAGAGTTTTCTGAAACAAAACACCATCAGTTCATCCTCATTAGAACGCTCAGTTCACCCTCGGGCGTCAACTAGAAATACCTGCACTCGGCCTGCCCGGAGGCCACATGACATCGTATAGTAGTCGATACCTCCTTCCCAATCCTACAGTCAATTACAAATGCACACGCACACTACTACAGACCATAATAACACAGACTATCAGACAAATTTTATAAATATGCACACACTCAAGTGCACGGGATTGATGACACGATGGCCAGCTCCTAAATTATAACATCTGAGATAATAGTATTATGGACTACAGGCTGTTGTTGTTGCTTTTGTTGTTGTTTTAATGGTCGATGCTCTCACCTGCCCTTTGAGTAATGGACTGAAGATGTGACGGAAGACAAAACTACAGAAAATTAGCGAAATGGTAAAACAGAAGAAAAGAAAGAAAACAGGAAGCTTTTAGATTTAGGTGACGATTTTCTCGCGATCAAAAGCCTCGGGACCTCCCTTTTACATGGAAACTAAACCACCGGAAGTGACGCCTCGCAGTTTAGTGGTTAGTATTGGTGGCTCAGGTGCGATTACCAGCTAGACCAAAACATTTAATTCTGGTTAGAAGTACTAGAAAGGTACTGTTTACATTCAAGTCACCCAACTGGTGTCAATTTCGAAGACTTATACCAGACCAATGGGTTATAGGAGTTATAATTTACCACGAAAATACCATCATGCATTTACCAGGAATCAAACCCAGTTTGCCTTAACGGAAGGCGCGTAGATTGACAGCTGCGCCCTCATGTAAATGTTCGTTGTAAGCATCCACACAGGTGTATATCAAATACGGGGTGCAAGGGGTAGAGATTCTCTCTATCCAAACGTCATCCTCACCTGCACGTGGTACACCCTGCTCCATACTGACGAGGCTCTGACGACCGAATAACTCCCGGGATAAGGAGTTCCCCTCTCTCTTGCCAACGGCTTATGTAAGGCGGATGAGCAGATTGAGGTTAGGGCACTCTCTTGCCCTTGAGATGGGAAACTATCTCTTAAGGCGGATGAACCAATAATGGTCAACGGCATAGAAGACCTCAACGGTGGATCAAGAGCGCATGAGCAACTAGTATTGCCCGAACGGTTGGGAAGGCGGATGAAGGCTGCAACAGTCCAGGACCACCAGCCGTCATAGCTTCTATGCCACTGGATAAAGGCCCTGTATCTGTCAAGTACTGTGTGTCTGTTGATGTGCAACAACATGCCCACATTAAAAGATGTCACGCACAGGCGTCTTCTAAACAACGAAGGAGGGATACAAAATATATTCGCCAATTAATCACAAGTCCTGCGGCGATCGGGGAGTTGTGACGGGAGCAGGATTGTGTTGTCTGGGAGCTCCTAGTGATGAACCGGCACGTAGGCTACGAATGTGTGATCTTCGCTTTGCTTGAGGATGGGCTGTAGAGCAATTCGTATGCTGCATTCGTGACTAAGCAGGCCTGTTTAGGATCCATTCTGCTTACCCTGGATGGGGAGGGGGCTGAAAAAGGTGCCCTAAAATAGTCAGCCTAATATCACCCGACTGGATAACCGCGTTCAGAGGGTACACCACAAGCGGTCGAACCACAATGAAAATTAATTTTGCTACATGGAATGTCCGTACTTTGATGGACAATGACACACATAATCGACCACAAAGACGAACGGCAATTGTTGCTCGTGAACTGAAAAGATTCAACATTCATATTACCGCACTCAGCGAAACAAGGTTAGCCAATGAAGGACAACTGAAGGAACATGGAGGTGGCTACACTTTCTTCTGGAAAGGGAAAGACACTGAAGATCAACGTATTCATGGAGTTGGCTTTGCCATTAAGAACGAGCTTGTCAACCTTCTCGATGAACTTCCACATGGTATAAATGAAAGGCTTATGACACTACGACTAAAGTAAAAAAAACAGCCTACGAGCGACTGTAATTAGTGCATATGCTCCAACTCTCACCTCTGATGATGAACAGAAGGAAGTATTTTACTCTCAACTTGATGTGATCTTGAAGGATATACCGCAATCTGATAAAGTCATCCTCCTAGGAGACTTCAATGCTCGCGTTGGAAGAGACGCAGCATTATGGGCTGATGTTATTGGAAAAGATGGTGTTGGGAAATGCAATTCTAATGGGACTCTCCTTTTATCCAAGTGTTCTGAACATAGCCTCGTAATCACAAACACACTATTCCGACAGAGGGGCAAATTTAAGACTTCATGGCAGCATCCTAGATCAAAACACTGGCACCTACTTGATTACGTGATTGTGCGAGCAAGAGACAAGCGTGACGTACTACTCACAAGGGCTCTGACAAGTGCTGATGACTGCTGGACGGATCATCGATTAATAAGATCTGTAATGACTCTACAAATTCTCCAAAAGCGCAGAAAACAGAGTATGCACATCAGACGTAGGGTGAACACCGAACGTTTACAAAACGTTATTGCTAAAAGGAAGTTTCATGAACATCTGAATGAAAAGTTGCCAGATAATTACCCTGAAAAGGTTGAGGAACATTGGCAAACAGTCAAGTCTGCTATACTCTCAGCGTGTGAAGAATCGATTGGTTTCGTCAAGATGAGGCATGCTGACTGGTTTGATGAGAATGATGCAGAAATCTAGAATCTTATTGATAAGAAGAGGAAAGCATTCCATGCATGGCAAGCCAATCCAACTTCTATCTCCAAACAGCAACTGTATAAAGATGCAAAGGCTGAAGTGCAAAGGAAAACTCGGGTCTTGAAAAATCAATGGTGGATCTCCAAATCCCGTGAAATGCAGCATCTAGCCGAAACAAATAATACTCATGCTTTCTTCAAAGCAACAAGAACTATATATGAGCCACATTATCATGGTTTGAATCCTCTGCAGTCTAAAGATAGCACGGAACCTTTTAGAGACACAAACTCCATTAATTCCCGTTGGAAAGAACATTTTGAAGAACTACTCAACAGGGACACACAGGTTGATAATAACATTTTCATCCGACTTCATCAGAGACCTCCTAAAGACCACCTTGATGATCCTCCGCCTCTACCAGAAATTGAATCTGCCATCAATCAGCTCAAAAACAATAAAGCGTCAGGCATGGATGGGATTCCTGCTGAGCTGTTTAAAGTAGGGAATACTACTCTAGTTCATCACATACACCAACTCATAGTTAAAATATGGACTACCATTACCATACCTAAAGACCTAAGGGATGCCTTGATAATAACCATCTTTAAGAAAGGCGATAGGGCACAATGTGGTAATTACCGAGGTATATCGTTGCTTTCTGTTGCTGGTAAAATCCTGGCCTACGTCTTAGCCAACCGTTTGAAGCCGTTGGCCGAAGAAATACTGCCTGAAACTCAGTGTGGCTTTCGACCTAATCGAAGCACAACTGATATGATCTTCTGTGCTAGGCAGATACAGGAGAAATCCAGAGAGCAAGGACGCCCTCTATATATGGCTTTCATAGATGTTCACTAGTATATTCTTCAGCTGAATACTGTTCTGCTGTATGGCTGAATAGTTCCCATACTCGTCTGGTCGACGTCCAGCTACACCACACAATGAGAATCATATCTGGCACCCTGCACCCTACTCCTGTACAGTGGTTACCCGTACTGAGCCACATTCAACCTCCTCACATCAGACGACAAAATGCCCTTGTCAGATTATGGACTAAGGTGATGATGAACAGCTCTCTTCCCATCCACCAGGATGCAGATGAAAACGACGTAGCAAGACTGAAATCCCGGAAACCTGCCTGGAAGACGGCCAGGAATCTAGCTGACATACCATTTAGACCTGACGAAGCATGGAAGCAAGAATGGGCCAGATTACACCCACATGGTCTAATCAACATCGATGACCCAACAGCAAAACCTCCTGGGTTCAACCTCCCGCGCACCATCTGGACCAGACTAAACAGGATACGCTGCGGCGTTGGAAGAACTGCTTCTGCACTACACCAATGGGGGTGGTTGGAGTCTCCTTCCTGCAACTGTGGTGCTGAAATGCAAACCATCAGCCACATCGTGAAAGAATGTCCTCTGCGGGCATTCCCTGGGCCTGTGGAGGAGCTACATCAAGTAACCCCTACGGCACTCACTTGGTTGGAAGGACTAGACATCAGCTTGTGATGAAATATCAGAATCTGCAGCAGTGTGTGTGTGTGTGTGTGTGTGTGTGTGTGTGTGTATGCGTGCATCCCAGTTATTATGTCTGTAATACTTTACATCCATGTATATAAATATGTATATATTAATTTTTATTTTGTAATAGCAATTATATGTAATACATTTCAACGATTGTCAAATGAAGCATCATACGCTAAATAAATAAATAGATATTGTTAAAGCATTTGATTCTGTCAATCGAGAAATGCTATGGAGGATTCTTGCCACACTTGGCTGCCCCCCTAAATTCATTCAGATTCTTCGATTACTACATGATGATATGAATGGCACGGCCCTTAACAGAAATGGCCCTGGAGAGCCATTTAAGATTACAACGGGTGTCAAACAGGGATGTGTGATTGCCCCCACACTCTTTTCAATATATGTTAGTGTTGTACTAAATTTGGTCCAAGAAAAGATTCCAAAGGGTGTAGAAATTATATCCAGGACAGATGGAGGTTTATTCAATCTCAACAGATTACGTGCAAAAACTAAAGTGTCAGCTACATCCGTTCTTGATGTCCAGTATGCTGATGACAATGTCATCTTAGCAAATTCAGATGAAGATCTTCAAACCACCCTGAATGTGTTCAATGAGGCATACAGAAGCATTGGTCTGGACATAAACACCAATCAAACACAGGTTCTTCATCAGCCAACATCACATGACAGGGCTACTGCTCCTGCTATCATGATTGATGGACGTAAACTAAAGAATATAGATCATTTTCCTTATTTGGGTAGTCACCTATCAACAAATGCGAACATTGACGCTGAGATTCAACACCGCCTCCAATGTGCCAGTGCAGCCTTTGGTCGTTTGCTCGTTCGCGTGTTTGACAACCACGACATTAGCATTTTAACAAAATTATACGTTTATCAATCTGTTGTAGTTCCCAGTCTGCTTTATGGCTGCGAAACCTGGGTTACTTACAGAAGGCACCTCTTATCTTTAGAAAAATACCATCAACGTTGCCTTAGGAGAATTCTTGGTATTAAATGGCAAGACCGGCGCACTAACACAAGTGTTTTAGAGGAAGCTAGCACTATTAGTATAGAGGCTCTCATTATTAAACACCAACTTCGATGGACAGGACATGTAGTTCGCATGCCTGAGTCCCGCCTCCCAAAACAAATCTTATATTACCAGCTGAATGTCGGTCAGAGAAAGCAGGGTGGGCAACAAAAACGCTACAAAGATGTTCTGAAGACCAACTTGAAGAAATGTCAAATTGATACAGGTAACTGGGAGGCTGTCGCATTCGACCGATCAGAGTGGCGCCGCAACGTCCATCAAGGCCACTTGTTCTTCGAACAAGAGAGAAGAAGGCTTCAGGCTGAAAAAAGAAATGCCAGAAAAGAGCGCATGATTCGCAGAATGATCAACCCCCAAGATCCATTGGCTGCTCAAGACCTTGTGTGCCAATATTGTGGAAGAGTCTGTGGTTCTCAGATCGGACTGTACAGTCACCAAAGAACTCATGCAATATGATTAGGCCTAATGTTGGTTTACAGCGAAGATTTACATAAATGTACCTTGGAAGACAATCATACTCGTATCACGAGTGATAGCCTAAATAATATCAAATACGCAGTGAAATCCCACTCTTAAGTATTGTAACAAGTGCCATGTTCCTTCTAGTGAAATGCTAAATACAGCTGCAATATGCGCCAAATGAATGTTCGTATATTGGCCAAGTCAGTCTACTGTAGCCAAGTATACGAGATTGAACGCCGCGCCGGTTCAATATGAAGTCAGTATCAGTAGGTTAAATTTACTCGTGCCTTCATGTAGGGAAAACCTCGGCACGTATTCAAAACCACAACCGTACAAAAGACCCAAGCACATTGGCTAACAATATTATTATTATAACTATTATTCAGTTGCTTCACTCTGAGAATATTATCTGGCAAATATGTGGCAATTTTACAGATTATAAGAGATCAGAGTATAATCATCAACTTTAAAAACTATCTTCACTAGTCCATGAATTGTCTAACTAATCTGGTTGTCGCAATTTTTTTAGCGTATGGCTCTCAGTGCCGGGAGTGTCCGAGCACATGTTCGGCTCGCCAGTTTTGTAGCTGCTGCGAGGCGGACACCCAATGGGTGAGCTACACGTACCGTCGCGTGTGGAGTGTTGTCTGGGGAGGAAAGTTTGATTGTAAGGACGAGGAGTTGGAAGGTAGCGGCTGTGGCCTATAGTTAGGGACCTGCCAGCAGTCATGCCGTAATTCATGCTAATTCACCCGGTGTCGCAATGATGACTGCTTTACATTGACATTGACTAATGCTCCTTCAACCCCTGCAGTAGACTCCTTGGTACTAAGCCAGTGCTTGAGATGACAATTGGTACGATCTTCACCTTTCCAGTCTGCCATTGCTTCCTGATAGTCTTCACTAGGTTTTTATATTATCGTCGCAGTTCGGCCCGCCTATTCCAAACCTAAATATATCGGCTTCCCGCATGCCAATGGTTGTTATCACAGCAGACGTCACGCAGTTAGTGAAAGAAGGAATGTGCTGAGTGTGTGGAGCAAGTAGTGACCAACTTAATGTTTTTGGAATGCGCGTTACGCAGTGAGCGGGAAGACATCTGCAGTTCAACCCAACTGCTATCTCCTGGCGCGATATCAATATTTGGAGATATTCTCGTCGTGCTTTGTCTTTAAGTTGTTGCTATTGGGATTTGGGAACTAGGATGGCTATCTTAACCTTCAATATCTGACCTGTTATTGCTGGCTGTCCACTCGGTCAATACAGTACGATTATTATTATTATTCCAGAGTTGAATCTCACATTAGTATTGGTGCAGGAAGTACTAGACATTTATATGAAAGATGCAGAATTGAAACGTCTGAACATGTGGAACTGAAACCTGCGATCCCCGGCTTCATATGCCGTTGCTCTGTCCACTAGCAGTAAGCTAACGGAGGAGACCTTGCCAAAGTAAATTATAATCTCAATGTATTTGTTGCCCACTGTGGGATTAGCATTCCAAAATATTGTAATTTCAGGATCATACTGATGGCCACTGGTGTCACAAAATGTACCTCCAGGAGACAATACGGGCCGTGGGGACATTTAGATTTTTTTCACTAATTTATTTCTTTATTTCTTTATTTACTAGCTGTACCCGGCATGCATTGCAATGTCAATCAAAGAAAGTGTTGGCGTTGTGTTGTTTATTGAAGTGCATTTGGATACACAACAGATTTTTTTCTTTTTCCTTTAACTGCCTCTAAAATATAGTTAAATGGATTTACTAATTCATAAACATTCGTGGGAGCGTGCATAACAACTCACCAACGTTTCATCGCAATCGAATGAAAAGTATGTGAACGCATACGGGACTTTGTTCAATGATTCGCGCGCCGTCACCCATTTGTTGAAACTACTCGTTCGTTACCTATTGTAAAATAGATTTTCTAAGTCAGAAACCTTCACGGGAGTGTACATAACAACTCACCAAAGTTTCATCGCAATCGGATTAATGGTAAGTTATATAAACGCATAAAGGACAGACACACAGACAAACTATCACGTACGTTCATTTTTAGCCTATTTTCTTTTTATGAAAAAGTACGCTTATGAGGTCACCTTTTGTCCGTGTGGTGTGTGTGCGCGTATGTGTGTCTGTGTAATGTGTGTGTGATGTCTGTGTCCCCCCCTTAATAACTTCTAAACGTCTGGAGCGATTTCAATGACACTCGGTAAGATCATAGTACCATTTTGGCCAACACCAACCGTGCCCTTCAAATTTTACTACGTCTCACCAATCCAACATGGCGGTTGTGCGAAATATTTAACCAGCATTCAATATCTCCGAAACTATTACCGATATCACCCTGAAATTTTGGACCGTGATAAATAGCACTACTAGAAGTTCACCTATGGAACTTTCAAAAACACGGAAACTACTAAACCAACATGGCGGCCAAGCGAAGTTGCGACTTTTAAATAGACTTTTCTCGCGATTTAACCATCCAAACGCAATTAAACTTGGTACAGAAAATGTTTATACACATTGTAATGCACTGGCATTTAATTTAGTGTAATTGTTTACATAACCTCAAGATGGTGGCTGTGCGAAATATTTCGCTGGCATTCTATATCTCCGAAACTATTACTGATAACTTATCTAAGGTTCGGAAGTTAAGGATCAGTCATATTTCTTTCATGAGCTTGTTTTGCCCGAGAAATTAAAAATAATAGCGAATCAAATGTCTCTGACCTTGCCTATAAATGCACATTTTGGCCATTTTAAGGTTTTTATCATAGTATGCTCTTTTTAGTGATATAAAGTCATATTTGGTAATATTTTGAGCATTTTTGTAGCCTACATATTATTGGGTAGGAGTTTCAAACTCGGGATTTCTAAATGGCGCTTTAGATATATTTTTCTCTGTATTCCCAGAATAGGCGGGTAACAGGTATCAGATAACAGGACCTGAGACCGAGGAAAGAGAGCTCCTGTACGGATGTCTCATCGAGTAAGATGGCACCCCAGGAGTCAAATTTAGCTCAGAGCAATTAGTAAACAAGAAAATTCCAAGTTATCTCCCGCCCAGTTCGGCCTTGATGGTCCGGTATGTAATGTAGCAGCTCTATCTGTTTGCTGTATTATCGCGTCTTATGTTATTACTATTATTAGGCGCTAAAAATCGGGAAAATATCTATTATTTTTGTATTAAAAATCCTGAAATATGTGACAAACAAGTAAAAATATGTAATTATAATTAATTTTATTAATGTGAATATAAACAATATGCACTACTCACGAATACAATTCATGCTATGCCCCACTGACTGCTGAAGCATTACAATACACAACGAGATACATCTTCTGGTTGTCCATCACAAATGACCGACGATTATCGCGAAACACTTCTTCCGAAGGTGCGAAACTGCGGCAATATGGTTCTTACCCTTGAGGTGTTGTGTAACTTGAGATCGCTGTTCAGCCTTGATTGCTTTCCCATATGGTTGGTAGAACAGAACGCCTCCATCAAAAGTAAAATTATCTTTGAATTCTGCAACAGACGATAACTTGTAATTGTACTTTAGGCATCGTAGAATTGCCTTACACTTCACAGTGCCAGAAATGACCTGCATGTGAGTGACGCTGGTTCCAGGTAGCTGGAGGAGGGGTAGGTCAAGCACATGTTGCAATATGGCTATGGACAAGGAAATCCCCGGCTTCTACAGTGAGTGGCACGGGGCGACAAGTAAAGAATAACTCAGTTGCAAGCTGACATTCGCTCAGCATAAAGATTAGATAGCTCACAGGTTCTTCCTCGTTGAAGTAAAACAGAACAAAAAATGCAATAAACTGATTTAATAAATGTAAATATTATGTATTTTATGTGCTAATAAGTGAAAAGCAGGAATTTATGTATTCTTAGAAAAAATGCTTAAAATATGTAAGAAAATATTTATTTACCTAAAATTCCGAGCCCTAGTTATTAATACTCCAATAATTGCTACACATCCCTAAAATGCATAGGTCAGAGGTTTTAAGGGACAGAACTACGAGGTCATCTGCCTTTGCATAGGTCATATTTTCCCGGTTTTAAGTCATATTTAGCTAGTTTTTAGGGCATATTTGCTTGCATATTTTGTATTTTTAAAGTTCCTAAACATCCGAACCCTACTGATATCACCCTGAAATTTTTCATGATGATAAAGGGCACTACTGCACGTTTATCTATGTAACTTTCGAAAACCCATAAAGTACAAAACGAACACGGCGGCCAAGCGAACTTGAAACGTTTTAATAGATTTTTCTCGCGATTAAACTATCTGAGCACAGTGAAATATAGTACAGTATATGATTATACATATTTCAATGCACTGGCATCTAATTCAGTTCAATTGTTTACATAAACTCAAGATGGCGGCTGTGCGAAATTTTAAAAATTAAGTTTTTATTTCTTGTGTCGTAATCGTGCGATCGAAGTGAAAGTTTGCATAATAAGCTA
Organism: Meconema thalassinum; assembly: GCA_946902985.2. NCBI lineage: Eukaryota > Metazoa > Arthropoda > Insecta > Orthoptera > Tettigoniidae > Meconema > Meconema thalassinum. The sequence continues at coordinate 1,628,956,741 of OX336388.2, forward strand.
TGCAAATAATTTTCTTTTATTGGTACATAACTCTATGGCCTATATATATAACAATCCAAAATGGCGACCATCCGAAATATTTAAACGGTTCTGAATATCTACGAATCTTTTACAGCAATCAAACTGAAAATTTTAACCTTCCGAGTACAGTGAAACATAGTACGGTAAATGCTTATACGAATGTTAATCCACTGTCATCTAATTTATTTCAATTGTTTTCATAACCACAAGATGGCAGCTGTGCAAAATTTTAAAATTTCGTTTTTACGTCTTGTATCCTAATCATGCGATTGAAGTTTGAATACTACACGTACACAATAATCTTCATGATATAACACATAACTCTAAGACCTACATATATAAAAATACAACATGGCGACCATCCGTAATATTGGATGGTTCTCAATATCTACGTATCAATTACAGCAATCAAACTGAAATTTTGTGTGTTGATATAGGCAATTAACATAAGTAGGATATATGAAAATCGGCTTTCGTTCTTCACGGAACTACTTGTTATATACAGGGTGGTCCACCGGCCCCCTATTATTTAGTTTTATGAAACCTAACTAACGTTGCATTTCTCCCGATAGTCGATATTGCTCTGCGCTCTGACTGTGTGACAGCAATGTAATTGGGTCATGGGTCTAGCAAAGAAAAACCGACCGTAAACTTTTCCCCGCCAAATACTAAGGCCCATTCTACTAACATATGACTTATTGCTCCTGGAAATAACACACATACACGTAATACGATTGAATTAATAGCTTACGCCACGTGATTTGTAATAGTAGAAAGTTAAATCAACACCATTAACCATGATTTAAGACTTTGACATGGACTTAAACGCTTGAGGTGGGACGGCCACAGTAACTACTGCACGCTTAGCGCGTGGTATGTACCATGCATTGGTGGCTGTGTCGGTTAAAGCCTGACCGTATATGGTGGGCGCGAATGGGAAGAATAGTGCTTCGAATCCAGTGGTAAGCATACTTTCTTGAACGAAAGCCCACGCTCCATTTTAGTGGGGATGTAACTACATTGCCACATTTACTCCCTTACGATGTATTTTTGTGAAGTGTATGTTGAATTTTGCTGATTTATAAACAGAATACGATCGAATTGGTTTGTTATGCCACGTGACCTGTAATGGCAGAATTAAAAAACTGGCATGGATATTAACATAACATATCGAAGTGTCGCTCCGGAGGTCCGAGTTCGATTCCCAGCTCTGCCAAGAAATTTAATACTTGTCTGAGGGCTGAAATTGGGTACACTCAGCCTCGTAAAGCAAATATGAGAAGAGGTGGGTTCGATTCCCACCTCAGCCACCCTGGAAGTGGTTTTCCGTGGTTTCCCACTTCTACTCCTGCCAAATTCCGGGACGGATTCTGTCTTAAGGCCACAGCCGTCTCCTTCCCAATCATTAATTGTAAATACACACATTATTACAAGCCCGCAATAACTCAGGTTATAAGACAGATTCTACACACACACCCAAGTACTCGGGGCTAAATGACCACGATGTTCTAGCCCCTCAAATGAAACAAAACAACAACATATCGAAGGATATTCTGATCGCCAGTGCTTGGATCCAAGTATATGTATTCCTTAGGATTTCCCTTGGTATTATTTTGTGATGCAATAGCACCTAGTGTAGTGTTATACAGTGTTGGTATTACTACTAGTGGAGTGACACAGTGTGGTGCAATAGCACCTAGTGTAATGTTATACAGTGTTGGTATTACTACTAGTGGAGTGACACAGTGTGGTGCAATAGCACCTAGTGTAGTGTTATACAGTGTTGGTATTACTACTAGTGGAGTGACACAGTGTGGTGCAATAGCACCTAGTGTAGTGTTATACAGTGTAGGTATTACTACTAGTGGAGTGTTACAGTGTGGTGCAATAGCACCTAGTGTAGTGTTATACAGTGTTGGTATTACTACTAGTGGAGTATTACAGTGTGGTGCAATAGCACCTAGTGGAGTGTTATACAGTGTAGGTATTACTACTAGTGGAGTGACACAGTGTGGTGCAATAGCACCTAGTGTAGTGTTATACAGTGTAGGTATTACTACTAGTGGGGTGACACAGTGTGGTGCAATAGCACCTAGTGGAGTGTTATACAGTGTAGGTATTACTACTAGTGGAGTGACACAGTGTGGTGCAATAGCACCTAGTGGAGTGTTATACAGTGTAGGTATTACTACTAGTGGAGTGTCACTGTGTGGTGCAATAGCACCTAGTGTAGTGTTACACAGTGTTGGTATTACTACTAGTGGAGTGACACAGTGTGGTGCAATAGCACCTAGTGTAGTGTTATACAGTGTTGGTATTGCTACCAGGTGAGTGATGCAGTGTGGTGCAATAGCACATAGTGTGGTGTGATACAGTGTTACAGTATATATATATATATATATATATATATATATATATATATAGTATGATCAAGTAGGGAGGGATAGAGGAGTAACACCTCTTTAAAATACCTTGGTCCAGCTGGCCCGGCTGGTAGTACCTTGTTAGGGTCCCTTGCCAGGGTTACGGTGAAGTCCTCAACGGTACCTGCAGTGGAAGAGGTGAACTCTGGCACAGTGTGGTTGGCGGAAGGGGCAGCCTATTGCTCAGGTTTAATAGGGCAAACTATTGTCCATAGTTATGATGGGCAGGTTTTGGCCCAACGGCAAAATGAGCAGAGGAGGAGCCAATCACTCTCATGGCTCCCAACGGTCATAGAGGCAGAAGAGGCGACGCCAGACGGACTGGCTGTAGAGGCGCACCTCAGTAGTACTTGAGTATGCGGCAGTTCGTTGCAGTCTCTGTGTTCGGTCCTGCATGTCTCATTCTTTGTGAGCCGCAGGATAAGGATCAGAGATCATAGTGTGTGGGTCTCGTCCTGGCAAGCTGAGATCCACCCTAAACAAATTCACGCCAGTGGCACTTCTTCCGAACGTCACTTTTCAAAGTCCAACGGCGATGGGATATGGACGGTGGGGGCAGGTTATGGGTGTAACTGAAAGCCCCTAGTTCGGACCTGCACGTTGGCAGCAGATGTGTGATGGTCGTCTTCCGGAGACTCTGTGACTACTCAGGAATTCGGTCCTGCATCTGTGTTTGGGCAGGCCTATTTAGGATCACCGCTGCCCACCCCAAATGGGGAAGGCCCTAGAAAAGGTGGGCTAAACATCGGAAGTCACAATCTTGGTCCGGCTGGGCAACCGCACTCAGCAGGTCACCCCTCATGCGGTCGAAACTCAAAAACAGTAAAGAATCACAATTTGATTATTGGATCATGGAACATCAGAACCTTGCTTGATTTTGACAATAACATTAGACCTGAGAGAAGGTCAGCTCTCGTAACCCATGAGTTATCAAGAATCAACGTTGACATTGCTGCTCTCAGTGAAACTAGGCTGTCTGCTGAAGGCAAGATTACTGAATCTGGAACAGGATATACCATCTTCTGGAAAGGAAAGGATGAGGGTGAATGTCGTATTCATGGTGTGGGCTTCGCTGTGAAGACCAAACTGGTAAATTATCACCAACTTACGCCCATTGCAATCAGCGAAAGGCTCATGACTCTCCGCATACCACTCTCAGGAGGTTCCTTTATGACACTCATCTCTGCCTATGCTCCTACCTTAGATTCTGATGATGAAGTAAAGGCTCAGTTCTATAATCAGCTAAGTGAAATCATCTCCAAGGTACCATCTGCAGATAAACTCTTGCTCCTCGGTGACTTCAATGCCAGAGTTGGGAAAGATCACAGGCTATGGAATAATGTGATGGGCAAACAGGGACTTGGAAAATGTAATTCCAATGGATTGTTGCTTCTTGGTCTTTGTGCAGAACACGAACTTTTCATTACCAACACGCAGTTCCGGCTACTTGACCGCTTCAAAACCACGTGGATGCATCCTCGTTCCAAACATTGGCACATTCTTGATTATATCATTACCCGGCAATGTGATAAGAAGGACACTCTTATTACCAGAACAGCAAGGAATATAGACGATTGTTGGACAGATCATAAACTTCTTATATGTAAGCTCAGGATATCTTTCAGACCTAAACCACCTAGGAACATCAAAAATTTGCCAAGAAAGAAGTTTAATACATCTAAACTTCAGGATGAATCCATGTACAAACATTTTGGAAACAGGATCGTCACCCAGTTATCAGAAAACCCAGTAACAAATGATATTCAGCAAGAATGGGCCACATTACAGAAGATTATCACACAGTCAGCTGAGGAAACCATTGGTTTTATAGTGTGGAAAAGACAAGACTGGTTTGATGACAACAATGAGGAAATTCTGTCTCTCATCAATGCCAAAAGGAATGCCTATCTTGCCCATCTTCAAGACCCAACTTCCAACACAAAGAGAGATAAACTACTGGAACTCAAGGGTAAATGCCAGACGCAGATAAGGCAGATTAAAAATACTTGGTGGCAACAGAAGGCTCAGGAACTGCAGAGACTATCGGATGCTCGAGACTTGAGGAACTTCTATGCCATACTCAAGGAAATATATGGACCATCTCACTCATCATCAGGTACACTGAAAAGCGCTGATAATTCTACTACCTTTACTGATAGTCAAGAAATCTTGGAACGCTGGAAGGAGCACTTCTCCAATCTCCTAAATCGTCCATCAGAAGCTGTTGAAGACTTCCTCTGTGATGTGCCGCAACAACCTGAACAACTGTGGTTGGCAGTACCTCCTACTTATCATGAATTCAGTGCAGCTCTCACCCAATTGAAACCCAGAAAAGCACCTGGCCCAGATAACATCCCTCTGGAACTAATTCAAGCCGGAGGTCATTCCCTCAAAACAAGAATTTTCATCCTTATCCTCAGAATATGGGAATCAAGAAAGGTACCTGGAGACCTAAAGAATGCCACTATCGTCACTATCTTTAAAAAGGGTGATCGCAGTGTTTGTGGCAACTACCATGGTATATCACTGCTATCAATTGTGGGGAAGATTCTTGCTAGAATTCTACTTAACCGCCTCAAGGTTATCTCTGAGAGGATCCTCCCAGAGTCACAATGCGGATTTAGAACTTCCAGAAGCACAATTGACTTGATTTTCTGTGTGAGACAGCTACAAGAAAAATGTAGAGAACAACAGAATCCACTCTTCTTAGTCTTTTATGACTTGAAAAAGGCATTTGATTCGGTTCCAAGACCAGCCATGTGGGCAGTGCTGAAGCGGTTTGGTTGCCCTCAGCGTTTTGTGGATCTAATCAAAGCTCTCCATGATGGCATGACAGGTCAGGTTTGCCATCAGAATAAGATGTCCGATGAATTTCCCATTACCCATGGACTGAAACAAGGATGTGTACTGGCTCCAACGCTTTTTGCGCTGTACTTGGCTGCAATGCTTTATGATTCACCCACAAACATCCCAGGTGTGGAGATCAAGTATCGTTTTGATGGAGGGCTTTTCAACCTAACTCGTCTCCGCTCCTTGAGGAAAACTCAGGTTACTAAGGTTACTAACATGTTGTATGCAGATGATGCTGCGTCACCAACTCTCACACCAGAAGAGCTGCAAGAGTCAGTTAACTGTTACAAAAGTGCATGTGATCGCTTTGGTCTTACCATAAATGTCAATAAGACTAAAGTCTTGGCACAACCTTCACCAGGCACACCTCTTCCTCAGTTCAATATCTCCATTTCAAATTTTCCATTAGAACAGGTTGACCACTTCTCGTACCTGGGCAGTACCATTTCTGTGAGCTGTACCTGTGAGCAGGATGTGGATAAGAGAATTGGCGCAGCCCATGCAGCATATGGACGATTAGCGCACCGGGTCTTCATGAATAAAGATCTATCCATGAGTACAAAGCTTATGGTGTACAAAGCAGTAGTCATTTCTACATTGTTGTATGGCTGTGAAACGTGGACCCTTTACCGACGTGATCTTAGGAAGCTTGAGCGTTTCCACCTACAAAAACTTCGATCAATCCTGAGGATTAAATGGGAAGACCGCATTACCAATATTGCTGTTCTGGAAAAGGCTCAAATCAACAGCATAGAATCATCCATAATAGGTCACCAATTTAGATGGATTGGTCATGTCCATCGGATGGATGATGTGAGATTACCTCGTCAAATGCTATATGGTGAGTTATGCTATGGCACCAGACCTCATGGTGGTCCTAAGAGGCGCTACAAGGACCAATTTAAGCAGACCCTGAAATTGACAGGTCTTGATTCACAAACCTGGGACATGCTGGCTGAAGACCGCTCAACTTGGCGCCGTACCATCTCGGATACTGTAAAGACGTTTGAAAGGGATCGACGCATACATGAAGAGGCCAAGCGTCAAGCTAGGAAACTTCGAGCAGCCCAACCACGTCCTCCTCCAGCAATACTATGTGACTTGTGTGGTCGCTTGTTCCATGCCAGGATTGGACTCATTAGTCACCGTAAACACATCCACAAACTGGACTGAAGGAAGAAGATTTATACTCGGATTCGAGTTAAAGCCGATGATGATGATTTTGTGATTTAATTTTAACAAAAAGTCCTAGCATATCTTTAGGCCCGTATCACACGACACTTGCTGGCAAGGAAGCTGTTGTGATCGCTGGCACAACATCCTGTATGATTCTTTTCTCTTCGTCAGTACGCCTGCTTGTATGACCGAAGTGTATCACACGCTAGCATTTTGTACGCAAAGTAGTATGAAATAAAACACAGCGAAGGGCTGTCGTTTGAGGGCATTATTTGCAGTTCATTCGCCATATTGTAACCTGTTTTTCGAAGGGTATTTACGTTACTGACATAAGTCAGATGGAACTTAATTAATGTTTAATCGAACGCGGCAAATTATTCAGCCAAGTAAATTTAATTTAATATTATTATTAGTATGTCGCCTCCGAAGCGTAGCGGTCAGCATGGTTAGCTGCCGCCCCGGAGGTCCTGGGTTCGATTCCCGGCTCTGCCACGAAATTTGAATAGTGGTATGAGGACTGGAACGGGGTCTACTCAGCCTCGGGTGGTCCAAATGAGTAGAGGGGGTTCGATTCCCACCTCAGCCATCCTCGAAGTGGTTTTCCGTGGTTTCCCACTTCGTCTTCGGGCAAATGTCGGGATGATACCTACTGTAAGGCCACGGCCGCCTCCTTCCCTCTTCCTCGCCTATCCATCCCAATCTTCCATCCCTTCCCATCCCTCATGAGGCCCCTGTTCGCTTTGCAGGTGAGGCTGCCTGGGCGAAGTGCTGATCACACCTCCCCAGTTGTATCCATCCCGACCAGATGTTCCAAGCTCCAGGACACCGCCCATAGAGGCGGTAGTGGTGAGTTCCCTCGCTGAGTCCGTGGGAACCACCAACCTAGAGTGTAAATTGACTAAATGAATAAAATAAATAAAAATTATTATTATTATTATTATTATTATTATTATTATTATTATTATTATTAATGCCATATTTTATTTTGGAGCATTTAAATTTTATAACCAATACGGATAGGTTTTCTATTTAAATAGAAAACACTATCAATCGGATTATTCCGATATCCATTATACAAGTAAATTATTTGATTGTGGAGAGTACGGATTTTATATTCAGTTAGGGCTAGTTGAGAGTTTTGCGTCATCGGGAATTACGGATCCAGGAATAGGCGGTGAGAACAACAACTAGATGTCGCAACAGAGGGAACTTCTTCAACACTACGGGTTATGAAAAGGCCAGATGTATGGTTGAAACGGAAAATGTACATCCAAGCATCATGGCAAGAGCAATGAACTTTAACGCGAGAAGAAGCGCATGGGCTGTCCCAGCCAATCATGAGGAGGGCAGCTGTTAGCCGGCTGTGGTGAGTAGCATGAAGACGCACGGTGATTGGCCTACAGGCCAGGCAGGAGACTGAGGAGTGGAACGTTGGAAGGGGAAGCGTGCCAAGTGCATATAGTGAGTGCGCTGCGTGAAGAGAGGACTAACTTTATAACGTTAGCACGAAGTGGACTTACTTATTACTTTTGTTCCATAATGGACGGACAGTTACCTTGATTCTGAGAACATTATAATCTTCGCATTAGTCTCCGGTCGTATTACTTGTGTTCCATGGTGAACTACATCTTACTGGTATACTCCACTGACAAATTCGTCATGGGTATTATACGAGCTGTTTTGAATAGGGAGACCGTGTAAGTGGCTTTGGGACTTAGACCCAAACTTTCATATTAATTCGCTACTCCATCAAGAAACGAAGAGGATGACGCCGACCAAGAATCTACAGCAATCTCTCTTGAAGCAACAAGTACGAGGGAGAAAGTATCTCCAATGGTGAGCGGAACTGACGCATATCTATGCACTCTCTCTCTCTTTTCATTATTTTGCATCGCAAATTCAGTAACTTCATAGCTTGGTAATAATCGTAAATTCATCCGACCTCCAATTTCACGTAATTTCCATGTGGTAATGGTAAAAACATTACGCTCCTTTTTATTATTATTATATTTACCACAGTCTTGTTCTTTGATTATTAAACTAATTTTATTCAACATGCAATCTTTAATTCCAGTAGGTAGCTTTATAACCTTCTCGCAATGCAAATGTTATCAGGGTTGATGCTGCAATTATACCACGATCTGATTTCGAAGAGTATCTCATGTGTTCTACGCAAGCTAGGGGTTGATATATACATATATACATTTTAGGTTTCAACTTGATGTTGGCTCCTTGGCGCCCAATTATCAAATCAATCTCATACTTAGAAGGTAAAGGTAAGCACCCACAAGGGAAACAGTTACTCTTGTCGCCAGCAACGTGGAGCCGAAAACCTTGTAACATTTGTGGAAGGAGAAGGATATGTATTTATGTGCCAGTATTTTTGGGGTATTTTCTATATCAGTGTGTATCAGTATGGGTGATGATAAAGATATGAAGTTGCGTAGTGGTCAGCAGTTGGAAAGGGAAGAAGCGAGTAGTATGTCTAGTCTTGAAAATGAAATGAGTACAGGGATGTCGGAGGTAAATCTCGATACTGAGGGGGGGGGGGGGGGGAATGAAAACAGTCAAGCGGGGTTGGAAAGTTTGCTTCTCCAGTTTATGCAACAAAATAAAATAAGTACAGATGCTCTAAATGCTAAACTAGAACAAAAGAGTAGGGAAAATAGAGAGAGTACAGATGCTTTAAATGCTAAATTGGAGCAAAACAGTAGGGAAAGTAAAGAGGATACCGAAGCTTTGAGCGAAAAATTAAATTAAAAAATTAGAACAAAACAATGCTAAATTAGAAAGGAAATGAGCGATAAATTAAATGAGAAATTTGAAGAGAACAATGAAAAATTAGATAAGAAATTTGAACAATTTAGGGGCGAGATCAGAGGGGTGATGGAAGAGAAGGCTAAAGAAATTATAGCAGATGAAGACAGAAAATTAGGAAAAGTGCAGAAAGAGCTGGAGAGTAGAATCAGTACACAGGCTGAGAATTTGAAATAATTAGTTCAACTTGAAACACAGCATGTTAAAAAGCAATTGGGGGGAGAAATTGATAAAATTCAGGTAGCAACTAGAGAGGTTAAAGAACAGTTGGGGGGGGGGGGAAGAATTGAGAATGATCATGCAGAAATAGTTACTGAAGTCAATGATTTAAGGCAGAAGAATAAAGAAAGCATTAGTAAAATTCAGGGAAACAAGCTAAGTTGAGTGATAAAGTTGAAGCATCTGAAGGGAGTATTAGATTAACTGTAACTAGTATTGAGAGAAAAGCTGAGGAGAAAATTGCAGAATTAGAACAAAAGTTGAAATTTAGGATTAGGCAGGAAACTAGTCAGAGTAGACCTGTATATGTTAATAGCGCAAAACCGGGAAATAGAATTGGGAATGTTTAGCAATCGACAGGGTTGTCCCATGGAATTTATGAACACTATAGAAAACAAATTTAAGGAGAGGTTGGAAGAAAGAAGTATTGAATGGTGTCAAGTAGTTGAGATTTTAGAGCAAGCATTTGTAGGAGAGACAAGAAACTGGTTTGCTGAATATAGGGATAATTTTGAAGACATTTCAGACTTAAAAGTTAAATTCTGTGAGAAATTCTGGAATGAGGTTATACAGTCGCAGCATCGTGAGGGAATTGTTTGTGGAAAATATAACCCGAAAGGTAATTACACTATGACAGAGTACTTTTTAGGGCAAGTGCTAACGTGTAAATATCTAGATGGCTTAAAAGTGGAGAGTGATGTGGTCAGACTTTTACTAAGGCACTTTCCATATAGGATCAAGGAGGCAGCATGTATCCAAAATGTAAAATCTATTTTCCAAGTTGAGAACTTACTAAGCACATTCGTTGCACTAGGCCATGGTGGATACGAGGAGAATTTCAATAGGAACCAGAATAATAATAATAATAATAGGACTAATGAAGCTAGAAACCCGGAGGTTCAAGGGAACAGTGGCGAGGGGCCTAATCCAAAATAGGGGGAATAATCCTAATAATAACAATCAAAATCAGAACAGAGGAAATGGATATGGTACGCAGTACCAGGGTAGGAATAAGGATTTCAGGAGAAATCAAGGTAGGAACAACGATTTCAGGGAAAATCAAGGGAGGAATTATGGAAATAATGCTAATTACAACCAGAACAGGGGTCAGGGAAGCGGACAACCTAGTGGTAGTAATGAACAGCGTAACACCGACAATTCAACACAGAACAACCAGACCAATGCCGTAGTGAGTAGTGCTACAACAAGCAGTAGCGGTACTTTAAACGCCAACCAGACTGTGATGTAAGGTCAGAATCTCAGTCTGCAACATGCCCTGTCCATACGCTTATACAGGAACCCTATGACCTAAATGTAAGAGGTGAATTATTACGTGAATTAAATGATGAAGGTATTATTCAGGAGGTGGCTAGTAAGGGCCCCATTATTAAACTTAACGTGTCCGAGTCGCGGATGTTTTAATTGATAGTAGTTGCATGAAGAGTTGCATAAGCAGTTCATTTTACGATAAAATGAAAGGAACTGGTGTAAATTTTGAGGAAATGCTAATTAAATGCACTTTCGTTATTACAGCTGTTGGGAAGAGGTCTAAAGTAATATCTAGGCAAGTTTTAGTGGACATAAAAATTAATAATCATGTAAAAAAGCAAATTTGATTGTTGTTGTTTGAGTCTTCAGTCTTTCGACTGGTTTGATGCAGCTCTCCATGCCTCCCTGTCCAAAGCTAATCGTTTCAGCTCTACATAGTTACCACACCCTACATCCGAGGCAATCTGTTTAACATATTCTAACCTTGGTCTACCCCTACAGTTCTTGTCCTCTACCCTTCCTTCTATAACTAAGCTTGCTCTTCCTGGGTGTCTTGGTATTTGTCCTACCAACCTATCTCTTCTCTTCATTAGCAGTCGCCAGAAACATCTCTCCTCTCCCACTCGTCTTAAAACCTCTTCGTTTGTCACCCTATCTACCCATCTGATCTTCATCATTCTCCTGTAACACCACATTTCAAACGACTCAGTTTTCTTCTTTTCTGCTGCACCAATAGTCCAAGTTTCACTTCCATAGAGCGCCACGCTCCAGACAAAGGCTTTCAAATATGACTTCCTAATACCTAAATCTATACTCGATGTGAACAGATTCCTTTTCTGTAGAAATGCTTTCCTTGCCTGAGCCAACCTACTTTTTATATCCTCCTTGCTTCCTGCATCACTGGTTATTTTGCTTCCTAAGTAAAAGAAGTCTCCTACTTCCTTCAGGTTTTAACCTGCCAATTTGATATCCATAGAGGTTTCTGGTTTCTTTTGGCTGCATTCCAATATTTTTGTTTTACATTTATTAATTTTCATCATGAATTCCTTCCGTAAGACGGACTCCATACCATTCAAATACTGTTTCAAATCCTCAGGTGTGTCGGCCAAGATGACAATGTCATCGGCAAATCTCAGAGTAGAAATTATTTCTCCTTGAATCTTCACTCCCACTTTAAATTTTTCTCCAATTTCCTTCATTGCTTGTTCAATGTAAAGATTGAAAAGTATGGGTGATAAGTTGCAGCCTTGCCTTACACCTTTCTGAATACCAGCTTCTCTCTCATGTCCTTCAGCTCGAATGATTGCTGTCTGGTTTCTGTATAGATTGCAGATCACCCTCCTATCCCTGTACTTTATTCCAATCGTTTTCAAAATGTCAAACAATTTAGTCCAATCAACGTTATCAAAAGCCTTTTCTAAGTCTACAAATGCCATGAACGTTCTCTTGTCTTTCCTTATTCTATCTTCCAAAATCAGCTTCCCTTGTTCCTACATTTCTCCTGAAAACAAACTGGTCTTCACCCAACTCCGTTTCTATCTGGCTTTCCATCCTATTGTAAATTATTCTTGACAGGATCTTTGAAGCATGATTAATCAAGCTGATTGTGCGGTAATATTCACATTTGTCTTGTAATTCCAAATTTAGTAGGTATTCAATGTAATTTTTGGTTCTGATTGGCTAAGTAGAGTGTCTGGTAACATATGTTATGAGGTAGGAAGTTTGAAATTTAAATGGGATGACTCTGAAGTTCACGACCAAGGTCAGAGAAGTAGTGTTGTAGGTGTGATTTGTACTTTGAATGTGATATCTCAGACCGTAGAGTGAGAATCTTGTAATTTTGTGGGCAGTTTGATTATGAACGGTAGTCTAGACTCTAGAGGACTCGTTACGTGAAGCTGCATTTCAGTGAAATATAGAGGAAGAACAGAGTGTTCTGCTCTATGATGTGTTATTGAATAATAGGAGGGTTTTTGAGGATCGCATAGGTATGGCAAATTGCTATACTCACTCGTTGAACGTTATTGATAGATCAGTATTCACAGAACACAGATATGCTGTGCCTTTCACTTATCAGAGTGCAGTTGAGGCACACATTAACCAGATGCTTGAAGATGGCATTATAGAGCTCTCCAACAGTCCATATGTTAATTCTTTGATAACGGTACCTAAGGCTTATGGTAAGGTCCGTATTTGTTTAGATGCTCACTTAGTCAACACTAGAATCAGTTCAGACCAGCTGAAGTCCATGTCAATAGAGGAATTGATGCAAACATTTGAGGGTAAGAAGTATTTCACTTGTGTAGATTTGAGTTCCAGTATCTGACAAGTGCCACTTCCATATGAGGACAGACCGTTTACGGCATTTAGTCATAAGTATAACCCCTATCAATTTTGTAGAACACTTTATGGTTTAAAGAGTAGTTCAGCTGCTTTAATCAGAGCATTAAACATCGCATTAGGTGATGACACAGGAGAGTTTGTAACCATTTACATTGATGATATGGTAATTAGTTCACGCAGTTTTGAGGAGCATCTACGTCATTTAGATATTGTATTTCAGAAGTTAGATCAGGCAGGGTACAATTTGAAACTGTCTAAGTCGTCATTCTGTCAGTCAGAAGTGACATTTTTAGGTCATAGGGTGTCTAGTAGAGGTGTGACGCCAGTGGAAAGTAGGGTTAATAAAATACTTAATGCAGGGGTACCACAGAATGTTAAACAGTTAAAAACGTACCTTGGAATTTGTAACTTTTTTTTCAGATTCGTTCTTAAATACTCAGGGTTAGTAGAACCATTCAGGGATTTGCTTAAGAATGGTAATCGGTGGAGATGGGAGTGCACAAGCATGACGAGGCTTTTCGAGCGCTAAAGGATAGTTTCGAGAAGGCTGTAGTGCTGAAATATCCTTTGAAATATAAGGAATATGTGGTTATGACTGATGCTTTGCACATAGGTATTGATGGAGTATTGTGCCAGAGATATGAAAAGGGTAACCTGCGCATTGTATCTTTAGCCTCGCGAGGACCTACAGCAGCAGAGAAAAGATACACTATTACTGAGTTAGAGCTTCTAGGTATTGTTTTCAGTTTAGGGAAATTTAGAATGTACTTAGTAGGGGGGAAATTTCTGATTCATACAGATCACCATGCATAACTGTAGATGAGAACTTGTAAACTCAGTTCTAACAGAGTTAGTAGGTGGATTCTTGCACTGCAGGAATACGAATTCACAGTTAAATATATCAAAGGCAAATATAATATTCTTGCGGATATGCTATCAAGGGACACTAATTTATGTAGGGATAATCCTGTTGTAAAAGCAGAAGAAGGTATTCTCTTATGTGCATGTGTGGACAGTAGCAACAGGGCATCGTTACAGACACTGAGAAATATAATAGTAGAGCAACGTGATGACGTTAATTTAAGGGAGCCACTTGCAAGGTTGGAAGCAGGTGACGAAGAGTGTATGAAAGTAGAAAGGTTCACGTACAAGATGCAGGATGGCCTTCTTGCACGGAAATGTAGGATGAATCGCTGGGCAATATGTGTTCCTGCCACTTTACGGGAGGTATTAATTTGGTTCAAACATAAGGAACTTGGACACTTTGGATCCACCAAAGTTTTCTATGAAATTGCTCATAACTATATTTGGAATAAAATGGGAAGGGATGTTAGGAAGACCTTAGCTAAGTGTAACCTGTCAGAGGAGCAAGTATGGAGTTAAGTATTTAGTGGGTGAAAGATCTGCCGTTCTCACCAGTAGTCCCGACGGACTACCGTGTGTGGATTTATTTGGTCCGATCGTTCAAGGACAGTACGGATACGAGTATATTATTTATAGTTATTGACGCTATTAGTAAGTATGTCAAGCTATATCCGCTAAGGAAAGCCACAGGACTAGCGTGTAGCCGTCTGATCATTAATAAATATATACCTGAGTTTGGCATTTCACTCAGGATATTATCTGACAGTGGACCACAGTTTACTGCAAATAAATGGAGGACCAACATGCAGGAAGCTGGTATTATACACGTTCATTCCTCTGTAAGGTACCCTCAGGGTAATTCTGCCGAGTGTCCAATAAGAGAAGTGGCTCGTCTTTTTCGCACTCTAGTGCATGACAAGCATTCGGCCTGGGTTGGACATCTTCCCAAAGTCGAGACTTGGCTGAATTCTGTCCAGCATGAGAGCAAGTAATTGACTCCATACGAAGTTCACTTCGGAAAGAGACCACAAAATGAACTAGCAAGAGTATTGGGATTAAATGAAGGAAAGCAACCGGGGATGGATTACATTGTCCAGTTGGCGAAACAGAATGTATCTAAGTCAGCATAAAAGAGAATTCGCCAACAAAAAGAAACCAAATTCGACCAATTCGAGCCGGGAGACTATGTCTTACTTAGGGTGCCGAAACAGTCGAATAAGATAGAAAAGGTAACGGGCAAGTTTCTCTATATCTACGAGGGTCCGTTTATTGTTTCCAAACGTATTGGCAAAACAGCATATGTGCTGCAGGATGGTAAGGCAAAGCGATTATACGGGACGTATAATATCCATAGTCTTCGGAAGTATGTTTCATGAAGTAAGTGAGTGTAGCTGGCGAGCCAGCCTATCAATTGAGTAAGTGTGGTATCCGGAGTGTGCGTGATCTGGTCTTCCAGGCAGGCGTATCAGGGGTCACATTGGGGGACAGGGAAAGATGTTGGGATTGGAGGATGCTGATGAGCGCTAAAGAGTCTCGATACACCAAGGCCAAAGTTTGGCAGCGCTGGTGGGGTCCCATTTGTCTCCAAGAGATAGGGCAGCGCTTGTACAGGGCACGTTTGCTTAGGCGTCCACGAGGCAAAAGATGGGCCATCAGAAGGCGAGACTGTCTTTCATGAAATTCATACGCTACAGCACACGTGACTTCTGTTTACGACCTCGCCATGTAAGATCTATAAGTGTGAATTTGAGCTATTATGTGTATAAGGTAGGTGACCTCAAGGTTATTAGCATATAAGTATTATTTAAGATTTGTGTAAACTAGGTCAGGATCGCGAGGAGGTGAATGAGATAAGAGAGAGAGAGTACTGGTGTTAGGTAGAAGTATGTCTATGGTAATTCAGTGAGATAGTGACATTTACGACACAGAAATATTTGTGTTATATGTAATGCGAGCTTGCTGTTTTTTTTTTGTTTTTTTTTTCAGAAGTCAATATAAATTTTATGTAATCTACAGAGAGATTAGGTACTATGGTCACGAAGCGTAACCACGATAGTGTGATCGTGTGCTCGTGTGTACCGTGTAAATTTTTCCAGTACCTGGCATCATCATTGATGATGATGATGATGATGATGATGATGATGATGATGATAGGCATTTATTCGTCAACGAATATATAGTATGTAAAATGCAATGTTATTTGGAAGTATTGTGTCGTCTCAGATGGCTAAACAGTCCAATTCTGGATGCACACACTTTACTGCAGTGACAGCACACACTAGTTGTATCAGCAGATGATTGTGCAGGCACACCATCCCTTGCATTCGCACGATCTCTCCTGCGGTTCCTCCTTTCAGCTTATAGCCTTCTCCCACCATTACTTCCTCTACGGGCAGTGTCCAGGAGCTTGTAACATCTGTTCGGAGGGATACAACTGGGGAGGTGGGATCATCACCTCGCTCAGGCGGCCTCACCTGCAAAGCGAACAGGGACCTCATGAGGGATGGGAAGGGAGGGAAAGATCGGGAGGGATAGGCAAGTAAGAGGGAAGGAGACGGCCGTGGCCTTACGGCAGGTACTGTACCGTTATTTTGAGGTTTGTAAGTTGAGATATTTCCGAGTATGACTTTGGGACATAGCGAGCGTGTTAGCTCCGTAAACATGTTAGCCAGTGGGAGAAGTTCTGCTCGTGACCGTATGACCAGCAGCCGAGCTAGTCCGAAGGAAACCGAAGAGATAGCGATCAATAACCCATTCGATTACGACATATCTCACATCGATCTCAGCACCTAAGAAAGATTTATATTGTTTAATAGATATTAAAAGCCGAATACAAGGTACTGTGCATGGCAGAATGCACATTTATATGGCAGAAAGCTATTACATATAAATGATTGGTAATCTGAAGTAGATATACGGAAAATATGTATATACTCAAGACGGAAGAGATTATAATCGATCTAAGACGACAGGAGTGGGGGAGATTGATGTCTTCCTAATAACAGCAGGCACGACAGCAAGAGAGAAATAACTGTGACGTCGGTTGGGATTATTGAGACCGCGGAATGGAGGGCAATTCGTTCGCACGCAAATACCAAATTTACGTGTTAGTCGCATGGGCGTAAAATGATCTTATATCATCTGAACTTATAGAAAAGTTAATGAAATGTGTCTTCAACATTATGTTCAGCCCATATTGTGCGGATAAATGGGCTGGTGCATTTTTCAATAGCAGGACACACGGAGTAATCTGTTTGAGTAGTGTTCACGTTTCGAGACGCCATTACGTACAGGCGTGTTGTATATTTCACGGGGATACGGCTGTGATTAAATCTTATCCGAACACAGGCCGATATCAGGAATACATTTGGCTTGTGGGAGCGAGATTTTATTGGTGGATATCCCTAATAGATCAACAGTCGTTTAGCCTTGGTTGTTAACCTGGATGCATGGTGTAGGTGTTATCTATCGGTATTTTCGAATTCATTAGAGTCAGGGGCAGTCTCATCTTTGGGAGGATGATTTATTTAGAGCCTCGTATACTGAGTGGAGTTATTAATTATGATGTTATATTGACGATTAAATTGAGGAGTAAAGTAAATTTAAATAATCGCTATTAATGCAATAGTTTGTGGAAATATAGCAGCGTATTTGATGAATATCCAAGCTTTTGAAAAGCGAATCCCAGGGAAGACTTACTACAAGTCGATGATTCTAGTTGTAACTCATGATGTATTATATAATTGTGGGGCAAGATTTGCTAGGCTTTTGTGGTATTTATTTGAAACCCACAAAAACAAATTTCAGTAACGTGCTACAGCTTTAATTATTTTCTTCGACACGATTTTAGGTGTTATGATAATCTGATTAATAAAACAGTCAAGTAAGGATTGATAGTCACCAATTCAGGGTGCACGCATATTTGTATATTAAGCATATCTATTGACGCTGATTATAATGGGTGTTTAAGGTATTAGGCTTGTTGAAGCTTTCTAATGTATTGGATTGAGCCAGTTAGAGGCAATCGTGTTCAGACTTGGTGAAGTCTTACACCAGATGTTTGTTGAATTGAACCCAAGTGTGGTTGTAATAGAATGTCCCAGGAGACATGATCAGCTGTTTATTAATGTCAGAATATACCTCCGTGGTGATCATATATTATATTGAGCACTGTATTTATACAGTTAAGTGGCTTATCAGTTTAAGTATTACCATTGGAGTTTTGATAACGATGCCAGGACAATTATATGAATTATGATATATATTTATTAAATATTGAATTTAACTACACATTCCGCTAAGCTTAACCGCTCGATGGAATTAACCAGGATTGGAATAAAACACATTGATAATTAACTAAATATTACCAGATGCGAATGTCGTAGGCAAGTCAGTGACAGAAACAATTAAGATTGTTTTCACACAAGTGTATAGAATGTAATATATGTAAATATTTTATAAATAAGTGAACAGCACTGAATAAGAATAATGATAATAATTATAATAAATGTATGGATTAATAACTGCTATTCATCATGATTTAAATAAGTGTATTAGCGAAGTGGATCCAATATTTTCGTTTTGTGGGATCATTTCAAGAAATTTTTTTGAGGAAATTGAAATTAATGTCTAATCGTGGTCACTTAATTTTTGCAGAACCACGTGCCGATAAATAAGTGAACAGCACTGAATAAGAATAATGATAATAATTATAATAAATGTATGGATTAATAACTGCTATTCATCATGATTTAAATAAGTGTATTAGCGAAGTGGATCCAATATTTTCGTTTTGTGGGATCATTTCAAGAAATTTTTTTGAGGAAATTGAAATTAATGTCTAATCGTGGTCACTTAATTTTTGCAGAACCACGTGCCGAATTCTTTCATTTTAATCCACGGTCCTTTTGTGGATTATCAAGTCGATTTGACGACATTGCTATTTTGTTTTATCATGTTTATTCTTGGAATAAATTGTCTATTTTTCTGATTTTAAATTTATTGTGTGATGCTTTATAGAGGTAATGGAATGTCTCGTTAAGAAGGCCATCGCTAGGTATTTCTAGGGTATGCCAACCTCTTGAGATATTCCTTTTGGTGGCATCTCGTGTTCTATGAGCTAGATATTTTTCTTCAAGCTATGATCCTTCTTAATGCAACCTTTTAGGATTACTGGTTACCCTATTATCCCTTTACTTGTTGGTAGGATCTGTTTTTTTTTCTAGCCGGGGATTTTCAGGTTCTCCGATCCAGCTGTCATCGAGGGATTTCAACAGGTAATGGTAGGTAATAAGGGTACGGCAAGTTGGCGCCCATACTCAGGGGATCGAATTAAACTGGAATACCAGAGTAGAGAACGGTTTCATGATCATGCTACATAGGGCATGAATTGGAACATCGTGTTTCTTTTTTGGTAGTGAAGCAGGGCGACTAGATAATGGTGAACCAATGTTTTTGGCACAAAATTTTGGAATTCTTCTAGAACAAAGCAATAACGAGAATGCTTGACCTACTTGATATACAAGTAGTATTGCAATCATTATCAATTTTTGTTTTATTGTGTTGAAGTGGTGCCACGCTTTGTTTATTAATGACAAACGACTAGGGCTTGCTGAATGAAAGTTATTCACAGTAATTTTTATTGACATGTTCAGTCGTGTATGACGCTTATTGTTATCCGTGTTTGAGTTACATATAAGTGATTTATTCCATTTGTTACCGGCTGATGATTATTGCTGATATCATCATTAATTTAGAAGCATTTTAGTAAATGTAGATTTTTAATGATAGTATCACAGACCCTCACTGACATAAATCATCACGTAGAATTGGACACTTCATGTATAGATTTAATGCAAGACAATGAGAATATGCATTTTATGCCGAAAGGTGGTTCCTTGTAGATATTCCTGCTATGCTTTGATATGTAGTGTTCTCATCGTCTGTGAGTGTATTGTGTGTAATATGGCAGATAATCAAACTGTCACCGTGGGTGACTTTAAAAAGATGTTCGAGATGATTCAGGGTAAAATGGATCATCTCAACCAAGATCTTGAAAACTTTAAAACGTCGACTAAATCAACTTTTGGCAGTATATCTGAAACTGTTACCCAGAACCTAGGATTAATAAAGGATGCTGTAGCTGAAAGCATCCGTGGTGAAAATGATGCCATGCAAGCTTCTATGAAAGAGCTTAGGGATAGTTCTAGGAGAGTGGAAACTGAAGTCAATAATGTTGAATCAAATATAGAAGACATTCAAGATGATGCAAAAAGACACATCAGGATGTCAATACTGTTCAATCAAACGTTGGTATAGTTCAAAATAGCCAAACGTCAATGGAAACTAACATCAATCATGTTCAAACTAACATTAGTCATGTTCAAACTAGTCAAAAGTTAACGGAAACTAACATTAATAATGTTCAAGCTAGTCAGAAAGTAATTGAAACAACTGTAAAAGATGACAGAACTAATGATAGGCTTATGCAAGCTCAAATAAATGATCTTAGGACTGACGTCAGTTTAATTGAATCCATTCAAAACTATCCTAAATGGCGATAATCAAATTGAATCAAGTCAGAATAAGATAGAATTAGACGTTCGTAAGATTTGAGTCAAGTCAAAATCAAACGGAGGTTAAATTAACTTAGTTGGAGAATTCAAATAGGGGTTTTCGTGTGGAAATCAAATTAGACTTTGAAAAAGGTAAGAAAGAAAACCTAGAAGCATTACAGCTACAATTTACACATGACACCACTCAAACTCAGAACAGTCTGGAGCAATTGAAGGGTGACATGAGTACATTGCAAGCTCAAATTAAGGATCATACAAAGCTCCTAAGAATCGACTTTGACATCGATCTTAGGGGCATCATTAAGGAAAATATTGTCACTTTTAGAAGGACATAATGAAAATGAATGAAGATTGTTTTAAGGGTGTAAGGGTCTTTCAACGGCCAATAAAGACGTAGTAGATGTTAGGGAGGACCTGAAAAAAAGATTGGATGCGATTCAAACTACACAGGTTGATAACGTTTCTGGTTTAGAGAAACGCATACAGGCTGTAGAAGTTAAGATTGATCAGGGCAAAGTCAAGTTAAACGAAATTAGGGAAAAGAAAACTTCCGAAATCAATGAGATTAGAAAGGGTCTTGAGAACATAAACTTAGGGGGGCATATCAATTTATATACCGGGTGAGTTAGCCGTGGTCGTTACGGCGTGGCTGCTGGCAGTCGCTCACATCCGGGAAGCGAGGAGGTTCGAATCCCCCCGCCGGCAACCTTGGTGATGGTCTTCTGTGGATTCCCATCTTCCTTCCAGGCAAATGCCGGGGTTGTCTCTAACTATAGGCCACAGCCGCTACCATCCAACTCCTCGTCCTTACATTCAAACTTTCCTCCCCAGGCAATACACCACACGCGACTGTACATGTAGCTCAACCCATGGGTGTCCGCTTAGAAGCAGCTACAAACTGGCGAGCCGAACATGTCCTCGGACACTCCTGGCACTAAAAGCCATACGCTAAAAATAAAAAATCAAATAAAAAAATCAATGTAGATACATTAAAGGATCAATTGCGGGTGCTTTTGAATTCCGACTTTATAGTTGTCGTTGATGAACCAGAACCTACAGTACAGGACAGGAGGGAACCTATTGAGCAGGAATCTCCTAATCCTGAAGTCACCATTCGACAAAGTCCAATGGAGCAGTTGAATGTGATTCAACTGCGCCGTGAGGAGGTAAGCTCTCCAAACCCCAACACAGGCATAGGCAGTTATGTGACAAGATGAGCAGATAGGACGTCTAATGTAACTAATAATCAAGAATTTTGAAGATAAACCAAGAAAATTCAATAACCTAGATGGCACGACACCTATTGAATTTATTAGAGTATTACGTGATTACTTCATCGAATCACACGTACCACGTGATCATGAACTTCGTGTAGTGGAGAGATTTCTATCGGATGCACCGTTACAGTGGACATACCCTTTAGATATACATTCGATGACTTTGAACAATTCTCGGATGCGTTATCCAGAGGTTTTGATCTATTGAAGTTCAACAGAACGTTAGATCAGAGATCTATTCCAGGAAATACTCCAACACGGGACCGACCAGCTACGCTGAATATTTCGGATACCAGATAGCAAAGCTCCGTTTCCTACAGCCACCTTTGACTTAGGGTGAGCTTATAGAAGGGATATCTCGTCAAATTCCTTCCGAAGTAAGAAGATCCATTATTTCTTCTTCTTCTGGAGTCACGACTTTAGCGTCAATGGACGAATTATTGTGTCGGTTAGATCACATGAGTTTAATGACACAACCAAGGATCGCTAGAAATACCAGGCAGGAGTCTAAGACAGTCAACACAGTACTGATGAATCGTACTCAATAGACAGACCAATCTGACCAAATGCAAGAGAACAGATTAGGTCCAATAAGGAACAACTATCAAAATCACAGAAGATGTGAAAACCAGCAAAGGGAATATCGTGACAGGCCATGGCAACGTCGCTACGACGAAAGAAATTTCTATCGTCGAGACTATAACCGTAATAGAAATGATTATAGAGAAACCCCCTACAAAAGAGATAACAGACAGAATCAAGGGTTCCCAAGGTATAAAAACTATAGGATTTAGGAGTATGATAGGAAAAGGCAACAAGAAAAGCTCAAGAGGGGGCGTGAAAAGTCCACAGAAGAGGGACGAAGAAAATCAAAAGAAAGGGAGAAGTGATAGATAAGTCACAACCAAGTACCAGTAGACAGGGCAGGAGTTCAGAAAGAACCCCTGATCGAGAAAAAAAACGCCAATTTCGAAACGAAATTGAAGACTGACGTTTCTATGCATCCATCAGTAATTAAGATGCTCGAGATTTTTGAAGCTACTGATGATGATCTACTCATTGAGCAGGAATCTAAACCTAAAGGAAGAATGGTAGAATTACCTGTTATCAATATACAACTGGTCCAACAAAATTGTAAAGCTCTGGTGGATACGGGCGCAATGATCTCGATTATTAATGATGAATGTTTCGAACGATTACAATTGGAAAACCAATTTGGTACACCACCAGCTTCTCCGACGAAAATTAGAGGGATCTTCAGGGATAAGAGTATGAAATGTAAGGTTCAAGTCCTTATGAAATTTTGGATAAATCAAAGGCCATACGAACACATATTCATTGTGGTGAAAAATATTAATTTGATGTCATCTTGGGGATTGACTTCATCACAAAGGCTCGGGCAATCATCGATATGGAACGAAGAATTATTAGATTCAATGAAGAAACTACAGATAAGGTAGTTATGAAAGAAATGGATAGAAACAAAATTGATAAAGATATCCCCAGATTGGAAATCCTGGATAACGTCGTCGAAGAATCCGAGCAACAAAGGGAGCAATACGCCTTCAAAGCCGAGGGATTCGAGGATGTGGAAGAAGAATTCAAAGACTTGATTTGCTAATACTCGGACATATTCGATGATAAGCGCGGCTTAATCAAAGATTTTAAATACCAGATTAGGCATACGGACGAGTCCCCGTATCAATCCCAACTCTACCCTATCCCTGAAAAGTACCACGATGAGGTTAAGGAAATTATAGTAAAAATGGAAAAATATGGTATCATTAAGAAACAGGCTTCCTCATATTTGAATCCTATAACCGTTGTCAAGAAGGCAAATGGACAACTGAGCCTCTGTTTAGATGCAGGAAAATAAACACGAGAATCATGCTAGAGACGGACCGTCCACCTAAAATCAGAGAACTCTTGAAGAAGTTTAAAGGTAAAGCGTGGTTTAGTGTCTTGAACCTAACCGCTTCTTTTTATCAAGTCGAGCTTGAGGAAGATAGCCGACAATATACAGGTTTCCTGTTTGACCAGACCACTTTTGTTTTCTGTCGCGTACCTTTTGGTATGTTGAACAGTGGTCCGGCCCTTATTAGAGCCCTAGATAGCAAGTTGACAGAATGCGTGAAACGTAATGTCATCTGCTACATAGACGATTTGATTATCTCTTCATCCTACGTCAATGAACACCTGGTACACTTAAGACAACTCTTTGAGAATCTGAGAGAGGTGAATATTAAAATTAACATGCAGAAATGTCAGTTTATGCATGAATCCATACAATCGACCAATATGGGTATCGCCCAAATCTGAAGAAAATCGATGCCATTTCTAAATTCCCTAGACCTATGAAGATAAAGCAACTTCGTGAGCTCCTTGCTATGTGTCAGTTCTTGAGTAGCCATTACCCTGGATATTCGACTACTATGTCTCCATTGTATGAAGTTTTGAAGAAAAACCACCGATGTAAACGGACGAAGGATAGAAATCGGGCGTTTGAGAAGGCTAAGCTTATAATACAATATTGCATCAAATTGGAATACCCAGAGTTCAATCGGATATTTTATATAGAATCTGACGCTTCAAGGGTAGGCATTAGTGCTGTCCTCTATCAGAAGGACGAGGACGGGAAGAAGCCCTATCTGGACTTCCACAGCAGAAAGCTGCAGCTTCATGAAAATAACTACTTTACCACAGAGATAGAAGCTTTAGCATTTGTTTCGGCACTACAGAAGGGGGAGAAACTTCTCATAGGACATCAAGTGGTCATTATGACAGATCACATAGCGCTTCAGTTTATGATGCAAACTGACCGTTCCAGCGACAGATTGACGAGGTGGACATTGTTTCTCCAGCAGTTCAATGCCACCATCGTGCATCATCCTGGAAAGGATAATCTGCTCGCGGATGCCCTCTCAAGAAATCCAGAAAGAAATATCGAGATTAACACTGTACAGTTGGAGAGCGAACACGAACTTACCCTGAACAAGCTAAAGAAGATAGCGGTGTGACAGAAGAGACACACCCCAACTAGACAAATGTTCAGGTTTTTGAGAGGAACCATGGATAATACCGACCCTAGTTACGAGCAGGTTTGGAAACGCTCTGGGAGATATCTGTTGTGTGACGACACGGTTTGCAAATACATCGACCGGGAGAGGACGAAAATACGAATTGTAGTCCCTCCTAAACTGAATCCTGGTTTGGTATGGCTGGCGCACTGTACCATTGGCCATGGGGGTGTGGACAAAATTTTCGAACGTTGCTGGAAACATTCACACGGACCAAGATGTGGGGCACCATAGCAATCATAATCAGGTCAAGCCGGGAGTGCCAACGTGGGAAATACCCATCTGTTTTAACAAAAGAGGAACCTCGGGCCATGATCCCACTCAGGCCGAGAGAGCTAATGGCTTGCGATATCTTCGACTCTTGTCCGAAAGGAGCTAGGGGGAACCAGTTTCACCTAGTCACGGTTGATGTATTTTCAAAACTCGTGACGCTTGATCCTATGCAGAAAGCCACCTCAGTCCAAGTTCTTAGCCGCCTCGAAAACAGTGTATTTCCGAAGGTCGGAATTCCTGTTACTTTACTATCAGATCATGGAACTCAATTTACTTCGAAAGAGTTTGAGAACGCCATGACTAGATTAGGAATCAAGCACATCTTCTCCAGCGTCATAGGGACCTGAGTCTAACGTCTCTGAACGAATTATGGCTGAAATTAGTAAAAACGCCAGAATTTACTGTCCTGAGGATCATGGAAGCTGGGTGAACATCCCACTTATGGAAGACTGCATGAATTCCACCTTCCATGAAAGTTTGTCTGATATACCTATGGTCGTCCATATGATCAGAAGGCCGGAAAGTGCATGGGCGGAGTTGTGAGATTTATGCCCAAGGACAACGAGCCTTCAATCCCGGAAAGAATAGACTCGGCTAGAGAAATCCTGATGGACACAGCTGAGAAGCGGCAAAAGAGAATAAGAAATAAAAGATATCGTCTCCGTTGAAGGTTAATGAACTAATACTTATCAAGAAGCCCACAAAAGTGGATGTATCAAAGAAGGTCTACACAAAGTTAGAGCACGTCTTTCATGACTCCTTTAAGATTGCCAGGGCGTACGGCAACAACTGCTACGAAATTGTAAGCGTGAATTGAATGGAAACGATTGGGCGCTTTAATACCAAAAACCTCAAAAGATATGTGAAGAAAGTACAATAAAATTACGATACATCTGTCGAGAATACCTAGAATGGTTGAAATAAAAGCTAAGTTGACTTTTATTTGAGACATAAGAGGGAAAATGTTCCGTTGTTTTAAGGTTTGTAAGATGAGATATTTCCAAATACGGCTTTGTGACATGGCGAGCGCATTCGCACAATACACATGCTAGCCAGTCGGAGGAGTTTTGCTCGTGACCGTATGACCAGCCGCTGGGCTAGTCCGGAGGAAACCGAAGAGATAGCGATCAATAACCCATTCGATTACGACATATCTCGCATCGATCTCAGCACCTAACAAAGATTTATATTGTTTAATAGATATTAAAAGCCGATTACAAGGTACTTTACATGTCAGAATGCACAATTATATAGCAGAAACTTATTACATATAAATGTTTGGAGATCTGAAGTAGATATACGGGATAATATGTATATACTCAAACCGGAAGAGATTATAATCGATCTGAGACGACAGGATTGGGGGAGATTGATGTCTTCCTAATACCAGCAGGCACGACAGCAAGAGAGAAAAAACTGAGACGTCGCTCGGGATTCTTGAGACCGCGGAGTGAAGTGAAATTCGTTCACACTCAAATACCAAAGTTACGTGTTACAGTAGTCGCATGGACGTAAAATGATTTTATATCATCTGAACGTATAGAAAAGTTAAAGAAATGGGACTTAAACATTATGTTCAGCCCATATTGTGCGGATAAATGGGCTTGTGCATTTTTCAATAGCAGGACACGCGGGGTAATCTGATTGAGCATATCCTCGTTTCGAGCCGCCATTACGTGCAGGCGTGTTGTAAATTTTCACGGGGATACGGCTGTGATTAAATCTTATCCGAACACAGGCCGATATCAGGAATGCATTTGCTGTGTGCAATATTTTCCATATGTACGTCGTATTGTCATCCGAGACGTCGGAGGGATGGTTTGAAATGACTTTTTAAGCCGAGATTATGGCCGGCTAAGTTGTGATAGGGGCACTACTTTCAAGGCGATAGTGGGAGCATCGTGCGACAATATTTTTATGCCATGGCTTGCGGAAACAGACTCCATGCTACTTCAGACTTTACAAGCATGTATCGAAATAGTAAAGCGACCATTTCGAACATGGAATTTAGTAGTGGTTGCTCGCGTTTGCCTTCACATTGTGAAAAAAGTAACGAACTTAATCCGAGAGAATCGTGTTTATCTAACCTAGTGCGGGGAACTTTCACGAGGCATGGTGATACGCATGGTAGGACCAGATGCAGAACGAGAATGGGAGGTACCCTGATTCCAGCACCGGCGTTTGAGAAGGAGCATACTATGTCATGGTAAAGCCTGGAGGCTGTTAGGACAAACATCTATCCTTTTTACTCCTCTACAAGAATCTTCGCAAGGTACTGGAATCGTCAGTTTATTACGATAGCTTAGTTGGGCATATGAAAGCAATCACAATTTCCATAGTTTCCTTTAGTAGTTTAAATGGTTGATCAAAGGCCCAAGTTCGATGTTTGTTTCTAGACTGACCTTCTGTTCAAACAGGATTTTGGTTCAAATAATGAACGCATCCTTTGTGTAATATTAATTTTGGTTATTAGCTTTCAGTAATTGTAGTATTTATTTAAATTGATAGGCATATTCTCATTGTCGTGAAGATCAACCGATAGGGGAAGAACTTCGTATTTTTGTATAGGAATATTGTTATTTGTGCTTATTATAAGCAGTGTTAGGATTTCGATAGACTGGTACAGTGCCTTGTGCACACTCTGATGTGCATACACGCTCTAGTTAACGATTGTATAGATGAGGAACATTGATCTACTATCATCACTTTGACATAAGGAAGTTATTTGAGTCAGTTGATTTGAGAGGCTTTAATCTTTTTCTCAATTATTTTGAGAATGCATTTGGCTTGTGGGAGCCAGATTTTGTTGGTGGATATCCCTAATGGATCAACAGTTGTTAACTTGGATCCATGGTGTAGGTGTTATCTATCGGTATTTTCGAGTTCGTTAGAGTCAGGGGCAGTCTCATCTTTGGGAGGATCAGTCTCGACTTGTAATTATGGCCTCTTAAACTGAGTGGAGTTATTAATTATGTTGTTATATTGACGATTAAATTGAGAAGTAAAGTAAATTTAAATAATTGCTATTAATGCAATAGTTTGTGGAAATATAGCAGCGTATTTGATGAATATCCAAGCTTTTGAAAAGCGAGTCCCAGGGAAGACTTACTACAAGTCGATGATTCTAGTTGTAACTCATGATGTATTATATAATTGTGAGGCAAGATTTCTAGGCTTTTGTGGTATTTATTTGAAACCCACTAAAAAAAATTTCAGTAACGTGCTACAGCTTTAATTATTTTCTTCGACATGATTTTAGGTGTTATGATAATCTGATTAATAAAACAGTAAAGTAAGGATTGATAGTCACCAATTCAGGGTGCACGCATATTTGTATATTAAGCATATCTATTGACGCTGATTATAATGGGTGTTTAAGGTATTAGGCTTGTTGAAGCTTTCTAATGTATTGGATTGAGCCAGTTAGAGGCAATCGTGTTCAGACTTGGTGAAATCTTACACCAGATGTTTGTTGAATTGAACCCAAGTATGGTTGTAATAGAATGTCCCAGGAGACATGATCAGCTGTTTATTAATGTCAGAATAGATCTCCGTGTTGATCATACATTATATTGAGCACTGTATTGATACAGTTAGGTGGATTATCAGTTTAAGTATTACCATTGGAGTTTAGATAACGATGCAAGAACAATTATATAAATTATGATATACAAGTAATGGAAAAGTATTGTGAAAGACAGAAGGGATTACACTTCGCATTCATGGACCTAGAGAAAGCATATGACCGGGTGC
Source organism: Meconema thalassinum (assembly GCA_946902985.2). Classification (NCBI taxonomy): domain Eukaryota; kingdom Metazoa; phylum Arthropoda; class Insecta; order Orthoptera; family Tettigoniidae; genus Meconema; species Meconema thalassinum. Next base: position 1,628,985,678 of record OX336388.2, read on the forward strand.
CCCGAGGAGAAGTCTGGAGATGTTTACGAGAGAAGGGAGTCCCAGAGAAGTACGTGCAGTTGGTTCAGGAAATGTACAAAGACGCAAGAACACAGGTTAGAAGCAGCGTTGGACTTACAGATTGGATTCCGGTTCGAGTAGGTTTTCACCAAGGTTCGGCTTTATGTCCATATCTGTTTGACCTAATTCTGGACGAAATGTCTTGTGGATTACGAGACCAAGCCCCCTGGTGCATGATGTTTGCGGACGATATTGTGTTGTGTAGTACACCAAAGATGTCATAGAAGAAAAACTGGAACAGTGGAGGGCAGCCTTGGAAGACAGAGGACTCAGGATTAGCAGGAAGAAGACAGAGTATATGAGGTTCAATACAGACCAAGACTGTGAGATCAGAATGCAAGGGGAAACGTTAAATGGAGTGGATGAGTTCAAATACCTGGGTTCGGTGGTGACTGGAGATGGAAATCTGGATCTGGAAGTGTCACACAGGATTCAGGTAGGATGGTTGAACTGGAGGAAAATGTCAGGAGTGTTCTGTGACCGCAGGATCAAGCCTAATGTTAAGGGGGAAATATATAAAACTGTCGTAAGACCTGCATTGCTGTATGGCTCTGAAACATGGCCTGCACGCAAAACGCACACACACAGGCTTGACGTCACGGAAATGAAAATGCTCAGGTGGATGAGTGGAGTGACTAAGCGTGATAGAGTGGAAAATGTCAAAATAAGAGGAACATTGAAGATTGTGGAAATATCTAAGAAGATACAAGAAAAGCGACTTCAATGGTACGGGCATGTGAGAAGAAGGGAGGAATCCTACGTGGGGAGGAAGATGCTAGACATGCAAATACAGGGAGTGAGAATGCGAGGCAGACCTAAACGAAGATGGATGGATTGTGTACAGGAGGACCTCAGAGAAAAACAGTTGTCAGAAGAGGATGTGCATGACCGGGCTAAATGGAGGAGATCTGTCAGAAACATCGACCCCACATAGGAGTGGGAATGATGTAAAGGGAAAGAAGAAGAAGAAGAAGAAGATATATATTTATTAAATATTGAATTTAACTACACATTCCGCTAAGCTAAACCGCTCGTTGGAGTTAACCAGGATTGGAATAAGACACATTGATAATTAACTAAATATTACCAGATGCGAATGTCGTAGGAAAGTCAGTAACAGAAACAATTAAGATTGTTTTCACACAAGTGTATAGAATGTAATATATGTAAATATTATATAAATAAGTGAACAGCACTGAATAAGATTAATGATGTTAATTATAATACATCTATAGAATAATAACTGCTATTCATCATGATTTAAATAAGTATATTAGCGAAGTGAATCCAATATTTTCGTTTTTGTTTGAGGAAATTGAAATTAATATCTAATCGTGGTCACTTAATTTTCGCTGAACCACGTGTCAAATTCTTTTATTTTAATCCACGGTCCTTTTGTGGATTATCAAGTCGATTTTTCGACATTGCTATTTTGTTTTATCATGTTTATTCTTGGAATAAATTGCCTATTTTTCTGATTTTATATTTATTGCGTGATGCTTTATAGAGGTGATGGAATGTCTCGTTAAGAAGGCCATCGCTAGGTATTTCTAGGGTATGTCACCCTCTTGAGATATTCCTTTTGGTGGATTCTCGTGTTCTACGAGCTAGATACTTTTCTTCAAGCTATGGTCGTTCTTAATGCAACCTGTTAGGATTACTGGTTACTCTACTATCTCTTTACTTGTTGGTAGGATCTGGGTTTTTTTACAGCCGGGGATTTTTAGGTTCTACGATCCAGCTGTCATCGAGGGATTTCAACAGGTAATGGTAGGTAATACGGGTACAGTACTGTCCCCGTTATCAGGGTAGTAGGCTGTCAGATATCCGCCCCCTCAATCGGATTGCCAATAATCAATCGCACCGGCACAGCTACATCAATGAAAATGGCACTGACAGATACTATCGAGATTAGAGCACAATAGTTAACAAGAAATTATTGTGGAACACACCAAAATATACGGGGGTTCATACTTACCTTTACTTACCTCTTAAATTTATCTCGGGGACTGGGTTGTCAACTGGATCACTTAAAGTATGCCCTCACAATAACCTCCACCATGATATTTAAAATGAACCAAAACGAAGATGAGAAACTTTAAACTGCACAATAATTTATTTCACAAAAAGAATGAATTTAACAAAAATAAAACAACAAAATCCACGTGGCAATCAGAAGCCATCGACCACATAACCATGTCCTCCTGTAGAACTTGTATACTCTACATACAATGTTTCAGCTTTCTCAAGCTCAAAATAACGTAATAATAATAATGCACTTGGAATGGAAACGGGATTTGGGACGAGACACATATAGCAATTGTTTTGCGTGTTTATACATATCACATTTTATTTATAGCCACAAGGCTATTATGGAGACGTCCTTGGCCTCTATCATACAGTTGTCCGGAACAGCTGCAATGCACCTGCATCGTCAAAGTGGACTCACCCCTCCGTTCAACCCTAACATATGCGAGTTACATCAGAGCTTAGCTCTCCTTCAAAACACGTTAAATGTCCACATCTCAACTGAAATATTATCACGCAAATGTTTTAAATGCTCCATTCAAACACCAGTGGAATACTCCAATAATCCTAAATCATGTTTAATTGTTCAAACCACTTGTTTAATTAGCGTTGTTTAGAGTATAATAACAAAACTCCAAATGTTAATAACAAAAGTTCATTAATTATTTATAACCATAATAAATTGTTTATAACAATGTCAAACGACAATTAAAAATTTTATACACGCCTCTATTAATCCCTTTCATTTCATATTATTTAACAAAGATATTTACAATATTATTTTACAATATTAATATTGTTTATATTATTTATACAAGAAATACATTAAACCACACGTTTATCCGGTTGATAATTACTCAAATCGTGGTGATATAATCGACCAATGAAGGTTAGTTATATTTAAATGTCAAATTCAGGTTTAATAAGGTTTAATAATTATTATTAATATTTGTGACGGTAACCTCCATTCAAAATCTTCATCTCAAATTATTTAACACTCTTGTTAACTTTAACAGTATCTTCACATGAATAACTTTCAAAGAACCAGGACAATACATTCAGCGGAAAAATACTTCGCTCAAAACGCACAAAATTGCTCAACAATAGGCCCAGAATTCATCATATATCTTCATATATATGGCATCAAAATCTTCCAAATTACATACAAAAACCTCCACTCATAAATTCAACAACTTCATTTATTACTGTGGGAACCTCCTTCATTATTCAAGGGCATTACTCATCAGCGACTTTTACAGGTCCACTGAACTAACGATTATACATCCATTGTTCCTCTTCAAAAATTCTTATATTCATCAATTGTATTAATGTCTGTTATTATTTAACCTTCGTGGGTTTCATTCATGAATCGATATGAAGTAAAAATTTGCCAATCACAAATAAATTTAATAGCAAATACGATTAGACACTCCTCCCTGGTCTATCAAAATTGAGATTAATATCTTCAAAGTAACGCAGTATAAAAATACTATCTTCAATCAAAGTTCATCTAAATTGCATAAATAGTCGAATAGAATACAATTAGACTGTGGAATGCAAACATTATTGTTCCAATCTATAATTGAGAAAAACTCCTATCAAATGTTCATTACTATAGTGTATTCAATAAATCGTAATCAAAGTTCATATTTCATAAAATTGTCTATAATGCAATGATAAATGTCTATGTTGCAATCATGTTCATAAGACGACTAGTATTTCAAAGATCGTCGATAACGTATTAGATTTTAACGCTCTAAAATCATTTAATCATTCTTCTTTCTTGAGGATGACAGAAAATTGGTCAAAGTAATTTACTGAATAGAATTACTTTAATAAAATGACACGCTGTCTGAATTCAAATTTGCCATAGCAAATCATTAACTTTACAGTCAAATCGTGACTACAAAAATATGCAAATTATTGAAAGAATCTAAATTATCAGTCTCAACTGATCCAAAATTATTTAAGTATGCCAATGACATAACAATGTCTCAACAAATCGTAGAAAAAGGCATAAATCAACGAAGTGTACTGAGTACAGAAATATTAATCAAGAAAATGGGGCAAAAATAAATGGGACAGAAAATATGGGAAAATGGTTGCTCAGATATCGCTACATGACTCAAATAATACAAGAAACGTTCACGACTACCTTATCTGTTGATTGAAGTTCTAGAGGAAAGTTTTCAAAGAAAACTGCTGTTGGTTCCATTTCACCAGCGTGAAGATGTGCTCCGACCTCGAACCTGGAATCAGCGTCCTCGGAGAATCGAACTGCTTCCTTCTCCGGAAATTGCACTGCTCCACGTATACGAAAGACATCCTTCTGGCAAAACTCTTCTTTATGAGCCGGGTCCACCCTGGCCTCTCTTGAAAGTTCCCTGAAGTTCCGGTCGCAATTCGCCATGAAGTTTATTGCAGTTATTTCCGCAGTAATATTCATAATCGTGGAGTATGATGATATTTCCACTGTCATTTGATATAATTCAGCGATGGATTCACGATGCATGAGTGTAGTTGGATGTTCACTACATGCTCGCTTTTGTAGAATGACGATTAACGAAGTTCCATGCTGTTACTTCACTCCATCGATATATGTCCCAATTGCATTAAAACCTTAGCCTTCCATCTCAACTTCTGTTATAATCATTGAAAGCACTGTAAGATTATAATGTTCCATAATAGAATGTATCGTTGTATTACCAAACGTATTCTCCAATATCACGGTTGTAACACGTGTCAGCCGTAGTGTATAATGTAGAATTTTAAAAGTGCTTCTCAGGTGGCGAGAAAATCACTTTTGTCTGCAGCCTTAAAATGCCAATATCTTTCAAAGTATAACTGTGAAATTGTTCAAATCTTCTACACACCTCAATGTTGTACTGCCCAATTGAATTATAATAAAGGCAGAAGTTAACTCTTTATATCTTATCTGGTAGAAACGTTAATGTGAGCGTTTTAACTTCACCTAGTTTCGAACAGCGTAAAATGGAACTGCTCCGTGTTCGTTCGATGCGCCGGGCTTTAACCACACGCTAAAGACGACTCGCTTCACTTATTCACTCGAAAATGACTCTATGACATCTGAAATATATATGCGGTATCTGCGGTATGATAGATATGAGAGATATGAGAGCTCCTCTATCCTGTGCACGACCTTTTATCAACTTCTTAAGGGGCGTATCCATCCCTTCCATAGCCTGTTGCTCCGTCATTGCTAGAAGTTTTAACTTTGGCTATACTTGACGGATTTTCAAATTTCAAAAACTCAAAATTAATTTCTTCAAAATTCCAAATCAATGCCATAACTGAAAATAGATTTCCACAAATCTGCATGCCAAAAGCAATCAAATATCGTAGTTTCAGCAATCTCCGTCTTCCTTCCAAACTATCGTCCATTGGTTCGAGTCTCTCCTCCAATAGCGTAACTTCTTCCTTAGCACAATACCTTGTTTCCTGCGACTGCGTCGTAAATCTCAGATCTTTCTCGAACAAAATCATGACGTCACCAAGAATCTCAGCTCAACCAGCCTACTTGCATGAATTCTACGTCATCCGTGCCTACGTCATGAATATCCACGTCACAACTATGACATTCATAACTTTATTCATTTATGCCAATACAGCCATCGTGGTCTCAATATAATTCAATTTACAGGGGCATTCTCCCTTCACCACGTTTTAAAAACAGTTGCAAATTGTTTTTAAACTCTGTGTTATAAATATCTCAATTCACTTGAACACGAAATTGAATTATAATTCTACTCTTGTATGATATTTCCTCTATGTTCCTTAATCATAAGTCTCTTCTTCTCTGGGTTGTGTGTGGCTAATGCATTCTCTCCTCTCTACTTTCTCTTCTGTCCTGAATTTCTGTTTTCCAAGTTCTGCTGACTTGTAGAAGGACCGGGATCGATCACTACATCCTGTCTTTTCTTTTGGTTTTCAGCTTCCTTTTCTCTTAATTCCTTCAGATACTGCTGACTTTCTTTCTCTCTCTCTTGATACTTGTCGGGTGTCATAACCTGACCTTGAGAATTCTGATTCTGATTCTGATACTGGTTATTTCGATTGTAGTTTCTATTATAACCATTGTTATAGTATCTACCTCTTCCGTTGTTGTAATTCCCTCTATTATTACTCCAGCCTCGTCTTTGCTGATATGGACGGTAACCTTGGGATCTGTTGTTGCGGAAATAATTATTCCTGTGAGGACCTACATTTTCAGTTTTTTTTTCATCAGGCTTATCAGTTTGCTGCACTTGATCCATGTAGACCGTATTAACGTCTTTGAATTCGTGCCTCTGACCTTTTTGTACCAAATTTGGCATTGGACTCGTGTAGTCAAGCCTTCTCAATAATTCGTCCATACTGGTCAAATCTCTGATATTTGACGATATGATCAGTCTTCTTACTTCCACAGGCAGCATACGTGAAATCGCATCTATCAACTGCTCTGTTGACAATGGGGGTTGCAAAAATCTCAAGCGTGATAACTGACTCGTGAAGAAATCAGCGTACCGTGTTGGAAGAGTACCTGAATACTTCCTCGAGTATACCTCAGCTCTTAATGAATTCTGAGCTTCTATTGACCAGAATCGTTTTATCAGTGCCTCTGCAAATTCGTCAAAATTGCTGAAAGTGTACCGAAATGCTCTAAACCATTCAAGGGGTCCTCCAGCTAGAAATCTTTCTACGATTCTCATCTCTCTCTCTCTAGGAATGTGGGCTTCTATGAAATAGTCTTTAAGATTCCTGATATATTCGATCGGTGTGAGACTATCAGTGTTGCTAAATTTTTGAGGTTTGTCTTCAAAATTCCGGATGACTGTCACATTTCTCGGATATGAATCCATATAATGTTTCCCACTATCACGATACTTCCATTCAGGTTCAATATTCCTATCCTCTTCTTCTTCCCTGAATCTGGATATACGTTCCTCAGGACTAATATCTCTCTCTTCTGTAGCGAGGTTACATCTTCTTACGTAATTTCTATCCTCTTCACCAGTCAATCCTTCAATATCCTTGTCCGTGATTTCCGTGATGACTTTCCTAATCAACTCTTCCTTATAGGTTTCCATCATGCTAGCTTCTCCTAGTTTCAAATTCTGCAGTTTGCTCGTAGTTTCATTAACATCAGAGACAACCTTATGAATCTGTTCCTCTAACGCCGTTTTTAATGCTTGCACGTCCTGACCTATTTGAGTTCTATCCTCTACCTGCTTTTCGGATAGCGAATCCATCCTTACATTCAAGTCTTTCCTGGTCTGAACTACTTCATTATTAATGTCTACTTGTGTACTGGCAAGTTTTCTTTCAATTCGCTCCTGAATCTGATCTACATGTTCCCCACTTGACCTGTTCCATTCATCTTTCCAAACCGTTACATTTGCAGTTAACATTTCCGCGATATCTACCTCAATGTCTTCCTTAAGTAAACGATTGTGATCTAATACTTGGGTTCTCATGACCTCTACATCGTATTTTAAACCAGCTAAAGAAGCTGTTGTCCTAACAGACTCGTCAACTAATCGAGTTGTTAATGCACTAATGTTACGAGTACAAAGCGTTTTTGAAGTTTCAATTTCTTCCCTAACTTTGTTAACATCAGTCTGAACTTTAGCAATGTCTACAAAAACAGTATTGACTTCTACTTGTATTTTATTGATATCGCTTTGCATATCATTAACATCTGAATGAATATTATTGATGTCAACTTGAACATTTGACACATCAGTTCGAGCATTTCTAACCTCTCTTTGAACATCCTCTACTTTGTCTTGTACAGTAGCAACATCATTCCTAACAACAATTACTTCAGCTCTAGCACATGAAATATCACCCCGGACATTGGCAACATCAAGATTCAACATAGTAAGATCTTTCTGTACCTTAGAAACATCAATTTTAACCTCAGAAACATCTTTATGCACATTGGACACGTCTGTGCGCATGTCAGTTACAGCATTCTCGATTCCCTGGGTATTGATCTGTAAACGCGACACATTATTTTCTAGGTTTGCAGAACTGGTCTGAAGAACTTTCAAACTTTCATCCATTCTACTAGCATTCCTAGCTTCCATTTCCCTCACACTTTCATCCAGCCTAATAGACAAATTAGCCGACAAACTACTAGAATTCTCCTCCATTCTAGCAGACATATTACTAGCATTCTCCTCCATCATCTGCTTCATTCTGTTGGACATCTCCTCCAACATCATTCTCAGACTCTCATCTGCCATTTCAATAATATTTCAATAATAAACTGCTTTAGGGACATACATCAAACAGAGCAAAATAACAACATCTGAGCAACATTTTTCACCATATATAAATTTGAGCAATTTTCTGTCTTAAATCTAACTTATAATTACCTTATAATTAACCTTCGTAGACACTTCATGTTGAAATAAACTCAAGCACATGTTCAAATTTCTTTGGTTCATTTTAAAATATCCTAACACAAATAATTTACATTTACAATCCAAATAGTTTAATTTTATCTTTAATATGACTACACATGTCATAAGCTGGTCAAATAAAATAAGATTCCAGATCATAGGCGATTTTTCTAAGTTTCCAGCCTATTTAACCTCTCTCAAGTTGTATAAGATCTGATCTTTTCTGAGTGTAATTTTCCTAATACAACACAACATTTAATCCCTATATAATCACACTCTCAAATTCTACAATTGGCTAAGACATCTAACAAAGAATCAACCTCTTTATTTGAGTCTTCACAATCCCTTTGACATCGACAACTTGGTAATCCAATGTTATTCGAACACTCCACAAAAAAATTGCGGTGCCAATTCTACTGCAATAACTTGGTAATCCAATGTTTTGCTGATCGTGCCCCACGTTGATTGCGCCAATCCTACTGTCCCCGTTATCAGGATAGTAGGCTGTCAGATATCCGCCCCCTCAATCGGATTGCCAATAATCAATCGCACCGGCACAGCTACATCAATGAAAATGGCACTGACAGATACTATCGAGATTAGAGCACAATAGTTAACAAGAAATTATTGTGGAACACACCAAAATATACGGGGGTTCATACTTACCTTTACTTACCTCTTAAATTTATCTCGGGGACTGGGTTGTCAACTGGATCACTTAAAGTATGCCCTCACAATAACCTCCACCATGATATTTAAAATGAACCAAAACGAAGATGAGAAACTTTAAACTGCACAATAATTTATTTCACAAAAAGAATGAATTTAACAAAAATAAAACAACAAAATCCACGTGGCAATCAGAAGCCATCGACCACATAACTATGTCCTCCTGTAGAACTTGTATACTCTACATACAATGTTTCAGCTTTCTCAAGCTCAAAATAACGTAATAATAATAATGCACTTGGAATGGAAACGGGATTTGGGACGAGACACATATAGCAATTGTTTTGCGTGTTTATACATATCACATTTTATTTATAGCCACAAGGCTATTATGGAGACGTCCTTGGCCTCTATCATACAGTTGTCCGGAACAGCTGCAATGCACCTGCATCGTCAAAGTGGACTCACCCCTCCGTTCAACCCTAACATATGCGAGTTACATCAGAGCTTAGCTCTCCTTCAAAACACGTTAAATGTCCACATCTCAACTGAAATATTATCACGCAAATGTTTTAAATGCTCCATTCAAACACCAGTGGAATACTCCAATAATCCTAAATCATGTTTAATTGTTCAAACCACTTGTTTAATTAGCGTTGTTTAGAGTATAATAACAAAACTCCAAATGTTAATAACAAAAGTTCATTAATTATTTATAACAATAATAAATTGTTTATAACAATGTCAAACGACAATTAAAAATTTTATACACGCCTCTATTAATCCCTTTCATTTCATATTATTTAACAAAGATATTTACAAAATTATTTTACAATATTAATATTGTTTATATTATTTATACAAGAAATACATTAAACCACACGTTTATCCGGTTGATAATTACTCAAATCGTGGTGATATAATCGACCAATGAAGGTTAGTTATATTTAAATGTCAAATTCAGGTTTAATAAGGTTTAATAATTATTATTAATATTTGTGACGGTAACCTCCATTCAAAATCTTCATCTCAAATTATTTAACACTCTTGTTAACTTTAACAGTATCTTCACATGAATAACTTTCAAAGAACCAGGACAATACATTCAGCGGAAAAATACTTCGCTCAAAACGCACAAAATTGCTCAACAATAGGCCCAGAATTCATCATATATCTTCATATATATGGCATCAAAATCTTCCAAATTACATACAAAAACCTCCACTCATAAATTCAACAACTTCATTTATTACTGTGGGAACCTCCTTCATTATTCAAGGGCATTACTCATCAGCGACTTTTACAGGTCCACTGAACTAACGATTATACATCCATTGTTCCTCTTCAAAAATTCTTATATTCATCAATTGTATTAATGTCTGTTATTATTTAACCTTCGTGGGTTTCATTCATGAATCGATATGAAGTAAAAATTTGCCAATCACAAATAAATTTAATAGCAAATACGATTAGACACTCCTCCCTGGTCTATCAAAATTGAGATTAATATCTTCAAAGTAACGCAGTATAAAAATACTATCTTCAATCAAAGTTCATCTAAATTGCATAAATAGTCGAATAGAATACAATTAGACTGTGGAATGCAAACATTATTGTTCCAATCTATAATTGAGAAAAACTCCTATCAAATGTTCATTACTATAGTGTATTCAATAAATCGTAATCAAAGTTCATATTTCATAAAATTGTCTATAATGCAATGATAAATGTCTATGTTGCAATCATGTTCATAAGACGACTAGTATTTCAAAGATCGTCGATAACGTATTAGATTTTAACGCTCTAAAATCATTTAATCATTCTTCTTTCTTGAGGATGACAGAAAATTGGTCAAAGTAATTTACTGAATAGAATTACTTTAATAAAATGACACGCTGTCTGAATTCAAATTTGCCATAGCAAATCATTAACTTTACAGTCAAATCGTGACTACAAAAATATGCAAATTATTGAAAGAATCTAAATTATCAGTCTCAACTGATCCAAAATTATTTAAGTATGCCAATGACATAACAATGTCTCAACAAATCGTAGAAAAAGGCATAAATCAACGAAGTGTACTGAGTACAGAAATATTAATCAAGAAAATGGGGCAAAAATAAATGGGACAGAAAATATGGGAAAATGGTTGCTCAGATATCGCTACATGACTCAAATAATACAAGAAACGTTCACGACTACCTTATCTGTTGATTGAAGTTCTAGAGGAAAGTTTTCAAAGAAAACTGCTGTTGGTTCCATTTCACCAGCGTGAAGATGTGCTCCGACCTCGAACCTGGAATCAGCGTCCTCGGAGAATCGAACTGCTTCCTTCTCCGGAAATTGCACTGCTCCACGTATACGAAAGACATCCTTCTGGCAAAACTCTTCTTTATGAGCCGGGTCCACCCTGGCTTCTCTTGAAAGTTCCCTGAAGTTCCGGTCGCAATTCGCCATGAAGTTTATTGCAGTTATTTCCGCAGAAATATTCATAATCGTGGAGTATGATGATATTTCCACTGTCATTTGATATAATTCAGCGATGGATTCACGATGCATGAGTGTAGTTGGATGTTCACTACATGCTCGCTTTTGTAGAATGACGATTAACGAAGTTCCATGCTGTTACTTCACTCTATCGATATATGTCCCAATTGCATTAAAGCCTTAGCCTTCCATCTCAACTTCTGTTATAATCATTGAAAGCACTGCAAGATTATAATGTTCCATAATAGAATGTATCGTTGTATTACCAAACGTATTCTCCAATATCACGGTTGTAACACGTGTCAGCCGTAGTGTATAATGTAGAATTTTAAAAGTGCTTCTCAGGTGGCGAGAAAATCACTTTTGTCTGCAGCCTTAAAATGCCAATATCTTTCAAAGTATAACTGTGAAATTGTTCAAATCTTCTACACACCTCAATGTTGTACTGCCCAATTGAATTATAATAAAGGCAGAAGTTAACTCTTTATATCTTATCTGGTAGAAACGTTAATGTGAGCGTTTTAACTTCACCTAGTTTCGAACAGCGTAAAATGGAACTGCTCCGTGTTCGTTCGATGCGCCGGGCTTTAACCACACGCTAAAGACGACTCGCTTCACTTATTCACTCGAAAATGACTCTATGACATCTGAAATATATATGCGGTATCTGCGGTATGATAGATATGAGAGATATGAGAGCTCCTCTATCCTGTGCACGACCTTTTATCAACTTCTTAAGGGGCGTATCCATCCCTTCCATAGCCTGTTGCTCCGTCATTGCTAGAAGTTTTAACTTTGGCTATACTTGACGGATTTTCAAATTTCAAAAACTCAAAATTAATTTCTTCAAAATTCCAAATCAATGCCATAACTGAAAATAGATTTCCACAAATCTGCATGCCAAAAGCAATCAAATATCGTAGTTTCAGCAATCTCCGTCTTCCTTCCAAACTATCGTCCATTGGTTCGAGTCTCTCCTCCAATAGCGTAACTTCTTCCTTAGCACAATACCTTGTTTCCTGCGACTGCGTCGTAAATCTCAGATCTTTCTCGAACAAAATCATGACGTCACCAAGAATCTCAGCTCAACCAGCCTACTTGCATGAATTCTACGTCATCCGTGCCTACGTCATGAATATCCACGTCACAACTATGACATTCATAACTTTATTCATTTATGCCAATACAGCCATCGTGGTCTCAATATAATTCAATTTACGGGGGCAGTACCATCCCGGTATTTGCCCGAAGTCGAAGTGGAAAACCACGGAAAACCACTTCGAGGATGGCTGAGGTTGGAATCGAACCCCCTCTACTCATTTTGACCACCCGAGGCTGAGTAGACCCCGTTCCAGTCCTCATACCACTCTTCAAATTTCGTGGCAGAGCCGGGAATCGAACCTAGGACCTCCGGGGTGGCAGCTAATCACGCTGACCACTACGCAACGGAGGTGACTCTATTCGTGATTATTAGAATTTTAATAGTTCAATATTTATCCCAGAATGATAATAATAATAAGACACATTCTGTAATTACAGCCTTGTTGCGTGGCTCAGCGGTAACGTTCTCGCTTGCTATGCACACGGTTGCAGGTACGTCTCCTGGCGCAGTCAGCTGGCATTTGAGGGTGCGCAAATGCGAGGGAGCTGTGTCGGTAGAAATACTGGCACGTTAAAGATCCCCTTCGGAGCAAAATTCCGGCACCCCGGCCTGTCTAAAAGCCAGAGTAGTTAAAAGGGACGTAAAACCAATAACATTATAATTATCTGTATTTATTGTATGTTTGGGGCAGATGACCTCGTAGTCCCGACCCTTAAAACCTCACTATCACGTATAGCAAGCGATTTTCGCACAGACGCCGTTGAAAGAAATTATCGTTTCGGTCTGATGTATTTATTTGTTATGTGGGTCGTCGGCCTGAGTCGGAGTTTTCCTTTAAACCAAGGTTGTCAAAATTTCGAACACTTGCTACCATGTATATACAGGATACCTTGCTTTCGTTCTACAGATCATTATGTCTTCGTCCAATCTGGTTACATACCATCGGATAAGTACGTTCCTAATTCAGGACCAAATAAAAAATCACTTGTTGGGCCAGATAGATATGCGTACATAATACATCCACAATAAACGACATTTAATTTTTAAATTGGTATTCTGCCCGAAGGCAGGTCCGAGCTTCCGAAGAGGCTACCCCCAGCCGGAGTTTACTTGCGGTGGGGTGGCCAGGGCCTTTCCGCTCCTCCTTATATTGGCCAACAGTGCGCAGTGCCTAGAACCGGCATACCATCGAAGTTCCAACTGCGCCCAATGTTGCTTAACTGCGGAGTTCTCATGGGATCCGGTGTTTCAACACGGCTAGGCCGTTGGGCTATTTAAGCAAAAAAACTGTACTAGTTCGAGGTTCGAACCTACTACAATGCGACTGCGTTGACGATAGGCTACTCTAGCAATTCTTGATTTCGTCACCATAGCTACCGAGAACCATGGTGAATCGCCGGCAGGTATTGAATCTATTCGTAGACACTTCCTGTCCAAACGTAAGAAGGTATTATTCGGAGCTGTGATCGTTCTAATCATGCATTATATTTTAGGTAATTGAAATAACACTGCCACTATCGATTTCTACTATATTCACGAGCATGTACTCAACGGTAAAGTTGTACTAAGGTCGTAAAGGAGCAGGTACTAATGTTTATCATATGCGTTAGTTGAGTTGCCTTCCTCCAAAAAAAGGGGGTGGGGTGGAGGGCTGGTGGACCACTCTGTATAGAGATTTGCAAGTAGGACATAAAACCAAGGTGACAAGATCTACACCGATGCAATTATTTACGCGTTAGTTGGGTTACCTTCCTCAAAAAAAAAAGGTGGGGGGGGGGGGGGGGGCTGGTGGACCACACTGTATAGAGATTTGCAAGTAGGACATAAAACCAAGGTGACAAGATCTACACCGATGCAAATATTTAAAAAAAAAATACTCAAAGCCAACCAAATAAAACGAGCATTGATGAAAGGATTAATCAGTTTAATAAATATATATATATATATATATATATATATATATATATACTAGCATTACCCGTCGCGGCTTCGCCCGCAAAAGATGTAGTTGTCTAGAGTACACTTAGCAAAGTCTCAATCATGAATGCTATGAGTTATTTATCATTTTCTTTTAAATAATTATGATAATAATTTGGTAAAGACCGTAAACAATCAGACAATAAAGACAATACAACTCAACAATGGCATATAAATAACAAGTTATCACAAACGTCACGTCACATCGCATGTATAAGATTCGACTAAAAAACACAACACGGTTTCAGACCACAAACGTAAATCTTATATATAAAAGTGAAAGTCTGTATGTGGGTGGGAGGGTGGGTCTGTTCCGTATACAAATCTGCACCGTTCCACCAATCTCAACCAAATTTTGCATACACATAGTTTAGGACCCAGAAGGAACCGCTGGCTACATGAATTTCCGATAGTCTTTCTCATTCTTCTGATTTCGGCCTTTTGCACTCAAGCACAGGCTAATCAAATCATAAAATATACTCGTGAAGGAATGGCAAGGCAGATCATTTCCATGGCAACATAGCTCAAGTCGAGACACGGCCGACTGGATGCCAGTTGCGCTCTGCACTACCGATATAGAAAATGAGGACCTTTACTTGAAATTCCGTTAGTTACTCAACTGCTCACACAGCACTGTCAACCGAGTTTAGCATAACAAAGACTTGACACTATCTACTATTTATTTGTCAAATACCACTCACTCACTCACTCACTCATTCATTCATCACGAAATCTCAGAAACCACCGAACGGATTGGTATGAAATTTGGTATGCAGCTTCCTTAAGGGCCGAAAATGCCCACTAAGAGAGGATTTTTGGATATTCAGGTTCTAAAGGGGTGTTAAGGGGGTAGACCTGCATTTCATTGAATAGCGATATCTCCCGATTGGTTTCATTGGGGGATGTGATACTCGGCATATAAATTCATCATTATAAATAAGAAGACACGTGTCTGAGGGGTTTTGGATGAGGTGTATATTATGAGGTGAAAGGGGTGAAAAGTGGGGATTGAAAGATTCATAACGGAGCGTGTATCTCTTAAACGACATAGGCGAGGAGTTTGAAACTCAGCGGGAAAAAATCAACATAAAAAATAAGTAAATATGTGTTTGACCGTTTTTTCATAAATCCAATTTAAGGGGCCCATGGGGAGTGTCCTAACTGATTGACTGACTGACTCTCTCATCAAACTCACGGGGGGAAAATGCTTTAAAGTAAGTAAATAGCTGTTCGACAGTTTTTTTTTTTCATAAATCAAATTTAAGGGGTTCATGGGGAGGGGTGAATTTCTGAAAAGAGAAAATTGAAAGAAAATGTCCTGACTCACTCACTCACTCACTCATCATCGCCCAGCCAAAATTATTGAAGTTAGAAACATGACAGTTTGGGGATATGTTCATTGTATGTCAAAACCGTCTACTAAGGGAGGATTTTCGGATATTCAGGTTCTAAAGGGGTCTTAAGGGAGTTAAACCTGCATTTCATTGAATAACAACCGGGTGAGTTAGCCGAGGTCGTTGCGGCATGACTGTTGGCAGTCGCTCACATCCGGGAGGCGAGGAGGTTCGAATCCCCCCGCCGGCAACCTTGAAGATGGTCTTCTGTGGTTTCGCATCTTCCTTCCAGGCAAATGCCGGGGTTGGTCCCTAACTATAGGCCACAGCCGCTACCTTCCAACTCCTCGGCCCTCCCTTCCAACTTTCCTCCCCAACGGTACTTGTAGCTCACCCATTGGGTGTCCTTCTCGAAGCAGCTACAAAACTGGCGAGCCGAACATGTCCTCGGACACTCCCGGCACTAAAAGCCATACGCTAAAAAAAAATTGAATAACAATATCTCACGAGTGGTTTCATTTGTGGATGTGATACTCGGCATATAAACTAATCATTAAAAATAAGCAGGCATGTGTCTAAGGGTTTTTCGATGTGGTGTATTAATATGAGGTGAAAGGGGTGAAAAGTGGGGGTTGAAGGATTCCTAACGGAGCGTGTAGGCCTGTTTCTTAAACGACATAGGCGAGAAATTTGAAACTCAGCGAAAAAAATCAGCTAAAAAAATAAGTAAATCGGTGTTCGACCGTTTTTTTTTTCATAAATTAATTTAAGGGGTCAATGGGGTGGGGTGAAATTCTGGGGGGAGAAAGGAGAGAAGGCGTCCTAACTGACTGACTAATTCACTCACTCATCAAACTCAGAGGTAAAAGACAGCTTAAAAATAAGTTAATAGGTGTTCAAGCGTTTTTTCATCAATCCAATCAAAGGGGCCCAT
The DNA here is from genome assembly GCA_946902985.2 of Meconema thalassinum. Lineage (NCBI taxonomy): Eukaryota > Metazoa > Arthropoda > Insecta > Orthoptera > Tettigoniidae > Meconema > Meconema thalassinum. The sequence goes on from OX336388.2 coordinate 1,629,002,676, forward strand.
GGGGAGGGGTGAAATTCTGGTAAAAATAATTGATAGAAAATGTCCTGTCTGACTCACTCACTCATCACGCCCATCGAAAACTATTCAAGTTGGAAACATGAAATTTTGGGAATATGTTCGCTGTATGTCGAAAACGTCAACTAAGGAATGATTTTTGTTTATTCGGGTTTTAAAGAGGTGTTAAGGGGTAAACGTGCATTTCGTTGAATAACGATATCTCATGAGTTGTATCTTTGGAGATGTGATATTCGGTATATAAACTAATCATTGAAAATAATCAGATATATGTCTAAGGGTTTATCGATGTGGTGTATATTATGAGGTGAAAGGGGTGAAAATTGGGGGTTGAGGGATTCTTAACGGAGCGTGTATCTCTTAAACGTCATAGGGGAGAAGTTTGAAATTCGGCGGGAAAAAAGCAGCTTAAAATACGAGTAAATAGGTGTTCGGTCGTCTTTTTAATAAATCCAATTTAAGGGGTCCTTGGAGAGAGGTGAAATTCTGGGGGAAAAAAACAGGAAAGTGTCCTAACTGATTGACTCACTTACTCACTCATCAAACTCAGGGGGAAAACAGTTTTAAATAAGTAAAAAGGTGTTCGACCGTTTGTTTCATAAATCCAATTTAAGGGGTTCTTGGGGAGGGGTGAAATTATCAAAAATGAATGAAAGAAAATGTCTGACTGACTCACTCACTCATCATCGCCCAGCCAAAATTATTGAAGTTAGAAACATGAAATTTTGGGGATATGTTCGTTGTATGTCGAAAACGTCCACTAAGGAAAGAGTTTTGGATATTCAGGTTCTAAAGAGGTGTTAAGGGAGTAAACGTGCATTTCATTGAATAACAATATCTCACGAGTGGTTTCATTTGAGGATGTGATACTTGGCATATATACTAATCATTAAAAATAAGCTGACACATGTCTAATGGTTTTTCGATGTAGTGTATATTATGAGGTGAAAGGGATGAAAAGTGGGGGTTGAAAGATTCCTAACGGAGCGTGCATCTCTTAAACGACATAGGCGAGGAGTTTGAAACTCGGAGGAAATCAATCAGCTTAAAAATAAATAAATAAATAAATAAAATAAGTGTTCAACCGTTTTTTTATCAATCCAATTTAAGGGGCCTATGGGGAGGGGTGAAATTCTGGAAGAAAAACGTGCACTAAGGAAGGATTTTTGGATGTTCACTCTCAGCGACCAACCAAAACTATGAAAGTTAGAAGAATGATATTTTGGGGATATATTTGTTGTTTGTCGAAAACGTCTACTAAGGAGGCATTTTTGGATATTCAGGTTCTAAAGGGATGTTAACGGGGTTAAACCTGCATTTCATTGAATAACAATATGACACGACTATGACGCGAGCGAAGCGAGGCTAAATATGAGATGGTGTGTGTCTGTGTATTACTCAATCACGCAAGTACCACTGGTCCGATTTACATGAATTTTACATGGAAGTAGCTGATTTACCTGGTTAACATATAGGTTACTTTTGATTTCAATACTTTGCACTATTTAAAGATGGCGACCATTTTTAGTGACGTCACTACACCCTTTGGTTTCAAACTTTCATATTTCCATTTCAAATAAAAAGAGAACGCTAAGAAATAGCAAACGTTTGATGGCATGTACGAGGTTTAAAATTACATTTTCTATCCGAAAGGTATCTCCAACGGTTAGCGAGTAAAACCTAAATTTGTGCTATAAAACACGGTCAACGCCGAGCGGTGTAGTTGGACAAAATGTTCCATCCTTAATCTCCCTCTGCGCAGCACCTCGCCTATCCCCTGTTTTAACTGTCACCTTCATATTTTAATTTATTTATGACGCGTAGCGAAGCACGGGTACTTCAGCTTGTACGGGTACTTCAGCTAGTATAAAATAAATGAGATATATTAAACACACTGACTAAACACAAAATCCATTGACCTAAATTCCTATGAAAAAAGTACACATCATAAAATTACACAGATCGAAATCTTCTACGCCCTCATTTTCCCCCTTTCACCTCATAATATACACCACATTGAAAAACCCTTACACGCGTGTCTGCTTATTTTTAGCTGCAGGTCCCCATCCCCGTGATAGCACACACGTATAGAGGGAAATACAAGGCTGTGCAGCGGTAGTCGTTCTTTTGTGGGCTTTTTTTTAAGAATTTCACCCCTCCCCATGGGCCCCTTTAATTGGATTTAAGAAACAACGGTCGAACACCTATTTACTTATTTTTTAAGCTGATTTTTCCCCTCGAGTTTCATACTTTTCGCCTTTATTGTTTAAGAGATACATGCTCCGTTAGGAATCCTTCATCCTCAACTTTTCACCTCTTTCACCTCATAATATACACCACATCGAAAACCCCTTAGACACGTGTCTGCTTATTTTTAATGGTTAGTTTCTATGCCGAGTATCACATCCTCAAATGAAACCAATCGTGAGATATTCTAATTTTCTTAAGTACTAACATCTCTAACTTCTGTATATCTTTGGGAAACACACTTTTCGAAAAGTTTAATTGGATGACATTTCCCTCGTCAGGCGAACATATTCAGATCGGGTTCACTCAAATATTGTTTTTTTAGGATGCTAAAATTGTTTATTCCATATAAATGGAGTGCAACACTCGGCCACTCAGTCATAGCGCATGGTTCACGAACTAGGACCCTCCCGCTCTTGCCTCACTTGACTGCGAGGGAAATGGATCATAATGTTGCTCCAGTCATATAACGCTTAGTTACATAACTGCTGTGTGCAATATTTGGAGTACGTTGGTAACACTTTATGTAATTCTGATATGCTGTAGCTTGTGAAGATAGATTTAATTATGTAAACGTTACAATGCAGGAGCAGCGACCAGCTGCGGCATGTCGTAATAAGAGCACCCGACATCAGTGACCTGTTGAGTGACAGGCGTTTATACAACAACAACAACAACAATAATAATAAAGTTATGGGTGTTACGTCCCTTTTAATTACTGCGACTTTAAGAGACGCTGAAGTGCCGGAATTTTGTCCCGAAGGGGATCATTAATGTGCCATGGCTCCTGCCCTTTTAAGAACCGGGGCAGATGACCTCGTAGTTCCGCCCCTTTAAACAAAAATAACCACTAATGTTGTCCAGCTCCGTGGCTAAGTGGTTAGCGTGCTAGGCTTTGGCCCAAAGTGCCCCGGGTTCGATTCCTCCAATTCTTTGTTTTCCCGTATTCTCCATCTTCCAGCCTCATTCACTGCTCCATAAATCTTCCTCAGTATTTTCCTTTCCCATCTTCTCAAAAGCCACAGTCATTGTCCATGTTTCCGAGCCGTACATTACCACTGGTCTTATAACTGTTCGGTACACTGTCACCTTTGATCTTCTACTGAGGATGCGCGCTTTGAGGATTTTTATCAGTGCCCAATAAGCTCTATTACCGGTTGCAATTCTTACTTTTATTTCTTCTATTTCTTCTCTTGTGCTATTATCTTCAGTAACCAGTACTCCCAAATACTTGAAACTTTTACACCTCTCAAAATTCACCCCATTTAGGTTCATAAATAAATTTATATATTTATCTTTCTCCACAGTATTTCTCCTGGATAATAATAAATATTGACTTGTGTTGTAGTTCACTCGTAATCCTACTTCTTCTGATTCTTTTTCTAACCGTCCCAACCCTTCTTCAAGATATTTCAGTCTTCGTGACAGCATACCTACATCATCAGCATACGCTAGATTTTGGCTCATACGGTTTAACAGCGTGCCTCCTGGATTGCTGATATCTATCTTCCTCATTACTCTCTCTAGTACTATATTGAACAGCAGCGTGGACAGTACGTCTCCCTGTCATAAGCCTTGGTTTACCTCAAAAACTTTTGAGAGTCTTCCTTCAACTTTAACTCGACATTTTGTGCCAGTAAGAGTCATTTGCACCAAGCTGATTAGTTTGGGTGGGAATCACATGTCCACCAAGGTCTGATACAGAGTTTTCCTTTTTACACTATCATAAGCCTGTTTGAAATCCACATATAGTTGGTGCACATCCACATTATATTCGTAACACTTTTCCATTATTTGCCTTATTGTGAAGATATGGTCCGTCGTCGATCTACCCTGTCGGAATCCACACTGGTATTCTCCAAGTCTCTCTTCAACAAGAGGTGTAAGTCTCATAGCCATTACCTTGGCTAAGATTTTATAGACCACACTAAGCAGTGCTATGCCACGATAATTTTCACACTTTTCTTTATCATTCTTCTTATGGATTGGGCAAATAATGGCCGTGTTCCACTGTTCTGGCATCACCTCCTTCTCCCATATCTCCCCAATCAACTGGTGTACCAGCTTTGCCAAATGTTCCCCACCACACTTAATCATCTCTGCTGAAATATTATCACCTCCTGGGGCTTTGTTATTCCTCAAGCTTTTAATTGCCAAACTAACCTCCTCCAGCGTCGGCACGGGGACTGGCATTGCATCAGTGTTATCCTTGCACCATGGTTGGTTATTCTCTTGAGCCTCCTGTTCTAGCAATACCGTCTCTGCAGTAGCATTGAGCAGCTCGTTGAAATATTCAGCCCATCGATCTAAAATCTGTTCTTCTCCTCCTATGAAATTTCCTTCTTTATCTCTGCAGAAAACTGCTCGGGGTTGAAAGCCCTTCTTCACTTCCTGTATTCGTTTATAGTACTTTATTACTTCTTGATTATTGTATTCTTCTTCAAGCTCTTCAATCCATTTCTTCTCTGGTTCCCGTTTCTTTCTTCTACAAATTCTATCTGCCTCTTTCCATTTCTTTTTATGTTCTGTATTGTTTCTCGTGGGTCTAATTGTCATTTTCTCCCTTGCAGCATTCCTCTCCATTATAGCTATTTTACATTCTTCATCGAACCATATTTGTCTTTTAATCCTTTCTTCTGTCCACAGTACTTCTTCTGCAGCTTCGTGTAGTGCGTCCCTCATTATACTCCATTTCCCTTCTACTCCCTCTAAATCCCAATTTTGTTTAGTCTCCAACTTCTTCCGTAAATGTGTTTCATATTGTTCAGCAGTTTCCTTTTCTTTTAGTTTTAAGACATTATTCCTTCTAGGGTCTTTCCTCAACTTTCCAGATCTGTACACTGCTATATGCTGTCTATATTTTACCCTTACCATGAAATGGTCAGAGACACAATCCGCTCCTCTACAACTACCAACTTCGAGTATATCAGATGCGTGTTTTCTATCAACTACCACATGGTCAATTTGGTTGAATGTGGTTCCATCTGGTGAGCACCACGTTACTTTCCTTATATTCTTTCTCTGAAGCCATGTACTTTTCACAATCATTTCATTTCCCATGGCAAAGTCGATGAGTTTCTGTCCATTAATATTTGATACCTCATGCAGACTTTCCTTTCCTACCATCTCTCTAAATGCTTCTTCTTTTCCCACCTTCGCATTGAAATCACCTAACACGATTTTTACATCTTGCTTTGCTATACCCTCGAGTTCCTGTTCAAGCTGACTGTAGAACGTGTCTTTCACCTCATCTTCATCCTCATCTGTGGGGGCATATCTATATATATAAAAGAAAGTCGTGTTAGTTACAACTATTTATAACTCAAGAACGGCTGAACTGATTTGGATAAAAATTGGTGTGGAGGTAGCTTAGAACCAGGAGACGGACATAAGACACTTTTTTTTTTTATCCCGTGACGTGACATAAAACGTCAAAGAGAATACAAGTCACTATAAAACGTAACGCAAATGACAGCTAAAATAAACTCATGAGGGAATGGCAAGGCAAGTCGTTTCCAGGCAACAGTAGCTCTTGACGAGACACGGCCGACTGGATGTGAGTAGTGCTCTCCACTACCGGTATAGAAAATGAGGCTCTTAACATGAAATCCCGTTAGTTACTCAACGTAATTTGTATTCTCTTTGAATCATCATTAACAATGCCTCGACAAAGACGATGGAATCTTTCGCGACAAAGCCATAATGCAAGAAGGATACGAAACATTGCGAATGAAAGGACTGAAGAAGAACAAGAAATTCCTCGTGAAGAGCGCCGCGTTAGTATGGCTCTTGGAAACACGCGATATTGTGCTTACACGTCGCGATACTGGGCAACTGAAACAAATATCTGAAACACATCGTTCATATGTCACGTTGCAATACCCTCTGATGTTTTGGCAAGGAGAAGATATTATTTTAATATCAAAATGATAAATCCATTGAATGGTAAGTTTCAATATCATAGTTCAACATGACGTACATTTTACATTGTTTGGTTTTGGTTTACAATAAATGACCAATTACACTGCTTATTACTAGGAAATGATTAGGGGTTGTTTGTATATATAAAATTGGACAAATGACTGGCAACCGATTTAAAATCATTTATCTTCCCCCCTTTATAATTATGCTAAAAATGTACATGCGAAATATTAAATCTACTGTTTTAATTTCAGGTGAAGAAACTACAAAGAAAGTTAGCTCGATGAATTATTATGCATATCGTTTGATGATTCGTCAAATTGCAGACAAATATTTGCTGCGGTTTCGTCGATTGTTTCTGCAGTATTGCGTCGACATGTACGTCAAAATAGAAACGGAGCGTTTAACTTTCATTAAGTTGAACCAAGCCAAACTGCATTCTGAGGAGTATATCGATTTACGTGATGCAATTCGCACTGAAGGAAATGCAGCTAATATTGGTCGATTAACTATTCTGCCGGCGACGTACATAGGTAGTCCACGTCATATGCATGAATATGCGCAAGATGCTATGACATATATTCGTCATTACAGTCGGCCAAATCTCTTTATTACTTCTACCTGTAATCCAAAATGGATAGAAATTGTTCAATTGCTGCTTCCCGGGTAAACATCAAGTGATCGACACATCACAGCACGTGTATTGTGGCAAAAAATGCGGTCCCTGATGAACTACATTGTTAAATAACGCGTCTTTGGAGATACTCGATGCTGGATGTATTCAATCGAATGGCAAAAACGAGGCCTGCCGCACGCACACATTCTTATTTGGTTAGTGGAAAGAATTCAACTACACCAAATATGTAATATCATATGTGCCGAGATTCCCGATCACGAAGCCGATCCAGACCTACATCATGTTGTAATTACAAATATGATTCATGGACCGTGTGGCGCCATCAATCCTCAATCACTTTGCATGGTCGACGGAAAGTGTTCCAAACGATATCCACGGAAATTAACGGCGGAGACCGTCACCGGCAACTATGGTTATCCACTGTATAGGCGTCGATCACCTCATGATAACGGTCGAACTGTCACAACAAAAGTGAAAAGAATGGATTTCGTTGTCGACAACAGTTGGATTGTTCCACATTCGCCACTTATTTCCAAAACGTTCAAGACACATTGCAACGTTGAGTATTGCAATTCAGTAAAGTCCATAAAATACATTTGCAAGTACCGTATGTCATGAAAGGCAGTGATATGGCGGTTTTTGGCATCCAATCCTCCAATACCAACGATGAAATTGCGCGCTATCAAGCTGGTCGTTATGTGAACTGTAATGAAGCGATTTGGCGTATATTCGCTTTCCCTATTCACGAACGTCATCCTACTGTTGTGCATTTGGCAGTGCATCTGGAGAATGGTCAACGATTATATTTCACGGCTTCGAATGTTGTTCAACGTGCTGAAACACCTCCAGCGACAACATTGACCAGTTTCTTTGCGATCTGCCAAAGCGATCCGTTTGCACGAACTTTGCTTTACTCAGAGATGCCACGTTATTACACTTGGGATGCTTCATCGAAGAATTTTCAACGACGGAAGCAAGGCGATGCGGTTCCGGGTTATCCGGATGTGCGTTCTACTGATGCTCTTGGTCGTATGTATACAGTTCATCCAAAGCATGATGAATGCTTCTATTTGCGGTTGTTGCTGGTAAATGTGCGTGGGCCAACGTCATTTGTGACACTATGGACTGTTAATGGTATAATATTCCCAACATATCGTGCTGCATGTGAAGAACTCAATTTACTAGAAAACGATACCCATTGGGATACGACAATCGTTGAAGCATCTGCATCTCCAAGTCAGATACGCACATTATTTGCTATCATCATTTCGACATGCTTTCCATCGGACCCATCTAACCTGTGGCACAAATACAAGAATAATATGTCAGAAGATATTTTATATCAAATTCGTGTCAGTTCCAGAAATCACGATCTTGAGATGAATGAGGAGATACATAATCAGGCTTTACTCTTGATCGAAGACATGTGTTACCTCATGTGCGGTAGTTTATTAGTCACGTTAGGAATGCCAGCGCCAAATCGTGAAAAGAATGACGCATTTAATCAAGAATTGGAACGGGAACGTGAATATGATCACCAGGAATTAGATTTAGTAGTTCAAACGAATGTACCCCTGTTGAATCCCCAACAAAAGGAAGTTTATGATACATTAATGAAGGCAATTGTTGATGGAAATGGTGGTTTATATTTCCTGGATGCCCCTGTTGGTACTGGTAAAACATTCCTCATGTCAGTAGTTTTAGCCACTGTTCGAGCGAAATCCAACATTGCAGTTGCAGTTGCTTCTTCTGGAATAGCAGCCACATTGTTAGAAGTATGTCGTACGGCTCATTAAGCATTAAAATTGCCGTTAAATCTTCAAACTATTGAAGAACCAACATGTAATATTGCAAAAAAAATCATCTGGGACGAATGCACAATGGCGCATAAACGTGCAATAGAAGCACTTAACCGAACATTGAAAGATCTACGCAATGACTCCAGATGTTTTGGAGGAGCAATGATTTTACTGTCGGGCGATTTCCGCCAAACACTGCCAGTAATTCGAAGATCAACGGCTGCCGACGAAATAAACGCTTGCCTCAAATCATCGAATCTATGGCGCTATGTGAAGAAACTTCAGCTGACAACAAACATGAGAGTTGCATTGCTTAATAATGCATCTGCTGAAGATTTCTCTGAGCAATGGCTGACTATCGGTAATGGTCGAGTACCTGTCGACGAATCGAGCGGATTGATTTCATTTCCTCATAATTTCTGTAACTTTGTCTCATCGAAAGACGATCTTATCAACAAAGTATTCCCAAACATCAATACTAATTACAAAATTAATGAATGGTTGAGTGAGCGAGCAATTTTAGCGGCTAAGAATAAAGATGTAGATGGCCTAAACTACATAATTCAGAATGAGATCATTCGAACAATACATTCATTCAAATCTATTGACTGTGTAACAAATGAAGATGAAGCCACCAACTATCCAATTGAATTTTTAAACTCCTTGGAAGTGCTTGGCTTACCACCGCACAATTTACGCTTAAAGGTTGGCTCCGTAGTAATCGTGCTTCGAAACATAAACCAACCAAAACTGTGCAACGGTACGCGTTTGGTGGTAAGTAAATTGATGAACAATGTGATTTTCGCGACGATACTCAAAGGAAAATTCGAAGGTGAGGAAGTTCTCATTCCGAGGATCCCGATGATCCCAACCGATATGCCGTTTGAGTTTAAAAGACTTCAATTTCCGATCCGTCTTGCATTCGCCATGACCATTAACAAATCACAAGGCCTATCCTTGAAAGTTTGTGGTTTGAATCTGGAATATCCATGTTTTTCCCATGGTCAATTATATGTGGCATGTTCACGGTCACGGCGTTGTTTGTTCTTGCGCCTGATAATAAAACAAAAAATGTCGTGTATCACAAGGTACTTATCTGAAGAGTGCAACCTATGCACCAAAATACATGAACAATAAAGAATCATTAAAATACTTAATTTTTTATTTGTATTTCCTAATAAAAATTGAACTTAATAAAATCGAAAATCTGCTTATTTATTGCCTCTAAGGCGGAACAGAGTTCGCCGGGTCACCTAGTACCATATAAAGGTGATATTAAAGAATCGTGCCTTCATTCTCAAAGTACATATCCTTTCATTTACAGGCTTAAAATTCAGTACTGCTGTTTTATATCTATTATCCACGAGGAAACCTGTGCCAACTATTCTTCCACTGTCGCCTCCACTATACATTATTGTATGGTTATCACTTCTCCATATACCATCTCCTCTCCATTTGATCTCTTGGATCGCTGCCACTCCTATACTATATTTCTCCATCTCTTCCTTAAGGCCCTTCAACGCTCCAGGTTTGTTCAATGTTCTCACATTCCAGGTTACTATGTACATATCATTTTTCCGTTTACATTTTCCTTTTCCTTGCATAGGTCGTTTATCATTATCATCAGTCCGGCTATTATTGTATTGGAGTTTCATAACAGGCTATATTTTTGGATATGGGGTTGTTAGCCCCCATGATCAACCCCCAATCTGGAGGACCAGGGTATCCCTCTTTGTCTGACCCATCACCTTTGACCTGCCCGGCATGGGAGGCCCTACCAGGAATTCACGCTCCCGCCGGCGTAGCTCGCAGGATCATTTGGGCTCTCAAACCCCCACATCACGATAAGATGAGGATACCATCGTGAGGGGGGATTTTAATCTCCTGGGGTTAATTCCCGTGGCTCGGGGACTGGGGCTATGTGACGTCTTCGTTATCACTTTATCTTTATTACAACGCGCAGGTCGCCCACGGACGTCAACTAGAAAGACCTGCACTCGGCCTCTCCGGAGGCCACTCGATCATTATTATTCATTTTACCACTAACATTTAAGAACCAGTGGCAACTGTTGATGTTTACAATGTGTAGGACGTAATATGATAGGCTTAACTTAAGATAATTATTATAGCTGGGCTAAATTGAGATGTTAGACTCACTCTAATATTAATTATTCCGTCGCACAGCACTATTACGGACACATTACACAATACAATACAATCGAATACTATTCCCAAGATGTGCACACGCTGAAAACAGACTATCCATTCTGACCACGCGAATTCGTAACCAATAAGCCCGTAGTGTTGGTTTGATTTCAACCAATAGCAAGACTTGAGGATCTCAGTCGACGTCCTCAGAGCGCCAATTAATAAACAGACCAAACCTTCCCCGTCAAGGGCTCCCATACATTTCTAAAGCTATAAACACGTGCTTTGAGAATGCAAGTCTTCCTTCCTCAGCTTTCTATTCTGGGTGGTGAACGTCTCACTTCACCCACCTAGGGGTGAAATGTAGAACTAGTTACAAGTACTGACAGTGACGGCGAGACAGAGAGGGCGCGCAAGGTAGCCCAAAAGACTATTTTACAAAACAATCAATTTAATTTTTTTAAGAGTTACAGCTGAGAACTGACTGTAGGATAATCGTCACGTCCTACGTGGAGGAATCGCCACTGTTAAGAACCCTGACTGCGCCGGGATTCGATCCCGCAACCTTGACCACAGCAAGTGAGAACATTGCTGCTGGGCCACGCAGCCATTCTGAAAGGCTCTACTCATATAGTCAGTACTGCCTTACCGGCTCTGTGAGGAAGGCAATCGCGAACTACCTCACCATTCACCTTGCTTAGTTTGCCTCATTATAGCACTACCTTCGGTTCTCGTGGGTTTCTACCAGCATACCCTTTAGCAACCTCCGGGCTGACTACCTAACAGTCAGGCCACTAAGCCCAATTTCGTAGCGTGTGTAGGAATAGATTAGATAGATTTATTTTGCCTGGTCATTGGGGTCTCTCTTCCATCTAGGTACATTATACCATGAATACAAATATTAAAGGAATTATTTACAATTAGTTGAAGGGTCCAGGGGAAGAAGGGGGAATGTCAAATAATGTAAAATGTTCAGGAAACGAGTTTTAAAGTTTTATTACTTAGGCCTATATGTACGCGTCAACTTGAAACATCATTTTCTCACGACCCTCATTGTTCTTAGCTAGACAAAATTGTGCCTTCAATACGTCACAAAGAGGCATACCAGATCGCACTATCTCGAGTTTACATTTTGAGTGGCATTCCCTCTTCTTCCCATTGACCCTTCAGTTGTAATTGTTGTTTATTGAATTTAGGGGCTTTGGACATCTTGGACATCAGCCTCGTGTAGTTGAGTGTGTGTTGAATTTATCTGATAACCTGTATGTACGTGTAGCAGTGTGCGTAGTAATATTATGGACAAGGATGAGGTGCCCCGGGACTTGAAGTAGGGTACTATCCAGGCATTCACCTGGAGGGAGTGTGGAAAAATCCGAGGGAATATCACACTCACGATAGTCGCTGCCAGTGTCAGGATTCGAACCTACGATTTTAGGACTTGCTGCAGCTGCTCGCGCGGTAGTGGTGGGCGATTTAACGAGCAAATAGAAGAGGAGTAGGATACTAATACAAATAATACAGTAATAATATATAAGCAGATTACGATGACAGTGACGAATCATTTGTCATTAAAGTAAATAGCGAAGATATCCTTTTAAAATAGGTAATGCAAGTGGTAATACGAATAAAATAAGAACACATGATGATGATGATGATGATGATGATGATGATTATTATTTCTATTAGACTACATCTTATCTTTAAATTAATTCCAAAATTGAATATTTAAAAGAGAGTTTTAAAACAATTTAGGAAATTAATTACAAAACTAAATAGAATAAAATAGTAGACTTATAGATAGAGATATTAAATATATGTAACATAACATACAAATGGCTTCAGAACATAGCTCTGCTTGAAGCGGTTGAGTAAGACCACAGTTGGGATTCGAACCCGAATCTCCTGAGGCAGGAGCCAATGTGACAATTTTTCACGTCTTAGAAGAACGGGCTCAGTGTGTTGTTTTATAAATTCCAGTGTAATTATACATATAGTGCGAATTTTCTAATAGGAAATAAATATGAATTACACAGCACGTTTTATTGCAAGCTTCCTCAACAAAGAGGCCAGTTCATTGTGTAAGAATCCATACACCCGCCCCTTGGCCAAAAAAAAAATACATTACCTACTAGTAATTTAAAGATTACTATTTGATTTACGTGTCAGAATTATGTTGGCTGTAGTAGACTCTACCACTGATCAAGGACAACGAATGGAAATCGCTCTGGTAGCGTGTTGAAATATGAGGTGCTATAAGTATATATATATCATATTTTCCATTATTTATGCTTAATATTATAAAGTCTTGAGTAATTATAAAACCAACTAATATAAAACAATCAAGTAAAAAAGTCCATCCTACTTGGATTTGAATCCCGGTCCTACGGGTGAAAGTCTCTGACGCTAACCCCTGACCATTGCTAGAAGAATGTTATCAATAGAATGAATATAACTGCCTAGCATACAACGTCTTGGAATAAAAGATCTCTTCATCGTATTACGCCTATATTATAAACCATTTCATACTAAATGCATATGATTTCGTTCAGTACATTCCTTAAAACGAATTACAAACAACTGAAATATGGACCAGACAGCAAACAAAAGCCGCCATTTTGACGAGTGAGTGTTATGTGTTCGGTGAGCACTCTAGTCACTGCTACAGTACCAATATTCCAATATAAAATATAAAAATATAATAGTACATTATGCAACGAGCCTATAATGGCTATAATTAAGACACGAGTATTTTTATAAAACGAGCGTATGCGAGTTTTATAATTTCCATACGAGTGTCTTAATTACCATTATAGGCGAGTTGCATACGACTGATATTCATAAATATCTGTTGAGAGTCAGCCACTTGAATTTTGTAATCGGAGAACGAGCGCTGGGTGTGATATCTATGTCTTTCAAGATCTCTGAGCGACCGACGCATGCGCTCTGTGTGCTTGCAATGCCATATTATGCAGGCCATATGTTTACATCTGCCGTCCCTCAGTAATATTGTCACCGGAGTTGTTTGAAGGCAATGCGCTGTGTAGAAATTAGTGTTGGTGCAGTGCTATTTCTTGTCTCATATTCGCCAGTTTATTTACGCGAACATATGGACGGTGCGTATTCCATGTCGGTAATTTATTATAGTTCGATGTTGTGTTTATGTCCGACATGTTGGATTTTGAGCCCATCGTTACCTAATTGGTCAATGAACGAGCTCTGATTGGCTGGAGAAACTGTATCGTAATGAAACACAGTGTTATAATGACCATCATTATGATACAGTTTTCTGACACATAATAGTGAGGGTCGAACATAAATATATAATTATAATATCCAACGAGTCACCTCCTTGAGAACAGTTTAAAAAACTACCCTCTCTGCGATAAGTGGAACTGGTGAAACCGGGCCTTGTTAGATCATAAATTACAAATTAGCCTATAATGCTTGCATGATTCAAACGGCTGCCATCTTGAAACTATTTGGATGATGTCTTTGTCGTTTGCGCAACAGGTGTTTCTCACATAAAGGTACATTTGTTCCAAAAATTCGGTGTAGAGATCGGATGGTTAGTTTAGTCGTAATTTTATTGAAGCTTTTGACATTTGGAGAGTCGCCATTCTGTTTCGGTTAAGATGGTGGTGGTTTAAAACATGCCACTGAGGTGTCCTTTGCTGGTGCTCCTTTGTACCCAATTTATTCAATTCGGATCACCATGTTTGAATTGCCTGCTTCCCTTTAAGATTGTGGCACTCTCCACACGTTCAAACAGAGGAAACAGGAGATGACATTTTAATGGCGTTGTGCACTCAGGATCATGTCTGCTATGTTAAACAGATTGCCTCGGATGTAGGGTGTGGTAACTATGTTGAGATGAAACGATTATCTCAGGACAGGGAGGCATGGAGTGCTGCATCAAACCAGTCAAAAGACTGAAGACTCAAACAACAACAACAACAACAACAACATCGAAGGCCATGAAAGCCGAATTCCAGAAAAAGTAATTGAATATTGGTTAGTTACGTACCTGTTTCATACATTACATTACGTCAAGCAGGCATAAGGCTGCTGAATGTTGAGCAACTTGTTAATAATTTACTGCACAGTCGTCACATAACTTAGTGTGCCCAGCCGCAATAACGAACCTAAATGTACACCAGTATGTAAATCGCATCTTTCTAACAGCTGTATCGCTCGCATCTATGTATCGTAACTTACAGTCGGCTCTCAGACATTTCCTCTCATTCGTTCACGATAACTGAAGGCCAGTCGCAGTTGGAACGGGAAGATTACTCCTATTCTTGTATAATGTCACAACGTGTTTGGAATGTACTCATCGTTGATGGCCTTACTTTATTCTCAATATCATGTAACTAAACTTACTTTGTATTTACACTTTGAAGGAAACTTGATGAGATCGTAAACCCTGTTCTGCGTATGTGCAAGCTGGTTTTTTATTGCGCGGTTGATTTGTTTGACCGAGGTTGGGTCTGATGGACGCTGGGACCATTGGTCGTGAGCCACGCAGCCAGTCCAAAGACACCTCATTAAACTCTGCTCGAGTATTGAAGAGCGTTTTAAGAGCTCGTAAAAGTTGTCAACCGGGATTGTTACCGTGTCACTTTCACGACCGTCATAAAATTGTCTCATGAAATGTATGCTTTTCAGTCGGTCAACACGATTGTATTGGGTGTTTTGCCCTAACCCTGAAAAAATTATATGAGAGTAATGAATTCACTTGGATGACATGTTTGGATGATCATCATCAGATCCCTTACATCAGGCTGTGTCTGTGGGTTAAGATATTTATATTATGTTTATTGTAAACTTGCGTAACTTGTAAAGACTGTTAGTGTTGGGCTTATCGAATTGTTGGTTTAATACACTTATATACCGTAGTATTTATAACAACATTGAACAACCTTTGTTTGGCTTAATTAAAATGTTGGGTTTAATCAACTTATATACCGTAGTGGACTGTATTCCATTGCGATCTTGTTACAACAATCAATCTTGTTGCCAACCCATCAACTCAAAAACTATCAACCAAAGCCGTAAGGTTCCGATCACAAACATATTCCCCTCCCTTGAATCTACTGAAATTCAACAAAAATACAAACACTGAAGTATATGAGTAACACAGTTAAAATACAGAAAGTCAATTATACAAAACACTAGACAAACATCTTCTTAACCCATCCTATCAAGTTTCCAGGTTCAAATGTCATAAACTTCCTATTGCGTAGGTAGTACCACCAACTTCTGGATGGGCTGCTTGAGTGTGCCTCCCTTGGTTCGCAATGTTACTATTCTCACTACTCCATCCTTTCCTGGGTGAACTTCAGTGAAGACTCCCATCCGCCACTGCAAGGGAGGTAAATTGTCCTCACGAACAAGGACCACTGCTCCAGGTAGCAGGTTGTCCTTGGAAATAGCCCACTTCCTCCTCTGCTGCAACGAATTCAGGTAGTCGGATGACCACCTCCTCCACAGCTGCTGTTGCATGGCCTGCACTCGCTGCCATCTGGACAACTTACTCAAGGGCAGATCAGTTAAATCAGGCTCGGGTAGGCAGGTGAGAGGTGCACCGATTAAAAAGTGACCAGGAGATAAATAACTTGGGGCCATGGGATCATCTGACAGGACCGTTAATGGACGGGAGTTAAGGCAAGCTTCTTTCTGAGCAGTTAATGTATTTAATTCCTCATATGTCAGCTTATTATTGCCTACTACACGTTTAAAATGATACTTCATTGATTTCACCGCTGCTTCCATTAGACCGCCGAAGTGAGGTGAACTGGGGGGTATGAAATGCCAGCATAGCTGCTCAGCTGCTGCATGCTCATGAAGCCGTATATTGAGTTGTTCTGACAGGAACATTTTCCTCAGCTCCTGCAGTTCCCGGTTTGCTCCGACAAAATTGGTCCCATTGTCGTTATATAAATGGGCACTCTTCCCTCTTCTAGCTGTAAACGTTTTGAGGGCAGCTATAAAGGCCTCTGAAGAGAGATTGCTAACCACTTTCACATGAATTGCCCTTGTAGAAAGGCAGATGAAAATTGCAATATAGCATTTCAGTGTTGTTTTGCTCCGCGTATTTCCACCCTTGATCAAGATTGGGCCTGCATAGTCCACCCCAGCATTGAGGAATGGTCGAGATGGTTGGACTCTAGGTGATGGTAAATTTCCCATTAGTTGTTGGGAAGCTCTAGCCTTCAGTCTAAAACATTTAAGGCATTTATGCAAAACAGACCTGATCATTGACTTGGCTGCAGGGATCCAGTAACGTTCTCGAAGTGCTGCCAGTAGAAGTTGTGGCCCAGCATGTAATAACCGCAGATGTTCTGACAATACTATGAGTTTTGTCAGGTGATGCCTTGGAGGAAGAATCAGCTGACGCTTGGCATCATATGTTAAGTTTGAGTTGTCGAGTCTCCCACCAACTCGCGCCATTCCCTGACCATCCAAGAATGGATGTAGATCCATCAACTTGCTTTGCTTCTGCACTTGGTTGCCTCTTTTGAGTTCGTGTATTTCCTGGGCGTAGACCACATGTTGTGCAATCCTGATGCATCTGTGTAGAGCTACATGCAATTCGTCACTTGTCAACACCCCTGCTGATTAAAATTTTTTATTTCTTGCGTTGAGAATGAATCTGATGCAGTATGCTGTCACTCTCACTAAGCGTGACAGCGTAGAATAGCGCTCCATGAATTCTCCTGTAGTGTTTGGCACTGCCAAAGTTACTTGGATTCTTCTCTGTTCTTCAGTAACTTCTAAAGTTGGGGCAGTCGATGGCCAGGAGTTGATGTCTCTTTGTAACCACTCTGGACCAATCCACCAAATTGGTGAACTCATTAGTTCCAATGGAGTGGTTTCCCTCGATACGAGATCCGCTGGATTCTGACTGGACGAAACATGGTTCCATGTGGCATTATGCGTAGCCTCTTGAATTGTTGCAACCCTATTAGCAACAAATGTCTTCCATCTGGTTGCAGGTTATGCTATCCAGGACAATACTATCGATGAGTCTGTCCATAAATAGACGTTGCTAACATCCAGTTCTAAAACTGGCAAGGTTTTATGCATCAATTGTGCGAGCAGGACCGCTCCGCACAATTCTAAACGAGGTAAGGTTACCCTTTTCACTGGAGCTACTCTTGACTTTGAACACAGGAGACGTACCATGGTTTCTCCTTGTTTGTTTATAGATCTGATGTACAGACATGCGCCGTATGCCTTCTCTGAAGCATCGCAAAACCCATGCACCTGAATGTCTACCGGCTCACCCTGACATAATACCAATCTATCAATCTTTAGGGAGTTTACTGTAGGCAAGTGATTGCATATGATTTGCTATTCCTTCGTTAAATCTGCTGGAAGATGACAACCTGTGAAGCCACATCTGCTGCAAAAATATCTTGTAAACAATCACAACAGGGCTGATAAGACCCAGTGGATCAAAAATTGATGCAACAATGGAAGATACAATGCGCTTAGATATGTTGTCCTTCATCGTTGATGACTCGTTTATATTTACCTTGGTTGTTACAAGAAATGTATCTGTAGTTGGGTGCCAAAGAAGCCCTAAGGTTTTAACACCACCATTATTGTCAAGTTGTAATGGTAACTGGGCCTCACGGTGTTCGACAGGAATTGCTTCTAGCAAGCCACCGTGATTTGCACACCATTTGTGTAATGGAAATCCACCACAGTTTAGCAACTGAATCAACTATGTTTGAAGCCTTAGCGCTTCCTCAACTGTAGCGCATCCAGACAGAACATCGTCGACATAGAAATCCCTTCGAAGGACCGTTGCTGCGAGTGGATATCTAAACCCTTCGTCCTCGACGAGCTGTTGAAGACATTTAGTGGCTAGAAATGGTGCAGCTGCTGTCCAATAAGTAACTGTTTGAAGCTCATAAATCTTTATTGCCTCATCGGGTGACTTACGCCAGAGTATCCGCTGAAGTCCCGTGTCACATGACTGAACTCTAATTTGCCTGTACATTTTTGCTATATCAGCAGTGAATGCGACAGGATGTGTTCTGAATCTTAAAACGATTGAATATAGATCCTGCTGTACTGTGGGGCCTACCATCAACCCATCATTCAGTGAAATACCGCTAGTGGTCTTTGCCGAAGCATCAAAAACTATTCGCGTTCTTGTAGATGTACTCGATTCCTTTATAACCGGGTGATGAGGGAGATAATACGTGCCTTCACGATCGCCCTCTTCATCATGGACAAGTTTCATGTGTCCTAATCCTTCATATTCTTCCATGAACTTGCTGTATTCCGATAGAAGCTGTGGCTGGCGTTGTAGTCAGTCCCTATTAGGGATGTATAGAACTAGCACAGAAAGAGCGCACTGCTGTTGTACTGGGTAAGTGCAAGGCGCTCTTCAGTTGTCTCCTGTGTTCTCATGCCACTATATCCACGAATTTAAGTTGTTTAAATGGTTATTTTCGTGACTATGCCGAGCTATTGCATTGTTCCTCTTTGCAAAAATCAGGGAAGCTCGTTTTCGTTTCACCAACTTCCACAAAATAAAGAAATGGTTACATGCTATTAGAAGGAAATATTTCGGTGAGAAAAATCTGACCGAAAATATTAAAGTGCGTTCCCATCATTTTCAACCCGATGATTTCACGAAAACTGTGTTGGTAAGTGTGATGTACAAAGGGAAATAATTTCTATTTTGTACCTATAAACTGATTAGACACTTCGAGAACAACCACTGAATTTATGCGTTTGTATTTGAAGGTGAGAGAGCAAGGTTAAAATCGGGCGCTGTTCCGTCGCTTTCTCCGTGGACCACGAACCCAACAAAACAAAAAGGAAGAGGCCATACACAAGAAAATTGCCGGATTACCACTATAAGCCTACAATATCGGAATCTGAAGATATCATCTCCATTGAAGTACCGTACGGGAAGAAATCGTCAATATACACGAAGAAGTGAATGTAATTTTGTGACTCCCATTTTCAAAGACATCGATACTCGGACAAATACTTCAAGAATAAGTCACAAACGTACTATGGTTGGTTTCTTGAATTCAGAATTAATCGTCAACTTCCATCTGCCCGACGGAGAATGTGGTAGCGACTGACTTACAATCTTGAGACATAGTCAGATGAATGGAAACAGTTCGTGGCCCTAAAGCAGGGATCTCAAACTTTTAACAAATTGTACCCCTAAGTCGTTTCCAAGGGGTAAGGGAACGATTCTTATTGAGAAATTGGAAAAATGACATAAAAACCAAACGTTGCAATGAACTTTCATGTAAGCTATCAACCTAAGAAGGGACATGAATCGAAGTCTATAAGCAAGGGGAGCAAGTGAATATTTAAATCTCTATTTATGATGTAAGTCTTATGGAGATATATTTATCAATATAGGCCTACAATACTCAAGTAATAGTAATCTTTAGGAGAAAGCATGCTGAATAATAAAGCATGTTAGAATTTTGTTAATTACCGCTGTATTAATTCTTCCTTCCTCCCGCTAGTTTTAATGCCTCTGGTCCGTAGCTCATTTTGTAGATGTTTAACGCTTAAACGCTGAAAATCGTCCATAATATATTAGGTTATATACCTATAGAATTAATATAGTCTTGGAGTAAAATTAGAGCATATATAATTTACTTGAGCTTAGAAATCTCGGTCACAATCTATACATTCCTCGCAGCTGACTGGGAGAAACATAAGACGATCGCCTTGCGCTTACCCAGTACTACACGAGCACTATCAGGCGCGAACTTTCTCCGGCTACATCCCTATTGTAGTAACCGCGTGGTAGCAAGACTATACAAGCTTCCTAGGGACTCACAATCTTCCTTCATTGGCAGTCGAACAACGTATCTTCCTTGTTCATCTCTGGTGGTATGTTCCTTGAAGTGTTGTTCGCATTCTATTTCTTCCCGCGTCCTGGGAGGAGTGGTCACGTCTTCCAATTCCCAGAACTTCTGTAACTGCTTATCCAGTCCATCTTCATATTTCTTGAAACAGGCATTTATTTCTAGTGTCATTCTCTGTTGCTTGTTGGACCTGTCCTGACAAGATCCACCCTAGTTCTGTTTCTTGCAGTATTGGGTAGTTTCCTGGACGAGTCGTTATCCCATTCCGCAAAAGCTTGAAGAATAGTCCTGCTCCCACCAGCATGTGTGTCCAGGCTGATAAAATGTAGGATCTGCTAAATCAATATCATGGGGCAAGTTCCAATGTTTATGCTCAATGTAACAATGAGGCATGGTGCCTGTTATGCGTGGGAGAACTAAGCATTGAATTTCATCTTGAAAATTACCAGTAACCGCTTGTGTAAATACAGTGACACTGTGGCTTGCCTGAGCGGCTGCATTATTGATCCCCTGAATAGGTACCGCTTGCCTATGTCTTTTAAGCTTGAGCGTCTGAGCCAGTTGTTCAGTGACAAAGTTAGCTTCACTTCCGCTGTCTAGTAAGGCGCGACAGGTGTGCAGTCTGCCGACGACATCCCTGACCCGAACCATGACTGTAGACAAAAGTACTTGTGATCTTAACCTTCCCTTAACCTTGTGGTATGACAGTGTGACAGTTTCATCAGATCCACCCCGTGTAGTTTTTTGCTGTTTATTGGTAGTCGTGTAAGATTCCCTGAGAAGCAGTGAATGATGTTTCCCTCCGCACTTCTTACAAAAACTTGATGTACAATTAAGAGCTAGATGTGAACCCTGTAAACAATTGTAACAGTGCTTGTTTGTTGTCACCAGCTGTTTCCGTTCTTCTACGCTTAGCCTTGTGAACTGTGGACATTTGAATAGGAAGTGATTTTCCTTACAGCATGCACAAGTGATCTTCTGGGTTGCAACATACGAATGATGTTTAGGTTTAGTCGCCTTATGTTGAATATCCCTCCCCTCTGTAGAAAACGCTTGTTTGCTACCCGTTTGACCGACAGATCTTATATTTTCCAATGCCTGACGTCTATGTTCCACAAAATGAAGTAGTTCATCTAATGTTGGCAGTTCCTGGCTATTGAGCTTTAATTCCCATTCCTTTCTAGTGTTCACATCAAGACCTTGTAAATACACATGCATCAATAATACCTCATGCAATGGGGTTGAAAGGTGCAATGCCTTTAATGCATTTAAATTACTGGAAAATGAATTGGAATATCTCACAAGTTCCGGTGCACATTCCCTTTGTACAGGCTTCAATGACATTAATTCCTGCACATGAGTAGACACAATAAGGCGCTTATTCTCATATCTGTCTACTAATAGTTTCCATGCTACAAGGTAATTGCCTTCCGTGATTGGAATACTCTGAATTAGTTGACTAGCGGCCGCCTTACAAGAAGATACTAAATACTGAAATTTTTGTATTGTTGGTACATCTTCATTCTCATGCACCATCACTCTGAAGGAGTCTGAAAATGATAACCATTTCTCGTATTCACCATTAAAACTAGGCAGGGTAATTGCTGGAAGTTTGACTTGCCTACGCCTTGTTGAGTTACACGAGCCATGTGCACTGCAAACTTGCGAACCACCTGACTGATATTCCGGATTCTGTTCAGCTAGTATTTTCATCATTTCGTACTTTAACCTATAATAGCTTGCTTCAAATTGTTCCCTATCTTCATCATGACTCTGATCCTCAGGTTCCTTTACTTCTAAATTCGACTGAATTTCATCGTAATTACTTCTAATATCTACCATGTCGTCAAATCGCAGTTGAATTTAATTTAAACCTTGAGTTTCGTCGTCAAATTCACTAACAAATTTCGCCATTCTCGTCAGCTGACCCTTTACTACTGCTTTTTCCGTATTAACTTTAGCCTTTCTGCGAGATCCATGATTTATGGGATAATGTTTAGGAAAGCCTGAGTAAAATAATACTTGTAATTACCTGCCCTGAGTAGTTGTGACGATAACGAAGCCGCCGTTTCACAGTTTCGACCAGGGACTCGCTAACTGGTGTAGTTAGTCCACCTTTGTAAATATCCAGCCTATTGTGAATATTATTGCCGTAGCCGTTACTCTACCGTATATATCACTTGCTGTATGGTAATCGTGTATTCATAACCTTGTGATCTGTCCGCTTGATGACCATAGATCCGGCCCCAAAGGACCAAAATGTTGGGCTTATCGAATTGTTGGTTTTAATACACTTATATACCGTAGTATTTATAACAACATTGAACAACCTTTGTTTGGCTTAATTAAAATGATGGGTTTAATCAACTTATATACCGTAGTGGACTGTATTCCATTGCGATCTTGTTACAACAATCAATCTTGTTGCCAACCCATCAACTCAAAAACTACCAACCAAAGCCGTAAGGTTCCGATCACAAACAGTTTTGTGTGAATTTTGTTGTAATGTTGGTGGCTATTGACCTGTAGATTTACTTGTTTATTGACATCATCTGTATTGGTTAGTAAATGGTCAGGTTGATATTTGTAACTTGAAAATGGAGTAAAGAACTTGGCTGGTTATTTGAGGGATGTGGAATACAAACTTGTGCAGCTGCTATCTCTAACACTGTCCACAGTGATCAATAGGAGTGAACAAAAACTATTAGGCCATACAAACTTCAGGAGGTAGTTTCTGGAAGGAAATGGAACAAGATGTTTATATGAACATACATTAGATGACACAGGTAACAAAACAATCAAAGTGTCACAAAAGAAGCTTCCATTGAAAACAGTTCAAACGTCCACACATCGCATCATGGCTTACTTAACTTCTTTTAATATTTCAGCCTCCATACTGTTCACCATTTTCGGCCTTCTTCCGGCTCCCTCGATATTGAACTAATCAGGTTGCTTCTTCTGCAATTTGTTCTAGAATTTCATGGAATGTGTTTATTTCTTAAATAATTAATATAACATGTTCATAATAGTTCCATATGACTCCATGTCTTGTATCATTTACGAATTTATGTAGAATTCTTGCCTCAAGTCCAGTTCACTGCTCACTTAATCTTTTTCCATTACTTATGCTCTAGCTTCCTCTGAACATAGACTCTGTAAACCAAGTCTGATGGCAATCTGCAAGTAGGCCTATTGATCGAAGTTGTCACTTGTTATAACGTAGAAATCAGTGGTCGACGCACTTTATGAACTAGTAAATGGAGACAGTATGTACAATTATGGTGTTATTATATGTTGGCTTCTACTGTCTCAGTTAGAACATGAAACAACAACAACAACAACGTATTATTAGAAATAATACATCGATATTCCACTTTCCAAAGTGTTTGTTTTCTGACACTGTCACAGTCTGAATGCTGAACTCTGACCAGAAATGAAATCGCAACAGTATAATATTGGGAGCACAAGGATACAGCCACTCCACAAGAAAGAGGAGATCATTGTTCTTGTTATTGTCGTTGTTTTCAACATCGTGGTTTATGCTCTGTGCATTTGGGAGCGTGTTGAATCTGTCAGACAACCGGTGTTATTGTGGTATCTGCGCTATTGGGTACGGAGATGGTCGCGTCCTTAAGTTTGGTACTATCCTAGCATTTGCCTTGAGTAAGAGCGAGAAAGCGCAGGAAACAACTTTATGAAAGGCCGAGATGGGAATGGAACGTCTTCAAAGCCAATGAATTCCATTTAAGGTACTCAACGACACTACTGAAGACATTTCATTACAAGTTATCTTATTTTCTTGAAATTGATATCACTGATTCCAAGAATATAAACTATGTGGATTTGTACTAAAAAAAAGAAAAATTAGATAAATTTGGGGGGTCTTTTTCAAAGATTAATCAAAAAAATAATGTGCATTTTTAGGACGCGATATCTTTGCTCTTTTTCAACTTAATTGAGTCATTGTTGTCGCAAATTGATCTGCTGTATGTTCAGAATGTTGTATAGCAGAATCGTTTTTGTATCATTGATTGAGGAAAATATATTAGCTTTGTTTTAATATTTACGTTATTTTTATTTTAAAAAAATTAATTGTGGGGGGCGCGACCCCTAATTTCAATTTTACAGCTTCATTCTGCTTTACAACATAGCTGCATTATTTGACTATATTTTAGTTTTTAAATGAAATTAATATCTGCATTCTAAGTGGACATTTTAACTGCCCAAGTCAAGACAAATATTGAAAAAAGTGAAGTGAGAGAAATCGTATCTTAAAGTTGAGGTACACATTTAGAGTAAAGAGTCTTACTTTTCAACTCCTAAAAACTGCCTCTCTTTGGATTTTAGGTTAATCTTCTGCATTCTCCTACCCGTGAATATCTCCTACATTGTTTTAGTTCTGGAGTAGACGGTTTCAAAGCCAGATTAATGTGTGCTTTATCTGCTACACCTATGCGTCAAAGTGACAGCTGTTGAAAAGCGTGCACACCGATCACTAAAGTGAATATAAATGAACTAAACAACAATAAAACTATATATTTCTATATATTTATGGAAACTAGAGAGGATATACTATCGAATAAGACAATAAAAACAAGTAGTTCCGTGAAGAACTATACAGCCTATTTTCATATATCCTACTTATGTTAATTGCCACTATCAACATACACAATTTCAGTTTGATTGCTGTAATAGATTCGTAGATATTGAGTACCGACTAAATATTTCGGGTGGTCGCCATGTTGGATTTTATATATGTAGGTCCTAGAGTTATGTACTGTTACATGCAGATTATTGTGAACGTGTAGTATTCAAACTTCAATCGCATAATTAGGACACAAGAAAAAACAAGGAGATTAAAAAAATTTTCACAGCTGCCATCTTGAGGTTATGGAAACAATTGAAATAAATTAGATGCCAGTGGATTAACATTCGGATAAAGATTTACTGTACCAAGTTTCACTGCACGCGGATGGTTAAATTGCGAGAAACGTCCATGTGAATATTTATAATTCGCGTCACCGCCATGTTGGATTTGTGATCACCAGGTTATTTAAAGTCCTATAGGTGAACTTAAGTTCATAGCCCCTATGAACATTAAAAAATGCAGTTTGATTGCTAAAATAGATTCGTAGATATTCAGTATCGTCTAAATATTTCGGATGGTCGCCATGTTGGATTGTTAAATGTATAGGCCATAGAGTCATGTACCATTAAAGGAAAATTATTGCGTAGGTTCATTATTCAAACTTTCACTTCGATCGCATGACTACATCACAAGAAATAAAAACTTAATTTTAAAATTTGCACTGCCGCCATCTTGAGGTTAAGTAAACAACTGAACAAAATTAGATACCAGTGGATTACAATGTGTATAAATATTTCCTGTACCAGGTTTCAGTGCGCTTGGAACATTAAATCGCGAGAAAGGTCTATTTAAAATGTTCAAATTCGCTTGGCCGCCATGTTCGTTTTGTAGTTAACCGGTTTTTGAAAATCTTATAGATGGACTTCCAGTAGTGCCCTTTATCTCCGTACAAAATTTTGGGGAGATACCGCTAATAGTTTCAGAGATATAGAATGCCAGTGAAATATTTCGCACATCCGCCATCTTGTGATTATATAAGCAATTGAACGAAGTTAGATGTCGGTGCATTACAATGTATATAAACATATACTGTACCAAGTTTCATTGCGTTTGGTTGGTCAAATCGCGAGAAACTTCTATTTAAAAGTCGCAAATTTGCTTGGCCGCCATGTTGGTTTTGTAGTTACCAGGATTTCAAAAGTCACATAAGTGAACTTATAGTAGTTCCCTCTATCACCATAGAAAATGTCAGGGTAATATCGGTAATAGTTTCGGAGATATTGAATGCTGGTGAAATATTTCCCACAGCCGCCATGTTGGATTGGTGAGTCGTAACGAAATTTGAAGGGCACGGTCGAGGTCGCCGGGAATAGTGCTACGAACTTTCCGAGTTTCGTTGAAATCGCTCCTGCCGTTTAGATTTTATTAGGGGGGGACACACACACGAATCACACACACACACACACACACACACACGCACACACACACGGACAAAAGGTGATCTCATAAGCCTATTTTTTCAAAATTGAAAATAGGCTAAAAATAGAAAATTTTCTTGAAAATGACTAATGGAAGGGTCGCTGAGTAACTTAAGCTCTGTTAATTAAATTGCTAGGCAAATATGGGAATTGAGACAGTACAGGACTACTCTAGAGAAGGTGGTGGGTCAGGATAACTGCCCCCAGAATCATGAGAACAGAACATCACTTTCCGAGACAAACATCTAGACGTAACAAACAGGTTCGGTAACTCAGTGTTTTATTGCGCTATTTTCTTGACTCAATGAACAAAGAACCTCTTATATAATGACTTGTTCATGCCAGTAGTGCTAATAATTCTTGTCACACCGCGTGCTATCTCAGGAATCAGTTGGGCCTTGCTCGGCACGATCTAAAGGGTTTACCAAACGTTATGTACGTACGTTTAGTACGATTTCATTCGGTCTCACGAAAGCATTTTACACATTGTGTACTGTTTTTCTTTATCCCATTCATGGGCCCACAAGATTCACACGACTCATTTTAGAACTTAGCCGCCCAGTACATTCAAATAAGAAAGTAAAATAATGCAATCATACCAAAGGTACGTCAATTGTACACCTCTGTCACCGGTATTCAGTAAATACGAAGAAGAAGGCTAACATTCTACAGCTAATGCAAAGTAATCAGATGAATATATCAACACTCACCATGTGATAAGTGAACTGGAATTACACATGATTATCCTACAAGTCGGGTGGTCAATCACAGAAACGTATCATGATGGTCCCAAGCACTCACTGTATCGCGAAACTTGAAAATTATTATTATTAATATAATTACATATTTACTTATTTACTTACTTACTTACTCACTCACTTACTCACTTACTTACTCATTTACTTACTTACTTACTTACTCACTTACTCACTTACTTACTCACTTACTTACTATATTACTTACTTAATTACTTACTTATTTAATTACTTTCTTACTTACTTACTCACTTCCTTACTCACTTTCTTACTCACTTACTTACTTAATTACTTTCTTACTCACTTACTTACTTAATTACTTACTTACTTACTTAATTACTTACTTACCTATTCACTTACTTACTTACTTACTTACTCACTTACTTACTTAGTCACTTACTTACTCACTTACGCGGGGGCGTGGTGGCTCAGCGGTCTAGCTGTATGCCTCTCACCAAGGCGGTCCGGGTTCGATTCCCGGCCAATGCATGTGAGATTTTCGAAGTGAAATGCCATGTCCTGTGGTTCGGATTCCACGTAAAAAGGAGGTCCCGTGGCTTATAATCACAAGATTCACGGTCACGTAAAACTACAATCTTCCTTTCCTTTTACTCACTTACTTACTTACTTACTTACTCACTTACTTACTCATAGTTACTCAATTGCTTACTTACTTACTTGCTCACTTATTCACTTTCATACTCACTTACTTACTTATTTACTTACTTAATTACTTACTTACTTACTCACTTACTTACTTACTTACTTACTTACTCACTTATTCACATACTTACTTACCTACTAACTTACTCACTCACTTACTTACTTACTAACTTACTTACTTACTTACTTACTTACTCACTCACTCACTTAATTACTCACTTACTTACTTAATTACTCACTCACTTACTTACTTACTTACTTACTAACTTACTCACTTATTAACTTACCCACTTACTTACTCACTTACTCACTTACTTACTTAATCACTTACTTACTCACTTACATACTTAATTACTTACTCACTTACTTACGTACTTACATACTAACTTACTTACTTACTTACTCACTTACTTACTCGCTTACTTACTTACTTACTTACTCACTTACTTACTAACTCACTTACTTACTTACTCGCTTACATACTCACTTACTTACTTACTCACTTACTCACTTACTTACTTAATCACTTACTTACATACTTAATTACTTACTCACTCACTTACTTACTTACTTACTCACTTACTTACTTAATTACTTACTCACTTACTTACTTACTTACTTACTTACTTACTTACTTACTTACTTACATACTTACTCACTTGCTTCATCACTTACTTACTCACTTACTTACTTACTCACTTACTTATTTACTTGCTCACGTATTCACTTTCATACTCACTTACTTACTTACTTACTTATTTACTTACTTACATACTTAATTACTCACTTACCTACTAACTTACTTACTTAATTACTTACTTACTTACTTACTTACTTACATACTTACTCACTTACTTACTTACATACATACTTACTTACTTACTCACTCACTTAATTACTTACTTACTCACTTATATACTTACTTACTCACTTACTAACTTACTTACTTACTTATATACACACTTACTCACTTACTTACTTACTTACTTACTCACTTACTAACTTACTTACTTACTTATATACACACTTACTAACTTACTTACTTACTTATATACACACTTACTCACTTACTTACATACTTAATTACTTACTCACTTACATACTTACTCACTTACTCACTTAATTACTCACTTACTTACTTACTTATTTACTTACTTACTTACCCACTTACCTACTTACTTACTTGCTTACTCTCTTACTTTCTTACTTACTCACTTACTCACTTTCTTACTTACTTACTCACTTATTCACTTACTCAACTACTTACCTACTTACTTACTTACTTACTCACTTATTCACTAACTCAATTACTTACTTACTTACTCATTTACTTACTTACTTACTTACTTACTTACTCACTCACTTACTCACATACTAACTTACTTACTCACTCATTCACTTACTTACTCACTTACTTACTTACTCACAGCCTTACTCACTTATTACTTACTTACTTACTCACTCACTTACTTACTTACTCACTTACTTATATAGTTATTCACTTACTCACTTACTTACTTACTTACTTAATTACTTACTTACTTACTCACTTACTTACTTACTTATTTACTTATTCACTTACTTACTTACTCACTCACTTACTCACTTACTTACTCAGTTACTTACTTACTTACTTACTTACTTACTTACTCACTTACTTACTTACTTACGAACGTACTTACTTACTTATTTACTTACTTACTCATTTATTTACTTACTTAGTCACTTACTCACTTACTTACTCGCTTACATACTCACTTACTTACTTACTCACTTACTCACTTACTTACTTAATCACTTACTTACTCACTTACATACTTAATTACTTACTCACTCACTTACTTACTTACTTACTTACTTACTCACTTATTAACTTACCCACTTACTTACTCACTTACTCACTTACTTACTTACTTACTTAATCACTTACTTACTCACATACATACTTAATTACTTCATCACTTACTTACTTAGTCACTTACTTACTTACTCACTTACTTATTTACTTGCTCACTTATTCACTTTCATACTCACTTACTTACTTATTTACTTACTTACTTACTTACTTAATTACTCACTTACCTACTAACTTACTTACTTAATTACTTACTTACTTACTTACTTACATACTTACTCACTTACTTACATACATACTTACTTACTTAATCCTTCACTTAATTACTTACTTACTCACTTATGTACTTACTTACTCACTTACTAACTTACTTACTTATATACCCACTTACTCACTTACTTACTTACTTACTTACTTACTTACTTACTCTCTTACTTTCTTACTTACTCACTTACTTTCTTTCCAACATACTTACTCACTTACTCACTTACTTACTCACTCACTTACTTATTCACTTACGTACTTACTCACTTACTTGCTCACTTACTTACTCATTTAATTACTCACTTACATACTTAATTACTTACTCACTTACTTACTTACTAACTTACTCACTTACTCACTTAATTACTCACTTACTTACTTACTTACTTACTTACTTACCCACTTACCTACTTACTTACTTGCTTACTCACTTTCTTACTTACTTACTCACTTATTCACTTACTCAATTACTTACTTGATTACTCATTTACTTACTTACTTACTTAATTACTCACTTACCTACTAACTTACTTACTTAATTACTTACTTACTTACTTACATACTTACTCACTTACTTACTTGCATACATACTTACTTACTTAATCCTTCACTTAATTACATACTTACTAACTTATGTACCTACTTACTCACTTACTAACTTACTTACTTATATACCCACTTACTCACTTACTTACTTACTTACTTACTTACTTACTTACTTACTTACTCTCTTACTTTCTTACTTACTCACTTACTTTCTTTCCAACTTACTTACTCACTTACTCACTTACTCACTTACTTACTCACTCACTTACTTATTCACTTACGTACTTACTCACTTACTTGCTCACTTACTTACTCATTTAATTACTCACTTACGCACTTACTCACTTACTTACTCAGTTACTTACTTACTTACTTACTTACTTACTCACTTACTTACTTACTTACGAACGTACTTACTTACTTATTTACTTACTTACTTACTTACTCATTTACTTACTTAGTCACTTACTCACTTACTTACTTACGTACTCACTTACTTACTTAATTACTTACTAACTTACTTACACACCTACT